>CM070691.1:4018500-5358000 GCA_036346265.1 Melocanna baccifera | reverse complement strand
CTCCATAGTAGCTGCTAAAATATATGCAGTTTTATAGCTGACTCAGAGTGCAATATTTACTGGAATAATTGTGATACTACAGTTTTACACCTTACTAGAATACAATCTAGTAGAAACAAGCATCGATCGGTAGGCTAGCTACGTATTACTCATTTTGGCATTACCTAGCTAGCTAAACACCTTGAAAGAGTACACTCATGTATCAATACAATCTCAAGTATTTCCGGAGTGCACTCATGCGCTCAATACAATTCGGCAAAGACCTTAGATTTATCTAAAAATGCGTCGGGTGCTCCCTTGTCGGACTCTGCTGAAGGGCCGCAACTACCAAGTCACTGGGGAGATGACGCAGTGGAAGGGCGACGGGAGGAGGAGGCCGAACGGTAGGAATCACTAGGGGAGAGGAGATCCTCCACACCGTGCGGGCAGTCGCCGACCGGGGCATCGCCTCCCTCCAAGCGTGCCTTCTTACGTTGGCTCCGGCTCCCTGAGCAGCCTCCCCACACACCTCCCTGCGCCGCCTCCCTACGTGGGCTCCCCAAGCAGCCTCCCCACTCACCTCTGTACATCGACTTCGGGCGCCTCCTCCCTACGTGACTCTGGGCGCCGCATCCCCGCGCTTGTGGTTTAGGGTTGAGACTTGGGAGGAGGAGGCCGAATGTGGGGATCACAACGGGAAGCCGAAAGTGGGGAAATTCACCAGGGGGCTCAACGCAAAAATGACGCTCTATTGAGCATGTGGGCTAGCCGCCCGCCATCGGTTGCCCATCCGATGCATGGCTGGGGTTTGAGTGCATGAGTGCACTTGTATACCTTCCCTATATATATATATATATATATATATATATATATATATATATATATATATATATATATATATATATATATATATATATATATATATGTGTGTGTGTGTGTGTGTGTGTGTGTCCAAACACTTGAACTTGAGGAAGCCTAATTCTAATTCCCCAATTCTTTTTCTCAATTCTGCAAACGAAACAGGGCATTAGCATTTTTTGGAGTGCTAAGGTGGGCCCTATTAATTTCTCACTCTCTTTTAGCATTTTTCTTAGCTCCCCTCCTTCGTAGGGGTGCAAACGGAGTGAATAATTTTCATTTGACCGAAGGCTCACAGAGCGAATACAGAAATGATAAATGGGTATCCAGCACTATCTGTATCCGACTGCGACTCTACGGAAAAAATATAGAATAAGATACGAAATGAGTGATGTTTGTCCGTATAGATCCGTATGTCAAATAATACGAGAAAGTATGTTACGACCTCACTTAAGAACAAGATAACAGATAGGTGGATTACCGTATCTAAACAAATAGATAATATTCAATGCTCTTCTTTTAACATCTTAACTATTGGTCTCTCTATGTTCACTCTAATTGCACTCTTACTGTCTAATGTCATGTACAATAGTGCAAAAGAAGTGGATAATTTTCGTCCAACTGATCGTTCGAAAGCTTGTGGAACAAATATGAAATGAAGAAATAGTATCTAATACTATTCTTGTCTAGCTCTGACCCAGAGAAAAAAAAAGATAAAATAAAATTCAGAATAAATGATATTCTTTCGTATCTGCTCCTATTACACTCTACTCCTTCGTCCCTTAGTAACTACTGCAGCCTCCAAGGTGCGATTAACATATTTTAGGAAGGCGTGATGGCATCATTGAATACAAATTAACTTGATTAGTCAATTCACACGGCTAAAATGACGTGATCTGGTGCATGAATTTGAGCTGACGTGAGCAAGATTGGACGATGCACTGTGTGTTGAAATTGTATCATTTGTTAACAGAGAAAGAACTCCTCGACGTAAATCAACGGCCAGCTGGGCTTGCCCCAAGGACGACCTAGGCACATTTAAAATTACTGCGTCGCCACAGTCTACAACGCTGCTTACTCCACTCACCTGGAGATCTGTTGCCCGTTAGTTTTCGAGGACTGAGCTCGATCCTCCAGCCATTCATCAGACGCACACTCAGTAAAATGCGATTGACAAAGCCAGTTGCATGAATTCAGTTTCTTCCTTCCAAATCTCGAGAATTATTAAGATTCTGTCGAGTTCGCGATTGACGCAAGAGAGCATGGCCCCTGTAGCGCCGGACAGGGCTTGCTTCTTGCAGGTTCTTGCAGGCTCTCGATTTCCCTTCTGTCACGTCTTTAGTACCTGCACAAAATAGATTGTCCCGAATTTGCTACATTTGGATCAGTAATATTTCGGTTTAGCGGAGAAAATAGACACTACTACATAAAATATTATCACAGATGGTTAAAAAATATCATCACAGATGATTGGGTGAGCCGTCTGAATTGATGGGTCAGTAATGATACGAGATTATAACAGACGGTTCGATAGCTGTCTGTGATGTAAATATCATAGACGAATAAAAACCGTCTGTAATAGTCACATATATTTTATCACAGACAGTTTTTGTTAAAAACCATCTGTGATATTCTTTCTTTCTCCTACATCTATTTCTGTTTATTAGCTAACTTCTGAAACAAACAGATTAATATGTACATGTATACATCCAATTCACATCTCAATTCATTTCAGTAACAAAAATATCCATTTCGCAAATCAATTAATTGAAATAAAATAAAATATCCATTAACAAATACACATGTATAAATAAAGATAGCGATTGCATTTGCACTTAGAAGGTAACACGTCTTTTCTTTCATCATAAACATGTAATCGTCTATCTAAGCATTGCTTGTGTAGTCTGACAAGTTCGTTGATTATGGATCTGTTCCTTTCACGAGACCTCGATTCTGGAGTGATAGACCAAT
Source organism: Melocanna baccifera (assembly GCA_036346265.1). Lineage (NCBI taxonomy): Eukaryota > Viridiplantae > Streptophyta > Magnoliopsida > Poales > Poaceae > Melocanna > Melocanna baccifera. The sequence continues at coordinate 5,355,192 of CM070691.1, read as the reverse complement.
AAAAAGATAGCGATTGTATTTACACTTAGAAGGTAACACGCCTTTTCTTCCATCATAAATAGGCAATCGTCCATCCAAGCATTGCTTGTACAGCCTGACAAAGTTCGTCGATTATAGATCTGTTTCTTTTGCGAGACCTCGATTCCAGAGTGATATATACCTATACCAATAAAAAGATAGCGCTTGCATTTGCACTTAGAAGGTATCATATATAATGATATCTTTAAAGTATTTTACAAACTTTTTGACCCTACTTACCTGGAATAATCATTGAGAAGATTCTACACTCAGCACTGCCTACAAGAGCTCAGATGTGCGATTTTACCCACCCTACCCGTAGGATTACTTGCTCGTCCTCTTTCCTCAATTGCGCCGTACTCGCACTTCTAAAATTTTTGGTCGTTTTCATCGCCGTAAACTCTTTCCATTAAACATGCATCTACATGAATAACATGCATCTACAGCAACATAAAACATCTATATGAAACAGGAATAACAGATATTAATTATTCTATATGAAACAATAATTAGTCTATATAAACAACAATATATATTTTATATAAAATATGAAAGATCTTTTTCACATCATCACAAATCTTCTTCACCTCACGGGGGAGGAGGGCACTGGAGTCGGGGGAGGAGGGCGCCGACCACGCCAGAGTCGGGGAAGTCGGCGACGGCTCGGGGGGAGGAGGAGGGCCCTGGGCTCGGGGGGAGGCGGAGGGCGTCGGGCTCGGAGGGAGGAGGAGGCCAGGGCGCCTAGATTTGGATCGAACTGAAGACTGGTGCGGATCTGAGCGGTAATATATACCGGATTATCACAGATGATTTTTATTAAAAATCGTCTGTGATACTTCATAGACGGTTCTTGTCAAGAACCGTATGTGATATTAACCCTATACAGGCAGTTTCACAAAATCATCTGTAATGTTTCGTCTACTAATAGTGTTTCTGTAGTAGTAAGAGAATATACGGAGAGGATGTAGAGAAAGAGCTCTTGTGCGAGAATGTAGGCATTGTTACTTTCTTTCTAAGAGAGATTACACATTTATTTAAGGGTCCAACTGACCACTAAGTAAACCAGGCGCAACTCACACCATGATCCTACTTACTCGGTCCTTCCCTCTGAATTGGGCCAAGCTGTTAACTAAAGTAAGTAAACGTGCATATGCAGTAGCACACAATGTGCTGAGTAGGAAAAACAAACACGAGGAAAAACATAAACATTAATAAGATTATTACTAACATATTCTCCCCTAATGCTGAGATGAACTCCCCACCTCTGTCAGTCTTGAACTCCTTAATGCATAGCTCCTTTTCTTTTTCTGTTGTAGCCTTGAATCTCTTGAAAGCATCCGGTGCTTCACTTTTATGCTTGAGCATAGCCACCCACATAAGTTTAGTACAGTCATCAACCAACAGCAAGAAGTAATTGCTACCACATTTTGTAGCAGGTGTTATAGGGCCACAAAGATTCCCATGAATCAGCTCTAGTGCCTTATTGTCTCTAAAGGAAGTTGCTACTGGAAATGGAAATGTGCTATAATGCAACATTGACATGTTTGGTTTGGGAGTTGTATCTCTGGTAACCCATGTGCAAATGCTCTCTTGGACAAATTTCTTAAGTTACGAAAATTTAGAGACCCATACCTTTCATGCCACAGCCAAGTTCCAGGGTGTTCTTTGGTGAGAAGGCAATATTCCATAGTGTGGAGCTTCAAGAGATATAGATTTCGATGATTCCTCTCTACCTCAGCAATGAGGCTACCAAGCTTATCATATATGCTCATCTTCATTGCTGACATATTGATGTCACAGCCTTGCTCTTCAAGCTGTCCCAAATTGAGAATGCTTGTCTTCAATTTTGGAATGTACAACACATCATTCTGGAACCTTCTCTCACTATCTTGGCACTGAATCAGCACACTCCCAATGCCTTGTATTTCTACAACTGAGCCATCTCTAAACCTTACCTTACCAACCTTGTTCTCATTCAAGGTGTGGAACACATGCCTAAAGCCTGACATATGATTAGCAGCTCCTATGTCTAGATACCACATGTCATTGTTAGAATCATCATGTTCAACTCCTTAAAACACCCTTTCTTCAAGTTCTTCTCGAATGGCCATGAGTAAGGCAGATTGATGACCTTCACTTGCCTCAACTACATAGGCCTTATCCTCCTCCAAATGGCATTCATTTGTATAATGCCCAAAGTTTTGGCAGTTGAAGCACTTGATGTGAGATTTATCCTTCTTTGGTTTCTCCTGTTGTGGTGTAATGCTACCTTGCTTCCCTTCTCCTCTACCTTCACCTCGTCCACGGCGAAGCCATGGCATCTTCCTCTACCATGCCCTCGCCCGCGTCCTCATCCTCGTGAGGAGTCTCTCTGAAACCTTGCCTCCCATTGAGATCAAGTGAGAAGGGCTTGATCTTCAGTCCCATGATTAAACCCTTTCAATCTTACCTCATATGTTTTGAGAGTACCAACAACTTCTTCTAACGATATTGTCTCAAGGTCCCAAAACTGCTCTAGATTTGAAGGAACTGGGAAGAACTTGGATGGCACAACTCTGAGTAGCTTCTCCACAATGCGCTGTTCCTTGACCTTCTGTCCAAGGGTGCGCATTTGATTCACCACCGCTGATAGTCTACTGATGAAGTCATCAATGGACACCGAGGCACCGAGCGGTTCCCCCTTGAGTCCCTGACCCCTCCCTTCACTTCCAGTCTTCCAGATCCAGTTGCCAGATCCGCTGCCTCCTCCCCCGACCCCACCTCTCCGCTCGACGCCTTCGCCTCCGACCCCGTCCTCTGTGCCTTCCTCTCCCCCTCCTTCTCCCCCTCCAAACTCTCCTCCGTCACGTCGAGCTTGGAGCTAGAGGTCACACCGGACAGGATGCATGCGAGGCCAAAGTCGGCGAGGTACAGCTCGTACGTTCCCGGCCCTGGCCGCCTCCCTCCTCCTCCGACCCCCTCCGCCTCCTCCCATGGCCCCCTCCACCTCCCCGGCTCCCTCCCTCCTCTCCCTTCCCCCAGTCGCCTCCCTTCTCCCCGGCCCCCTCCGCCTCCTCCCTTGGCCCCCTCTGCCTCCCTCAGACGCCTCCACCTCCCCCGGCCACCACCACCCCCGACCCCCTCCACCTCCTGTGGCCTCTCCCCCCTCCCCCAGTCGCCTCCCTCCTCCCCCCAACTCCCCCTTCCTCCGGTCGTCGTGATATGTGAGTGAGCAGATGCGGCTCATCTCCTCCTCCGGCGAGGCCGCGGACCACGCAGAGCTCACGGACGTCGGAAACCTTGTTATCATTGGCTGGGATGGGCACGTGGTGTGGCAGAGCTTCGACCACCCCACCGACACGCTGCTGCCGACGCATCCAGTGATGACCACGGCAAGGCTGTCCTCAATGGACATTCTGCACCCAACGAGCTACTATGCTCTCTGGTTTGACAATCGATACATCTTGTCACTCGCGTACGACGGGCCGGAGATCTCCAACATCTACTGGCCAGACCCCGACTTCAGCAGCTAGCTCAACTACATGATTTCGTACAACCGTAGCCGGAGGGGCATCCTCGATCACGCTGGCCGGTTCCTGGCCAGCGACAATGTGACATTCGTCGCATCAGACTGGGTCACCCGGGGCATCAGTAGGAGGCTGACGTTGGTGTTAAACTTCACCTGTGGTCCGTGCTCGAGCTCGAGTACGCTCCTTTTCCTCCACTCTACTCTACTCCCTCTCTCCGCTCTGTGATTGTTCTGTGATTGCTTGTGAGGTGTGGATTGATGGGATGGTGACGGGAGGGCGGGGGGATGTGGGAGGGGAGCCGAGGAGGCCGAGGCGGCCGCAGGCGCTGGTGTGCCGGCCGTGTCTGCGTGTCGGGTGTGCCCTCGTGCTGGCCGTGCTCGTCAGGCTGGGCCGGCCCAAGCATGGCACGGCATATTGTGCCGTGTCGTGCCGTCCGACGGGTCAGCTTTTCAGGCCCAGCCTGCCATTCGTGCTGTGCCGGCAGACCCGCCACGTGGCGTGCTCATGCAGTGATTGGGCCATGCTGGGCCAGTCGGGCCTTGGACTGGCACAGATCAGCCTGACCCAACTACCGGCTCTACTAAGGATCCATATGTTGCGGAACCATGGCTAAGAGGCCGAGAATAGTTGCGGTCGCCGTGTCCAGGCCCGTGCGACCAGCCAACACCCGCTGCCGCCGCCAGCACGGAAGCGTGAACTCACCCCTCTGAACGGATAGGGTCAGATGCTTCAGCAGTCAACACCATTGTTACCGGTACAAAATCCAATCCAGTTCTAACATTAATTTGGGCTTTGTTTAGTGGATATTTATGTCGAATTATATCCAACCCATCCGGATCCGAAACAAAACATATATAATTGGCCCATGATAAATAGTTCAATCCATTCCTACCTCAAAGTATGTAGAGTTTACACTGATTGGAAGCACTTTTTGAGCACGGGCACAGCTTCTCGTGCCAGAAGCTATGCTAACCAGAGTGAAACATGGTGAAACTTAGCTAAACATTCTGTGAAACTTTGCTCAAATTTTGAAACTTACACGAAACTTGCCCGAACCTTTATGTAAAACTTTCTTGTAGCTTTGAAAAATTTCGTGAAACTTGCCTAAATTTTTTTTATGAAACTCCCCTGAATCCTGTTCGAAACTGGAATATGGTCTTTAGACATCAATTTCCATTTTTTGAAACTCTTAGAACCTCTCAAGTTTCAGTTTTTCAAACTCATGAAACCCCTGTACCGTTGGGTAGCGTGCTCTAGTGGCTTCCCGTAATTAATCCGCCGTCCAGCATCAACTGATCGGCCTTATACCACTCCTATATAATACCATCGCCCTGACAAGAATCAACCTCACCGGCTTGCCCGTGCTATAGCTAGGTAGCTCGAGATGGGAGCGTACCAGCCACCGCATCACCACAGCCATAAGCCATCGTCTCCCCAAAGCACAAAACCTGGCTATTTCCTGCCCAAAACCGCATGCACTTGGCTTGCCTGTGCCTTCCTCTCCCTGGCTCTCCTCCACCTCCTCTGCTGCTCCCCTCCCGGAGCTCAAGAAACAGTGTTCTCTCCTCTGCTCCAGTACTTCAATGGTACTTACTCCTACTTCGCATCAGGGTATGTAAATGTTCACCTTAATTTCGTGAGTTGGTTTTGTTTTAATTTGCATGAACACGTATAATATTAGTAGGTTTTATATGTCGTCGTTTACATGTGTGTTGTTCTTTGATTTGTTTCAGGATTGGAGGGCAGAGCTGCGACTACTCGGAGGGGCGGTGGGTGTGGGCGCCGGGGCACGCGCGGCGGTACAACGGCACGGAGTGCAACGTCAAGGAAGCCCAGGACTTCATCCGCAACGGGCGCCCCGACACGGGCTACCTCGACTGGCGGTGGCAGCCGGCGGGGTGCCGCCTCCCGGAGTTCGACGCCGCGGAGTTCCTCTCTGCGGTGCGCGGCAAGCACGTCGCCTTCGTCGGCGACTCGATGGCACGGAACCAGGCGGAGTCCCTCGTCTGCCTCCTCAGCGCGGCCTTCCCGTACGGCCTCGTGTACCGGGACCCCGAGCCCTACAAGCGCCAGTTCTGGCGCTGGGCCTTCCCGTCGCACGGCGTGACGGTGTCCGTGTACTGGGCGCCGTTCCTCGCCAGGGCCACGGGCAAGTCGGAGGACTACAGCATGCCCTACAACCTGGTGTACCTCGACGCGCTCGGCGACCGGTGGGGGGGCGACGCCGACACGATGGACGTGGTGGTGCTCGCCGCCGGTCACTGGTTCTGGAACCCGGCGGTCTACCACAACGGCAGCGAGGTGATCGGCGTGCACCTCCACCCTGAGCTCAACCACACCGACATCGGCTTCGTCTCGCCGTTCCGGGAGGCGTACCGGATGTCGGTGGAGCGGCTGAGCTCCGGCCGGCCACGAACCGTGGTGTTGGCCACCTTTTCGCCGAATCACTTCGAAGGCAAGCCGATCGACGACCCCACAGCGTGCGCGAAGAAGGAACCGTACAAGGAGGGGGAGAAGGAGCTGGGCAACCTTGAGAAGGAGCTGAGGAGCATCGTCTTCGAGGAGGCGGAGGCCGCGGCGGCGACGAACGGCGGTGGGGTGCGGTTCGAGGTGCTGGACGTGACGAAGCTGGCGTCGATGCGGCCGGACGGGCACCCGGGGCCGTACATGCACCGTGACCCGTTCGCGAACGGCGTGCCGGAGCGGATGCAGACCGACTGCCTCCACTTCTGCATGCCCGGGCCGGTCGACACGTTCAACGAGATTTTGCTGCAGGTCCTGACGAAGAGGCGGTGAACCTGTTTGCACCTAGCTTACGGTGCATGCACGCGTGCTTCGCCCTGTGACTCTTGAGTTGTGGATGCACCGTGCATGCGGTCGCTGATTTGCCGTCCATCCAGCTATGTACCGTCCGATTTAGATCGTGCGGGTGGTGTGCCCCGAACAACCATGCCTTCATCAGCCCATACGAGTTCTCTCTGTCTCGTTTCCATGTCATTGTTTTACGTATACTTACGTTTGAGTAGAAGCATTCCAATAATGAAGCTAGCTATTAGTCCGCATAGATGAATGCCAAAACAAGGACCTGTGGAAATTTGTTTCCGTTACCATAAGCAGATGGATGTATGAATTGATGGTCTGTTCTTTTTAGCTGTGATTTATGAATTTTGGTTAAATTTTTTGAATTTTAACTGTTCACGATAGAGATTACGGAAAGAGATATCTCGTTTGCGATTTTAGATGATACATATATTAAGTTTTTAACGTGTACTACAATTAATTTGTAGATCCTGTTTTAAAAAAATACTTTATTTAAAAGTTAGATACTGTAGCAAAAATCAAAAGTTATTTTTAAAAATTGAAAAAAATAGATCATGAGAGTACCTCTTTACACGTTGAATCCGGCTACACATCCTCTGCAAGCATACACCGATAGACGCATCTGTGGAGCGACTTGCTACTCGATGTGACCATGTACCAGAGATTGATTACAGATGGTTGACGACGTTGAGGCCACGCTCAACTTCTCTGGCGCCTAGACGCCAGCTTTTTTTTACTGTTGATTTTTTCTGTTTTATTTTTTATTTTTTTTATGTTTTCTTTTTTTCCGTATTACTTTGTATTATTTGTGATGGGCTAACAGGTTTTTTTATTTTTATTTTTTTTAAATTTAACTATGTTAAATAAGTCAACTTAGCTACAGTAAAAAAATAAACTAACTACAGTAAAAAAAGTCATAAACCACCGCTATTCTGAATACTCTTTAAGGTTCTTCTCCAACCTTTTAAAGCCTAGTTTCTAAAACTTGTCTGCTTTTTAATTTTGTTTTTTGGTTTTTATTATTTCTTTACATTGTCAGTGATGCTATAACGGTTTTTATTTCTTATTTCTTTCTATTTTTTTACTCTGAAAAAGTTGTTTAACTTTGAAAAAGTTACTAGCTATTACAGTTTATTTATAATAAAAAAATCAATAGCCAGGGTTTTAAGACGGACGGAGCGAGGCCTAAGCTTGACCAGTTACAGATATCCTAGGTCTCAACTCTGCTGACTAGTTACCCTTCCAAAAAAATTTTCGGACTAGTTGAGATTCTTGGCGCACTAGATGTATCGATCTCGCTCTGAATACATATACTGTTTACGTTACGTAGATCTCCATGCGTCTCGTATATTTTTTTCAGTTAGCTCTAGAGTTGACTTTCAAGCCTTGAAGAGAGATAGCAGGAACGCAATATCTTGCCTCGATTTTTTTTCATGAACTTTGTTAGTACTTGTATCGCTCCCTCCATGCTCCATTGACCATCCATACACAAAACGTCCCTGGGATAAATGCGGTTAAAGTACTGAAACTTTAACCATTACTAAAAGTAAAGCAAGTCTAGCATTTACAAGTAAAGCAATATTCACACAAACTATTTCCTAACTTATTCCCAAGACAATAATATATGCAAGCATATTATGGTCATTTCTATCTACCATCACTACTACAAAAAAAATTTATATTACACACCTTATCATATACGGTTCATAAAAATCGCATGTATTAAATGCAATCACAGACGGTTCTTGATAAGAACCGTCTGTGATATTGGCAACATCACAAACGGTTCTTAATAAGAATTGTCTGTGATATTCCCGCAATATCATAGACGGTTCTTACTTAAGAACCGTCTGTGATATGTTTTCCGCCTCATACATCCCTAAAATTTTATAATTTTTCGCTTGAATTCGAGTAAGATTCTGTTTGGACACACCTTCAGTAAAACGGACATAACTTTTGTATACGATGTCCGTTTTCGACGTTATTGTACTCGTTGGAAAGCTAACGACGAGCCCGATCCAGAAAAACCAACCCGTTTGCACTAGTCACCCTTGAAGACCCCCAAAAATCGGCCATTTGTAGCCTCAAATTCGAATCAGAAGTTTTTGATTTTTATTTTTATCAAAATTTTTAATCTTCCCTTCGAAATTTGGGGTTTGTCTCAACTACAAAGTTGTAGATCTCGTCGAAACCTTTCAAATGAGTATATATAAATCATATATAACTTTGTTATTTCATATTTTGAGACTAATTGTTTATATTGTATCGGTATATATATAATCAATATCACAGACGGTTCGTGGTTCAAACCGTCTGTGATACTATTACAGACGGTTCTTACCAAGAACCGTCTATGATAATTTGTTCCCTGACAACTGGGCTCGTCAATCCTACTCAACTCAATTTCAGCCAATAGAAACCGACCAACCCACACCTCACGGATCGTAACTTTCCCTCCTCTATAAATACTCACCCGAACCCATCTGTCCCCTCCCTTCAAATGCGTCTTAAGCTTCTTCCCTCTATTGTTTCTTATAGTATTTGATTCTGTGAAGTTTAGGTCTCCATCGTAGCCTCCATTGTTGCTATTTTGTTGGATTTATGACTGCCCGGGAGCTTACAGTGAGGCGGCTGCTAAGAAGACTTATCCGAGTTGCATCAGGGATGAGCTTCCATTAGGATATCTGATTCTTTTATTTTCTTTCTTCTCTGTTGCTCGATTTGTAATGGAAATAGAATATTCTCTGCTATGTTTGTTGTCCTGTGATGGTGGATTGCTGCTCTGTTGCTATTGTAATGGTGGATTATAGTCCTGTGATGTTGTAATGGTGGATTGTAATATAAATAAAATGTTCTTGCTATGTTTGTTGTCGTATTTACTTGTTTTCAAATGACATAGCTAATTTTCCTGAGGCTAATTCAAAAATAGAAAAAAAAAGGTATAGAATGAACTGTCACAGACGATTTTGTAGTATAAACTATCTGTGAAGAACATCATAGACGGTTCTATATATAAAACCGTCTGTGTCTGTGATATATGAGTATCACAGACGGTTTTTTGTTAGAACCGTCTATAATAGTATTTGTCACAGACGGTTCTAGTTACAAACCGTCTATATTATATTCATCACAGATGACTCATAAATCGTCTATAATAAGCTTCGATTATCACTAACTCATAAATTCAGACGGTTCAGAAAACCGTCTATGATGACGTTTTTGAACCGTCTGTTATGATGATTTTTGTAGTAGTGCATTCTGTTTGTTGACAATTAAATCATCGATCTTACGAATTGTAAAAAAGCCAAGTCTCGCAAAAGGATTGAAAAGGACAAAGAAGACTATCTTTATTGCTACATCAGGATTACGACATGCTCTTGTAGAGCAATTACAAAAGGGGTGCTACTAGCCCTCACTTTGCTATTCCTTACCTCCGCTGTCTATTGATTGATCTTGTTTGTCTCAGTCTATCAATCTATATCCCCTTTTCATCTTAATCCATAAGGTTTAAATAGCACCGAAGAGTTATCGGCTGGATTACTGCAACAGGCGCCTTATTGATTCTTCACACCCAACTGAGCAGGCGTTTGCTGTCAGCGGGAGAGATTTGACAAAGAACTGTCGATTAGTTATTTGTTAGTGGGAGAAGATTATAACAACAACTAGGAGACGGTTGTTGTCGGAAGCATAAGGCCTAATCATCGCGCGGTTATTAGAGTGAGGGACACATGTGCCCTATTTCACCATACAAAAAATTGCTTGGAGTTAGGCCCAGTTATCATATCATAGGATCTCCAAGATCAGGTAATAATCCTTCGACCAAGTGTACCTGGGCAGTAATCCTTCGATCGGTGGTACTCTGGCAATATTGCTTTAACTGGTCTATTATCATAATAGCTTAGGGTCTTGATTACATATTGTTGTGGTTACAGACCAAACAGAGAGAGAGTGTGGTAGTGGAGAGTTAGGTGAGCAATGCTCCTTGGGGTCTCCCCAGGGCTAGTATCACGTATATATGTCCTCACAGGGAGTGCCTTTACAATCGTACCCTTACATCCAAATATCCCCCAAGGGCAATTATGTCATTACACATGTTCACTTTGGGCTTTACAACCTTTTAACAGGCCTACCGGGGTTCGGTGGAGGTCTCCCCTACAACAGAAGCCTCTCATGGTGAAGGGCTTCACGGGCCGAAACCATATTGCCGAGCCCTTTGGCCCCCTCCGTCCTCACGGTCTGTGAGCTTGTGTGATATTGGGCGAGAATTACTTCACACGTCCCTTCGTAGTGCCTGCGGACTCGGAGTTGGGGGCCACAGGCGGAGTCGATGGCGAGACCGTGCGGCAATGCAGGATAGGCGCGCAGACGCACAAGATTGGGGCATCGCGCGCGCGTGGGCGACCGTGTCGCTTCCACTCCCACTGGTTGCACTTTCCCATGGGAGGAAATGGCTATATATATACCGACGGTGCTGTGGCACCGTCCTTCCCCAGTCCTGCCATTGGCTTAGTCACTCGGTGCTCCCGCGTGTTGCGTTGGCGCGTAGCCAGGTACGGCTGAGATAATCTTGGTCTCAGAAATAGGCCTTCCTCAGTTTGTGTGCGTGCAGCAAGAGTATCGCCAACTAGAGCGATCAGCAGGCGTTGATATGCTGAAGGAGGCCTATTTTTGAGCGCACGAGCAAACTATGACGGTGATCCCTGGCCGCGCTTCCCGCTCGCGGGTGAAGTGGACTGTTGGACTTCAGCCGGTTGAACTCTACTTCGCGTCGCGGACGTGGCGTCGGGCTGTCCGCCGAGGTGGCCTCCGAGCTCGGAGCCATCCCTCGCAGCATCATGGTTACCGGCGGAGTCGCCTTACTGATGGCGGTGCGAATCGCGCCGACTCCTGAAAAGCCAGGGGGCTTGTTGCAGCCGTACGCGGTGTCTTGATAGGGTGGTGCACGCGGCGCGATGCGATTGGCGCGTCGTGGGCTGGGAGCGGTCGCACAACCGCGATCTCACGCCCCTTCCCGAGAGAGGCGGGACGCGTGGCGGGTGCTACCGGCGCATCGTGCGTTGCCCGGTAGGCTGGCAGACGTGCCGCATGTGCACTCTGACAGCGACGCCTCACGTCCCGCTGGTTGCATTTCTGTCGACTGGCGTGGACTCCCACCATCGATTGGGATCCCATCGGCTGAACTGTTCCGCGGGTGTTATCTGCGAACTGTTAGTCACGGAAAGATGTTAGACATATTATGGCCGGGATGCGAAACTGTCCCTTGTGTCGAAGGGCGAGTCGGAGGTCCGGTTGGACCATCGAGATATAGGTCGAAGCAGGTGCCGAGGTTGCCCCGAGCCATCGAAGTGAAGGGCGTCGTCGGGCTTGCGGCGGCGGCACGCGGGTGTGCGATGAAGTGTCTCTTCATAAGGGCGGAGCTGGTGTTTCCCTACGAAGGCGGAGACCCCGCTGAAGTTGCTATCAGGATTGACCGGTCCGTAGACCGTCGTTACTGCGGCGATGGCCCCGAGGGTCATGCTGCCACACGGCGGTGGGATACGACACGCCGCGCGAACTGCATTTACTTCCGAGGGAGTGGACACGTGGCGGAACACGATTGGTGCGTCGTGCTCTGAGAGGCCATTTGCACGGTCACCTTGTGACAGGCATGACGCGCGTGGGCAGTTGCGCCACTTCAGCCTCTCTCGTGGGGAGGCAAGCGGTTCGTCTCCCGTCGGTTACCTTTACCAGTGGTGTGGGAGATGCAGGGGCTTTAAATACCCCTTGTGGCACCACGCCTACACTCTCCTCTCCTTGCGGTCTCTGTTCCTGCACCCTGCTCTCCTGTCTCCTTTGCCGGCTTGCTGCCCCCATCGTCGTCAAGCTCGCGGAGAACGATGGCGCACGACGAAGAACATGCTCAGCAAGCCGGTAGTAGCGCCTTCTCCCGGTGGTCGTCGTCGCTCGAGGTGGAATACACACTCGAGGGGCACGATTCCACACTGGTGGACAAATGGTGGTCGGCGACAGAGAAGATAGGAGGTCCGTGCTCCCGTGTCTTGGGCTCAACCCTCGCGACGGAGGAGATGATCCGTGGTCTACTGCGCGAAGGGAAGCTATCGGACCATCGGGACGTGCGACTGTCTGCGAGCGACGAGACCGAACCGCACCCCGAGGAGTCGAAGGCGATCGTCTTCGTCGCCTATTTCGAAGCCGGGCTGCGTGTCCCTGCCGCTGTGATTGTCGGGGACGTCTTTCAGACCTTTGGGCTTGAGCTGGCACGGATGAGTCCAAACGCGATAGCTCGTCTTGCCATGTACAGCTGGGCGCTACGTACAGAAGCTTGCTGGCCTAGCGCATCACTGTTCGGATTTCTCCACGACGCGGAACAGAGAGACGGGACGTTCTCCAACTTTGGCAGCGTCAACTTCGCCCTTCGGTCCCAGTGCGGGAAGATCTTCCCTGCGAATTCGACTCTGACGGAGTGGGAGCCGGAGTGGATGAGACGGTGATTTTACCACCGTGTGGCGAGTGGTAGCGGTCTCGAGTGCTCCGGGTGGTCGATGGCGTTCAACACCATGCCCGGCACGGCGATAGATGCTGAGGACCGGCGAAGGGCACGGAGGCTTGTGGGGATCACCACCCGCTTCAACATGCGCAACCTCGCCGAGGAGTTCGTCATGTATGGCGTAGCGTCGCTTGCTGCTGATTGGCGTGTCACGCCTGGGGCGCTTCGTCGCGACAATGTCCGCCCGTCTGTGTCTTCGCTGCCAAGTCCCTCCGATCCACGTAAGTTTTGGTGCAGCCGTAGTGTTCCTCTACTATCCATCGGGCCTTTTGTTTTAAATCTCGCCCCTTGCCGCCCACAGGTACTCGCCTGGAGACCACGGAGCACGCAGTGGGCACGTTCCTCGGACCGTATACGGCCAGGGAACACATCCTTCACGTAGCTGCGACTGCGGAGGCAGGGTTAGGGAGGATAAACCGTGTGTGCGAGGCCTTGGGCATTAGGGTGCTAGAGCGCGCTACTCCGGTCCTGAGCCAACTTCGCCGCGGTGGCAATAGGGAAGGATTATCGTCTCGCCGGGGTGCTCAGTCTTCCGTCGCCGGACCTGGTACCCCAGTGGCTGCTCGCGCCGGCCTTACTGCTGCCGACGGTACGGCAGATGCAAACTCCGACTCGGCAAAGTATGCCGATTCAGAGGTAGATGCGAATACCGAGGGCGGAGAGGGGCCCGTGGACAGTGGCGGGGACGAGGAGTGCAGCGTGGGTGATCGGAAGTGGGAAGCTTCTTTGCCGCGACCGCATTGAGGCCGTCGTCGCCATGGAGGATGTTGGGCGAGTCCTTGCTGCGGCGACATTTGGCGAGCCCCGCCTATGGCCGTTGCCGAGGCGAGGTCGCCGCCTTGCTCCCCGAAGGTGAAACGGCCACACGCACTATCGCCCCTTCACTCGGAGAGAGGGTTCGCTGTGGCGAGCAAGGTCGGGCCCTATGGGACTCGATTTACCATCGAGAGTACCCACCCTCGCCGCCCCACCCCCCTCCGGTCCGCGGCTGCCGGTCCAGGGCTCTTGAACTAGGCTCGACACGAGGCCCCGGTCGAGGGCCGGTCTCGTCGGGGGACGCAGGTATCCCTACGGCTTCTTGTGAGGCTGAAGGGGTGGTCCGGCGGAGTCTACCGGCTGCTGCCGAAGGTAAACTCACATGGTTTGATATGATCTCTTGGTGCATTGGTAGGGCTCTAATCGCTACATCCATTCGCAGCAGCATGCCTCCCCGAGTGTGGGCAACCTTCGAAGCACGAGGATGTTCCTTCCAGAGGGACGTCCGACGTCGCTGAAACCATCGCTGTGGATGCCGCACGGCTAGCAGATTTCATCCCTCGACCGGAGGTGCTGGCAGTGTGGCAAGGGGTCACGGATAGTGCGGCCGCGAACCTGGACCACCAGGCGTTGCAGACCTGTGGGTCGGGACTTCTTGGGAGGGTGTTGGAGGTCTCAGAAATGAGGGTAGGTATTTGACCCTGAGCGGCACACGGTCCTTGTTTACTAACCACTTCCTCGTGCAGACCGTCACCCTTGGGCGGGCGTTGCAGGCGGCCCACACCCGTGAGCGAAAGACGTTAGAGGATCGACTGCGCGCCATCAAATGGGCTCTTCGCGCGGCCGTTGAGGCGTATTCCTCGAAAGACGACCGCATTCGGCGCCTAGAGGCGGAGCGCACGGGGGCCATCTTATACGCCGAGGAGCTCGTGGCAGGCGGCAGTGGAAGAGCGGGACGGCCTACTACGGCAAGTTGCTGCGCTAGAAGAGGAGAAGGGCTGCCTTGCTGTGTCTTTTGGGGAGCAGGATCAGGCTCTAGGCGACGCCTCGGTGGCAGCAAGGGATGCTATGCTGGCCTTGGAGGGCGCCCTCGAAGACCTTATCACCGAAGTGCCGCCTCGCTCATCCGGGCCCAAAGAGCTATCACGGACGCTTCGCCGAATCGGGAATGCTTCCAACCTTGCTCGCAACGCCACGACGTCCTTCGGCAACCATTGCTCCTACGTGACCTCGTGCCTGGCATGTGCGCTTCTCCGGCACCGGGGCTGCCGGCATGTTGACGAACTGGCTGACCCGCACCTGGAGATGCCAGTTGGGGCCGGAGTGATGTCCGGTGCCGTGCGCGCCGTGAGCCCCGCTGTTCGGGTTTTTCATGAGTGGATTTGGGAGTACATCGGGGAGGCCGCGGCGAGGGTAGAGCTACGACGGACCATGTACAATGAGGGGAACCTCGGCCAATAGCTGGATGAAGTTCCCCGGCGTGACAAAGGTGGCGCCGACGGCTCGAGGCAGGTGAGACACCGGAGTTCTTGTGTGTCAGTGTGTGTTGTAACTTGCGCGTCCTATTCTAGGAATAAAGCAGAAATTGCTTCCCATGCTCTGACCGGCATGCCCTTATGTTCCAAGCAGCTGCCCGACAGGGATTGGCTATTAACCTCCGACGCCATAACCCGGCGCCGTCTGCGGCGCTGGTGGCAGGCTGAGGACTCGCTGGACTTCTGGGCGGGTCAAAACTCGGTGGGCGAGGCGCCGGCGCGGTCAGGCGTCCAGGCGGAACCAAACGATTGTCGTTCGCTTGTGTAATAGAGCTTAGGGGATGTTGATCGGTGGACACCTTTATAAGCGCTCGTATACGAACGTAATAAACCAGCCGAGACGCTTGTCGCTGTCACTTCTTTGGGCACACTTTTGTGACTCGTTGGTGAGGTTTGGCGGTGGCAGCGGAACTGGCGTCTAGTCGAAGTAGGCGCGCGAGCGCTCCGTCCCATACCCCTCAAAGTGGTGGCAGCGGAGTTGGCGTCTAGTCGAAGTAGACGCGTGAACGCTCCGTCCCCTACCCCTCGAAGTGGTGGCAACGGAGCTGGGGTCTAGTCGAACTAGGCGTGTGAGCACTCCATCCCCTACCCCTCGAAGTGGTGGCAACGGAGCTGGCGCCTAGTTGGAGTAGGCGTGTGAGCGTTCCGTCCCCTACCCCTCAAAGTGGTGGCAGCGGAGCTGACGCCTAGTCAAAGTAGGCCTGTGAGCGCTCCGTCACCTACCCCTCGAAGTGGTGGCAGCGGAGCTGGCGCCTAGTCGTAGTAGGTGCGCGAGTGCTCCGTCCCCTACCCCTCGAAGTGGTGGCAGCGGAGCTGGCGCCGAGTCGGAGTAGATGCGTCTCGAAGTGGTGGCAGCAAAGCTGGCGTCTCGTCGGAATAGACGTGCGAGCGCTCCATCCCCTACCTCTTGAAGTTGGCGCCTAGTCGGAGTAGGCGTGCGAGCGCTCTGTCCCTTACCCCTCGAAGTGGTGGCAACGGAGCTGACGACTAGTCGGAGTAGGCGTGCGAGCGCTCCGTCCCCTACCACTCAAAGTGGTGGCAGCGGAGCTAGCGTCTAGTTGAAGTAGACGCGCGAGCGCTCCTTCCCCTACCCCTCGAAGTGGTGGCAGCGGAGCTGACGTCTAGTCGAAGTAGACGCGCGAGCGCTCCGTCTCCTATCCCTTGAAGTGGTGACAGTGGAGCTGGCGTCTAGTCGAAGTAGGCGTGTGCGCGCTCCGTCCCCCACCGCTCGAGAAGATAAGGACAAAGTAGGCTTGACAGAGTACGCGAACCTAGCTTCGTAGCCCCTGGCCTTCGCGGTCGATGCGGGACTTCACGGGCATGACTGCCTCCCCTCAATTCTGGATATTGACTGGACATCGAAAGCGGAATTCACGGAGCTTTGCACATATCGCTTTACCACTGGGGGGCATTGCTTGTCCCCCGTTGCTTCACAAGCCCCCCAAGGTAGGGAAACACGTGAAGCGTAATTGGCGGAACCCTGTAGTTGAGGCGGGACAGCACTGTTTGCATCACATGCACCTAGAACGGCCGGCCGATGTGATGCTTGAGGCGTAATTGACAGGGTCTCGCTACCGGGGCTCTATAAAAGGGCGAGTGGCCAAGTGAAGCATCACTCGCCTTCCCAAACATTCATACCCTTGCAACTTCCCCTCGTGAACTCGCAGTCCCCACTCTGCCCTAGCTTCCTTCGGTGCTTCTTTACCGACGCCGATAGCGATGAGGGCTCCCCGGTGCAGTTAATACCACCGGGACAACCGCAGGGTCGAACACCCCGTCAACATAAGGTGGACGTGACGCCGCGGTGTGATTTCCCTTCACCAGCTCGCCTAAGCGCCCCGGCTGGCGAGGGATGGTGGGAAATTCACTTGTACTTCAGCAAGGGGTCTTGCAGCTCCAGAAGCAGACTTCGACTTCCCCATCCCGGGGCCGCACGCCCTTGGGGGCGTCTTCAATGAGCGCTCTCGTCTTTTCGTCTCTTCTTCAAAAGCGTAGGCCATTGAGCTCATGCGTCGCCCCTTATTCACGGTGTCACAGTCCAGCTCATCTTGCAAGACGCTGCTGCCGAGCTATGGCGCCAGGATTAAGCTTCCCACTCCTCTGAACTGAGGGGCCCCATTAGTGGGTGTCGCACCCATGTGTTCTGAAAACTTTGTACATAGGGCACCTCGCGCTTGTAACCGCAGCATACTGACAATGTGGTGCGACATGCAGTTTGCGAAAAATGCAGGGAGCCTCTGGTTCCCGTGCTACCCGACTGCTTTGCTCTCTTTTCGTTGTCTTCATCTTCTCCCCCCTTTTTTTGAGTGTGCTAGCGGGGCTGGTGCGCTGTCTACGCCCCGCATAACTGCACGCAGAGGCAAGCCTCTACTTTGCGTTATTTATACTCCGTAGAGTGCATGAAAATATCAACCACGCCAGTTTATACTCCGGAGAGTACACGTCGTGACAACACCAACGCGTGCGTGGGACATCCGCGTATTGTTTATACCCAGTAGAGTGCGCAGGGATAACATCCGTGGCTTATTTAGACTCCGTAGAGTGCGTGAAAATATCAACCATGTCTTGTTTATACTCTGGAGAGTACGCGTAGCAACAATACCGACGCGTGCGCGGGACATCCGCGTCTTGTTTATACTTGGTAGAGTGCGCAGGGACAACATCCGTATCTTGTTTATATTCCGTAGAGTGCGTGCGGAGGCGGACCTCGACGCTACGTTTTATTTATACTCCGTAGAGTGCGTGCGGAGGCGGACTTCCACGCTACATCTTATTTATACTCCGTAGAGTGTGCGTGAAGGCGGCCCCCCGCTGCGTCATATTTATACTCCGTAGAGTGCGTGCGGAGGCGGACCTCGACGCTACGTCTTATTTATACTCCGTAGTGTGCGTGCAGAGGTGGACCTCGATGTTACGTCTTATTTATACTCCGTAGAGTGCGTGCGGAGGCGGACCTCGATGCTACATCTTATTTATACTCCGTAGAGTGCGTGGGAACATCGACCATGTCTCGTTTATACTCCAGAGAGTGTGTGCGGAGGCAAGTCTCTGCACATTTTTGTGGGAAACACGAGTAGTTTCGCAAACGTTAACTTTATTAAATTTTCATTTGCGCGGGTGAGCGAGTACAAAAGGTTAGGGACTAACCACTCGACTATCGTTGTCGTGGCGACGAGGTAGGGAGCCTCTACTGCTTCTGTTGCCGGAGCCCTTGTATTGGCGCGCCTGGCCTTGGAGCCTCTCTAGACTTCCAGGTGCGGGCCTTGGGTGCCGAGCTCTATGTGCCGGGCCATGTCCTGGTCGCCGTGGACGGTGATGACACCCTGCAGGCCTGGAGCTTCATGCATAGGAAGCCGTGGTGTGGGACTGCTCCAAATGAATTGAGGGTTGGTCACCCCAATATGGCGTTGTAGGGGTACTTGATATCAACGACGTCGAAGGTAGCGTCCTTGCTCCTCACTTTGTCGCCCCGGCCGAAGGAGACTTGCAGGCATATCTAGCCCAGCGCCATCAGCGGCTGACCTCCGAAGCCCTGCAGTAGAATTTTCGAGAGGCCTAGGCGACTTCGAGGGATCCCCATCTAGTCGAAGGCCCCTGCGAACAAGATATTCGCGGAACTTCCTCCATCGATCGGGACATGCCTAACGTCGCATCCTGCGATGGCAGCCTGAATGACCAGAGGTTCTTGGTGGGGGAACTCCACGTCCTCAGTGTCGGCGGCCGTGAAGGTGATCTCGTGCTGCGCCCAATCCGGCGGTGCCTGTGCCGGGTATGCCGCCACGTGGTGTAGCCTCCGCACGTAGGCCTTTCACTGCCTCTTTGAAACGAACTCTAGGGAGGAGCCCCCGGAGATGACGTTTATGACCCTGCGTTGGGCTCCCTCCGGGGCGTGGATCCGCAGGGGGCTCTCCTGAGGTTGCTGCACATGGGCTTGAATCCGTCGGAGGCCCTCCTGAGGCTGCATACCCTGATCCTGAATTCTCAGGGGGTCGTCCAGGTGCTACTGGACGTGTGCCACGACAGGCGGCCGCACCTCGAGATCTCTATCCTTGGTGATGCTTTGCCGAAGTACCGCAATGGTGGTGCATGCACGCGTGTCATGGTTGCCTCTGCCGTGTACTTCGCACCACTGGATGCGGTGTTGCTCGCCATATTCCGCGCGGGCCCTATCATCGCGGCCCTAGCCTTGGCCTCGCCCCCGACCCCGACGAGCCCTGGCACCGCGGCCAGCAGGGGTGCTGTCTTTGGAGCCGCCCTCAATGTCAAAGACAAAACGGGCTCTCCGAGACTTCTGCTGGCCACATTTGGGCCTATCGCCCGACGAGTCCTTGTGCTGGGAGGCGTCCTTCGATGGCTTCTGCTTGCGCTTGCCCTTCGAGGAGCCTTCCTTCGGCGAGTCTTCGCTCTTCATCATGACCTTCGCTAGATTGGCGTCGGCGTCATTGCCCTGACGTCACCGTGCATCTTCTTGGCTCTAGCGTACTCCTCCATCTTGTTGAAGAGCTTCGCCACTGTCTTGATTGGCTTTCGCGCGTTGTATTTGACTAGCGGCCCCGGTCGGAGACCCTGTACTGCTGCGTTGATGATGGTTGTCTCATTGATATCTTTGACTTGGCAACGGACCTTCGTGAAGTGTTTGAAGTATTCTCGAAGCTTTTCTGATGGTTTTTGCTTGATCGCGAAGAGCTGATCCGCATCAATGTGCTCAACGTAATTTCCCTGAAAGTTGTTGTAGAGGCGATCGCGAACCTGCTCCCATGCGTAGATAGAGTTCGGCTCTATGGTGAAGAACCAAGAGAGTGCCACTCCCTGCAACGCGAGGGGGAGCCCATTCGCCTTCGTGGTGTCGTCTCCGCTTGCCGCTTCGATGGCGGTCTCGTACACACGCACGAACTCTTGGGGGTCCGTGTCGCCCTTGTACGACGTGATGGTGCTGGGGAATTTGAAGTCCTCCGGCCATGCTGCATGCTGTAGGCCTGCAGATAGCGGGGACTCCGGGTCCATGCGTCGCAGCGAGGCGCGGCTGGATGTGGGGGCGTCGCGGCTATTCGCCCGTTCTGGCGTGAGCTAAGGCGTGACCACCGGCGGGGTTTGCTGACTCCGAGCCTCTTGCATTCTCTGCACGGCCCCGCGGAGATCCGTTAACTCCCGCTGGAGCGTGCCTAGGGCCGCCAGCAGGGCGTTCTCCACTGCCGGCATAGACGAGATGATCGGCGCACCTGGTTGCGCTGTCGGGATAGCCGTGACCACGGCTTGTGCTCTTGGGTTGCCCGCGTCGATGATGGGGCCCGTGTCGCCACCGGGACCGCTCGGCGCTCCCGCACCTGGTGTAGGGATGACGGTCGCGCCTCCACGGGTAGGACGGTGCTGTCGAAGTTGACTGTCACACCGGCGGCGGGGTGGGGCGTCACGCGTAGGGCAGGGTCGACCGTCACATCGGCGGTGGCGGGGTCGATCGTCACGTCGGCGGTGGCGGGGTCGATCGTCACGTCGGCGGTGGCGGGGTCGATCGTCGCACGGTGAGCGTCATCGTTCGCGCCTGCGACTGCCAATGCCGAAACCCTGGTGTTGACACGGGACTTCGCCGCGACCCCTTTCTTCGTTTTCGCCGCCGATGATGAAGTTTTCTTTGGTGTCATCCTTCTTGAGATCTTGAGGCTTGCTACTGTCATCTCCACGGACGGCGCCAATTGTTGTGGTTACAGACCAAACAAAGTGAGAGTGTGATAGTGGAGAGTTAGGTGAGCAATGCTCCTTGGGGTCTCCCTAGGGCTAGTATCACGTATATATGTCCTCACAGGGAGTGCCTTTACAATCGTACCCTTACATCCAAATATCCCCCAAGGGCAATTTTGTCATTACACATGTTCACTTTGGGCTTTACAATCTTTTAACAGGCCTATCGGGGTTAGGTGGGGGCCTCCCCTACAACACATATCAAAGCTGCATTTAATAAATATTCAATTCTCATCAGCTAGCCCCCGAACTTTAAATGAATTCATGAATTAGAATCCTTCGATTGGAATGCAAGTCGGAAGGTATTTTTGATGATAGGTAATAAAGATAGATAAGTTTTTTCACTTGAAGTTGAAGAACCAATTAGAATGGAATCAAAGGGTTTATATCCGTTACATGTAGTTCCCATAACATTAACTTTGGTTGTGAGCAAAGCCTTTATAAATTGAAAAGGTACCGATTGATTTTTGCACTTTTGAGAAAACCTTTTGAATTCCTCACATGTCATCTATTTTTCTCCACCGTAGCATTCTTTTCTTCCCCAAAATCCCTTGATCCACACTAGAACCAAGGCATTTGCAATGAGAATGTATAGATTCATCACTGAATGGGCAAGGTCCGAACTAGGATCAAAGAGATCGAAGGATTTGGTGAGAGTGGGATTGATCCTTGATCCAATTTTAGTCCCATGGAAGTCATCTATGAGGGAAAACTTTTCAAATGGCAAAGATGGCGAGATATCTATGTTTTGGGAATTTGTAGAATGCGAGTTTAGTATCCCGGCGCACCCCTTCTTATCAGAGGTGCTTGAATTCTACAGGATCAAATTGGTGAATCTGATGTCCAATTCGATCATCATACTCAATATCATTGTGTACCTATGCGAGGCATATCTATGAATTTCAGTGAACCTAGAATTTTTCAGATACTACTATCGAATGACTAGAAGAGCCAGAAAGGTGAGATTGTCACCCAAGAACTACTCCCTATGTCTTCATGATGGAAAGACGAAAGAGTTTATTTCGATGTACTTGAAGTCTTCCTGGTAATCATGGAAAAAACTTTGGTTCTATATGACGGTGGGCAAAGATGACAACCTATCACTGCGGGAAGGGTTGCTATAGAGAGCCCAAAGTGGAGATCCGCTCTTAAGGAGAGAAGGATACAACAACTGGTCGAAGCCATCGTGTATCTAAAGGATAAGGGATTAACATCGTGGCACGTGGTGAGATATTTCACCATGCACTGAATTAGCCCCTTAAAATTGCGTAATCATATCATGCTATGATATAAGGGCACAGAATATTTGGCCAGAGACTCCTCAGAAAGTAAGCATCAAGGACTCCAACTAGTTGAAATTTTTTTTGTTTAATATTGTTTTTTTTGACCTATAGTTCTCCCTTTTGATTCTATAGCCTTATCCCCTTTCGAGATAAGTGAAATGGTGGAGGCGATCTACGAAGGGGAACCTGAGCAGAAAGAAGGAATCCCTTTGATCCTGGAAGTTACCTCTCTAGAGGACAAGATCGAGAGGATTAAGGTAAACCAGAACTATGATACCTGTAAACCAGAACTATTCTATGATCACTATGTTTTAATGTTCTTGACATATGCATATGATCAGAGTGGATGATTTTGAGTGAAAGAAGGGCATAGAAGAAATATCATCAACCCCTAGGAAATGCGACCTTTGAAGAATCCGTATAGGGTGTTGGGATGTTCTTGTGACCTTTTTATTACTCAAGCTCTTGAGGAGAACGTTAAAATCCCCTCTTAGGTAGGTTTCTATTACAACCCTGAAAGCTTTTCTTATAAATCCACTCCTACCCTTGTATGAAGAACAAACAAATTACACCATCAAAAATATATTTCTTAGGTGAAGACTTTCGCTGCTGAACTTGTTGCCGGTGGTGAGACTAAGGGAATGGAGCCAGAGCTGCTAGTCGGAGGAGCTGAGGTTGTACGACCGGTAGTGGAAACTTTTCCACTAGTCTTGAGCTCTGAGGTGGTCGGGACTAAACAAGTTCAGAATCTGATGGCCATCCCCAAGATATCCTTAGTACCACTGGAGACTAGCATTCCGACGATTGAGGAAACTTGCCACTCTGAGGAGGTTTTGGTGGTTGGGGGGATAATATCTGACCGCCACAAGAGGGAACCGACTAAGGACATCACTCTGAGTGAGAGCGTCCAGTTGGAAAGTGCAAAGGTTCTGACCAGCCCTACCAGTCCTAAACTGGTGAAATCAATCGAAAAGAAGAGGATGGAAAGTGCTCTGGACTATGCTCTAGGGAAATTTAAATTCATGACAAAGATAGTAGGTATGAAATATTTGTCAAAAAATTGTACCATTTAATTCTTTGACTTCTTACGTCCTTCTTTTTTTGAAGTGCATTTGCCACCTTAGGCGCAAGCCTCCAAATTGCTTCTACTGAAGAACTTTAGAGGGAGACAGTGGTCACTCCTATTCCTCACTTGGCAATAACATCAACTGAAGAAACAAGAGCCCGCTAGATCGAAAATCCCTTAGTGGTTCTGACACCATTGAGGGATGTGAACATAAAGGTGGAGGCAAAAACTCAACAGATCCCTACACCTGCTAAAAAGGCTATGGTTGAGGGGGGAGAAGTTGAAATCCTACCTTCTTTATTTGGAGGTCCAGTGGTTGAGAGTTCTTCAACAATCAGGTGATTTCCTCATCTGAAGGATATTCCTAATCAAGGCTATATTTTCAATAACCATAGACTTGAAGATCTTTGGTGGAGGAAAGTATCGGACCATGAGTTGAAGACCGGACTCGAGGAACTCTATTCCACATTTACCAATAAGTTGGTCTCAGCAAGTACTTAAGGCCATTCTTATTATTTTCAACATGATCGAAAACTTCTCTCAGCTTTCTCTTCTCCCCTTTTGTTTTAGCACATGGCGAAGGTGGTCGCTTTGGTCGGAGAAGCAACTAGGTGATCTCTAGTTCTCAAGAAGGAGAAAGCTACTCTCTGCCAACAAGCAGATGACTGGTGAGTTTCTTAATTTCTATTGTTGTATAAGGTTTTCTTTCTTGTGATTTTTGAGTCCTTTTGTAGGTCGGGAAGCATGGAGAAAGTGCTTGCGGAGACCTTAAAAAAGGAGAGGGAGATGTTCAGATCTACATTGACTGAGAACGGACAACTTTTCAAGACTCTCGAGTAGAAGAACCTTCAATTGAAAAGTAAGTCCTTTTTCAATCGTACTTTGTATGTATGTTTTTGCCTTCTTATCAAGATTGATATGATTAGAGATCCTTGAAGCTAAGGCAAAAGCTAAGAGTGTTGTGATCCAGAAACTAGAGGAGGCATGTGGAACGAAGGACCAGTTAATCAAATACTGGGCAAGAAAATTTAAAGATAATACTCTTAAGCACAAAGAGGACACGGAAGCATTCTAGAAGATCAACCAAGGTAATCGGTAGTACATCCAACCAGTTTATTAGTCGTTTCAAGAAGGTAGTGCAAGAAGATTTACAAGATAAAATCCTTTTTCTTAATACCATGCTCATTGAGATGGGCACGGGAGCACTTACTTCCTCCTAGAGGACCCAGTTGAGAAGGGGCGCTGCATAGGGTATCAAGTTGAGAACCTTCAAGGCTTGTTGACTGTTTCTAGGAGCAACCACGAGCAGACTATGCAAAATGCTATCGCAGATAGAGTCAGCTTTGCCTTAACGAAACTCAAGGCATCAAATTCTTCTCTCGATCTTCATCCACTTGAAAAAGAGTTTGATTGCTCGAAAGAAGTATTGGCAAAGTTCTTTGAAGAAGTAAGACTCGGTAAGACCCTTCATGAACAAGGTTGCTGATGAGATAAAGGTTGGATCTCCATCAGATAGCGGCCAGTCAGGAAGTTTCGATGAGTACTCAATTAAAGCTTTAATTAATTGTAAACTTTTGTAAATATTTGTATGTAAATACTTACCTTTGATCGTAATGAAGTTAATTTATTCTTCCTTGATTAAAAGGAAAGGTGATCTTAACTCTCCTAGCCCCTGACTGCTTTCTTAATAGAAAAATATACTAAGTAAGCAGTAGAAGAGTAATATGTATTATTCTTGTCTCCAACTAGTAGACTTAGATATATCGAAATTTTGGTAATTAGGCTGCAAAGGATCGGATAATATTAGGAAATTCTCACAACTGGCATAGCTAGAGTGAGAGATTTCGACTAGTCGTAGATACCTTAGGCCCTAACTGAGATATAACATAGTCCTAGAACTTTGGTTAGAAGACGAATGCTGTAAAAAGACTTTTGCATTTATTTAAAATAAGAACTAGACAACTACATGCAAAGAAAATAATATAAGTACTTCTATTCATATTCTTGTCCAACCTGGTCATAGAATACCAAGGACGTAAGGCATAAATAAAACTTCTCAAAACATATTCTATCCTTTAGTTTATGCTAGTAGCAAATATTGTAGGAAAAAAGACTATCACTAAGAAACTCCTTCCAGTAAGTGTGACCACATGAATAGATGAGAGATTTCAACTATGAGGTTTTACGTGTCTCGACTAGAGTAAACAAGAGAATAACATAATAAAGAAGTATGAAATAAAGCCTTTTAACCCCAAGCTTTTAATGACTTATACTAGTTGTCTATTTTCACTTGTTTCCTTCCGAGAAAATGAGCAGATTATTGTGAGAGCCTTGGCTGTCAAGGCCACAAGAAAAATATGCATGGCACTTAATGACAATGTCAGAGCTAATATGTTATAAAGTAAAAATATCCCTAAGAAGGGGTTTTGAGAGAAGTGTGTGTATTCTCCAAGAAACTTAGACAATGTTAATGTAAGGCCAAAATCAGAACTAGGACTTACCAATAGAAATACTTATCGAAGAAAATTGACATGATTAAAAAGAACTTTATTTGACATAAATAAAGAAAAGGATTATACATAAAACTTATGTAACTGATCGATCTTACAAGAATTTGGAAGGATACACCCATCCTGCATGGCAAGTCATACTAAGACTAGTCTGGTAACTTCAACCACAGTGTAAGAACCTTCCCATTTGGAGAAAAGTATATTGTGATTTGTTTGGTTCTAATTTTTTGAGAACTAGATCACCTACAACTAGGCTGCGAAGTTGCACCTTACGACTATAGCACCGTTGCATGGCTTATTGGTAAATCACTGACCGGACAAGAGCTGCATTTCTTCATTCTTTGAGGAAATTAATGTCATTGACCCGATGATCTTATTGATCATTATAATTATAACAATCTGTTCAAGCAGAGCTAATTTTTTTACTTCTAGAGGAAGCATGGCTTCAACTCCATAAAATAGGAAAAAAGGCGTTTCTTCGGTCACACGACTGGTCGTGGTCTGAATAGCCCATAATACAGAGGTAAGTTCATGCACCAAAGCTCCTAACCATTGTACTAACCAGTCAAAAACTCATTTTTAATCTCCTGTATTAATATCTCATTTGTTCTCTCTCTATTGTCCCATTACTCTGTGGATGAGCTACTGAAGCGCAGCATACTTTGATACCTAGACCCTCATAGAGTTATGTGATTATATGACAAAGTACCCCAAATCATGTAACCACATTTTTAGTTATGAATTTCTTGGCTGCTTCCATTGTTATTTTGATAACTGGCTTAGCTTCGTTCTATTTTGCGAATATATCAATCATCATAACAAGGAATTCAAAGCCTCCGGGTGCTTTTGGGAATGGTCCTATAATATCTAAGCCTCAAGTTGCAAAAGGTCAAGAGAGAGAGAGAGATTATTTGGAGAGCTTGTATAGGTTGGTGTACTTTGTCGGCTATGAAACTGACATTGTACGCTCTTTATCACAAGTTTGTTTGCATGATCAAGGGCACTTGGTCAGTAGTACCCTTGTTGGAAGGTCTCTCTCTTACAACTAGTTTGTGAGAAAGAACCAAGTATTTTCCATCTACGAAAATTTGCATGTTCTATATACGTGCCAATTTCACCACCACAACATACAACCATGGACCCCACTAGAGGTTGGGAGTATATGTTAGCTTTGAGTACTACGGGAGACATGTTTACAGCCCGTCACACCGATTGCATCTTCGATGAAGATAATTTTCTAGCATTAGAGGGAGGAAAGTACCTTACTGATGAAAAATACCAAGAAATAATGTCTTGAACATTCAAGTTCTAGATTCATACACCACAGAAACTAGACTAGAAGTTCAGTGAATAATAAACCTACAGCAAATAGCAAACAATTTACCAGATACTTAATTGATCAGGAAGGAGTAACAAAATCTTATATACCAGCAGTAAATGTTCCGAAGAGAGTAGAAGTGCCCTAGATGGATACTCGAACCACTCCAGTCCCTTATGTGAAGAAGAGGGGGAGAGCAATAGAGAATGAGGCCTCAATTCCGCCGAGACGTTCATAGAAAAATAAACTCGATGAAAATAAGACACCTCCTGAGTCAGTAGAAGAGACTCAACCTGACATTGAGAAAATCCCTGAAGAGAATGATCCTGAGATAGTAACCCCAGCACAATTGCACACACACACAGTCTAATACTGGGATTTCGAAACAACCAGACTTTATCGTTGTGGGAAATCACACGGAGCTGAATGAAATAAATGAAAAAAATATCCATTAACTTTGTTGAGTCAGGAGAACTATATAAGTGAAAGATTACAGTTGTCAACATCCATTTCGTCTCAAAAATTGCTAGAAACCTTGAACCGGATCTAAAACCAAAGTCCTTAGCTGAATGCCAGAATCATTCAGATTGGCGTAAGTGAAAGGAAGCAACCGAGGCTGAATTACTCTTACTAAATAAAAGAAAAGTGTTTAGCCCAATAGCCCGAACACCACCCAATGTATTCCTTGTAGGATCAAAATAGGTTTTCATCCGGAAGAGAAATAAAAATAGTGATGTGGTGAGATACAAAGTGAAACTTGTACACAAGGGTTCACATAGAGACCCAACATTGATTATGATAAAACTTATTCTCTTGTTATGAGTGAGACAATATTCTAATATTTAATATCAATGGCAGCAGGTATGAACTTAAATATGTAGTTAATGGATGTAATGACCGCATATGTATATGGGTCACTAGATTTAGATATTATATAAAAGTCCTAGAAGGAATAAAGATATTGGATCAAAATAAATTAAATCGCAATGTGTACAACATCTAGTTAGAAATGTCGTTGTACGGATTAAACACAGTCTAGAAGAATGTGATACAACTGACTTAGTGAATTCCTCCTGAAGAAAGGATACACTAATAGTGAAGACTGTCCCTATGTGTTCATAAAGAAATCTTAGAATGAATTCTATATTATTTCAGTATATGTCAATGATCTAAATATCATTGGAATGACAGAGGACATAAAGAAAGTAAGTTCCTATCTTGTTAAAGAGTTTGAAATGAAAGATTTGAGCCAAACCGAATTTTGCTTAGGATTGCAGCTGCAGCACCACCCTGGAGGAATTTTAGTACACCAATCCTCTTACTCCAAGAAGGTTTTAGAGAAATTTAACATAGATTAGTCATATCCAGTGAGAACCCTGATGGTGGTTCGATCCCTAGAAGTGGATAAAGACCTTTTTAGACCAAAGATAGAAAATAAGAAAATTCTTGTACCATAAGTTCCATACTTAAGTGCCATTTGAGCACTAATGTACCTGCCTAATTGCATGAGGCTGAATATTGCCTTTACAGTAAATTTGTTAGTCAGACTCATCATAGCTCTAACACAAATACATTGGGCTGGCATTAGAACCCTACTCAGATATTTTTAGGGTACACAAGATCTTGGATTATTTTAACCAAAGTACCGAGACTTGACTATGGTTGGATATACAAATGCAGGATATCTGTCTGATCCACATAATGTGAAATTACAAATAGGATTTTTATTTCTTTGTGGTGGTACAGTCATTTATTAGTAGTCATTTAAGTAGACCTTGGTAGCTACGTCTATCAACAATTTAGAAATAATTGCATCATATGAAGCCTCCCAAGAATGTGTTTGGTTTAGACAGATGATTATCCATATCAAGAAGTTATGTGGCATGACACCGTCGATAATCCCACTATTATAAGTGAAGATAATATAGCTTGTGTGGCACAGATGCAAATGGACTATGTTAAGAGTAATATCACGAAGCATATTGCTCCTAAATTCTTCTATCCTCATGAACTCCAGAAGAACAGAGAAATAAATGTGTTAAAGGCTATATCTTATGATAATCTAGTAGATTTATTAACAAAATCTCTCCCAGCCTCTAGCTTCTATAAATATGTTCGAGGCATAGGAATGAGACGACTTAGAGAGTTACAAGGTTTAGGAGAGTAAATCCCTGCATTATAGCCCTTGTGTAAGAACAGAAGACTTACATGATCATGAAGATTTAAATGTTGCACTCTTTTTCCTTTTGTGAATTTTTTATGAAGTTTTCTCACGTGAGGCAACAAGTGTGACACAAGGAACGAATATGATGTACTTTTTCTCTAGCCTTTTTTCCACTAGGTTTTTGGGAAGAGTTTTTCATGAGGCATGTGAATGCCATGGTATTCACCTAATAGGGAATGTTACGAAACCTAAAAAGTTACGGTGTGGGCAAATACCAAAATTACCCCTATTGGTTTTAAACTATAAATAGAGAGACCATTGTAATATGAGAAGAGATCTAAATTAATAAAGACTTTGTTCTAGAATTATCTCTCAATTGGTGTCTCCTGTAATTGATCTATTGCGTTCTTGGTGATTGATTGCGTGGATTGCGTTGCTGTTCTTCTATTCTCCATTGATTTCTCAACACAGAGCACACATTCTCTCTTTTAGCTAGCTCTTATCGGATCCTGTAATTGATCCTGTAATGGTTCTAATTGGTGTCTCCTGTAATTGATCTATTGCGTTATTGGTGATTGATTGCGTGGATTGCGTTGCTGTTCTTCTATTCTCCATTGATTTCTCAACACAGAGCACACATTCTCTCTTTTAGCTAGCTCTCACCGGATCCTTCTCTGTTACTCCCAAAACAAGTAGTAGCAGACCTTTTCCATATATAGTTCCTCCCGAATAAGTAGTAAAGTAGATCATAATACCAAGAAGGCCATAGCATCATCAGACAATGGGAGCAACACAAGAAGCATCAGCAATAGATCATAGTCGTGGCTCCCTCCCCAGGAAGCTCCTCACTTGTTCCCTATATTGTCAGATCGGACTCTAGCCGTATACCTAGATCCAATCGAGTTTACTCCCCAGGCAACAGGTCCAAACGGGTTGATCACCTAAGTCACGGGCTGTCATATGCAAACCTTAAAGTAACAACCTTATAAGTGATATTAGATTTTCTCTTTCTAAAAGACTAGTCCAATAGGTGAGATCTTTCTCACGTTTATAAGTTATGCTTTTTTCTTTCTCATGACCAATATGGGACTATTCCCAACATGTATGCACTCTTCACCTTGTCTCTCATCTATTTCCTCTTTTACTCCCCTCCGTCTTTCATCTCCTCCACCAATCTGTTCACCCAGTTCCAAGCACATCAGACAACCAATCACCTTCCTCTCCCTCCTCAAGGTAAACTTTCTTTATGCACATTTATATACCTATCACACTATACACAGCTTGATCTCACTAAGGTGAACTACATTTCTTGCATTCGTAATTCCTTTGGCCAGCTTGGCTACAATGCGACTACAGCGACGGGAAGTGGGTGTGGAATGATAGTGTCGCCGGCCCACGGTACGACAGCTAAAACTGTGACATGAAGAGCACAAAGAAGTGCGTCGTCAATGGCAAGCCAGACAACGGCTACCTGCACTGGTGGCAACCAGTGAGGTGCAACCTCTCGGCTCTCGACCCAGTGGATGTTGGAAATAATCCAGCCCAGTTTGCTTAGACCGAGTCGTGTCGAGTTTGTTTTCAGTTGTAGATCGTGACCGAGTTATTCGGATCCGATCAGTTTGTGGCGCCTTGCGCAGTTCGCTTTTCTTCGGCGTGCGTGTGTTTTCATTCGCCATCAGAGCATGTAAGGCTTTTGCCAGTTCGGTGATATTCAGAGAAAATTGCCCCAAAACCGAGAGCTCTTGATTGATTCCAGTTTAGCAAATTCCACCATATTGTTCTTTGATTCTTTTGCAGATTCCTGGGCTGAAACCAATACTTGGTATCAGAGCTTTGGTTTATGCCAAAGTATCCCCAATTCGGAAGAATGTCCACCTCCAACACTTCTGACCGGAGCTCTGACAGAGCAGCAAATCCGGCGATGAAGGAAGGTGGCGTATCTTTGCATTACCCGATGTTGATGCCAAGCAATTACTCCACATGGGCAATGAAGATGGAGGTCTTCATGGAAGCACAAGGCGTCTGGGACGCGGTTGTGCCGGCAGCCGGTGCGGTTGTCGAGAGGAGGAAAGACATGATGGCGCTGGCATGCATTTATCAGGCGGTCCCAGAAGATGTCCTGCTGTTGCTAGCCAAGAAGAAGACAGCTAGAGAGGCATGGGAGAGTCTGAAGACAATGCACCTTGGGGCAGATCGGGTGAAGAAGGCAAGAGTTCAGACATTGATGAACGAGTTTGGAGCACTCCGAATGAAAGAATCAGATTCGGTTGATGAATTTGCCAGGAAAATGAGTGTGATTGCAAACAAAATCAGGAATCTCGGAGAAACACTGGAAGATGCAGCTCTGGTGAAGAAGCTTCACATGATAGTACCCAACAGATTTCTGCAAGTGGTGGCTGCAATCGAGCAGTTTGCAGATGTTGAGGCAATGTCTCTTGAGGAAGCAATTGGGCGCTTAAAAGCTTATGAAGAACGCATAAAAGGTGCAGGAGACAGCAGTGAAGGAAGACTCCTGCTATCCCATGGTGAGTGGCAACCTCGGCAAAGAGGTGGTGGCAGAAGTCAGTACACCAGAGGAAGAAGTTTCGGCAATCCAGGAGGCCGAAATTTCGGTAACTCTGAAGGCCGAGGATTCAGTTATCCAGAAGGCAGAAGCTTCAGTAACTCAGATTGGCACGAAAGAGGAAGAGGCCATGGAAGGTGGCAAGGCCGCAGCAGAGGGAATCGAGGAGGTTTTAACACAGGTTTCAACTCTTTCAGGCAAGGAGGTTCGAGCAGTACTGGAAATGGTAAGGACAAAAACCATATTAAGTGTTATATTTGCAAAGGTATGGGGCATTATGCATCACAGTGTCAAAGCAGAAGGCAAGAAGAGGATGCTAATCTTGTTCAAACACAAGAAGAAGATCAAACATTGTTCTTAGCCACTTGTGTTGAGAAGTCACAAAAGAAGGAAGAATCGGCAGTAGTATTGCTCAATGAAAGGAAGCTGGATACAGAATCAAAGGGGTGTGGAGATCTGAAGATAGAGTCAGATGTATGGTTCCTTGATAATGGAGCTAGTAATCATATGACTGGGAGTCGATCTAAGTTCAGTGAACTAGATGAAAAGATTAGTGGACATGTTCGATTTGGTGATGGTTCAACCGTACACATAAAAGGAAAGGGATCCATATTGTTCCAATGCAAAAATGGTGAGCAAAAACTTTTAATAGATGTCTATTATATCCCTAGTTTGTGTAGCAACATTATTAGCCTTGGCCAATTGTCAGAAGAAGGTAGTGGAGTTGTTATGCATGGAGATTTCTTGTGGGTTCATAATAGAAATGGAAGACTGCTCATGAAAGTGAAGAGATCTCAAAACAGACTTTATAAAATAGTGCTAGAAACAAGCAAACCTGTTTGTCTAGCAGTAAGTCTAAGTGAACCAGCTTGGTTGTGGCATGCAAGATTAGGTCATGTCAATTTTCAGGCAATACTACAGATGCATAAGGAAGATATGGTGCAAGGTCTACCAAAGATAGATCATCCATTGAAGATTTGTGAAGAGTGCTTAAGTGCAAAGCAGACAAGAAATTCTTTTCCACTTCAGGCCAAGTACAGGGCTGAACAACCACTGCAACTTGTTCATGCAGACTTATGTGGACCAATTACCCCTCAAACAGCTGCTGGTAACAAATATTTCTTTCTCTTGATAGATGACTTTAGTAGGATGATGTGGGTATATGCACTGAAATGCAAAAGTGAAGCCTTTGCTGCATTTAAGAGATTCAAAGCACAGGCTGAAAACCAGATAAAGCACAGGATAAGAGTACTTAGAACTGACCGAGGAGGTGAGTTTATGTCACATGAATTCAGAACCTTCTGTGAGCTCGAAGGGATTGAAAGGCACCTCACTGCACCTTATACCCCACGGCAGAACGGGGTAGCAGAGAGGAGAAATAGGACTGTGATGGAGATGGCTCGCAGTCTTTTGAAGACAAAACAACTACAGGAGATTGTGGGAGAAGCGATGGACATTCGGTGTATATACTTAACCAGGCTCCTACAAAAGCTTTGAGTAAAATCACACCCTATGAGGCTTGGAATAACAGGAAACCTCACCTTGGCCATCTAAAAGTGTTTGGATGTGTTGGTTATGTCAAAACACCCTCAGGTCAGCTAAGAAAGTTGGATGATAGGAGCAAGAGTATGATTCACCTGGGTGTGGAAGAGGGCAGCAAGGCTTATCGGATGGTGGACCCAAGAACCGGCAAATTACATGTAAGCCGGGATGTGATTTTTGATGAAGCTGCAATCTGGAAATGGGAGGATGATGCACAAACTGATCTCCAGAAGTGGGTAACATTTTCTTTTGAACATGAGGGAGTAGAGGCAGAGATGACTAAATCAGCAGATGCAGCAGGAGACAGTGGGAACAATTCACCTGTCGTAGCAGAAAATTCACCTGCGGTGGCAAGCTCTCAGTGTCATGCAAGCATTTTGCCGGAGAAACAAAGAAGAAGGCAGAAGAAACTGAGTCTCTAACACCAGTGACAAACACATCTGGGAGTGCAGTAGCAGCATCAAACACACCTGTCACAAGTGACAGCTCAGAAGAATTCCATGGAAGGTACAGGTCCTTGGCTGATATATATGCAAGTACCGAACCAATAGAGCTGGATGATGAACTACTTATGGCATCAGTAGAGGAGCCAGCGAGATATCAAGAAGCAGCTGGTAACCCCACAGTGGGAAGAGGCAATGAGAAGTGAACTCAACTCTATTTGCAAGAACAAAACCTGGAAACTGGTTGAACTTCCACAAGGGCACAAGCCAATTGGGCTGAAATGGGTTTTTAAACTCAAGAAAGATGCAGAAGGGAATGTGGTGAAACACAAAGCTAGGCTTGTTGCCAAAAGATATGTGCAGCAAGCAGGTATTGATTTTGAGGAGGTGTTTGCTCCAGTAGCCAGAATGGAGATAGTGAGACTCATTTTGGCTTTAGCTGCACAAGAAAGCTGGAAGGTTCATCATCTTGATGTCAAAACTGCATTTTTGAATGGGGAACTTCAAGAGGAAGTGTATGTGGAGCAACCAGAGGGATTTGTAGTAAAGGGGCAAGAAAAGAAAGTCTACAAACTAGCCAAAGCACTATATGGACTTCGGCAGGCTCCGAGGGCCTGGAATATCCGGCTGGATAAAAGTCTCAAGTCACTCGGGTTTCAAAAGTGCCCACATGAGCCAGCAGTTTACAAAAGGAAAAATGGAGGGGAGATACTAGTAGTGGGAGTATATGTGGATGACCTGGTTGTTACTGGGACTAGTGACAAGGAGATTACACTGTTTAAGAAGCAAATGACTGAAGAATTCGAAATGAGTGACCTTGGGCTCCTTGCATACTATTTGGGAATAGAAGTTTTGCAGAAAGAAGATGGCATTACTTTGAAGCAAGAGAACTATGCTAAGAAGATATTACAGGAAGCCGGGATGAGTGACTGCAATGCAGTTTCATATCCAATGGAGCCGAAGCTGACGCTCTGCAAAGATGAAGAAGGAGAGGAAATTGATCCGACAAAATACAGACGGTTAATTGGAAGTCTGAGGTATCTACTTCATACAAGACCTGATATAGCATATGCAGTTGGTGTTGCAAGCAGGTATATGGAAAGCCCGAGGAGATCTCATGGACAAGCCATTAAACACATCTTGAGGTACATAAAGGGCACATTAAACATTGGTTTGGTGTACTCAAGAAGAAAGGACAATCAGTTGATTGGGTATTCGGACAGTAACTTAGCAGGTGATGTTGATGACCGAAGGAGTACAAGTGGATTAGTGTTCTACTACTGTGGGAACATGATCACTTGGGGATCCTGCAAGCAAAAAAGTGTTGCGCTCTCTTCCTGTGAGGCAGAATTCATGGCTGCAACGGTGGCTGCATGTCAAGCCGTATGGTTGAGAGGTTTACTGCATGATATCACAGGCAGGGTTCAAGAACCAGTGAAGCTGCTTGTAGATAACAAATCAGCTATTGCTTTGATGAAAAATACTGTATTTCACGGGAGAAGTAAGCATATAGATACAAGATTCCACTTCATACGGGAATGTGTTGAAGGAAAGCAAATCATAGTAGAGCATGTAAGCACTGAAGAACAAAAGGCAGACATATTAACCAAAGCGCTCGGAAGAGTCAAGTTTGTTGAAATGAGAGAGCAGTTGGGAGTGCAGGCGGTTTAAAGATCAAGGTCTGGATTAGGGGGGTGAATGTTGGAAATAATCCAGCCCAGTTTGCTTAGACCGAGTCGTGTCGAGTTTGTTTTCAGTTGTAGATCGTGACCGGGTTATTCGGATCCGATCAATTTGTGGCGCCTTAAGCGTAGGTTCAGTTTTCTTCAGCGTGCGTGTGTTTTCATTCAGCTACTGTAGCACGTAAGGCTTTTGCCAGTTCGGTGATATTCAGAGAAAATTGCCCCAAAACCGAGAGCTCTTGATTGATTCCAGTTTAGCAAATTCCACCATATTGTTCTTTGATTCTTTTGCAGATTCCTGGGCTGAAACCAATAGTGGAGTCCCTCCAGTTGCTCCGGGGCAAGCACCTGGCCAACGTCGGTGACTCCACGGTGTGCAACCTGGCCAAGTCCCTCGTGTGCTTCCTTTCCACGGTGTCACGGCCCGAGACAGTGCACCGATACAAGGAGCGCCTTGGGCACAAGTTCTGGCAATGGATCTTCCCGGCTTCGCACAATGTTAACGTCTTGATGCACTGGTCGCCGCTCCTCATGCGGGCTGAGGGCAAGTCAGAGGACTACGGCATGACATAGGACATGGTGTTCCTAGATGCGTTCACTGAGCCGTGGACGGTAGACGTTGACTCCATGGACATCATGGTGATCTCAGTAGGGCACTGGTTCCCACACCCGGCCATCTACTACGACGACGGCGAGATCTTTGGCGTGTACTTTCTGTTCGGACATGAACAAGACCGACATCGACTACCTCGGCGTGTACCACAAGGTGATGTGGTGGACGCTGGAGTACGTCAATGCCAAGTCGAGCAGCGAAAAGCTAGTTGTGGTGGCGACCATCGCACTGGGTCACTTCGACGACAGGTTCAGTTGGAACCACCGTGACTTGTGCTCGCGGCCAAAGCTGTCTGAGGACAGGGAGGCGGAGGTGGTGAGCACGGAGGCCAAGCTGAGGAAGGCCACCCTGGAGGAGGCAATGACGACGGCGGCGAGGAGGCAATGGGGTGGTGCAATTCTGTCAGAGTATTAGTTTAAGACCTTAGCGATTGACGAACTTGAGTCTTGAGAATACGCACACGGACACAAGAGTAAAACACGGATCAATTTTGGCGACGCGAAACCCCTGTGTCCACACGTTCAACGACATACTGATGCAGATGATAGTTGCGGCCGGCTGAAGCCGTCGACGACTGGCCGGCACGGCGTACGTGCACGGACACATGGTGACGGGCTGGATGCCAGGCAGCCACATGCGTGCGTGGGTGACGCGGATAGCTAGATTCGAGGCCATCTATACGGTTAATTCAATACTGGTGCCTAAGTTAATGCTGAGTTCTTTTTCACTTATGTTTTATGGTTTATGATTTATGTTATAGTATCTAACTTTGAAATGGTGTGTTTTTTCAAGATGAGATTAACAGGAAGATTATGGTAAAAAGTGTACTGAGTCCAGCTGTACCGACCAAAATAGTATACAATTATTTTTCTTTATGTACTACCTCTCGCAAACAATCAGAATTTAAATATTTAAACTATAAACTATAAGCTATCAACCCAAAAGAACCCACATTTAATATACTAAAACTTAATTGCCCTCATTGTTAATGGCGAATGAATAAAAGAGATGATCGTGAGGTCAAAATATGGAGTAGTGTGCATGATGCACATATTTGGTGGATCGAATGATCGATCCCGATGAGACTGCTAGATCTACACCGTTGCTACCATGTTGAACAAACAGAGGGTCTGTTCTTTTTGGCTGCGGTTTATAGTTTTTAGCTAAAATTTTTGAATTTTAGCTGTTTGCGACAGAGATTACGCAGAGAGAGATACTCGCTTGCGATTTTAGATGGTACAGATGTTAGACTTTTAACGTGTACTTTAATTAACTTATAGACTCTATCTTAAAAAATACTCCGTTTGAAAGTTAGGTACTATGACAAAACCCAAAAGTCGTTTTGAGAAGCTGAAAAGAACAGGTCCAGAGACATTGCGAATCTTAGCTAGTGAAGTTAGGGGACAGACCCACCGGGTGTCAGATGGGGCTGACGTCCCCTACCACCGGCCACCCCCTGTTTGGTTGATGGTCTTGTTCGAGCGCCACTGCGCACAAGGACTAGGAGGCGGAGCTGAGCGCCAGGAGGAGGGCCACCACCCTGCAGTGCCTGACTAGGTGGAGGAGCTCGCTGGACTTGCTCGCGTGCGCGTGGCCCTTCACTTGGATCGGCTACCGCTGGCTCAAGGGGAACTCAACCACCCCTGTCACCATCGTCGCCGTCGAACCTGTGCCGCCAGCGATACGGTGGCCACATGGTACCGCGTGCTGGAGTACGGCGAGTTCTGGTTCCCCGCGCAGGTGTACAACCGCAAGGTAAACAATCTACTTCTAGTACTAGTATATACTCAATGTATACTCCACTAGTTTTTGCTCAGTTGCAATTAAAGTTTGTTCTTTTTTATTTAATACTGGGAGAATAATCTCTTTAGCCGGACGTGCATGTTGGATTCGTGGCATTCTCAGAGTTAACCGTTGGAGATGGCGTTTCTGCGACGATTTTGCTTGATCTGGTTCGGGGACATCGTCGTGGTGACCAGCAACGAGGGGATTTCGGGCGGCTAGTGCTACATTGCTGATACATCCCGAGGGTGTCCCGACAATGCGATAGGCTACTATAAATTAGTAACTCAGTGTTTGATAAATTGGTGAGCAAGTTATATTAACCTTCTCTAAATTTTAATTTTGAGTCCGCGATTGAGTGATATTGAAGTCAAGCAATTTCCACCGAATCCAAAGCTGATATTACTTTGTTCTTTTTTACTTTATTTAGGCATTGGTATCAATACAGTCTCTAATACGCATATTTATTATCTTTTTAATTATATGTTAGCAAAAAATTAAAAAAATATTTATATGAAAGTATTTTCATGATAAATTTAGTAATATCATTTACATATAACAATTTCAAATATTTTTATGTATATTAGATGTCAGAGTTTTAAAATATTAATTGTACATAGCCTATAATGATATAAAAAAGAGCGGAGGGAGTGATACGGTTATATGGATCGATTTTGGTGTGGCATTTGGTGCTTCCAAGGAAGTCTTTTAACTGATTGTGCACGTCGAACTGCACGTGCTCGGTCAGCCGTCAGCCAGATGCCAACCATTCTCAAGTCTCTTTCTTGTTTTATAAAAAAGGTAGAATTTCTTTGAGCTACACACACAACTATCGAAGAAATACGCTTTTAAGATTTTGTTTCATAGAACGGTACAAATTTTGCTCAAAAGTTTTAAAGAACCTAATTCTATTGCGGCCAACAGGCTCGACAGGCCAGCCTGTGCGCTAGTAGCACACGAACAACCTTATTAGCATGTGGATTACACACGTCATCAAGTGAGATGTGTAGCTACATAGCTTCTGCGAGGTTATGAGATCTTTAGGTAGTACTTAGTTTGACGTTAGTTTATAATTTTTTTTACTATAGATGATTTTTTTACTGTAACTGAGTTGACTTATTTGATATAATTAAATTAAAAAATAGAAAAATAGAAAAAATATGATAGCCCATCACAGACAATGCAAAGAAATATAAAAAAAAGATAAGGCAAAAAAGACCAAAAAAATCTAAAAAACGAAACTAAATAGTGAAAAAAACAGAATCTAAAAATAGAAACTAATTTTAAGCTGTTTTGAACGGTGCCTTAAACCTACTACTGCGATCTAGCACATGTAAAACTCTCGCTTCAGACAGAAACAACATTCTAGGGCTGATACGAGCACTAACAGGTAGGAGGAACCTTGTTAATTGCAGGAGGATAAAAAACCGCATTGTTTGTAGCGTTTCTAAGATCGAACAGACGAAGATCATCTTTCGCACAGTTTAACAACTCAGGTGCAATTAAGTCTCTGTCTGAAGAAACCCAAATTAACTTTGAACTCAAAACTACGAAAATTTTTAACTCGAACTGTGGAGGTTTCTACTCGATCCGTATGTAACAAGTTTCTATCACCTGGATCTGGGTGCAGACGGCATCGCATGTGAGGCCGAGACACCCGTAGCGCCCCAGGCGTATTTCAGTGGTTTTTCACCTTCGCAAATGCCCGATTCCGCGTACGCGTGTATACATTGAACGATGCAAGTGGAAACGTTTTTTTAGAGACACATGCAATAGGAAACAGGTTCTTTTTGAAGGTACAAGAGGAAACAATTTCTGAAGGGTTCCCGAGTAGAAGGCTGCCCGTCGTCGAGCCGAGGCCTCCGACTCCGAGGAGGACGAGGAGGAGGAGCGGTGGGTCGCGCGGAAGAAAGCTGGGCTGTTCGCCATCTGCCTCGTTGCGTTGCCGGCGCCGGTGGTCCTGGTCCGTCCTGAGCAACGGGCCATCGACAGGAGGACAAGGTACGTACGTCCGAAATTTGGACACTGTTGGACCTGTGTAACTCCAAAATTCCATATTTGGCCCCCGAAGCAAAAAAATTCCAAAACTGGACCCCTTTTGAGCGCGAGACCACGGGAGGTCGACACGTGACCCGTCGTGCGATGCGGTACCGCGACGATCGCGATCGCTTCATCCGGTCGTGCGGTACCGCATCGCACGACCGGCTGCGTGACGCCTCGCGCGCGACCGCCGTCGCCGGCGCACGTTTGCCTCCCTCGCCGCACGACTCTTGTGGAGCCATGGTCGGAGCCAAGGTTACGCGGTCGAGGGCGCACGCAGCCGGCGTGCGATGCGGTACCGCACGACCGGATGAACAGTGCGGTCGTGCGGTACCAGACCGCACGACCGGGCCACGTGTCGGCCTCCCGTGGTCTCGCGCTCAAAAGGGGTCCAGTTTTGGAATTTTTTTACTTTAAAGGCCAAATATGGAATTTTGGAGTTGCACAGGTCCAACAGTGTCCAATTTTCCGTACGTCCTGGTCACATGAAGCAATATACCTCTATTTCGCATCTGGCTTCACGAGTCTCGAAGCACCTAATCCCATAAAACCACCCTTTCTCAGTTCACATTTTGAAACTCAATGTTACGGTGGGGTGTTTCATCAAAGCAAAGGTATATACCAACCGTCGCAAGGTCAAGGGGTGTGGCACCTTGTCTTTTGATTGATAACCATAGTTCAATTTTTAATAACTGTGGTTGATAAGTTATTTGCGTGATTCTACTGTAATTTTTCGGGATTTGAACTCGTGGATTAATTAGAGACCTTAACATGACTGTACTACCAATTGTCCCCACTCTCTAAAAAAAAGATCAAAGCAAGTGTCAGGATAATTCCTTTGAATTACCTACTGAATGATGCGCTTTCATGGGGTTTTTTAGGAAAGCAACCATTTGCTCAAATATCTTGAAAAATTCCCTTCTAGGTCTGTGATCTGTCATCTTCCCAATTAACATGATGCACGGTATAACCTCACTTACTGTTTCAAATTTAGGATTAATAATTGCTTGTGTTAATGGAGGAACATGCAAAGATGATTTGTTCATGCCAGTTCAATAGGTCAAGATTTATTTTTGTGGAGTTGCCTTTCAGCACAAAGTTGGCCAAAAGCTGCTTATAAGGTGGAGTACGGTTTATATGAAATGCCATGACAAAGCCATGATTTTTGGTAAACCTTAATTTTTAGAGTGATGTGTCAATGGAATAATTAATGGTTGGCAAATTTGGCTTTAGGTAGCGTTCGGAATGGCGATGGCTTATTACTTTTTTTTATTGTAGATGAGTTGGCTTATTTGATATAATTAAATTTAAAAAATTTAAAAATAGAAAAATATATTAACTCATCATAGACAATACAAAAGAATAGAGAAAACAAGAAAACACAAAGAAAAACAAAAATGTGAATAGAAAAAAAGAGTAAAAACCAAACACCAATGCTAGCGTCCACTAACACAACAAAAGTATGACATTTGTTGAAGGACAACAAGAAATGATGATTCGCTCCCACTAAATATTGAAATTGAGAAGAGAGAATGAGTGAAAAGTTCTATTTGCTTAACAATTTTAACAAGTGTGAATGGTTCAATTATTGATGGCCGAATTATCGAATCTGGATGGTCAAACTTTTAAAATCGAAAATAGCTGTCTGCCTAGGGGTAGCTACCCACCCCTTCTTCGGGCTCCTCCATGCCAGCCGGTGGCCTCCCGGCCCTCTCCGTGCCCTGTCATCGGCGTGCTCCCCCACCCTCCCCACCAAATGAAATTTCGCGTTGAAAATCTTCGAATTTGAGTTGAAAGCTTCCATTTTCGAGCTGTATGTTTCAATTGTGAATTGAAAGGTCACGATTTCTTGGAATTGAAAGTTGTTGAATTTGAGTTGAATAGAGCGGAAGAGAGATAAGGGAAGGATATATACATGACAGGGAAGAAGGGGGCGCAAATCTTGAAGCAAATCCAACGGTGAATGTCTGGTGGATAGCTACCCAGCCCCTAGGCAGAAAATCCTGTCATTTTTAAAAGGTACTTTTAAAATAGAACATTTCATGCTCTCCTCCTAAGGCCCCGATCAGTATGGTGGTGAAAACACTGTTCAGCGATTAAATTACTGTAGCAGCGATTAAAACACTGTAGCATTTTTGTCACGTAGTGAATTTTTTTGTTTTTTGATTTTTTTGCGTTCCGTTTTTTTCTCACATTCCTTTGCATTGTCCGCACTAGACTAGCAAGCCGTTTTTATTTTTACATTTTTTAAAATTTAATTATGCTTAATATGCAACTCATTCTGATGTTTTTGACCAACTCTGATATTTTTCAAAAAACCAAAACCATCGCTATTTCGATCACCCTCTAAATTTCAAAGTAATAATCTTTTAATGGGCATGCTGTGTTCTGATAAAAAAAACCACAATTCTGTAATATACTAGCATCCATCAACGAATTACTAACAATCTTCCGGTGTCTTCCAGCAAGGCTACACATTTACGAGCACACCTTTACATTGTGCTTGGATGGATAACTTTGGTTACCTACTTGCTTAGGTGTGGAGGGAATGGACGTTGAGGAGAAGTGCGACATGTCAATGGGTAAGTGGGTATGCCAGATGTTGGCGGACTACGTGAACTGCCAGAAGTACGGCAAAGATCCCGGCTACCTGTACTGGCGGTGGCAGCCCGACGGGTGCGGGCTGCCGCGGTTCTCGCCGGAGCGGTTCTTGGACCTCGTCCGCGGGAAGCGGCTCGCCTTCATCGGCGACTCGCTGGCGCGCAACCGCATGGAGTCCCTGCTCTGCCTCTTGCCTCAGGTAACTCCGGCCACTACAGTTGTTCGATACTTGCCAAGACTTCCAGTAAAGAAACGGTTGGTTAGCGTTGATGCAGGCCGAGACGCCCACAGATTTGTACGCCAATGCCGGCAACGCGTTCAACAATTCCCGGAAATGGCACTTCCCCGGGCACAATTTCACACTCATGTCGATATGGACGGAGTTCTACGTGCACGCCGTCCCGGTCATCGACGGCTAGCGGACCGGCCCCTTCGACATCCACCTCGACAGGCTCAACACCAACTGGACGCGCCGCCT
The DNA here is from genome assembly GCA_036346265.1 of Melocanna baccifera. Taxonomy (NCBI): domain Eukaryota; kingdom Viridiplantae; phylum Streptophyta; class Magnoliopsida; order Poales; family Poaceae; genus Melocanna; species Melocanna baccifera. The sequence continues at coordinate 5,312,186 of CM070691.1, read as the reverse complement.
GCCGGAGCTCGACTACGCCGTCATCTCTGGCGGCGACTGGTTCTTCCGCGCCAACTATACCTCTGGGAGGGCGGCCGCTTCGGCTGCGTCCAGTGCCGCGAGTCAAACCTCACCCACTTCGGCATGGCTTACGCCGTCGGGCGCGTCGTGAGGGCAGCCGTCGAGGCCATCGTGCGGTGCCAAGACTGCAAGAGCAGCCTCGTCACGTTCTTGCGGACATACACGCCGGACCACTTCGAGCACGGTGGGAGAGGTTAGCTTGGAAGCCATTGCGTGGGCGCTGAGGAGGGTGCAAGTGGAGGAGGTGAGGAGGGTGAGGAAGACGAGCGGGAACAAGAGGTTCGGGGTTCTGGACGTGACAAAGGCCACGATGATGCGCGCCGACGGCCACCCGGGCGAGCACTTCAACAAGTGGCTGCCGAGGAACGCCAACGACTGCCTGCACCTGTGCCTGCCGGGGCCCATCGACATGTGGAACGACGTGCTCCTCCAGCGGCTCGTCGAGATCTCGCCGCCGCTGGTGTTCGGGGACGCAGGGGCTGTTGATGTTGGGCCAAGTTGGCTGATCTGTTGTTGGTTCAGTACTTCAGTAAGTTGCAACATTTTGATGGCTGTTTCAGAACTTGTAAGGCTCACCCCATTGTTTTGAGTTTATTGTATGTTGCACTGTGATATGTATACCCAGGCTCGAAGTCCATGTCAGAAGAAAGCATAATTCTGCTACCGAATTTACCGGATAAATTCAGTAGCAGCAGAACGAAGCTATTTTGTTGGGATGAAAGAAAGATCTCATCCTTGCTCATTTTGTATTAAACTTCGTAACTCATTATGAGCTAACGATACATGAACAGCATACTAATCTACCTCTAGTAGTTAACTGCCAAACATGAAAGATGTATTAATATACACATTGCAAGTGCAACCAGCACCTTAAAACTTGGGATAAAGCTACAGATGATATTGTTTTCGTCTCACAGACCTCTGCTCATCAAAGAAAGCCTTTGATCATTTGAAGCATACTAGTTTCCTTCTGGACATGACACCCCTGCAGCTGCAATACCAGAAAAAAAGGCTTTAGTTTTTTGAAAAGGAAAAAATAACTGCACACAGTTACTGGAAAGTCATTGGCATGGTGTTTGTCATACCAGTGCTTCTTTGAATGTAAACTCATGATTTCCCAGGCAATATCAAGCGCTACTAACAAAATGAGGCACCTAGGATAAGAACATGGGTGCAGACTGCAGAGTGAAAAAAAAGACAGACTTTCCTAAACATTCGAGAGTGATCTACACTAACCTTACTTTTGTTAGGTATTCATAGTGGATCAGTTTTCCCAGAAATGGCGGATGAACATAAAAACATTCACAACTTTTCAGTAATTCAGTGTATGCTCAAGAGGATGCCCGAAGAGGCCACTATGACAATTGTAGATGCAGACTAACATAGTTCTCTCCCAGCAGTAATCAGAAAAAAAAAGCTTTATGATTGCAAGTGTATAAAATAGAAGTGAGCAAACGACAATTAGAAAGTTATATTCGCTCACAATATTGAACATCCTCGCCGTGCTTTCTTTTTCTTCCTTTCCCTCTGCTTTGTTGGAGGCTTGATTACTACCTTGATGGCAGCATCAAACACAGCCTTGACATTCTACATATTAGTGAAATATTCTGAAGTTAAAAGATGCATCCAGAATACAACAAGGATAAATGTAAGACTTAAGAGACTAAGGGAGTCAGGGAGCCAACAAAAGCAATTAACCTGCTGTGTCTTTGAGCTGCACTCAATGTAACAGGTTGCACCAATGTGCTTGCGGAGTTCCTCCCCCTGCAAGGTAAGGGTGGCAAGGACAACACAGAAATATGAGATACTGGAATGCATTGATATCTCAAATTAGGTCAAAATCAAAGAAAGGCAAAGGTCAACGGTCCAGAGATAATACCTGTGCTGTGGTAACAGGCACCATGGCAGGATGGTCAAGTAAGTAGTGCTTATCTTCACGAAGATCTATATGCAATATCATGATTGACAAAAATTATGGTCCAATGGAAAAGCATTTAATTAAGAAACCTTTTGCAAGAGATGACTGCAGACATGATATTAAAAACCCCAGGTGAAATGCAAGAAACTAAAAAACAAGACAACAAAATGTGATGTTAACAATGCAATGATGTATAACCAGTTTTTAGTATGAAATATGTGTTTAATGAGATGTTGGAAGTTCCAGGAAATAAGTCCATATTTTTAAAGCTTTACTTAAGTATATAGTGATATGAAATTACCATCCGTTTAATGACTGTAGAAGGTTAGACGATGAACTAACAAAGGAGAGTATGGTATCTTCCCTCTTGCGAAGAGCCTAAGAGCCTGGGATTTTGAAATTTGGAAAACTGAAGTCTTACTTCTAGCAAAGATAATGAGGGAACTTCAATTTGTAGAAAACATGATTTGGTATTTCTGGATATCTAATATTAAACATAGGTGGGATTATAGTCTCCTTTTCATTCTGGAGGTCTAGAAATTCTTTAAAACTATCAGAAGAAAAACCTTATTAGCTCATCTTGTAGACCCTTCTTTTTTGTGGAAACTAAGACCTCATTAACACGTGACTTGTTCTCCCTTCCTAGGGTTATTTGTATAGCCCTAGAATTTCTTATTTGAGCAATTATTTATTTACCATGGAAAATGCTATATCTTTGTACATCAGCAAGTATACAAAGTAGAACAAATGGATAAAACAATCCTTCTTCCCAGGCTTTGCTACTAAAACAAGATAAGATCCTTACCAAATTGTTGTCCTAGGCCATTGATTTTTAGTTTTGAAAGACAAATTGAGTAATATAGGGTCCATTTGTAACATGCGAATTTTTCCTGGTTCCTGCGGGAATTGAACTAGTTCCTATGAAATTCCTAGGTTCCTACGTTTCAAACAGGCGTTATCCTTTATATTTTACTTTCTATAGCATTTAAACATTAACATGATGCAGTAAAATAGTACGAACCATAGTCTTTAAACATCACAATGATTAATCTAGGCGAACTAAAAACTAACAAGATTCCAACAATTTTTTTGAGGGCTCATAATTCCAACAATGAAGAGACAAATAAGTCCTTAACCACTACCAACAAGGTACAAGACAGAATGTACAACTCACCAATCACAGTATCTCACAGACAAATGTGCAATGAAATGGAAATTGTGCTTTCATTGTCACACAACTCACCCAATTTGGTCCCAACCAGTACTATTGGCACGCCGGGTGCATAATGCTGAAGCTCCGGTAACCACTGATAGGCAAAAATAAGCACACGGTAAAATTAACTGAATCTCTGAATGGTATCGACGTTGTCAGCAACAAGATGATTAGAAACGCTAGTATAAACTTTCGAACCAATCAATCCAAGGTGGTGTAGATATGCACCTTCTTCATTACATTCTCATAGCTAGCTCGGCTAACGAGCGAGAAGGCAAGCAAAAAGACATCCGCTCCGCGGTAGCTCAGCGGCCTCAATCTGTTGTAATCTTCCTGCCCTACAAACAATTTGAGCTCCACATCATCAAGATCACCAAGAACGCAAAAATTTTCGCCGCAAGGAGTGGTACAAGATAAAAATAAAATGCAAGTGTAGTACAAACAAACATAGTATCCACACAAGAGATCGAAATTACCTGCAGTGTCCCAGAGGCCCAAATTCACCGTAGTGCCGTCGACCACCACGTTTGCGCTGAAATTATCGAACACAGTGGGTATATAATCCTGCCAAGACCGAATACAAAGAAAAAATTAGTGAAAAATTTGGAAACAAATTCAGAATATGTACTGGCAGAGATGAAATATTAGCAATGATTTTAAAACATTTACACACACAAGTAGACAAGAGAGGTGACCCCAAGAGGAAAACACCCAGAAAAAGAAGAAGAGATAAACCCCAAGATAGATTAAACTCTGACTCCATAGGTGCCAACTCTTGTTTCCATACTAGCACACCACACAGTCCCCAAGAAATCAAGAACGGCAAAAGAGAATCTAGAAAATCGCACCTAGAAGCAAAAAGGGGAAACCCTGAACTTTCCGAGAACCCAAGAAAGCCCGAATCTTTTCCACAAGAAATGGACAAGGGCAGAGAGGAAAGGGCACGGGCATTACAGTGGGGAACTTGTTGCTGGTGTAGCAGATGAGCATGCAGGTCTTGCCGACGGCGCCGTCCCCCACCGTGACGCACTTGATGAACCGGGAGGCACTGGACGCCATCGCCAATCACAAAGACAACGAAACAAGCAGAGGAGTGGGGAGTTGGGAGGTTAGAGGAGCTTGCTCTTGGTTGTGTGTTGTGGTGGTGGCTTCTTGGTGATGGCTGAAGAGAGCCAGAAGAGGTCACATGCTCTCTCGTCTCTGCCCGTTCTCCCTACCGCTAGCTAGAGACCCTCCCCTTTTATCTTGCTGCCAGATGGCGTGCTCTGTTTCGGACATTGGCCTACTGGGATCTGCATCCTCTCACAGAGAATAGGGTCTATAACTCTACGCACTGGTGGCAGAATTGCAGGGGCTCCTCGTGCTGCCTGGGCATTTGATGGTGTCGGATTCTTGCATTGATGGTGCATTGGTGTGTCTGGTGAAGGAGTGCTTTCAATCGAGATTTCCTGTTATAGGATACGGTTCAATCAATGTGTTCACTTGGCCCGTTTGGAACGGGGAACTCCATCGGAATTTTCGTAGGTGGAAAATTGTTAGATTTTCGGGATAGGTTGTGTTGGTCTATTTTTTTTCGATTTTTAGTTATTTTTTTGTTTTAGCTTTTTTAATAGTTATTATTTATTAAATTAATAAGTCATAACAAAAAATATAAATCATAGCCCAAAAAATACCCCATTGCCTTGCCAATAAGGTCGTATTTTGAAGTAAGCAAATTGGGAGGAAACAAAACATCACACTGCACCATGAATTAAAGGTCCAAATTAGTCGGATAAATAAGAACTATTGGGCATATTTTAGTTATGCTGACCCTTTCTTTTAGCTTATGGTTTATAACTTCTTCTAAATAAATAAATAGAATGGTTTCGTCGTTTTTTCGAAACGACTTATCGGTATTCGGTTCATTCACACAAACACTCATACTAAGGTTAAAAATCATCTGTCGCCACCATAAACCATCAACCGTAGTCGAAAAGAATCCGCTCATTACCCTTGCAGCCTTGGCAAGGAAACTAACCATGCCTCATATGCTAGACCTAAAGAAACTAGCATTATTGTTGATAAAATACACCACATTTTAAATAAAAGTTACTATTATAAGGGATGACATTTTAATCGTTGTTCAAAGAATTAATTAGCATTTGCTCATAACTTCATTTTTTGTGCTTTGCTAAAACACGCTGTTCAAAAGTGGTTATTTGTTGAAACACACTATGACCATTAAAATATCATTTCTGGCCACATAGGACAGAAAAAGAATTCAAAATGATTTTCGATCCCCCTAACACCTTCCGGTTTGATTCAACTTTATGTGGTGATCGTTTCGGCTTCAGCTTCTAACTTCAGCTTTTTTTCACTATTCACTACACTATCCATTAACTCAGTTACAATAAAAAAAGTCAGTTACAGTAAAAAAAGCCAAAAGCTATCGCTAAAACATCACCACCACTAGGTTTGCTTAGGTCCCAATGGATAGCATTATACCCTGATACCGTAACTCCCTCGCAAGACTGTCCACTCGCCTCACCTGCTCCCAATCCACCACTTGTGTCATCGCTCGAAGGGTAAGATGAACTTTGCGCCAACATTCTCTCTCCTTTTTTCGGCTAAAAATAATATTTTAATGTTAAAGTGTGTTTCACCAAATAGCTGTAATTTAACCGTAAGTTTCAACAAAGACACAAAAAACCAGTGTCTTAAAGTAAATGCCATAAAATATTAGTATCATATAGCCAATTTTACCTTAATACAAAGTTACAAGCAAACGGATTTTTCTGGATATGTTCTTTTGAACTGCGGTTTATTAGTCTTATTAGTCTAAAAGCTAAAAACCGCTGAAAAATAGGGCCTTTGTCAAACAAACAAACAGATTGAACGCCATTTCTGAAGTGAACATGAAACTTCTAACTTCTTAATTTCGTCTTTTTCTAATTTTTTTAGGGTTTTTTGTATTTCTTTTTTGCCTTATTCCTTTATATTATTCGTAATGACGATTTTTTCTTTTTTAAAAAAAATAATTACAATAAAAAAGCTAACAGCAAGTATAATATAATAAAAATCTTAAATAATGCTAAACAGTACCAATAGAGCTTTGCAAGTTGTCGGCGGGTCAGTATAGCTTCTGTTCTCCGTCTTAGAAGCAATTTCTCTCTGATGACGATGGTGCAGTGGCTTGCTTTGCAAGCACACACACGTAGGATCGCAAGGAACGAAGCACTTTTCTACGGGTGAAGTCTCAGCTAGGGTCTTTTTTTTATTCATCGTTGATTCAATAAACTTTATACTAGATCAATAATGAATAAGAAGATCTCAACTGAGACCCTTCACTACTAGATTTTCTCCCACAAGAAACCACCTTTTTAGCTGCATTCTCTTGACATTTTGTGCGTTACGTCTTTTTCTCCTCTACCTATTTGCCATTGCCGTCTGAAGATTGCTTCTTTTTACGGATACGTCCTATGGCTGGCATCATATATGTTCTGTAAGGGTATTTCAACGCTGTATCTAAGCCATGTCTAAATTCTCGCTATGCATGTGAGATTTTGGATGGGGTGGAATAGAGAAAACAGAGCTATGCATGGTGTCTTTACACCAATTTCGGGTGATGCTGATAACTTATAACCGCAGTTAATGATTTTTGGTTCTAATGTAAGCGCTTGTATGAACGAACCAAATGTCGATAAACTAATAAGCCACTTTAAAAATACTATCCCACTAAACTGCTTCGAAAAGACAACGAAAAAGTCATCTCATTTATTTGCTCAAAGAAAACCATAAGTCATTAGCTGAAAAAAAACTGGACCATGGCTTGACATGCATTGGAGAGAGGCATGTGTCTTTCCACGATGCAAAGATCACTATTACAAAAAGGTCATCACAGACGATTTCTCAAAACCGTCAGAATCAATGGGTCAGTGATAATCGAAAGTTATCACAGACGGTTTATGAGTCATCTGTGATAATCACAACACAAACGGTTCAGAACTAGAACCGTCTGTGAAGGCGTAATATCACAGATAGTTTTAGACACGGACCGTCTGTGAAAGCATAATATCACAGACGGTTCTAACTACAAACCGTCTGTGATGAGGACATTTCACAGATGATCAGAATAAGAACCGTCTATGATGAGTGATATATCATAGACGGTTCTTGTTCGAACCGTCTGTGATACCTACATATCACAGATGATTTTTTGTGACAGCTGTCTGTGATATGGCTTCACAGATGGTTTATACTGTAAAACCGTCTATGATAGTACCTAAAATATTTACTGTTTTACGGCTAGCTTTAGAAAATGCCATACCATGCCCTCTGAAAGTGGAACGATGTACTTAAATTTGAATTTCATATCTGAATTACATATAACACTGTACACACAAGAGAACACTTATAAATTCACGGTTACAAATTCAGAAAGATGCTTATACTATAAGAAACTTCAGGCTAATACAAGTTAGACTTACATATTCTTCATTAAACTACAATCTGAAACAAGTGGAGAAGAAAGATTTCAAGTAACAGAAACATAAAGGCAATGAACAACACTTTTCAGCTTCGATGTCAAAATTAACAGAATGCCACACTTTTGGGATGTAAGAAGTGGAAGTCCCCTACTGATGCCGACGACTTGGCCTTCCCTTCCTTACTGAACCAAACCCTTTCCTTCCCTTACTACTCAGAAATGAGTTGGAGTAGTACTGGTCGTGTTAGTTTTTAAAGTAGAGAGAGGAGAATTAGTAGGGGCGAGAGGTGGGAGAGAAGACCGATGCCTACCTTCGATGCGGAGAGAATGGACAGGTGAGAGTAGGATCCTAGGAGAGATGCCGTGGATCGGTGACGTGGCGGGGCTTATCACAGACATTTCTTAATAAAAACCGTCTATGATAACGAGAGATATCACAAATAGTTCTTCTTAGGTCTAATGACCATGACAACATACCTGTATAGGTTCCACTGGATTCTAATTGTAATTATACCAAAATAGAATAAGATAATATATCTTGATTCCCTAAAGAAGAACAAAACCAACTTTACAGTTGTCAGACGATTAATCGATAGGTAAATATATTTTCTCTATATATAACTGTATTGTAGTCTTTCTTTCCTTCCCAATGATTAAGATTAACCTTTTAGAATCATGTAGGTCGTTCGCCACGTACGTTGTAGAGGTACAAAAATTGAAGGCAGGGACCAATGCTCTGTGACATGTTCAAAATTTTTTGGTATTAACTAGTACACATTAATCATATATAACACTTCATAGTAATACCTCTCGAATTAACAAATTCTATTTTTTCAGTGCCACAACAGCCGCCGAGCAACACCTATGAATTCTATGTTTGCCGCCATATACAGCTACTCCTCGATTTCTCGAAAATAAATGATTCTTAGGTTTGTCAATCATGCAATAATTATTTTTTACTTATCAAGTTATATATATACGCATGACATTGATATTTCTATCGATAGACTGCGTCCATCGCTACATCTGTGTTGGAACAGGCCGAACTCGCACAAATGATGGAGAGTTTCACAATGTAGAATGAATTTGATTGAGATAAGATTAACCTTAATTGTACATGTGTGTATTTGTTTATGGATAATTTATTTATTTCAAGTAATTGATTTGTCAAATTAATGTTTTTGTTTATGAAATGAATGAATGTGAATTAGATGTATACTGTGTTGATCTGCTTGTTTCAGAGGACATGACTAGCAATTCCTCAGGTTAACCAATAAACAAAAATAGATTTAAGAAAAAAAGAATATCACAGACAGTTTCAACTATAAATTGTTTGTGATAGTTTAATATCACAGACGGTTTGTAGTTGAAACCGTCTGTGATATATCATAGATGGTTTCGATTGGAAACCGTCTTTGATAATCAACTATCATAGACGGTTTATAGTTAAAACCGTCTGTGATAATTACATCACAGACGGTTCGAAAGCCATATGTGATTATCTTATTTCATTATTGACCCGTAAATTCTGACGGCTCACGAAACCGTCTGTGATAATATTTTTAAACCATCTGTAATGACGTTTTCAGTGTGCTTCTTTCTTTCTTGTATCACTACCTACATATATACCAGAGACAGAGCGATCGAGCCAATCATTATCTGAGTTCAATCGCTAGCTACTCGCTAGTTACATGCACAGTTTATATACACGCTAGTTAGGTCAAAGCTTGCGATCCAAGCGTGCATGGACACGCATAGATTCATAAATACTTCATCCAGCCCTTGTACCTTACTCCAACCTTGTGCTCAACGTATTATCTAATTTTACTACACCTCCTAACCTTCTGAGTCACTTGCATGTGACGGCGACGCTAATATCGGCGTGGCAGCCGGCAGGCTTGCAGTCGCGGCACGGCCGGCGCCTTAACTTTGGCTGCAACCGCATGCATGGCAACGTTCGCAGCACCCGCGTGGTGGCGGTGCGCGTTCGGCAGCGTCACATGGAGACGAGTAGTGCCGGTGCCGGTGCATGCATGCGTGCGTGCCAGAAGCTTGCGAAGCCTGTGAGAAAACGATGCGCGGACACATGCGCGCGCGCACGGCACGGGCATGTGATGTCCTGCCAGTTTAACCGGCGCGGTGCTGTACGCTGTGGCAGGTGGGCAGCCGCAGCAACTGTGTATCGATCGTGTGTGCACCTCCATGGCCGGGGGTGCTGTGCAGCGCTGCTCACCCTGCCGGCTCTAACACGCTAAGGAAGTGTTCCGAGTAATTAATGGCACTGCAGGCTGCAGCTTGCGTTACAGATTAACAGGGCACTTAAATGAGCTCTGCTGCATGTACTACATGCATGTAACTAGGTAGGTAGGTAGGTAAGTTAATTGGAGTTGCTTGGGTGGTGAGATTGTAAGCAGGCATTGTTGCTATGGGTCGGTTCTTCTGGCAGTGATTTATAATTTTTTATTTAAAATTTTGAATTCTAACTGTTTATACGAGAAAGTATAGAGAGAGATATCTGCTTATCATTTTAGCCGATATAGATGAAATCGGGACAGTGTCTACTACAATCGACTGGTAGACTCCATCTTAAAAAGACACTCTGTTTGAAAGCTAGTTATTATAGAAAACCAAACCATAAACTTAAAAGAATCCACACTATAAGTAGTTTAAGGTCATGTACAATGGGTTTACATGGACTCGCTATAAACATTACCATATATGATATAAGATAGTGTGGAAGAGAGAGCGCAAATATAGAGAATGTAACACTAAAAACATGGTACATTCTGTCATAGAAAAGCTGTCTATTGAGATATAAAAAATAATCTATTATAATAGTTATTTTTAGTGTTATCTATAAATGATATGGAGTGATATTACAGACAATAGTTGTCTATACTATTGTACATGCTCTAGGGGGCGTTCATTTAAGCTTAAAAAACCTAGCTTATGGCTGAATTTTTCCTATGATTGCCTTATTTTGCACTGTAGCAAAAGCCAAAATCCGCTTTTAGAAGCTAAAAAGAACATACCCATTATTTGTGGTATGACAACAGTATTGATTACTTTCACCCAAAAATTATTAAAAATATTATACTCATCAAACATTGTCCTTGCCATTTCAATTAATGTTCAATTTTCTCTCTCTACAACTCTGTTTTGCTCTGGAGTGTAGATTGTGTAAAATTCATGCTTTATTCCAAAGTTATCACAAAAATCTTCAATTTTAGTATTCTTGAACTTAGAACCTTTATAGCTATGGATTTTTTTTACTTTGAAATCAAATTCGTTTTGGTCCCTTTTAGCAAAACGTTTGAAAATGCTGGAGGTTTTGGCTTTGTCATATAGAAAGAAAACCCAGTGTACCTTGAGTAATCATACATAATAACTATTACCCCCGATACTCATATATGTTGTTGGCTCAAATAAATCCATATGTGAGAGCTTAAATGGCCTAGAAGTGGATATGATATTTTTGGGTGGATAAGAATTCACTACTTGCTTTTCGGCTTGGCAAGCACTATAAAGCTTATTTTTTTCAAACTTTATATCTTTTAATCCCGTAACTAAATCGTGTTTGAAAAGTTGTTTTGAGTTGAATAATCCCCACATGAGATAATCTTCTATGCAAAAATCAACCCAAAGAGGGTTTTTTTACAATTAAACAAGTTTTCAAACAAGATTCATTCAAAGAGAAATATACCAAATAAAGATTGCCAAACCGAAAGCCTTTGAAAACCAACTCACTTTCTTTTTCTTTTGAAATAACAATGCCATCTTTAGAAAATGTGCAAGTGAGGCCAAGATCACACAATTGAGTAACGGATAGCAAAATAAAATTCAATGTTTCTATGAGAGATGCATTAAAAAATAAAAAGGTCATTTGAGATAGCAATTTTACTCATTCAAGTATAGATACTTTGGACACTCAAATGATATTCTTTTTAGCTCCAAGTATAGATGTGCCAATAAATCTAGGAATTACTCTACCATCCTTACATTTTCTAAGCATATAGCAAGGAATTACTCTACCATCCTTACATTTTCTAAGCATATAGCAAGAATCATAAGTTCCAACGGAGAGAGTCTTACCGACAGGACAAGAATTTGGCATGTATCCTATACCACGACACTTATGACAATATTGCCATTTTCTTTTACAAACCTTGTGGGCTTGTGAATTTGCTTTTTACCTATCTTAGGAATTGATCCAAGCCCTTATTGTATGAGCACTTTTTGCTCACCTAATATCTTGTCAAGGGTTGCCTTACCCTTGAAATATCTCTCTAAGCTCTTAGCTTATTGACTTATTCCTTGAGCTTATTATTCTCAATCACAAGTATACAACTACATGAATTTGCCATACAAGAGCTAGAGTCTATTTTAGAAGAATATGGCAAAGCTAGCAAGTCATCGTAAGAAGTAGAAGTACTAGTTTTAGAAACAATGTGAGGAGTAATGTCCAAACTAGGTAAGTCATCAATTAGATTGCAAATAGTGCCCACATTAGTATGATACTTGGTGAGGTACTTGAGGAGGAGTGAATCATGAGCTTCTTTTAGCTACTCATAAGAATATTTTAGAGAGAAAAATTCTCTCTTCAAGACGTTAAATTTAGATTTCTTCTTTCCAAGGTACTCATTCAAGTCTTCAAGCATATCTATTAATTCATCATATGAAGGCTCATTATCATCATTTGTTTTTACTTTCTCTCATTTTGCCATTAGACAAGTGGGAGTGGAGAATAGTGATGGAGCCTCCTTGATGGTGATCCCGATAAATCCCCTCTTCTTAGAGAACCCATCATCATTGAATTCAGAGTCGGAGTACTTCTCATCAGAGTTCTATTCTCCAATATGGGCCTCGCCCCTACTGTCTTTGTGAAGCTTCTTGAAAAGTTTCTTCTTGCTGTTGTATTCTTCTTCTTAGATGACTTGGCCTTGTCATCCTTCTTGGTAGGGCAGTGAGAGGCAATGTGTCCCTTCTTATTGCACTCGTAACAATGAATATTGCTATAGCACTTGTTTGAGCACATCTTCATGAATTTCTACATTCTCCTCACAAGAAGAGCCATCTCCTCTTCAGAGTCATCTTCATCATCCTTTATCTCATCACTTGATTCCATTTTCGCCTTGAAAGAAATAATCTTCTTTTGGAGGAGAATTACTCCAAAAGCTCCTACTTGTCCATCTTGTACAACTCATTCGTGATGAGATTGCCCAAGAGGCTAGTTGGTGTCATTCTTGGTGATTGTGGTCTCCAATTGTTCTCCATCATTGAGCTCCTTGCCGAAGTGATAGAAAGCTCTTCTTTAGTTTTGATAGGAGTTCCTTAGGAGATTTCCACTGGAAGCACAAGGTTAACACAATCAGTGATACCACTACAAATACCGTGCACAATCCTCCACGATAGGTCCTACCATGATCCATTGGTTGAGATAGTACGAACTGAGCTAAAAATGACAGAATTGGTGGACATAGACCATCTAATCTACCTATTCCTACCCCTCCGCGCTTACTAAGTCATGTGGAGTGAGTAGAGAACTCGAGTCATCATACTCCTTCCACCAATAAGACTGCTCCATGACCTTCATTAATTGTTCAAAATCTACAACGTGTCTATGATATTCTTAACAACCTAGGCCCTACTCTAGTAGAAAACTGGGGATATGCTCAAGTTGCATGTTAGGTATCAGAGATCCTCCGGTGAACCATGTAGTGCACAGAGATGTATCAAAAGAAGAGGCAACCGTAGAGCCCAATCTTAACTTCCTCTATACATTCCTCACACAGCAGAAGCCAGCGGGGTTTAACTGACAATAATCCATTAGCAAGTAAAAGACCCGCTCAAAGGTTCTGACAAGGAAGCCATAAGAGAAAAGGCACTTCGATAATGAAGCAACCTCCCCCCTCATCATGAGGGACAAAACCAAGGATACGATCGAGATGATCTACGACATCATCTGACCCAAACATCTGGTCAAAGATACCATTTGAGTGTCCACGACGAGATTGGGGCACCAGCTCCCCACTATGACAATCAGAGGAATAGATCTCCATTAGATTACAATCTAACCCCTTTCCAAAAAAGGTGCCATGACCTAATCACAGGTTGTCTGTAACATCCTGTTTTTCTGAGATTTTTAAAGCCTGGATTTTGAAAATGAATTTTCTGGAATTTTCTGAAATTAATTGAAGCTTCAAATGAATTCTTAAAGTTTTAAATGATTTAATATGATTAAAATAAACATTAACATAAGTGGAAAATATTTTATTTGTGTTCCTCAGGTCTCAAGGAATTTTCTGGTATTTTTGGTGAATTTTTGGGATTTATTTGCTATTTTCTAGAGCTTTTAGAAGTTTGTTTGAATTTCTGGAAAAAAGAAAAGAAAATAAAATCCCCCGGGCCGCCCTCCACCGCCCGATCTCCCTCTCTCCGCCACGCGTCGCCCATCCCGCGCCCGCCGCGCGCACCTGCCGTTCGCGCGCGCACTCGCCCGCCGCCGATCCCGCGCGCGCGCGCGCGTCGCGCATCCGCGCTGGCGGCACGCAGCGGCACCAACCGCGCCGCCGACGCGCCACGCCGCGCCGGCCGCGTCGCGCGCGCGCGCGCGATCTCCGCCGTCCGTCCTCGCGCGCGCGCCGTAAACCCTAACCCTAACCCTCGCGTGCGTCCGGCCGTCCGATCTCTCGCGTTGAATCCCGACCGTCCAAACTTGTCGCGTTGCGGCACGCCGCCAGAATCGGATTGGATTGCCTCGGTTCGCGTGATAAAACCCGTCGCCTCGCCTCGGTTCGCGTGCACGCTCGCCGAACCCTCGCGCGCCGCCTCGCTTCGCCCTCGCGCCGCGCTGTCGCTGAGCCCGCCGACGCGTCGCCGGGCGTCTTCGCGCCGCCGAGACGTCGCCGCCCTTCCCGCTGCGTCCCCCGCCGGTGAGTCGCCTCGCGCCCGCGCGCCGGTGAGTCGCCTCGCCGCCGCCGCCCTCGTCGCCGGACCGCCGCTCGCCTCGGCTGCGTCTGCGCCGCGCGCGCGCGCCGCGTCGCCTCGCGCCACGCCCACCGCGCCGCGTCGCCTCGCGCGCGCGCCCGCCACGCGTCGCCGATCCGCCCATCACGCCGGCCACGCGTCACCCGCCGCCGCGATCCGCCCTCGCCGCGCGCGCGCGCGCGCGCGCGACGAGCCACCACGCGTCGCCGATCCGCCGCCGCCGCGCCGCGCCGCGCAATCTCCGCCGCCCGCTCAAATCTAAGCCGAGGGCTCAGATCTGGCCGCGTGCCCGCGTCCCCGCCGTCGGATCAGCCGCCGCCGCCACGCCCGAGCCGCCCGGCTCGGCCTAGCCACGTGGCGGCACCAGCGCGTGCCACGCCGCCCCTAGTCCACGTGGCACGACACGTGGCATGTCACGCCGGCGCCACGCCGCCCCGAGCCGTCCCGGACCACGTGGCGCCTCGTCGGTACCGCCACGTCGGCCGGGTGACACGTGGCGACATATATGCGCGCGCCACGTCAGCAGCCCCGCCGCGTCAGCACCCTCTCTCCCCCGTGCACTGTTACATGGACCGAGTCCACGGTGGACTCGGAATTTCATGGACCGGGTCCACAGCAAAGTAACTTTTCCGATTTTCCCGAATTAATTTTAGAATTAATTTTGCGGGAGCCCGTTCTCCTCCGTCCTAGCTCCGATTGACCCCGTTCTTTTTTCTAAATTCATCTAAAATCGAGCTCTAGCTGTTGGTTCTAGTTTTGTGAATTTTGGAGTTCATTTGCTTATCATTTTATGTGTTTCTTTGTTTTCGGTCGTTTTCTCTCTCGTTAGATTCGGATTTCGGAGGAGCAGGTTTCGCGCCAGAAGACCAGGAGTACCCCGCTGAGCATAACGAAGGCAAGTCGTGTCCCTTGATCATGTTGAACCCAATTTTGCAAACTATTATTTAATTATTTTGTTTTAAATTACATTGCATTGCTATTTTTATTCAGACCTTTGCACAGGTAGTTATCGTCCCAATTGAAATTATACCTCCTTAATACTTTGGAATACCATAATGCCATTGTCACCTTAGGTTGGGAAATTTATTGGTGATGCTAGTTTATTTGTCACATGGGTTGGTACGATTAGATTGCTTAGCCGGTTTATATTTACGATTGATCTCATCACACATGTTAAATTATTAATTTGACTTAATGACATATGGAACTGTGGTTGGTGCCACGTGTATTAAAATTTGTGCCACGTCATCGGTGTGATGTTGGTTTGGTTATACAAATTGGTTTTGCACTCGGGCGAGTGATCGTGCAGTAAAGGGGAAAGTACAGTTGTACTTTGGGGGATGTGGTAGTCTCGCCCGGGTAATGTTAAGGACTTAACTTTGTGCGCCATTGATCTGAGCTTAATCGTGCAAACCACATGTCTATTATGGGATGGACCTGACTGATTAATTTGTAATATCTCAATTCAAACCTGCCATTGTGATGGACATGGTTGCTGATTTCCATGTGGCGCAAGGGGGGGTGTGATGCGAAACCCTAGCGGGCAGGATTGTGTTGAGGTAGAGTATTATAAAGGCCTTGTTGTGATTTCCTTAGGCCTAGGCTAATCACATCGTGTGGGTACAGTTGTGCAACCTCTGCAGAGTGTAAAACTATTCGAATAGCCGCGTCCTCGGTCATGGACAGTGCTCGGGGATTTCACACGAGGGTTAGTGTTTCATTTATAACTTGGTGGTTTATGTCGGGAGTGGACAGGTAGTTCACTGTTGGTTTAACTTGTGAATTGGTGTTCACAAGTGGTTTATGTTTATTCCTTTGATTATCTATTGTTACTGTTTTTAGTTAAACTTCCGCTTTCAAGTTATTTAATATATTTCATCAATAAATGCCTTTATGCAAATTAACCTTTCAGCCTTCCTTTGGTAAGCCTTGCATATTATATTGCATTTATTGTTACAAACGACTTGCTGAGTACCAATGTACTCACGGCTTTACGCCTATGTTGCTTAGTTGAGGGAGAGGAGTACTATCAGCAGGAGGTGCCAGAAGGAGAGTACTACGATGACTTCACGGATTAGGCTTCGTTCTCCACTCGATAGCCTGTGGCTTATCGATTGGTCGCTACGCTTTATTTTGGATTTCCTCTGCTATTTTGTTAAGCCCTTCCGGCTAGAGATATTGTAAGCTTGGCCATAAGGTCGTACCTTTGATATTTTATCAATACTCGAGTTTTCCTTTATTATTGTCGTGTGTATGACTGTGATGACATCTATGTTTGACTGTGTGCACTAGCGTGATCCTGGACTAGTGCAGTTTACACAGAGAGACCGAATTTGCATATTCAGGTCTCGACAGAGATGGTATCAGAGCCATATCGACTGTAGGACGAAGCCCTAGTGAGATTGGTCGTAACCCAAAAACTTAATTTTTAAATTAAACCAACTAAACTTGATATTTAGTAATATCTCTATCTTCTTACCTCATTCTTAAGGATTCTTGTCTCTCGCCCCAACTCTTGCAAAATTTGTTTTCCTAAAGTTATAAACTGATCTTTCCTTTATAAATGCATTAGATGTCCCAAGCTTCTTCTGACCGACAGGGAGGATGGAGGTCACTTCTACGCGTTACATTGCGGAGCCTCGGTTTAAGAGATCGCCGTCTACCTCACCAAGGATGAGAAGCAAAAGGTCAACGCGCCGGGAGCATCTCGGGCTTTACTTCACCACCCGAGTCGGCAAGCAGGTGCTACATCACAGTTTCAAGAACACCGGTGCCAGTGGGGAGATGTCAGCACAAGGAGTTGCGCACAAAGCCATTCGTCGTCTTTGCAAGTTATACAAGATCAACATGGCCAGACTCGTCCGGAAATTCAAGGAGCGATGCGGAGCCACCCGAGACTACGAGCGATGCCCGGAGGAGCCCCGACCGCAGTTGCCAGTACCTCTACCGTCGCCTACAGAGGAGAGACGTTGTATCACCGGAGATCGTCGCGCCTACCTTAGTCGGTTCACCTAGCCCGAGAGAGCGATGCGCGCGATCCGCAACTCGTGGGTTGTCTACGCGATTACGAGAACGATAGCGATGTACCCTATTTGTCGGGACCAGTGGGAGCCTTGAGTAGATAGTGCGAGTAGACACGTTGGATTTTATTTGCAGTTGAGTGTGATGTGAGCTGCAAATATTGCCTTAAAAGCATTATATTGCGATCATGTCAAATCTTTTAATGGAGTTTATTTTTGTTCAGTTTCTTAGTTAGCCTTTTGGCTAAGTGTTTGTTTAGGTTAGGTCTCCATTAAGCAAAACCCACTTAGACGCATTTACCTCTTATCTATGCTTTTCCCTCTCGCCTTTTACCTTTGGTCAGTCAGCAGTTGTTTTCTTTTCAGAGCAAGATGGTTGATACCAGGAACTCCTCCAGCCGCAATCAGGCGAACCAGGACCCCGAGAGCGATCTTTGCGCAGCGGTGCCACCTACCTTGGATCCCGCCTCGATCGATTTTGATGGCCCGACTCGGATGATGCGACCATGATGCGGTATGCAGACTATGATGCACGACAAAGACGAGAGCAGTACCACCAAAGACCTCGTCGGCAGATCCAGCTATCACGAGTTTATGAGGACGAGACCGCTGTTTTCTCCGGTTCGTGAGCCTTTGGAGGCGACGATTGGGTCCGTTCGATTGAGAAGAAATCGAACTTGGCTCGGTGCACCGACAGAGAGAAGGTTTTATATGCAGCACATCAGCTTGAGGGACCAGCAGCAGAGTGGTGGGAGAACTACTGTGCCGCCCATGAGGACCAGAACAACATCACTTAGAAGGAATTCGCCAAGGCTTTCCATACCGCTCATGTCATGGATGGAGTGGTCGAGATGAAGAAGGATGAGTTTCGGGAGTTCCAGCAGAGGAACCTGTCAGTGAGTGAATATCTCAATAAATTCACTCAGTTGGCTCGCTTCTGCGCGCGGAGGATGTAGCGTCAGATGCAGCTCGCCAGAAGAGGTTCAAGAAAGGCTTGAACCCAGCTTTGAAGGTGCAAGTCGTAGGCAACGACTATGCTAGTTTTCAGCAGTTGGTGGATAAGGCCATTCTCATCGAGGAGAGTCGCCGCGAGCTCGAGGAGTCTCGCAAGAGGAGGTTGATCCAGCAGGGGTCACAGTCACACCAGTCCCAGAGGCCTCGTTTTGGTTCCTACCAGCCTGCACGAGTGCCACAGCAGCAGCAGCAGCAGCAGCGAGCCTCGAGATTCGGACCCGGCTCGATACACCGCGCCAGTTTCAGTCAGGACAGCGTCCTGGTGGTTCCAGTGGTCAGCAGCAACAGAAGAGCAATAATTCAGCAGCGTCCGTCACTTGCTTCAAGTGTCATGAGGTGGGACACTATGCTAGCAAGTGCCCTCAGAGGCAGGCCCCGACGCCAGTTCGCTTTGACTTGGGAGCCACACCCGGTCGTACCCCTACCCCGGGAGCAGGACGAGGAGCACTTGAGATTGGCATTACAGAAATTGAGAGATAATCAGTTGTATGCAAAGTTCAGCAAATGTGAGTTTTGGATGAGGAAAGTCGCCTTTCTAGGGCATGTGTTGACAGCAGACGGAGTCGCAGTTGACCCAGGGAAAGTGAGTGATGTTTTGGATTGGCAGTCACCCACTTCAGTTACCCAGGTCAGGAGTTTTCTGGGGATGGCAGGATACTACCGTCGCTTTATTGACGGATTTTCCAGTGTGGTCAGACCCCTCACGCAGTTGCTCAAAAAGGAAAAGAAATTCACTTGGACGCCAGAGTGCGAGAAGAGTTTTCAGAAACTTAAGGAGAGTTTGACCACAGCCCCAGTGCTTGTGTTGCCTGATATTAATAAGGATTTTGAGATATTTTGCGATGCCTCTCGCAAAGGTTTGGGTTGTGTCTTGATGCAAGACAAGAGAGTGGTAGCCTATGCCTCACGCCGATTGAGACCGCATGAGAGAACTACCCTACCCATGATTTAGAGTTGGCGTAGTAGTGCATGCTTTAAAGATTTGGCGTCATTATCGATGGGTAATGATGTGAGGTTTACACGGATCATAAGAGTCTGAAATACATCTTTACCCATCCGAGCTTAACCTCGAGCAGAGAAGGTGGTTAGAGCTGATAAAGGATTATAATGTGGGCATACATTATCATCCCAGGAAAGCTAATGTTGTTGCGTATGCCTTGAGCGAAAGGTATCGCAATTCGGTGATGGTTCGAGAGAGTCGGCCGACTTTGCATGAGGAATTTGAAGCTTAGCCTTGAGTTGGTTGAGCGGGATTTTTGGCACTATGGAGATGCAGCCCACTTTGGATGGTCGATTCGCGGGCTCGGTCGGATGATGAGGCATTTCAGCGGATCAGAAAGAACTTAAGTGAAGGTAAAGAGTCAGGATTTTCAGTGGATGATCAGGGAACCTTGTGGTTCAAGCAGCGTTTGTGTGTGCCCAACAAGCAAGAACTAAAGGATGTGTTGTTAAAAGAGGCTCATGAGTCGCTTGTATTCGATTCATTCAAGCAGTACCAAGATGTACCAGACATTAAGGATAAGTATTGGTGGCCAAGCATGAAGCGTGAGATCGCGAGTATGTAGCCCTTTGTGATGTTTGTCGAGAGTAAAGGCGAGCACCGAGAGACTGCGGGTTTGCTACAGCCATTGAAAGTTCCCGAGTGGAAGTGGAAAGAAATTGGTATGGACTTCATAGTCGGTCTGCCTAAGACCAAAGAGGGCTATGATTCGATTTGGGTCATTGTAGATCGATTGACCAAGGTTGCTCATTTTATTCCAGTTAAGACGACTTACAGTGGTGACAGATTGGCAGAGCTATATATGTCGAGATTGTCGGTTGCATGGTGTGCCCAAGAAGATTGTGTCGATCGTGGATCGCAGTTCACTTCCGGTTTTGGGGTAGTTTCCATAAGGCTATGGGAACTCACCGAATTTCAAGATGACATATCACCCCAGACATGATGGTCGACAGAGCGAGTTAATCAGATACGGAGGACATGTTGAGAGCCCGTGTGCTTGATCATGGGTATAAGTGGACAGATTGTTTACCTTTTGCGAGTTCACATACAATAACAGATTATCGAGCTAGTTTGCGAGATGTCACCGCTCGAGGCATTGTATGGCAGAAATGCGAGACCCCTCTCAATTGGAAAGAGACGGGGAAGGTCGTTTTTGGCCCGCATCGCTTGAAAGAAGCGAGGATAAGGTCCGCTTGATACAGACAGGTTGAAACTCAAGCCGATGTAAGAGTTATGCAGATACCAGACGCCGAGAGCTGACTTTTGAGCCAGACGATTTTGTGTATCTTAGGATCACACCATTCAAGGGTGTGAAGAGGTTTCAGCTAAAAGGGAAGCTTGCACCGAGATATGTTGGTCCGTTCAGGATTCTGAAACGCAGGGGAGAGGTTGCTTATCAGTTGGAGCTACCTGCGTCCTTCAGTGGGGTACATGACGTCTTTCATTTGTCCCAGCTGAAGAAGTGCCTGCGCGTACCAGAGGAGGTTGTGCCAGTTGAGGCCGTTGACTGCAGGAGGATCATG
This sequence comes from Melocanna baccifera, assembly GCA_036346265.1. Classification (NCBI taxonomy): domain Eukaryota; kingdom Viridiplantae; phylum Streptophyta; class Magnoliopsida; order Poales; family Poaceae; genus Melocanna; species Melocanna baccifera. The sequence goes on along the minus strand of CM070691.1, from coordinate 5,290,986 downwards.
CATTGTACAAAGAGCACCCAGTCAAAATCTTGGAAGTGTCAGAGCGAGTCACCCGGAATAAAGTGGTCCGTTTTTGCAAAGTCTAGTGGAGCAACCATTCCGAGGAGGATCTCAGAGCAGAGTTCCCGAAACTATTCTCTTAGTTGGCCCCGATCTCGGGGTCAAGATATCGTTTAAGGGGGTAAGGTTTTTAACATCCTGTTTTTCTGAGATCTTTAAAACCTGGATTTTAAAAATGAATTTTCTGGAATTTTTTGAAATTAATTGAAGCTTCAAATGAATTTTTAAAGTTTTAAATGATTTAATATGATTAAAATAAACATTAACATAAATGGAAATATTTTATTTGTGTTCCTCAGGTCTCAAGGAATTTTCTGGTATTTTTGGGATTTATTTGCTATTTTCTAGAGCTTTTAGAAGTTTATTTGAATTTCTGAAAAAAGAAAAGAAAATAAAATCCCCCGGGCCGCCCTCCACCGCCCGATCTCCCTCTCTCCGCCACGCGTCGCCCATCCGCGCCGCGCGCGCCGTACCGTTCCGCGCACTCTCCGCCCGCCCGATCCCGCCCGCGCCACGCGTCGCGCATCACGCGCGCCAGCGCAGCTGGCGGCACTGGGCCGCCCCGCGCCGCGCCGCGCGCCTCGGCCGCCCGTCGCGCTCCGCGCGATCTCCGCCGTCGTCCTCGCGCGCGCGTAAACCCTAACCCTAACCCTCGCGTGCGTCCGGCCCGATCTCTCGCGTTGAATCCCGACCGTCCAAACTTGTCGCGTTGCGGCCGTCGCCAGAACGGATTGGATTACCTCGGTTCGCGATAAAACTTCGCCGCCTCGCCTCGGTTCGCGTGCGCGCCGCCGAACCCTCGCGCGCCGCCTCGCTGCTCGCCCTCGCGCTCGCGCGTCGTCGGAGCCCGCCGACGTCGCCGGGCGTCTTCGCTGCCGCCGAGATGTCGCCGCACTTCCGCTGCCGTCCCCGCCGGGTGAGTCGCCTCGCCGCCCCGCCGCCGAGTCGCCTCGCGTCGCCCTCGTCGCCGGACCCGCCTCGCCTCGCCTCGCCTCAGTAGCGTTTGCGCCGGCGCGCCGCGCTCGCGCCGCCACGCGCGTCCGATCCGCCCATCGCGCGCCACGCGTCACCCGCCGCCGCGATCCCCTCGCCGCGCGCCGCGCGCGCCTGCGCCGCGACGCCAAGCGCGGCGAGCCACCACGCGTCGCCGATCCGCCGCCTGTCGCCGCGCCGCGCCGCGCCGCGCAATCTCCGCCGCCGCTTCGGATCGGCGAGGCTCGAATCGGCAGCGTGCCGCGTCCCGCCGTCGGATCAAGCCGCCGCCGGCGCGTCCGGAGCCGCCACTCAGCCTAGCCACGTGGCAGCACGGCGCGTGCCACGTCGGCCCTAGTCCACGTGGCACGACACGTGGCATGCCACGTCGCCCCGAGCCGTCCCGGGCCACGGGCAGCCACGTCGGTGCCACGTCGGCCGGGTGACACGTGGCGAGATATGCGCGCGCCGCGCCGTCGGCCCCCCGCCAGCGTCAAGACCCTCTCTCCCGTGCATCATTACGTGGACCGAGTCCACGGTGGACTCGAATTTCATGGACCGGGTCCACGCGCGATAACTTTTCCGATTTTTCGAATTAATTTTAGAATTAATTTTCCGGAGCCCGTTCTCCTCCGTCCTAGCTCCGATTGACCCCGTTCTTTTTTCTAAATTCATCTAAAATCGAGCTCTAGCTGTTGGTTCTGGTTTTGTGAATTTTGGAGTTCATTTGCTTATCATTTTATGTGTTTCTTTGTTTTCGGTCGTTTTCTCTCTCGTTAGATTCGGATTCCGGAGGAGCGTGTTTCGCGCGAAAGACCGTGAGTACCCACTGAGCATAACGAAGGCAAGTCGTGTCCCTTGATCATGTTGAACCCAATTTTGCAAACTATTATTTAATTATTTTGTTTTAAATTACATTGCATTGCTATTTTTATTCAAACCTTTGCACAGGTAGTTATCGTCCCAATTGAAATTATACCTCCTTGATACTTTGGAATACCATAATGCCATTGTCACCTTAGGTTGGGAAATTTATTGGTGATGCTAGTTTATTTGTCACATGGGTTGGTACGATTAGATTGCTTAGCCGGTTTATATTTACGATTGATCTCATCACACATGTTAAATTATTAATTTGACTTAATGATATATGGAACTGTGGTTGGTGCCACGTGTATTAAAATTTGTGCCATGTCATCGGTGTGACGTTGGCTTGGTTATACAAATTGGTTTTGCACTCGGGCGAGTGATCGTGCGATAAAGGGAAATACAGATTGTACTTTGGGGATGTAGTAGTCTCGCCCGGGTAATGTTAAGGACTTAACTTTGTGCGCCATTGATCTGAGCTTAATCGTGCAAACCACATGTCTATTATGGGATGGACCTGGCTGATTAATTTGTAATATCTCAATTCAAACCTGCTATTGTGATGGACATGGTTGCTGATTTCCATGTGGCGCAAGAGGGTGTGATGAAAACCCTAGCGGGCGGGATTGTGTTGAGGTAGAGCATTGTAAAGGCCTTGTTGTGATTTCCTTAGGCCTAGGCTAATCACATCGTGTGGGTACAGTTGTGCAACCTCTGCAGAGTGTAAAACTATTCGAATAGCGCGTCCTCGGTCATGGGCGGTGCTCGGGATTTCACCACGAGGGTTAGTGTTTCATTTATAACTTGGTGGTTTATGTCGGGAGTGGACAGGTAGTTCACTGTTGGTTTAACTTGTGAATTGGTGTTCACAAGTGGTTTATGTTTATTCCTTTGATTATCTATTGTTACTGTTTTCAGTTAAACTTCCGCTTTCAAGTTATTTAATATATTTCATCAATAAATGCCTTTATGCAAATTAACCTTTCAGCCTTCCTTTGGTAAGCCTTGCATATTATATTGCATTTATTGTTACAAACGACTTGCTGAGTACCAATGTACTCACGGCTTTACGCCTATGTTGCTCAGTTGAGGGAGAGGAGTACTATCAGCAGGAGGTGCCAGAAGGAGAGTACTACGACGACTTCACGGATTAGGCTTCGTGCTCCACTCGATAGCCTGTGGCTTGTCGATTGGTCGCTACGCTTTATTTTGGATTTCCGCTGCTATTTTGTTAAGCCCTTCCGGTTAGAGATATTGTAAGCTTGGCCATAAGGTCGTACCTTTGATATTTTATCAATACTCGAGTTTTCCTTTATTATTGTCGTGTGTATGACTGTGATGACATCTATGTTTGACTGTGTGCACTAGCGTGATCCTGGACTAGTGCAGTTTACACAGAGAGACCGAATTTGCATATTCGGGTCTCGACATTGTCGAGCTTTCTCGACAGGCCTTCAGGCAATACACTAGCTGGAAAGGTTTGAACTAGCTAACCTTGAGAAATTCAATGAGAAACAAAACCCATTGGAATTTTTTTTATAGATTTACACAACTACAATTAGGGTTGCCAATTGTTCTTGAGGGTTCTGCCCAGTCGTGGTTACTTAACCAAGCAGCCAGAAAGATCTACACTTAGGAACAGCTCTGTGATCTACTGATCGCTAGCTTCCAGGGTACGTACAATCGACCTAGTAAGGAAAATGACCTTCAGCAAATCCGACAAGAACCCAACAAAACTCTATGGTAGTACATCAAAATGTTCAATTAGGTTCATAAATCTATCCCAGAAGTGACCGATTATTCTATTATCCAGGCATTCAAAACCAGACTAAGGAATAGGCGATTTACAGAGGACATCATTGTGAATCCCCCATGAACAATTGTTGAGCTATTCAATATGGCTGATAAGTACACCATCGCTAGTGAAGCAATCATTTGGAACAAGGCTATTGATTGAATAAAATTGATTCCTCAGCTAGTTCTGGAAAAAAGTGAAGAGAAGGCTAAGAAATCATATAAGAATAAGAAGAATCGCAAGCCTAATACTAAGGAAGTCCTTGCGATCCTAGAAAAATACTTTAAAGGTAAAAAGGATTATTCTGTTAGGAACAAAGGGAAAGCTCTGATCGACAAATCCAAGAAAGGCAAAAGATGGTGCCCACACCACAGAACGGCAGGGTATGATCTCCACAACTGCCATGCCTAGCAGAAGAAGTTTGAGGATTATTACTGAGGTAAGAGTCCTTTCCCATCCATCCAGGAGGTCAGAGAACCTAGCACCAAAAAGGACAAGGACGGAGATGAAGCAATGGAGTATCAAGAGCCAGAGCATACCGCTGATGTAAGCTTTGGTGGATCATCCTCCTACGAGTCTAGAAGGCAAATGAAGATTGTAGAATGCAAGGTAAGTCTTAGTGATGATCCTATCATCGTCAAGTCTTCTAGGTGGTCGAAAACAACCATCTCTTTCGGTAGAGAACACTATCCTATCCCTTCAACTTGATCAGGTAGGTTCTCTATCGTAGCAGAACATATGATTAATAACTACAAGGTTAGCTGAATTCTAGTTGAAGGGAGTAGTTCTTTTAGCATTTTATTTATGGGAGCCATTGAAGAAATGCAAGTTCCCAAGCCTAAAATAAAACCTATAAAACCGACATGCCCGATGTCCCTAGGGGGATGATTGAGCACATGCTAGCATGCTGGCCTGATGTAAAGCTAGTCAAGCAAAAGCTTTGGTATTTTGCACCAGATCGGAAGGAGGCAATCCAGTCAGAGATCAAAAAGCTTCTCATGGTTGGGTTCCTCTGTGAAGTTGACCACATCGAGTGGCTTGCCAACCCTGTGATGGTTAGGAAAAGCAATGGAAATTGGTGAATATGTGTAGGCTTTATAGATCTTAGTAAAACTTGTCTGAAGGATGATTTTCCCTTACACGCATCGATCAGTTTATTGACTCTACCTCCGGTAGTGAATTATTGAGCTTCATGATGCATATTCTATATATCATTAAATTAATATGGGTAAAGAAGATAAAGATAAAACTTCCTTCATCACACCATACAGAACTTTCTATTATGTGAAAATGACATTTGGGCCCGAAAATGTCGGTGCTACTTTCAAAGGTTAATGCAAAAGAAAACTTTAGTCCATAAATTGGTCAAAATTTATAGGCCTATGTTGACAACTTAGTAGTAAAATGTGTTAACATCGGAGACCATGTCTCTGACTTACAAGAAACAATAGCTAACTTAAGAAGACATAAGTTAAACCTGGTGAAATGTGTATTCGAAGTTTTCTCTAGAAAGCTTCTCGACTAGAGGAATTAAGGCTAATCTAGAGAAAATAGCAGCCATCGAGCATATGCATCCCCTGACAACAAAAAAGAAGTACAAAAACTAACCAGTTGTATGGTAGCATTAAGTCATTTCATAGCACAGATACGAGAAAAAGGATTACCTTTCTTTAAACTTATTCAAATACATAGAAGTTTTAAATAAGCTAAAGAAGCCAATGATGTCTTTGAAGAGGTCAAGAAATACTTGACAAGTGCTACAGTCTTAGTCTCTCCAATACTAGGATAATCTTTCCTTTTTATATTTGGCTGCTATGGCACAAGTAGTCAGTGCAATACTAGTTATTGGACATGACAATATCTAGCGACCAGTATACTATGTAAATGAAGTCTTACATGGACCAAAAGAGCGATATCCAAAAATAAAAAAAATAGTGTATGCCCTCCTTATAACTTCAAGGAAACTAAGAAATTACTTCTAGGCCGATAAATTGTGGTGCCATCCAGATACCATCTCAGTCAAGTTCTCCAAAATAGGGAATTATCATCACGTATAGCAAAATAGATGATCGATCCTGGAGAGTTTGATCTCCATTTTATCTCTAAAATAGCCATTAAGTCTCAGGCTTTAGCAGAATTCACCGTCGAATGGACAAATCTGGAGCCTATCCAAGGGCCCGAGTATGAGAACCACGAGCAATGAACTATGTACTTCGACAGGTCTTTGATGACAAAAGTCTCAGGGGCTGGGGTAGTCCTGATCTCTCCTACTAGAGAAAGGATAAAATATGTTATCCAACTAAATTTTTCTGCTACGAATAATATGGCAGAGTACGAAGGTTTACTAGCAGGGCTCTAAGTAGCAAAAGTGATTAGGATTCATAGACTACAAGTGAAGGTCGATTCTCAACTAGTAGCAAATTAAATAGGGAAAGAATATCGATGCTCTTGTACCATGATGTTATCTTATCTTTTGAATGTTAGGAAACTAGAGAAATATTTCTTTGGTTTCAAAGTCCAACACATTCCTAGAAAGGAACACTTTCTAGAAAATCAGTTAGCACAAATGCCTTCCTCAAGATTACTCGTCCCACCCGAAGTATTCCTAGTGCAACTCAACAAACCTTTGGTAGTCAAGAATTCCAAAGAATCTCCTGTGGAGGTCACTCAGATTAACCCTTAAAACAATTGGATGACATTAATATATGAATATCTTCAGTTTGGTAAACTTTCTGAAGATGACGTAGAGGCTGATCGTATAGCTTGAAAGACCAAATCATACACTCTGATCGAACATACCCTTTACAAACAAGGAACTCATGGGGTGTTGATGAGATGTATATCTCATAATGATGGTTTACATTTACTATCTAAAATACATGTGAGATTATGTGGAGCACATTATTCCTATAGAACATTGGTCAGAAAAGCCTTATAATAAGGGTAGTACTGGCCAACTGCCCTCCATGATGCAAAGGAACTTATGACAATGTGCATACAATGTTAGTTTCATAGCCGACAAGTACATCAGCCTACACAAGATCTCCAAATAGTCCATCTCTCTTGTCCTTTTGCAACGTGGGTCTTAGATATTCTAGGACCTTTCCTAAAAGCACCAGGAGACTTTGAATTACCTTTTGTGATAATTGATATGTTCACAAAATGGATCGAAGTTGAGATAGTTGTCAAAATAACAACAAAAACAGCCAACAAATTCATCACTAAAAATGTGGTTACATGATTTGGGACCAAGTCATATAATCACATATAACGATACCCAGTTCTCTGGTAGAAATTTTTAGAAATTCTGCGAGTGTAAACCATCAAACTATGCTACGCCTTAGTAACTCATCTATAGAATAATGAAACAATAGAGAGAACCAATGGTATATTAATACAAGGGATTAAAAATGAGTTCTTGACCAATTAGTACAGCGGTCAAGAGCTTGGGTGCAAGAACACTCCTCCATATTATGGGCTATTCAAACCACAAACAGTCATACGACCGAAGAAACACCTTTCTAGTTTATGGAATTGAAGTCATGCTTCCTCTAGAACTAAAAATTGCCATTCTTGAAGAGATCATTATAATTATAATGATCAAGAAAATCATCATGTCGATGATATTAATTTCATCGAAGAACAAATAAATGCAGCTCTTATCCAATCAGAAGTTACTAACAAGCTATGCGATAGTACCATAGTCATAAGGTGCAACTTCGTAGCCTAGCTATAGGTGATCTGGTTCTTAGCAAAATTCAGAGTTAGGCAAATTGCAATAAACTTTACCCCAAATGGGAAGGCCTTTACACTGTGGTTGAAGTCGCCAGACTAGGCTCGGTATGACTTGCCATGCACGATGGGTGTATCCTTCTAAATTTTTGGAACATCGATCAGTTACGTAAGTTCTATGTGTAATCTTTTTCTTTATTTATGTTAAATAAAGCTCTTTTTAAACATGTTAATTTTCCCTAATAAGTATTTCTATTAGAAATTAGGGATATTTTCTCTTTATAACATATTGGCTTTGACATTTTCATTAAATGCCATGCAAATTTTTCTTGTGACCTTGACAGCCAAGGCCTTCACAAATATGCATGTTCCTCAAAAGGAAACAAGTGAAAATAGACAACTGGTATAAGTCATTAACAGCTCGAGGGCCCAAAAGCTTTATTTCTTATTTATTATGTTCTTCTTTTGTTTACTCTAGTCAAGATACGAAAAACCTCCTAGTCAAAATTCCTTCTCTCTGCATGTGGTCACGCCCACTGGAGGAGGGTTTCTGTTGGAAATATGCCCTAGAGGCAATTATAGAGATGATTGTATTTGTTATGTTCATGATTTATTGGATAATATGTTGTCTTGTTCTTTGAATAATATTGTCAACATTTATTAGTAAGTGTGTGACTTGATTATGAAACTTTATATTTTTGTAATGATTATTCTTAAACGATTCCTAGTCGAAAATATATGAGGACGCATATGAATAGACTAGCATATGTATTGGCTTATGACCATGTTTTACGGGTCATAGATATGGAGATATCAAATCAATAATATGGATACATGTTAGCGAACATGGGGTTGGATCGACCCACCATGAGACACTGCGTGAACGTTGCACTCTTACAAGTAATCAATTGGTCTCATTCACAATGTGTATGCTATGTCCTTAGACTTGAGGTCATCGCACGTACTCAAGAAGCATAATGGCTAACTTAGGTGTTGCCAAATACTACTCCATAATTGGATAGTTATAAAGGTAGATTTCGTGTTTTGTCATGACGCATGCATTGAGACATGGTCGATCAGGATAGAATTTGCCCTCCATGCAAAGGGAGAGATATCTCTAGACCTCTCGAGTGATTGAATTCTAGAAATGTATGGTCATGCTACTCGCAGTTTAAGAGTTAACCGTAGTCGGGGAATTCGAGTCACATAATCGAGAAAAAGTGGTGAGCTAAGCAACAAGGATGGCATGTACTTTGTCTTAAGCCTGACCGATATCGTGAGGCAAAGGGAAATGCATATGAGCTTTGTGGAGGTTCATCCGATACGATCTTTACGTATATTTAGGAGTCGGTATGTCTTGCTAGAAGCCACTTCTGATTAGTGGATGAGTAGAAGTACTCGGGCTATGTCTAAGTGTACATAAATCTATAGGGTCACACACTTAAAGAGTTAGGATATAATTCAGATGGTGATATGAATTCATATGGCCACGAGTTCCTAATGGGCCTCAAGTTCGAGACCCATCATGGATGCCTATATATAGAGGGGCGGTGGCATAGGGTTTGTAAGAGAGAATTCAGAATTCCCAAAACCCTAGTCGCCACACCTTCCTCATCTAATACCACACAACTGACACTAGCACTCCAGCATGTGGTGTTCCTACCTCGTACGTGTGAAAACCTTGGAGGTGTTGATATGAAGCTTCAGAACTAGGACGATCGACAACCTATGACAATCAGAAGGAGTTGAAGGAGAAGACGTGCGGCTAGTGCGACTACCACCGCATCAACATGCTACATCGACCCTACTTCCACTATGAGTCTGTGCATCTAGTGATAATCCCATGATCTATTACTAGCGGAGGTTCCTTGTTTACGTGGTAGAATGTTTGAAATTGTGCTTGCATAGCCTACCCATAGCATTACAGTTTTCTAGCAATGGCATTTTTCATATGATCTTTCCTACTAGCAAAAACTAAGGGATATAATACATTTTGACAAGTTTTATTCATGCCTTATGTCTTTTGCTATTTTATGACCAGGTTGGATATGAATATGAATAGAAACACTTATCTTATTTTTCACGCATGTTGTTGTGTGGTTCTTATTTTAAATAAAAGATAATTCATTATATGCCACTGAACAACGCCCACTTCTACAAAATACCATTATATGCCACAGAATAGCACTGAAATTCTACTATATGCTACCGTCGTTAGTTGCCCGTTAACGCTAGCCGTTATACTCTAAAAAAAGACCAAAATGCCCCTAATAAAAACCGAAAACCTGATTTATTTAAAATAGCAAATGTCCTCCAAAAATTATGAAAATTCATAGGGGTGTTTTCAATATGTCAGTGAGTTAGAAAAAAATATCAAGGCACTTGTTGCCAAGTCTCTTATGTATCCAGATCCTACTGAACCATCTTTACTTGCAAATGACCCAAGTCACTTGGTGCACCACATGCTTCTCCTCGCACATTACGACACCCAGCTCCCTAGACCACACAGAATCTTGGCTCCTCCTTGAGTCTAGTCCCAGTCCACCTTGTTTTTTTCCATCATTTGATCCAAGGTAGTTTGCACTTTGGCTCCTTATCGTCTCTGCTTGTAACCACTCCGCAAGCCTCAATCATCGACAGTGGCTCCTTGATCATCTGGACCTCGGCTCCTCCTAAGGGTAGTCCCGATCCATTACCCACTTTCAACCTAAGCTCTCCTAGCTTAGTCCTTGTTCTGTTCATCTCACCGTGACATAGCTCCAGAGTCCTACAACCAACAACAACAAGCAAACCATTTTGTAACATCACACAATACACAAAATCATTAATTAACATAATTAAACTATTAAATGCACCATGCAAAATGTATGCACCTAGGTATCAGCACCCATATCGTACCCACACTCAGCCAACTTAGCTCAAACTGACTCATTCTCCAAACCTCTAAGGCCCTCCAAGTTTGGTCTAACCACCAACCACATGCTGGTCAAACCACCCGCACCTCGGCTGGTCAAGCCGCCAACCAATGGCCAGTATGACCGCCAACCAAAGGTCAGTCATACCATCGTCTCACACAGTGAAAACACACTTACCGAAAAAAACTACTGCCAACTAGAATCTGGTCATACCACAACCCCAGTCCGACCGCCATTTAAGTTCGATACTACCGCACCCAATCGATCAGACTGCGTCTCCCATGCCGGACTGACCACCGCTCCACTGTCAATCTGACTACTAGCCTTAGGCTGGCAGACTACTCCTGACAGGTATGATCTGACCCCAATACCAGTTATACCGCCAGCAACAAAAGCAAGTGAAAAATTGCAAATACTCAAAAACTAAACTCAAACTCCACAAACTGATTGAACTAAAAGTCAATTGTGATGTGACCTCCACATGGTTCACATATTTCATACCTGATTTTCTTTATCTTGAATTTAAATTTACCTGGAGCATAGTCCAGAGCACTTATCTTTCTCTTCTTTTTGACCAATTTCACCTATTTAGGACCGATATGACTTGTCAAACCCTTTACACATTTTGACTAGATGCTCTCACTCATAGTGTTGTCCTTAGTCAGTTCCCTCTTAGGGTAGTCAAAAATTATCTGCCAGACCATCGGAACCTCCTCAGAGGTCTGGCTTCTTCAATCTCTGGAACACTAGTCTCTAGTGGTGCTAAGGATATTTTGGGGGTGGCCACTAGGTTTTGAACTTGTAAGATCCGAGGCACTTCAAAGCTCAAGACCAGTGGAAGAGATTCCACCACCAGTCGTATAGCCTCAGATCCTCTGACCAGTAGCTCTAGCTCCGCCCCTATGGTCTCGTCACCAGCAACAAGTTCGATAGTGAAAGCCTCACCAAAGAAATATATTCACGTTGGTGTAATTTGTCTGTTCTTCGTACAAGAGCAGGAGTCGGTTTATAAGAAAAGCTCTCAGGGTCGTAATAGAAACCTACCTAAGAGGGGATTTTTGCCTTCTCCTAAAGAGCTTGAGTGATCAGAAGGGCGCGAGAAGATCCCGACGCCCCATGAGACTTCTTCACAGGTAACTCATTTCCTGGGGATTGATGAGATTTCTTTTGCACCCTCCTTTGGCTCAGAATCTTCTGCTCCCATCATCTATATATTCAGTAGCATTAAAACACAGCAATAAGATATTAGTTCTAGGTTACAGGTATCATAAATTACCTTAAGCATCTTGATCCTGTCCTCTAGAGGGGTAACTACCAAGATCAAAGGGACTCATTCTTTCTACTCAGGTTCCCCTTTGTAGATTGACCTCATCCTTTCTCTTATTTTGGAAGGGGATAAGGCTATAAAATAAAAAGGGAGAACTACAAGTAAAAAAACACTATTAAACAAAAACGATTTCTAACCAGTCAGAGTCCTTGATGCTCACCTTTTGAGGAGTCTTTGGTCGAATCTTTTGCACCCTTATACCATAGCATGATATGGTCACCCAATTTTAAGGGACTAATTCAGCGCATAGTAAAATCTCTCACCACGTGTCATGAAGACAATCCCTTATCCTTCAGATGCATGATGGCGTCAACCAATCATTGTATCCTTCCCTCCTTCTAAGGAGCGGATCTCCACTCTGGACTCTCTACAACAACCCTTCCCGTAAATAATAGGAAGTCTTTGTTTCTCACCGTTATAAAAAACCAAAGCTTCTTCCATGACGACTAGGAAAACTTTGAGTACATCAGGATGTATTCTTTCATCTTTCCATCATGAAGACATAGGGAACAATTTTCAGGTGACAATCTTTCCTTTTTGGATCTTCCAGTCATTCAATAGTAGTATGTGAAAAGTTCCAGGTTTGCCAGCATTCCCAGATATGCCTCGCACAGGTACACGAAGATACTAAGTATGGCGATCGAATTGGGCGCCAGATTCACCAATTTAATCCCAAAGAATTCGAGCACCTTTGATTAGAAGGGATGCACCGGGATTCTAAACCCACATTCTACGAACACCCATAACACAGGCATGTCACTATCTTCACCATTTAGAAAGTTTTCCATCATAACTAACTTCCATGGGACTAAAACTGGATTGGGGATCAATCTCGCGCTCTCCAAAGACATCAATCTCTTTGATCCTAGTTCAGACCTTGCCCATTCAATGATGAATCCTGACATTCTCATTGTGAATGGCTTGGATCTAGTGCGGATCAAGGAAATTTAGGGAAGAAATGAACGCTATGGTAGAAAACAATAGAGGACAGATGAGGAGTTCGAAAGGTTTTCTCGAAAGTGTGAAATCAATCGGTACCTCTTCACTTTATAAAGGCTTTCCTCACAACCATAGTTAATGGTTATGAGAACTATACCTATTGGATACAAACCATTCAGTTCTATTCCAGTTGGTTCTTTAACTTCAAGTGAAAAAAACTTCTCTATCTTTATTGGTTATCATCAAAAACATCTTTCGACTTGCATTTCGATCGAAGGATTCTAAGTCATGAACTCATTTAAAGTTCGGAGGCTAGCTAACAAGAATTGAATAATGTATTAAATATGGCTTTAATAAGTAATTAAGGCCCTGAATTATTGTGATTGTAGACCACTTAAAGCAATATTTCCCGAGTACCACCGGCCGGAGGATTATTGCCTGAGTAGCCCTAGAAAGAGGATTATTACCCGACCAGCCAGTACTCGGAGATCATATAATCTGATAACTAGACTTAACTCCAGACAATTTTCCATGTGGTGAAATAGAGCATGTGCATCCCTAACTCTAATAACCGCCCGACGATTCAGCTATACGCCTCTGACAACAACTATCTCACGGTTGTTGCTATAATCTTCTCCCAATGACAAGTAAATAATCGATAGTTATTTATCAGATCTCTCTCGCTGACAGCAACCGCCTTCTCGACCGAGCGTGAGGAATCGACAAGGCTTTTGTTCCAGTAGAACAACCGACACATCTTTGGCACTATTTAAGCCTTATGGGAAAAGGTGACAAGGGCATGCATTAAGAGATAAGTTGATAAATAGAGACAAACAAGATCAATCAATATATAACGGAGGTAAGGAATAGCAAAGTTAAGGCTTGCAGCACTCTCTTTGTGATCTCTCTACAAGAGTATTCTGTAATCTCAATATAACAATAAAGATAGTCTCATTTCTCCTTTTCAATCCTTCTGTGAGACTTAGCTAGTCCCATTTGTCCTTTTCAATTCTTCTATGAGACTTGGATTTTTTTTCATAATTTGTAAGATCGACGATTTAACATCGACAATATCATTCACCACATATTACCACACGCTGAAATTTTCTTTGCCGTCAAATTTCTTACTTGATTTTGTACCATCTAATGCTGATACTGACTTTCTCACAAATCAGATTAATCTGGATTTAGTTCTGATATCACTTATTATACTATGATAACCCTTTTTATGTACAATAGCCTCAGATCAAATCAAAATTTATAAGATACGATACAAGTATATACGATATCAAGAACGAAGAAAATGAATCTCATAGAGAGAACTAAAATAATAATATTTAAGCAACCATGATAAGAGATAAAAGATTTGGCGAAACCGACCGTAAATTCCTTAAGCACAAGCTCAACAGAGTATAAAGGATTGTCGCTCACTCACAAACCTATCGAATCTTTTAGGACACTCGGATCCTTGCCCTATACTAAAATCTAATACAAAAGAATATTCTAGTCTCTAATTCTTTCATGCATCCTCTGCTTTAGATGAGTAAGCTTGATTGCTCTGTTGCTTGGTTGCTTCTCCATGATCACTCTCCATTGTTTACAGTCATTTCTAGCTCTTCTTCAATTTAGAGTGGAAATTCTAATTCAAATAAGAGTAGAGTCCTAATCCGAATAAGCTTCATCTAGAATTTTTTTTATAGCACATATTTTCTAAAAGACTGTATATGTGACACCTTACTCGACAAAAGTACGGCCGAAGTGCTTCCGAACGAAGGGATACACCGAGGAAAGTTCGGCAAAAGAGACGCGTCGAGGACTCGAGGGTCCAAAACTCCAAATCCCCTTTCCTTGAGCTTGAAGGCTCGTTCTTAGCAATTGACATGACAACTACTGCGGCTCATAGTCATAGGATCGACAAGAATCCAGCACATCAAGGCAAGCAAAAAATTGGTGCAAAAGACACTCAAGATATGATTTTGCCGGGAAGGGCCACTTTACGTACCCCCAAAAAGCAAATAGATGGTACAGAAAAGTATAGCCACTTGAGCAAACAACTGCACACGTCTAAAAGTGAAAGTATCACCAGACCAGACGGTAACGGGCAGATGCAAGGTCGTGCAGGATGAGTTTCCTGATATTGACTCAAGGAATGAAATTAGAACAAAACTTTCCTTGTTGCTCTTTTACAAATTTCTCGCTAGCTCGATGCTGCCATTCTGTCTAATCAATCCAACTTAGACCATTTGCTGGTAGTCGGTTCTACTTTTTTTTTTACAACAGCCCAATCTTTTGCTAGGGTTGACAGATTTCGTCAGTGGTAGTTTAAGGCCCGTTCAAAATAACTTTTGAGGTGGTTTTTGATTTTGTAAATAGATCAGCTCTTCCAAGCGAGCCACATCTCTAAAAAGCTTCCCAAGTCTACCGTTCACTCCAGCGTCTTCTCCGTCCACCTCCACCTCAAAAAATACAACTAAAAATTATCTACCACAACCGTTTTAAACAGGGCCTAAAAATCTTGCTGATTCATAGCACTAACCCGGAATGTCTGTGTCTGACCACTTTGTATAATATCCAATCGTTTTGTCGTCACTAGAACAGTTCACTCTAAAATACTCGTGGCGGAGGGTTTTGGCACCACAGTCGATTGTTGCCCTCACTTTGGGTCCAAAAAAAAATTGCTTTGCACTTCTAAGTCTGTTTTCTATTTGGATAATTAGTTGCCTTTCTCTGAACTCTCGGCGTTTCCCTTCTTCCCAAAGCTTTGCCTAGTGACATGTTAGCGTCATTCTCTAAGCCTTCAACATTTCAATTAAGTAAGCAATTAGTTTCATTGTATTGTAATATAGTATGATGTAGTGTTAACTGGCGATGGCGTTTGGCCTCTTCTTTTTGTAATATATAGTATAATGTAGTGACTGGTTAGTGCCTTACGCTGCAAACCATGGCTGTCTAATTGGCTCAAAGGAAGACTTTTCTTGTGCCATGGTATCATCCATCACAGTCCGTGATAAAGTTCTGTGATGGATTATTGAGTGAGAGTGATCTTATAGTATCTTTCTGCAATGCCGGTGATGAGATTTTCTTCTTTTATATGTCTGAGGGGGTGATCGTTTCAGCGATGGCTTCTAGCTTTTGGCTGAAATTTCACTGTAGCTAGTTTTTTTTACTGTAGCTGATTTAGCTTTTTAGGCATAATTAAATTTAAAAAAATGTAAAAATAGAAAAAATATGTTAGCCCATCACAGACAATACAAAGGAACATAGGAAAAAAAGAAAAAGCTTAAAAAATCTAAAAAAATTCAGAAAAAGACAAATTACTGAATAGTGAAAAAAAACTGAAGCTAGAAACTGAAGCTGAAACGAGCGGGGCCTGAGATTTGTTTCTGATGAGTTTGAGGTTCGTGATGAGAGTGACCTTATAGTCCTCCACCACATATGCGTATGTTATATCTCTGGAGTCTAGAAATTCAGAGATAGACCTTTAGAACGCCTTAATTAATTTTGTATCGTTTTATAGGAGTCCATACTATACAATCTCTAAGTGAGACTAGTTGGGTCCATTCCCCTTGACACTAGGCAGAGGATGGTGTTTTTATACTAGGAAGAGACAACGTTGCACGGTGCATAGCTGGCACAGGGTTATGCCAAGGTCTAGGTGGACCTGGTACATGACCCTTTCATGGTTGTCCCACTGGAGAAGCTCCCGAATGAAGACATTATAACATTAGGGGATGTCGTGCACACTTTTATCCAGTGGCCCAAGAGGGATATCGCCCTAAAACCTACAGTGACACAATCTCCACACGACTATGCCTCTCCAATAGAACCATCGATGACTCCACCTCAACCTCTGCTTCAAAAGGCCATCATATCGGCTCCCGTGGAAAATAACACCGAAGAAACAAGAAAAGTGTGCTGAGTCGTCTCCCGGAAAGATGTATCACAAGAGATGCGCTAAGGCTATATTGAAGAACATTAAGGCGCCTCACATGCTCTGGAAGTTCTCCCTCAGAATATCGTTAGTCGTTGACACACTGTTACCCTGCCTTGGAATAAGTTGCGGGGGTTTGCATGCCTGGCACATGTGGAGGACCAACAAGCGGAGAACAAACCGGCCTACTGGATTCACCATCAAATATATGGAAAGACATTTCCTCCATGAGCCAAGCTTCTGTGTCATGGGCTTCAATAACTTATTCAAACTATTCAACCTCAACGCTCTCGACGCCACGATGCTGGATGTTGTAAGTATGTACAATCAAGTTCTACATAGAAAAATGATTCTACACCCTTAGGAGTATGTACTCCCACTTCTTATGTATTGCTTTAATTGTGTTGTTATACATTTTTATCTATTTAAGTATATTCTAACAATAATTATAATATACTCCAAGTGAATTCTATGAAAAATTTCATTAAAATCCACTTCTATAGATTAATTGCCTATATATTTCTTTTATATATGAAAAAGGATATATTACAAAAATAAAGGATTTTGATGAAATTTTTTTAACCAAGTCGCATTAGAGTATCTTAGAATTAGTATGTAAGTATACCAAAAGTGATAACAAGGTATGAAACATTCGTCTAAGTGGTATATTGAAAGCAGGAGTATGTACTCCTGAGAGTACGGAATAGGCCTTATACATACATACATATATACATACGACTTTACTCCTCCTAGAGACAAGGTATAACAATCAACTCAAGTACATTCGATTTTAACACACTCTCTAACGTTCGAGGACGACTCTCCACCTTCTTGATGACAGAGGTCATTAACCTAAAAGGAGAGTTTCACTACAGCGACAAAGATTAATATATGTTCAAATATTTGATTTAATTATAATTTATTCAATTCTAATTCACTTTGAGTTGTAATTTAGTAATAACTCTGGCGACAATACATGAATATTCTTTTGTAATTGATTTTGAGCTGTAAATCACTTTTGTAATTCGCTTATTTATCATTGTCTTTCTCTACTTACTAATTTTCAGAGGGTATAACTATCATTTCTTGATTCTAGCCAAAAATTAAAAAAATAGCTATACAAAGAACTATCACAGACAGTTTTTAACACAAAACTATCTATGATATATAGATCATTATATATGGTTTTCTTATTAGCCGTCTGTGATATATCGAAACATCACAAATAGTTATTTAAAAAACCGTCTATGATACATAGACCATTATAGACGGTTTTTTATAGCAGTCGTGTGTGATATGTCGGATATCACAGACGGATATTTTTAAAAACCGTCTGTATTATGATTTATCACAGGTAGTTTATAAGCTATTTGTGCTAACCACCTGTTATCCTAACGCTATAAATCAGATGGTTCAGATTCCGTCTCTGATAAGGGTGTGATGATTTTCTCTATAGCAGTGCAAGAAAGCCCAAAATTTACAAAATAGAGAGCAGGAAAGCGTATTTCTGCAAGAAAGCGAGAAGCTTTCTTTTCCGGAAAGCACATAGATTTTGTGGCACGATCCAAAAGGGTTAGCAAAAAAATGCGGAATCGAGCTGTAAAATTTGTTGACCTCAGCAAATATTCCGTAGAAAACCGCCTTTATGTTTTCAGTTTTACAAAACAGTGCAAAAAAACATTTTTTGAGAACCGATGTTCAGCTGAGAACACCATTTAAACCCTCCACAAAAATCAGTCTTCTAACTAGCAGTGAGTGAGGCGAAAAATGAAGTGATCTTACTCATAATAAAATCGCAAATCAGTCCCTGTCTACTTCGATTTTACAAAATGGCCCAAACGCACATGCGTCTTGACAGATGCCCACTTAGGTGTCACTCACCTGAGGCCACCTCAACCAGTCAATAAATGCAATGTTTCACTCCACGGTTTCAAATTAATGAAATGAGAAAAAGCTCATTTCTATCACACGAAGGGGAAAGTAAAACCATTTCAGAAGCAAGCCAACGGTGAACTCTCCCCTCTGATCTTCCTCTTTTCTCATCTTGATTCAAATGGCAGCAGCAGCACTAACATCACTGATGCTGCCGATTTGAGCCAAGAAAAGAGAGGAGCAAGGCGAAGGAGAAGGCGACACCAGACACCTCTCCAAGGCTTATTGGTCGTAGGTTGCTCACCCTGCCTGCAAGGGGCAAGTTCCTGAATTCGGTTTCGACATTCACCTAGTTTTTTTACAGGGTACAAGGGAGACAAACACATAACTCGCACACCACACACACACACCACATAAACATGCGTGTGTCCACTAACACACGTTTAAAACTTTTGCGAAAACATCGAGTCTTACGAAGCACGAACACATACTTTTCATTGAACACGCACGCATATGTACCCTAACGAAAGGTGAGTACCGGCACTGGACAGAGCTCGAATGCGAGCGGGCTAGAGAGGTGTCACACACTCTTGGCCAACTGATCGAGCAACACTCAGGTCTCACATTCACCTGGTTTGGATCTCTCAGTTCTCACATTCACCTGGTTTTGAATCTCCCAGACTTGAACTTGGTACGCACGTACTATATCTTCGGCTCATTACCCAGCACAATACTGCTGGGTACATATACTGTACATATACGGATAAATGTTGTATTAAGAGCATATCGAGAATAGTACGAGCCTCAAAACCATCACCTACAGTCCTTCCGAATTCTGATCACTCCAGATACAAAACGTTTCTCTAGCTTTCCAAATTAACTACGGAGTGTCCATTTAATCTTTCCATCTACTGAGAGATCGAAGCCGCCGATATCCTGCCCTCGCAGGAAGAAATGGAGTCTGAATCTTCCAACGCCAGCCTCACCGACCTCGTCGACGATTTCTACTTCACGGCCCTCGCCCACGGGGGAAGCGACGCAGACGTCGCCGAAGATGACGAGCTCTTCCCGATATCCGACGAGAAGTACCCGCCGAGCTCCAGGTTCAGGAGGTGATCATGTCCTCCGCCATAGCTGCTGCCACGGCGCGCTCCTCGCTCCCACCACATCATAGTGTAGTTGCCGTTAACAACAACGCAACAGCAGCAACGTCAGCTAATGTCATAGATGAGTGCCCCTCCGCCTCTTCTTCATCGTCGTCTCAGCCAAGTATCGCCACGACGTTAGTCTTCTGCAAGATCTGCATAGACGCGGTGCCTCACTCGGGCACGCACTGTTGGATCTAGGATGCCAAATCTGCAAGCACACAAAATCTGGACGCAAATAGAATTGAAACTCAGGAGATAATTGATTCTGAAGATGAGAGTTTTTTTTACGCAAACTCTGAAAACTGTGTTCTGGGCGTGCTACAGTAACAGCACCGAAAATACAGGAACACGATGCTTCTGCAGGCCAACTGACCGCCCGAAAAACTAGTAAATGTAAATGCTAACTTGGTCCATGATCCCAATTAACCGGACCATAAACTTACACTGAAAACACAATACAAAACAACTCAATACTGGAAAATCAGATTCCTGCACAGGTAGCCAAACCAGCTACTGAAAACTGATGGACTGAACTCTGGACCAAAAAACAGAAACTGAACTTCTGCTTCAGACTTCCTGCCGCCTGAAGACTGCACAGACTGCTGGACTGCACAGCTTTGCTTATTCAGACTCCAACGACAGAAACAAAATTAGTGCTGACATTCACCCCCCTAATCTTGTTTCCCTTTTGCTGTATCCACCATGCCAAGCTTCTCCCTCATCTCAAGAAATTTGACACGGCCTAATGACTTCGTTAAAATGTCGGCCAGCTGATTCTCCATCCTCACATGTTCGACTTCAATCTTCTCACTCTCTACACATTCACGAATGAAATGGTAGCGAGTATCGATGTGTTTACTCCTGTCGTGGTGCACGGGATTCTTGCACAACGAGATGGCCGACTTGTTATCCACCAATAGCTTAAACTTCCTTTGCTCCTGACCTAGCAATTCACTCAACAACCGTGCCATCCATATGCCTTGACAAGCTGAAGTTGTTGCTGCAATATACTCGGCTTCACATGACGACAAGACAACCACTTTTTGCTTCTGTGAGAGCCAAGCAATCAGATTTGTCCCAAGATAAAACACAGCCCCAGTAGTACTCCTTCGGTCATCAATATCTCCCGCTAGATCACTGTCGCTATACCCAATCAACTCTATGTTGTTGCTGCCCTTTCTCTCATAGAAACACCCAAAATCAAGTGTTCCACTTATGTATCTCAAGATCCTCTTCATGGCAGTCATGTGCTCAATTGTTGGACTCTCCATAAACCTACTAACAATCCCAACTGAGTATGTAATGTCAGGACGGGTATTAACCAAGTACCTCAAACTTCCAATGATACTTCTATACAAAGTTGGATCAATCGGAGGACTCTTACTCTCTTTGCTCAACTTGAGTCTCTCTTCCATAGGAGTAGCACAAGGATTACACCCTTCCATCCCTGCTTCTCTCAACACCTTCTTTGCATATGTTGATTGACACAATGTGATCCCATCTCTAGTTTGCTTGACTTGGATACCCAAATAATAGCTAAGCAAACCAAGATCACTCATGCTAAATAGCTGCTGCATTTGAGTCTTAAACTCGGTAATTTCAACATTACTTGAGCCCGTGATAATCAAATCATCCACATATACTCCAACTATCAAAACTGAGGAGTCTTTTACCTTTTTGTACACTGCATGCTCCAATGGACTTCGCTCGAATCCGAGTGTTGTCAAACTCGAATCCAATTTGATATTCCAAGCCCTCGGCGCTTGACGAAGCCCATATAATGCCTTCTTCAACTTCAACACCTTATGCTCTTGGCCTTGCATCTCAAAACCAGGGGGTTGTGACACATATACTTCCTCAGTGAGTTCGCCATTCAAGAATGCCGTCTTCACGTCCATATGATGAACTTCCCAACTTTGCTGTGCTGCTAAGCTCACAAGCAATCTCACGGTTTCCATTCTTGCAACCGGCACAAAAACCTCATCATAGTCCACTCCATGACGTTGGACATATCCCTTCGCGACCAACCGAGCCTTATACTTGACAATTGCACCCGAGGAGTCCTTTTTGACTTTGAAAACCCACTTCAAGCCTATGGGTTTTTGAGTGCCCGGTTGTTCCACAAGTCTCCAAGTTTCATTGTCCTCAATGGATTTCAACTCTTCTTGCATTGCTTGCCTCCAGCACCTTTCTTTCACTGCCTCTTCAAAGGTGGTTGGTTCTTCTGATGCTAACAAACATAGGTCCAAATATTCAGACTGTTGTTCAACAGGATTGGTGGTGTCATATATCTCCTGGAGTGAGCGGAATCGACGTGGTCCCTCAGACGATGATGCGCTCGGAGTCGCCGACCCGGCCGGCATGACCGGCGTGGCTGCTCCTTGTGGTATACCGTGCAGCTCCCAGTCTGCATCTTGCTGGTCCAAATCTTCATCATGCAGCTCCCAGTCTTCACCACTTTGCCTGGCGGGCTGCTAGGCGGGCTGCTATTGCCACTGATGTTGTTCTTGTCACCACTGCTTCCGTTGGCATCAATGTCACCACCAGTGCCGGTGCTGCCAACACCTGAGTCCACAGGTGTGTTACCCACAGCCGGCACATGGTCACAATGGTTCTCCTTGCCACCATCTGCATCATGACCAGTTTCTTGGTGAATGATAAACATGTCACCATGACTTGACTGTGAGGCGCCCTCTTCAGTGCTTGCTGCCCAGCTCCACTCCCTTTCTTCTTCAAATACCACATCCCGGCTTACATGAACCTTGTTACTCTTTGGATCATAAAACCGATACGCTTTTGTACCACTCTCATAGCCTATGAAAACCATACGAGTACTCCTGTCCTCCAATTTTCTGAGATGAGGTGCTGCAGTTCTAACATGAGCAATACATCCAAATGTTCTCAGGTGCTGCACCTGAGGCTTCCTCTTGTACAAAGCTTCATAGGGGGTCTTTCCGACAACACTTTTAGTCATTGCCCGGTTCAACAAATACACTGCCGTGGCTGCAGCTTCACCCCAGAATTTACTTGGCATTCTCTTGCTTTTCAACAGGCTTCTTGTCATTGCAACAACTATCTGATTTCTCCTCTCGACTACTCCATTTTGTTGAGGCGTATAAGGAGCTGTTAGAAACCTTTTCAGCCCCACTTCATCACAGAAATTTTGGAAAGCTTTTGAGGTAAACTCTCCTCCCCGGTCAGTCCTGAGGGCTTTGATTTTCTGACCAGTTTCCAGTTCTACTTTTGCCTTTACTGTTTTAAAAGCAGCTAGAGCCTCATCTTTAGTTTTGATCAACACAATCCACATATATCTAGTGCAATCATCCACTAATAATAAGAAGTACTTCTTGCCTGAAGGTGTAGTTGGTGAAATCGGTCCACACAAGTCTCCATGGAGTAATTCTAGTGGAGATTGTGCCCTGTAGGTTGTTGCCGATGGAAGCGGTAGTCTGTCTTTGTTTTCCACCAAGCACCCTTCACGAGCTGCTCTACATGCTTGATTTGAGGCAAACCATCAACCATCTGCTCCTAGACATGTCTCTCAAGGCTCTGAAATTCAGGTGACCAAATCTTGCATGCCAAAGCCATTCCTTCTCTTTTAACACCCTATCAAACAAAGCTGGTGGTGATCTCAGCTTCAACAAGTCTGAGCGGTTATTGGTTCTTCTAACCTTTGCGATAATTGACTCTCCGATCATAGACCCTCAACACTCCATCCTCAATCACGATTCGCATCCGTTCTCATCAAGCTGTCCAAGACTTATTATATTACTCTTGGTGGGAATGTAATAAACCTCGATCAATACCTTATGCTCCACATTTTTGCATTGGGTAGAACTGACCTCGTCCACAAATTTACGCAACGAACCATCCCCAAACCTTACAGTGCCTGTCACAGTTTTGTCCAGCTCGGCAAACACATCACGGCTTCCTGTCATATGATTGCTTGCCCCCGAGTCCAGGTACCATGTGAGACTCTTGGTTTCACTCTCATCACCAAGATTAGGGACTACATTCTCTTCATTTAGAATACGATTGCAGTTGGTAGATTAAATCGACCGCATAACACCATTAGCTTGTACCATCAACAACGTTGGCTCATCGTTGTTCTTCTCAACCAAATTCGCCCTTACATCCTTCTTCTTTGCCTGACACTCAGAAGAGTAATGTCCATGGTTTTGACAATTATAGCACCGCACCTTTGTTTTGTCAAATTTGAATTCTCTGTCACCTCTCCCACTCGGTCTTGTCACCTTTCCATGTCCCTATGCTGGGCCCGCGGCCACGCCAATGACCACGGCTGCTACCACGCCACGATCGCCTCTCCTGAAGCGCTCTCACCACTTCGATTGCTCCATGGCATTTCACCTCCTCTCTTTTCCTCTTTAACCTTCCATCGAGCTCGGTCAACAGACGTGCTCATCACCATCATCTTCGCGCTCGCAGACCTCTCCTCATGAGCTTTAAGGCGCCCAATGAGTTCTTCAACAATCATCGTCTTGAGATCGGCAAATTGCTCAATAGAACTTACAATCTGCAAATCTGTTGGGTAGAGACCGAAGCATTCTCTTGACAACATATGAATCTTCCATAGTCTCCCCAAGTTCTCTCGATCTTGTTGACAAGAGTACCAACCTTGAATGTGTAATCTTCAATGGCTTCACTTGCTTTTCATCTTGAGTCAG
Organism: Melocanna baccifera; assembly: GCA_036346265.1. Lineage (NCBI taxonomy): Eukaryota > Viridiplantae > Streptophyta > Magnoliopsida > Poales > Poaceae > Melocanna > Melocanna baccifera. The sequence goes on along the minus strand of CM070691.1, from coordinate 5,266,743 downwards.
TCAAACTCCTCCTTGAGTGATTGAACTCTTGCCTCCTGCACACGTTCGCCCCAAGAAACATATTTTTCATGCAGTCCATACCTCCTTAGCGATCTTCTTCTTCGCCACAAGGAAGAGGACGTCTTACGAATCGCATCGAAAATTGCCGCCGTGCGATCTTGTTACGCTTTGCATCCACGGCTCTCTCGGATCGATGGGATCTACGCGTCCCACGGTCGTTGGCCTCCATCACGGCTGCATCTTGATGGACCATGCGAGAAATTTGATCGCGTCAACACTGGTGCGGCGGTCCGGCCGAACTCTGTTTCTTGGTGCTGCCCATGTCCGCGTGACATGAACTTTGGCATCCGCCGGTGATCACTCCTCACCACCCGCGGCTCGATGCAAATGTTGGATCTAGGATGCCAAATCTGCAAGCACACAAAATCTGGGCGCAAATAGAATTGAAACTCGGAGATAATTGATTACGAAGATGAGAGTTTTTAACGCAAACTCAAAGCGTGTTCAGGCGTGCTCTGATATGACACCAAAATATAGGAACACGATGCTTCGCAGCCAATGACCGCTTGAAAAACTAGTAAATGTAAATGCTAACTTGGTCCATGATCCCAATTAACCGGACCACAAACTTACACTGAAAACACAATACAAAACAACTCAATACTGGAAAATCAGATTCCTGCGCAGGTAGCCAAACCAGCTACTGAAATATATAGTTAAGAGAGTACTAACCGGTTTGGCCTTATGCATATTAAAACAACGAAAAACTTTATCAATATATCCTTTTTGACTTAGATATAATTTGCCAAACCGTCTGTTTCTAATGATTTTCATATGAAGAATCTTGTTTGGTGCACCGAGATCTTTCATCTCAAATTTACTACTTAATTGTGCCTTCAACTTTAAAAATTCAGCCTTATCTTTTGCAGCAATCAAGATATCATCAATATATAAGAGGAAATAAATAGCTGAACCATTAATAGTCTTCAAATAAATACAGCTATCATAATTGGATCTTTTAAAATTCTAAGATATCATAAAGAAGTCAAATCTCTTATACTATTGTCTAGATGACTGATTCAAATCATAAAGAGATTTCTTCAATTTGCGAAAAAAATTCTTCTTTCTAAAACAATAAAACATTCTGGTTGCTCTATATAAATGTCTTATTCTAATTTCCCATGTAAGAATGCGGTTTTCATATTCAATTGTTCAAGCTCATAATCATATATAGCCACAATACTGAGTAAAGTGCGAATAGAACTATACTTCACAACAGGGAAAAAGACATCTATAAAATTAATATCTGAAATTTGGCTGTATCCTTTGAAAATTAGCTATACTTTGTACCTAACCTCTTTGGTTAGTGAAACGACTTTTTTTCTTGAAGATCCATTTACAGTAAATAGGTTTTTTCTTAATTAGCAACTTGACCAGCTCCCAGGTATCATTCATGTCAAGAGATTCTATCTCAATATGCATGGTAGTTGTCCACCTTTTTGAATCACAAGAAGAGACTGTCTCTGAATAAGATGAAGGTTCTACAATACCTTCAATTTCTTCTGCCATATTTAAATAATAAGCCACAATATTGGCTTCTTCAATAAATCTTTTAGGAGGCTGAATGTTCCTTCTTTCTCTATTAATTACAATAGAACGTTGTGTTGGTCATACAACAATAGAAACTTCTATAATATTTTCCTTGTTGATTTCTGGTGCAGATCCTGAATTAATAATATGCTTCACTTGCATGCTTAATTGCTTCTCAATGGGAATATCAATAGATGGTTTATCATGCAACATAGTAGACTTATTAAAAGTAACATCTCTACTAATAAACACATTTCTAGTTTCAGGATTCCACAATTTATATCCTTTCACACCAGTTTTATAACTAAGAAAAATGTACTTAACTACTCTAGACTCTAATTTACCATTGTTGACATGAGCATAAACAGGATAACTAAATATTCTCAAGTTTAAATAATCTGTTGAATATCCAGACCATACCTCAATTGAAGTCTTCTTATCAATAGCCAAATTTGGTGATCGATTAATCAATTAGCAAGTAGTGGAAGCGGATTTAGCCCAATAACTCTTAGATAATTTAGAATTTGATAATATGCAATGTACCTTCTCCATGATGGTTCTGTTCATGCGTTTGGCATACCGTTTTGTTGAGAAGTGTCTAGAATAGTATAATATCTTATAATACATTCTGGCTTACATAAAACTTCAAATTTTTCTAAATAAAACTCCAAACTATTGTCGGTATGAAGCTTATTGATGTGCTTAACAGTTTGTCTTCAATTATAATCTTCCATTCCTTAAATGTCTTGAATACATCCAATTTGTTCTTGACGAAGTATGCCCAAACTCTTCTTAAGTAATCATTAATAATGGTCAACATGTAGCTTATACCTCTAAGTGACGGCACGTGGGATTCTTCTCATAAATTGGAGTAAACATAATTTAATATATCTTTTGTAAAGTGAATCACAGTGCTAAATTTTACCCTCTTTTGCTTACCAAAGACACAATATTCATAAAACTTCAATTTATCGATGCTTGGACCATTAAGATATCCTCTTTTGCATAATTCCATCATTTCAGTTTCATTCATATGCCTCATACACATATACCACAGATTAGTAACATCAGAATCGAATGATTTATTTGAGACAACAACAACAACAACATTACCTGAAATTGTAGTGCCTTACAGATAATATAAGTTGGCAGCCTTCATATCATCCTTTATTATAACAAGAAAACCTTTTTTGACCTTCAAAACTTCACCTCCACCTGAATAGTTATACCCTTTAGCATCAAGAGTATTCAAATAGATAAGATTTTTCTTCAAACTCGGAATATAACGAACATCCAACAAAATTTTGATGGCACCATCAAACATCTTGATCTGAATCAAGAATCTATTCATCATCGGTTTTGCAATTACTAGCAAAAGCAACAAGAACATTTCCATCAGAATCTTCTTTGGTGACAACGGTGGCTCTAAGTTCATTCTCTTCTTGATCCTTCTTGAAATTGTTATTTCTCTTCTCCTTATTTTGCAACATTCAGCACTCAGATATGTAATGACTATCCTTTTTGCAATACACGTATGACTTCCTATTCCTAGATTTAGATCTGCCTCTGTATCTGTTTTTGCTTCTGCCTCTGTATCTGTTTTTGCTTCTGCCTCTTGAATTGTCGTTTGAACCCTTCTCGTATTGCTTACCACAGACAGACAAATCTTCTGTATGCGTACTTGAACTTTTACCGAGAACCATAAGTTTCATCTTTTTCTTAGCATACAAAATTTCATAAACTTCACTAAGAGTAAGAATATATCAGCTATATAGAATAGTATTACTAAAAGTAGAGTATGAACTGAGTAGAGACCATAGTAAAATAAGACCCAAATTTTCATCATCATACTTTACCTCTATAGACTCGAGATTAGCAACAACTTCCTTGAAAGATGTCAGGTGGTTCAACAATGAAACTCCCTCTGACATCTTGTGAGAATAAAGTTTCTGCTACAAATACATCTTACTAGTTAGATTCTTGGTCAAGCAAATCTACTCCAGCTTCAGCTATAATGCGGTAGCGGATATCTCCTTCATAATCTCCTGTAAAATATTATTTAATAGATAAAGATGAATTTAAGATAAAGTCTTACGATCTTTATGTTGCTTCTTATCGACGGACAATGTCGCTGGCATCTTGTTGATCCCCAAAAATACATCATCCAAATCAAGCTATGATAAAACAGCTCGCATCTTGATTTACCATAGAAAAATCTCATGTTGCGATCCAACAGCGGAAGATCATACTTCAGAGTAGCCATGCAGAAGAAACCAAAGTTTTCTTGTACAAGTTTGCATGTACATAGAGTCTTGGTACGCTTTTGGGTGCGCATAGCAATTTCGGTCAGAAAATCACACAACAAAACCAACCAGTAGCACACTTTGCCTCGAGTACCATGCATTGCTTTTTGCTTCTGATGGCTATCCCTTGATTTCTCTCTCTTTGATTGATGCTTGGTCTACCTACTCCTGACGTCTTGATTGGGCGACTGCACTTTGGATTTTCTTCTCGCTGCTACCTTTGGCTTGGGCCGGTTTTGGAGTCTGAGTGCGAGTGCAACTCAGTTTCAGCGAAAAAAACCAAAGGCACTTTCTCTCCCACCGAACTGCATTGCACGTGGATCAAGGAAGAAAAGACACGGGACGACTTGTGATGTTGCTGCTATCTCGCCTCCGGAACGCTGCGCGTGGAGGACACGGGTCGGGACGAAGCGCCGCGCAACGAAATCAGCAAAAATGCCAAGATGAAACGTTTTTTTGATGAGATCTCTTAACCCTAATCTCCTATACTCTGATACCACTTGTTGTAAATAATGCATAGAAAAAATAGAAAGGAGGGGCATGAATTTTTACGTGAAAACCTTTGTAGAAAAAAACCACGGGTGACTATAATAAGGAGGTATTACAATAGAGCGTTTGCTTTTCCTATTGGCTACTGGGGTATATATACATGGTGAGGGAAAAGAGTCCTACACAGGAAACTGAATCAGAGTCGGTTGCTACAGATTGAATCACGTCTGATATAACCTGTGTATGCACCTATCATGCCACGTCTGGCATAAGGCGATGAAGTATCATACATGGACACGGTACAAACGGTACAAATTCAGATAAACTTTTGAACACTACTAATTAATTTAAGTACAGTTTTAGTAATGTTTAGTGTTGCTGCACCAAACTGATGGTTTCGAAGGCTTTGCATTTTGTAGGTGTGGCTTAGAGTTCTGCTATGAATGTGGCAACAAGTAGGGGGTGGCTCATATCTGCCGCTAGAATGTTAAATGTCATATCCGCCTCTGCTGTCTTGTTTCAGTAATATAAGTTTCATTTGGGCTCAAAATTTGTTTGATGTCTTAGTTGGTAAGTGATCTGGGAAAGAAAAATATGCTGAATTTCGTATTTATGGTTGTATCACCTCAAGAGTACATATAAGCAGCAAAATGAGTACCATCGATACCATTGGTTCTTCCAAAGAAATTTTGAGGGTATACAGACTGTTTCTAGACTCTTTGGCACATGGATGTACGGTAGAACAATCACGAATACATGAATCAAATCTGAATACAATTCGTTCCTAAAAAAATCTGAATACAATTTGTGAAATATATCTAAAATTATATACACTGAATTTCTTTGCCATCATGCATTTTTGTAGCCACGTCATGCTCTGCATTTGATCCAACCTGACATATACGTGGAGACCTGGTCTCATGGAAGTATTTGGGTGATGCTTTACTGTAGTGTGCACCAAAAGCATGGCAGTTCCTCTCAACAGCCATCCGATTTTTCCCCCAACTAGCGCTATCTCTTCACAAGTGACAGCATCTAGGTGAGCATGATCTTAGCAGTTAGGGATGAAAATGTACAGAATTGCTATATATATGTCACATAATTATTTTTGTACAAATCATTTGAATTTTTGACGCTATGATCTGCTTAGAGATTCGTGCTCTATGGTGTCGTCTTCCTCATCTTCAGCATCCGCTGTTGGCGCAGCCGGACAGCCCTCCAACATGCGCATGCGGCATGCTCCACCAAATGCCCCCTTCTTGTTGTTATATTAAGGAGAGGCGTCACCACTTTTGCCAGAAATCGTGCGAACCATGAATAGACGCACTAAAAAATGTATGCATCCTAGCATGCGAATAATATGTAAAACTCACATTTTTAAAAATGTATGTATCCTAGCGTGTGAATAATATGTAAACACACATTTATCTGTGTTGTTTTAGTACGTCAGAACTTGAAAACAAACGACGAGAGATGAAGTACTCCCTTCAATTCATAAAAATAAGTTATTTTAGAATATGTGTAATCAAACTTTTAAAACATTAATTATCGATATATTTTAAAATATTTAGATTAGATACATAAAAATTATATGTGTAGATTCATCCCCAAAAGTACTTTTATAATATTACAATTTTATTAGCCCTCGTAAATATATTATTATAAAAAAATAGTTGTTAAAGTTGTGTTTTAGATAACACGTCAATGTCCAAAATAACTTTTATTTAACCGAAGGGAGCATAGGTATAGGGATACTTGGATACACATCAAAGATGACAATTTGTTCTGTCTTAGCCTAATCTCCTGGAATTGATTAATCAAGAATCACGTCCCTTATTTACAATCTGATCTATTTACAAGTGAAAAAAGCAATTTGATCTGCCTCTATCGAAAACGTCGCTGTGCATAAGTGCATATCCCAAATGGCCTAATCTGTATCCTGAAAATATTGCAGATTGGCTAGTGCATGAGCGACTTTCTGCCACAGGCAAGATAGCATAACTTGCATAAAGAAAAAGAGCTGTTACGATTCCGTAACTATGCATGCTCTCTCCGTTAAAGGAACTCAACCCAAAAAAAAATGGCAGTACGCAAAATGCAAATTGCATCCGCGATAAATCAAAAGGGGACAAGGTTACTCGCACCAAAGTCTTCTAGTGTCAGCATCAGGATCAGGCTTTGCTGCCTTCCCTATTCTTGTGCCTAATTTCTACAGGTATCTTTAAAAAAAAAGTCATGTCTTTTATATTAATTTATGCAGTTAGGTTCCCTGTCGCGCTCGGCTCCGTTTCTTGCTCCATGGAGAAACTTTTTTTCATAAATTGTGTACAAATAGAAAAAGGTAAGTCACGTATACAAATAGTATTATAATCAGGGGTATTATAGTCTATTTACCTTAATCCTCCTTCTCTTGATTTCTTAGAGGTAATCTACTAGCCAAATATTTTTCAGGACAGCTCTAAATTCTTAGACAAACGAATTCTTAAATAATTAGAAACGGAAACTAAAAAATAAAAATATAAAACTCTACCAAACAGCCCCTAAAACATCAGCAAAATACTTACGTGAGACCAGGTCTCCATGTATACGTGAGGTTGGACCAAATGCAGAGCATGACGTGGCAACAAAAATGCATGATGGCAAAGAAATTCAGTGTATATAATTTTAGATATATTTCACAAATTGTATTCAGATTTTTTTTAGGGACGAATTGTATTCAGATTTGATTCATGTATCCGTGATTGTTCTACCGTAGATCCATGTGCCAAAGAGTCTAGGAACAGTCTGTATACCCTCAAAATTTCTTTGGAAGAACCAATGGTATCGATGGTACTCATTTTGCTGCTTTCTTGAGGTGATACAACCATAAATATGAAATTCAGCATATTTTTTTTCCCAGATCACGTACCAACTAAGGCATCAAACAAATTTTGAGCCGAAATGGAACTTGTATAGCTGAAACACGACATCAGAGGCGGATATGGCATTTAACATTCTAGCGGCAGATACGAGCCACCCCCCACTTGTTGTCACATCCATAGCAGAACTCGAAGCCACACCTGCAAAATGCAGAGCCACGCTGTAGTGATCCAAATTCGGCTGGTAGTGATTATTGAAAAGTGATTCAAATTTGTAATCGTGTTTGTGTAGAATTCTGTGTCCTTATAGAATTTCGATTTGGTTTTCTCTCCATGTGTAACTCTATTTCCTCACACTATATATATGTACCCTACAAGTCTATAGGAATCCAAGCCACAAGCCATAGACATCTAAGCCATAAGGTATCAAGCCTCATGAGAGAAGTCCCAAGAAAAGCTCTCTATTGTAATCTCTCTTCATTATAGTGATTTGCCACCGAGCGTCTGTGGTTTTTTCCCACAAGAGTTTTTCACGTAAAAATCTGTGTCTCTTGTCTCTATTTTTTCTGTGCATTATTTGCAACAAGTGGTATCAGAGCTTAAGGTTCAAAATCAAAGCCACCGCCCCAGGAGAAGGAGACTCCTGAGGCGGCCATCGCACAGACAGCGGCAGCCATCGTACAGATAAGGTGGCACGCACGGCGGCGATAGCGGCATCACGCGAGGACAGGAGATTTGACGCGAGGCCAACATCAATTGTCGATTTTATTGATGATCCATCATTTTCTACAGGTTACTACGGCAAGATCCTCATATGAGAAGTCTAAGGTGGAGTTGCAGGTTTTCAACACAGTAAGTTAATTTTGGCTACGCTTGACCGGGGGGGACTTTAAAAAAAGCAGTTGTTGGAACAACTGAATTTGATGTTTTATTCACAGTTTGATAACATCCTAGTGGCAGCAGCATAATACTCTATGGAGTTTTTGCTTTAAATTTTAGTTTGAGATAAAGGATTCAAGTGCAAGAAAAAAGTTTATTTTTGCATGGATACTACAATATTTTCTAGTTTTCGCAACTCGCTATGAGAAGTCTACTGTAGTTTATTCTCCATTGACGGCACAAGAATCTCTTTCATCCGGACAGTTTTTTACAGGAGCAGTTTCAATCATGTCATGGGATTCAATTACTTTTGAAGTTGGCAGTTTGGCATACGTGATGGCTACACGTATAATAAGAATGTTCCAGTCTTCCTTGTTGCTCTTTCAATGAGCGTTGTTTGTCGAGTTTTGTATTCCAGGTAGAGCATGTTAGATTCCATGATATGAGTTCTTCGCTATCTATTCAGCGCCACAGGTGATGTTTTGGTTTATGACATTCAATGATTAAGCATTTATTTCAGAAGGTCAATTACACAGACTCAGACTTTTGCTGGGGTTATGAACTATTGAAGACCCAAATTTGTTCATCTACTTTGTTAATAGCTGTGTGTTCAGACCTACTAGTAGTTTGCTCAATTTTGCTTTGCAAGAAGCATTTCGACAAGACTGTTCCAATCTTTCTACTTGAAGATTAGTCTTTTGGACTTTCGGCGCTCAAGGTGTACATGCTGATTTTATTGGAGGAGTTTATGACATTCTTCGACTACTGGAAGGAATTTGGTTCAAGGTGGAGATTGTTGAAAAGTGATCCGAATTCGGCTCAAGGTGGAGATTATTGAAAAATGATACGAATTCGTAACTGTGTTCGTGTAGGACTCTGTATCCTTGTAGGATTCTGATTTGGTTTCCTCTTTATGTGAAACTCTATTCCTCTACACTATATATATGTACCCTAAAAGTCTATAGGAATCCAAGCCACAAGCCATAGGCATCAAGCCTCATGAGAGAAGCCCCAAGAGAAGTTCTCTATTGTAATATCTTCTCATTATAGTGATTTGCCATCGAGCGTCTATGGTTTTTTTTCGCAAGAGTTTTTCACGTAAAAATCTGTATCTCTTGTCTCTATTTTTTTCTATGTATTATTTGCAACACACGCATTTAAGTTCGAAACCATCGGTTTGATGCAGCAACACCAAACACTACTAAAATTGTACATAAATTAATCAGTAGTACTATCATTTCTGCAAAAACCATGCAAGAAACAATGATAATATGTAGCACCTGCATGTAATGTGCAAGCAATCATCAACTTTCTCCACGAAGAACTTGCACTTGGGGGCACCTCTTCCACTTCTTCCCCTTGGCCATCTCCAGCAGCATCATGTCCTCCTTGCCCTTGTCCCCCTTCCGGAGCTTCCTGTACGTGGTGCAGTCAGAGCCCGCGTGTTGTGGCACGCCGCACCGCGCGCAGAAGAGCCGCCTGCAGCTCGGGCACTACGACTCCGCGACGTCTCCGGCGTCTACGTTATCAGCCACCATCATCGCTGAGCAGTCCTTGAAGGGGCAGTAGGCCCTCGTGGCCCCGAGCACCATGGACTCGCACAACACAGCACCCCACCGCTCGAAGACCTCCTGGGGGAGCATGCCCTGGCAAAGTGCTGGGTCAAGGATGTCGAGCACCCCTCCTTGGGGCACTTAATGTCAGCGATCCTGTTCTGGATCTTAGCGCTGATGTAGCCGATGAGGCAGGCGGCGTAAAAGGCGTGCGCACAGCCGCAGCTGGCTCGGTGCGCGTCCGAGCGAAGCACCACGTCTATGCAGATCTTGCAGAAGACTAACGTCGTGGTGATACTTGGCCAAGACGACGACGACAGAGGCGGCGGAGCACTCATCTATGACAATAGCTGACGTTGCTCCTGTTGTGTTGTTGTTAATGGCAGCTGCACTGTGATGTGGTGGGAGCGAGGAGCATGCCGTGACAGCCACGATGGCGGGGAGGACATGATCACCTCCTAGAGCTGGAGCTCGGCGGCGTACTTATCATCGGATATCAGGAAGAGCTCATCGTCTTCGGCGACATCGGCGTTGCTTCCCCCGTGGGTGAGGGCCGAGAAGTAGAAGTCGTCGACGAGGCCGGTGAAGCTGGCGTTGGAAGATTCGGACGCCATTTCTTCCTACGAGGGCAGGATATCGGCGGCTTTGATCTCTCAGCAGTTGGAGAGATTAAATAGACACTCCATAGTTAATTTGGAATGCTAGAGTCATTTTGTATATGGAGTGATCAGAATTCGGAAGGACTGCAGGTGATGGTTTTGAGGCTCGTACTATTCCTGATATGCCTGAATCATCCAACAACAGCCTCTAATTTTAACATAATTTTATGCAATATATGAAAACTACTACTGCCTTTGAGATCGGGCCCACAACTATAATAAAAATTAGAAAAAAGTTAGCACTTCAACCATCATCCATGTGTCATTCTTCTTTCACTAATTTCTTTCATTTTTCTACTAAGCATTCCGCAATGTATGACATCGCCTTCAGGCCTCTTCTCTCTGCTTGGAGGCTGTTTTTAGACAACGCTATGGATGCTTTAAACATCGACACTTTGAGATGGATCAATCACTGTCAAAAATAGGAGGGCCCTGTTCAAAAAAATAGGAGGGGTAAATTCTGTTTCGTGGAAAGCAAGGATTTTTTTTATTGAGCATTCTATTTGAATCGTCAATTGCTTGATCGCATATTCAAAACTAACAAATCTAGTCCGTCTAGTCTCTACCGTTACTAGCAATTAGCTATGCAATGCATCTGTACTTCCTTTTCGAGAACACTAGGATGCAGCGTCGTATCATTAAGAAAAGATGAAATGTTCAATTACAGGGCCATAGTCCTTCTATTCAAATGTAGTCTTTCCATAATTTTTATAAAATATTTAATTTATATAGGAATCTGAAGAAATTCCTTTCAAACATGCCTAAATTGGTAATTTTTTTTGTAGTAGACTAATTTTATGTTAAAAAAATATTTTGCAAAAAATGGAGAAAGGGTTAAACTAAAGAAGAAAGAGAATTTTTTGGGCGATTCCTGCGCGGCAATTTATTTGCAAGGAGCCGTACGAAGAACAATCCTCTACATTTTGAGTGCGTGTGGGCATGAAGGGGACGGTTGGGATCAAATTGATCCGAGGGCCAACGCACAAGCAAATTTTTTTTATCATTTCAATAATTGATAAGCACGAAAATGCGCTCAAATGAGGATTTCGGTTGGGCAGGAATTCGCAGTGGCAGAAGATGCGGTGACGACAATGTGACGGAGGGAGATGGCACACCGGTGGGGCTAGGATTTAGAGTGGAGGGGAGCGAGGAGTGAGGAATTTATATAGTATGAAAGAGGAATAGGATTCTTTAAATCTACGTTTAATAACTAAAAATTTAAGTACACTTCTAACAAAAAAAATACTCCCACATCCACCTGGACGCTCCCAGTAGAGCCCCAAGTCTCCAACCCTGTCGAGTTTGAGAGAGAGAGCGAGAGGAGTGGGTATAAATATTGGGCAAGTGCGGTTTTCTAATTCGGTGGTGGCCTGGCCTCACAGGTCAACTGTCAACCATACGGAGAGATCACACACAAAGGAAAGGGAGCAAGTAAGCAGCAAGCAAGAAAGGAAGAACCTAGCTAGCTCGTGCCGCTCCTCCCTGATTCTTGATTAGCACCTGGATCTTTTCCACCCTCTGCTACTGCTCACACTCCACACAAGTAGAATCCAGCTTCTTTAAGCAGGTATCTAGAGTGCAATTAACTGCGTGGTGATCACACACGCACAGGCTTAGCTTACCTAATTGCTTGGCTTCTCTCGGCTGCGGCGGCGGCAATGGAGGAGCAGCTGAGCCCGGTGGCCGTGACGCACCTGTTGCAGCACACGCTGCGGAGCCTCTGAACCAGCGATGCCTCGCAGTGGGTCTACGCCGTGTTCTGGCGCATCCTCCCCAGGAACTACCCTCCCCCCAAGTGAGACCTCCATTTCTTTCTTCCTTCCTTCCTCTCTTTATTCGTTTCATCTTGTACATGTAATCATGTTAGCAATGTGCTAATGTTGCTGTTTCTTGGCTGCTTAATTGCCCAATCTGTTGACCAGATGGGATCTCCCAGGTGGGGCTTAATGGCTTATGACAGGACCAGAGGAAACGGGAGGAACTGGTACACACACACACACTTATGGAGTCCTTTTGTGTGCTACACTTCTTCCTTATTTTTACCTGTGTTTGAGTCTTGCTGTCTTTGTGTTGGTTTCTTGCGAAATTTCACCTAGGATCCTGGCATGGGAGGATGGATTCTGCAACTTCGCAGCCACCTCTGCAGCCTGCGGCCAAAGAGGGGGAAGCGGCAGCTTCTGCATATGAAGACTGCGAAGCTGCAGCGCAGGAGGTGAAGCAGCAGGGCCTGCAGCCTGAGCTGTTCCTCAAGATGTCCCATGACATCTACAACTACGGTGAATGGCCTGCTGCATCGCATGCCACAGCTAGCCTGTGTGCGACCGTGCATATGCATGCAGTTGCACGAGTAGGCATGTGTGCGATGCATGTAGCGATGTGATGCTACGGCTTTTTGTTGATCGTTGATGACGCGTGCAGGTGGCCGAGGACCTGGGCTACGTGGTGACGCTGCGACGCAAGTTCAGCTACCTGGAGAGCATCCCGGCGGTGTTGCTGCCGCACCCGTCGTCGGCCGGCTCGTTCCCGGGAGGCTGCGTCGACGGCCCGCCTGACATCGCGGCACCGTGGCCGGGCATGATGCCGCCGGAGTTCTACGACCCCTACGCGCGGTGGCCGCCGGGGCGTCCATGCACATAATGCCGTCCATGAGCGGCCTCGACGCGCTCCTCTCGAAGCTATCCTCGGTCGTGCCGGCCCCGCCGTTGGGTCCATGCTTGGCATGGGGCCAGCACCGGTGGCGGCCAAGGAGGAGGCGAAGGACTACGCCAAGTGCCACGGCATGGACATAACGAGCAACGGCGGCGAGAGACGTTCAGAGTATAGTCCGTCTACATATACGTCCAAAGTATAGTCCGTTTACAGGTAGTTACTAGTGGATAAATAGCTGGTTAAATATGTCAGTTACTAATAGATAAAGAACTATTTTTAATCATATCATTTATCAGTCCGTCTACATATATGCCTGAAGACGTCTAGAGTATAATCAAGAATCTCACTGCCTTCCTCCTGTGAAATTGTGTTGTTGTGCTATGTTGTCTTAGCCTCGTCGACTCTTCTTCCCAACATGCACCGTAAAGAAGGAGAGCAATATCTCTTAGCTATTGCTATCGTGAAAACCTGCATGAGGGGTGGCAATAAACTTTCTAGACAGCGCACATCTGCGCGACCACTCACTTCACTGCGTCGTCTACGTTCTACACTGTATCAAATCTACGTTGCTTCCTATTCTTCATCAAACCCAACAATAAATATTTTATGCGTTCAATCAACTTTAATACTGTATTTTTTGTGTGTTTTCTGAACTACAATGAATAGCCTAATATTAGTTATGTATTTTGTATTACTAGTTTATTATATTTGCCTCCTATTAATATTTGGAATTAAAATATTACCTATATTTTTAATCAAGATGCATGATAAAACAAATCACCCTACAAATTGCAGACTCGGCAAAGGAAACGAAGCAAATTAGAAGGAAGTAGAAACGAAGTGCAAAGGAAACACAAGATAGATAGATAAGCAACCCAACAGAATACCCACGACGGAGCGTCCAGTAGAGGATCCCACCGGCACAAGAGGCTAAACAATGGCGGCAGAGATAGAAATGCAGCGCCGACGACACCACTGTGGCCGCTCCGGTTGGGGAAAACCTCCCCGCACAGGGAAACTTCAAACACGCCGCTAGCCTCGCTATGACCGCTCTGGTGGGGAAAAGTAGGAAACACCGGAGGAGCACCCACCATTAGCTGAATGCTGGCCATACCGAGGAAGCAGATGTCGGGGCCACCTGTAATGGACCACAGGAGCAGCACTGCACCCAATGCACCACCAACCAGGCACCCAAGGCACAAACAAATAAGCAAGGCCATCGAATTGAAATGGTCCAGCAAACAAAGCGAAAAGGTGTTCACATCATCCGTATAGTAAACCCGGGGACTCTTCGGCTCTTCGCGCGTCCCACGTCGACGCTCCTACGCTCTGTCTTCGACGCGTGCGTACGCCCTCGCCTCCGTCCTGTCCGCCGCGTGTATACGCTCGATAGCAAGCCGCGGCTTATTTCTTCCGTCGTTATCGAGCCGCGGCTTCGCCTGCCCTTGCCTTGACGCGTGGCTGCGCTGCGTGCGAGCGGGCTAGCGAGGCGCGGCTTTGCTTGGTTGTTGTGCTGCGCGAGGCGCTTTCGTGAGGCGGCGCTCTCCCGCGCCCGCATGTCTTGCTGACAGCCGTGCCCCGCTGGTGTCCTCTCTCGCCGAAAAATCGAGACGGCGCTGCGGTCCGCTCTTTTTTTGTGCACTGGCCTCCGTGCGTGGGTGTCGCTAACGGTTTTGGCCCCGCTGGCGTGTTCGTCGGTGCGTCGCCGATCTCTCCGGCGGAGATTTCCAGAGAAGGTCCGGAGGCTTCGCGGTGTGCGTCGTTTTATACGCAGGTATCCGTATACACGTTCGGCTGACGGCTGTGCCCCACTCATTTTTCCCTTGTTGTGGTGCGTTCCTTGTGAGAGTACGCTTTTTTTTGCCTTGTGTGTTGCGTGCGGGACGCGGACTTTGTCAGACCGTTTAGTTTGCCCTTTACGATTACCAGTCGCGTCCGTGCCATCTTGCTTCTCGCTTGTTCTTCTGTTCTGGTTTCCTTCTTGTGTTCTCGGTTCTGTCGTCCTTGCTTGCAGCACGGCTTGCTTCGATCTGTGCCTTGATTCAGTTAGCTTGTTGTTTGCCCTTTGGTTGAGAGGTTTCTTGGTTTGCTCTGTGATGCGAGTGCTGCTTGTGAGGTGCTCGCTGCCCTGTGAATAGATGATCACTCTTTTTTGTTATTGTTGCTTTTTAGATGTTGTGCTTTCTGGTTTTTCCCTGGGATTGTTCTGCTTTCCCCTCTAAATGCAGTATCGTTCTGAGTTACATTACCACTCGCAGACCATTTCTTTGCTTCTTTTTTTTATGTTGTGTTTGCTACCTTTTACTTCGTTGGTGCGCATTACAGCGAATGCTCACTGTAAGGTGCTATTTGATTATCGCTCTTTCTTGTTGTTGCTCTTGGTTTCTTACTGATTTCTTCTCCTTTTAGATGCAGTGTCATTCCAGGTTGAGTCGTCGCTCTGCACTGCACCATTAGTACTTCTTTTTATCTTCTGCTCGTTTGGTCTATTGATCACACAGTCTGGACTTTCCCAGGAAGTTGTCATCATCTCTTCTGTGTTTTGGGTTGGTCTGCGCTGGCTGAGCTTTCGTTACACAAGGTAAGGTTCCATTTTGTTAGTTGTTTCGCTTGTGCTTTTTGGGTTACTCCTTCTCTGTTTTGCCTATTGTTAACGTCTTCCTTCCTTTTACATGCGGACTATTATGCTCTGCGCTAGTAATGTTCCGTTTTAGCTTTTGCTTGTTTGGCCTGCTCAACCTAAGGTATTGTTTCTCTTATGAATGGATATTTTGCTTTTATTATTTTCCCCTCTTTTCTGTATTGTTAACTTCTTGGCCGTTTTTAGATGCAGGACCATTGTGCGGATTTAGTCAGGGGAGCTTGTATTTCGCTTAATTATTCGGACCTGATCTGCTGTTCTGCACCATTATCGCTCAGCGTTTTACATACTACTTAAGGATCGTCATTCTAATCCGTTGTGCTTAGGCTTCGTTGGTACATCCTTTTGCTTAAGCTTTCTTGCGGTAATTAATTTATCATCATGTATATTACATTGTTTTTCCTCTTTTTATACTTAATTTGTTTCCCGCCTACAGTTGAGTGGTTTTTAGTAGTGTTCTTGTGATGGTTACTTTGTTAATACGCTTAGTTTCTCCTGCACTGACAATTACTTCCGCATCGTGAGTTCTTTGTGGTTTTCGTTACTTTGTGTACTGCTCTTGCTTTAGTACTAAGTGTAGTTCGTGCTTCAGTGCTTAATAAATTTTTCGTTAGTTGCAGAGATAGATGTTGCCTCCACAGATAATTTTTCCCATCTCTATTTATGTTTACCTATTTGTGTTCTTGCATCCTTTTCGTGATCTTTGCGTTTATATTCTGTTATTACATTCTATATGTTTTCTTTCTTTTGATGCCTACCTTATTTCCCTCTTGTAGTTCAGCGGTTGTTTATCTTATTCAGTTTGGATATTGCTCCGTCTATACGCTTATTGCCGCTCGTTGTACGGTGCAGGAGCATTTTAGCCACCGTTATTATTCGACGCCACTCATAATGGTCAGTTTGCATATCATCTAAGGATTACTGATTTTATTTCGTTGTGGTGGTGGTTACCCTTTTTGTTCTCTTAGTTATTTGATACATCGTGCTGGTCTTATTTCGTTGTAGTAACAGCTGCTTTTGTTACGCTTTTAGTTATCTAATACACTATTCATTTTTTGTTACTATTATAGTATAGTTATTGTTAGTACAGTTGTTGTTATTATGCCTGTTTGGTTTCCTAAGCGTAGATATAAACAGTTTCAACTATACTATAAACAGCATACCATATAGAGCTAGAGCAAGTGAAGTTGAGCTATCAACACGTGATAAGACTCAAGCTGCTAGACATGGCCCCTCTTAATAGTACGACAACCTATACTAGCAATCTGGTCTTTCACCTAAACTCTAAGACCGGTAAAAAAAACTAGGAACACATTCTTAACCCTAGCTAGTCATACTTTTGCCTTGAATATTTTCTTAAAGCTTGATGACACACATCATCACTTCAACTTCGGGTCCTTGTCTTGATGTGCTTTAACCCATGATGCATCCTTCACTTGACCTCTATCAACATATGATGGGTTTTCACTTGACTTTATGATGAACATATGATCATCTTCTCTTGGACATGCATCAACTCATAATACATCTTCTTCCTGAGCTTTATCAACACATAATGGGTCTTATCTTCACTCGATGATCAACTCATGATCATCTTCTCTTCTTTATGGCCTTTAGCATATGAAGCTATCTTCCATCATATTGACTTGGTGATCTTCAACATATGAAGTCATCCTCCATTATCTGGACTTGATGATCTTTAACACACGAAGTCATCCTAAGTAATCATCACTTGTGGAACCTAACTTATTCATCTAACTCATAAAAAATGTTAGTCCATAAACTAATTGCCATCAATTATCAAAACTTCACCATTAACACATAGTCAAGGGACTAGGTATACAATATTCCTTTTTTGGCAATTCATGACAATCTCAACAAATAATGAGATAAAAAATTGGTTTACGAGTATACACTGTGTACACAATAATTGTATACTTTAGAATAAGCTTTTTTAATTATTAACTCATTTGAATATGTGTGTTTATCTTTGAGATTAATTGCTAGCAAAGTTTACTCATCCGGTTGTCATTAATTATCCAGCCATCGATACATAATGGAGAAAATAGATGATAACCCGATTATGAGTGTATATGAAGTACACAAACTATATATATACTCAAGGTATATGTTTCAAAGTAAAGATCTTTAATATGTGGAAAGAAACATTGATCAATACTAATAAAACTACAAAGTATAAAGTGAACCCCCCTAAATATGTGCATACAAGAATATAATGGAAAACATATACACATATTCATCTTAGACTTTTTGATGGAGTTTAATCTATATTTTAGATCCAATGAATGCACTAAATTATAAGAATAAGATATCGAATGTATACCTCTATAAATTCATCTTTTCATCTAAGTGAGACTTGATCATAATCAATCAAACACATTAGTCTCACAATAACATTTATCATTTATTACATCCAAATGAGACTAGGCAATATTATAGTTGATAAGCAAGTTAGTGTCGCAATTGTATTATCATTATTACCAAAATTAACTTAATTGAACTTGAACTTATATCGGCCCTATCTTAAAAACTCGATATCTTTATTGTTGTCACCCTAGGGATAATATCCACTGTGTTTAGATATATTTGTGGATTTTTAGGATGATTTTTCAGTCATATGCTTAGCCAAACTCAGTCGATATCAGTAGAAATATTGTATCTCAGTGAAAACTCAATTTCGGCCAATTTAAGAAATGTTTTTGAACATTTTGGGTAGAGAGGCCACCTCTGTTTTTTTTGTTTTAAAATGTGAAAATAAAATGGTTTAGGCTTGGGGCAAGTGGTTTGTGGAGACCGGCGTGGTTAGCACGAGATCTTGGTTTGTGGAAATGTTGCCCAGGTCTTTAACCGTACAACCACATGTCTAGGGTAGGGTGGACTTGGCTAATTAATTTGTACTTGTATCCTCTTAACTTTGGTTTCATCATTCGGTGGAATGTGGGCATGGTTGGAGCCACTGGGGACCCATGGCGTAAGAAGAGGCTTTCAACTGGGTGGTTAGCCCTTCGGCGATGAAACCTTAGAGGGCATAACCGGATTAGGATAGTACTTTGTAAAAGCCTCGTTATAGTCATTCAATCCATACTGTTGTATATCGAGTTATGACAGATCATAGTGGGGTTGACTATATCTTGTAGTTAAAGTTGCACAACATCTACAAAAATGTTAATTTATTCGAATAGTCATGTCCCCGGTCATAGACATTTGCTTAGTAATACCCCACTTGGTTAGATTTTTTGGTTTTCAAACCGTTTTGACAAAATTTTGAGTGGTAGAGAACCATGTTAGAAAATATTTGACAAAGGGCCATCAAAGATAAATGCTATAGCGAAGGACCGCTGTATGCTTTCTAGTGCTTCGATAATTATCACCATCTAATATTCGGTATGTCAATTGTTTTTTGCAAATTGCTCTTTACAAAGTACTATGTCTATTGCAAATAAAAGATCACTTTAATAATATTTTTGCTTAAAGTCTTGCAGAGTACATATATACTCATTGTTACTTGTTGAACACCTACCAAAGTAATAGGATGAAGACCCTTCAACCGCCTATGACTATGCCGCAGAATTTGACGATAATGGTGCCAAAATCTAGTTGTTAACCTTAGTCGATTGCCCGTGGAAATGTGGCATATCATGTAGGCCCCTTTTGTCTATTTCACCGTTTATCTTCGTTTGGCTAAATAGGTCTATGTTAACCATTAAGTACTATGTACTTCTCTGCTTCATTTTATCCGTGTATAGATGTGATTCAACGATATAAATATATATGCTAGCTATTGATCATGAAACTATCATATTATACATATAGGGTTTGGAATTGAATTTTCTGGTCCTAACAAAGGTGTTATCTAAACAAGTTAAATATGAAAGTACTTGGCACTGAATTCGACATATAAGAAGAGCAGGTGTTATCAAAGAAGGATCAAACTTTGACATTGAACCGCAATCTATAGAGAGATTGAAGGGGAAATTCTAGGTTTAGTGAAACAAGTTTTTTAGGGTCATCCGCAACTTGATTAGGGTGGCCAAACAAAACTTTTCCAAAATAAGGCTAAAACCCGTTGCAGGAAGTCCGGTTTTCACAAAACCGGTTGCAGGAAAGAGAAAGACTCTTCCGGGCCGGGAGGACATTTCGGTCATTCTGCTCCGCGCGTCGTCGTTTCGTCGGCGTAGCCACGCTGGACGAGGGAGACGGAGCAATAATAAATCGCAGGAAAATGGAAACTTAGAAAAAGAAGGCTCGCAGTAAGTCAGGCCAGCCGAGAGAGAGCGTAAGAGCCCAAGCTTCGTGAAACCCTAGACCTCGCGCCCCCTTCCTCTCCCTCGCGTCCTCCACCCGATCCGATCCAAGATGGTTAGTCTTCATCCCTCCTCCGTTTTGGTTGCGTCTTTCCTTTCGAATTTTCCCCATCTTTTGTGATAATTTTGTTTTCTTGAATCGGTTTGTGCGAGAATCAGTCCCGTTTATGTTATTTCCAGTGTTCGATTCGTGGGTTTACTGATCTTAACCTTGATGTGAGCTGTGAGATTTTGCTTGATTCCTTTTTAATTTTGTTTTGCTGATTGCTGCAGCATAAGCTGGGGAGAGGTAGCCGCGACAAGGTGCAGCAATTCATGACCATAACTGGCGCGAGGTGAGCTTGTATAATTTTCTTTAAATTCTGGACTTGCGGGCCTCAGGAACTGGAATTTGGTGGTGATGTGTTAGTTTAATTAATTATATGCGGCCTTCTTTTTTAGATGAATTATACGGTCTTTTTAAGTGGTGAATGTCGGTGTGTTACATACATTTCAAGTTAGTTGATAACTTACTAAAAACTGCGAATATAATATATTAATTGCAATAAAGTTATTGAGAAGCCGTGTTATGATGTGCTTGTTTTGGTCCAAGGTTGAATTTGGTGGTCGTGTCATGTTCACTAAGGCGCTAGGCACTAGTCGGGTGGCAGACTGGCGCCTAGCGCCTAATCGCCACCTAGGCGGGCTAGGAGGCCACCTAGGCGGCTAGGTGGGAGGCTGGCGCCAACCTCCTAGGCGCCTCCTAGGCGAGCTAGGCGGCCGCCTTGGGGAACTATGAATGTGATGCTATATTCTGTGGCGACAGCAAGTTGTTATGTTGTCTCTGCCTTGTATACTTGCATACAAATCTGACTAACTTCAGTTCAGAATGCAACTTTGAAATGCGCTTGGGTCTTGTATTTACAGATGATCTTCTTTTTGTATTAGAACATCAATTACAGTGGTCGTTTTACTGTCATCACTTGTCTAATGTTGCCGGCTGCTGATAGGTTGTTATTTTTGTAATTAGGTAAACCACAATTTTACATGGTAGAAACAGAACGTGTGATAGATTGAATCATGAGGAAGTAAAACTAGAGACGCTCTAGGATTTATCTGCTCGGAGGTAGGGCCCTAGATGAATCCAACCATGGTTTAGGCTGTGAATCATATAACTTAACACTGCAAGTCTGCAAATGCATAACACATACTGACCAGGAATATGAAAATAAATGGTGCCTCCAGTTATCTAACAACCATTTGCGACTGTGATAGTGGATTTCAACATATGAGCTCTTCGAATTCATCTGTTCGCTTTCTTTATGAAGGACTAAGGAGTTCATTCGTCACAATTTTTTAGGTGTCTCTTTTTATAATAGTAAGTAAAGAGTTTTTCTATTATGATGCAGCGAGAAGGTCGCCCTTCAGGCACTGAAAGCTAGTGATTGGCACTTGGAAGGAGCTTTTGATTTCTTCTATAGCCAACCGCAGATTTCTGTGACCAATTCTCGGTATCTTGAAGATCTTTACAACAGATACAAAGGTATCAATTTCATCTTCTTAACTAACCCTTGAGTTCTAATTCCTTTAGCTGTTGTACATTAGATGGTTTTGATTTATTCCATCTGTGATTTTTTTTTCTTCATTACTTCATGGAAATAATGTTTTCCCTTCTCCTGTTGCAATTTTTTGACTTCTGATTTCATGATGCATCTTGTTTTGTTGCAGAACCTGATGCTGATATGATCATGGTGGAGGGCATATCTCAACTTTGCAGCGATCTGCAGGTAAGGAATAGTTATTTTTATCTTCCAATCTCCATTCAGTATTTACTCATTTGATTTCCATCTGCAGGTATGTCTAGTGAATACTTAGTTAGCAATTTACCATATATTTACTTATATATTGGATAATGACTCTCCTTTATGTCATTAGCTACAGTATTGTTTTTTGTTGCATGTGTTGTGGTTTGTCTCACTAGTACAGAAGAGATGGATTTTAGTGGCATTATGTTGTTTACTTTTGACCTTAGTATGGCTCTAGATCAGATATTAGCAAATTTAGCTTGGCTCTATATGTATTGGTCTATTGGGTTATCATACTGTGCTCATCTCTGGCAAATAACCAGGCTCAGTAGTTTGCGACTGCCAATTACCATGGTATATATAGGAGAATCTTCATCTTTTGAGGGATCTAACATTATATGGTGCTGTTATTTTTTATGATTCAATGTATATTTTGTTCTTCTCTCAGGATAGGTGCTTCTAGTGTACGCTTTTTGTTCAGTACCTTATAATGTAGACCCACCACATTGACTGTTTACCAATTTCTAATACACATTTTGCGTTGGTTTTCCAGTTGGATCCTCAGGATGTTGTTATGGTATGTGCTTAGCTTCTTCAGTTCTTCTGCACTAACCTGTTATTTTCTCTTACTGTTTGATTGTAAACTAGTTTTATGGCACCTAGCCCTGCAGCTGCAACCCTTTAAGTTAATTCCTATTTGATATTTGATATATACACATGATTTTTCAAATTTGCAGCGATCTGCTCATTCTATTTTTTTCGCAATCAACACTGCCATACTTAAATCATCATTATTCTTAGCTATATATTTGTGCTGTTAACAGCTTGTCATATCATGGCACATGAAAGCTGCCACAATGTGTGAGTTTACTCGCCAGGAGTTCATTGGTGGGCTGCAGTCAATTGGGTAAGTGCCATTCGCAGTCATGATAGTTCTATATGCGATTAATCTAAACCCTGAATTAATTCTAGAATTAGTTTTTTTATTATATCCCGGTGTTATTTGCAGCGTAGATTCAATTGAGAAGCTCCGTGAAAAATTACCATCATTGCGAGCTGAGATAAAAGATGACTGTAAGATTCCCTTTTCCGCGAAACTGGATGTTCTACTTCAACTTGTTTACTTCTTAGTTTAGCACGTTGGAGTCCAATTTGAAGAAACTGCACGGATATCAAAGGAATTCTTATAGTACATATATCAACAACAACAACAACAAAGCATTTTGTCCCAAACTCTTATAATACACATATGTTGAGAAATATTTTTTCCCTAACCTGTGTGTTTACTCTTTCTTTATCCAGATAAGTTCCGTGAGATATACAACTTTGCATTTGCTTGGGCTAGGGAAAAGGTTATCCTTAATTGCAGAATATTTATTCCAGTATTCACATGGGTCATTTGTCTTCATTGGCACCTTATTTTTCATTCAAGAAATAGTATCCTGATGTTCTCTATCAATATTTTGCAAAAACATTCCCTTGATTTTACAGGGTCAAAAATCTCTTGCATTGGAGACAGCTATTGGAATGTGGCAATTGCTATTTGCTGAAAGGCACTGGCCCCTTATCGATCACTGGTGTCAGTTTTTACAGGTATGCCTCAAAAGGCAGTTCTATCTAATTCCATTTCATATTATTGTGCTGTTTCATTATGCTAATGGTGTCAGATGGTGCTATTTTGCTAATTTTTCAGTTGTTCAAATTCCAGGTCAGGCATAATAAAGCCATCTCTAGAGACACATGGTCTCAGCTGTTGGAATTTGTCAAGGTACCGTCCATCCCACCTCCCTTTACTCCCTACATATGAATGCCCAGATATGGCCAGGTAAACTTGCGTAATCACGTACATAGCATGAATGCAATTCTAGTTTGTGTTAGGTGGTTAATTTATGCTAATCATTAATCTGACAGGCAAACTTGAAATGAGACAGGTTAGCTGATATGCCTAGGTTGTAGTTGCTAGCTAGTGTTGTGATCTGTCACCTTCAATGATTTGTCAATAATTTCTGCATCTTTGAAGGTCTTAACTTTCCTAGTATATCTCTGTTTAAACTAGAGGGTTCTTACTACGATTTTCTTGTTAGTACAAACGTGCCTAACTTCACTGTTGTGTTATTGCAGACAATTGATCCACAGTTATCCAACTACGATGAAGAAGGCGCTTGGCCGTACCTAATAGATGAATTTGTGGAATACCTAACCGAGAGTGGATTTGTTCAGCGTAGAAAGTGAACAGTGGGAGGGCACATTCTCACTTCTTCAAATATCATGATTGGGCTGTACAAACGTGATTCATCTCGGTCTATACAATGTTTAGGTGTGGACGTTGGCATCTTGCGCAATCGATCGCCAAACAGTTGACACTATCATTTCATGGGAATTTACTCGCGCAGGGGAACATAATTTAATTTGGGAAGTGGCGGCTGTGATTGGAAATCATCACTGGTTAATTCAATATATTTGCGCTGCCCCTAGCTCCCTGTCGTTCCTATCTATCTAGTGACCTTGTATTACTTAGTCATTCCTGCTGCAATAGTCGAACATTTTGGGCTTATTGCCCGAACGGGCGATGTCTCTATAATTGGTGCAAGTCCTTGTAGTGTTGGTCCTTGACTTTCTGTTGGTTGTACCAGATGAGACATTTCTACTTGCAATGGGTGAATGCGAAAGTTTGAGGAGCATTGATGGGGTGTGTCTAGTAATTATCTGTATATTTTCTTTTAAATAATTATCTAAATTTTATGACCCTTAAATTAAGATCAAAAGGTCCTCATCTTTTTTCCCTTACTATATAATCCATATAACCTTAACCCTACCCTAGACCTCGTCGCCTCCATCCTGACCCTGTCATCTCCCACCCCATGTTGCCCCCTCCCACGGCCTCCTTACGCCTCACACTGCCACCCCCTCTCCCCGCCCTGTCCACCACCCATGGCTGGTGGCGTCCCTACCACCTCGTCGTGCCACCTCCTACCCCTCCTCGCCGTGCTATCTTCGTCCAACTTAATAACTAGTACCTTCCGCCATCACCATCCTCTAGCACTATCCACCACCTCCTACCTCGCCTGTCACCTCCACCACCGTCCACCGTTGGGCCACTGCTCTCGGCCTTTCTCTATGCCTAGGGGAACGATAAACCCTAGGCATGGGACCACCCTCCTACCCCACCCGTCATCTCCACCACTGCCCACCGTCGAACCACCGCGCTTAGCCTTCCTCTATGCCTGGGGGAACGATAAAACCTAGGCATGGGGGCGAGATTCTCTTCTCGGGCTCACCAGCGAGGAGGAAGAGGTTGACAGAGAGGAGGAAGAAGGGAAGGTGGAGATAGGGGTGCACGTGGAGATAGGGGTGCACAAATCTTTGCTCATATTCAAATGTTAGAAATTTGGATGATTGTTTGGATGAAAATATCTAGGTGATGTTTATCAAAACCCCATTGGTATTGATTTGATTCTAGGATACTAGCGATGCTAATGTTCTATAATGACAGATACGTTGGATGTAGTTCACTTGTGCGCTGATTACATGAGGTAGGTTGCCTTGCGAGCTTTTGCTTCTTTTATGTGGAGTTCTCACTTGATACCTACCGTCTAGTCGCTAAAGTGCATGCTCTATGGGTGTTTCTCTGGGCTGATCATTTTTGGCTATAGCTGATAGTTTTTATCTGTACTTTTCAACATGATAGCAGACGACAGAGACATCGACGTGAATGGCTCACACGGTTTTGGGTTCAGGAAGTTGTTTTGGTCAATGGTTTTTAATTGCGATTTTTGACCGGTAGCAGACGACGGAGACGTCAACACTGATAGTTCACATGGTTTTGGGTTCAGAAAGTTGTTTGAAGCATCTGTTTTAAGAGCCATCCATGTTTCAATGTTTGGTTTTTTTACTTTTGAAAAAGTCAAAACCAAAAAGAACAACTCCTATTTCTACATATACACCCATGAGGCCAAAAGAATAACCCCTATTTCTACATATACACTCATGAGACCATGAACTAACAAGAGATGTCAATACATGAAACACATAGTGGGTACGAAACAAGGTCGCCATGCTACGAGTAGACGATAGTTGTGTCGTGTGTATGCCTGCGCCCCCAGCCACCTGGGGGTAGGGCAGTGCCGCCTTGCAAGTAAATTTAAGTGAAGACAAACAAAAACATCCGCATCATCATACATGCTAGTTTTTTTCTATGGTTTATGGCTGTGACTGATGGCTTTTGGTCTATTACGAGCGTTTATACGAATAAACTAAATACCGATAAGCTACTTTGAAAAAACTATCTTCATAAACCACTGTAAAAAAGAATAAAAAATTATTCTATCTATTTGTTCAAATAAAAAAATCATGGAACTATCATATTCACATGCTATGGATATGCTCGGCCGGCTGAGTCTGTAACACTGGGCAAAATTTTTATTATTTAATCTTTTTTAAAATAATTATAAAGTTAATCCCTCGCGAACTTTATTTCCAATTCTGACCCTTTTGGCCATGCCACATTGGCCAAACAAAACGTTCTGTGGCGTGATCAAAACATTCTATCACACCACGCATAGAGGCATGGCCAAAGCTGATACGCAAGCCATTGGTCGCGCGCCGTGTGAAAGCATGTAGGCCCATAAAAATAGTTTTGGTAATTAATAACAATATGCGAATATAGGATAAATGTGTTTGCTTACTGTTAAATAGATTTAATTCCTAATGATGAACGTGATAAATTAAAAATGCATGCTAAAGGTCAACATGAAGATCAAGATGGTTCAAAATAAAAGTACAAATAGTCTAGAATCCCTTTTCGATTTTTTCGATCTTAGGAGAAAGGTTCGGTAGGTTGCACAACGTGGCTTTCCGCCGTCGCGCAGTTCATTTTTGCGTCTAATCGCCGACATCCCCGTCGAACCATCTACAAGGTTTACCAAAATAAAATAAGATTGAAGTTTAATACAACAAAACAAATTGAAGTTTAGATAGTAG
This sequence comes from Melocanna baccifera, assembly GCA_036346265.1. NCBI lineage: Eukaryota > Viridiplantae > Streptophyta > Magnoliopsida > Poales > Poaceae > Melocanna > Melocanna baccifera. The sequence goes on along the minus strand of CM070691.1, from coordinate 5,240,033 downwards.
AAGTTGTAATCTTAATGACAAGAGGTAGAATAAATTGTGGGAAGAAAAGGTAGAATAAATGGTACGAAGACAAGCTGGCAAACTGTCGAAGTATTAAAAATGTCTTTGCCTAGCTACCTTATATTTGTTTAATTTTGCATCTGTATATGTGCATGTTGTCCTAAATAATGACATATGGTGAAATAGCTGATAAAAGTATTAAAGTGGAGATACAGTGCTTTCTTGTCATGACTCATGACTATTGATGAATGTCTTAAGTAAAGGATGGTGCTACATGAACAGTAGGCAAGGAGATCGCGTTGTAATGGTAGAAAGCTCGAATTTGGAACTGGTTGATATCACTGTTAGAGTGGGGAATCTTGTATATGCAATGCATAGCATATAGGATATTGAGTGCAAGATATGTGCTAATGGAATCAGTTGGTCCTCGGTGTCAATACCCACAGCGAGCTTCAAGATACCATAGTACTTCCTGATTAGAAACGTGGCATCAATTGATATGACATGCCTACAATGCTTGAAGGCCTCTTTGCATTGCCCAAATGACCAATACACCCGCTGGAGAACATATTTCATAACCCCTCCGTCGAGTTCCATTCGACTCCTATGGAAAGGATAAAACTCCATGCCCGGATTCTTGGCCTACATAGCGGTTGGGATTTGAGGAAGCAACCCATAAGCCTCCTTCCGATCACCCCACAGTAACTGCATCGATCTCTGCTTTGCCCTCCATGCTTTTCCCTACTTCACGCGGTACTTAATGAACCCACAAATAACCTCAATGAGGGTGGCAATAGTCACATCAGGATCGGCAGCCACAACCCGATAATATGCCTTGCAATGAAATTAGCGGTCACCTAAAGGTGTTCCACTGACACTCGAGCAGTCCTACAAGAGTGAGGCTGCTTCATGTTCACTATTTTCCATTGCTTATCCCTAGTTTTGTGCCCCATACCTTCCATCCACATCCCTTTCGCACCTCACAGTATATCTCTTGTTCGAATCAGAGTGTGTCATTACGAACGAACGATGGTGCCGCATAGAGTATTCTTGTAACCAAACCTTCATATCGTCCATGTTTGAAAACAACATGTTCTTACGTATTAGGTCATTATCCGGGTCTACAATGCCATTTCGACTCTTCAACCCATTGGCACAAACTACTTTATAAGCCATTCTGACATCATGAATGCGTGCACCAACGGGACCTCACCCAAAACACTGTGAAGAACCTACCCTTCCTCAGAGGCAAAAAGCGATGTGGGAACCTCATTTTCGGTAGAGCTCCATCCTTCATCGGACTCCACTTCACGGGTTGTTCCATCTTGGAACACCTCCACCTCAATCTCATTATTCATTACAACGCCATTGAAATCAGTCATGGGGTCACTAACATGTTGTGGAGAAGGAACAGGCACATGTGACAGATCCATTGACACAGGGGCAAAATTGTTATGGCTGACACCAATGAATTCTTTCGAAGGTTGCTCCTCCATTGGGAGGCCTTACGAAAGATGGAGAGTGGATTCTAATCCGTCCGCATTCCCATTCACCACATCCAAATCATTTGGCACACCCTCTACAGTGATTCTCCTTTGCACTGCCACTTCCAACGACTGGACCTAAGATGCGAGCACAACAGCCTTGTACGTTTCCCAATCATCGTCGGACAAGATTGGCACCAAACAGGCGTGCACCTTACAATCCACACCAGCATCATATCACCGCTGCAGTCCGACAATGACCCCGGGCTCATCCCATCCAAAGGTCGACTTAATACTAATCAAAAGAGTTCAAAAGTCCAGTGATTCATCAAACAAAAGAACGGTCACTTCCATGCTACCAAAGTCGACATCACTACCCGTTTCCCTAATCAGCCCATCGGTAAATACATGTACAACTTTATCTATCTACATCCAACAAAAACATTGCAAAGTTAGTACCGCATGCCATATGTACCAAATATCACAATGGAGGGTTTTTTTCCCTACTTATGACCTGAAAAAAGGAAAATAAAATGCATAGAAAGTATAGACAGAAGAAATACTAAAAATATTTAAGGAAAATATTATGAATTAAGAGACCTTTGGAATTGTTGGTAAAGTAAATGTTTTTTCTTTCTCAACCTTTAACTATTGCATCAAGTACTTGGACCTCCTACCACATTAGCAAAGCTTTTCAAATCCCAGAAACAATTAAGGGACCTTTGGAATTGTTGGTAAAGTAAATTGGGGAAAAGTTGTTTTGGAGCATATAAGCTTTTCAAAGCTTGGAGTTGGTACAGATTACAATAGCAAATTAAGACAAGGGGTTTAAAAGTTCGTTCTGATGGAAAAGTGGTGGAAGTCGCTCAATCTAACACTTGACATTAGTTTTACTTAGACACTTAACCAAACATATATGCATGGGTCCAACCAAGTTAAAGAATAGGCATATGTTGCACAGTGAACATTCTTAAGATAGAAATTTGTGATTGACATAAAAAGCACCCATTCTTGAGTGTGAAGTCAATTACGCGAACAAAGTCATTATTTATGGCCACGAACTGGACAAATTATTACTTTGCCGAATTATACTAGTATTTGACAACATGATATATGATAAATGAATTCACAACAAAATCTAGTAACAAGCATCCTCTGGTTAACTCTTCTAATAGACTAATAATACGATACCAACAGTATTAGACATGAAGACCATCATACATCCTGAAAAAATGTAGCAAAGGCAGTCATCGAAATGTCACAGTAGCTCATAACTAACAGTTTGCAACCTAAAAGCCTTAGGGTAAAGTAAACATAGCAATCGGTGGTAGTGAATGTACTACATCATTTTAGTGATAGTGAATGTACTACAACATTAACAACTCATAACAACTAAATTAATAAATGGCTATATAAGCAAGCAGCATTACAGTAATGTCTGGAAGCAAAAGAAACAACCTTGGTACAGAAAGGAAGAACTTGCACGAATGGGGCTAATTTCTGCCTCTCGGCAAGCAACTCAGCTAGATATTTGCCAAACAAACAATCTCATCATTATCACATTACACAATCTGACTTTATTATTCTCATGTGAGATTAAAAAAATATTCCAAAGAGTAGAAGCATGTTTTGAATCATCTAAAATAACTACAAGCCCTCGAAAAATAGTAAAGTATAATTGAAATCATCTAAAATAACTACCAACCAAATGAACCCACAATCATGCATCGACAATTCTAAGCATCGTAGCGTCCATTCCAACTAAAGTATAATTTTCTCAGTGTATCTTTCTGTTGTCTCATTTCATTGATTATTTTGAATTATTGATATGCATGAATGCATCCTTATCTAAAGGTAGTACATATGCACCTCCAAAGATACTGTACGGGGAGCGACGGGGCTGGAAGCATGAGTGACGGGGATGGAGGTGGGGGGCATCTGGGGTGGAGGTGGGAGCGGCGGGGTTGGAGGGGGGGCGGGGGTGGAGGCAGGGAAGGCAGGGCTAGAGGGGGCAGCGGGTCTAGAGGCGGGGAAGGCAGGGCTGGAGGGGCGGCGGGGCTAAAGGCGGGGATGGTGGGGTTGGAGGCAGGCGGTAGCTCCGGTGATGGATTTGGGGGAGGAGACAAAGCGGGTCGAGACGAAGAGAATGGGGAAAAACGGCAACTCGAGCGGCGGCTGCACTTAAGTCACCTTTGTCACACCAAGTATTGTGGCGTGACAATCTCCCCCTGTCACACTATGAGTACGGCGTGACAGATACCATGCAAACCATCCACGCTGGCACGGCGCACGGCCAAGGTCTTGCATGGCAGTTTTGGCCACGCCTCTATTGGTGGTGTGATAGAATATCTTGATCACACCACGGATGGTGGCGTGATCAAAAGGGTCAGAATTGAAAATAAAGTTTGCGAGAGATTAACTTTAAAATATTAATAAAAAGTATTAAATAATAAGAAATTCTCACTGGGCAGGTCCAAAGGCCGTCCAAAGGACAAAACTTTTTGCTGCACAGTACTACAGTAGCATTGCTACAGTGATCACCAGTCACCACTGTAGTTTGTCAGTCCTGTGTTTGGAACTTTTTGAGCACAGGTGAATGGAGGGAGGTCAAAGTTGATGGTACGGTATTGCATTGGGTGAACTGCAGAGATATTACTACTGCATCTTGTAAAATTTGCAAAGTGGCCTCATAGGAAGTGGGCCGCAAATCAACTGACCGGGATTTGGTCAAACTGTTTGGTCTAAAAAAATGGTCATACAGTTTTAGACCCTGATCGTTTCGGCTTTTTTCGACTTCAGCTTCTAATTTCAGCTTTTTTTTTCACTATACACTACACTATCCACTAACTCAGCTACAGTGTTTTTTCAGCCAACTACAGTGTTTTTTCAGCCAAAAGTCAAAAGCCATCGCTATTCCGATCACCCCCTTAGTCTAACCCATGGACCTCCCGACCATCACTGCTAGAGCTAACATTATTGGGTTCTGTGACTTTTGGCAGCTTGAACCTTTCTACTGGCAGCTCCAAACAGTTTTTACGCTGTGGCTTCTAGCTGTGGTCAAAAGTTTAGAAAAGAACAAAAAACTATTATATTGTTATAGACAATACAAAAAGTATAGAGAGGAAAAAGCAAAAACAAAAAATCTAAAAAATAAAAAAGCTGAAATTAAGAAGCCCATGTATTCTAAATGACCTCTAACTTCTGGAGCCGTGTAGTCGGTGTAGAGTAGGGCCGTTTAAGGACTTTCAAGAGAAATTTAAACTTGCTTTGTAGCATCAAAGAGAAATTTAAACGGCTGGTTGCTAAGGTCAGAATATATAGTATCATAGTTAAGTGCTTCTTCTTTTCAGCTTCTAAAAATTATTTTCGGTTTTTCTAAAGTAAATAACTTTTAAATAGAATGTCTTTTTAAGACGCGGTCTACAAGTTGATTTTAGTACATACTGTAGCAACTTTATTTATATTGATCAAAATCGCGTACGAGTTTCTGTTACTCTGTACTCTCTCACGAATAGTTTGAAAGCCAGAAACCGTAGTCATAAGCCGAAGCAAAAAAAAGAAAAGAAAAAGAAAACATGCCCTAAGCTTGGCTATCGATGCTAACCCATTTACTACCAACATGTAAAAATAAATTATAAAATAGCCTTTAGCATCTATAGGTGATGCTAAGAGTTACAAAAAAAAACTAACGTGAGAGTTTGGAGAGAGTGATAGATAATCTACCTTAGCACCTAGTTTAGATGCTAAGGGATAAACATACTCTAAGGCCTAAGTTAGTTTAGAATCGTGTTCTAACCAACCGGCAACCTTATCAACCCCATTCTCTTTATCTCATTCCACCACTTTTCCACCGTGCCCTTCTCCATCTATAGTCGTCGCCCTAAAATCTAACTCAACACCTAAGGAAGTCACCAACTGTTGGTGGCGTGGTGCCACCCTAGCTACCTGTCATTCGCTACTAAGCCACCAACCATATAGAAGTGATGGTCAAAAAGGGGTAATGAACCTAAAGGAGGACATTGCGGCCGCCGTCTGAATTGCCAGACACTCGGCTATACTTTTAATGTATGTTTACGCTAATTAGCATACCGTAAATAGTACTATAACTCTATTTAAATCGTGCCAGCTATACACACCGGTCCGAGCCTAGGGTGAGTCAAGAGTAGAGGACCCGAGACCAACTTGACTATCCATCTCAAATATTGTCTGCTCCAAGTGACTTATAAGTTGGAGCTTATGCTTTATTTTATATTGTAGCTATTATTGACTTATTCTGCAAAATATTATATTAGCATATATAATACAAAAGAATAAAAAACTAAAAAATTAAATAAATTAAATAAATTAAAAATTAGAAATTAGAAGCTAAAAGGCGTTTGATGCACCGAAATGCCACTCCCACCTTCCGCGACCGGCCGGCCGGCCACGGGCCCGGCGCAGCGCTTTCCACTCGCACCCGCGACTGCGACCTGCCGTGAGTGAATCCGATCCCGACGCGCGTTGCGGCCGAAAGCGACGCGCACACGCACCAAGCCGAAAAGCCGCCGAGCGGCCCGAGCCCAATATGCCACCACTCACCTCACCACCGCCGTCGCTTTTGCTTTCCGACCTCGTGCGCTCCCACCGCTCTGTCGTCTCCACTCCCCCCGCCCACACGGCTTGCAACAGCAGCCCGATTCCCCGAATTCTTAAGCTCCTCCCCTTCCTTTCCCTCCCCTCCCTCGCTCCCCTCCGTGGCTGCCTGCCCGCCCGCCTGCTCGCCCCAACCGAAAGTTCCCGAGGATTTCTTGGTCCCTAGCGCCTCGGACGCTTCCGGGGTGCATCAACGCCCGACGCTTTGGGGTGCGACTTTTGCATCTTTTCGCCCGGGATTGCTGTTGGTTTCTTGCAAATATCGCATCTTTGGCGAGTGGTGGGCTGTCGGATCAGACGAGATGTGGGGGTGGTGGCCTTCCGGTCCGAGCTTGTAGGAGAAATGGCTGGAGTGGCCTCCTCTTCGCCCGGATCCTTCGCGGCAGCCGCCGCCTCTCCGCCCACGCGCCGCCTCCATGGGGGCTTCGTCGTTAGGGACACCCTCCCGTACGCCAGCGCTGCGCCGCCACCGCCGCAGCAGCAGCAGGTGCAGGGTACGGCTGGGGGCGGCGGCAGCAAGATTAGCCCAGCGGTGCTGTTCATCATCGTGATTCTTGCGGTGGTGTTCTTTATCTCCGGCCTGCTACACCTCCTGGTGCGGCTGCTCATGAAGAAGCAGCACCGCCGCCGAGGGGGCTCGGCGGCGGCGGCGCGGGGGGCGGGGGAGGCGGACGCGGCGCTTCAGAGGCAGCTGCAGCAGCTCTTCCACCTGCACGACGCCGGGCTGGACCAGGCGTTCATCGACGCGCTGCCCGTGTTCGCGTACTGGGAGATCGTCGTGGGCTGCGGCGGCGACGGCGACAAGGAGCCCTTTGACTGCGCGGTGTGCCTGTGCGAGTTCGACTCCGAAGACCGGCTCCGGCTGCTGCCGCTGTGTGGGCACGCGTTCCACCTGCATTGCATCGATACGTGGCTGCTGTCCAACTCGACGTGTCCACTCTGCCGCGGGGTGCTCTTCGTCCCGGGGCTCACAGCGGAGAACAGCCCCATGTTCCATTTTGAGGAGGGGTTTGAGGAAGGGCGGCTGTCGGAGGATTGTGAGGATGGGTTCGGATTGCCTGGGCAGAAAGCTTCCGAGGGGGTGCAGACACCGGTGGCCGAGAAGAGGGTGTTCCCAGTGAGGCTCGGGAAGTTCAAGAATGTCGGGACCCAGGGCGCCGTTGAAGGTGGCAATGCCAATGGTGCTGTGTTGAGGAGAGAGGAAGGGGAGAGTAGCAGCAGCAGCAGCTTGGATGCAAGGCGATGCTTCTCTATGGGCACCTATCAGTATGTTCTTGGGACTTCTGAGCTCCAGGTTGCTCTCCGGCCAGGCCGAATTAGAAATGGTGTTGGTGGTGCGATGAGAGCAAGACCTGCTGGGATAAGTTCTGTCAATGCTGATATTATGGAGGGGAAGAAGATTTGCGCACGGAACAAAGGGGAGAGCTTCTCCGTGTCGAAGATTTGGCAGTGGTCTCATCTGAAGGGCAAGCTACCTGCTGGCTCAGATGATTGTTCAGAAGCGGGGAGCCTTCCATGGATGAAGAGAGGTGGCACCGGGGATACACCAAATATGTGACTACTGTGATAGTAGCTAATCTTTTCTCTTGCTAGAGTTGCTCGCTTAATTGCTTACCTATAGTCATTTTTAGTCTAATTTTTCATGTGCCGATTTTGATTGGAATGCATTAATCTCATGGAGGGTTAACTTTTGGTGGCCATTCCAGCGTAGTGTATAAGTGTATTGCACCAAGCAGATTGTGATAGCTTAGGATCATGTGATTTCTGGTGCTTGCTGCTTTGCTTATGTTCTTGTACTGGTTTGATGCTATTGTTCATATTCCTGCAACTTTCCTTATGTGATTGATCAAAGTGGATTTGGCATTAACCTCTAACTTCTTGACTTTTGACATTCTTTTAGAGCAATCGATGAAAAGACAATTATTACTAGGGTTTTGCTTCTATACTACACCTTCTGGAAATGTTTATGAATTTTAGAGCAAACTAATTATGGAGATTAAAAATATCCATTATCGTATAGGAGGGTAGCATGGACAATTGTTTAGAGATAATGTTTAGGCCCAAAGCGAACCAACAACCCAAAGATCATGCCAATTTCTTGGTGGTTAGCATTAAATGGGTATTTTATCTATGTTCTTGTTTCAGTTTGGCGGCTGGTGTGAATGTGTTAAGGATGAGTTGCGATTGATTTAGGACACGTTTTAGATGCATGTGCAATAAAAGGGGGCGTGTGGAGGCTGCTGCCTCAACGATTGTGGTGGGAGTAGGCGGCCACTGGATAAATTAGGAAGGATGAGATTACTGTCTGGGTTTGGAACGGCCTTGATGGGGTGGGATCCAAACTCTCAATATCTAATTTTGATGCGAGTCATAATCTGGTTAATTATTGCAAGTACAAATTTTCCCTTCGCTAATAGCTTTAAGATTTGTGAATCTTGTCATATGGCAGAGTACTGAAGCAAAAATCCATATTACTAATTTACTATTATGAGCAACTGGTGCATACCAGAATAAACTGTTAATGCAGCAGTAGAAAAAATCGGCTTCTTTAAATTTTCTTCCCTGGCAATCTGATTCCATTGAATCATACTTGGCTGTAATTTGCACATACTATTTTTTTTCCTAATGAGCTACTTATGATTTGGCTTTTTCCTCTTATGACAGTTGTAGTCAACCAAGTTTCAGATATTGCACGTGTTTTTTTTTTCTGTACTTTCTACTCTTTTTAGGCCATGGACGCATTATGAAATCACCAATGTACACTTGATGGTCCTGATTCCTAATTATTTGTGAGTATTGAGGAGTGCATTTTGTAAGTCACAAGCAGAACAGCAGTCAATGGTTTAGTCTTGTTTTAGCTTTGTAAACTGAGGTTCACGGTGGTAGATACTGCTAAAAATCTAAATTCATGCCAATGGGTGCTATTGTGATAGGTACCTGTTATTTCCTCCATTTGTCCATCTGATACGCACAGTGATTGACATCCACAGGAACTTCTCATGATTGAGCCTGCATTCTATTACCAATGACTTTAATTATTTAAATTGAAACTAAGCGTATTTCTTTTGCCTTTAGTCCGTCAGTCATCTGCTGCCTTTCTCAATGTCTTTTCCTTTGGTAAGCACTTTTTGGATTTTACATTCCCTCTTTCAAGAATCTCTTTACTCTCACAAAAGGAAAGAGTTTCCTTTATCATGATAGAAAGCAAAAAGGTTGGAACAAGGAGAAAGCAATTCATAGTGCTTTCTTTCATTCCTGGGCAGCTAGAAACCCTTAATGTTCAAAGTGTAGATATGTCAGTTTGATAAGTGACATTTAATTTTCATTAATTGCAATATATTTACAGATGTGGAGATACCACCTGCATGTGTTCTTACCGGTAAGTGTTATGTCAGCACTTATCGGACACTTCAAATTTCTTTGTTCCTCTCATTCATAATTTTGTGAGAGGCATTTTATTTTCCTTAATTTCAATTTATGTACAGATACCACCTGTATGTGTTCTTACCCGACTCTTTAATTTCTTTGTTCCTTTCATTCATAGCTTTTGTGAGATTGAATTTATCTAGTTTCCTTATCTGTTAAATGTAAGACACACCAATTTGTTGACATGGCAACTGGCAATTTGGTAAGCAGGAGTTAACACCTTTTTCCTTGGTGCTCCATCTTTGTCGAAGGACAACCATTTGGTCTTTGTTGGCACTCTGTGCTTAATGGCATCATTACTGTAAGAATTAATATCCAACTGAAAATTATCATCCTTTAGCTTATTGCACCTTGTGGTCATGAGTAGTGACCAGGCTGAGTGGAACCAAGAGTTGTCATGATACAGTATCCTGATAAGAGAAAAATTGGAAAGGTGCTTAGTGAAGTGGAATTCAGTGTCATATTATGTGCTCTTTCATCTTTGTGTTATTTTTAATCAGAAAGCAATAAGAAATCCCAGCCTCTCCTGCCTCCACTAATTAAACAGGTAGCATATGCAAAATATCCTTCAATTTGCATTGAGATGTGAGATATGAAACCGTACATGCTACCAAATACACAGCTATTTCAGTGATTAACTAACTTCAGTTTCTAGCTTCAGCTTTTTTTTCACTATTCACTACACTATCCACTAACTCAGTTACAGTGTTTTTTCAGCCAGCTACAGTGTTTTTTCAGCCAAAAGCCATCGCTGTTCCGATCACCCCCTAAGGCTGATCTAGCACGTTATGGTTAACAACCAGATCTGAAATAGTAGTTATTTGTTCTGACATCTGAAACAATTGCTTTGCGATTGGTTCTTCAGATCTCCGTTTACAGATTGAGGACAGGCCCCAAAGATTCTTTTCAATTCAAGCAGTGTCCAAGTCTCAGGACCCACAAGCCTCAGGTCCTACCATTGAAGATCAGACGAGGCAGGTTGGTACGAATTGCTGTTCTCTGTGTGAAAAATGGTGGATACTAGTCCACTGTTTTTTCTCATATGCAGATGTTCATGTGGAAAGGCCAGTTCTAGGCATGATTGAAACGGACAAGAAGAAAAGATGGAGGCTTGGTATTGAATACTCGTGTCAAGATCATCATAGGTGTTCTGGTTTTTCTCTGCCTCACTGGCTTTTATCTCAGTGCAGACAGTGCTGTCAGAAAGTCAGCATCTCCTTTAGATGACAGTATTGTGATGATGCAAGTAGTAATTACATGGGACAGTGTAGGCTTTTGGCTGGCATAAACACACAATTATCGGCTTTTGAAAGCTGAAATTTTTGTTGCAACAACATTCATCTGCGAACTGTATTTAGTTAGGCAACTTTTGGCTGATTGGTTCCGCGATTCAGCATATTATTCAAACACCACTGATATGGTGCCTATTGATTGACACTCCCAAAGTTCATATTTAGTTTTTCAGAAAATTTAGTTTGCAGCACATGGATTTAGTAGGAAAAGAAACGTCTTTTGGATGTGAATATTTTATTTGCTGTAAAATTCATGTTGATTTTTGGTCAAACAGGGGGCATTTTTGCGATTACTATCACTAATCTTAACATTTTCAACTTAAAATAAAAAATTAGAGTATAGTACGTGCATCAAAGTAGCATCATCCCCATTTTAGTCTTTAGATGCTCGATCTTTCACTGGTAATTGGAGTTACTGGGCTAGATTGGCCAGATGTCAACTTCAAGAGTGGGAATATTACCACCCCTGATTCGATTCTTCAGTTCCGTAGTCCCCTGAATCGTCCGTCAATTATTGAGCTACGCTTGTAATCCTCGTGATCTTTAGACGGTACATACGTCACATTCATTCCATCTATACTTGTAAACAGTACACCCCGAATCTTTACCTGACCGGTATGAAGTTCTAAAACTTCGCCTAAATGTGACACTTGAATCATGTCAGCCAGCTCCAACCATAATAAATGACGAATCAGCCCCAAAAGTGACTGTTTCAATTCATATTTGACTGAATTTAGTCTAGTGTCCAACATAATTCTTGCAGAGACACGAGCTGCGTCTGTACTAATCGGCCGAAAAAGACCAACTAGTACAGATCTCAGTAAGGCCAAAAGCTTAACAGTCGGTTTTGGACCAGACACAGCAGACAGCCGAACAGGCGGGGATGTTGGCACTTAGCTAGGAGACGTCACTGTCCAAACTTAATTAGGTTTATCCTTACTGGTTTCTGTTTAAAGAAGTTAACAAACAATAAATACTGATTTTTCAAAAGGACTTTTTTACTTATCTCATTTCTATCTTACTTTGGAAATAAAGTAAAAGGCTATAGGAGCATCATACATCACTTCTCTCTTATCTCATATACGTATCTCTCTTATTTTACCTATCGCTTACATTCTCTTTTTAAAAATTATTTTATTTAACTATTACTATTTATTTTCAATCAAAAGTCATTAGCTCTGCCAATACGGAACACCAATCTCGCATTAAGAAAACTCCTCTACTCACTGAGCAGCAGCAGCAAGCATCATCTATCTAGGATTCGTCAGATGCGGAGACGATGCGATCATACAGATGTGATCGCACGAACCGTGTCGGCAACGTCAGAATACAAATCATGATGGACCGCCAAACGATTAGCACTTGGACACCGACGAACACCGCGGTTGCAGCCCCTAAAATCTGCATTTCGGGAGCATCCAATGCACTCGCAACATAAACCTTACGATATCGTTGTAATATCATCGATTCATCTCATCATACATCATACCAAGGCACCATTTTTTTGCTATAGGAATGAACAAATTCTGTGACTTGCGACAAATTGATCCACAAAACGTTGCATTTTCTTTATACGATGACAAACAAAACAAGGCCAATGAAAAAGAGGTGGTAAAAATAAGCACATTCCTATGGACACCATCCACCGCCACCCATGAGGAAGAAAAGGACGTCCTCCCTTATCGCCTCCGCCGCCCCGCTAACAAAAAAAATCCGTCGGTGCACCGGCGACGTCAGCCCCGCGCGGCGGTGACCGGGGGAGGGTGCGGCTTCTGCGGCGGCGGGTGGTGGAAGAGCGGCGGCTCGTCGCGGCAGCCGAGGTCCATAGAGGAGTTGGCCGACCCCGGCGGCGCGGCGAAGCGCGTGGAGAAGTCGCGGCAGCCCGTGTAGTCGCTCTCGGGGCTGGTGCCGTGGCCCTCATCGAAATTGAGCGCGTAGCTGAGCGGGTCGTAGTTGAGCTTCCGCCCGCCGGCGCCCGCGCCGCCGTGCCGGGGGCTGCGCCGGAACCGCCGGATGAAGGTCTTCCACCGCGGGCCGGCAGCCAGCTCCGACCACTCCCGCACCTTCATCAGCGCCTCCACCCCGCGCCGCCACCACCGCCGCCTCTCCCCTCCCTCAATTCCTCCTTCCCCGACGCGGTGCCACCACACCTCGTCTGCCCCCGCCCGCGCGCGGCTGGCGTACGAGGACGAGGACTGCCACGGCGCCCAGAAGCAGCAGCAGCAGCGGTGCCCGCGGCCGGAGAAGAAGGCGGCGTCCGCGTCGTCGAGCCCCGCAGCGGCGGCGCCGGCGTCCATGGGGGTTAAGTAATTCGGGTAGTTAGTTCGGCGTTTTCTCGCGGAGGGCGATGTGTGGCGCACCAAGGCCAAGGGAGGCGAGAGGCGCGTGGGTTTTATGGGGGAGGCGGTTTCGGTGGCCCACTTGCCTGTGAGAGGGCGCTAGCCCGTCGCGCCCATTTAACTCAACTGCCATCCTGCTGCCTCGTGATTCGCAGTCCTTATGACAACTGGGCCCACCTCCACGAGCAATCTTTAGGGTATCTCCAATGATCCTAGCTAAGTACTATCTATAAGGATTCCACATCATCTATAGAGCACACACTAAAAACTAGCATTCCAAAGGACTATCTATAAGGATAGCTATTTGATGTTTACATACACACACACACAGTCATTTATAGAGTCTGTCTCGTTTTGCGTTATAGACTAGAGACGAAATAGTAGCTAGCTGTTTATGTTTTGCATACTCTCTTTCCTCTATATAGGATATATGCTGATGTGTATATGCAAATAGCCAGCTGACTCAGCACCATTGGAGATGCCCTTATTAGTTGGACGGCGCTGTTTCTTCGTGAGTTCAGCGGCCGGGCCGTTCTTCAGCTTCTGATTTATTTTTAATTTTTAATTTATTTAATTAAAAGTTATATAAAATATATTGACCTCTAATTTTAGTTTATTTTAGTTTTTTGGTTTTTTCAGCTTTTTTTTGCTTTTTTCTTTCCTTCCTATTCCTTTGTATTCTGTGATGATATAACGATTTTTTTTAATTTTTTTCTTTATTTTTTATTAAAAAAAGTTAATCCTTATTGCAGTGTAATTTTAGCCATAAACCAAAAAGCACAATCAGAAGTTTAAACTCCACCGGCATATTACATGCCTCTCAGGTGGTATGGCTATCTCCACCCTAGGCGAAATTCCCAAATGATTATTAGTATATACCAAATGATTTATTCATTTTTTTTCAAGGAATTGCTTAGCTGATCGACAGTGAAATATCTAACAGATCGCCATCACGGGATTTTTTTTTTTTTGCATCAATTAGTTGGCCCGCGTCATCTACAAAAATATCTTGGTGTACTGAAGGATATCTTGGAGGGCCCATGTACTGAAGCACCAACAAGGCAACGACGCATTCTTTGCCATCGTCACACGTACTGGCCTAATTGCCATGTTTTTAAGGGGGAAAAAAGGGGAAGTCATCCTGGGATGGAGGTGAAGACTGCAATTTTTTTATTTAGATATATGTATTAATTCGAGGGGATACTATTGAGGAGTATGCATTACAGAGTTAGAGACAAGGTTGGTGGTCAGACCGGCTGCTGAATTACGGAGAAAGATGGTACGCATCGCACGCGCGAGTCCACACGGCACACCCAACCCCCTCGTGTGGAAAACAGAGTGCTAATGTGCGTGACCTTTCCCTGAAATGCTGAAGAGATAGTCCAAAGATAGCTCGTAGAAGGATAAAACGAGGTTACGTGCAAGCAAAGCACTAGCTAATATCCCTGTCCACGGTATTAGATTTGACTGGCTGTGGCTCCGTTTTGTAGACGACTTAAATATGTTTTTTTGTCTCTCCTGTTAACCATCATACGAGAGGATTGGCCAAACGAGTCAGGCGCAGAGACGAGGTCAAACATGGTTCACGAGTCACGACTATGGAAGCAGGTGGGAGATTAGCTAAGGAGCATGGTGTTCCACATGGATTATATAATAGTATTGTTGTGGGGATAGCCCAGCTCCCTCGTAATTAGATTTTGGAATGAGTTCAACGCAGTGGCGGATTCAGGATTAGAACATACCCCGGACTAAATTTGAACCAAGTAATAGTCTAGCATACCATAAATGTATTATTGATATGAAAATTTTGCTTAATGCTCAATATTTGAAGAGTTCAAGTTTTCAACATAAATCACAATAAAAAAATGCATATGAAATCATACAGAATGTAGCGTAATAAAGATACATCAAGTACCTCAAATCCTAAATGGAGAATGTAGCGGCTAGCCCACCATTTCCTCATTAATAGTAGGATAAGAACCAGAACCTACAAAGATCACATAAAAAATAAAATAAAATAAAGATAAATTTAAAGGCCGGCCGGGTGTGCGCCTGCGGGAAGGCGGGGCTAGTACCATTCCTGGGCCTCGGGCTGGGCTGTAGGGTACATAGTTTTTTGAGGATATATTAGAGGGGGTAGTAGTAGCAGTTTTGCTGGGCCTCGGGCTATAGCCTACCCAGCCCGAGGCCCAGTTTTGCCCCTGGTTCAACGTGTAATAGACCCAATAGTATAGATAAATATACTAATGTATCCTCAGCCTATGTCGGCCTGTGTAATTAAATGACATTATTGTATATAGATGGCCTGGCCCGAGAGGCCCGTTTGAATATGTAAAAGATAAGTATGTCCTAAAGCAACACATGTAACCAGGGGTAAAATTGTAAAGAGGATATATCTAGCTATATAAAAAGCCCCTTGGGGAGAACCCAGAGGGGGCGACCCCTAGAGACCACAAAGAAAAGTATCTTCCCTTATAGTTTAGCCCTCTTCTAAATCTTGCCTCCCTCATGAAGAAAGATACCATGTACCTCTGTTGTTAAAACAACAAGTATCATCATATATGTTAAGAACTAAATTGGCCATTCTTGGACCTCACAAGTGAGAGGACCTAAATATACCACTTCCTAGTTTATGGCCTATCTGTATCCACCTTGCAAGTTTATAATGTTGTAGTGTGTTGAAAAGCTGATTTGATTCGTACCGTATCTATGTAGGACACTTTATTGCCTCATATCAGACGTGGCATGAAACGTGTATGTACAGTTTGTATCAGACGTGGTATCAATCTATAACAACCGATTTTGATTCGGTTTCCTCTTCATGTAGAACCCTTTTTCCTTGCACTATATATGTATCCCAATAGTCCATAAGAAGAAGTGCTCTATAAGAAGCGCTCCATTGTAATCTATCTTCATTATAGTAATTTACCTTCAAACGCCCGTGATTTTACTGAAAGGGTTTTCCACATAAAAATTCATGTCTCTCGTCTCTTGTTTTTCTATACATTATTTGCAACAAGTGGTATCAGAACACAGGAGATTAGAGATTGAGAAAAAACAAATTCATCAAATTCGAGTCACATTAGATATCGCTGTCTCCGAAGCCAAGTCATATGGCGTGTCTCTGTACGTCCCCATCCTTGAGCAACGCGCGATAAAAGGCCCGACGCGTCACAGAGAGCAAGCGAACCGAGCACATTACATGTCTTCGTCTCGCACTTCGTTCGCAGCAACCAGTGCGTTTCTTCATCAGCCTTGATCTACAGGAGCACCAAGAATTTATTTTTTCTCTCGCGCAGCACGCAGTGCATTTTCGTCCTCGCGTGATTGCTTCATCAGCGTGCACGGCATCAACTATGCCCTAGCAGCCGCACGTCTCGTAGCAGGCATCTTGCACGGATGCAGTTCAACACGTGAAAGCCAATAATCAAGAAAGAAGGGAAAAGTGGCAGATGACCCGAGGCCAAATGAAAGACAAGTAGCAGGTGTGCGGAAACAAATCGGTAGGAGATCAAGTCAAAAAAGCACAGAGCCCAAAGAAAGAATCAGTTGCTGTCGTCTCTTTTTTGAAAACTAATTTTGTGTTATTTTTCCCCATAGAAATTGCTAAGTGCACACTAAAATTGTACCAGGAGTTTTCTTTTATGAGAATTTTTTTAGGTACACACAAATTCGTACCAGCAAAATTTAATTTTCTTTCACATAAATACTCTGAAGTACGATCTCTCGCTGTTGGACTGCGACACGAGGTTTTCTCTATGGCAAGTCAATATACGAGCTATTTTTCTCACAATTTGATTTGGATGGTGCACTTTTGGGGATCAATAAGATGCCAACAACACTGTCCGTTGATGAGAAGCAACGTAAAAATCGTAAGGCTTTATCTCAAATTCATCTTCATCTATCAAATAATATTTTACAGGAGGTTATGAAGGAGATATCCGTTGTCACATTATGGCTGAAGCTAAAGCAAATTTATATGACTAAGAATCTGACCAGCAAGATATATTTGAAGCAAAAACTTTATTCCCACAAGATAAGGAGGGAGCTTCATTGTTGAACCACCTGACAATTTTCAAAGAAGTTGTTGCTAATCTCGAATCTATAGAGGTAAAGTATGATGATGAAGATTTGTGTCTTATTTTGCTATGCTCTCTGCCCAGTTCGTACTCTGCTTTTAGATACACTATTCTATATAGCCGAGATATGCTCTCTGCCCAGTTCGTACTCTACTTTAGAGATACTATTCTATATAGCCAAGATACTCTTAGTCTCAGTGAAGTTTATGAATATCTGTATGCTAAAGAAAAGATAAAACTTATGGTTCATGGTGAAAGTACAAGTACGCATGTAGATGGTTTGTCTGTCCGCGGCAGGCAATACGAGAAGGATTCAAATGACAATTCAAGAGGAAGAAGTAATAGTAGATACAGAAGCAAATCTAAATACAAGAACAGGAAGTTATACAAGTATTGTAAGAAAGATGGTTAAGAAATATCTAAGTGCTGGAAGTTGTACAACTAGGAGAAGAAGAATAACAATTTCAAGAAGAATCAATAAGAGGATGAATGTAGAGCCACCGTTGTCACCAAAAAAGGTTTTCATGTTCTCGTTTATTGGTAATTGTAAGACCGACGATGAATAGATTCTTGATTCAACCTGCACTTTTTATATGAGCCGAACCGTGATTGGTTCGTTACCTATGAAGCTACGTTAAGTAGATCCCTGTTGATGGGTGATAATACATCATGCAAGATGTTTGATGGCACTATCAGAACTTTATCGGATGTTCGTCATATTTCAAATTTGAAGAGAAATGTTACCTCTTTGAGTACTCTTGATGCTAAAGGTTACATGTATCCAAGTGGATGTGGACTTTTGAAGGTCACAAAAGAATCTCTTGTTGTGATGAAAGGTAATATAAAGGCTGCCAACTTATATATTTGTAAGGCACTACAATTTCAGATAATGTTCCTGTTGTCTTAAATAAATCATTCCATCATAATGCTGCTAATCTTTGGCATATACGTCCAAGGTATATGAGTGAAGCTAGAATGGTGGAATTATACAAAAGAGAATTTCTTGATGGTCAAAGCATCGATAAGTTGAAGTTTTGTGAACATTGTATATCGACAAGTAAAAGAGAGTGAAATTCAGCACTGCAACTCACTCTATAAAAGGCATATTAGATTATGTTCACTCCGATTTATGGAGAGAATCTCGCGTGCCGTCACTTAGAGGTGCATGGTACATGTTGACCATTATTGATGATTACTCAAGAAGAATTTGGGCATACTTCGTCAAACACAAATCGGATGTATTGAAGACATTCGATGAGTGAAAGATTATGATTGAGAGATAAACTAGCAAGCATATTAAGAAGTTTCGTACCGACAATGGCTTGGAATTTTGTTTAGGAGAATTTGAAATTTTATGCAAGTCAGAAAGTATTATGAGATATTATATCGTTCCAGGCTCTCCTCAACAAAATGGTGTAGTCGAACACATGAATAGAACTATTATGAAGAAGGTATGTTGCATGTTATCAAACTCTAGATCATCTAAGAGTTATTGAGCTGAAGTCACTTCTATTGCTTGTTATTTGATTAATCGGTCATCAAATTTGGCTATTGATAAAAAGACTCCAATTGAGGTATGGTCTGACTCTCCAGCAGATTATTTCAACTTGAGAATATTTGGTTGTCCTGCTTATGCTCATGTTAACAATGGTAAATTAGAGTCTAAAGCAGTTAAGTGAATTTTCTTAGTTATAAAACTGGTGTAAAATGATATAAATTGTGGAATCCTGAATTTGGAAGAAATATTACTTTTTATGAGTCGGCTATGTTGCATAATAAACCATCTATTGATGTTCCTGTTGAGAAGCAATCAAGTGTGCAGGTAGAGTATATTATTGATTCACAATCTACACTAGAAATTAACAAGAAAAACACTCCAGAAGTTTCTATTATTGCGCTACCAACACAACATTCTATTGTAGTTAATAGAGAAATGAGGAATATTCAGCCTCCTAAAAGATTGATTGAAGAAATCAATATTGTGACTTATTGTTTAAATATGACAAAAGAAATTGAAAGTACTGCAGAACATTTGTCTTATTCAGAGGCTATCTGTTCTGGTAATTCAGAAAGATGGATGACTGTCATAAATAATGAGATGTAATCTCTTGACAAGAATGATACTTGGGAACTAATCAAGTTGGCAATTGAGAAGAAGCCTATTTGCTACAAATGGATCTTCAAGAAAAAGAAGGCGTTTCACCAACCAAAAATATTATGTACAAAGCAAGGCTAGTTGCCAAAGGATACAACCAAATTCTAAGTATTAATTTTACAAATGTCTTTTCCTCTGTTATGAAGCATAGTTTTATTTGCACTTGGCTCAGTATTGTGGCTATGATTAATTATGAGTTTGAACAATTGGATGTGAAAATCGCACTTTTATATGGGGAATTAGAAGAAGATATTTATATAGAGCAACTGGAAGGTTTTATCATTTCGGGAAAGAAGAATTTTGTTTGCAAATTGAAGAAATCTCTTTATAGTTTGAAACAGCCACCTATACAATGGTATAAGATATTTGAATCCTTTATAATATCTTATGATTTTAAAAGATCCAATTATGATAGCTGTGTTTATTTGAAGATTGTTAATGATTCAACTATTTATTTGCTTTTATATGTTGATAATATGTTGATTGTTAGAAAAGGCAAGAGTGAAATTTCAATATTGAAGGTACAATTAAGTAGTAAATTTGATATGAAAGATTTCAGTGCACTAAACAAGATTCTTGGTATGAAAATTATTAGAGACAGACTGTTTGACAAATTATATTTAAGTCAAAAAGGGTATATTGATAAAGTTATTCGTTGTTTCAACATGCATAAGGCTAAACTGGTTAGTACTCCCTTAACTGTGCATTTCAGATTTTCTTCAGCGTCTTGTCCATAATCTAATGATGAAGTTGAGTACATGTCTAAAGTTCTATATGCGAGTGTAGTTGTTTCGCTTATATATGTCATGGTATGATCTCATCCGGATTTATCTCAATCATTAAGTGTAGTTAGTAGATACATGGCTAATCCTCGAAAAGAGTATTGAAAAATAGTTCAATGAATTTTCAGATGTTTATGAGGCACATCTAATGCT
The DNA here is from genome assembly GCA_036346265.1 of Melocanna baccifera. Lineage (NCBI taxonomy): Eukaryota > Viridiplantae > Streptophyta > Magnoliopsida > Poales > Poaceae > Melocanna > Melocanna baccifera. The sequence goes on along the minus strand of CM070691.1, from coordinate 5,219,691 downwards.
TATTTATAGTTTGGGAAGACTAGAAATGGACTCTTTGGTTATGTAGATTCTGATTTTGCTGGAGATTTAGATAAAAGAAGATCTCTCACTGATTATGTGTTCACTGTTGGAAGTGCGCCATTAGCTGAAAAGCAAGTTTGCAAGTTACCGTTGCCTTGTCTACTATAGAACCTGAGTATATGGCTATTCTAAAGTTTGTAAAGAAGCCATTTGGCTAAAAGGTTTATTAACTTAGCTTTGTGAAAGTACATCTTGCATTACAATATTTTGTGATAGTCAGAGTGCTATTTTTTCTTACAAAAGATCAAATATTCCATAAGAGAGCAAAACATATTGATGTCAGGTATCATTACATTCGTGGTGTCATTACTTAAGGTGATATTAAAGTCTGTAAGATAAGTACTCATAATAATCCAGCTGATATGTTGACAAAGCCAGTTTCTGCATCTAAGTTTGAGTTTTGCACAGACTTAGATGGTATTACTAACTAGTCTTTGGACTTTCGGCTCTTAGAATGTATATACTAATTTTATTGGAAGAGTTTATGACATTCTTCGACTACTAGAGGGAATTCGGTTTGAGGTAGAGATTGTTGAAAAGCTGATCTGAATTTGTACTGTGTCTGTGTAGAATACTTTATCGCCTCATGTTAGATATGACATGACAGGTGTATGCACAGTTTGTATCAGACATGGTATCAATATGTAACAACTGACTCTGATTCGGTTTCCTCTCCGTATGGGACTCTTTTCCATCGCACTATATATGTATCTCAATAGTCCATAGTAAGAAGTACTATATGAAAAGTGCTCCATTATAATCTCTTCTCATTACAGTGATTTACCTTCGAGCTTCCGTGGTTTTTTTTTCGCAAGAGTATTCCACGTAAAAATTTGTGTCTCCTGTCTCTTATTTTTTTGTGTATTGTTTGCAACGTAGTGCAATTGACTCTTTGCTAATATACAGTGGTATATCCTGTGTTGGGGCCAGAACAAGCTAAACAAGCACACATTAGCCTCTTATCCTACAACGAACTTTAAGGGTAATTGCAAGCAACAGACAAACTGGAGCGATCAAACACATCATGCACAATTGCGTAGGGGTGCCGTTGGGGAGGGTATGGGCACAGCCGTGCCTGCCCAAGCCCAAACCTGTGCCTCGTCTACCCATTCTACACCCTCCCCTAATTTGCCCATATCCATTGGGTACTACAGTAATGTTGACGGGTATGGGTGGGGAGATGGTGAAGCTTGATTAGGAGATGAATACCTCCTGCTTGCATGATCAGACACGAACATATTGCAGAGTACTTGATGATTATAGCTAAAAAAGAATTCGCATCCATACTATGACTTTGCATCTCATTCTCTCATCCAGGCACCAAAATATTGCATTTTTGCATCCAGCAAATTAAATCTACTAGAGTACTACTGCGGTCTAAAACAAAGAGTACTACTATTGCAACAACATTAATTTTTTTGACTTAAACTCATCAACAGTATGGATGTCATCGTTCCAACAGATTGCAATAATGTGAAGAATATGAAGCCAAACTTGGAGCCTGAAGAAGCAAAAGGAAACTTTGGACGGACCGCACAAAGAGAAAGATCAGAGTTCTTCATAAATTGTTTTTTTTTGCAAGAATACAGACTATACATCATCTATACTTGCCAATGAATAGATTAAAGTCTCATCGTGGATGGCCTAAAGGCTCAACAGTTCTGAAGAGAAGAATTTAGACCTTGTCGACAGAGAAGTACAAGAAACCTCCCAAGGAGTGAGTGACATAGGAACCAAACTCATTCCAACAATGCAGTGCCAACCAGGATCGTATGACGTATCGAATTCCTGCAAGCAAATGAAAACAATATTCACCTATCAATAATATGGAAAAGGGATATTAAAGAGTGGCTAAGAAATTTCATCCTTCTTAGCTCAGTGAAACAGAATAATGAGAAGCACTATTCAATCTTAGAGCCTGTTTGGTACAGCTCCTACTCTCAACTTTTCAATAGATTCTTAGGGAGCTGTACCAAACACCTCGATTCTCAAAATGATGAGATTCTGCTTCTCGCGAGAAGCACTCTTCAAAATGAACTAGAGAGAGGAGAAGCAACCTTTTGGTGGATTCTCATGGGGAGCTATGGCCCCTAAAACCAACTTATCTATTGAAGTTCCTAATATTTACTCGCAAAATGCCACTGGTATAAAAAATGGAATCCCACCGAGCGCGTCGCCCTCCCCCCACCCGAGCGCTCCTCGCCCCTTCGTCCCTTCGTCCTCCCCACCGAGCGCCCCTCGCCCCCCACCCCCCCTCCCCCTCCCCCTCCCGCGGCGCCGCCTCCCCCTTCCCCTCCCCCTCCCGCGCTGCCGCCTCCCCCTCTCCCCTCCCCCTCTCGCGCCGCCGCCTCCCCCTTCCCCTCCCCCTCCCGCGCCGCCGCCTCCCCCTTCCCCTCCCTCATCGGCCGCCCCCGACGCCGCCCCAGCCCCGGCGCCGCCCCGGCCTCCCCCGGCCCCACCCCTTCCTCCCAAGCTCCGGCGCCGCGGTGATTTTTTTTTCCGGGTGTTTGATCTGGATTGTTGCCAAGTGCTGATGCAGGCCGGGCAGCGTTGCTTCGCTGGTGTTTGGGGTGACGCAGTCTAGCTGTTCAATGAAATGCCTCATCGAAGTGGCATTTGGCGCCTATCATTCCATGGCTTATTGGTATTTGCCAACATATAGCCATGAAGCCATCGGCATGTATTTAATTGTATAATGCTATTATGATTTATGATTATTGAATAGTCTAGCAAAGCGGGAACATACTGTAGTGTTCTTACTTGCCTTTTCTTGTTGTTTGTAGAGCCATGCAGGGGGCATGGGTTAATCTGAAGGGTTGGCAACAAGCAGCTGTTGCACTTGGTTCTGCATTTGGGGCCTTACTTGACCCTAGGAGAGCTGACCTGATAGCTGCTCTTGGGGAGACTACTTGGAAGCCAGCATTTGAGCGTGTGCTTCAACGAATGAAGAACAGTGCTGAAGGCAAGGTAAACCCATACTGTCTCCTCTATTGTCAGCAACGAGTCTCGTTGTTTGGATATTTATTGTTGTTTTAGAACATTGTTTTGTAGCCTTTGGTACTAGCAGATTTTGTAAATGTTATATGCACAATTGCTCAATTTTATAAAACACAATTGTGTCATGTGTGAAAAATGTGAATGAATGCCAGCTGATGATACAGCCATACTAGAATGGTCAGACCAATATGCTTGTATTGAAGGAGTCGAGTATATCCTTGTATTGAAGGAGTCGAGTATTATGGCCGAGGCGCTCTTCCTGTTTACTGGTCAGACCAATATGCCTTTCCCGCTTGCTGTTAATTAGGAACTGTGTAGGTTAAGGCATTGACAATTTTGGATCTTGTTACTGAACCACATGAACTACAACTACGGTATTATCAAGGGCCCATTGATAAGATGATGGGAGTTGGTCGTGAGCACCCTGGAGATAACTTGGATTGTGCCAACCAGGTTGCGTTCAATCCGTCCTCAAAAGTGTTCTGACTCATAAGCAAGCTGCGTGTCAGATCCATGGAAACCTCTATACATTTGAGGCACATGCACTTCTTTCCAAACAATAGAAATCCTTTCTGTTAATCCATATGGTATCCGAGTACTACCTGTGTTTTCCTGTGAAGTGTGTATCCTATTTATGTAAGTGTCTGTAATTTCCTCACAATTATGTGATTGTCATGCATATTGAAGCAGAGAATTCAAATTTGAACATGCGATTTGTGTTGTAAATTATGCAATTTCTGTTATTAAATGTATTTTATAATTCATTCCACTTTGTGTTAAAAAGTTTACTACTGCTTTGCTACTTTTCCTGACTATGCTTTGCTACTTGTAATAGTATGAAAAGTAAAAGACAAATTGTTTGAAGTACAACAATACATAAGAATAGCAGGAGAAATCGGTATTAACCCTACTTATGTTCCTCGTTAATTAGTTGTCCTTATTCATGAACATGAAGCAAGTAAAAGATCTGCACGTATTTTTTTTAATTCAATAATAGATAAATAAAAGGGTTACAACTAAGGGTAACATGGTCTATTTCTCTCAAATATCCTCTTTTATGAATCTAGAGCCAATCCGCTAGTCAAACGCTTTTCAGAAGTAACTTCAGATTCTCAGAGAAGTGGATTCTTACAGAATCTGGAGCAGAAGCTGAAAAATAAGAATCTGAAGCTCTACCAAACAGGCCCTTAATTGGCTTAGTCAATCATCACAATGAAAACTACATTAAGTTGCTAGCAAAAACAACCTAATGTTCAACCAATATTCTGAACAACAGCATCTTGTAGTGACAAGCTGGCTACGGAAATATATGCAGTACAGAAGCATGTTAACTCTCAAGAATAGATAGGCAAATTGGAATTCAGAAAGTAAAATAATCAGAATTCAGGGAGAAACAAATGAATTCAAGTAATCCTGTAATCCTAAAATTCGAACCTTTCATTTATAGATGAGGTTGTTGTTATGTAAACATCAAAAAGCAAATAATGGTTTTATGTAGCTATTAGTGACTTTACCTCCTACAATCTTTCTGGTAAAGCCTCAACAGATCAATCTTCTTCTAGTAAAGCCTCAACACATCGATCTTCTAGTAGATTTGGTAGCAAATAAGCACATTGAGGATTCTGCTGAACTAGATTCCACCTCAAAATTTCTAGATGTGCTAACAACAGGCTTCAATTTGTATTGGGGATCAAGAATGGTTGCAATTGCTAGTAACTTATTAGCAATTGCCCAATATTTCTCAAATTTTTGCAACATCGGTATTGCCATTGCAGCAACCAAACTATCATTATTGGACTTCCACCATTGCAAAAGGTGATAATACAACATAAATAAATGAAATAAAGACTTATGGTAGGAAATTTGGTACAAGTGGTCCTCTTTGTGACTTCATAAAAGACCTTTAAATAGTCCATCACACCACTTAAGCATAAGAGGCAATTATAACAAGCCTAATTTTGTCAGTTGCCAGTTCTTTCTTATTTTTTCTCATCGCTATTAACAAGAAAATTAGTAAACTAGACATGTACTTGATGCATAAAGCACCTCGGTAGTCAGTACCACATCATCTTTACCCTATTCACCTACGAGGGGTATGTATTGTACAGTGCAGCTGAGCACTCGAGAAAAGAACGAGTTCAAGTTTACCTCTTACAATCTTTCAGAGGCGGCATCAACAGAGCCAACTTCTAGCAGATTTACAGTAGGTGAAGATGCTAGAGTAGGCGCAACATTTTGTGCTTCATTTGTGACTCACTTGTTCCAAATAAAAGAAGTTAGCGAGTTTACGAAAACAACACAATACACATTTTAGTGGAGATATAGACCTGGTATGTAACCCCTTAACCAATTTTGTGTACACACTAATGCTTCAACAATTTTAGTTAACAAGTTGCTCTGGTAATCATCGAGCACTCGTCCAGCTGTGCTAAATGATGCCTCATATGCAATGGTAGATATAGGGACGCTCAGGATATCACGGGCAATGCGAGAAATAATGGGATAATTTGGACCATGATGCCTCCACCAACCCAAGATATCAAAAGAATCATCGACTACTCAAGGATGGGAAGGATACCTCCAGCTCTAATCTTTTATGCTGATTTGAGTTGTTGTCATGTATAAATTTTGCAAACTCCAATCTGGTAGAAAATAAGCTCAAGGAGGACTCCGCTGAATTAGATTCCGCCTCAAAATTTCTAGACGTGCTACAAAGAGATGAACATTGAGTGGCTTGACTTGCATATTCATCAAATAACTCACTAAAGCATTTCCTTATAAAATCAACTTTCAGATCAAACCCAAAATGATCATAAAGCAATCCGTAGAAGTACACAATAGGCTTCAATTTGTAACGAGGGGTCAAGGATAGTTGCAATTGATAATAAATATTAGTAATCCCCCAATATTTCTCTTTTTTTTTTTTTGCAACATTGGGTCTGTCATTGCAGCAACAAACATGTCATCACTAGTCTTTCACTCACGCAAAAGGAGGTAAATTCCATAGAAATCATTGAAATATAGACTAGCGGTGGGGCATTTTGCACCTGAAGCTCTCAGTCACTTCATAAAAGACCTTCAAGCAATCTGTGACTTTACTTACATGCTTCCAATCCTCATTAGATGGCAAAAATTTGTAAGAGATATCACATTCTGCCAATCGAACAAAAGCATCATGGAACTTGAGAGCAGTATCAAGCATATTGAATGTTGAGTTCCATCTTGTCGGGACATCCAAAACTGGAGACAAATCTAGGGCATTTACTTGTTGAGTAATGAGCTTAAACTTTTCTTTTCTTGACGTTGAAGCTTTTACATACTTCACAGTCTCTCGAAAATTAACCAAAACAGGGTGTCCTAGCTTGAACAAGGGTTGCAGACTATTAATGAATCATCTAGTGAAATAGTGTTCAGACATAAAAAATGTGTATCCATGGCAGGTAACTATTCTAGAAAAGTCCTCACGACTTCGTTGTTGATCAAACGTTGGAATATTTGTCTTTGGGGTACCAGACTTTCTTTTCTTTAATGACTGAAGCTCTGGACATGCATTAATGTAATAGCTCAAGTGGTTCGTCCCATTCTTATTACCAGCTACAAGTTCTTTTTTTGCAATGATTGCACATTGCCTTTACATAACCATTCACAATTTTCTGGGTGAAGTCTTTCCAAACCTTTGATCTAAATTTCTTGTTATCAATCCCACTTTATGTACTAACCTCTTGTTAGACCATATGATCAGATCCAGGCTAGATGATGAATAATTGACAACGTTGGTTATGGTATTACTTACGATGTTTTGCGTGTATGTATACTAGAAAAAGTGCATGCATGCATATTTTGATTAGCAAAAGGTGATTACGTAGCTGACCGCATGCATGTTTATTGGTGACCAGATGATAACAATTAATCAATGGTTAATTAAGTTGCATGGTTGTTAATCCGCATGCCATACTTGTTCTAGGCGTGATAGTTGATTGGTATGATCTGTTGTCTACATGCATGAAACAAAGGTGAGGTATGGGCATGCAGAGTTTTTTTTAAACAGTCTCTAGAGATCAATATCATTACTTTTGAAGTAGCAGCACGTCACTTTTACTTTAGTTGGTTGAATAGTTCTACATAGTATGCATGCTGCTTCTTTTTGGAGATTTGGTTATTTAGTCTTGCATCACTTTTGAACAGGCATACTTGTTTGCAAGTTTAGGTTTGTTTTAATCCATCTAATATAGTTAGGGTATCAAGTTTGTGATCCGAAAAGTATGGTTAATTAATTCTTTACGGATTTTACTTAACCGCATAATTAGGGTTTAATCAATTCGCGTCACTATTTGCATTAGGATCTTGTTTATTTTATATCTCGAGTTATAGACCTCCGTTTGACGTAATTTCAGTTGGGTTAGTTCAATAACTTTGTCTAGTTTATTCTGACAAAGTTTGAGGTCAATCGGAATTACGATTTTTTGTCAAGATCAGTTTTAGTGAGGATACAATGTTCTGTCCAGAACTTTAAATAAGGCTAAAATAGGTTTTGTGTTTAGGGGGAGTCTTAAAATTTATTTTAGCTTCCGCAATCATTCACCCCCCTCTGATTGTCTATCTTAGTATGAATCGATCCTACACCTCTTGATCTATATCAATAGACTCCAACATACTACCAAAGTAAAACAAATGCATAAATTAGTAAATCCTATAAACGAAGGACTAGACACAAGGCATATTGTGGCTGTGAACTGAATTTAACTCTCCTATGTGAAGGCTTGTGAGGATGCCAACAATGAAATAACAGTATTAATTTTGAGTGCGTGGAAGATAAGATTTACACCATATGATGCTCTTCAGATAATTCATGTGGGTTATCTTCCCTCTCTCTAGCTCCATCAGAGCTCCCAGTAATACCATGAATCTCACCAGAGATCATCGCAATATGTAGACCAAAGCCACCTTGATTCTCCAGTATCATGCCACGCGTATTGCCTTTGCTCCTAGAGACAATACCAAGTTCACTTGACTCCGCAGAGTGCCCAGTCTTGCTAAAACTCCCAGCATCTTTAAAAAAATACGAGATTTGTCTGAGATGCCATAGCATAGGACAATTACAAGTAATTCATAAATCATGCAACAATTATGTAGTTATCGACATGTTTATATCCTAAATCTTTCTTGAAACTTTTTGAAAGAGAGGAACTCATATTTCAACAAGAGTTTAGATTGAGCATGATGCCGTAGCTCAGACCAAAATATGCACTTCTCTAGTACTACCCACACCCAGGCATCATTCAATTCTTGTTCATAAACAAATCACTGCTATATTGAAGTGGCTAAACCAAGATGAAGCCTAGAAGCGTATCAAATCTAGCTACATCTCATATTTATAAACTACTCCACAATTAATGTGCTTGGGGATTTCTGAGGGAAAATAGAAATATCTTGGGCACGAGCAGATTGAATTTCCCAGGGGGAAAACCCTAAGAAATCTCCTCCCCTCCCAAAAAGACTCACTCTCACAGGCCCATCACACCAACAAAATATTAATAAAGTGCAAAAGGCACCACTTCACTAGTCGTTTACAGTTGATCCAGTGATGAGCTCTAAAAAGGTGAATCCACAACTAGACCATGAGTGGAAGACAGGCTATAGCGACAACGCTACCCTTGTCAAAAGATAAATTGTTTGTCCCAAGTGCTTTAAAGTATTAATTTTTGAAATAACCCCAACACTGCTCCTCTAGTTGATAGACTGATGCTCTATCTGGATCTACATTCTAACTACGAGCACAATCACTAACACCTTGGAACGTTTCTGAGTTCCGGTGATAGGCATGGGGAAATAACTAAATAAAGATAACAAGACTTTCTTACTCAATCCTTCCATTTCCCTCTTCGGTATTGAAGGATGGAAAATGCTAGGGAATTGTAACATCCCAGCTTGACATAAGCCTAGAATGTCACCACTAACTTCAATCCTTCCCAAATTAAATCATCGTTCACAAACTATTAGCAACTTTACAATGACCAAGCTCTCACAAATATTAAATTCAGCATTAGCATAACAATACTGAATAAAACAAATGTTGAAAAATTAATTGAAGAAATAATAAGAACAAAGATAACCCAAATTTTAAGACTAACTAATGATATTTTATTTGATTGCAACCAAACTAGTAGCTCTACGCTCTAAAGGAATTATTAACCAATTGTAACAGTTGCATAAACTAAATTATTAATAATGAATGTCTATCATCTAGATGTGACAAGTGAGGTGATGGCAGTGTATGAGCTGAACAAGTGCTACTCCCTCCCCATGCATGTCGTTTTCATCAGTCACCTAAAAATAACAACATAAGCAAGCCTTCATCAATCACCTAAAAATAATAACATAAGCAAGGATGAGTCCAAAACTCAGTAAGTACATAATAAAATAATAGTATCAACATACATATTGTTCTGGCTACAAACCAAACAGAGAGAGAGGGGTATGGTAGTGGAGAGTTAGGTGAGCAAATGACCTCTCCTGTCTTTCCCAAGGACTAGTCACGATACATAAGCACTCCCTCTGGTGACGAGCGACATTACCGTCGTAACCTTACCTGGAGCCCCTTACCGAGGACAAGCTACGTCATTTACATGGTTTACAACCTTCTCAGCAGGCTAGCTGGGTTTAGGTGGGGGCCACCCCTACAACAGGAGCCTCTCATGGTGAAGGGCTTCACAGGCCGACGCCATGTTGCCGAGTCTTTTGGCCCCCTCCGTCCCTGCGGCCTGTGACGTTGTGTGATTGCGGGCGAGGCGGAGTCGGGGGCTTGCAACGGAGCCGTTGGCGAAGTCTTGCGGTGGGCGATCGCAACGGGGTCGCGTCTGCGCTGCGAAGGTGAGGGCTGCGACGGGTGTACTGCGGAGGCAAAGACCTCGCCCGAGCAGCCGCTTGTGCGCGGCCAGGTGACCGCGAGCGCACGCGCCTTGCTAGCGGCTGGCCTCGCGCCGGTTGGTGTGGGCTCCCGCCGAGTGACCTGCTGCGTCGGTGCTCTTTGCAACTTGGCGTCCATGGAAAGGTACGGGGCACATTAGAGTAGTAAAACGGTTGTAGTAAGAGCGAAGAGGTATAATGTGCGACAAGTGCCGGGGTTGTCCCAAGCCACTGGAGTAGAGGAGGCGCCCTTGTGGCGCGGCTTGCGGACACGCGGCTGCATGTGGAAGTGCCTGGACCGAGGGCGGACTCCGGGTTGCGCCGCGGGGGCGGAGATCGCGGCGAGGGCGGAGTCGAAGTCGTTCCGCTGAGACGAAGGCTTCGCGAAAGGAGGGTTTGCGGGCCCCTGGTGGTGTCGCATGTGGCTTGCGAGGGTGGAGACCCCGCCGTCACAGCCATGTGCGCACGTGCAGTCCCACGAGGATTCTGCACGCGTGTGAGCGGCCGTGCCGCATCAGCTTCCTGCGGGTGCGCCTCTCCGCGCGTAGGTGGCGCTTGAGCTTCCGTCGATTGCGCTTCTTGACGCTTGGGCGATGCTTCGACTTCCGCCGATTGCGCTTTTTGGCGCATGGGCGATGCTTCGGCTTCCGCCGATTGCGCTTCTTGACGCGTGGGCGATGCTGCAGCTTCCGCCGATTGCGCTTCTTGACGCGGAGGAGGTCTGCATAAATACATACCAGAGGGCCGTAGGGTCGTCCGAGCTGGCTGAGATGATCTTTGATCTCGAAAATATGCCTTCTTCTGTTCATGAACACGCAGTGAAATGTTGCCGTGTTGTTGAACAGATGGAGGCCTATTTTCGAGCGGAATAGTGCGGCGATCACCGGCCGCCATGCGCACGCAGGGGAAGGAGGCCGCTGCGTTGCAAGAAGTTGAGCGGTGCTTTGCGCGGCGCGTCATGGGCACGTAGCACTGGCCGGCCCCACATGGATCGGCGCAGACTTCGCTTGAATGGGCTGCTCCGCGAGCGCTCCCCGCGCGGGTGCATGTTGACGACGAGGGCAGACCCGATATTGCGTCGCGAAGCCGAGGGTGCCGCCGAAGGCGGAGCCAGGTTATCTTGCATAAATTCTCGAGTAGACACGCGGCGAGGCGCTATTGGAGCGCCGTGCTCTGCCGGGGCCCTTAGTGCAACCGCCGCTTGACTGGACGCGGTGCGCACGGGTAGGTGCGCTGGTACGGTGGCGATCGTGGGGATGTGGGCGGTTTGCCTCCCAGCAGTTATGCTCATCGATGGCGTGGGAGGCACAGGGGTATTAAGTACCCCTTGTATTAGGCCACTTGCCTTTTCATCACCTTGTCTTCTAGCTCCCGCTCACGCGTCCCAATCTCCTGGCCTCCTTGCTTCCTTCTACGTCCCGGAGCTCCAGAAGAACGACAGCACCGTCTTCCGGTGGGCCTCGCCGCTCGAGATGAAGTACACCCTCGAGGGGCGCTGCTCCGCGAGGGTGGACGAGTGGTGGACGGCGGTGAAGAGAGGAGGGGGGTTGTGCTCCCGCATCCTAGGCTCCACGCTGGTGATGGAAGAGACAATCCGTGGCCTTCTTCGTGAGGGGAAGCTGTCGGACCGCCGGGATGTGCGACTGCCCGCGGGCGACGAGATCGAACCACACCCCGACACATCGGAGGCGATCGTGTTCGTCGCCTACCTCGAGGCTGGGTTACGCATTCCGGCCGCCAGGCTTGTCGGGGACGTCCTGCGGGCCTTTGGGCTTGAGCTGGCGCAGGTAACGCCGAATGTGATAGCCCGGCTTGCCGTGTATAGTTGGGCTGCGCGCACGGAGGCGTGCTGGCCGACCGCGTCACTGTTCGTGTTCCTCCATGATATTCGGTGCGCGGTGGAGGAGTAGGGGGACAGGGCGCTGCCCGCCTTCGACGGCGTCGATCTCGCGCTACGCCCGCAATGCAAGAAGATATTTCCCGCGGAGTCGAGTTGGGCAGAGTGGGGGCCGGACTGGACGAGGCAGTGGTTTTACTACCGCGTGGCGAGCGGTGGCGGTCTTGAGTGCTCGGGGCGGCCGGTGGCGGTTAGCGCCATGCCCGGCGCGCCCCTAGATGCTGATGACGAGTGGGTAGCACGGAGGCTTGTGGGGATCACCGCCCGCTTCAATATGCGCGACCTCGCTGAGGAGTTCGTCATGTACGGCGTGGCGCCGCTTGCTGCGGAGTGGCGTGTTGCTCCTGGGAGCCTTCGGCGTGACAACGTGCGCCCTTCCGTGTCTTCGCTGCCGAGGCCCTCCGGTCCGCGTAAGTTGTGTTGGAGTTGGCTTTTGTGCGGTGTTTGTCGAGGCTGTTGCTTTTACAACGTGCCCCGTGCCCTTCGCAGGTACTTCCCTGGGGGACGCGGAGCGTGCGGTGGGTGCGTTCCTTGGACCGTACACAGCCAGGGAGCACACACTGCGGAGGCAGGTCTGGGGCGGTTGAACCGCGTGTGCGAAGCCTTGGGTATTAGGGTGCCAGCACGTGTTGTTCCAGTGCCCAGCCCACCCCGCCGCGACTCCACAGGGGAGGGGGTACTGTAGGACCGAAATGGCGACAGAGGGGGGTGAATGTCGCTCTAAAAATGCCCCTGAAAATTTGTACACTTAATTTTTCAAAAAGATGCAGAATAAAGCAACTCACAGAAAATTAATTTTGGACTGCGTGCAACAGAGTAAAAGATTGGGACGCATGCAGTACTAAAAAATTCAGCATAAATCAGAGACTAACCAGTAAAAATTTCATCTGAAAATTATATCGTTTTGACTGCATGCAAAAATCTTGAAAATCAGCAAAAGAAAGAAATGGAAAGGCTAAGTGCTTGAGGACTTGAGGCTACAGACCTGGACGTAGCAAGCAAAGAAAAAACTTGACCAAAATTGCATTTAACAAAGAGAGAGAAACTGCAGTGTCCCATTAAATCAAAAACTACTTGCTCCAGACAACGTGGCCGAAAGGAAGAACAACTAGCTGCAACCGAAATGATTTGCTGCTCTGGCCGACCAAATAAATCAAGAAACAGCTGTCTACCGCAGCAAAGAAAGAGACTCAGCCAAAAGTAATTGCAGCCCAACAACCAAAAGAAGGGGTTACAGACTAGAAAAGAAGCAAGAAAACTGAAAAAGCAAAGGGATAACACTAGGAGCTGCTGCAGCCGAACTGGAACAGTAGGTGCAGCTGAACAGAAAAACAAAAAGGAACCTACTGCAGAAAACTGAACCAAAACAAGAAGTGCTAGAAGTAGCCGAGCAGAATAGAGACAATAAATGCTGCAATTTCTGCTACCTGAACCGAAACTGAGAGAGGACTATTGCTGTTGCTTCTGCAGTACCGAAACTTCACAAGAGGAGCAACCTGCAGCACACAACCCAACCGAACAACACACACTGCAGTAGCAGCAGAAAAACTGCACACACCCGAAAGATACTACTCTTGCTGTGGCCATTGGGACAACAGGCAACTGGACTTGCCAAGTATGCATGCACCGAAGGTAGCAGAGAACAGAGGCCGGACAAGAATTAAACCAAGAGCAGCAACTAGCAGTGGCCGACTTTGCACAAGCCTTGCATGCAGCCAAAAAGAGGATATGCAATAATTTTTGGCTGCTTCTCACAGGAACTTGAAAGAGACTAGAAATTAAACAATATTCTTACTCTTGATCAACAAGCTGCTCAGCAAGAAGAAAATCAAGAAACCATGCATGCTCTTTGGGATTATACGGGTCAACGGACCTTGAGACAATCTCCCGACATAGAGCAATAAACAATAAAAATTGATGCGTTGCTTTCGGGATGAACTAGCCAAAGCGCTATGAGATAAATCCCTGTTCAAAATATATATATATATATATATATATATATATATATATATATATAACTAGAACAAGAACATTAAATTAAAAGGAAGGCAAGTAAATAGCACAAGACATAAAATAAGCGTGTTCATATTGAGACGAAGAGCGATGAATGTTTATATCAACTCTTCCATGTCTCATCCAAGAACACCCACAAGGAGAGAATAAAACATTAAAACTTGCATACAATTTTTCTCTCCCAAGAGCACAAGCATTAGGAAATCCTAATACTCATACCCATTTCTATCTCTCTCTTTCTCAAGGTGCACTTCTCCACCTAGAGAGCACCTCTATTTATAGCCTCCACTAATGGGTCTAGTAGATTACTTTACCCATTAGGTCACACCACTCTCCACTAATGGGTTTATACTCAATTATACCCATTAGGTTACAACTCCTCTCCACTAATGGGTTTACACTCAATTATACCCATTAGGTTACAACACCTCTCCATTAATGGATCATCCCATATAATATCCGCTTCCAATTTTGCAGCTTTGCGTATTTTCCAAAACGCCCTCCCGCACCTTCCTCGAAGCTTCCTCGTCTCTTGCGCGCGCGCTCGCAGCCACTTGAGTCCTTGCCGTCTTCGACACATCCCGACCATTCGACCTCGGCACCGCTTTGTGCCTAGTCCGGTCACCGTGTCTCGCCACGACTGTCTCAAAGTCCTGCAGTCATCACCGACAAGAAAACACATTACATAGCACCGCACCAGATGATTTAAATAAATATCCGCATCTGTAAAAAGCATAAAAATACCCGGAACAAACTCAAACTTTCTAGGACACGAGTCAATTACTCATCACACACCAAGTTACCTGCACATGGTCTCTCAATCTCCCCCTTGATGAGTATATTGACAAATACCGAAAAAGCATATAAAGTTGAGTTTGAAAGTCAAATATGGTCTAAAAGAAAATCAAGATAACTAAGACCATATCGACAAAAGAGAAAACTGGAGCAGAAAATGATAGAGCAAATTTTTCTGCAAAACTCCAGAAGGCTTTTTCTCCAAACTTCTCCCCCTTTTGGCAATAAAATCATCAAAATGCACGAGAGAATAGAATGACATGTGTGTTCTTTATTTTAAGCATTTGGAGCCATGAATATTATCCATAATGATTTTGCGAGTATTACACCAAGCCATAATTCATAAGAATGCTATCAAGATCATGACGATTTATGTATAGAAAAGCTAAACCAAATAAGTCATAATCTGAAAATGGATCCAATTTTTTTTTTTGCATGTCAAGTCAAACATGATTTTAGTCTAGATAAAGGTATCCAAGGATGATGCAAGCCATGTCAAATAAACTAAGTGAAATCAAGAATCTAATATTGAGTTGGTTTAGAGTGCTATAAGTTCAAGAATGACTCAATTGATCAAGTACTTGGTCTTTTTATAAATAAGCAAATTTAGCACAATTGCCCTTTTTTTTAAATCACATTTGGTTTTATCTTAGTAAAGCAAGTCCTGGACTAGGAGCCATCCACAACTGCCTCCTAAGTTTCAACCATTTTCATATTTCTTAGCCTTGTGCTAGATCTCAAGCCTTATGCGATCACTCCAAGCGAGAAGCTTAAGGAAATGATCTTGGTCAACCAAAACTCCCCCTGAGTTCATGCCTAGTGCAATGGCAAGCCGTCTCATGAGAGTGAATTGGTGAGATCAGTTTTTTCGCACAAAAAGAGATCATTTTGCTTTTGTTGCATTTAGTCTTTAGACCAAAAAGAGACCAATGACATAGCTCAATCTAAAACTCAACAAAGATTCAAGATTCAACTCAACCTATTTGACATGGCGGAATCATAAAAAGATAACTAAAAATAGACTAGTCTCAAGAACTACCATGACATGAAGTAAAGCATTTTTAATTAACTTATCATGGCAAAGACTAGACTACACATATAAAGTCATGATAAATCTAGCAATTAAGCACAGATCATGGCAAGATGTAATGCATTATAAATAGATCATAATTGGATAATAATCAAGGCTCCATGTAGTTATATTATAGTGCAAACTGAAATGCAATAAAATCCAGCTCCCCCTCAACATGAGATGCACTTTTAGTTCAAGTTGAGTTATGTCACAATTAATATCTAGAAGCTCCCAAATGAACTCCCCCTGAACTAAAGCAAAAAAAACGAGAAGCTGGCAAAGTAAATCCAAATGGGTAGTCCTTAAAGCATAGATAAGATGTAGAGGATACTATAGCTTAGACAGACTCTTGTCTACCCCATATGACTCCAAGACTATCAGCTGACTGTCTAGCACACACACTAGAGAGCAAACACGTACCCTGTCTACCCGAGGATGGCCCAACCCTCGCTAGAACCTACAAGCCGTGAGTGAGCTCAATCTAGTGAGATAAGAGATAGCTAATAAGCAGCATTCTAGAATCACAAGATAAGAGCAGAAGTCTAAGCAACTAGACAAGAATAACACTCTAACCTATGCTAGAAGGACTAATCCCAATGCACCCGAATGCTATGCAAATGAAAGGAGTAAGAGCATAATCAATATAATAAAAGCAGTAAAGCATAAAGCTCCCCCTCACAACAGTCCATAAGGACAAACCACCCCAAACTCTCCCCGTAGAGCTGAAAACCTAGAGCTATCCAAAGGCTTGGTAAAGATATCACTAATCGGTGGTCACTCTCAACCGGAGCACTATATCACCCTTCTCCACATGGTCTCAAGAAAGTGATAACGGATATCAATGTGCTTGGTCCGGAGTCTTTGTCTTGGGTTCTTGGCAATGTTAATCGCAGAAGTGTTATCACGTAAGAGTGGAACAACGCCGATAACTAACCCAAAGTCCCGCAGGTCGAAGCCATCCAGAGTATCTTTGCCGCAAAGAATCGCGGCGACAACGTGCTCGACCTCTGCGGTGGATCAGTGCAACACCGATCGCTTCCTAGATGACCAAGACACAAGAGAAGTGCCAATGAATTGGCAGTGCGAAGTGCTCTTCTGTCTATCCTACATCCAAAGAAAGTCGCATCGGAGTAGGCTCGAGGAAAAGACAGAAGGCGAAAAGTACCGAATACCATAGTCAATGGTAGCTCGAAGGTACCGAAAGATGCGCTTCACCGCTTGATGGTGAGACACGCGAGGAGAAGCCTGAAATCGAGCACACAGACACACAGAGAAGTGTATGTCCGGTCTCGAGGCAGTGAGGTACAAGAGGGAACCGATCATGCTTCTGAACTCCTTCTGATCAACGGGCTCGCCATCTTCATCCGATCAAGGAAGTCGTTGTCGCCATCGGAGTAGATACTGGCTTGCCATCACTCATGTCAAAGCGCTTCAGGAGGTCTCGAGTGTACTTGCCCTGATGCAAGAAGGTACCCTCCCGAGTCTGCTTGATCTGGAAGCCAAGAAAGAAGCTCAACTCTCCCATCATGCTCATCTCAAACTCCGAGCTCATGACATCGGAAAACTGAGAAACGAGCATGTGAGGAGCTGCCAAAGATGATGTCATCCACATAAATGCGGGCGAGCGGAAGATCGGTGCCATGCTTGGCGAATGAACAAGGTCTTGTCTACTTTACCCATCTCAAAACCATGACTCAACAGGTAGGACTTAAGCCTCTCATACCAAGCTCTAGGGGCCTGCTTAAGTCCATACAAAGCTTTGGAAAGCTTGAAGACATGGTTTGGGTATTTGGGGTTTTCAAACCAGAGAGTCAGTCGGACGTAGACCTCTTCCTCAATAAAACCATTGAGAAAGGCACTCTTGACGTCCATCTGGTAAAGTTTGAAACCCTTAGAAGCTGCAACGGCAAGCAGGATTCTAATGGCTTCAAGTCTGGCTACAGGAGCAAAGGTCTCCTCGAAATCTAGACCCTCAACCTGGGAGTACCCCTGAGCTACCAGTCTAGCCTTGTTCCGAATAACCACTCCATCCTCGCTCTGCTTGTTCTTGAACACCCACTTAGTCCCAATAATATTGTGACCGCGCGGGGGCTCGACAAGGGACCAGACCTTGTTTCTCTCGAAATTTTCTAACTCCTCATGCATGGCATTGACCCAAGACTCATCGAAAGAGCGACATACATCCTTGGGCTCAAAAGAGGCAACAAAAGCGAGTGGAGACAGTATGAGGCGTGCGGACTTTGAGCGTGTAACGCGCTCAAAGAGATCTCCAATTATCCGCTCAAAGGATGAGCTTTTGGATATGATGGGAGGTCTGGATGAGAAGAAGTAGTGGCCTCTACCTCATGAGCTGATGAGGTAGGGACAGAGCCACTAGCTCCTGAGGATGCGGAAGGAATGGGCTGATCTCCTTGAGGTACGGTGGTGGAAGTAGGCACCTCAAGGGGAGGAGAAACTGGATCGGGTAGACAACCCTCATCTTCATCATCCTCATCATCCACAAAGATGGGCTTGGACTGCTCTACTGAACCTGAGATGTCAGGCCTAGTCCCCGGACTGGCCTCATCGAAGGTCACCTCGCAGGTCTCTACCATTTTACTAGACTCGCAGTTCCAGACCCTATAAGCCCGCGAAGAAGTCGAGTAACCCAGAAAAATTCCATCACAGGAACGTGACTCGAACTTATCTAGGTTCCCGGACTTCAGAATAAAACACTTGCAACCAAAAACACGAAAATGAGATACGCTGGGCTTTCGCCCGTATCTCAACTCAAAAGAAGTGCGATGCAAGTGTGCCCTCAGAAAAACTCTGTTTGACACATGGCATGCGGTAGCTATTGCCTCAGCCCAAAACTTTCTAGGTGTAGAATACTCATTAAGCATCGTCCTGGCCATCTCGACCAAGGTACGGTTCTTCCTCTCCACAACACCATTTTGTTGGGGGACGTATGGAGAAGAGAACTGGTGCTCTACACCTGACTCATCGCAAAACCTCTCAAAGTAGGAATTCTTGAACTCCGTGCCATTGTCACTACGGATCGCTCGTAAGGCACCCGGAAGCTCAATAGAAAGCCTACTGAACAGACCTCGAAAATGTGTAAACGTCTCATCCTTCGAGGCTAAGAAAAACACCCAAGAGTACCTCGAGAAGTCATCGACTACGACAAGAACATACCACTTCCCTCCTGCCGATCGCACTCTAGCCGGTCCAATCAGATCCATGTGGAGCAGCTGTCCCGGTGCATCGGTCATCGTGACTGTGACCGGAGGATGGGAAGCGGCAACCATCTTGCCGTGCCGGCAAGGAGCGCAAACAAGATCTTTGACCATCTTGAGTTTCGGCAGACCACGAATGAGATCGTGGCCACTAACTCGGGTCAAATGATCAAATCCAATATGACCAAGTCTCCTATGCCAGAAAGAGAGGTCGCGGGAATCAGAAGCAACTAAACACCTGAGAGGATCACGAGAAGACTCAGAAAAATCAGCACGAAAGATCCTCCCAAAGCGAAATCCATAAACCGGACTACAGAAGAATCAAGAATTTTGCAATTGTTTTTCTTAAAGCTCACCTCAAAGTCGTCATCGGTGGTCGAGAAACGAAAGCAAATTATCTGCAGCTTACTAACCAAGGCAACATCTTTTAAAACAAAAGACTCATTAATGCATGATGTACCTTTGGCGATGACACGCCCGGATGAAGCATCTCGAAGGTGATCGTCTCATCACGGAGCACGGGCAAGGGAAGAAAACCAGCGGAATCTCCGGTTATGTGTCGTGAACACCCGAGTCTACGAGCCAAACCTTTCCCTTCCTCGCCGGCGAACTGAGTCAAACAGAGAGTAAAGTCTCAGTATTGGGGTAAATCAACAGTGATTTCGGCACCCAATACTGAATAACACGTCGAGCAGATGAAGTAGTCAAGCACGACTGACCTCTATCTACCCTACGCTCCCTGTTACTCAAAGCAGAAGGTCTAAGAGGACCGAAGGCTGTTGCTGAGTCCGACTGCTACGGGAGAGCGAGTCGGAGTACCAACAACACTCGATCTCGCGCGGGTAGCTATCTCGATGGAAACGAGATCTACCCTCGGGGCGGCGGATATCATGACCGGGGCAAATCGAGGACGAAAATCGGAAGAACCGAAAAACCAAGTCCTCGATGCTGCCGAAAAGCATCAACAATAGCAACCTTAGACCTCGTGCTGGTCTTAGGTGCACTCAGGGTCTGGGGCTGACCCTGAATACGCCTAAGAGCTGCAACACGGTCTCTCTGCGCAATCCTAGCACGCCTGAAGCATCGGTCGATCATATGTCCATCCTTCGGCGGAAGGTGCAATGAAACTTCACCCTGTGAGAGGCCGAAGTTGCAGGTGGAATCACCTTGCTGTCAGAAATCCCTTGGACGAAGCCCGCAGATTTAAATTTGACTTTTTCAGTCCTGGGCTCAGTCTTGATCACACCTGGTGCTATGGGTCTGAGCACGGCAGGTGGATGCTTCCTCATGTCCTCATAGAAATCATATCCTAGACCCTGATTAAATCTGCAAATCTTAGATTGGTCTAAAATAAGATTGAGCTTCTTCTTGCCTCCTACAAATCTCTCGAGAGTGTTCATAAGATCCGACACTCCCGAAGAGAGAGGTGCAAGAAGAGCGAGGAGAAGGGGAGGCAGCAGAGGGTAAGGAAGCGAAGAAGAACCAATAGTAGAGGAAAGAATGGCTTGTGCACGCACAAGACTGATGGGACAGTCCTACTACTAGCGAGGTTGGCTCACGTCGCTAGGCGTCTCTACCTTACCCTTGGGCTTCTCCCAACACCAAAGACACACATTACAACATGATTGTGACTTCTCTAGTAGATCCTTAGTTAGCTTCACGCATTTTTCTTCCAAAATAATCAAGTCGATTTTAGTTTATCACAATTTTTGCAAGGTGAGCTAACGGGGTCCTTAGAAGCATATTTAGCTATTTTCTTGTTGTAATCAATCATTTCTTGGAATTGTTTAGAAACAGATTCAAGTTCATGATTAATTTAGGACAATTTAAACATGAAGCGCTTGGCTCAATCAAAGAAGCATGCAATTCAGCAATTTTATGATCTGCTCTTTTAAGTTCATTTTAAGTTATTGCAATTTTCACAAGTTTCAGGCAGATCAATAAGCATAGTATAAAGACCTCTAAAAGCATTATCCTTATCCTCACATGAGGTGCAAGAAGTAGTCTGAATATTAGAGGAAATAGAAGCAACCCTACTCATTTCTAGTTCAAGAAGCGGACTATCATTCTTCACCTTAAGCAAATCAAGCTCAGAAGTCAAACTATCATGAGAGGTCCTTAGCTTTTCCATATCTCCAAGCAAAGAAGAACATACATCACATTCGTCACGGGAGGGAGCAGATATAAGTGAAGTAAACTCCCGTGACGATCTCTCTACTTCCTTCTCAAGATCCACAACCCTAGCTCTAGATTTAGCATAGAACTTTCCTAACTTCAGAAATGCAGTATAGAGCTGGTCGTAGGAGGGACCTACCTCATCGGAGTCGCTGTAGAGCTCGCTGTCGCTGACGTCGTTGTCGTTGGCCATGAAGCACATGCCGATGAAGTCGTCGCCGTCCTTGGGATCTTGATCATCCTTGTCGTCGTCGTCGCTCCACCCCTCCACGTCGCTGAAGTCGATGTCGTCGAAAGCAGTGAGGACACGGTGGAAGAGCTTCTTGGCTTTGCCAAAGTTGCGGAACTTCTTCTTGCCTTGAGCGTGAACTGGGGGCTTCTTGTTGCGGTTCTTGTCGATGTAGTCGTTCTTGCTTATACCGCCGTAGTCGTTCTTGCCTTTCACCAGCTTGGGGCAATTTGCCCGAATGTGGTTGGGGCCGCCACACTCGAAACAAATGACAGGTCCTCCCCTCTTTCTGTCCCTCCTCCTCTTGTAAGCATGGGAAAACTTCCGAGCTAGGAGGGCCAGTTGCTCATCCTCGAGCTGCTCTAACTGATCATCAGTTATGTCACGAGAGAGCAAGCAAGGAGAATCCACACGCAGATCGGAAGAAAGACCGGAAGTGAATCGGGATCGGTGACTAGGGCCATCGACTGTGACTTCGACTTGCGAGAGACAATGTCAATCTCGTGAGTCTTGAGACGCGAGTATAGCGCATCAAGAGTCAAAGTCGAGAGGTCCGTGGTGTCCTTAATGGTAGTCACTTTCATCTCCCAAACACGCGGATCGAGTGCGGTGAGCATCCGTCGGCGTTATCCGAGTCGGAGTATGTGAGACCGACCGCTCGGAGGTTGCTCGAAATTTTGTGAAAACGCGCAAAACACTCATCAAGAGACTCGCCAATGAGCATTTCAAACTTGTTGTAATCTCGCTGAACCGTCTGTCGAACCGTCTTAATCTGGTGGTGCCCTCATGATATGCGTCGAGGGTCGCCCAGATGTCGAAGGCCGACGTGAGATGAGAGATGCGATCAAATTCGCTCCTGCTCAGACCCTGGATTATAATGTTCCTTGCCTTAGCATTTGCCTCAACATCAGCCATATTATTAGCATTGATGTCCTCATCGGTAGGAACAACAAAACGGGTCTTGACCTTGCGCGGATGGCATACCCACAGGCACGGATATATGTCTCCATTCGGCTCTTCGGAAGGGTGTCGATGCCATCAGCAGGCGGCTTGGTCGAGTACTTGTCTGTCGCCATGGCTCTTGAGACCGGTTAAGATCTATAGACAAGAGTTAACCGGCTCTGATACCAATTGTAGGACCGAAATGGCGACAGAGGGGGGTGAATGTCGCTCTAAAAATGCCCCTGAAAATTTGTACACTTAATTTTTCAAAAAGATGCAGAATAAAGCAACTCACAGAAAATTAATTTTGGACTGCGTGCAACAGAGTAAAAGATTGGGACGCATGCAGTACTAAAAAATTCAGCATAAATCAGAGACTAACCAGTAAAAATTTCATCTGAAAATTATATCGTTTTGACTGCATGCAAAAATCTTGAAAATCAGCAAAAGAAAGAAATGGAAAGGCTAAGTGCTTGAGGACTTGAGGCTACAGACCTGGACGTAGCAAGCAAAGAAAAAACTTGACCAAAATTGCATTTAACAAAGAGAGAGAGAAACTGCAGTGTCCCATTAAATCAAAAACTACTTGCTCCAGACAACGTGGCCGAAAGGAAGAACAACTAGCTGCAACCGAAATGATTTGCTGCTCTGGCCGACCAAATAAATCAAGAAACAGCTGTCTACCGCAGCAAAGAAAGAGACTCAGCCAAAAGTAATTGCAGCCCAACAACCAAAAGAAGGGGTTACAGACTAGAAAAGAAGCAAGAAAACTGAAAAAGCAAAGGGATAACACTAGGAGCTGCTGCAGCCGAACTGGAACAGTAGGTGCAGCTGAACAGAAAAACAAAAAGGAACCTCTGCGAGAAAACTGAACCAAAACAAGAAGTGCTAGAAGTAGCCGAGCGAGAATAGAGACAATAAATGCTGCAATTTCTGCTACCTGAACCAAAGCGAGAGAGGACTATTGCTGTTGCTTCTGCGATGCAAAACTTCACAAGAGGAGCAACTGCGCAGCACACAACCCAACCGAACAACACACACTGCGATAGCAATGCAGAAAAAGCGCACACACACCGAAAGATACTACTCTTGCTGTGGCCATTGGGACAACAGCAACCGGACTTGCCAAGTATGCATGCACCAAGGTAGCAGAGAACAGAGGCGGACAAGAATTAAACCAAGAGCAGACAACTAGCGGTGGCGACTTTGCACAAGCCTTGCATGCATGCACCAAAAAGAGGATATGCAATAATTTTTGGTGCTTCTCACAGGAACTTGAAAGAGACTAGAAATTAAACAATATTCTTACTCTTGATCAACAAGCTGCTCAGCAAGAAGAAAATCAAGAAACCATGCATGCTCTTTGGGATTATACGGGTCAACGGACCTTGAGACAATCTCCCGACATAGAGCAATAAACAATAAAAATTGATGCGTTGCTTTCGGGATGAACTAGCCAAAGCGCTATGAGATAAATCCCTGTTCAAAATATATATATATATATATATATAGCAACTAGAACAAGAACATTAAATTAAAAGGAAGGCAAGTAAATAGCACAAGACATAAAATAAGCGTGTTCATATTGAGACGAAGAGCGATGAATGTTTATATCAACTCTTCCATGTCTCATCCAAGAACACCCACAAGGAGAGAATAAAACATTAAAACATGCATACAATTTTTCTCTCCCAAGAGCACAAGCATTAGGAAATCCTAATACTCATACCCATTTCTATCTCTCTCTTTCTCAAGGTGCACTTCTCCACCTAGAGAGCACCTCTATTTATAGCCTCCACTAATGGGTCTAGTAGATTACTTTACCCATTAGGTCACACCACTCTCCACTAATGGGTTTATACTCAATTATACCCATTAGGTTACAACTCCTCTCCACTAATGGGTTTACACTCAATTATACCCATTAGGTTACAACACCTCTCCATTAATGGATCATCCCATATAATATCCGCTTCCAATTTTGCAGCTTTGCGTATTTTCCAAAACGCCTCTCCGCACCTTCTGGAAGCTTCCTCGTCTCTTGCGCGCGCCTCTCAGCCACCGCCAGTCCTTGCCGTCTTCGACACATCCCGACCATTCGACCTCAAGCCGCTTTGTGCCTAGTCCGGTCACCGTGTCTCGCCACGACTGCGTCTCAAAGTCTGCGGTCATCACCGACAAGAAAACACATTACATAGCACCGCACCAGATGATTTAAATAAATATCCGCATCTGTAAAAAGCATAAAAATACCCGGAACAAACTCAAACTTTCTAGGACACGAGTCAATTACTCATCACACAGCTGGGGTTACCTGCACATGGTCTCTCAGGTACTAGCGGACGCGAGTTCCGGCTCGACAGAGCATGCAGACTTGGAGGCAAAGGCGAGTGCTGCGTCGCCACCAGCCGGTGTTGAGATGGATCCATCACTCCTAGAGGATGTTGGGGCGGAGCCGTTGCCCGCGGCCGTGGGACCTCCTTCCGCGGTGGTTTATGAGGCGGGGCCGCCTTCGTACTCCCCAAAGGAGAAACGACCCCGCATACGGTCACCCCTTCGCTCGTCTGGGGGTTTTGTTGTAGCGAGCCAGGTCGGAGCCCAATGGGACTCCGATTCCGACACCGAGTGCTTCGGTGCCCCCGCGGCCCCGATCGAGGCTGCGACTGCCAGTGGCGAGGGCTTGGTGGAGCTGAGCTCCGACACCGAAGTTCCCCCGGTTGGCGAGTGTAACATCCTGTTTTTCTGTCAATTTTAAAGTCAGGATTTTAAAAATGATTTTTCTAGAATTTTCTGAATTTAATTCAAGCTTTAAATGAATTTTTAGAATTTTCAAAGATTTAATATGATTAAAATAAACATTAACATAAGCTGGAAATATTTTATTTGGATTCTTCCGGTCTCAAGGAATTTTCTGGTATTTTTGGTGAATTTTTGGGATTTATTTGCTATTTTCTAGAGCCTCTTGAAGTTTATTTGAATTTCTGGAAAAGAAAAAGAAAAAGAAAAAATTCCCCGCCGCCCGATCCACCTCCCCGCCACGCGTCAACCATCTGCAGTCCGCCCGCCGCCGCCGTACCCTTTTCCCGCGCACCTGCTCTCTGCGCCGCCCGATCCCGCCGCCCGACACGCGTCGCGCATCCGCGCCTACACGCGGCGGCACCAGCTGTGCCCTCGCGCCCGCGTCTCGCCTCCTTCCTCCGCCGCCCGATTTCGCGCCGCGCCTCCTCGACCGTCCGATCGCCCGCACGCGCGCGTAAC
Source organism: Melocanna baccifera (assembly GCA_036346265.1). Classification (NCBI taxonomy): domain Eukaryota; kingdom Viridiplantae; phylum Streptophyta; class Magnoliopsida; order Poales; family Poaceae; genus Melocanna; species Melocanna baccifera. The sequence goes on along the minus strand of CM070691.1, from coordinate 5,194,132 downwards.
CCTAACCCTAACGCTCGTCGTGCCTCAGCCGTCCGATCTCGTCGCGCCGCATCCGAGCCGTCCAAACCAATCCGGTTCACCGCGCCGCTCCGTAACCGATTGGGACTCCCTCGGTTCGTGTGTTAAAACCCCGCCGCCCACCTCGGTTCGCGTGCCCGCTCGTCGCCGCCGCCGAACCCTTGCCTCCGCTTTCCTCACGCCCGCGCCGCCGCTGGAACCCCTCCGCCGCCGTCCGTGTTGCCCCGCCGCCGTCTCCGACGTCGCCGGAGCTACCCCATCGCCGGAGAGTCGCCCTCGTCGCCGTTCCCGCCGCCGGTGAGTCGAATCACCCGCGTCGCCTCCGCATCGCCGCTCGCCTCGCCCCGCGCCCGCTCCTCCAGTCAGCGAGCCAGACCCCGCGCACCCTGCGCGCGGCGCTTCGCGCGGCGTGCCAAGCCACGCGTCGCCCATCGGCGACCTTCCCGCCACCACGCCACCGCATCCCCGCCGTCCATCCGGATCGGAGCCCCGAGGCACCAGCGCGCGCCACGTGTCCTTCCCTCCGCCGTCGGATCCGCCGCCAGCGCCCGCTTCGCTTCGCGGCGCTGCGTCATGCGCGACGCCTCGCGCGCCGCGCGTCGCGCCACGCGTCAGCCATCGCCGCCGTCCCCGCGCCCGCGCCGCTCCATCGTCGCCGCTCATCCAGATCTGGGCCGACGCCTCAGATCTTGCCGCGCGTCGCAATCCCGGCCGTCAGATTGAGCCGCCGCCGCCCGCGCCCGAGCCGTGCCGCGTCAGCCCTAGGCCACGTCAGCCCTAGCTGACGTGGCATGCCATGTGGACATGCCACATCAGCGCCACGTCAGCCGGAAACCGTCCCCGGGTGCCACGTCACCCCCGTGCCACGTGGCAGCATATGCTGCTGCCACGTCAGCCCTAGCGTGCCGCGTCAGCCCGCCGCCCCGCGTGCACTGTTTCGTGGACCGAGTCCATGGTGGACCCGGTTTCCCGTGCGCCCGGTCCACAGCACAGTAACTTTTTCGATTTTTTCCCGATTTAATTTAGGTTTAATTTTCTGAGAGCCCGTTCTCCTCCGTCCTAGCTCCGATTGACCCCGTTCTTTTTTCTAAATTCATCTAAAATCAAACTCTAGCTGTTGTCTCTGGTTTTGTGAATTTTGGAGTTCTTTTACTTATCATTTTATGTGTTTCTTTGGTTTCGGTCGCTTTCTCTCTCGCTAGATTCGGATTCCGGAGGAGCAGGTTCCGCGCCCGAAGACCAAGAGTACCTCGCTAAGCATAACCAAGGCAAGTCGTGTCCTTTGATCATGTTGAACCCAGTTTGCAATCTATTATTTAATTATTTTGTTTTAAATTACATCACATCGCTATTTTTATTCAATCTTTTGCACTGGTAGTTATCGTCCCAATTGAGATTATACCTCCTTGATAGTTTGGAATACCATGATACCATTGTCACCATAGGAGGGGAAACTTACTAGTGATGTATGATTATTGTCATAGGGGTTGTACGAGTAGATGCTTAGTGTTGCTTATAATTGCGAATGGCCTTATCATCTCATGTTAAACTTGAATTTGATTTAATGATATATGGAACTGTGGTTGGTGCCACGTTTAATAAAATTTGTGCCACGTCATTGGTGTGACGTTGGCTTGGTTATACAAACATAGTTTTTGCACTCGGGCGAGTGATCGTGCAGTAAAGGGGGAAGTACAGATGTACTTTGGGGGATGTGGTAGTCTCGCCCAGGTAATGTTAATGACTTAACTTTGTGCGCCATTGATCTGAGCTTAATCGTGCAAACCACATGTTTATTATGGGATGGACCTGGTTAATTAATTTGTAATATCCCAATTCAATTCTGCCATTGTGATGGACATGGTTGCCGATTTCCATGTGGCGCAAGGGGGGGGTGTGATACGAAACCCTAGCGGGCAGGATTGGGTTGAGGTAAAGCATTGTAAAGGCCTTGTTGTGATTTCCTGAGATCGAGGCTAATCACATCGTGTGGGTACAGTTGTGCAACCTCTGCAGAGTGTAAAACTATTCGAATAGCCGCGTCCTCGGTCATGGACATTGCTCGGGGATTTCACATGAGGGTTAGTGTTTCACTTATAACTTGGTGGTTCATGTTGGGGGTGGACAGGCAGTTCACCATTGGTTTTGCCTGTGAATTGGTGTTCACAAGTGGTTCATATTTATTTCTTTGATTATTTATTATTATTGTTTTCAGTTAACTTTCGCTTTGAAGTTATTTATATTATTTCATTGTGAAATGCCTTTATGCAAATTAACCTTTCAGCCTACCTTTGGTAAGCCCTGCATATTATATTGCATTCATTTGTTACAAACGATTTGCTGAGTACCAATGTACTCACAGCTTTACGCCTATGTTGCTCAGTTGAGGGATGGGAGTACTATCAGCAGGAGGTTCCAGAAGGAGAGTACTACGACGACTTCACGGATTAGGCTTCGTTCTCCACTCGATAGCCTGTGGGCTTATCGATTGACTGCTACGCTTTAATTTGGATTTCTGTTGCTATTTTTGTTAAGCCCTTCCGGCTAGAGATATTGTAAGCTTGGCCATAAGGTCGTATCTTTGATATTTTATCGATATTCGAGTTTTCCTTTATTATTACCGTGTGTATGACTGTGATGACATCTATGTTTGACTGTGTGCACTAGCGTGATCCCAGACTAGTGCAGTTTACACAGAGAGATCGAATTTGCATATTCGGGTCTCGACAGAGGTGGTATCAGAGCCATATCGACTGTAGGACGAAGCCCTAGTTAGAATGGTCGTAGCCAAAAATTTATTTTCTACATCAAATCAACTAAATTTGATATTTAGTAATATCTCTATCTTCTTACCTCATTCTTAAGGATTCTTGTCTCTCACCCCAACTCTTGCAAAATTTGTTTTTATAAAGTTATAAACTGATCTTTCCTTTATAATTGCATTAGATGTCCCAAGCTTCTTACAGCCCGACAGGAGGATGGAGATCACTTCTGCGCGTTCTGTTGCGGAGCCTCGGATTGAAGGGATTACCCGTCTACCTCACCAAGGATGAGAAACATAAGGGTCAACATATCGGGAGCATCTCCAGGCTATACTTCACCACCCGAGTCGGCAAGCAAGTTTTACACCACAGCTTCAAGAATGCGGTGCGGTGGAGAGATGTCGGCTGAGGAGTTGCGCACAAAGCCATCCGTCGCCTTTGCAAGCTATACAAGATCAACATGGCGGACTCGTCCGGAAGTTCAAGGAGCGATGCGAGTCACCCTAGACTACGGAGCGATGCAGGAGGAGCCCGACCGCGATCGCGGTACCTCTACCGTCGCCTACACCGCCGAGCCCGGAGCAGAGACGTCGTATCACCGGAGATCGTCAAGCATATCTTCGGCAATTCGCCCGCTCGATTCGATGCTGATCGAGAGCGATGCGCGCCGATCCGCCTTTCGTGGGTTATCTACAACGATTCGGAGGACGATAGTAGTGTGCCCTATTTGTCAGGACCCGAGTGGGAGCCTTCAGAGTAGATAGTGCGAGTAGACACGTTGGAATTTATTTGCAATTGTGTGTGATTTGAGCTGCAAATATTGCCCTAAAAGCATTATATTGCGATCATGTCAACCTTTTAATGGAGTTAATTTTTGTTCAGTTTCTTTGTTAGCCTTTTTGGCTAAGTGTTTATTTAGTTTAGGTTTCCATTAAGCAAAACCCTCTTAGACGCATTTACCTCTTATCTATACTTTTCCCTCTCGTCTTTTACCTTTGGTCAGTCAGCAGTTGTTTTCTTTTCAGAGCAAGATGGTTGATACCAGGAACTCCTCCAGCCGCAATCAGGCGAACCAGGACCAGAGAAGCGATCTTTGCGCGGCGGTGCCACCTACCTTGGATCCCGCCTCGATTAGTTTTGGTGGCCCGGACTCGGATGATGCGAGACCATGATGCACGAGTATGCGAGACTATGATGCGATGGCGACACGAGGCAGTACCACCACGGCACCTCGTCGGCCGATCCGGCTATGCGAGTTCATGAGGCGAGACCGCTGTTTTCTCCGGTTAAGTGAGCCTTTGGAGGCCGGCGATTGGGTCCGTTCGATTGAGAAGAAACGAACTTGGCTCGGTCTGCCGACGGAGAGAAGGTGTTATATGCGGCACATCGGCTGAGGGACCAGCAGCGAGTGGTGGGAGAACTCTTGTGCGCCCATGAGAACGAACAACATCACTTGGAAGGAGTTCACCAAGGCCTTCCATACGCCACGTCATGGATGGAGTGGTCGAGATGAAGAAACGATGAGTTCGGGAATTTCGTGAGAGGAACACATCGGTGAGTGAATACTTCAATAAATTCACTCGGTTGGTTCACTCGCGCCCGGAGGATGTAGCGTCGACGCGGCTCGCGAGAAGAGGTTCAAGAAGGGCTTGAACCCGGCTTTGAAGGTGCAAGTCGTGAGGCAACGCGACTATGCTAGTTTCAGCGGTTGGTGGACAAGGCCATTCTCATTGAGGAGAGTCGCGCGAGCTCGAGGAGTCTCGCAAGAGGAGGTTGATCGGCGAGGTCACAATCGCACCAGATCCCGAGGCCTCGTTTTGGTTCCTACCACGGCTGCGAGTACCACAGCGGCACCGGCGATGCGTCGGCTTTGGGACCCGGCCGAGCGCCCGCGTCGATTTGATCGGGGCAGCGTCACGGTAGTTCCGATGGTCGGCGGCGGCAGAAGAGCAATAACTCGGCAGCATTTGTCACTTGCTTTAAGTGTCATGAGGTGGGACACTATGCTAGCAAGTGCCCTCGAGGCGAGCCCGACACGATTCGCCGACTTGGGAGCTACACCGGTCGTACTCCTACCCGGGAGCGGGGCGAGCACCCGGCATCGGGGCGAGGCGGCGGGACACCGGTGGTGAGAGTCGGGTGAACCACGTCACGCGCAGAGGATGCCCGAGCAGCACGGGCGTTGTGATCGATGCGTTCCTAGTACATTGATTCTGCCCGCGCTTTATTTGATTACGGAGCTTCGCATTCGTTTGTTTCTCGGAGTTTTGCTTTAAAGTAACAATTGAAAACTGTTGCTCTTGGATCTGTTCTTTTAATCAATCCCGGATCCTAGTTGAGATCCGGCCTAGGTTGTCGAAGTTAGGATAACCATTCGGGAGTTAAGTTCGGGGCCGACTGATTTTGTTGGATATCTGATCCCTAGATATAATCTTGGGAATGGATTGGCTTGAAGCGGCGGCGGTGTTAGGCGTGGGAAGCGAGCGATGACCTTAACCAATTCGGATGGGGTTAAGGTGCGATTCGCGACTTGAGTATCGGCGAGCAGTCATGGTTTGCCAAAGCAAGGTGATCGGTTGGAGGATGTACGGTGGTCGGGAGTACCCGATGTGTTTCGAATGATCTTCCGGGTATGCCACGAGAGAGGAGGTTGAGTTTTGATTGAGCTTGTACAGTACGCTCCGATTTCCAAGAGACCCTATCGGATGCGACCAATAATTTAGCGAGTTGAAGAAGCAAATTGAAGCTTTTGGATAAGGGTTACATCGAGATCGAGTTCATCCCGTGGGAAGCGCCGGTGTTGTTCGTCAAGAAGAAGGATGGGAGTCGGCGCATGTGTGGACTCTGAGCACTTAATGAGGTCACCATCAAGAATAAGTACCATCGCCCGGATTGATGACTTATTTGACCAGCTTAAGGGAGCGAGAGTTTTCTCAAGATTGATTTGAGTCGAGGATATCATCGGATGAGGATTCGCAAGGAGGACATACCCAAGACAGCCTTCTCGACTCGTTATGGTTTATACGAGTTCACCGTGATGTCATTTGGTTTGACCAATGCCCCAGCATATTTCATGTATTTGATGAATAAGGTGTTTATAGAATATTTGGACAAGTTTGTCGTTGTGTTCATTGACGATATTTTGATATATTCCAAGGATGAGAAGGAACATCAGGAGCACTCGAGATTAGCATTACAGAAATTGAGAGATAATCAGTTGTATACTAAGTTCAGCAAATGTGAGTTTTGGATGAAGAAAGTTGCCTTCTTAGGTCATGTGTTGACAGCGGAAGGAGTTGCAGTTGACTCAGGAAAAGTGAGTGATGTTTTGGATTGGCAGTTGCCCACTTCAGTTACCCAGGTCAGGAGTTTTCTGGGTATGGTAGGATACTATCGTCGCTTCATTGAGAGATTTTCCAGTGTAGCCAGACCGCTTACGCAGTTGCTCAAGAAGGAAAAGAAATTCACTTGGACGCCAGAGTGCGAGAAAAGTTTTCAGAAACTTAAGGAGAGTTTGACCACAGCCCCAGTGCTTGTGTTGCCTGATATTAATAAGGATTTTGATATTTATTGCGATGCCTCTCGCAAAGGTTTGGGTTATGTCTTGATGTAAGACAAGAGAGTGGTAGCTTATGCCTCACGCCAGTTGAGACCGCATGAGGAGAACTACCCTACTCATGACTTGGAGCTAGCAGCCGTAGTGCATGCTTTAAAGATTTGGCGTCATTATCGATGGGTAATAGATGTGAGGTTTACGGATCATAAAGTCTGAAATACATTTTACCCGATCAGAGCTTAACCTCGAGCGAGAGGAGGTGGTTAGAGGCGATAAAGGATTATAATGTTGGCATACATTATCATCTGGGAAAGCCAATGTTGTTGCGGATGCCTTGGCGAAAAGGTATCTTGCAATTCGGTGATAGTTCGAGAAAGTCGGCCCGACGTTGCATGAGGAATTTCAGAAGCTTAGCCTAGAGTTGGTTGAGCAAGGTTTTCTGGCAGCTATGGAGATGCAGCCTACCTTGGATAGTCAGATTCATCAGGCTCAGTCAGATGATAAGGCATTTCAGCGGGCCAAAAAGAACTTAAGTGAATGTAAAGAGTCAGGATTTTCAGCGGATAACCAAGGAACCTTGTGGTTCAAGCAGCGTACCAGGATATTAAGGATAAGTATTGGTGGCCGAGCATGAAGCGTGAGATCGCTGAGTATGTAGCCCTTTGCGATGTTTGTCAGAGAGTAAAGGCAGAGCATCAGAGACCCGCAGGCTTGCTGCAGCCATTGAAAGTCCCCGAGTGGAAGTGGGAAGAAATTGGTATGGATTTCATAGTCGGTCTGCCTAAGATGAAAGAGGGCTATGATTCGATTTGGGTCATCGTGGACCGATTGACCAAGGTTGCTCATTTATTCCAGTTAAGACAACCTACAGTGGTGACAGATTGGCAGAGCTATATATGTCCAGGATTGTTAGTTTGCATGGTGTGCCCAAGAATATTGTGTCAGATCGTGGTTCGCAGTTCACTTCTCGTTTTTGGGGTAGTTTCCATAAGGCTATGGGAACTCACCTGAATTTCAGTACAGCTTATCACCCCCAGACAGATGGTCAGACAGAGCGAGTAAATCAGATTTTGGAGGATATGTTGAGAGCCTGTGTGCTTGATCATGGTTCCAAGTGGGACAGTTGTTTGCCTTTTGCAGAGTTCTCGTACAACACGATTATCGAGCCGGTTGCGAGATGTCACCGTTTGAGGCATTGTATGGCGAAATGCGAGACCCCTCTCAATTGGAAAGAGACAGGGAAGGACGAGTTTTGGTCGGTATTTGAAAGAAGGCGAGATAAGGTCCGTTTGATCTGAGAAGGGTTGAAAAGCGCGGACGAGCGAGAAAAGTTATCACGATACCAGACGTCGAGAGCTGAGTTTTGAGCCAGATGATTTCGTATATCTCAAGATCACTCCATTCAAAGGTGTGAAGAGGTTTCAGTTAAAAGGAAAGCTTGCACCAAGATATGTTGGATCGTTCAGGATTCTGAAACGCAGGGGAGAGGTTGCTTATCAGTTAGAGCTACCTGCGTCCTTCAGTGGGGTACATGACGTCTTCCATGTATCCCAACTGAAGAAGTGTTTGCGTGTGCTAGAGGAGGTCGTGCCAGTTGAGGCCGTTGACCTGTAGGAGGATCTGTCATACAAGGAGCATCCAGTCAAAGTGTTGAAAGTGTTAGAGCGAGTCACCCGGAATAAAGTGGTCCGTTTTTGTAAAGTCCAGTGGAGCAACCACTCCGAGGAGGAAGCAACCTGGGAGCGCGAGGAGGACCTCAGAGCAGAGTTCCCGAACCTATTCTCTTAGTTGGCGCAGATCTCGGGTCGAGATCTCGTTTAAGGGTAAGATTTGTAACATCAGGTTTTTCATCAATTTTAAAGCGGGATTTTAAAAATGAATTTTCTGGAATTTTCGAATTTAATTCAAGCTTCAAATGAATTTTAGAATTTTCAAAGATTTAATATGATTAAAATAAACATTAACATAAGCTGGAAATATTTTATTTGGATTCTTCCGGTCTCAAGGAATTTTACGGTATTTTTGGTGAATTTTGGGATTTATTTGCTATTTTCTAGAGCCTCTTGAAGTTTATTTGAATTTGGAAAAGAAAAGAAAAATAAAACATTCCCCGCCGCCCGATCCACCTCCCCGCCACGCGTCAACCATCTGCGATCCGCGCCGCGCCGTTGTACCCTTTCCGCAAGACTTGCTCTCGCGCGCCCGATCCCGCTTTGCCGCACGCGTCGCGCATCCGCGCCTACACACGGCGGCACCAGCTGCACCCTCGCGCCCGCGTCTCGCCTCCTTCCTCCGCCGCCCGATTCCACGCCGTGCCTTCTCGACCGTCCGATCGCCTGCACGCGCGCGTAACCCTAACCCTAACGCTCGTCGTGCCTCAGCCGTCCGATCTCGTCGCGTCGCATCCGAGCCGTCCAAACCAATCCGGTTCGCCGCGCCGCTCCGTAACCGATTGGGACTCCCTCGGTTCGCGCGTTAAATCCCCGCCGCCCACCTCGATTCGCGTGCCCGCTCGTCGCCGCTGCCGAACCCTCACCTCCGCTTTCCTCGCACCCGCGCCGCCGCTGGAACCCCTCCGCCGCCGTCCGTATTGCCCTGCCGCCGTCCCCGACATCGCCGGAGCTACCCCGTCGCCGGAGAGTCGCCCTCGTCGCCGTTCCCGCCGCCGGTGAGTCGAATCGCCTGCGTCGCCTCGCGTCGCGCTCGCCTCGCCAGCGCCGCTCCTCGGTCGTGAGCGACCCGCGCACCCAGCGCGCGCGTGGCGCCGCGCGTGGCGTGCCAAGCCACGCGTCGCCCATCGGCGACCTTCCGCCACCGCGCCCCGCATCCCGTCGTCCATCCGGATCGGGCCCGAGGCACCGGTCGCGCGCCACATGTCCTTCCCTCGCCGTCGGATCGCCGGCGCGCCCGCTTCGCTTCGCGGCGCTGCGTCGCCCAGCGGCGCGCGCGCCTCGCGTCGACCATCGCCGCCGTCCCAGCGCGCGCGCTCATCGGAATCTGGCGGCGCCTCGGATCTTGCCGCGCATCGCAATCCCGCCGTCGGTCGAGCCGCCGCCGCGCGCGCCGGCCGTGCGCGTCGGCCCTAAACCACGTCAGCCTAGGCGGCGTGGCATGCCACGTGGACATGCCACGTCAGCGCCACGTCAACCAGAACCCGTCCCCGGGTGCCACGTCAGCGACACGTCACCCCCGTGCCACATGGCAGCATATCTGCGCCCACGTCGGCCTAGCGTGCGCGTCGACCGCGCGCCCAGCGTGCAGCATTTAGTGGACCGAGTCCACGGTGGACCCGATTTCCGTGCGCCGGTCCACGGCCAAGATAACTTTCGATTTTCCCGATTTAATTTAGGTTTAATTTTCCGAGAGTCCGTTCTCCTCCGTCCTAGCTCCGATTGACCCCGTTCTTTTTTCTAAATTCATCTAAAATCGAGCTCTAGCTGTTATATCTGGTTTTGTGAATTTTAGAGTTCTTTTGCTTATCATTTGATGTATTTCTTTGGTTTCGATCGCTTTCTCTCTCGCTAGATTCGGATTCCGGAGGAGCAGGTTCTGCGCCCGAAGACCAGGAGTACCTCGCTGAGCATAACCAAGGCAAGTCGTGTCCTTTGATCATGTTGAACCCAGTTTGCAATCTATTATTAAATTATTTTATTTTAAATTACATCGCATCGCTATTTTTATTCAATCCTTTGCACTGGTAGTTATCATCCCAATTGAGATTATACCTCCTTGATACTTTGGAATGCCATGATGCCATTGTCACCATAGGAGGGGAAACTTACTAGTGATGTATGATTATTGTCATAGGGGTTGTACGAGTAGATGCTTAGTGTTGCTTATAATTGCGAATGGCCTCATCATCACATGTTAAACTTGAATTTGATTTAATGATATATGGAACTGTGGTTGGTGCCACGTTTAATAAAATTTGTGCCACGTCATTGGTGTGACGTTGGCTTGGTTATCTAAACATAGTTTTTGCACTCGGGCGGTGATCGTGCGATAAAGGGGAAATCGGATGTACTTTGGGGATGTGGTAGTCTCACGGGTAATGTTAAGGACTTAACTTTATGCGCCATTGATCGAGCTTAATCGTGCAAACCACATGTCTTTATGGGATGGACTGGTGATTAATTTGTAATATCCCAATTCAATTACGCCATTGTGATGGATATGGTTGCGATTTCCATATGGCGCAAGGGGGTGTAATCACGAAACCTAGCGGGCGAGGATTGGGTTGAGTAGAGCATTGTAAAGGCCTTGTTGTGATTTCCTGAGATCGAGGCTAATCACATCGTGTGGGTACAGTTGTGCAACCTCTGCAGAGTGTAAAACTATTCGAATAGCCGCGTCCTCGGTCATGGATATTGCTCGGGGATTTCACATGAGGGTTAGTGTTTCACTTATAACTTGGTGGTTCATGTTGGGAGTGGACAGGCAGTTCACCATTGATTTAGCTTGTGAATTGGTGTTCACAAGTGGTTCATATTTATTTCTTTGATTATTTATTATTATTATTTTCAGTTAACTTTCGCTTTTAAGTTATTTATATTATTTCATTGTGAAATGCCTTTATGCAAATTAACCTTTCAGCCTACCTTTGGTAAGCCCTGCATATTATATTGCATTCATTTGTTACAAACGACTTGCTGAGTATCAATGTACTCACGGCTTTACGCCTGTTAGGTATTCGCAGGGCTGACCGTCGTGTGCCCTTACAGCAACATTGCTCCCGGCGCGGCGGCTCGCGAGCCGAATCGGCTTCTTGGGAGGGCACCGGCGCCATCGACACTATTGCGCGGATGCGCCCGTCGTCTAGCGGTTCGTTCCTCGGCGAGGTGTTGGCGGCATGGTGAGGGCGGTGATGATGCGACGCAAGCAGATCTGGGCGCGTTGCGGATCTGCGAGCTGGTTGCTTGAGGGTGCTTGAGGTCTCGCATGGCGAGGGTAAGTGCGACCGGCGGCCCGTAGCCACTGGGAGGTGTACTGATTGCTTCATTGTGTACTGGAACAAGAGGCTTTAGAGGGCCGGCTGTGCGCCGTCGAAGGGGCCCTTCGCGCGTCGGAGGAGGCACATTCCGCTAAGGATGACCGCATGCGGCTCCTGGAAGCGGAACGCGCGGCAGCCGTCTTATATGCCGCGGAGCATGTGGCGTTGACTCGGCAGGCAGCGATGGTGGAGCATGACGGGCTACTCTAACATGTTGCTGTACTGGAGGAAGAGAACGGTCGCCTCGCTGCGTCACTTAGGGAGCGGGATGAGGCATTAGGTGCCACCTCGGCAACGGCATGGGAGGATATGCTGGCCCTGGAAGGTACCCTTGAAAATCTCGTTGCTGAGATACCGCTCCGCTCCTTCGGACCCGAAGAGCTTCCACGGACACTTCGATGGATTGCGGAAGCGGCCGATCTCGCCCAGCCGGCCGCGACGTCCTTTGGCAATCACTGCTCCTATGTGACTGCTTGCCTGGCGTGCGCTCTTCTCCAACATCGGGGCTGCCGCCATGTCGATGAATTGGGCGACCCGCAGCTGGAGATGCCCGCTGGAGCCGGGGTGATGTCTGGTGCCGTGTGCGCCGTTCGGCCCGCCGTTCGGTTTTTTCACGAGCGGATCTGGGAGTACATTGGGAAGGCCGCGACGAAGGTGGAGCTATGGCGGAACATGTACGGCGAGGGGAACCTTGGCGAGTGGCTTGACAATGTTGCTCGGCGCGACGATGACAGGGCCGATGGCTCAAAGCAGGTGTGACCTCGGGTTCTTGTACGCTTGGTGTGTGTTGTAACCTTGCGTACTCCATGCCGCAAATGAATTACAAACTACTTCGCTTCCTTGATCGATCTTGCCCGCTTGCTTCGAGCAGCTGCCCGATGGGGACCTGCTGCTGGTTTCTGACGTCGTAACTCGGTGCCGCTTACGTCGCTGGTGGCGGGCTGAAGACTCACTTCACTTCTGGGCGAATCGGCCCTCGTGGCGAGACTTGGTCGCGAAAGGTCATCAGTGAAGCGGACGAGTAGTGCGGCCCGCAGTTTTGTAAACGTAGTGGCGGTGTGGTAGACAAGTCGAGAAATTCATCTTTACCGTTGTTTTTGGATGCGTCTGCTTTGTGTCTTCTTTTTGGTGGGGTTTTTTGGTTGGGGCAGACGCCTGGGGTAGACGTGGAGGTGGGACGCAGTGGAGCTGGCGCCTAGTCGAAGTAGATACGCGAGCGCTCCATCCCCTACCCTCCGAAGTGGTGGCAGCGGAGCTGGCGCCTAGTCGAAGTAGATGCGCGAGCGCTCCGTCCCCTACCCTCCGAAGTGGTGGCAGCGGGTGGCGTCTGGTTGAAGTAGATCTTGTGGCGCTCAGTCCCCTACCCTCCGAAGTGGTGGCGGGAGCTGCGCCTGGTCAGTAGATCTTGTGGCGCTCTGTCCCTTACCCTCCGAAGTGGTGGCAGCGGAGCTGGTGCCTAGCCGAAGTAGATGCACGAGCGCTCCGTCCCCTACCCTGTAGGATAAGATTGGGGAGGGACAGGGACCTAGCCTCGTAGGTCCTATCCCTGGTGGTCGATGGAGGACCTCACGGGCGGCACTGTTTCGCTGAGTTTTTGAACGCCGATGGGACAGCTGAGACAGGATCAACGGAGGTCCGCACATGGTTCTGTACGACTGCGAGTGAGGTGCCTCTTGGCCGTCGTCCCTCGCTTCGGGCCCCGCAAGATAGGGAGGGACGCGTGGAGTGGGGCAACCCTGCCGCACCACGTGCCCCTAGGGCGTCGATGGGACACTTGAGCGGACTGTCCGCGGTCTTGCCTCTGGGGCTCTTTAAAAGAGGCGATTGGTGAGTGGGCGATGTTGCCTTCCCGACATCGCACCTATACTCGGTTGCTCAACCGCCCCATAGCGTGGAGGATCGACGCGGCTAATGCCGGCCCAGGCGTCGCGCGGTCGGCGTCCACCCATGTGGGGGCGCGGCGCTCTGTCGTTTTCTCTTCGCCCATGCGCTGAAGAGTCGCAGTTGGTGCGGGGAAGTGGGCAATTCACTTGTACTTCATTAGGGCCGCTCCAAGTTTCAGGAGTAGACTGTTATGGCGTGCCGCCGAGGCCATGTCCCGCCGTGCTGCCCGTCTGAGCGCCTGTTCTCTCCCCCAGTCTCCTCCCCTAGCTCTTGGGCGCTTGGGATGAGGGGAGGATGGGGGCGTGGCTCTTGCGGTGCTGCAGGGAGCCGTGCCGCGCCAGGGGGGCTCCGACTCCTCCAGCTCGGGGCGGCACGTCTGGGAGCCTTGGGCGCTCTCCATCTTGTGTCGTCTTATTGGGGCAATGCTGCAGCCCAAGCTCGACCGTCAACGGGCGCCCGCTGAGGCAGCCTCCTGCGCGGAAGGGACTGCATCCGCGTGGGGGCTTTCGCCGAGCGCGTTTGGTTTCTCGGCTCTTCTGCAAAGACGCTAGCCATTGAGCTCCTGCGCCGCCTGCTTGATCGGCATGCAGGAGTACCAAGCGTAAGCCCCACGTTGAGCTCCTGCGCCTCGCTCCTGTACTCGCGGCCGCCTCTAGGATCGCACGGAGCCTCTGGAGTCCGTGCGCTGTTGTATGTGGACTCCGGCAAGTGCGTGGGAATATCATCCACGTCTTATTTATACTCCGGAGAGTACGCGTGGTGAGAACACCAGCGCGTGCGTGAGACATTCGCGTCTTGTTTAGACTCAGTAGAGTGCGCAGGGAAACATCCGCGTCTTTGTTTGTACTCCGGAGAATGCGTGGGACTATCAACCACGACTTACTTAAATTCCGGAGGGTACGCCCTCGCTTGCGCGGAACGTTCGTGTCTTGTTTAGACTCAGTAGAGTGCGCAAGGAAAACATCCGCGTCTTTTTTATACTCCGCAGAGTGCGCGCGAGGGCGTCCCCCCATTGCGTCTTATTTATACTCCGTAGAGTGCGTGCGGAGGCGGACCTCGTCGCTACGTCTTATTTATACTCCGTAGAGTGCGTGCGGAGGCGGACCTCGACGCTACGTCTTATTTATACTCCGTAGAGTGCGTGCGGAGGCGGACCTCCGTGGAGTGCGTGTGCGGAGGTGAGTCTCCATGTAGTGCGCGTGCGGAGGTGAGTCTCCGTGCGGTGCGTGGGAACATCAACCACGTCTTTATACTCCGGGGAGTACGTGTGGTGACAACACCAGCGCGTGCGCAGAATCCCGCGTCTTGTTTATACTCGGTAGAGTGCGCAGGGAAAACATCCGCATCTTATTTATACTCCGTGGAGTGCGTGCGGGGGCGAGCCTCCGCACATTTTTAGTGGGGGGAAGGGGCATGAATAGCCTCGCAAATGGCGAACTTTATTAGATTCCCGTTTGCGCGGGTGAGCGAGTACAAAGAGGTTATGAACTAACCACAGGACTCGTTGTCGTGGTGATGAGATGCGAAGCCTCTTGTGCTTGGGCTGCCGCAGGGCGTGTACGGGCGCGTCGACCTAAGAACCGTGTTGGGCTCCCAGGCTTGGGCTTCGGGTTCCGTGCTCTAGGTGCCAAGCCACGTGCTGATCGCCAAAGATGGTGATGACACCTCGCGGGCCTGGAAGCTTCACACATAGGAAGCCATGGTGCGGTACTGCCCAGAAGGAGTTAAGAGTCGGTCGCCCCAAAATGGCGTTGTAGGTGTACTGGATATCGACGACATCAAAAGTGGCGTCCACAGTGCATGCGTTGTCATCTGGCGAAGGAGACACAGTAAAGATATTTGGCCCAACGCCAGTAGGGGTTGACCTCCAAAGCCCTGCAGCGGGATTCGTGAGGGACCTAGGCGACTTCGAGGGATCGCCATCTGGTCGAAGGCCTGTGCGAACAAGATGTTCGCGGAGCTACCCCATCAACCAGGATGCGCCGGACATCACACCCAGCAACCGCGACCTGGATGACTAGGGGATCCTAATGGGGGAACTCCACGCCTTCAGCGTCGTCAGGTGTGAAGGTGATCGCGTGCTGCGCCCAATCTAGCGGCACCTGAGCTAGGTATGCCGCCACATGGTGTAGCCTCCGCACGTAGGCCTTGCGCTGTCGCTCCGAGGCAAACTCCAAGGAGGAACCGCCGGAGATGACATTGATGACCCTACACGGGGCGCCCTCGAGGGCATGGATTCGCAGGGGGCTTTCACGAAATTCTGCGTATGCGGGCTTGTATCCGCAGGAGACCCTCTGAGGCTGCGACTCGATCGCAAATCCTCGGGGCGTCCGATGGGCTGCTGAGCGTCGCGCCATGGCGGATGGCGCGCCTCGAGATCCTGTCTCGCAGCGCTTTGGCGAAGTGTTGCGATGGTGGTGCGAGGCGGGTATCATGATTGTCTTGGCCATGCACCTCGCACCACCTGTGGCGGTTGGTGTCGCCGTACTCCGCGTGGGCCCAACCGTCGTGACCCGGCCTCGGCCTCGCCCCGACCTCGTCGGGCCTAGTCCGCGCGTTGCGAGGTGTTATCCTCGGGCGGCGTCAATGTCAAAGCGTCGGGCTCACCGACGCGTCGGCGGTCACGGTGGGGCTTGTCGCCGGCACATCCTTGTCTTTGGGGTGTCGCCGACATCTCTGTCGGCGCTTGCTCGCAAGGAACTTGCTGCGATGGGTCGGCGCTCTTCCACGGCGCTTCCGCCGGGTTGACGCCGGCTTTGTTGCCGTGGCGTCGCTTTGCATCTTCTTCGCGGCGTATTCCTCCATCTTGTCGAAGAGTTTCGCCTTTGTCTTGATCGGCTGCGCGCGTTATATTCGACGGTGGCCCGGCGGCTCTGTACCTGCTGCGTTGATGATTGTTGTCGTTGGCGTCTTTGACTGGCGGCGGACCTTCGCAACGTTTGAAGTACTCGCGGAGCCGTTCGATGGTTGTTGCTTGATTGCGAAGAGTTGATCGCGTTAGCGCACTCAATGTAGTTCCCGAAAGTTGTTGTAGAAGCGGTCGGCGTATCTGCTCCCATGCGTATATGGAGTTCGGCTCTATGGTAAAGAACCATGAGAGTGCCACTCCTTATGCTGCGGCGGAGCCCTTCGCCTTGGTGGTGTCGTCCTGCTGCCGCCTCGATGGCGGTCGTGCAGCGCCACGAACTCCGGGGTCGTGTCGCCCTTGTACGATGTAACGGAGCTGTGAAATTTGAAGTCTTCCGGCCACGCTACTTGCTGCAGGCCCGGCGATAGCGGGGATTCCGGGTCCACACGTTGTAGCGAGGCGCGGCTAGAAGTTGGGGCGTCGCGGCTGTCCGCTCTCTCGGGCACGAGCTCAGTAGCGGCCACCGGTAGGGTCGGTGACTCGAGCTTTTGCATGCCCTTACGGTCCCAGGAGATCCGCTAACTCCATTGGGCGTGCTAAGGGCTGCCAGCAGGGCATTCTCCGCGGCGGGTGTAGATAGGGCGACGGGGGCACCTGGTTGCGCGGTTGAGGTTGTCGCGATCGCTACTTGTGCTCTTAGATTACTCCTCCCGTCTACGCGGTGGAGTTCAGTGCCGACGGTGGGGCCCGTGTGGCCGGCGGGACCGCTTGGCACTTCCGCAACGGGTGCAGAGACGGTGGTCGTGCCTCGACGGTCGTCGAGGCTACCACTCCCTAGCACCCGGCCGGTGTCGTCAAGGTTGATCGTCGCACCAATGGCGGGTTGGGGTGCGACACGTGGGTTGGGGCCAATCATCACGTCAATGGGGGCGGGGTCGATGGCGTCGGTGGTGGTGGGGTCGATGTCGTCAGTGGTGGCAGAGTCGATGGCGTCGGTGGTGGCGGGGTCGATGGCGTCGGTGGTGGCGGGGTCGATGGTCGCGTGATGAGTATCGCCATTTTGCCCCGGCCGCCGTCTGCGAGGCTGGTGGCGGCGGGGGCCTCGCGCGGCGCTTCCTTCTTCCTCGACGCTGATGATGAAGCTTTTTTCGGTGCCATCATTCTTCTTGCGGTCTTAAGGTTTGCTTCCGTCGTCCCCACGGACGGCGCCAACTGTTGTGGCTACAAACCAAACAGAGAGAGAGGGGTATGGTAGTGGAGAGTTAGGTGAGCAAATGACCTCTCCTGTCTTTCCCAAGGACTAGTCACGATACATAAGCACTCCCTCTGGTGACGAGCGACATTACCATCGTAACCTTACCCGGAGCCCCTTACTGAGGACAAGTTACGTCATTTACATGATTTACAACCTTCTCAGCAGGCTAGCTGGGTTTAGGTGGGGGCCACCCCTACAACACATATCATTCCATATTTTACCACTATACCATCTCTTTCTCTTCTCTTACCATCAATAAACCACATTTATCACATTGTCATCTCTTTCACTTTTCTTATCATTAACGAACCATAATGCAATGCAATACGATGTTCGCATGTACCTTTTGAGCTTATACCGGTATAACTTAGGAAACACCCATCGATGCTCACCACCTACATCCATCCCGTGGATGTACCACCTACATCCATCCCGTGGATGTGCCTATCGAAACAAGTCTTTTTTCTATCCTGTGAAGGTGTCTACCTTTGTAAGTCTTATTTAGGAGCACTTTGGAATAGTCAAGTAATCTAGTTATATTTAAATGCACCAACAACCTAAGTCTATGTTAAAGTTTACAAATTTAGGGTAACAAGCAATCAATATAATTCTAGTAATGTAAATTGCAAGAATGTAAATGGTTTGGTTATTTGAAACCCTAAACCAAACCCTAAACCAAAATTTTGGGCGAAGTTCAAATCGCTATAACTTTTAAATGGTTGGTCTTTTACACAACCCTTAACTAGAGAAATATTTCAAATAGCAAATACTAATATTTTTGTACA
The DNA here is from genome assembly GCA_036346265.1 of Melocanna baccifera. Classification (NCBI taxonomy): domain Eukaryota; kingdom Viridiplantae; phylum Streptophyta; class Magnoliopsida; order Poales; family Poaceae; genus Melocanna; species Melocanna baccifera. Next base: position 5,176,034 of record CM070691.1, on the reverse strand, counting down.
TAAATATTTTTCAAAATATCAATAGATTTTATTTATCGAAATATGACTTTCAATCTGAAACCAAGATCACTAAAGATTATTTTGACGCAAAATTTGCTATTTTATTTTAAAAATAAGAAATTTTACTCTAAATGCACTGTAAAACATTTGAAATACATATATAACTACTTTTATCAAGTTTTTCACAAATTTGGGCCTTTCAAACAATTTTTTTGACTTTTCACAAAAAAAGGTTCTTGCTAAAAAAAGGCTAAACTTGCATAAATTGATTTGAAAATGATTCAAATGAGATGATTTTTGAGAGGAAATGATATGTATGAGTTTGAAATACTATTTTGAACCATGGTATAGCAAATGATCCGATTCAAGAGGTAAAACTCAATGTGTGCTATATTGTGACCTTTTAGGTAAAGATAGGATTTTTGGTGAATTTCAAAATAAACTATATTTTGATTGGTTGGCATTTTCAAAAATTTTGAATATCAAAATTGTTTAGAATAGCCAACTCTAGGTTATTCCTTTTGGAACCATTTTCAAATTCCTTTTAGAACATATTTTACACAAAAATCTAGTTTAGGTCAAAAACCTGATACTATAAACTAGTTTTAGCATTTAAAACTCATTTTCTTTTGAAATAGTTTTTCTTGCGTGAAAACCTTTGGAAAACATTTGCAAAGCTTTTATATATGTTGCGACTAGTTTTTCTCATTGTTACTAATAATTACAAAATTTCTGACTTTTGGCTAAAAGGCATAATTTTAGAAATCAATATTTGCAATTAATTTATTTGGGTACGCATAGGGATGTGATATATATAATTATGATTTAATACTCCCTCTTACTGTGCCACTACCCATCTTGCTTAGGTTTGCAATAAAATAGTTTTGAAAAAGAGCAAGAACGCAAGTTTTTGAAATATTTTTCATGAATGCAACCTACACAAGGCTAAGGATTAGATAATTCAATGTAGCTACTTGTTACCGAAATAGCATTGGTTCTTGATGTAACAAGGACATCCTCATGTTTGTCTCTAATTTGATATATGGTGAAATCCATCTTTTCGTGAAAGAGCGAAGCCTCCAATGTCTTCCAAGTATCTATTAAGCGTTTAAGCACTATTTGGTACCAAAACTCGATTGGATCTATAAATATTAGTCACAAGTGATTTGGGCATCTAAATGGTTTGAGCAATAGTCTTAGGTGTCCTAACATATCTAGCAATTGCCATACTATCTTCAGTCTTCCTAAGCAAATAATGATCATCATAAAAAATAGGTTTAGGAGTGTTACCCATGGGACAATCTTTACCAATGTGTCCCTTCTCCCAACAATTATGGCAAGTTTGCCTTTGCTTCCATCCTTTATCATTTTGTCTTTCTTCTTGCTAGTTTGCTTCTTTCTTAATAATCTTGACTTGTCATCCTCTTGGTTAGGACACATCAAGAAAAAGTCTTCCTTCTCATTACATTCATAGTTAGGACACATCAAGGAAAAGTCTTCCTTCTCATTACATTCATAGCCCTTGACGTTCTTCGTGTATTTTGTATTGTGTCTTATCTTGCTATTGTCTTTTTTCTTGGATATGAATCTATTCCCTCTCTTGTCATGCAAACTTTAGTATATGCCGCAGGGAGTAGGCATATGGTCTTTAACAATTTGCAAACTACAGTGACATGCTACAAAGATAATGCATGGGCCCTCAATTATTTACAAAAACATATTCGCAAACAATACCATCATACCATGGAGAGGTAGAACAAGTGGGATTGAGCTATCAACACATGATAAGATTCAAACTATTAGACAAGACATATCTTAATAATACGACAATCTATACTAGTAATCCATTTTATCAATCAAACACTGAGACAAGTAAAAGAATAGAAACACATTATTAGCCTATACTAGTTATACACCTTCTTGAGCGTTCACTTGGTGTTTTCACTTGATGATGATTATCTCCTAAGTCTAGATCTTTGTCTTAATTCTTGCTTATTCATCTACATACGATGAACTTCCCTTATAATAGAGTTTTGACTTGATAACCATTCACATATAATGCCATCTAAAGTCTTCATCATTACAGAGGCTAACCAATTTTTCCACCACCGTAATAACAAAGCATTTTTGTTCCAAATAAGTTAAGAGTAGAGTAGAAATAAAACCTCCTTTAGATAAAAAATTTATAAAAAATATTAGCTCCACATATTTAATTATCATTAATTATCAACATACTATTAACATATAGTGCAGAGGCTAGATCTTTCAATCGCGGGCCTTGGTTGGGCGCAAATCAAGCTAAGGACGGTCGTGGCAGCTCGACAAACTGGGTTAGGCAGAGGAGTTCACGTGGCGGCTCAACCAGATCTAGTGGCAAAGGGGAACAGTGGAGACTGCCTACTGGGGTGTGGTTGTAAATATTTTTACCTCTAGGGTTCCAAAGCGAAAGGTTGGATTAAAGTGTAATCAGTAGAAGTGTAAATACTAGAAGGAATATCTGTTGGACTGAAATGCAAAATGTTATCAGCCTTTAAAGTATATAAAAAATATATTTTTCTAAATGCACAGGGACTCAGCTGTTAAAAAACCATACCATGCCCAATAGAAATAGAAATAAAGAAACAAAGCCCAACACGAGTTTAACAGGCCCAATAGTCTATAGGCCGTAGCACTCTCGGAAAAATCCCTGCTCTATTGGCTCCAGGCCCAACTGCTCCACGCCTCCACGCAAACAGATGGAGACGGACACCACGTCACCAGCTGGCCAATGCCGCAAGGCCACGTCTTGTCTAGAGCCGGGCCGGGACATGAGGCCGCGACTAGAAGCCTCTCGGGAGTCGAGACGGCGCGAAGGAAGCCATTGGAAGCACGCACACCGCGCCCGCGGGATAAGCCTCCGCCCCCTCCGCTGCTCGCACTGCTCACCGCCACCTCGGTCCGGCCCGCCTGCTCCGGCGACCGGCCCCGACGAGCTAGGCATGGCCGTCCTCCACACCACCACCTCCGCCACGGCCACGACCACGACCCTCCTCGCCGCGCCGCGCCTTCACCGTTCGCGCCTCAGCCGAGCCTCTGGAGGTCTGCGCGATGGCCTCCGTCACCGTCCCCGGCCGCCTCGGCGACTGTGAGCTCTCCTCTCTCTATCTGTGGGCGTGCGCGTGCGCGCGTTATTCCTGTTAAAGCATTCATAAAATGCAAGGGATTGGATGAATTGGTAATTTAGGTGGGTGTTAAGCGTTATTTTGATTTGCATAGTAGTGTACTCAGTTTTTGCAAGATCTTTATATAGGAAAAAATAGGTACATACCATTATAAAGTGGTTACATTAGAGATATGCCATTATAAAGTTTTGACTTAAAATTATGCCACTCTAAAGTGTGCATATTTTGAAATATACCATTATGGCCATTTTCATGTATTTTCATGCCATTATAGAGTCAGTCGGCAGCTCGAAGCGGCAGAGCTGGCACGAGTTGCGCACCTCGAGCCACGGCATGATGCACTCCTCGTGGTACCGGTGCGAGCAAGGCAGCCTCTTCACGTGCTCCCCGGCCGCAACCCCGTCCCTGCACACGGCGCACTCCGCCCTCTCCCCTTCCTTGCCGGCGGTGACAACGGCGGACGGAAGCGCCTCAATGGCCGACCTGGCCGCCGGCGGCTTGTTATTGAGGAACAGCCTCTCCTTGCCGGCGATGAGCACCTCGTACCCCTCCCGGTCGGAGGTGTACACGAAGCCCTCCTCGGAGTCGGCGGGGGTGGGGGGCTCCGGCTCCACCCCACTCGGGCTCCGGCGGCTCCACCCCAGCGCCGGAGGCGGACGTGACCTCCTCCCAGTCGAATTCGTCGGCTGCGGTGGAGGCCTCGGCAGCGATCCGGCTCGTCGTCATCCAATTGGAGGCGATCCCGGATCGAGGCCTCGTCGTCGTCGTTCTCGGGAAGCCGAGGTGGTTAGGCTTAGGCGCGGCGAGCGCGTCGTGGAAGAGGTCGGGCTCCACGGGAGGCCCGCTGGACGCGGTCGGAGGCCACCACTCCCGCCGACGCGGAGGAGGCCGTCGGATCTGGCCGGAAAACGGGGACGAAGGAGTCGTAGGAGGAGGAGGATGCCTCTACGGTTTGGAGGATCTCGTCGGCGGCGAGACGCGGGAGAAGAGACGAGGAAGCCATGGATGCGAATATGCGATGAGATGCGATGCTGTGTCGTGCGGACGGAGAAAAGGCTCGGGCTGTGGTTGGATCGACTACCAGTGACAGGCGGGCCCTCCGTGTTTCGGTCCCACAGAGTCATTGAGAGAGGAGCAGGGGCATTCTAGGAATTACGAAAATACAGATTAAATATGGGCTATGTATTTGATAGAAAATACATGAAAGTGGTCATAATGGTATATTTCAAAACATGCACACTCTGGAGTGGCATAATTCTAAGCCAAAACTTTATAATGGTACATCTCTAATATGATCACTTTATAATAGCATGTACCTAATTTTTCCTATTTGTTATACTTAAAAAGAAGAGAAAAACTAGCGAACAGTATACCATCCCCTCTCTCTCATGCCCCTTCTCACTCTCAAAGCGCCGTTGCTCCCTCCCTCTCCCGCCGCTCCCTCTCGCTCCCCGGCCGTCGCTCCCTCCCTCCTCGCCGCCCTCATCCCCCCCACCCCCCCTCCCTCACTCTCCTCTGCCGCCGGATTTGGCTCTACCGCGACAGGTTCACCCTTCCCCGGGCATAGAAGGAGGTCGGGGGCGGCGACGAGGGTGATGGGTAGGGTAGAAGGGTGGTGGGCGGTGGGCGGAGCCGGAGGGTGGTGGCACTAGCAGTTAGGTTGGGCGGCGCGAAGGGGTTAGGAGGCTGCGTGGCAAGGTGGCGACGGCGCCACTGGCCGCAGGTGGTGGTGGAGGGGTGGGGGAGGTGGAGGAGGCACACGGAGCTGCTCCGGAGCAGAAGAAGAGAGGGGGAGGGGAGGGGAGTGGCTGCGCTTTGAGAGAAGAGAGAGGGAGGGGAGGGGCGGTACAAGGGAGGTATGCCATCGGGAGGCATCTCGACGGCCAGTGGCAAAGCCAGGAGGAAAATCGAGGGTGGACTCAAAGACTAAGTGAAAGTTTGGGCAAAGTCATGAGCTACAAATAGTAAGCATAACAAACAATTGCATCATGTAGATCACTCAAAGAGAGCATAATGATCTAACACAATAGTATAGAACGTAGTAGGGTTCTTAGGAAATGCAATTAGACTATGGTACTGCTTACCTTTTTAACTTGATGACGAGGAGTTGAGGATGAAATAGGCTGAGTATCCACCGAGATTTTCCTAGTTGAATGATTGAAAGAAAAGTGCAATTCAGTATTTCAATTAATAAAATGCGCTCAGACTAAACCATTAGCTATGAATGAAATAACTAAACTATAGAACTATAAATTCCAAGATTTGCTTTTAAAATTTTGGAATAAATGATTTGGTAACTTAATACTTTTGAAAAACTGAGAGACTCTGCACTAGTTCTTCTAATCTATATGGCACTTTACAACAAAAATACAAGTGGTTAACATATGGACTATCACAAAAATACAAGTGGTTAACATGCACTCTACACAATTCAGTATTTCAGTTAATACAAGTTGTTACAATATGAATATGCAATTCTAAAGCACAGGGCATTGCTTGCTGCCATACCACACCACCCAGAATTTCTTATCAATCTAGCCACTAATGAACCATCACACATTACATATTAACACTTCCATGAATTTCTTATCAATCTAGCCAATAATGAACCATCACACATTACACATTAACACTTCCATGAACACAAGAATAACTTGATTTCTCTGGCACATTACTTAGCTAAATGTTTTTGATAGAAACACTAGCAATAGAAGGAAAAATAGAAGGGAGAATGGCACTTAGCTTGGTTTATAGAAGGAAGGGAGAGCTTGAGGTGGCCTGCCGGGGAGGGAGACATCGGTGCTAGCCGGATCTTCATCGTCATCGTCGAGGGGTGGCATGACTATTTGTGGCTGTGGTGGATTTAGAGGGGGAAGGGAGGCGGTCGGTAGAGGTAGGGGGAGTAGTGAATGAGAGAAAAGGAAGAGGTGGTCGGCGGCAAGGAGGCACCGAACCCGGAGGAGGTGGCGGCAGATCTAGGCTTGGCGACCTAGGACCGGGAAGGAGAGGAAGGAGGTACGGGAATCGGTGGGAGAATTTTGAGAGGGAGCCACGGAGGTTGCCGATGGTGAAGGGGACAGCCGAATCAGGCGGAGGCGCCCTCACGGCTCGAGTGCTTGACGACGGAGGCGGCGGGGCTAGCCGGGGCTGACCGGAGGTAGAGGGAGACGAGGGGGAACCAAGGAGGCCAGCGGTAGCAAAGGGGCCATCGGAGGCGGTAGATCGGGCTGGCGGCGCCGTCGGTTAGGAGGGAGAGCGAGGGGGCTGAGACCGCGAGAATCTCTGAGAGTGGGGGTTTGGGGCGGGCCGGAGGGTGGGCTCAAGCCTGATGAAGCCCACCCGGTGGCTCCGCCCCTGTCGACGGCATACCATGCTGTAGTACTTCTCTAAAAAGAAACTATTGGTGGCGGCGGTTCGTTCACTTCATCTCCGCCCCTCCCCTTTTGTCTACCTCTCTCTCCTAATCGATGCCCCGGCATGTGGGTCATGCAATCTCTAACGAAAAGGAAAAAACAATTATCAACAAACAAATGCAGCCTCCCTAAAAATTCTCTAACAAGACAAAACAGTAAAGCTCTACGAAGCACACGGAGGCGTGACACCGCTGGGTGTGGAGGCGGAGCCGAGGGCATGGGCCGAGCAGGCTGATCCTGATGATGTCAACTAGATATACTGAAGTAATATGATATTTTTTATCTGTAGCAAAGCATGGCCATTCAGCTAGTAAGAAGAAGAAAAAACTGCAATTGCCTGTATCAATTATCTGGTGGTTTGAGGGATAGTGGTATTGCATGTTTGATTTTCATATTCATGTGATGAATGGTTTCTGAATATACTTGTAACGAAACCAAATGCTTGAAGGTAGGTTATACATGGCAGCGACAGAGATGCAGTTGTAGTTATTACAGTGTTTAGTTGGAATCGTACCAATTTTAATAAACAACGTTTGGGTCTGCGTGCTTCTTTGAGTTGTCATCTCTGTATATTTGTTTGTTAAATGCTTGTCCACAAGATCTACATGACAGCACAAACAATGTAAGTTCTCGGGTTCATGTGGATGGATCAGTGGATGTGGCTAACCCCAATATGTTGGAAAAGCTTGATGCATTTTTTAAGGTCAATGTTCATCTGCGGGAGTTTTTCATCAATGTTTGGAGAGGGTTGATATTGATATTGGTAGTATTTTGGGAGACGGACAGATTAAGATCTTTGGAGTGCACCATTTCAGTTTCTTGGTTAGTGGAATTGCTGCCTAAATTAGTAGGTATTTGCAGGACTATAAAAGTGTGCTCACTTTTGGATTTGGAATTGGATGACAAAAATGTCCTAGGGTCTGGATGCCTAAGCCCCTAGTAAGTTATAAACTTATAGTTGTCTGATATGCAGAACAATGCTAGGCTATTAGCATTGTTTTTCAAGTAACTTGTCAACTTATGCCATTTGGGATGATTAATAATGTAAAAGGATGACTATCGGTTACATAAAGAACTAGAGACCAAACAAATTTTGTGTAGACAAATGCTTTGTAGTGGGAGTAAAACTGTCCATAGAATTACTAGTTTGTGGGATTTTTAGCTTATGGAATTTATATCTTGATATAAACAAAAGGGATGAGTATATGTTTTTCCAATTTATTTTTGTAGCTAATAGCAAAACATTATTTCACATGGAGACATGCTGCTGCACATTTTACTAGAAGAGGGCAGCTGCTACTAGAGTAATATACACAACACACTGTCTTGTTAATAGTGAAGTTATTAATATAAATATGCATTCTGCAAGGCAAGGATACAAATCCTGGAACCGGAGGAAAACCCACCCGGCGGCCGGTAACCGGAAAAACCGGTTGAAATTCGAATATTAAAAATTGAATTGGAGCTGTTTTAAAACCGGTAACCAAAACTGTTACCACGCAAAAACCGGATGAACCACTACAAAAACCGGAAAAACCGTTACCAAAATCAGGAAAAGCCAGAGAAAACCGGTTATGGATAATTAGCAATTGGAATAGTGCAAATATTAATTAGAAAGTATTTAATGAAATAACAAGCCTGATACATAAGGTGCTTAATGTCTAGTTAGAAATTTGTAAAGAGCCCGATGTTGTACTTAAAAAGTCCTCCTTGCTAACTTGACTATCTAGTGAAGCCCTCTCCTCCAAGTGTTCTAAAGCATCTAAAATAATAAAAACATAAGTTAATTGCAATGTATGATAACTTGATTAGCATACTAAAAACAATAATAGAGTAGCAATTCATACCAATACATTGTCGAGAATTGCGAAGGTCATGCAATGTACTCATTGTTATCAATTAGGACAAGTCCTTCAGATTAAACTAGGTGGGCTCTGTATTCATCCCAAGTACTAACTAGGCTAGATTGTCTAAAAAATGTTGGGACTTGGGAGTATAATAATTGAAGTATATTTAGCTCATACAATAGGTAATCTAGTATAAAAAGGTCTAAACCAACTTAGCAAGTGCATTTTGTAGTCGTAAATTTTAATTGGAAAAAACTTGGGTGGTTTTTTTTCCTTCCGGTTCCCACCAGTTTTTCCCCTGCTGCAAGGGCATATTGATATCGTCGTCTGATACCAAAAAACAGTGGGCAACATTGGTATTCCTAGAATCCAAGAGCATGAAGTACTATCTTCTGTGATGTTAGGAGTGTAATGCCACAACTTAATAGATTTAGTTGCATTATGATTTTTTTATGTTCTACTGTTGAAACAACTCCATCATTCTGAGTTAAATTTCACATGTTGATCGCAGGTCCTTTCACACAGTTTTATTGACAATAGAGGAGAAACACCTGCCATATGATATAAAACTAGTTGATTTCGCTAACAAACCAGATTGGTAGTGGCTGTTACTTTGCTTGATAGTTCCATGGCCATCGTGGTTTTGTCTCACTTCACCAGGTTTTTGAAAATTAGTCCAGAAGGTAAGGTGCATATTGTGAAGCTTGAGGAGAAATGGGTTGCTGATTCTGATGTTATAACTCAAGCAATAGAAGAAAAGTACCGGGGAGGAGGGAGGCCGGGGCGGAGGGAGGTCGGGGAGAGGGAGGCCGGGGTGAAGGTTACCTGGATCTGGATCTGGTGGCGGCCGGCGGCGACTGCAGGCATTGCCCGCACTCGAAGCTCCGCACTCTCTCTTCGCTTGCTTAGTCGCTTCACTGGCTTCGCCCGCACTCGGTACTCAGTAGATATCCTGCTCGGGCTCAATGCTTCACTACCTCCCTCCCCAAAGTGCCCGACTTGGCGTCGCCTGGTTGACTAGTCGACAGGCAAGTCGACGACTAGTCGACCAGGCGCCCGACTTGCCGGCACAAGTCGAGTTGCCGGCGCAAGTCGTTCCCTCGCCACCGACTTGTCGACGACTTAATAACCATGCTTTACACTGTGTCTTCATGTTATGACAATTTTGCGCCAATCTGCATATTAGTGAGGGCAGGCATCTAATTTGATCTTCATAGTTCAGATACCTTTCCTGATCGATATATTACACTGATGGCACAATATACCCATATCAAGTGGTGGTACTAGTTTTATAATCACTTGACCAGAAATGCAAGCATACAAATTTAGAGGCTGTTGCTTGTCCATATCCTACTATATGGTGGTTTGGCCCTTCAATGATTTTAAGAGATTACATTTTTTCCTCACTCATGTCAAGCTACTTTAGATTAATAAACAGAATACCTATCTACAAGTTTTATATTTCAGGGTGTTATATTTGTTTAATAACATCATCTCTCATCAGGAGTATATTTGTGTATGGTGATTTATCATTTGCTTAGTGTATTCTCCGACATGTGCTTCATCAGTAGTCAAAAGTAGAACTGTCTTCAAATCATGTTCAAACTCTCATAAAGATAGAGTTTATAAGTAAAGATACTTGGATTAACTTAGCTAAGTTAAAGATGAATTTATTATGTAATATCTTAAATTGCATTTTATTTGTGTAAATGATGTTGTTTACTTCACAAAGAACCTTTTATGTTGGCTTACTAGTGTTGTTGTTAATATTCATTTCTTCATAGCTTAGCTGAAATTTACTATGTACTTGATCTGAGATGCTGTTTGGTGCAGGGTCCATTTATCAATGGTGGAACAATTTATGCTGCTTCTCTCTCTCTTGGTCCGAAACTATATCACATCGAGATAGCTCTAGGTCACTATAATAATTGGTCCGTTCCAGATTCACTTTCACATGTGAAAACATACATGAAGGTATGTTAATTCATCTCTTTGTGCAAGAAAGTTTACGTTTATCTTTTTGGTAGTTGGTACTTGATTTTGCTTCCTGAACTGACCTGACATGTAAATTAACTAGAGTTTCATGCCATTTTTTTCACCTAGTGGGCACCCACTCAAACATGAACATGTTACTAGGGTAGTTATCAAAGGTGCAATGGGTTTGCCTTTCTATCATTATGCAAATATCAATTATTGAGTAGCTGCATGGCACCCGTACAGTGCACTGCGCTGTTTAGTACAACTAGTTAGAGACCCGTGCGTTGCAACGGAGTCATAAAAATAATGAGGCAGAATTTACTGCCTGGCCAACTTCACACATCAAAACATTAGAGAGCAAGCGACAGAGAGAGAAAAGTGGTCAGAATACGCGAAGAGATGAAAAAAGTGGAGGAGGTGGGCGGTTGTATCCTGAGAGAGAGAAGAGGAGAGAGACGAATGGTCTAAATCAAATCGGATGGCTGAGAAGAGAAGAGAGAAGTCGTACCAACCAGCAACTCTATCTTTTGTAATAGTAAAGAAATCATGATTAAATAAACATATTTCGGAGTGCAAACAGAAACGAAATGTTATTTGGGTGACTGGGGCACTTAACCAAACAGTTGACCCATGATTCCAAAGCTTATGTTACCTCATCTATGAGTTTAATTTAATACATGTCCTAATTCTTTAGTAGTAGTGATGACCTATTGTTATGTTCAATCCAATACATGGTTCAAGTTGATAGAAATTGAGCATCTCAATTCTATTAGATGAATACCAATGGTATATATAGTACAATACAACTCTTAGGACTAATGGGCCATATATACATATATACATAACACCCCCCCTCAAACTCAACATGGGTCAAGAGGATCCGAAACATGGAGTTTGGGGAGATAGAGGCGATGTTGCTCTCAAGTTTGAGCTTTGGTGAAGAAATTAGCAACTTAAATCTCAGAGGGCACATACTAGAGAGTAATAGTCTTATGTTGACAATGGGAACGTGTGAAGGATGCATCTACACTAATGTGCTTAGTAAGCACATGCATCACTGGATCAATAGCAATCTGTACAGCACTAGTATTGTCACACAGAAGAGATGCAGGAGTACCGCATGACACACCAAGATCAGCCAAAAGTCAACGAAGGCAAACAATCTTTGAAGTAGTAGTGGCCAATGCTCGAAGTTCAACTACAACACTAGATCATGACATTGCAATCTGTTTCTTGGATTTCCAGGCAATGAGAGAAGACCCAAGAAGCATGGAATATCCAGAGATAGATCACTGATCAACAGGATCACTCACCCAAGTCGAATCAGAGTAAGCATGAAGTTGAAGGTGACTCTACTGAGAATATAAGAGACAACGATCAATAGTCCCCCACGGATAGCGCATAACATGTAGCAGGTGAGTATAGTGAACAGAAGTGAGAGTATAAACTAATTCGCTGAGAACATGAACGGAATGAGCAATATCAGGATGTGTTACTACAAGATAGACTACTCTCAACAATACGATGGTAACGAGGATACCCAAGAGGAGGGCCACCGACAAAGCTGAAAATGAAGCTCCATAGGAGTAGCAACTGTCGGACTGTCAGTAAGGCCAAAACGTGCAAGCAAATCCTGAATATAGCGTTGCTGATGCAAATAGTAGCCATCATCTGTGCATGTAATCTCAATTCCCAGAAAGTAACATATAGGACTCAAATTAGACTTCAAAAACTGTTCACTGAGCTGTTGCTTGACAAAAGCAATGTACTTCTCGTCATCTCCAATAATCAGCATGTCATCAACATATAGTAAAAGTATAGTACGATCATGTAGAGATGTATGAATAAACAATGTAGGATCATGATCACTTGGGAAGAAACTAGTAGCTAACACAACTGAACTGAACCGCTCAAACCAAGCATGAGGGGCCTGTTTAAGGCCATAAAGAGCACGACAAAGGTGACAAGCATGATCAGCAGGAGCCAAAACACCCTAGGTGGCTGCATATAAATCTCCTTTTGCAAATCACCATGAAGAAAAGCATTCTTCACATCCATCTGAGAGAATCCAAGAGCGAATAACAGATTGAGCAACAAGAGTGTGAACTGTTGTCATATGAGCAACATGAGCAAATGTCTTATCATAATCACAATCATGTGCCTGCTAAAAACCATGAGCAACAAGTCGAGCCTTATACCTCTCAACAGAGCCATCGGACTTGGTCTTGACCTTAATCACCAACTTGCAAGTAATAGAAACAGCATCACCAGTATGACCCAAAACTGCTAACTCAGTCATAGCTAATTGTCACTCATAGAAACAACCTCAGCTCAAAAATGTTGTGAAACATGAGATGTGAGTAAAAGAGTACGAGCAGTCTCAGTAAGATGATGGTGTTTACGTTCGGTGAACTGTTCTGAGCATGAGCATCAGGACAGAAAAGCTGAAAAAGAGTTCCCCAGCGGAGAAAAATTGATGAAAGCATGCGATAAGTACTCCCCCTTGAATTAGAACGAAAGGTCTAAATAAGAGTTGAAAACTAGGTATGAACCATATGGGCAAAATATTGATAAATAAACAAGAGTTGAGAACAATGTTTTATAAAACAGACCAAAATATATCGAGAATAATCATCAATAAAAAGTACACATTAGATATGACCACCTTTGGAAGCAAATTGAACAGGACCCCAAACATCAGAATGAACTTAAGCAAAAGGACAACTAGACTAAGATGTACTGGTAGGATAAGGGAGTTGCAATTGTTTACCAAGCTTGCAACTTTTACAATCATAACTAGTGTTGACAATGACACGACCTAGGACACCTTGACGAGCTAAAGTAGAAAGACGAGCCACACAAGTGACTAGGCCGATGATGCCACTGAGGAAAACTAACAGAGGCTGACGCAAAGACTGAAGATGCATGAGCGAAGGAAGATGGAAGACACTGACGATCAAGAAAGTACAGACCTTGAGAATCTCTAAGGCGATGCTAGTACTAGCCTTGACAATCTAGCACGTAGCAAGTAGAGTCATCAAATCCAACAAAAGGCATATCAGCAAGCTGGCCAACATATATAAGATTTATAGAAAGCTGAGGTACGAATGACACATCGAGAACAATAAAATGAGAAGTAGAGAGTGCCCTGATAGGCGACTGAATATGTGGTGCCATTAGCTATCTGTACATAGGAATCATCCATAATAGGTTGACATGATGCAAGGTGGGACTTATGCGATGTCATATGAAAAGAAGCTCCAGAGTCCAAAACCCATGGAAGACTAGTACCTGACACGGAAGAACAGTTACAACAAGATTGGCAAACCCACTAGGAGGGTCATCAGATGAAGACCACTGCTGAACTTGAGTCTGAAGAGCCTAAAGATGACCCAACTGAGTGGCAACTGACGAGCAAAATCCCCAACAGATGTAGGAGTGGAGGTAACAACCGCACCACCACCACCACGACGAGATGTAGGTCGTAGCTTTGGATGAAGTCGGTAGCACCTTTAAACAGGATGACCAAGCTTGTTGCAGTGAGGGCATATAACTTGATTGGATGTAGCATCAGGAAGTGGAACAGGCTGATAAACCTCGTGACGAGGGGCCACAAGAACAGACTGAAGTGGTGCTAATCCAAGAATAGACTGCGGTGGTGTCAATCGAAAGGACAGAGAGCAAAGACAGTCTCCTTAGCAATCAACGGAACAAAGGCCGCCTCCATGGTTGGAAGAATAGCATGTCCCAGTAGTTGAGCTCGAGTAGACTCAAAACTTTGTGTGAAGACGCATAACAAAGGTGAACATTAAATTTTGTGCATCATGACTCACCATGCCTACACAGCTAATACATCCAAATAGGAAGTAGAAACCATGGAGGTCAGCTATTGTGAAATGCGAGTGAAAGAACTATAGTACTCAATAGACATATCCTGCTGACGTAAATCATCAAGAGTTTGTAGAAGAGAAAAGCGACGTGCTGCACTGGTCTGTTCATATTGATGCTGAAGATATTCCCACATCTTGCGAGAACTTGGAAGATCAATGAAGTCCATCCTGATGGAAATTTCAACACTGTGACATAAGATACCCCTAACATGATCATCAGCACTTCGCAATGCAACAGCCTTCTTTGCATTAGTCTTCTCAGTCAGAGGCTCCGCTGATATATGAGAGAAGACCAATAGACTGAAAAAGCACGCGAACTAACGACGATCACTTACGATAATTCTGGCCATCCAGCTTAATATATGAGGCCAAAAGAGCACCTCCCATGCTTAGAGAACTAGGACAAGTAGAAACACCAGAGGTGGAAGCCATTACACCTGCAAACAATCAGAGGCATACGACAAATCACAAAAGCCCTCAGCGCAAACGATCCTCACCAAATCAAACCACACCTTGGCCGACCAAATCACACCACACCTCGGCTGGCAGACTCGGCACAACAAGTTGGCTAGCGTCTCCCTCTGGTCCTCTCCGTCAACTGAAGATGGATCATGATGAAGCCGGATCTGGTGAAGAAAAGAGCCGGCATCGGAGAAGGCAGCACCGGAGAAGACCAAGTGCAATGGGGTTCGACGACAGTGACAGATGGTGCAATGGAGAAGACCCACACACAGGCTGACGGTGAGAGGACGACACACGACAAAGCCGGATCTGGTGAAGAAGAGAGCCGACGTCGATGAAGGCGGCACCGTTGAAGACCCGTAGCGACAGAGAAGGCTGACACAAGGAGTTGGCTGCATGACGGGGAGAACTAGCGGCGGAGAAGGCTGGCATGGGGAGATCCGGTGATGATGACAAAAAGGGAGTCCGGCAGCTGGCGCACGGGGAGTTCTGGTGACGGTAACGAGAAGGGAGACCGGATCCCTAGCGGTGTAAGCGAAGATCTAGCCGAGCTGGATGAAGCCGAGAAGGCACAGCGGCAGCGGCCAGGTAGCACCAGGTGGAGCGTAAAGACACGGTGGCCGAGCGGCAGCGGATGGTGGCTTGTGTGCCTGTGTGAAAGCACGACCAGGCTGGCGGTGTGGTGGAGATGGCTGAGGTTAGGGCTAGCTATTTGGCTCTGATACCATGGTAGAAGTTGAGCATCTCAATTCTATTAGGTGAATACCAATGGTATATATAGTCAGGTTCAAAAAACCGGCGGTTACCGGATTTACCAGTGGGAACCGGTAAACAAAAAACCGAGCGGGTTAGGGTTTAGGTCTAATGCATTTCCTAGGTTGGTTTAGGGCCTTTTTGGTGCTAAATTACCTATTATATGAGCTAAATATGTTTCAATAATTGTACTCTCAACTTGGTGATTTCATTTTTAGCAGTTATCCTAGTTTGTTAGCGGTTTTCCCGGTTTTAAGTGGTTTTCCCAGTTACCCAAATGGTTACCTGTTTTCAAACCGCACATTCAAAATTTGATTCACGAATTTTGAATGGTTTTTTTCCGGGTTTTCCGGTAACCCGACGGTTACCGGTACCACCCGCCGGCCGGGATTCCCTCCGATTCCGAGTTTTTGAACCTTGTATATAGTACAATACAACTCTAAGACTAATGGGCCATATATACATAACACAAGTTACCCTTAGAAAAACTAGCTTATACTCCTTCAATGTACTTTTACTGATGGATTAATTTATTATTTTAGTTATCAGTTCATAAATGGGTTACCTTTTCACTTTTTAAATTTTAGGCATATCACTAAGAAGTGTGGGTCTTGGGCATCCTATTCTAACTGCTGCATATGAATTTTCTGTTACAGACAATTTTCTCAATGGATTCATTTGTCAAAACTCTGGCCCTGCCAGAGGATGTCATTGCTGGATGGCGCCCGAAGGTCATGGGTTAAATTGGCAAGGGTTTCATATAAACTGTATTATACTCTCTTTATAGAAGCAGGACCTATACTGCACACATAACATTTTCAGATTGAGACTACTTTGTTGCTGCTATGTATTCTGAAATGATGATTATGATAGGATGCATGGTTGATACTTTCCTAATGAACTGGAAATATCAAGGGCTTTCTTGGGCTGGGTATTAGTCTATTGGCTAGTGAGATGTACAAGCAATACATGAACCTAGTACATTATTGTCAGAGGTGCCAAAGTTGTATGTGCTAACACGAGATTAGGTGCGAGAAAGTGCCTCACTGAGATTAAGGCAAGAGGCCACAGGATGAAGTGCTTGCTTTTCATACAAAGGTAACTATTTTATGAAATTTTGGTCTGTAAGCTACAAAAGATAGGTCTAAGTATATGGGGTACATGCCATAAATCTCTCTAATTATGAAGGTAGACATAAGGCAGTGGCAATCCCTGATATACATTTCGAGGAATACTCTTTGTTAGGAAATGCTTATCAATTACTAGTAAGTAGTGACTATATTATTGGTGACTGACGGTGACTCCTAGTAGTTAGCTAATGTCAGGTGTCAGCTCAGACTTACGAACTGATTTAGTTTGCCTTACTGAGTTTGTATAAAATGGAACAGTGAGCAAACTTCAAAGTAATTCTTAAGTTAAAGATATGAGAACCATTTATTGTCTTACAGAACTAAACTATTCTTGAAAAAAAAAACACTATTTTGATACTTGTATAGTTGTATGCTGAATTCTGCAAAACATGTTTTTTTGTCCCTTGCACCCTAATTTAAGGTGATACCATACTGAGTGTGCTTGTCACTTCACCTGCATTGAGTGAGCTTATTAGGATCTGGTGCAGCCATATTGTTGACTCTTGATGTTGTGGTACGGATCTGAGGACCGAGGGTAGGGCACTACCCTTGATCGGCCGGCCATACCGCCACCAAAACTCTAAGACCTGTTGAAGAAGAGAGCGAGACTAGAGAACTTTATTTTTTTCTTTGCTTCATGATAATAGATACAATGTTGTCCCTTTTATAAGGATGTTTAAACTTAATCCTTAAGAAATATCTCTGTATTAAGGAACTAATCTCTAATAATAGAAAACTTATCTCTAATACATAGAAACAATCTGAAAGGAAATAAACCCAAATAATAAGAAAATTGCACCCACGAGGTACTGCTCACGCGTATGGCGCTACAGTATCGCACAATACTATTCATGTTGCTATAGTACCGTGTGGGTACCGTTCATCTGACACTGCGGTACCCCGCGGTATTGTTCGCAAGCCTGCTGCGTGCATCACCGAAACCCTAGGCCATAACATTACAACCCTCATGGCGAGACAGCTCGTCTCGAGCTGTCAAGTGGTGGCCATGGTTGAAGTTCTTCGTAACTCTATGTTGACAAGAGGGCATGATGATGACCTTGTGTCGCATGGAAAAAATCAGTGAAACTCCAATGGACAGCAACCCTTGGGTGTGGTTTGATGACATAGGAGACATCGAGGGCATGGGCACTTAGCATGGGGCAGCAACATCATCCCTCATGCCTTGGGATGCAACGATTGTGGAAGAGATGCAACGACGTAGTTGACCCCCACATGGCAACCATTGTGCTCCACACATGCGGAGGCACGGTGTCGGCCGGCCGCATGGAGATGACTGCCGCTGGACAGTGACAACCTTCCTCCTTGGCAAAGATACCAAAGGTGAAGCCTGAAGAGGAGTCATCGTTAGTGACGTAGCCAATGCTAATGCCGGCACTGGGGAAGGTGGTGGCAGCCCAACTATTACAATGGCACGCGACGCCTCTTTCTGCTCCTTTAGCTTGTCCACCAATTCCATAGCCTTCTTCATGGTGGCTATCATATTGTCGAGTAAAGACCCTATTTTCTTGTTGCTAGCCATCAACATGTCCAAGAGAGATAATTCAATATCGAAAGCCATGGTGAGTGGCTCGGTACCAAATGTTGTGGTATGGGTCCGAGGACCGAGAGTAGGGCACTCGCCCTTGATCGGCTGGCTATACCACCACTAAGGCTCTAAGGCCTACTGAAGAAGAGAGGGAGACTAGAAAACTTTAATTCTTTCTTTGCTTTCATGATAATAGGTATAATGTTGTCTCTTTTATAGGGATGACTAAACTGTTGGGATACGAGTAGGCTACACTAGCGCAAATTAAAATTTCTACCGCATAAATCAGGAAGCCATGCGAGTACGAGATCATAGATCGTTACTAGTAGACACGCAGTGTAGCGGAAGAAGAGTTGAAGCAGCCAATTCAACGAAGAGCGTGTCGGTGTAGGTGAAAGTAGTCGATCATCCTTCGGCCAACCATCTCCTCCTTGCGATTGTCCCGATCAGCGCCGTAGTCGTAGCAGCGCCTCTACCGCGGTCCACACGTCTAGGGAGGGAAAACCGTACGTCGGTGTGCTAGCACCAGCGCGCACGGCAGGGGTTATGAGAGGTGGTGGCTAGGGTTTCTTAAGATGTTTCCCTTAGCCCCCGCACCTCTCATTATATAGCCTTCAATCAGATCCATATCCGATACGAGTAGATATCGAAGCCCACTCGGAAACTATCATACGGATCCTTATCGTTCCAGCCTATTAAGTGTGTGACCCTGTAGGTTCATGTACATTTGGCCATGGGCCGAAAACTCCTTTCCGGTCCATAGGTCGGTAGCGGTTCTAGTAGGACATAACAACCCCCAAATATACATAAAGATCATATCGAACGAATCTATATAATGCTTATGTACGGATACCTTTGCCTTACGATATCAGATTGAACTAAGGCGAGAAGCGTGCCATCCTTTGATAGCTCGATCATTCACTCGAATTTGTGATGGATTACTCAGTTGTGATTTGACTCTTCAACCACATTCGGTATGGTCATGTACTTCCTTAATCCAACCACATTGAGGTGCTCAAAGATATCTCTCCTGTTATATAGGAGGGGCAAATTCCATTTTGATTGCTCATATCATTTTACATGTTTCATAGTAAACCCGAAAGCTATCTTTATGACCACCCAATCACGGAGTAGTGTTTGGTAACTCCTAAGTAAACTATTACACATGTAGAAAACAATGACGATCTCAGGTCTATGGATCCCACATACACTATATATGAGACCAACTGATGACACTTAAGAATATAACAATTCCCGCAGTGTCTCATGGTGGGTCAATCCAACACCATGTTCTCTAACATATGTCTACATTATTAATTTGATATCCCATATCCATGATCTGTGAAATATAATCATCAATCAATACATGTGCTGATCTGTAAATCATAATTGTCCTACATAATGATATAAGATCAGGAATAATTTAGAATAATATCAAAAACATAAATAAAGAGTTTCACAAATAAGTCACATACTTGTTGATCAATATTAAAGACATTTATTAAAGAGACAAAATAATATATTATTCAAAAGATCATAAACATAGAAGTGATACAATCATAGTTATCAAGTCGACAAGTCGACACCACCCTCCTAGTGACCGACTAGTCGACTAGTCGGCCGACTAGTCGTTGACTAGTCGACAGATACTGTTTATACTATTATATGCTATTTATACGAATATGTATATACAGAGAAAGATTTTATTGTAATTTTAGAAACCAAGAGGACTAAATCGTAAAATATCCATTACTTATAAGCCCACCGCTACGCTGGACTGCTGCCGAATCACTGCCTCGCCCGAGTCGCCCCTCGCCTCCGAGGCTTCGACCTCGCCTCTCCTCCTCCGCCTCTCCTCCGCCCGCGCCTCTTCTCCTCCGCCCGCGCCTCTCCTCCGCCCCCACTGCCGCCTCTCTTCCTCCGACCGGAGCCGATGGCGGCGACGGCGGATCTGGTGGCGGCGGTGGCAGATCCGTCGTCGGCGGTGGCAGATCCGGCAGCGGCGGCGGCGGAAGCAGTGGATCCGACGGTGGTGACGGCGGAGACGGCAGATCCGGCGGCGGCGGCGCAAGTCGAGTCGACCTCTCCAGTCGGTCCAGCGCCACCGACTTGTCGCCTAGTCGACGACGTCGACTAGGCGACGACTTGATAACCATGGATACAATTATCTCCATGATTGCCTCTAGGGCATATCACTAACATAAACTTGACTATCAAGAAATATATCTCTGTATTAAGGAAACTAATCTCTAATAATAGAAAATTTATCTCTAATACATACAAATAATCTAAAAAGAAACGAACCTAAATAAGAAGGAAATTGCACCCGCGGGATACCGCTCATGCGTACGGCGCTACAGCATGAGGTACTTACTGTTCATGGTTCTACAGTACAGGGTCCTGTTCATCTAGCACTGCGGTGCCCCCGCAGTATTGTTTGTGAGCCTGCTGCGTGCGTCACTAGGACCCTAGGCCATAACACTTGATATGTATACACCTTCTGATTGTGTAAACACTTCAGCCAAGAACCAATAGAAGGCCAAATGAAAGACTCCTATTACTACTAACAGACGTTTCTAAAAAAAGTACTACTGACAGACAAATAAGTACCTTCTACTGCCAGTATTGTAGCTTGCAGTCTGTTTCAGTACATCATCTTTATTTGTTACTCGTTGCACTTGAAAAATGTTGCATTACTTGACTTTTGGGGAGGCAAATTTGGTCCTACACAGTACACAGAATAAGCATCTACTTTACCCAACACATCAAATACACTGATGAATCCCTGAGTTTATGTTGAACCTGGTGCTAATTGACAGCTTGTTTGACACCAAAAAAGTTTTCTGTACTACTGCACACAGAATAAGCTCCTACTGGTTATAATACTTATTACAAGTTTTTCTTTTCTTGTGTTATTCCAATTTTTGTCCTTCCTGTATTATGTAAACTTAAGACTTACTGCATTGATGATTTGGCATGCCATGTTCTGTTTCTGTACTACTGCATTGATGATTTGGCATGCCATGTTCTGTTTCTGTACTTGATCCACTATGGTGCAATATATCAATCTTCGTACATTTATTTTTGAAGACTTAAGAGACTGTGCCAACCTCCAGAACAAGCACGTCAGCTCAGGGAAAGAGAATGTAATTGCAGTCTGGATCACACATTCCACTGCTATAAAATTTGTATTATGGCTTTCCAAAACAGTTTCTAATACTGTAATACATGCACCCCTATTCATGCATGCCTTTTGTTTGTATTTTCTTGAAGTTTATATGATCATGTTGAATCACCACCGAATCTCATATTCCATCAAAATAACTCACAAGCAACCAAATTCTGATCAGTTGTAGAAAACCGGATCCTATCAGGGACATAGTAAAATTGTACCATAAGGGCTGAATTAAGGCGTTCATTAATTATTGTCCAAAGACAATTGTTTATAACAGAAGGGAAGGTTCAACACCTATTATTAAGAGTTAATTCTTCCCTACTTGAATCATGAGCTAATGATTGTGTAGTGCCTTACTCTTTGGTCTTTAATTCTGAAATATGCAACGTGGGACGCTAGGTGCAAGTGCAACTGTTGTGGTACCTCCTACCAAGGCCCAGATGCCACTATATCTTCCTACTTTTTTTTTGGTATCTACTTTGATAATACTGAATAACAATATTGCAGCCAGACTACTTACTACATATGATTTTTATTTACATAAACATTATTTACTTGCTGTTAAAAGTGGTTCGGTTGTGCTTAAACATGCATGCATATAATGAACTATATGCTCCAGTATTGATTGATTGCTCGAGGAACGGAGCTGAAGTGTTACTGTTTTTCTGAACCTGCTGTCAACCTGACACAGTACGATGTTCTGTATCGTTCTCAACAGACCCGACCAGCTGACACTCCATCTGAGCTGGTAGTGAATGTTTGTAGGGGGGGTAAGAATCTACCATTCTACTATTTGCAATAGTGATGTGTGCTGTCATTCCTTGCTTAAAATCAATTTCATGTGATGTGCAACTGATTTTAATAGAGACGTGCTGTTCTTAATTGTTTATACCAAGTGACTTGTCATGTGATGATATCTTTCTTCCTTATTAGGAGAGACATGGCTATCAGAGGATCTAGGTGGACATGTTCCCTAGCTGTGTACATGAATGAGGTGGTGGATTTTTTTGGAAATTTTTCAGTGCATAGCTTTGAAGGTATTCCTATCAGATCTTTTTCGCTTTCAGTATCAAATGGAAAGTGTCAATAGAAATTACGATGATCATCATATGAAATTGGGAATTGTCATGGAACCTCGTTTTCTTTGTCAATAAAATAAAGAGGAATTGTCATAGCTGTTTTCTGCGTTGATGCAATGTTTATTTTAACTCCTTACTTGCCAAAATCTATAATCTATGCTACAGACCAGCCTTTTGGTGAGTTGATGAGAGATGAACAAATACATCGATCCATTTCATTGCGATAGTAATGTTGCTTGCTTGTTATTTAAGGATTCCGTTGCAGAAACACTGAATGTTAGAGCCAAGGTTTGTAATCGTTTGGACCATCCTAATCCTAGGCCCCACATATGTGAGATACCGCAAGTTACTAACTTCCAAATGTATTCATCCAAGCTTTGGGTTTGATAAAGCATCCCTGTGCATGAAGCTGAGTTGCCACATTATTCGCTGCTGTTTCTTTTTCTCCATGTTTTCTGTAACACTTAAGACACTAAACCCGCAATGATTGATAAGGATGTTGCACTCAGCATTAATGATTGACGTGACAAATTCCAATTAAATCACTCGTATGCCTATGGTAGGTGGTGTATCTTTTAATACAGCTTCAGAAAGTTCGTCAGTGCAAGATTTTGCAATGCGGGTTGTCAAATATGTGATCAGATTTTACTTTTCTTTTTTGAAGCGAACTGGCTTTATTTATCATATAGCTGACAATCACACTGAGCTGACATCAAAGAAACCCTTCATGCATTACATGTAAGCAGTTTTGTTTTCTTTCAACTCCGGCCTTCAAATGGCCCGACCAAAAGAGTACTTGTAGACAGATAAAATCTGAAAAAGATCGGGTCACTTTGTTCTTTTTCATCGACCTGGATTAGTCGTCAGTTGTCACAATTATTTTGTACAGGGATAAACTAGTGGCGGCCATCAAGGGGTTAGTGTCCACTAGCCGCTTCGCACTTCTGAGAGACATGAAGCATAATTTACGTCAATTCAACCACACTAAGATGCTGCTTTCGTTGGATGCAATGATTTAGTATCATATGCCCTTCTTCAGTACACACAACGCATCACTTTGGTCTTGTTGGTTTTATTTCATATGATTAGCCGCATGTATTCTATTCAAGCATGTTATCAAATGAAACTTGGTGGATGTGCCCCCATTGTGGAGAACATTGAAACCCACAAAAACACGCTACTCTCTAAAAAAAAAAAGGTTCCAACTGTTTCCGCAATGCCTTGTCTTCTTTCGACTGCAGTTTGCTACTAACTCTGATACTGCTCTGTGATGCACGTTTGCGTTAGCATTGCATTGGGCCAGTTCTTTTGGGTTGTAGCTTATATCTTTTAACTGTAGCTTATTAATCTAATGAATAGTGATTATCGAAAGAAGTTGAAGTCAAAAGACAGCTGAAAAGCCAAAAAGAACGGGACATTTACATGCTTGAACAGTTGCCAAAATATTGTATTTGTGAATCTTTGGTTTAGATGGTTTTTTAATCGCCAGTTGCCT
The DNA here is from genome assembly GCA_036346265.1 of Melocanna baccifera. Classification (NCBI taxonomy): domain Eukaryota; kingdom Viridiplantae; phylum Streptophyta; class Magnoliopsida; order Poales; family Poaceae; genus Melocanna; species Melocanna baccifera. The sequence goes on along the minus strand of CM070691.1, from coordinate 5,152,106 downwards.
GTGTTAACAAATACCAGTATATATAGACAGCAGTTGTGTATATAATTGTACATGTCTTTAGGGTGTGTTTTGTCCGTTGCCAAAGCTTGGTACACTTCCAGTAATTTTTTGATTTCTTGTGGCTAGCATTTTAGGACTTTCAGATAGAGACCAGACCACAATTGTAGTACTCCGCACTTTCTAGCCATTTGCCCCGCCTATCATAGGTTCGTTTCTAAGGAAAAATTTGGCGCAATTGTGGCTATTAATACGGCTTCCAAAAATTTGTCTTGCCAGCAACCAAACAAGTGTATTGATCCTTTTAGCTGGGTTTGAGTCGTTTTGATCAAGCATCACAGCCTTCACTGCTCTCATCTGCTACATGTGCTCGTTAAAAATCGAGTGGAAATGGAAAAAATGGATCCTAGCTGCTGCATCTGCTGATTGATTGTTGAAGTCTGTTGTTTCAATACGCTTCGTCTACTCCCGATATCACTATCCGTAGCTGACGTCATGTCAAAGTTACGGAACCTTCTTTTAATTTGAACCTAGTAGGTTCTCACGTAGCACGGACGATAACATGCGCAAGCATCTCAAGGACGATACCATGCATTAACATGTTGTTTCACGCCTAAGGGTTGAAATGAGCCGAGCCGAGCTTGCTCGAGCCAAGCTCGTGTCGGCTCGGAAGATCAGTAGGCTCGGCTTGGCTCGACTCGTTTCCGAAACGAGCTGGGAGATAGGCTCGGCTCGGTTCGAAATGCGGCTCAAGCTGGCTCGCGAGCCAGAACGAGCTAGTCGTAGATAACAAAGCAGTTCCCAGAATCGTAGATAACAACAGCAGCAGACAGCGAATACACAGCGATAGCGATTCACAACATCCTCACAAGTCGCGATTTACAAAGCAACGGCGATTCAACAAAGAAGTAGCTCAAAGAAGAAGAGCTCAACAAGAAGAAATTTAGCGAAGCGGCGGCAAGCGGCGCTTTACAAGTCACAAGTTTACGAGTTCACAAGTCACAAGTTTGCGAATAACAAAGAAGAAGAGACAGCAGCAAAGACAAGAAGATAGCGATTCACAACATCCTCACAAGTCAGCAGTTTACAAAGCAAACAATGATTCAAAGAAGATCGATTCCGCATGCAGCGATTTGGATGAGAGTTCACAAAGATCGCTTCGCAGCAGTTCAACAAAGAGAGGCCATATGATTGCAGATTTATCATTAGATGCTGAGGCTAAATACTTCCCATTGTTTGAGAATTGAAGAAACCATACTTCATCATGGTGTGAACGCAAAACCTGCAATAAGAAACCATACTCCAATTAGGCATTTACTCTAGGAATGAGAGACAGATCTGGCTCTTCTAGAATATTCAAGACAGCATTACCAGACACTAGCTGCTCTCTACGACGCTTTTAGGAAATGTAATGGTTTGAACATCATCCTCTTCATCTTCTTCCTGAAAAGATACATAATATTCAAGTTAACATAAGCAAAAACAAAATAGACAAATATTGCAGTACAGATGAACCTACCACAACTACAGGAGATCTCATGTCATCATGTGCACCTCTGATCCAGCTGGAGGCACAAACCAAATATTGAACCATAGCCGGACGTAAAGAACTCCTATAGTCATCTAGTACTCTACCTCCAAAGATCAAAGTTGATTCGAAGATACACCGAAGTCAGTGCGGTCAAGGAATTCTCAGCCATGTTCGACACAACTGGAAATCTATGTACATTCAAATTCCACCACGCGAGCAATTTGAAATCCTTATTATCTAAACTCTCATATACTTCATCTAGGTAGATGAGTAACTCTGACTTTGAAGGCTCGGTAGAAGTGGAACACAAGAATGACTGAAACTGAGATGAAACTGATGATAATGAGCTGCTTGTACCCATAGCTGAAGAGGAGGTTGCTTCACCTCTGTTGCCCATTCTGTTGTGCCGATGATCCATCTCAAACTGTGAATACAAATCTTCCAATTCAACCTTGACATCATCAAGCTCTTTTGCAGCTTTTGAGGGCTCATACATTTGGTTGAAGCACCAACTAATGAACCTCATCTTAAACCTAGGATCAAGAATAGTAGCAAGGACCATGACATTGTTCTTTTCTTCCCAATACTTGTCAAACTTATCCAACATTGCAGCAGCCATTTTCTTCAAGTACTCATCTCCAGAAAATATTGCGGATCTTAATGCAATCTTAACATTAACTATATAAGGATAAAAAATATTTGTCGTTGGATAAGTTGATCCAGAAAATGCACTAGTCACTTCAGTTAAGGACTGCAATATTGGTGCAATTTTTTCATACAATAACCAATCTTGGCCCGATGGTTGCCATTGATAATTTGCATCCGTGTCAGCATAACACACTAAAGCATCCTTATAAGCAATACATACTGACAACATTCTGTATGTGGAACTCCATCGTGTACACACATCAAGGCTCAATCTAGGGCCAATTTGCAAAGCAAGCGATGAGCAGATTTGTAAGAATTTGTGCATACGAGATGGAGACTTCTTTATATACTTTACTATTTCTTTGAGCTTGTGAATCAAAGGTTCTAATGGTTGTAGGCCATCATTAACAACCAAATTCACTATATGAGCACAACATCGAACATGAAAATACTTGGCAATGAACCAAGCTGATGCGGGGGACCGGGGAGGGAGGCGGCGGCGTTGGGTGGGGGGACTGGCGGCGCGGGGTGGGGGCAGACCGGGGAGGGAGGTGGGCGGAGAATGCGGGGTGGGGGGGACCGGCGGCGCGGGGTGGGGGGAGACCAGGGAGGGAGGCGGCGGCGCGGGGGGGGGGGGGGGTGGGCTGGCGGCGTGAGTTGGGGGGACTAAGGGCGGAGAATGCGGGGTGGGGGAGAGCGAGCGAGTAGGCTCGTGATGAGGCTGAACGCGAGTGCTGAACGGATGAGGCGATTGGAGACCGGATGCTTTCGAGTCCGGCTCGTTCGGCTCGCGAGTGGCTCGTGAGCGGGCTCGGGCTCGGCTCATTTCTATCACGAGCTGGACACTGGGCTCAACTTGGCTTGAATCAGTACGAGCCCGAGCCGAGCCGGCTCGAGTTCGTTACGAGCCGAGCCGGCTCGCAAGCCTCAAACCAAATTTCCACCCTTATTCACACCCATCTTTGGCCGCCTCCTTTCCAGCTTAGCCTTATGATTTTCCTGAATAAACAAATAAAATAGTTTTTATCTTTTTAAAGTGGTTTATTGGAACAATTTTTTCCAAGTAGTTTATCGGCATTCAGTACGTTTACGTTAAGATTAAAGGCTATGCGCCAGAGCCATCAGCTGTTGAAATATCTAATTGCTTACATATATGTTTGGTTCAGGTGTATATTCGGTTTATTGCATATATTTTGAACCAAATACAGATTGTAATCCTTCTCTTGTAATCTTTGATTCAGTTTCCTTGTAATCCCAGATTCTATTGCCATATGGCCTATAGTTATATATATATATATATATATATATATATATATATATATATATATATATATATATATATATATATATATATATATATATATATATATATATATATATATGCTTTCGAGTCCGGCTCGTTCGGCTCATGAGTGGCTCGTGAGCGGGCTCGGGCTCGCTCATTTCTATCACGAGCTGGACACTGGGCTCAACTTGGCTTGAATCAATGCGAGCCCGAGCCGAGCCGCTCGAGTTAGATCATGAGCCGAGCCGGCTCATAAGCCTCAAACCAAATTTCCACCCTTATTCACACCCATCTTTGGCGCCTCCTTTCCAAACTTAGCCTTATGATTTTCCTGAATAAACAAATAAAATAGTTTTTATCTTTTTAAAGTGGTTTATTGGAACAATTTTTCCAAGTAGTTTATCGGCATTGATGACGTTTACGTTAAGATTAAAGGCTATGCGCCGAGCCATCACCGTTGAAATATCTAATTGCTTACATATATGTTTGGTTCAGTGTATATTCGGTTTATTGCATATATTTTGAACCAAATACAGATTGTAATCCTTCTCTTGTAATCTTTGATTCAGTTTCCTTGTAATCCCGATTCTATTGCCATATGGCCTATAGTTTTATATATATATATATATATATATATATATATATATATATATATATATATATATATATATATATATATATATATATATATATATATATATATATATATATATATATATATATATCACACACATATACACACAAAGCAGCGCTGGGCATTGTTAGGGGTGCAAACAGAGCGGATATGAACGGATATTGCTCATTTTGTATCTTTTTTCATATTTTTTGTCGGAGTCGGAATCAGATACGGATAGTGCCGGATACGAATACAAATATTCTCGGTCAGGAATATGGAGCGAATACATGCCGCTCCGAATACGGTTAGTCTTGGTCACGAATATTTACTTGGATAACGTGCGAAAACAAAAACCATATATATCGCATGTGTAAGAATCAATCACCATACTACATATCTATAATAGAACTATATTAGTAGCTTAGCAAGCAATTTCATATAATGACAGGAACAAGTTAAGCAACTAGTAAATTCTAGTTAGCAAATAAATGATAGAGACTAGTTAAATAAGTAGTAGCTAACTAGCTACATGCCATACGGTTCGAAAGTAAGAATTGTTCATAGCCAAGTAGTCAAGTACATCACTAGTTCATTTAATTTCATTACATTTACATCACATGATAAGTAACTATCCGGTAACTATTTGAAAAATATCCGGTAACTATCTGAAAAAATATTTGGTAACTATCCGAAAAATATCCGGTAACTATCCGAAAAAAATATCCAGTAACTATCCGAAAAAAATATCCGGATAGTTTCGTATCCGTCGGATAATACCTTTTTCGAATCTGTTTCCGTATCTGGTAAAAAAATATCCGACTCCATTTCCGTATCTAGCAAAACCTTCGGATATCCGAAAATATGCTCCGAATTAAAACGGACGGACGGTCGAAAAATATCCACTCCGTTTGCACCCCTAGGTATTGTCCATTGCGCCAAAACCAATACTCTCTCCCTCTCTATTTTCTACATGGTATCAAAGCCTTTCTAATCTCCAACGAGATATCTCGCACAACTGTCCATGATTTGAGCATTGCAACCAATGCAACTGTCGGCGCGCCGTCCACCAGTGCAAGACTCATGCTGACTCCCTTCTTCAACAGTCTGATCAACATCAAATTCTCAAGAGACCACTATCTCCTCTGGAAAGCTCAGATGCTACCGTATCTACGAGGACAACATCTTCTCGGCTATGTTGATGGCTCCGTTGAGCAGCCATCTATGATGGTTGTAAAGTCAACCGACAAGAGAGTAGTTCAGGAGCCGAACCCGAATTATTATGTTTGGGTGTAGCAAGATCAATATGTGCCGAGCTCTCTTCTTGCCTCTTTTTTGAAAGAAGTGCTTGCACAGGTGCTGTTCCTGCCCACCTCACGTGAGGTTTGGGAAGCACTAGGACGCATGTTCTCTTCGCAGTCACAAGCAAGGATCATGCAAATTCGGCTACAACGGGCAAACATCAAGGAGGAAGGAGGATTTTGTGACGACCTACATCAACAAAGTCAAGAATCTTGCTGACACCATTGCAACGATTGGAAAACCACTTGAGCAAGAAGAGTTTGTGATCTATGTCCTAGCCGGCCTTTGACTCGGATTACAATCTGTTGGTCACTTCAGTTCGTACAAGGCCTGATCTCATCTCGCTTAATGATCTCTATGCTCATCTTCTTAGCTACAAGATGTGTCTAGCCTTTCAAGATCAAGATGGCGGATTCCAGCTTCATGAGTCGCTGGCCAACCTGACATTGCACAACAGAAGATGTAGGAACCGTGGCTGGGGACGAGGCCGTGGAAGTCAGCAAAGAGGAGTCCAATTCGGAGGTGGCCAATTCAATGGAAATCAGGGATGTGGTTGTAGCAATGAAACACGTCCAACGTGTCAAGTTTGCGGTAAGTGAGGTCACAATGCTCTATGTATTCCACCAATTGCGTTATTAAAAACTGTATGTGATATTCCAGTACCACAGATGGTTTTTGTTAAAAACCGCCTGTGATAATCCGACTATGTATTTATTGCGCCGCTCAGAACCGCATCTGTCTTCATTTCGATTCAGATCTAGCCGGTGCTGCAGCTGAAAGCGGCAAGGCTTTCAGGCCATTTAATTTGGTGGAAGTAGGCTTATTTGGCAGGAGAGCTTTGAAGATTCATCAAGTTAATTCTTGGTTGCTCTAGATATGGTTAGTAATAAAATTTATTTTTGATTGCATCAAAATTTAGATCTAACTAATTTTTGGTGATGGTTATATATATACTTTGAAGATCTAGCTAATTTAGATTTAACTAGCCTTAATGCATGTGGTATATATGTAGTAATACTAAGTTGTTATATATGTATATAATATAGGACCGAAGCTGGATGTATACCGCGAACCGTGTGAGTGAAGAGTACATTAATGACGTATTTACTTTTACAAGAGTTGCCGAGAAGGATATGTTGAATAAGGGGGTGGAATATATGTATTGTCCATGCACTAACTGTAAGAATTTAAAGATGTTTAAGAATCGAGAGCAGATTGAAGCGCACTTGATTTGGAGGGGTTTCAAAAAGGGGTACACATCTTGGACTAGTCATGACGAAGTCAGTGATATGTCGTCGGATGACTTCGCTGATGAAGTCAATGATATGCCACCGGATAACATCACCGGTGAAGTCAATGATATACCGCCGGATGATGTCGATTGTGGTTCGGATTCGGATAGGCTGCATGATGACAATCTGGATCAGATGCTTCGTAATGTAGAAGAGAACTATGATGAGAGAGAGTATGTTAAATTCCGAGACTTGATGGAGGACTCGGAAAAACCTTTGTTCACGTGCTGCAGATCAAAGTATACGAAGTTGTCAGCTGTGCTTGAACTGTTGAAATTGAAGGCAAGTAACAGTTGGTCCGACAAAAGTTTCACGGCGCTGCTAGGTCACCAATCCTAAGGTTTGTCAATATTCCCATAATTATTTCATACTTATCAAGTTATATATGTACGCACATTGATATTCCTATCGACAGGCTACACACATCCTTACAACTGCGTTGCAACAGCCCAACCTTGCACAAATTCGAGGAGAGTGCTCATACTTTTTGGTGTCTAGAGTCATAAAATCAGATTGAGAGTTCCACAACGTAGAATGATTTTTTTTATTGCTCTATTACTCCAGAATCGAGATCTCGCGAAAGGAACAGATCCATAATCAACGAATTTGTCAGGCTGCACATGCAATACTTGGATGTTAATCACTATCCAAATATTGCTTGTGCAGCCTGATAAGTTCGTTGATTATGGATATATTTTTTTGGGAGACCTTAATTCCAGAGTGATAGAGCAATAAAAAAATGCAATATTACTTTCTAAGTGCAAATGCAACGTACATATTTTATAATTGTGTATTTGTTAATGGATATTTTATTTCACATCAATTAATTGATTTGTGAAATAGATGTTTTATGTTTGTGAAATAAATTGAGATGTGAATTGGATGTATATATATACATGTTGATCTGCTTGTTTCAGAGGGCATTGCTAGCATTTCTTAATACTAGCCAATAAACAGAAATAGTTTTAGGGATAGAAAAGAATATCACAGACAATTTTTAAGTAAAAACCGTCTATGATATCGATAATCATAGATGGTTCTATATATAGACCCGTCTGTGATAGTGTTTTTTTACAGACGGTTCTAGTTACGAACCGTCTATATTGTATTTATCACAGACGGCTCACAAACCGTCTGTGATAACCTTCGATTATCACTAACCCATAAATTCAAACAGTTTAAAAAATCGTCTGTGATAACGTTTTTGAACCGTTTGTGATGATGATTTCTGTAGTAGTGCACTTATATTCATGTTGAACAAGAGCCATCAAACTATGATGTGTCCCTTTTCAGCCACAGTGGAAACAAGCTATGGATGATTAGTATAAGGCATTGCTATTAAACAAGACTTGGAGACTTGTTCTAACAAGATAAGGAGTAAATATTATTGACTGTAAATGGGTTTTCAAGATAAAGAAGAAAGCTGATGGCACAATTGACCGGTTTAAAGCACGTCTGGTGGCAAAAGGGGTATAAGCAAAGGTATGGATTGGATTATGAGGAAACTTTTAGTTCAGTTGTTAAAGCTACAACTATTCATATTGTTTTATCTTTGGCTGTTACAAATAAGTGGTGTCTTAGACAACTAGATGTGCAAAATGCTTTCCTTCATGGATATTTGGAAGAAGTATTTATGAGGCAACCTTCAGGGTATGAAGATGATATTCATCCAGGATATATCTATCGGTAGGAAAAAGATCTATATAGGCTGAAACAAGCACCACGAGCATGGTATTCTTGATTGAGTTCAAAGCTGCAGGAACTTGGTTTTGTTCCCTCCAAGACTGATGTTTCATTGCTTGTTTATAACCATGCCAGTACCAACAACTCAAAGAAGATTTTGCGATTAAGGATCTTGGTGACTTACACTATTTTTTAGGTATAGAGGTGACTAAGAAAGAGAATGGCATGGTTCTAACCCAAAGTAAGTATATCTCTGAGGTGCTTCGCCGTGCCAACATGGAAGGATGTAAAACTGTAGCAACATCTATGTCCTATTCAGAAAAAATGACAAAAGAAGGACAGCTTCTGTCAGAGGCTGGGAGCACAAAATACAGAAGTATTGTGGGTGCGTTGCAATATCTCACATTGACATGGCCAGATATTTCATATTCAAGGAACAAAGTTTGTCAATTTCTCTCAGGAGCAGTGAAAATGAATTCTTCGATATTTAAAGTCTACATCTACAATGGGGATTCAGATTCAAAGGTCATTCTCTTCTCTAATCAGTGCTTTCTCTGATGTTGATTGGGCAAGGTGTCCTGATGATCAAAGATCAATAGGAGGCTATGCAGTTTTCTTTGGATCAAACCTGATTGCCTGGGGTTTAAAGAAGCAACAGACAGTACCACGCTCGAGCACAGAGGCAGAGTATAAGTCTTTAGCCAATGCAATAGCCAAAGTTGTGTGGGTTCAGTCATTGTTGCGAGAACTTGGTGTTTTTCAAGCTAGGTCACATGTTCTCTGGTGTGACAATCTTGGAGCCACGTATTTGTTAGCTAATCTAATTTTTCATGCACAAACTAAGCACATTGAAGTGGATTTTCACTTTATACGAGAACAAGTGGCGCACAAGTTGCTTGAGATCAGATTTATCTCATCATATGACCAAGTTGCAGATATATTTACGAAGCCTCTTTTGGTTCGCAGTTTTCAGTACTCTGGAACAATCTGAATTTGGTTAAACTAGTTGAGATTGAGGGGAAGTTTTGAAATATCTGATTGCTTACAGATATGTTCGGTTCAGGTGTATATTCGGTTTACTGCATATATTCTGAACCGAACGCAGATTGTTATATGTTCTATAATCGTAATCCTTCTCTTTTGTAATCTCTGATTCAGTTTCCTTGTAATCCCGGATTCTATTGCCATACGGCCTGTAGCACGTCCGACAACCATCTGAATTATATACAGAGCAGCGCTGGGCACTATCCATTGCGCCAAAACCAATCTACTCTCTCTGTCTTCTACACCAGCCATAGCCGAAAAGAACTCACCCGGATCTGTGCTCGTGGCCTGCTGGCCCATGCCACAGTCGGTGCAAGACACCGGCAAAAAGGAAGAGATGGGCTTGCGACGTCGGGCGAGAGAACCTGCTCCGTCGCCGGTGCGCGTATTGACGGTATTGTTCGTCTCATGGTCCCCTACCTCTTTGCGTGACGATACGCATGCACGAGTTCGGGATTCGCTTTCGGGAGGCAGTTAAGCTGCATGGACGCGTGCCAGACGCCGACGCACCGCGGACGCGACGCGCGGCGGATGCGTCCATGTCCGGAGAGCTCAGCTGAAAGCGCCGTTTTCCTGCTAGAACGTTCGTTTTCACTGCGGTCTCTCAACTCGCATGTTAAACGTTGCCGAAGCATGGGCATGGGCATCTCCCGAAGTCGTGAGATGCCCACATGGGTAGTTACCAAATTTCGTCAGCGGCAGTGAGACACTCGAGTGCGAACCGTGACGTGTGTCGGAGAAAGGCGCGGTGGTGTTCTCTCGGTCGAATTCTCTACCACTGTTGCTTCAACCGCAACAAACAGGGTGAATAGCTGCAAGATCGCACCCTCGCAATACGAGTGTATGAACTGTTTTAAACAGAGTGACTTCTCGATACGTGTGTCCCTTACTCTCTTAACCCTTCTCGTAATCACCCAAAAGTCATAGCACTTTTGAACGGGGACTGATGACGACGCCAATGCCACCTGATCACGGAGAGAAATGAAGATGTGAATCGTTGAACCGTGCTGTCCGTCCGATCGGCCTCGTAAACCCGTGCCGACGAGGGAAGCATTCCTCACAGTCGAGTAAGGGGAATGATGCATCCCGTGCCGTGCGTCACACACGGTCGTTTGGTGCGTTTGCAAGGCACTGAATGCGTTGATGTCAATGTCAGTTCTTTTCTACTCCTACATCAGCTCTGTGGCCACTAGACCTGCGGTTCTGCAAAGACCAATACAATGAGAATAAGCTAAGGTCCCCGACCAATAGGACGGCAAAGAGAAGATAGCTGGAGCCTGCAGTCACAGTACGTACCACTATGCCCCTGGGCCCGTCTGCCCTCCATCAACTGCTGCCCGGTCGGCCGAGGGCGCCCACGCGTCCCGCTCGCACAACTGCTCCCGGGCGGGCGGGCCCATCCCCCGGCTGCCTCTCGATCGCCGCTCTGATCGCGCGCGTCCAAACGGCCACGAGCTAGCTAGGGGCACCGGGCACTGCGCGCCACTAGCCTTGCCACGGCACGTCGGCATCCAGCGGCATGGGCACTGCCCCGCCGCATGGACGCTTCCGCTCGTCCGCTTGCGGTGATGTGGGACGCGCCGCTGTTGCGTGATAGAGAGCTAGGTGCTAGTGTGGTATGGGTGGAAAAAATGGATAAAAGGGACGTGCGGACGCAGTGCTGTGCGGATCGCTTGCCCCCACCCCCGCGCGCGCGTCCCCACCCTGCCCGGCCGCCTGACCGGCCGTGTCGTTTCCCCCACCGCGACGTTGTCGCCGTGCGCTTGTTGGGCACCGGCGGCCCATGGCCCCCTACTGTCCGGGAAGAAACCGCCACGGGCTACCTCCGGCCGGGCGCATGGACACCGCGCGTAGATGTGAGCTGAACTGTGTCCCGTACGCGCGCGATCTCGACCGGGAGATCACATCATGAAACGTCTCCCGTCCACGTCAAGAGAGTTCCGGATGAGGTGCACCGGTGTGTGAGGCCGAGCGCGTCGGGACGGCGCATCGCGTTAGAGCACTGCCGCGCAGCATGGTAATCCGTGATGCCGGCGGGGTACGTGAAACCTGTTGTGTATGGCTCATATAGGCAAAGAAAATGGTTATGTTCGGAAAAGTGGAGTATCTTTTTCCGGACATAGTCTACAAGAGAAAAAAAATACAGTTTGTATCAGGTTACGAAAGAGGGAACAAGGGCAAAGTCCCTTGTGGTACGGACTAGGTGTCCGAAACGAACATGAAATCAGGGTATAAATATATACTTCCGATATCTTGTAACACTAATCGTGATAAGAAAATCTTCATACGGACGGAGCCGCCACGATATGGCTCCTAGGGATATAGCCATTGCCGAACCTCGTAAACAAATCTTTGTGTCTCTTTGTGTACTCTTGTGCTAGGGCTGCCACCGGTTTCAATAATTGGTATGAGGCTCTATTGAGATGGCGGCGTCGGGTGCTCGGTTTGAAGTAGTGAAGTTTGACGGAACTAGGAACTTTGAATTATGGCAGACGAGAGTGAATGATCTATTAACGTAGCAGGGATGTTCCAAGGGGCTATATGAAGCAAAGCTAAAGGACATAGAGGACGATGATTGGGATAACTTGAAGGTGCAGGCAGCCGTGATTATATTGTTATGTCTTTCAGATGAAGTCATGTATCACGTGATGGATATGACCTCGCTAAAGAAAATTTAGGACAAGTTGCAAATTTAGTTTATGTCCAAATTACTCACAAACAAGTCGTATCTGAAGTAGAAGCTATACGAGTTGGAGATGCAGGAGATTTCTGATCTTGCACAGCATGTCACTACTTTGAATTAGGTGATCACCGACCTAGGATGTTTGGAGGTGAAAATTGAGGATGGAGACAAGGCGATAATTCTACTATGTTCATTAGTACCTTCTTATGAATACTTGGTTACCACTTTGATGTATGAGAAAGATACTATCAAGGTTGATGACATCACTGCGCCTTGTTGGCGCATAATCAACGAAGGCAAGACGTAGGGGAGAATTCTTATGGTGATAGTTTGTACATAAAGGGTGATCATGGAAGGAAGCAATAAAAGGAGAAGATTGAGAGGCGTAAATCCAGATCAAAGTTAAGGAGTAGAAAGAATATCAAGTGTTGCAAGTGTAAGGAGATGGGGTATTATAAGAGAAGTTGTCCAAAATTGAAAGAACATAATAGTGGCAAGCATGATGAGAAGACTGTGAATATAGCTCAAAAAGATGACTCATACAACAACGATGTAGATGTTCTCTTAGTTTCAAATAGTCAGCCGTTAGATGTGTGGACTCTTGATTCAGGGTGTTTGTACCACATTATGTTTAACAGGGATTGATTCGCCTCATACAGGTTAGGTAATTTTAGTTCGTTTACCTTAGTAATGATACATGCTATAGTATTATGAGAATAGGTAATGTTAAAATTAAGATGTATAATGGTACTATTAGAATAATACGTGATGTTAGGCACATACCAAGGTTGAAAAAGAATCTAATTTATCTAGGCACCTTACATGATAGTGATCTTATTTATAAAGCTGATAAGGATAAGAAAACCATAAAAATTTGTAAGGATGCATTGACTGTGATGAAAGGTCAAAGGAATGCTAAAAATATTTACATATTGTTAGAAAGCACTGCTGTAGGTGGAGGTAATTCAGTTGAGTCACATGATGATATAGAGAAACTTTAGCATATACAATTGGGTCATCTTAGTATTTCTAGAATGGCAAAATTTCATAAGAGAAACCTATTGAAAGGACATAAAAGTTGTGGATTGGGTTTCTATAAGTTTTGTGTTCTTGGAAAATAGTCTAAGGTTAGCTTCTCAGATGGCAAGCATGAAACTGAAAGCATTGTTGATTATATACAATGTGATGTGTGGGGGCCTACTAGAAAGTTATCAATGGGTGAAGCTTTGTATTTTATTACTTTTATTGATGGTTTATCCACAAGGTTTGAGTGCATTTCATGAAACAAAAATTAGAAGTGTTTGCCAAATTCAAGGTGTGAAAAGCTAAGGTGGAAAATCAATTAGGTAAAAAGGTAAGGTATATGAAGTTTGATAATGGTACTGAATACACTGATTCATAGTTTTAGAAATATTGTGAGGAGCAGGGGATTCAGTGACATTACACAGTGCACAAGATACCGCAGCAAAACAGTGTGACTAAATGAATGAACATGACTATCTATGAAGGGCAAGATGCTTGAGGTTGAATGCAAGACTTTCTAAACGTTTCTGGGTAGAGGCTATGAACATGACATGCTATCTCATAAATAGATCACCACGAACATATCTAGTGGTAAGGTTGCAGAGAGAGTATGGACTGGTAATTCGGTTGATTATACTAATCTATGATTTTTTTGCTTGTCCAACCTATATGCATATATCAAGTGATGAAAGATCGAAGTTTGATGTTAAGGCAAAGAAGTGTATTTTTCTGGCTACAAGAAAGGAGTTAAATGGTACAAGCTTTGGGATCCAATATCAAAGAAGGTGGTGATAAGCAGGGATGTTGTCTTTCATGGAAAATCAAAGCTACAATAAAATAAAGGGGAGGCGGCATAAGATATTATAGGTTCAGATACAATGCAGGTGGAGTTGAAACATTATTCATAGACTCAGGATGGGAGTTCTACTATAAGATGTTCCAATTCAGATGATTTGCATAATTTTTAATTAGCAAGAGATAGATAGAGACGTACCAATGTGAAAGCTCCAGAGAGATTCGGATATGAAGAACAGGTTTCCTTTGCTCTTCTTGTTAGTACTGATGAGCCAACTAGTTTTCAGGAGACAATTACAAGCTAGAAAAAAGATAGATAACTACAATGACAGAAGAGATGGTCTTTAGAACGAAAGCAATTGGGTGCAGGTGGATCTACAAGAGAAAGCCAAGCAATATTAGAAAAAGAAGGGGAAAAGTTCAAAGCTCGGTTAGTTGCAAAAGAGTATTCACAAAAGGATATTTATTAGGATGAGGTATTCTCCTAGTTGTGAGGCATACTTATATTAGAATAGTTCTTGCATTGGTAGCCAGTTGGGATTTGCACTTAGAATAAATGGATGTGAAAACAGGGTTTTTGCATGATGATCTTGATAAGCAAATCTACATGGAGCAACAAGAAGGGTTCACTGAACCAAAAAAACAGCACCTAGTTTGCAAGTTAAAGAGTCATTGTATGGGTTGAAATAGTCACCAAGGCGGTGGTATAAGTGTTTTGACTCCTACATGTTGAAGATTGGCTACAGGCGATGTGAGTATGACTGTTGTGTTTATGTTCAATGCCTTAATGATGTTTCGCTTATTTTTCAACTAGTGTATATTGATGATATGCTAATTGCTGTAAAGTACATGAGTGATGTGATTGGTTGAATGTTTTGCTAAGTCAGGAATTTGATATGAAAGACTTAAGGGAAGCAAAGAAAAACATCATACATATACATGGAAATACACAGCGACAAATGCTCAAGAAAACTGTGGTTATCTCACCGGAAGTATGTTGAGAAGATTTTAGAGTGATTTGGTATGACCAAAGCCAAACTAGTAAGTACTCTATTAGCACATCACTTTAAACTCTCTTCCAAATTTTATCCTGTAGCAAACAAGGAAATTAAAGAGATGACGAAGGTTCCTTATGCTAGTGCAGTCGGCTCCTTAATGTATGTAATAGTTTACATGCGGCCAGATTTGGTTCATGTTGTAAGTCAAGTCAGCAAGTTTATGGCTAAACCAGGGAAGCGACGTTAGGAGGAAATCAAGTGGATATTCAAGTACTTGAGAGAGACAACAAGTCATGGTATTGTTTTTGGTGGAAAACAAAGTAATCCTTTGGTTGTTGGATATGTGGATTCAGACTATACCGATGATTTGGGTAATGAGAGATCTACAACTAAGGTAGAGTACATCGATGTGGCTGAAGCTGCAAAGGAAGTGTTATGGCTTGCAGTACTAGTGAAGGAACTGGGCATTGAGCAAGGTGGAGTTCGAGTGAATTGTCATAGTCAGAGTGCAATTTATTTGGTGAATAATCAAGTGTACCATGCCAGGACATAACACATTCATGCAAGGTATCATAGGATCAAAGAATTGATTAACTTTGGAGAGATTGATTTGATGAAAGTGCATACTGATGATAATGTTGTAGATATGTTGACCAAACCTGTCACTGCCAACAAGTTTTAGCGTTGCGTCAACTTGTTGGGAGTCACAAACTGATGAGCAAGAAGGTAAACCCCCCAAGTTCATAGGTGTGTGAGGAGCATCAAGGTGTTTTTTTAATTCTTTAAAGTGGTACGATCATTAGGGTGGAGATGGTGTTCTTCAAGGCGGTAAATTCATTAAGGTAAAGATTTATTGTTGATGACTCATATATGCAAAGAAGTGGCTATGTCTGGAAAAGTGGAGCCTCGATTTTCCTGACATAGCCCTATAAGAGAAGGAAACATAGTTTGTATCAGGTTATGAAATATTATGGGCTGCAGGGGGTAAAGCCCCCCGCAGTACGAACTAGGTGTCTAAGACAAGGATATAATCAGAGTATAAATATATACCGTTGACCTCTTGTAACCCTAATCATGATAAGAAACTTTTCATATGGACAAAGCCACCAAGATATGACTCCCAGGGACGTAGGTATTATCGAACCTCGTAAATAAATCTTCGTGTCTCTTATATGCTTGTATGCTTGTTGTGATTCTTCTCTTGTTCTGAGGCTGCCACCGATTTTAACAAAACCAAGAAGCGTTTGTGAGATGTTGCAGTGCGATGCAATGCATGCATGGGGTATGGCCATAGCCGCCTACCTATATATAAAGAAGTGCACATCAGATTGGCCAGACTCGTGCTTTGTTCTTTTGTGCAGAGCACATTTTTGGGGATGGGCAAGGTTGTCAGTATCACGATACAAATCGTAGTATCGTACGATCCTACTGGAGATAGATGACACAAATCGCAATATGGATCGGAATCAGGTAGTATTGCAGTGGGATCATAATCCAGCCCATAGAATCGTTAGGATTGCGCTAGGATCACAGTAGGATCGTGATCCTGGCAATAAACTGTAAAGCATATAAAATTTGATATTATATATTGTTTGTTTAAGTTGCACTAGTTTAATTTGCTTTGTTTTGTTATTCTAAGGTAAAAAATATTATCTTTGACATATTGCACTTTTAGATTATTATTTTATTAAAAAATAATTAAATAAGTTTTAAAAATCAACCTTAATTTAATATAATATAAAAGTGTACTCAAATTATAAAATTAAATTCAAAAAAACTATTATAAACTTACATATTTATAAATATAATTTGATTTTTATATAAAATATGTACACTTTTAAAGATTTAGTAGAATCGTGATTCTATGATTCAATGCTACGATCTGATCCTATCAAATGAAAAATGATTCTCCCTGAGATTACGATCCTAATAACTTTGGGGATAGATGCTCACTTGCCTGCCTTCTCTCGCCGGTGTCAGATGCCTGAGCCACGTCAGGCGCCTCTCCATGCTTGGCAGCTCATGCATGCTTGAGAAGCTGCCATACGCAGAGCTGCTTGTTTGCATACTGGTTGGCTACAGTTCGGTTCTTCTGGCAGAGTAGACACTGACAAGAGAAAACGGGCAGCAGCTCGACATGGATGCATGCATGGCTAGAACATTTTTAGAGAACGAGATTGGATAATGTATCAGACTATCAATGGATGTCATATTTTTATTCTATTTTGCATATGAGTGCAGCCAAACCAGTGGCGGATTTAGGATTTTACCAAAAGGTATAACGCATCAAAATTTTTATATGCAATTCGATAAATCCATTTACCAATTCCGTAAATAATTGTAAAATTTACACCATAATTCGGTATACATGCACTAAATAATATGATAAGTCTTAAATTCAAGGATTAAGTTGAAAACTTGCACAAATTACAATATAAATAGTTCAAACACCATACTAATAGTCTCAAATATACATAAAAGAGACTTACAATACTACTTGTCTGATTTTTTGACCTACGCTTTCTAAAGGACATAAAAGTCTCGATTATATCATCTTCATCCACTTCAAAGAAAATATCCCTCTCAACGAATGTGACTAGATAATCATCCAAAAGACTATCACCTATCTTATTTCTTAACTTTGTTTTTACTAAAACCTGCAGAAAATACACTTTCAACACTTGCTGTTGCCACTAGTAGAAGCAAAACCAATTTGAGAAGTATGTAAACCATATCATATACTTTATGCCTCTTTGTTTCAACAAGCTTAACTGAGAGATCAACAAGATTGTCTAGATCTTTGAAGCTATCAGCTTGTCTCATGTCATCAATATAATTACCAAGTTGCAATTCAAGTTTTAGCAAATAATTGCTCGAGAACTCTTTAGGGTAGAACTTACCTAGTCTATGTACCTTCTGTGCATCGAAAGAAGCAAATGAGTTGGAAGGATTGAAGGCTGACATACAATAGAGCAACTCCATATTAACCTCATCAAACCGATTATCAAGCTCTTAGCTAATTTGATCAATGACACCAATATATACTTCCCTTCTGAAGTGATCATCATTTGTTTGGTTTCGAGCACGAGCATACCTTCCTGGTTTCCCATAATGAAAGCATCTAGGGCCCCGAATTTAGGGTTTTGGTAATTAATGACGATTTATGAATATGGGATTAACATGTGTGCTAAGATCGTATAGACAAAATCTCATATGGGAAATGGACAAGAACAAGCTGTATGGAATCTCGGCGTCAAGAAAGATTAAAACAGAGGTACATAAAATATAGGATCGTTTTCATTTTACCGGTCTTTGGAGAAAGGTGGAAGACCAGACTATAGATTATATGCCGTACTATTAAGAGGGATTCTTGAAAGTAGCTTGATAGCATGCTTGGGTGCATATTGTATCAATTTAGGATCATGCATGTATTTGAAAAGAAGTTTAAAAACTCATTGTGCTTTCTCAGAAAAATCGGTAGCACCGCACCCACCTACGGTACTACCACAGTGCGGTAGTACCAGTGTGTAAACTGCGGTACTATCGCACTGAGGTAGTACCGATTTTTTTTGCGACACGTTTTTTTTAAGAGCACCCGTTTGGGGGACTTCAACTCACACAAATCGGTAGTACCGAAATTTGAATGGCAGTACAACCGCAGTGCGGTAGTACCGCATGGTACCGCGATAATACCGATTTGCGGAACGTTTTTTCTAGAGAGTTCGCTGGAAAAAAAACTTAACTGGCCAGAAATCGGAAGTACCGATATTGGCACGGCGGTACAACCACAGTGCGGTAGTATCGCACCTGCATGCGGTAGTACCGCACTAAATTTCAACGGCTAGTTCTGTCGCTTTTGACATAGTCGTTACTGTGTGCTACAGTAAAGTACGGTAGTTCCGCACTTTGTAAGCGGTAGTACCGATTTCCCTGATTTTTCAGGATTAATTTTCTCCAACGGCTAGTTTTGGTTGGTGAGAGTATAAATACCCCCCACTTGCACTTGGGCAGGCTGTTTAAGTTGCATTGAACACATTTGAGCCCTGGAGCATTCACTCCACTCTCTTTTTCTCTCTTGAGCACACTTTTTAGTGGAGAGATTTTTCAAGTGCATTCAATTCTAGTTGATCCATTGTGCACTTGAGCGTCGTCAAGTGAAATTGGTGGTCTATTCTCTTGGTGCTTGCCGGCACCTAGACGGTGAGAAGTTTGATTGCCGGTGACTTCTTCAAGAAAGATTGTGAAGAAGCCCGTGCCGACTTGTGAGTGATTTGGAGCTCGCCATCTCCAGAGAGGAGGAAGAGCTACCACTAGTGATCGAGGAGTTTGGCTTAATTCATGGAGCCGATCCAAGGGTGATTGGGCTTTCCTCAACGTGGATTAGTGAAGACCGGCGAATCTTCGATACCACAGGAAAACATCGTTTGTCATTGTGATCCTTTTATTTTCTCTTAGCATTTACATATTGCTTGTGATTGCAAGTGCTTGTAGTTTATTGAATTGTTTGGGTAGAATTGTTATAATTGAGTAGGGCAAATTCCTCTAGTATTCTTGTCTAGTGTTGAAATTGAAATTACTTGTTTATTTAGGCAAGAATTTTAAAACCTCCTATTCACTCCCTCTAGTCGGTTATCCTTGATCCTACACATAAGGCACATAATCACCATCCATAGCAGGAACTTCAACACCATGTTTATCACAAAACGAAGTGACCCTCTCAAGGAACTTATCCCAACCATCAGACCTCAATTGTGGCATTCTATTCTTTGCCACATTAACAAGTGAGATTGCATTAAGAATATCTTGCTCCCTTCTTTACAAACACTCGGATAATTCATTTGTGTATCCAAGAATAACAACATTAAGTGTGCAAAGAAAACAAACTCAAATATCTCAAATGCTCCAAGCACAAAATATATTTTTTTCCAATCGGCCTTATGTGCAGTATCATCACCAAGATCTATGAGTACATCATGGATTGTGGAATACATAATAATGAAATTGCATAAAGTTTTGTAATAAAAGCCCCACCGAGTCTCACCAGGCCTAGGCAAACCCATCTCTTGATTTAATCCACTCCTAGATTCAAGTTCACCACAATCAAGTGCTTTCTTGAAATTCTCAAGCCTAGCATTTCGAAACATGCCATGACGCTTACAAGAAACTCCAACAATATTCAACAGGAGTGATACTTGATCAAAAAAACTCACACAATCAGTATTGCCCTTAGCAACAACAACAAGAACTAGTTGGAGTTGATATACAAAACAATGGATATAATAAGCAGAAGGTGACTCTTGCATGATCAATGTTTTCAGCCCTTTAATATCTCCTTCCATGTTGCATTATAACCTTGACCACGGATTTGAGCCATAGTCAAGCCATGACTAACAAGTAAAGCTTCAATTGCATCCTTAAATGATAAAGAGGTTGTATCATCTACATGAACAACTCCAATAAAGTGCTCACATGACCTTCCCAATTTATCGACATAACGTAAGTAAAGAGCTAGTTGTTCTTTACGTGATATGTCACTAGACTCATCTGCTAAAATTGCATAGGGCTCATCACCAAGTTCTTCAATTATTCTCTTTCTAGTTTCTATGGCACAACAGTGAATAATTTTCTTTTGTATCTTTGGGTTAGTTAAGGTGCAATTACCTAGAACATTGTTCAAAACATACTTGCTCACTTCTTCACTGTTTCCTGTAAGAAACTTCAAAAGTTCAAGGAAGTTCCCTCTGTTGCTAGACTCTCCACTTTCATCTTGTCCACGGAATGCCTATCCTTGATGCAAAAAAAACTTGATACATCTAAGTGAATAAGTTAACCTTTTCTTGTAAAGACGAAGATCCTTATCAGTCCACTTCTCAATGTGATAATCAATTGCTACCTTGGGATTCTTAAAGCCAATATATCTCTCTTGAGCTGCATTATGTGCCTTAGAATCCAGATGTTTGAGAAGTGATTTCTCTCCTATATTCCAATTTCTCCAACCACCAACAGTAAATTTATCTGACCTGGTACCCTTTTTAAACAATTAGCATATAAAGCAAAACACAGAATCCTTCTTGATACTATATTCAAGCCACTCCTTATGTTTATGAAACCATACAAAATTGAATTGATGATCTCTATCTCCAATCTTTCTTTTTGGAAAATCATGTGTATAAGGTTGGAATGGACCTTTAATAATATATACTCTTCGAATTGCATCTTGATCATTAACAGAATAACTTTCAATGGGCTGCCTTTCACCTGGATCATGCGTAAGGCAATTGATGTCATAAACCAGCGGCGGTGACGGTGGTGGGGGCGGGGGCGTAGGATTCACAATTTCATCAATTACTCTCTTTCTCTTAAGTTTGCTTTTCTGCCACAGTTTCAATCGAAGATGGGGCAGGATTTGAAGCAGTAGCCGCCACCTTCTTGGCTGCATGTTTCTGAAAAAGAGATGCAATGTCTCTGCTTCTCTTCATAACTGAACAATTCCAAAAAAACAATGGCTCCGCGTCAGGCGTCAAGCCATCACGGAGTCCGGCGTGCTGGCTTCGTCAAGACGTCAACACTGTGAGGGAGGATCTACTGAGGGAGCCAGGGAGGAGCTGCTGCCTGCTGTCTCGGCGAAGTAGCGATTAGCGAACTGCGAATGGCGAGTCGCAGTCGGCGAGACGAGATGTGGTCACGCGGAGATGGTTGCGGACCTACGTACGATTGAGGATTCGAGGGATTCGAGGATCGAGGCGGTGCGTGCGGCAGGTGAACCGTCAGCAGGCGCTGGGATTGACTGGATCGGCTGGTAAGTTTTTTTACATATGGAGTACTAAGTTCGGCTGGGCCCCAGGGTATGTCGTAGCCCATCCGGCATACCCTGTGGGTCCGCCCCTGAGCCAAACCCACAAGCACTAGCAGGTGGGTAGAGGGGACTAATTTCCCTTCTATAAAATTCGACATTGTATTTTAGTACGCCTTGCTAGAGCTCCTAGAAGACTAGAACCAAATTGACTCTCCATCTTAAAACCAGTCAAATTATGGGGCCGTTTCTAGAGAGACGTAGATACATGAAAGTTAACAATAACCTACTTAGTGTGTAGTCGGTGAGAATTGAACTCTATGGGACCGAATGGCAATAGAGAGATGAATAGTGCCTCACAATTTTTTTCTAAATATTTTCAAACTCTTCACTCCATTAACTACAGAACTATAAAGATCATAATTGAAAGCCTGAATCAAAGCATCAACCTCAAAACCAAGAAGAGGAAATCTTTAGCACTAGAGCAGTTTGACCGATGCCAACACCGCGGTCTGACAAGCAGTGACCTAGCAGTCTGACCGGCCATCGATACGGCCGGGCCAAGGAGTAGTACAATCGCTCCCCTATTTTCAAAATATAAAATAAACCCAAATTCAAACCACTTTTGGTGCAACTGCAGAAATCCAGAGCCAAATGAGATAAAACTTTGCACACACCTTACTTTGAGTCTTAGGAATCTATTTCATCCAAGAATTGCTTGAATCCTTGTCAAAGTTCAGACTTTTTTCAGGAATAAGAAAAATTGCATCAAAACCAGATAAAAACCAAAAACTCGGGATATGACTTGCTCGTTGGTAGATGATGGTGAAAATGACTCTAGATGTATTTTCATATGGCACAGCAAGGAAAATCTCCTAAAGATTCAAAATAAAAACCTTGAGATCAAAAAACTTTAAGATGAGGCCAGAACCAAGCAAAATCGGACAATTTCAAAATCTTTTAGGACCTGATGCCTAGATGGATGGGATGTTATCTCCATTAGTCATCTCCATCACTTATACGTTCTTGGTACACAATAAGATCAAAAAGGGGAGAAAAGATATCAAAACTAATAAGAATAAGAGCAAATTAATCAAAATAATGAGACACCATGAGAGATAAACAAAATTGATATATTATTATGTGAGGATGAAGATTTTACAGTCACTCTATTTGGAAGACAAGAGAGTACACCATATTACTCACTCTTCTCTAATCCAAACACTAGAACACAATATTGGAATAATGGATAGTTGGATGGTTACCTTGCAAACCTCTATCCCAACGTGTTAAATAGATAAGATAACTAGCTCACATTTAACCCTAATAGATACTACCTACTAGCACATTTGGGAAAACCTCATTAACCCCACACAACATGGATTTTACTCATACATTTATTTCATGCACGTTTTCTAAAGCATATAAACCCGAATCCAATAAGTTCTTAACCTTTGAGCCACTTGATCTTCTCAGTATCTCTTTGATCTAAACCGCTTTTTCAAATGCCACAGTATTGATCTAACACAATTTTCTGTATTTAGTAAAATTTTAAAATACCATCACCTTGACTTGATCTTCATCTTCCATTGTAAGTAATCACCATGGTCGCCACATGTAGATGCATCAATAGCTTACTACACATCGGTAAGTCTCTTCTGTTCTAGCTCCACTGAAACACATTTTATTTGGACCGTCTAAGCCACTTAGTGTAACCTATCGCTCAAATATTTTCTTCACTATTTTTCGTCTTTCTTGTGCCACATTTGAGCTTAACCATCTCAACCGGCATCTTTGACTATTCTAGGCTTCTCTATAAACGTAGTCCAATTCTCGCCATTGACCATAGTCAACTCCAAAGCTTCCTAAACATCCAATGACAAAGAAATTATTTTCAGATATAAGTTATTCACAACTTAACCCACAGTAGCTAAAATATACTTCATGCAACATTAATACACTGATCAAACATAATTCAAATCACCCAAACACTAATTTTCCAAAATCACAAGATCAATTTTTCAGGGTCGATTTGACTACCAACCAAAAGTTAGTCAGATCAGTCACACTTAGCGCAAAATGTCTGCTCTGAAAAATTGCAACTGGCAACATAACTCTGGTCATACCGGCAAGCGGTTTGACCACCGCAGTCATACCGCATAGCGCGGTCTGATCGGCAATATGCTAGCAGTCAGACCGGCGGTTAGCCAGCGGCCAGACCAGTTTATCTAACAACAAATATAATAAAAATAAACTTTACAAAATTTAAAATTTTATTCTATAAACTTGATAATAGTTCATCAAAATAATACCTAGACCTTCACATATCATCCCTCAAACTCCACTCTTAGCGATGGCTTCTGACTTTTGGTTGAAATTTCACTGTAGCTGGCTTTTTTTTACTGTAACTGATTTAGCTTTTTAGGCATAATTAAATTTTAAAAAAATGTAAAAATAGAAAAAAAAATATGTTAGCCCATCATGGACAATGTAAAGGAACACGGGAAAAAAATATAAAAAAGCCCAAAAAATCTAAAAATATTCAGAAAAAAATGAATTACTAAATAGTGAAAAAAAACTGAAGTTAGAAGTTAAAGTTAAAAAAAAGCTGAAATAAGCGGACCTTAACAGAAGGCTCGGGTGAGTGGACTGACAAACGGTCATGGTACCTGACACGATCCTGACTCCAACGAAACAGCATAGCTCCCAAACTGCTCGGACTCGATCAGGGGTAGCGTCATATCTCGATCTAAACGGCATGGAAGTTGACAAGGTTTCAGAAACACCACTACACCAGTACAACACGGATGGATGGATACCTGGAATCCGAAAGGAATGCTTCAGCGGCGGCCTTGCCGGGTAGCTTTTCTCGTACGTGCTATAGCCGGCCACAGGACAGCAGAGCATTAAAGCTAGGCATGATGCAGATGGTGGCCTTGGTTCTGATTCTATTCACACATATATTCCGGGCGAGTGGGGAGAGATTCAGGCAGGTGCTCGATTGCTGGTGGTCTGCACTGGTTCGTGAAAAATTCAGTAAAGTGATCTCCCTTTGCCAAGCGATAGAAAGCAGCGTCGTGCCGCATGTGTCGTCCTCCCCATTGGCTGGTTAGCTCGTTGCATCCAACTTCTTCATACTTTCAAAAATTAAAAGAGCGATCTTGTGCAAACTTGCGTATAAAAACTTCCATGGGACCCGGATCCTCTATTCGAACAGCATGATATATATATATATATATATATATATATATATATATATATATATATATATATGCCATTGGATCGGCCAGACGGACGGTCCAGATCACACTAGGACTGTTTGAACGCGGTGATCAGGCCTAAGGTTCGTTCCTGTACCATGGTATATGGAAAACTAGCAATACTGCAATAGAGTCTATTAATTCTTATGTTGTAGTCATGCTACAACTGTTGTAGTATGGCTACAACAGTAGATATTGGGTACCCTTCTTTATAGGAGACACAGCACCAAAAGAGCGAGAGAGAGAGAGAGTTAGAGGTAAGAATGGATGGATCTGGTCTTCTCATACCCCTCTTAGGGGTTTATATACATGAATAAGGTAGGATAAAAAATTCTCATCCTACCCCTTAACAAATAAAAAAAGGTATAGATATATTAGTATATTTCTTAATACTATTTGGTCTACAAGACTCAGTCATTTAGAGTTGGGCCACCCCACAGCATCCTAGCTATCCTCTGTTGGTTTTAAAAAAAGGAATCCTACCCTCTGATCTGATGAGCAGCAGCTTTAGCCGACTGCTACTGCACTAAAGCCGTAAAGCGTATTTCATCAATCTCTCCACCTTCCTCTTGGGTTATTGGTTCGTTAGCTTCGTTTGGCCATGAGCCGCCTTATCGCAGCTATAGTGGACGACCAATCTATTGCTATCTGGACTTGGGCAGACGACAAGTATTCCATCACTGTCTGCTCAGGTGTATAGCTATATGCAAATTCCTATTTTTAGTTTTAGTAAGCTGCACAAGACTTGTCTGAATTTGGTCGCGCCCATCATATCCCTTCACCACTTTTGTAGTTTCTAAGCATGAAGTGTAACATCCTATTTTTCAAAGTTTATTTGAATATTTAAAAAACAAAATTCACTACTTGGGATTTTTCTAGAATTAATTTAAGCTTAAAATAAATTTTTATTAATTAACAAGATTTAATATGACTAAAAGTATTTTATTTGGGTTCCTTATGTCTCAAAGAATTTTCTGAGAATTTTTTTGTTTTATTTGCTATTTTCTAGAGCTCTTTTGAATTTAGTTGAATTCTGAAATTGAAAAAACCCTAAAAAATCAAAAGCCCTCAACCCAATAAACCTCAACCGTCCCATCACCCATTTGCCGCATTCAGCCATCAATGTGCCCGAGCATTGTTCATCTGTGCATTATGCCTCAACTGTCCAATTTTTAGCCAACACCACGTGTCAGCAATCCGAGTGCTCGTGCAATGTTCATCTTCCTCATGATTTCACCACCGTCTTCGCTCCAGACTCGTAGTCTGTGCCATCCGCGACTTGGAGACCTTGACGTCCACACCACAAGTAGCGACCGACGCTCTTGTTTGTCGCACCCACCGCCGCTCGCCCTTGCCCGTGCGTCGCCGCCCTCGCAGCACTGCCATCGACCTCCATCCTAGTCGCCGCCGTCCTGGTCTTCGACTTTGGCCATCACCGTCTATATCTCATCGGAAAGCCATCGTCGTCGGCCCTCGTTACCCAGTCCACCTCCATCGCCGTCATCGCCAGCCGATGAGTTTCGACAATGAGCCGCACAGCCTTGATCCACTACGGCCGCCGCGCAGATGCCACACCGCTCCCCGGTCCGTGTGCCCCGTCGCCTCGCCATGCACCCATTCGGCAGCCCGAAGGGCCGCCTCGATTCACAAGCCACCACGTAGCCCCATACCCACGCCGTGCGCCATTTTGAATTCTCTGTGAACCAAATCCATATGCGCCGAGACACTGATCAGTGGGACCCACCTATCAGCGACTACTGTTCCGTAGACCCATGGACTAATCGTGCCCAAGTCAGCTACCACGCAAGCCCACCACATCATCCAGCCAAGCCAACCCATGCCACGTGGCAATGGCACGTCAGCAGCCATGTGTCAAGTCACGTCAGCCCTAGACGCCACCTGTCAACCATGTATCATGCCGCGTCAGCCCTAGTCTGCCACGTTAGCAAGCTTAGTCACAGTGCACTGTTCTATACACCGAGTTCACCATAGATTAGTCTTTCCATGCATCAGGACCGCAATATAGTAATATTTTCTATTTTTCAGTATTTTGCTTTAGGTTTATTTTCCAAGAGCACGTTCTCCTCCATCCTAACTCCGATCGACCCGATTCTGTTGCTTAAATTCATCTAAAATTGAGCTCTACCTTTTGATTCTAGTTTTGAAGTTTCTAAAGTTAATTTGAATTTATTTGAATATATTTTCTGCTTCGTTGTGTTTTCTCTCACGTTAGATCTCGTCTTCGACAGAGCTGAAGCAAGATTTGAAGATTCAGTCGTGTTATTTGATCATGTTGAACCTAGATTTTAAATCTGTTATTTATTTATTTTGCTTTAAATAATCATACATTGCTATTTTATTATAAAACCTTCGTACCTGGTAACTATTGTCCAAATTGCTTAAATCCGACTTGATAATTTGAATTCCATGATATCATTGTCACCATAGGATGAAAAATTATTTAGTAATACAATACTAGTTGTCACATAGGTTGTACAATTAATATGTTTAGCCATACTTATAGTCTCGTTGGGCTCATCATCACATGTGATCAATTAATTAATTTTGACTTAATAAGATATTGAATCGTGGTTGTAGTCACAGTTATAAAATTTATGTACCATAACATTGGTGTGCCATTGGTGGTGGTTATACAAATTTGGTTTTCACTTGAACGAGCGATCATGCAATAAAGAGAAAAGTGTGTATTTCACTTCGATGAATGTGAATGTCTCATCTGGATAATGGCTAAAGACTTAAATTTGTACGTCATTGATCTGAGTCTTACCGTACAACCACATGTTTAGTATGTGATATATCTGGCTGATTAATTTATAATATTTTAATTTCGATTTCGCCAATATGATAAACATGGATACTGATTTCCATAAGACGTGATAGGGGGCTTCTGGCTAGGTTGTAGTCTACTCAACCGTAAAATCTTAGTGGACGAAATTGAGTTGAGGTTAAGCACTGTAAAGGCTTTGTTATGATTTTCTTTAACATAAGGATGATTACATCGTGTGGGTAAAGTTGTGCAATCTCTGTAGAGAGCAAAACTATTCGAATAGCTGTGCCCCTGGTTATGAATAATGTTCGGTGATTTCACACGAAGGGTAAATATTTCATAAAACTTAGTTGAGATAACCTTGAGAAGTGAATGGCTAGTTCACTGGTGGATTATTTAATTTCTTGGGTTATTTATTTATTATCGTTTTTTTAAGTTCGCTTTCAACCTATTTATTGTATTTATTTTAAAATATTATTTTCTGCAAAGTAACCTTTCAGGTATTATTTAGTAAGTCTTGCATATTATATTACATCATTGTTACAAATGACTTGCGAAGTACCAATGTACTTACGCCTTTATAACTATTGTTGCTCAGTTAAAGAAGAGGAACCATACCATTTGGAGGTACTAGAAGTAGGATACTTTGATGATTTCCTGAATTAAGATTTCTCTCCATATTTAATTACCTGTGGGTATATTAAGTGGCTACTATGCTTCTTTTTTTTTGTTTTCCGCTGGTAGTTTGTTAAACCCTTTAGACTATTATTTGTAAACTTGGCTATAAGTTTGTACTATGATAATTATTAAATATTTAAATTTGTTTATTAATTAATTGTGCGTATGATTGATATCTCATCTATATTTACACTGTGTGTACTAGCGTGATCTTAGACTAGTACGGTGTATATAAAGAGTCTTAGGTGGTGATCGTTTTGGGTTCAGCTTTAGCTTCAGCTTTTTTTCACTATTCACTACACTATCCATTAACTCAGCTACAGTAAAAAAAAGTCAGCTACAGTAAAAAAGCCAAAAACCAAAAGTCATCGTTAAAACGATCACCACCTAAATTTGTATATTCGGATGTCGTTGTGGAGAGAGAGTTAAATGACAGTGGTGGTCCGGCAGTAGTCGGATTCAGAGATTATGTCCAAGAATCTATGTTACTTCATGGCATCTTACTAGTACATAATTATGCCTAGTTGGAACGTACACCTCGGAATGAAACCTGCGCAATTGGCCAATGCCTGAGCTTTCCAGTTGTACATCCACTTGTGCAACTCCAACATGACCTCTCCTGGTAATCTGGTATGGTACGTGTCCATCCTTCTCACTTGGCTATGTCAACAATCATGAAAGCGTGAGGTTCGAACCCATCTTGACCAAAGTTGTCCTGCTGTCGACCGAGACGTACGAGGAGCAAGCGAGCGGTAGTGGAGCATTGCCGTGATTCAGAGCTGTCGTCGATCCATCGAAAAGAGAAGTGGAAAAAGATCTTCAGCACATCGTAGCAGCCTTAGCGAAGTTCGAGACTGTGTGGGAACCACCACTTCTTGGTGGTGGTTGAGCTGTGGGTGTAAAGTGGACATCTGAATTTAAATTCTAATAGATTTATAGGTTTTTTTATGAGATTATGAATTTATATTGGACATTTATTTTTCTAGATATGTACGAAGAGAGCACACTCAAGTGCGTGTAAGATGGTGTGCATCTTCCTTCGATCGGAAAGAAAGTAGCGAATCTGTCTCGCGACACGCCCAGCATCTGACGTGGAGTACGTGGCACCTGCCTGCCTGCGCGACGGCACCACAGGCGCGCCAACTCAGGGGCCGGCCCGGCGTGTAGGCGCCAGGGCCAACCGCCCGGGGCCGCGACCGCACGCCCCCCTCCCCAAACACCCCGCAAGGCAAACGCTGGTGCCAACCAAAAGGCGCCGCCCCCACGTACGTCCTGAGCCGAGCGGCGCCTGGTGCGCTGAGCAAACCGCCGGCGGATGGTGCGAATCGACCGGCACGCGCGGCCGAGCGAGGGCGCATTTGGCTCCGCGCTTTCGCGCTATTGGATGGCTGGTTGGCTGTGGGGGGTGGCGCCCCTGGCCGTGGCCGGCATGAGTGGCCTGCGCGGGCCGCCCCATCCCTCGGTGTTCCTCCGCGCGACCGCACCATCATGCCCGCCCGTTGCCTTTCCCTGCCGTCCATGCCGCTGCAAAGCGCCGAGTTTATTTAATCTGCTGCACCGGGCGAGAGCTCGCTCGCTCGCAATATTCTAGTCTGTCCTGGCGAGCCTCGGCACGTTCTGTTCCTCTTTCGATCTCTCTTTCGCTCCTATGGGGCTGCACTCGCTTTTGTTCGCTACGGTACCTCGGTCTGAGCACAGGGAGTAGAAAACTGAGGTCCGTTCTTTTCGGTTTATAAATTTTTATCTTCTCTTAATAAATAAACAGAATAAACTTTTATTATCTTTTTAAAATAACTTTTCATACAATCTCTTTGAAATGACGTATCAGCTTACCGAGAGTTAGTTCATTTGCGCAAACCCTTATTCTAGAGATTAAAAACTATCGGTCACAGAAAACAAATAACATGCCCCGAGTACTAAGAGTCGAGGACCCACCCTGCTCCTCTGAGATGGTCACCAACTTCGCTACTGTTCACTTTTTGAAAATGTTGTGCAGGCATCATGACAAAACAAAATGGTACCGGTTTCTATACTTTCTTTCCAAGCTAGAAATTGTATATGTCCGTGTAAGTTGTGAATTGCATATATACTATCCTACACCTCAGCATACAATAAGCTATTCTATGTTTCAGCCACTTTATTCCCAACCCAACCAAACCGGTTCCCCGACCAAGCGCACCAAGAACACGCGACCCACCCGTCCCAATATTTATAACCGTTCAACTGGGTCAATCCCAACATTTACGAGACATGAACCCACGACCCTACACCCCAAACAATGACATCACATTGACAGTTATGATACGGATAGATATGGCAGTAAACTTTAACGACTCATCCAGTAAATGTGTAGATACGGTAAAAGCTCTCTCAACTGGCAGTAAATTAGGGTGTAATTTGGTTGTAAATATGTCTTCCATTATACGGGACACGAACCCATGACCACCCTCCGAACAATGACCCCACATGGATAGTTGCGCTACGTCTAAACATGGCAGTAAAATCTAACGGCGCGTCTAGTAAATACATGTTTACAATACAGACTTTTATAACTGGTAGAAAATTAGAATATATTTGGATGTAAATATGTTATCCATCATACGCTCCAGCCACTCCACTCTCGGCCCAACTGTGCCTGTTCCCCCACCAAGCATACCGAGCCTATGTGACTCACCCGTATCCACTCTCCCATGTCAGACCACTATTCGATCGGGTCAATCCCAACATAGATGGTACACGAACCCACAACCCCAACGATGACACCACGTGGATAGATATGCTACAGCTAAGCGTGGCCATAAAATCTATGACCGTCATGCACCACATCTATGTGTAGCTGCAAGATGGAACAATGTCTGTACAGTAAAGTTGAATTTTTTTCCTGACCATAGTCGCGGTTTTAATTTTGCTGTCGTTGTCAAACGACACGTGTAGGTGTGGCAATAAAACGTATTTCATCTTGTCTTAATTCAGTATGTACCTAACAGTATATTATCATAAATTATTTTACTGTCGCCATCTCACAATAGACACTGGAGGCAAAACTACACGGCACAGAAGATGGTGATGGATTATTGCCGATCTATGGGTCAATTTTGCTAATTGCTGGGCGCCATGGCATTTCACCATTGATGGATTGCATCCAATCGGTAGACGACGACCGCGATATTTCACCATCGATTTTACCTATCAGTGGACGGTCTTACGCCATTTTACCGTCGATTGGGTGTGGCACTGTAAGGTCAAGGAAGCCGACTAGAGAGGGTAAATAGACTTTTTTAATTTTTCTTTGGCTAAAACTGAGTTTATAATATGAAAGCATAACTCAAGTCGGTTTTGCACAAACAAGGCCTAAATTAACTAGTTTCACCTAAATACACCAACACGTTAATTCCATGTCAATATTTGCAATCCTAAGGTGACAAGCAATCAATTCAATTCTAGGAATCTGTCGACAAATCGAGTCACCGATCTTACAAAATAATATAAAAAAATAGCTAAAATCTTTGGGAGAGAACAGGAATGCTCTTTATTGCTATGAATTGGTTACAAAATATCTTTAATATAGCCCTAATTACACTGAATTCAATGACTTATCAATTTTCCTAGGATTAAGACTGATTGATTGCGTGTGAATTACATGATTTCCTTTGGCCTTCTCTCGTCCAACCTTAAAAACCAATGAAAAGATGCATGTTTGCCCGTCGGGAAAGTCATCTTGTGGAACCAACGCATCTGCTCAGGGGTAGTTATTGTCAGAGAGAGAATGCATAATCGTCGATTGTTGTCAGCTGGAGACGAACATGGGAAACAACCGCATGGCAGTTGTTGTCAGATACTCAGAGCCGAAGCATCATGCTATTTGGAGTGGATAAGGCATGTGTTTCATCCATCACACAAAAGAATTATCCTAGAATCAGGTCTATTTACTAGTTCATAGACTCTCTAAATAATCATCTGGTCGGGCAATATGCACAACGTTTCTCAACCAGGGTACTTGGGGAGTAACCTTGGGAGCTTTACAACCACGGGGGTCCCTTGGCCTTAATTATATATTAAAGCCGTATTTAGAGATTTATTCAACCCTCGTCAACTAGCCCCTAAACTTTTAAGTAAATTTATGATATGAATTTCTTCCAATCAGATCTTAGTTGGGAAACTACTCCTTTAACAGCAAAAGTAAAGAAGACATTTGTGTTCACCGTAAAGTTAAGAAACTAGCCAAAAACTGAAAGATATTTATTGTTTGTTAGGATTTGGATTGAGTAACCTCCTTTTGCAGTAAAGAAACCATTATAAAACCCTTAGCGTGCCGCTGTAGGGCTTCACGCTTTCAGAAAAACCTTTCACCCTCTCTGTCCTTGCGCTTTTTGCCTGTAGCCTCGACCCCTTTTGATCCCTTTTTCGTTCTTCCGCCACCCAACCAAAATATCAGATCTAATCACCAACTGGCCGACATCAGAGCTTGGATTATAGATGCTCAAGGCCATGGATAAGGGATGCTTCCCGACAAGGTTCTAATCTCATGGAGATCAGCGGTCGGGGAGAAATTTTTGAGCGGGAATGAAGGCGAGATTCTTATCTTCTGGGCATACATCAAATGTGGGTTTCGATTACCAGCGCACTTGTTCCTCTCCCATGTTTTCGAGGACAACAGAATTAAGCTGGTAAACCTCGCATCCCAACTTGATTGCTAATCTAAGCATCTTCGTCTATCTCTACGAAGCATATCTGGGGATTCCGCTAAGCTTGGCGCTCCTCAAATACTTCTATAGGATGACAAAGTCAGGAAAATCAGCGATGTCATCCGGAGATTATGATTTGTGCCTCCATGGTGGAAAGGTTGAAGAATACATTCAAATGTATTCTAAATCTTTGTGGTCATCATAGAAAAAGTTGTGGTTCTACATAATGCTCAACAAGGATGATAACCTTTCTTTCGTCGGTTGGGTGGCTATTGAGAACCCAAGATGGAGATCCTCCTCGAAGAAGGAGGAAACGATGGGGAGATTGGTCGATGCCATCTACTATCTCAGGGTGAAAGGTCTTACATGGTGAAGGATTTCTCTATGCGCTATATGAGTCCTCTAAAATTGTGCAAGTGTACCATGTTTTGGTACATGGGCTCGAGTGACTCGACCAGGGATTCTTCCGAACATAAGTCTCAAAAAAATTCAACTAGTTAAGTTTATTTTTGTTTGGTTGAATCTTTTTAATCTTAAAGTCTTTCCCCCAAGCGCCGAAGGAAACGACTGCACCACGATCAAAAGAGTCACGACCTCTGAGTAGGTTGTCGGAGAAACTGCTTTTGAACCCCTCTCATGCAGGATCCAACTAAGGATAAACTTATTAGGTTGGAGGATTCAACGGGTCTGGCTAGCACTATCGGTATAGAATTGGTAAAGTACATCAAGAAAAAAAAGAGGAAAGCAAGCACTCTGGACTATACTCTAGGGTGTTTTAACTTCAAAGTGAAGAAGACCAGGTATATGATAATAAAAAAGTTATGTAAATTCATACCTTTAGATTTTAAAGTCCTCTCTTCTCGTTCTTTTTCTTCGTAGCGCCTCTAGTACTCCAATTAATCCTAATCCGAGTACACATCATGAGGAAACTCCCAAGGTAGGAGTAGTCAAGGCAGCCCCGAGCGGGCAGAGGAATCATCAACTGCTACTCCTGCTTGGGACACTTTGGCAGCTCTAACCCCATCCACAGATGTGGAGGCAGAAGACAAGTCTCAGCAACTTTGACTGCTGCCGAAAAACAAGTGGTGGAAGAGGAAGGAGCATGTATGCTTCCTCCTCTCTTTGGAGGTCTTGAAGTGGAGAGCACTTCACTGGTCAGGAAATCTCTCCACCCAAAGAACATTCCTGGCTAGCTCTGAATCTTTAACAATAAAATACTTGAGAAGATCTCGGACTATCAATCGAAGACAGGTCCCGAGGTGCTTTACTCCACCTATATTGACAAAGCAGTCCAAGTAAATTCCCACAACCATTTTATGATACATTTTTGGAGTTTTTTTTTGAAACTTTTCTAAGTTTTATTTTTACTATTTGTAGCATATGGTGAAGAACGTTGTTATGGTTGGAGAACTGACCAGGTGAACATCACCCTTGGAAAAGGAAAACCTTCAATTGAAGATTAAGTATTATCTTCTAAACTTCTTCTACTACTTCTTAACCTTTGCTTTTTCTTAAGTTTTTTCTTGTCACGGTCGACTGAATTAGAAAGATTTGAAAAAGACCAAAGGAGCCGTCATTGTGAAGCTTGAGGAACTGTGCAAAGCTAAAGACTGGTCAATTGAAAGCTGATCAACAAGGTTTAAAGAAAACATCCTTAAGCACAAGGAGGTTGTGGAAGCATATGAGAAGAAGAATCAAGGCAACTGATCGTTAATCCAACCAGTTTACTATACCTTAATTTATTTTATCTAACTTTGGGCTAATCATGTAGAGCAAGACCTAAGCTGAAAAGATTAGAAAAATCTCTTGGTTTTGAAGAGGATAAGGATAAGGAGCTTGAAAGGAATCTCCAAGAGAAGATCTTCACCTTCAACAAGATTCTTTCCGGCATAGGGGTAGAAGCATTTGAATTCTCTTCAAGGGAGCTAGTTGAGAAGGTGAACTGCCTTAACAAACAACTCGAGAGCCTTAAAGAACTGCTCGCTATGTCTCAAAGCAACCACGAACAAATGATGAGAGATACTACAGCTGATAGAGTTAGCTTTGCCCTGGCAAAGCTTAAAGCTTTTGACCCCTACTTAACCTCCAAGTATTCGAGACAGATTTCAATTGCTCAGAGGTGGATGCAGCCAGGTTCTTCGAAGAGGTGATGCCCTTCAGAAACAAGGTTGCTGAGCAGATGAAGGTCGAGTCTCCATCGAACAACGATCAGTCTAGTAGTTCCGATGAGTAGACGAATGTTTATGTAATATGCAAAATTACTATGTAAAAAACTTACCATTATCTTCAATGAAGCTTATGTTAATTTCTCAAATGATTGAGTACTCATATATTCCTAGCCCCCGACTACTTGTTTAATAGTAGTACTTACAAAGAAAGCAGTAGACCAAGAATTTAAAGAGTATTTTTCTCCAACCATTGGACTGAGTATATGATGATTATATTATAGAAAGGATCGAGTTGTTACTAGGAAAATCACATTGCTCAGAGCCAGTAGATGATTTCGACTACCCTCGGATACCATTTCCATGATCAAAATACTTTATAGTCCAATATGAGGTCA
This sequence comes from Melocanna baccifera, assembly GCA_036346265.1. Lineage (NCBI taxonomy): Eukaryota > Viridiplantae > Streptophyta > Magnoliopsida > Poales > Poaceae > Melocanna > Melocanna baccifera. The sequence goes on along the minus strand of CM070691.1, from coordinate 5,116,445 downwards.
AAAATGATATAAAACTTGTTGATGATATGAATGATAAGGAACTATGCAAGAATTAGACCGAACATGCCCATCTGACATAGCCAGTTGTACCTAGCCTAGTCTGGTGACTTTGACCATAGTGCACGGATCTTTCCATTTAGGTGAAAGTTTGTTACAATTTTCCTGGCTCTGAATTTTTTTAGAACTAGATCACCTACAGGTAGACTACGAGACTGCACCTTATGACTATTGTACCTTCACATGGCTTGTTGGTAGACCACCGATCGTATCAAGGCTGTGTTTCATCGTTCGTCAAGAAAATTGATGTCATCAATTCGTCATTCTACTTGATCATTATTGTTATAACGATCGGTTCAAGTAGAGCCAATCTTTAGTTCTAAAGGAAGCATAGCTTCTGCACCGTAAACTAGAAAGAAGGGTGTTTCACCAGTTGCATGACTAGTCGTGGTCCAAACAGCCCATAATACAAAGGAAAATTCTTGAACCCAAGCTTCTGATTGTTGTTTTAACTAGTCAAACACTCAGTGTTTGATCACTTGCATTAGTATGCCATTGGCTCATCCTACTCACCTGTTACTCTATGGATGATCCACTGAAATGTAACATAACTTGATACCTATATTCTCATAGAATTCCTAAAAATTTTCGCTTGAGAACTAGGTACCGTTATATGTGATTATACAACTGGGAACATCAAATCACGTAATCACATTTTTTGTGATGAATTTCTTGGCAGCTTCAGATGTTATGTTAAGAATTAGCTCTGCTTCCATCCATTTTGTGAATATATTAATCATGGTAAAAAGGAAATCAAAGCCTCCGGGTGCTCTTGGGAAAAGTCCCAGAATGTCTACCCAGAATATCTAGCGCCTAAGTTGCGAAAGGCCAAGAATGAGGTATTGTTTGCGAAGCTTGTGCAAGTTAATGTACCTATCGGCTATGAAATTGATATTGTACATAGTTTGTTACAATGTCTTTTATATCATGGAGGACAGTTGGCTAGTAGTATCCCTTTCGGAAGGCTTTACAAACCAGAGTTCTGTAGGAATGGTGTGCTCCACAGACTCTTCCATGCATGTCGGACAGTAATTTCATATCATCCTTTTGATATATGCATCTCATCAACACTCCGTGAGTTCCCCATTTATCAAGGGTACATTTGATCAGAGTATATGATTTGGCTTTTTGAGCTGTACAATTAGCTTCTATGTCATCTTCAACAAGTGTGCTATGATAAAGACACTCATAGATTGTTGTCATCAAAATGCTACTAGGATTGATTTGTATAACCTCGAGTGGAGCATCTTCGGAATGCTTGACTACTGAGGGTTTGTTGAGTTGCTTGAGAAAAACTCTAGATGGGATGGGCGATCTTGAGGAAGCCATCCACGCTAATTGGTCTACCAGTAAATTGTCTTTTCTAGGGATATGTTGGATCTCAAAACCGAAGAAATGCCTATCAAGTTTTCTAATTTTCACAAGATAATATGACATCATGGTACTCTAGTATTGATACTCTTTCCTGACTTGATTCGCTACTAGTTAAGAATTGTCTTTCACTAGTAATTTATGAATCTTGAGTGCTTTGGCTGCTCAAAGTCCTCCTAGTAAACCTTCATACTCTACCACATTATTTTTAGAGAGAAAGTTTAGCTGAATGGCATATTTTATGTTTCCCTAGTACGAGATACCAGGACTACCCCAGCCCTCGAGCCCTTTAACATCAAGGAACCGTCGAAGTACATAGTCCACTCCTTGTGGTATTTGTACTCAGGCCCTTGGGTGGGTTCAGATTTTGTCCACTCGGTGATGACTTCTGCTAATGACTAGGACATAATTGTTGTTCATTAAATGAATGGAGATTGAACTCCCCAAATTTGACCACCCATCTTGTTATTCGTCTTGATGATTTCTAGTTTTGGAGAACTTGACTGAGAGAGTATCCAGTTGGTATGACCACTTTGTGAGCCTGAAAGTAATGTCTTTGTTTTCTTGAAATCATAAGGAGAGCATATAGCAACTATTGTATCTCTAGATATCGCTCTTTTGGTCTATGTAAAACTTCACTTACGTCATATACTTGTCATTGGGTACTATCACACTCAACAACCAGTACAACACTGACTACTTGTGGTGTCGCAGCCAGGTATAAGGGCAATGTTTCTTCTGGTCTTGGAGAGACTAAGACTGGGGCACTCATAAAGTACTTTTTAAACTCTTCAAAGGCATTGTTTGCTTTCTTAGTCCATTCAAAACTTCTATGTTTCCAAAGAAACTTAAAGAAAGGCAATCATTTTTCAATCAACCATGCTATGAAATGACTTAGCGCTACAATATAGCCAGATAGTTTTTGGACATCCTTCTCCATGGTCGGAGGATGCATCTACTCGATGGCCACATTTTGCTTCAACTCCTCAAGTCGAATCTAGGAATCCAAGAAGCTTTCAAGAGAAACATCTAAACACACATTTCTCTAGATTTAACTTAAGATTATGCCTTCTTAAGTTAGCAAAAGTTTCTTGTAGATTGGACATATGATCTCCGATGTTGATACTTTTATGACTAAGTCATCAATATAAACCTCTAAGTTATGACCAATTTACAAACTAATGGTTTTTTGCATCAACCTCTGAAAGGTAGCATCAGCATTTTTGAGACCAAATAGCATCTTTACATAGCAAAAGGTGCTATATGGCATGATGAAGAAAGTTTCTTCTCATCATCTTTACTCATACTAACCTGGTGGTACCATAAACATGCATCTAAAAAGCTTAATAACTCACACCTAGAAGTACAGTCAACAAATTGATCGATACGTGGAAGAGAAAGTCATCCTTCGGACAAGCTTCATTGAGATCTATGAAATTGATATATATTCACCATTTCCCATTACTTTTCCTAACCATCATAGGGTCGATGAGCCACTCTAGGAGGTTGACCTCATGAATGAATCTAGCATTAATAAGTTTGTCGATCTCTAACTGGACTGTCTCCTTCCGGTCAGGTGCAAAGCGCCTGAGCTTTTGCTTGATTGGTCTTTCATCAGGCTGGAGTGCTAGCCTATCTCGATCACCTCTCTAGGAACATCGGACATGTCAGATGACTTACAGGCAAATACATCCGAGTTTGCTCGGAGGAAAGAGACAAGTAACTCTTCTAATTTGGGGTCATGTCCTGCCCCGACTAGTATCTTCTAGAAGGTGGCGCTAGCATTTTCGAGTCCAAACGACGCTTTGACGTTTTTTGAATAAGCATCATTGTCGAGTAGAACCTCCTTGATCTGGTCAGAGGGTTTTGGGGCCACCTTTGGTCTTGGTTGTTTGGCCTGCACAGAAGGTGGGTTAGCATTTCAAGTCAAAATTATATCGACCAGTTTTAGGAAATTACGATCACATACATATGCCATCTTTTTATTCCCTCGAACTATTATGACCCCTTTTGGTCCTGGCATCTTAACACTCTGATTGCCGTAATATGTGGCTATTAGGAACTTAGCCAATGCCAGACAACAAAGAATCCCATTATATGCGGTCTCAAAGTCTACCACAATAAATGAGATTCTCTATGTTCGAAAGTTATCTGGACTTTTGAACGCAACTAGTAGGGAAATTTACCCTATATGTTTAGCAATAGATAACAAAATTATGCCATGAAATGCATACTTCACGGGTTTTACTTTTAACTTAGGAACTTGCATTTCTATTAAGACTTCCGTAAACAAAACATTGAGAGAACTACCACCATATACTAAAACTTGATTAATTGTACAATTATTTATGGTAGGTTCCATGACAATAGGGAACCTACCTAATCGAGTTGAGGGAATGGGGCAGTCTTTCCAGCTAAAGGAGATAGTTATCTCCAACTGCCTGGATGGCTTGACAATGATCGTAGATTCAGTAAGGCCCACTTCCCGCTCTGAAGTCTTCAGATGGCTCCTGGACTCATAGGAGGAGGACTTGCCGAAGATTATGTCGATGGTGTGCTGTGGTTCTTGATAGTCCATCTCTTCATCACCATTTTTGTTCTTTTTGGAGCTTGGGTTCCCAACCTTCTGATTGGAAGGGAAAGGACCTTTAACCGAATAATAGGTCTTCTAATTTCTTCTACCAGGCTCAGCAGTTGTATAGATCATGCCCTACCACTTGATGAAGTGGACATCACTTCTTATTCTTTTTGGACTCGTCGGTTGGAGCTTTTGCCTTGTTTGACCAGAATAGCCCTTATTGCCCTTAGTGAACTTTTCTAGAATTGCAAGAACCTCCTTAGCATTGGGTCTACGATTCTTCTTACCTTTGGGAGGCTTCTTGTCCTTTTTCTCTAGGCTACGATAAGGAATTCTCTCTATCTGATTGATGGCATTGTTCCATTCAACCGCCTTACTAGCAGCTGCGTACTCAGCCATGTCAAATAGCTCAATGATCGTTCTTATAGGGTTCATTGCGATGTCCTCTGTAAACCATTGGTTCTTCAACCCTATTTTGAAAGCTTGAATAATAGAGAAATTTGTAACCTCAAGAATGTAATTATGAACCTGGCTAAACCTCCTGATGTAGTGTCGAAGAGTCTTATTGGGTTCATGCTAGATTCAATGGAGATCATCTTCTTTACCAGGATAGTCGTACGTCCCCTGAAAGTTTGTGGTCAACAGGTCGTGGAGTTGCTCCCATGTGTAAATTGATCCAACCGGTTGGTTGAGTAACCAAGATCGGGAATATTCTTCGAGGACTATAGGCAAGTAGTTTGTCATCACATTATCATCACCACCGGTAGCTCAGGTGGTGGTAGTATAAATCTAGAGAAACACTAATGGGTTTTGAGTTCATCGCATTTTTCTATATTTGTTGGTTCGAACCTATCCTATCGGCATACTACTTGAAGGCCTACCGAGAATGCTCAATATCCTGTGATTGAGTCATTGTGCCTTCTTTGGAAAGGAGCTGGATTGTGGTCGGGTGGGGACCGGTTCCTCCATTAGTTGTACTGAGGAACTGATGCTCCGACCCAATAGTGGACATTTACATGGTGTCTCTGACCGGCCACTTGGTTCAGATGATGCCGCATATCACTAGCCACTTGGAAGAGTCGTCTTCCCTCGTGACTCCCTTGTTGGAATCTTTGAGGAGGTCTAGAGCCTGACGTTGGATTGTTTCTAGCCTAACCATGCTAGCTTCTGCTAAGGGAGGAACGTTCGAACAAAATTAGCATGTGACTCTACGAGTTCCTTTGTTCTATATTTTTGTATGTCACATGGCCTACTGAAGGATCTTTGACACCTATCCTGCAACCTGAGCATATCCCAGAGTTTTTGACAAAGCAAGATCCATGTTGTTTAGAATATCATGGACTCATTATGAGTTTTGGATTGTTACTGAGGGTCTTAAAGGATTCCTGTTGGTGGAAGGTGCACGATGACTTGAGTTTCTCTCTAAGCCTCTCGCTTGTCCTGTTCAACCCATCACACGTGATGGAGTAGAAGCAAGTGAATTAGTCAATTTATATCAACCAGTTCCATTGCCGCTGTTGTCTTGGGGTGATGCATGAGTGTTTGCACTATTTTGACCAATGGGTCCTAGCGGGTTTTGTCATGAAGAATCATGCACGGCATCTCGATCGGTATTATCGATTGCATTAACTTCATGCCTCCAATACAAATCTCCTAACGAGCTATGGTTGAAACTAAGAGCCTTCCACCACTTCGGCAAGGGGCCTCCACAATGGGGAATGGTTGGAAACTATCACTTCTGGTGGGTTTTGTGGCGGACTTAGCCTGATCTGACGAATTGCTGATTGGATGCTAAGCGCAATCATCTTTACCCGGCTTTCTACGAGTGGTAACTTCATCGACACAGTGATCAGGTGTCGGTCGGCTCCTGGAATACATAGAAGCCATTGGCAAATAGCGATCGTCCATGACCGTATCGAGAGCACACTTACCCTTGGATTGCGACATTGAGCTTTTGTCATCGTTTTTGCTGGTCAAAAACACCGGGCATGTAGAGGCACTTAGGCATTCCGATCTGGTCAGAACAACCAATTCCTCTGGGAGTACTTCTGATGATAGTGGAGAAACATTTTCCATCCGGTCGATCTCACCAGTTTCAGTGAGCAAGAAGCCTGGGATGGAAGAGGATGATGATAACGCATCATGCTCTATGACGTGGATGCATATGTCCATGTCCAGGTTGGCATAGTCTGTCATATTGAATTAGTTCTCCTCATCCCATGTCCCTGCCATGATCGTATGAGCGATGACAATAGAGAAAGATGAGGATTGTTGAAGGAAGAAAACTTCAAGGATCTGGCACTTTGATCCTCACGGACAATGCCAGCTGTTGACAAATCGAGTCATCAATCTTATGAAATAATATGAGGAAAAAGGCTAAAATCATTGGGAAAAAATAGAGATGCCCTTTATTTCTATGAACTGGTTGTAAATTGCCTTTAACAAGACATAAGACTAGCCCTAAATATATTGAATTGAATAGAAATCAATTTGTTTAGGATTAAGACTGATTGATTGCATGTGAATTACTCGATTTCCTTTGGCCTTCTCCCGTCCAGCTACCAATTAAGAGAAGCCTTTTTGCTTGCTAGGGAAGATGGCTTGTGGAACTAGTGCATCTAGTCAGGGAGGTAGTTATTGTCATAGTGAGAATGCCTGATCATCAATTGTTGTCAACGAGAGACGAATGTGGGCAACAACTACAAGGTACTTATTGTCAGAGACTAAGGGCTGAAGTATCATACTATTTGAAGTGGATAAGGTACACATTCCATCCATCGTACGGAAGGAATATCCTGAAATCGGGTCTATGGACCAGTTCATAGACTCTCCGAGCAGTCATTTGGTTGAGCAACATGTACAACATTTCTCTGACCAGAGTACTCAAGGAACAATCTCTAGAGGTCTACAACCACGGGGTCCCCTGGCCTTAATTATATATTAAAGTCATATTTAGATATTTATTCAATCCTTGTTAGAATGAAAATTGCTTTAATATAAAATAAGCACAAGAAAACAAACCATAATAACACTTTTTCTTTTTATCGTGGTATCCGAAGACTTGTCGGTTTCCCCTTTTCTACATTGAGGTAAGCCAAAATAAATTAGACTGGCTCTATGAATTAAGCCAAATACATCAATTCCACTAGTGGTAGCTTATTCTCCTCCGGGTAGATAAGTTTCAACCTTCACAATATGATAGGCCTTCTCATAAGCTTTTTTGAGAAGATCACTAAGCATGACTCCTCCAAGCAATCTAAGAGTCGGCAACCTCTAAGAGTAACAAGTCAAGCCCCATACTTGATTATCACCAAGTGCAACACATACACAAGCTCAAATGGGTATTGAAATCTACCTCTAGATGCAACACATGCAACTAGAGACAGACCTCTCTCCTTACTTATAAGGTGCAACATATGCACAATTGAGATGAGAAGCTCATACTAGCTTAAGAGAGTGAAAATGGATGCAACAACACCCTCATCAACTGGCCACAAAAGGGTATTTATATCCCCACACAGAAACTACCCGTTGGAGGCAAAAATTAGGCGAAATCCAGTAGTACCACCATGTAAGGATTGGTACTACAGCGACCTTGCAACGACTAGAAAACTAGCTGTTACAGACGCTGATGGTAGTACCACCTTCACAAGGTTTTGTAATACCGCTAGGTCTACTTGTACCGCTCAACTACGACAAAGAAAATAGAGCTCTCTGAAAAATACCTACTAGGAACAAATACACAGTAGTATCGCAAGGTCGGTCGTACCGCACCACACAGACTGGTACTACTGGTGGCACACAGAGCTGGTCTAATTGCCTCGGTCATATCACCACACATAGGCTAGTACTACCGGAGGCCAATCTTACCGCTTACATAGAGCCAGTCTGACCACCCCAGTCATACCGCCACACATAGTGCGTCATATTGCCTTGCATTTTTCAGTAGAGACAAGAATACATATATTTCAACAAATTTGCAAATTATAGTACTATACACATGAGGATTGAACCATGATTCTTAATAAGTTGCAAAACATATTCACACACTTTAAAAATCATGACACAAGGCTTGGGTACATCGACTCAACTTGTTTACAAAATACATTTGCAAACTTAAGTCATATGTTGCAGGGATTGTGTATGAGTTTCAATCATTTACAAAACACATTTATGAATCTAAGCATCATGTCACAAATAATAGAAAAACATAGACTTCAACCATTTGTAAAATACATTTGCAACAAATAATAGCATCATGTTACAAAGATTATGCATGAGCTATAACTATTTACAAAACATACTAAAAAATATTAGCATCATGCCAAAGAGAGATAGAACAAATGAGATTGAGTTATCAATACATGATGAGACTCAAGCTACTAAACATGACCTCTTTTAATAGTACAGTAACATATACTAGCAATCCGGTCTTTCAATTAAATATTAAGATCGGTAAAAGATTAGAAATACATTCTTAGTCTATGTTAGTTATACCTTTGCTTTGCACATCCACTTGAAACTTGATGACGCACATCTCTTCTTTAAATCCGAGTTCTTGTCTTATTGTGTATCAACACATGATGTCATCCACCATATTGGGATCTTGACTTGGTGACCGTCAACCCATGATGACATTCATCATCTCGAACCTTAACTTGGTGACCATTACCACATGACGCCATCCAAAGTACTCATTATCACTTGACCTAACATATTCACCAACTCATGAAAAATATTAGTCCTATAAACCAACTGTCATTAATTACCAATACTTACCATTAACACATAATGATAGGTCTGAATTTTTTCATCTTCCCATTTTTTGATAATTGATGACAATCTCAACAAATAATGAGATAATAAGTTGATTTACAAGTATACATCTTGTACACTAATTGTATATTCTAGGATAAGCTCTGGAAGTAATTAACTCATTTGAATGAGTATTTGATTTTAAATTAATTGCTAGCAAAGCTACACATCCGGTTATCTTTAATCATCTAAAATTTTCCATTAGCATATAATTAAGGAACTAGATTCTTTAATCTTTCCCTATTTAATGATTGATGACAACCTGATTGCAAATGATTGAATTGAAATAGTATAAGTATAATAAAGTACATAAGCTTTATATACTCAAGAGATATGTTTCAAAATAAAAATCCTCAATATATGTTGAAAAGAAGAGAATGATCGATACAAATGAAATCACAAAATATAGAGTGAACTCCCCCTAAATGTGTGCATACACCAATGTGTAATAAAAATATATGCACATATTTAAGTTAAACTTTTAGTGAAGTTCAATCTATATTTTAGATCTAATGAATAATAAGATATAAGAATATAACATCGAATGTATACTTCCATAATTTTCATATTTTCATCCAAATGGGACTAAACAATATCATACTCAACAAATGAATTAGTCTCTCATTTAGATTTTTCTTTAATCATTAAAACTAATTTAATAGAGTTTGAACTTACAGACGGCGTCGTGTGGCACGGTGGAAAACGAGGGGATTGGGGGTGGTGGAAGATGAGGGATATCCGGTTTTATTGGTGGTTATGCAGAGAGGATCTAGGCGCGGTAGGGTCAAGGTCGAGTCACGCACCTCCCATTACAACCGGAGTGTAGAATACTTATTCTACGCTCAGGTACAGAATAGTATTACCATATGTATGTATATATATATGCTAAGGTTGCATACGAATTACGGAACGATTGAACGCACTGACACTGCGATAAATTAACTAGCAGGTGCACGCCTATACTAGGGATCAGTATTCGAAGTTCACTTGTGTGACAACTACGAGTAATCAAAAACAGATTCTATGATCAAATTTGTGGTCTTGGTGACTACTATACTACATTTGTTAAGCACAGCCGGTGCGGGACAGTAACAAAGCTTGTTTGGAGGCTGGAGCTAGCAAGTGCTCGTAGCAATTAAGCTACATAATTAATAAGCTTCAAGAGAGTTCAAAAAAATTAGTAAGCCTCATGATAGCTAAGTGCTATAGAGACAGCATGGTTGAAGCCTTGAAGAAGCGCGTGCATTGCTAAAACCTTTTCTTGTCCCTAGAGTCCTAAGGGTATTGATAAATATTATTTAGATATTTTTTAAAATATTATTTAAATTTATAATCATTGGATTAGAGAATCAATAGCCGCGAATTCTCTCTCTTAAAAAAGACTGTTGGATTTCTAATTCAAAGACCACAAATTTAAATGATTATTTAAAAAAAACATTCGGGTGATGCCTATACACACCCAAGGCCTAAACCCTTCAGCGTGATTAGTACATGCTTCAGCGTAATCTGGTTTTATCAGTGAGTGAACTTAAATCCCATTGGTCCAGACAGACTGAACTAAAGTTCAGCTCAATCCTCCAAACTCAACCAGGCTCCCAGGATTAACCAGCATTGATTGATTGATCTGTTGCACCTGCGTTGAATCATGTAACGCACGCTTGACTCTCCTTTTCGAAAAGGAAAATCTTGCTCCACATGGAATAGATATCAAACATTTCGGCTGGCTAGATAGAGAAGGAAGCATCGCATGTCGTCATCCCTGTGAAATCGGAATTTTCTGGCAATCAATTAACGCATGAACATGATTTGATATCTCTGCGCAAAAACCTGTCGTATCTGCAGGTGCTTTTGCTACAACGTGCTAGTGCGAAGCTCTTCCGGTCTCATGAGAATCATTACACACTTTTCCCCTTTTTTTTCCTTTTCTTTTCTTTTGGAGAATTCATCAGGATCATTAGCCCAGCGAGTTGATAAGGTGCGCCACATACATGTCGCCTTATCGTACCGGTCGACCATGTTCCATGGCTTGCCGCGATTCCCATTTCGCAAATTATCAAGTACCAACCTAACCAAATAAATAAATACGGAGGACGACGGTTCAAATAAAAATGCAGTTAAATCCAACGAAAACGTATTTGTTACTAGAGCAATTTGTTATGCCAACCGTCTGTTAGAAAAGTTGGTAAATTACGGCATATTTTAATCCAGAAATTAACAATTAAGATCATTACAAGTATTGTGCTAGTACTGCTCATTTTTAGAACATTGAACAGTGCAACTATCTCTAAGAACAGTACTGAAAAGATCAGAGACAAAGTGTTATACCCAGAGACGGGGCCAGTGCCAGAGGCACCGGATGTGCCGTTCTGTTCAGTTGACATGAGCAGCTGTTCGATGTAGTCGATCTCAGTTGGTACAGGACGAGATACGAAGTGCAGTCCCTCGAATGGCCTTCTGGAATTTGTCGTACTTGCCGTGTACTGGAATGCCACCGGGAAATAGCCGATCACGTCGTGTCTGAGCGAGCGATCGCGCGAGCGCCCCAAAACCTGATCGCCGCCTATCCGTGAAGATATCGCACCGGGCGTGGTTCCGAGGCTGCTCTCCCAAACGCTTTGCGCGCGCGCAGAGCTAGGATGGGGAAGCGAAAGCGCGCTTTTATGGAACAATGGAGAATAGCTCACGTATGAATCGCACAAGGGAGGAAGCCATTATGTGCCATCAATCACTAGTAACATCCACCATCAAAGCATCAGTTACTAGTAACGGAAAAGTCACTGAATGCATATTCAACTCACGTGTAGCACATCTTCCACCCTTTTCAACTTCTCAACAGATGTAACTTGGTTCCACCCATTTAAGTTGAGTTAATCTCCTCTTGATTTCCCATGTGGGATTGCCTTGAGATTTATTAGATTTAATTGAAATAAAATTGGGCCAACCCAATATACTCCAATAATCCCCACCAAATTCCAAGCCACATAAGAAATACTCTCAGTTACACATTAAGGAATAAACCAACCTGCCATACAGATTAGGAGAGAAATGCATCTTTAATGGAATATGCCTTTTGCAAAGGTTCTCTCCTCTCAGTCAGCGCATAGCTTGTTTCACCACCCTACTTCACGGGATTTCCGATCACATAGGATAGGTTACCACTACAGCATGACTCATGTGGGTCTCAGGCCCATTTCCTTCGATGCATCATCTATCACATTACGTGATAGACCCTTTGTGAATTGGTCTGCCAAGTTCTTAGCCGTCTGGACATAGTCCAACGCTATTACTCCGGAGTTTTTCAGTTTCCTGACAGACTTCAACCGCCTCTTCACATGTCATGATGACTTCATGTTGTCCTTAGAATTGTTCACCTTCACAATCACCGTTTGATTATCACAATTCATCAAGATAGCCGGTATTGGTTTTTCAACAACCGGCAAATCCATAAGGAGTTCACGAAGCCACTTAGCCTCAACAGTGGCAGTGTCTAATGCTGTGAGTTCTGCTTCCATTGTTGACCTCGTTAAGATGGTCTGCTTGCAAGACTTCCATGAAACAGCGCCACCTCCAAGTGTGAACACATATCCACTTGTGGCTTTAATCTCATCAGCATCAGAAATCCAATTTGAATCACTAAAACCCTCTAGTACCCTAGGTACCCGCGTAGTGAATACCATAACTCACAATGTGCCCTTAAGATAGCGCATTACTCTCTCAAGAGCACGCCAATGATCATCTCCTGGGTTTGAGACAAACCGGCTTAGTTTGCTCACAGCAAACGAGATGTCAGGCCTCGTAGCGCTAGCTAAATACATAAGTGATCCAATAATCTGAGAATATCTCAACTGATCTCTTGTTATCCTTTTGTTTTTCCGCAATATCACACTAGCATCATAAGGTGTCGGAGCCGGCTTGCAATCACTATATCCAAAGCGACTCAAGACTTTTTCCACATAATGGGATTGTAAAAGTGTAACCCCACCATCACCTTTTCTCACTAGCTTTATATTTAGGATAACATCAGCCTCTCCCAGATCTTTCATCTCAAAATTTTGAGACAAAAATTCCTTGACCTCCTTAATCACATTAAGGTTTGTCCCAAAGATCAGTATGTCATCAACATACAAGCACAATATCACTCCTTCATCTCCACCATAGCGATAGTACACATATTTGTCAGCTTCATTCACAACAAAGCCAGCAGATGTTAAAGTCCTATCGAACTTATCATGCCATTGCTTAGGTGCTTGTTAAAGGCCATACAAAGATTTCAACAATTTACACACCATTCCTTCTTGACCTTTTGCTACAAATCCATCTGGCTGATCCATATAAATCTCCTCCTCTAACTCTCCATTTAGGAAAGCTGTCTTAACGTCCATCTGATGAACGAGAAGACCATGAGAGGCTGCCAAAGAAAGTAGCACTCGGATTGTAGTTAATCGGGCAACTGGTGAGTAAGTATCAAAAAAATCTTCGCCTTCTCTCTGGGTATAACCCTTGGCCACAAGCCTTGCCTTATACTTTTCAATCGTACCATCAGGTCTAAGCTTTTTCTTAAACACCCATTTACATCCCACAGGTTTGCACCCGTAAGGACGATCAACAACCTCCCAAGTTCCATTAGATATAATAGAATCCATTTCACTCCGTACCGCCTCCTTCCAATAGTCAGCGTCGGGAGATGAATATGCCTCATCAATGGTTCTTGGAGTGTCATCCACGAGGTATACAATGTAGTCATCACCAAATGACTTTGCAGTCTTTTGTCTCTTACTCTTTCGAGTAGCTACAGTGTTATCTTCCTCAGGATTTTCCACAAATGTTTGTTCAACGTGTTCTATCGGATCAAACGATTCAGGGGTTAATGCTGGTTCTTGACTAGAAGAACTAGGCACCTCTTTCATCGGAAATACATCCTCAAAAAATGTAGCATCTCTGGATTCCATAAATGTACCAACATGCATGTCAGGTACTCCAGATTTTATTATTAAGAACCTATAACCCACGCTGTGAATAGCATAACCAAGAAAAACACAGTCCACAGTTTTCGGTCCAAGCTTGCGCTTCTTTGAAATTAGCACATTAACCTTGGCCAAACAGCCCCAAGTTCGCAAGTATGAGAGATTTAATCTTTTCTTTTCCCATTCCTCGAATGGTGTTACATCTTTATTCTTTGTAGAAACTTTATTTAGGACATGACTTGCAGTCAATATAGCCTCACCCCACCATTCCTTCGAAAGTCCCGCTGTGTCTAACATGGCGTTAACCAACTCAGTTAGAGTGCGGTTCTTTCTTTCGGCAATCCCATTAGATTGAGGTGAATATGGAGGCGTCCTCTCATGAATAATACCATGTTCCTCGCAAAATAAAGTGAACTCATTTGAAAAATATTCTCCACCACGATCCGACCTTACCCGCTTGATCTTTCTCTCAAGTTGGTTTTCTGCTTCACCTTTATAGATCTTAAAATAATGCAAAGCTTCATCTTTTGTTTTCAAGAGATACACGTAGCAAAATCTAGTACAATCATCTATCAACGTCACGAAATATCTCTTACCACCTTTAGTCAACACACCATTCATCTCACTCAAATCGGAATAAACTAGTTCTAAAAGTGCCAAGTTTCTCACCTCCGCGGCCTTGTGAGGCTTGCGAGGTTGCTTCGATTGCACACACACATGGCATTTAGAACTTTTGACCAAAGTGAATTTCGGGATTAAACTCAAACTAGCTAGCCGCGTCATGCAACCAAAATTAATGTGACAAAGTCGCGAATGCCAAACATTAGACTAATCAACATTACACACATGGTTAACAACATTATTGCACATGTCCGATAAAGAAAAGCGGAATAAGCCTCCGCTCTCATAGCCTTTTCCAACAAATATCCCATATTTAGACAATACACATTTATTGGATTCAAACACAAGTTTATAACCATCTCTACACAATAGAGAGCCGCTAACAAGATTCTTCTTTATTGAGGGGACATGCTGCACGTTCTTTAGCTGCAGAATCTTTCCCGAAGTAAACTTCAGATCGACCGTGCCAACACCAAGAACAGAAGCATGCGTTCCATTTCCCATCAACAAGGAAGAAGTCCTCCCGACCTGATAAGATGAAAATAAGGAAATGTCAGCACATACATGAATATTCGCCCCAGTGTCAACCCACCACTCAGGTGAATGACAGACTGAAAGAACAGTAGGTAATAGATTACCGTACCCTGACGTTCTCGTCTCAGTCTCGCCAATAATCATATTAGCTGACTTTTTCTGCTTATCCTTGCGGTCTGGACAATCCTTAGCCCAATGGCTAGAATTACCGCACACAAAGCAGTTGCCCTTCTCCTTGTTCTTCTTCTTAAAAGTGGTTGTTTGATTAATCTTCTGCTTATTTTCAGGCTTATTCTTCTTTTTCTTATTGTGGAAGCCATTGAAGTTTTTCTTCTGCACCAAATTGGCACTAGAACTTCCGTCAATTCCTTTCCCGCGAGTGTCTTTTGCCCTCGCCTTCTCCTCAACATCCAAAGAGCCAATGAGGTCAGTCACACTGAACTCTTGTCTCTTATGTTTTAGAGAAGTGGTAAAACCCGACCAAGAGAGTGGCAGCTTAGCAATAATGCCTCCTGCCACAAACTTGTCTGGCAACACGCACGTGAAATATTCGAATTCTTTTGCCAGAGCCTGAATCTCATGAGCCTGCTCTACTACAGAACGGTCATCAACCATTTGATAATCGTAGAACTTCTCCATGACGTACAGCTCACTCCCGGCATCAGAAACACCGAACTTAGCCTCGAGTGCATCCCACATCTGCTTGCCAGTCGGCAGCGACATATACACATCCACGATGCTTTCAGCCAGCACGCTAATTACGGCACCACGAAACAGGTTATCGTGAACCTCGAATGCAGTCTCCACTTCAGGAGAAAGCGTTCCTTCAGGTTTACCCTGATGCACGTAATATACATGCATGGCTGTCAGCCATAGCACCATTCTGGCACGCCATCTCTTGTAGTTAGTGCCATCGAACACATTCGGTTTCAGCGCAGCGGCAAAGCCAGTAACCGAAAATTGCCTATCAGGTTTTTGGATTGTTAGAAAAGTTGGCAAATTACGGCATATTTTAATCCAAAAATTAACAATTAAGATCATGACAAGTATTGTGCTAGTATTGCTCATTTTTAGAACATTGAACAGTGCAACTATCTCTAAGAACAGTACTGAAAAGATCAGAGACAAAGTGTTATACCCAGAGCGGGGCGGTGCGGAGGCACCGGATGCGCCGTTCTGTTCAGTTGACATGAGCAGCTGTTCGATGTAGTCGATCTCGGTTAGTGCGGGGCGAGTGCGGCGCCCCTCGAATGGCCTTCTGGAATTTGTCGTACTTGCCATGTACTAGAATGCCACCGGGAAATAGCCGATCACGTCGTGTACAGAAGCGAGCAGTCGCGCTGAGCGCTCCCCAAAAACCTGATCGCCCGCCTATCCGTGCAGATATCGCACCGGGCGTAGTTCGGAGCTCGCTCTCCCAACGCGCTTTGTGCGCGCGAGGAGCTAGGGCGGGAAGCGTAAAGCGCGCTTTTATGGAACAATGGAGAATAGCTCACGTATGAATCGCACAAGGGAGGAAGCCATTATGTGCCATCAATCACTAGTAACATCCACCATCAAAGCATCAGTTACTAGTAACGGAAAAGTTACTGAATACATATTCAACTCACGTGTAGCACATCTTCCACCCTTTTCAACTTCTCAACAGATGTAACTTGGTTCCACCCATTTAAGTTGAGTTAATCTCCTCTTGATTTCCCATGTGGGATTGCCTTGGGATTTATTAGATTTAATTGAAATAAAATTGGGCCAACCCAATATACTCCAATACCGTCCTCCGATTGCAAAAATTGGAGTGAACAGTTAACACCACCAAGAAGAATTATCGGTGCTGCCGTGATACCATACTACATGTACAACTGAACGTAGGCCCCGCTTACTCATCCAAAAATGCTTCATATATGTAATATCCCGTTAAAAGAAAAGAAAAAAAGAGACAGGGGGACTGGACCAGGCTGGCCCAACTTGGCGTGCTCTCATAAAAGGAACAAGGGAAGGGCTCCCTAACCCTAGCCGTCGCCTACCCCTGCTGCCAGCGCTACCCCTCCGCGCTGCAGTCAGCCAATGCCATCCTAGTCTGCCCCTCCCCCCCCCCACGTGTCACGCCCTCCTTGCGCCACTCACACCGCGCTCCCCTCACTTGCGCCACCATCCCTCGCCCTCTACATGCGCCATCGCAACCATCACCTCACTGCTACGCACTGCCAACGATCCGCGCGCCACTGGCTCACCCTTCACCAACACCATTGCTCTCTCTCTCTCTCTTTGCGCCACAAGCCGCCATGCCTCCCTCCGCGTGCCATCGCCCACCAAGGCCATCTTCGTCGATTTGCACACCGCGGCCTCCTGCTCCTGCCCCGCCGTCTCCGCTTCCATTGCTACAGTAAAGAAGCATGGGGAGAGGGAATAAGAAGAAAGGATGAAGAAGGGAAAGGAAGGAGGCAGGAGGCTCGCCCAAGCAGGAAGAAAAGAAGGAAGAGGAAGGAGGACCAGCATTTGCTACATGTTCATCTGATTTTTGGGCAATTGGTATCGCCTCATGTCTTGTACCCCGTTGTAATGGTGTAGATGATCACATTATGGTATCGTCAGAACATGGTTGCGACACATCAATAGCAAATGGGTAGCAAAGATGATCACTTAGTTGTTGTCACGTTCATTCAACTGCACTGCTGAGGGTTGTGGGGTGGCTCTGGGGCCCTTACATGCCTTTTCACACTGTAATAAATGAAAGTTGTAGATCATTGCCTAAGCTTTTCATAGAGTGCTAAATCATCAAATTTGGTCAAGTAGGTTGGAAGTTATGGTCCTGTGAACTCTGTTGTCTAGAATTGGGTTAGCAAATATAGTTGTGGTATTATTTTGTATTTTCAATGCAAGAAAGGACTTAATTAAATTGTAGTGACAACTAGAAAGGTGTAGATAATTTCTTTTAGTCTCCAGAAATGTTATTATTTTCTACGCTTGGTGTTGTAGAGAAATTGTTATAAAATTGTGAAGGTTGTTGTCCAGTAAGTTAATAGCAGTAACTTTGGGACTGAAAATGATGGCCTAGATGGCTCAATCATGAAAAGTGGATATTTAGGAAAATGTGAAAGACTTTGTGTAGATTTTAGAAAATATATTATTTGCTGAGTTTGAGTTACTAGTTTAAAGATATGACCATTTGTACATTGGGAAAGCAAGGTGAATGGCTGGTGATCTAGATTGACTTAGTTCGGCTTTGCGCTTATAGGAGCGTTGTTAGCTTATTTCTCATGTTTGTATTGTGGTAGAAAGTTTTGAGTTTGGTAATGATTGTCTAGGTGGAGATTCAAAGTTGGTGTCATGTACACATCATCCCCGTGGTTAAAAGGTTAGTGCATAGAAGAACGGTATACGATTATTTATTCTTACTCTTGTTTATCTAAATTTACTCACAATGCTATATTTACTTGATTCTTGTTCAATATGATGTGATATAGTAAAGATGAGCACATGATATCGATGATTACTTGGTAATGTGGTATATAGTAAATGATTATTAGAAAGTATTGCATAACTTGCATTCACATCATGAGAAGTGTTTGATATGTGGGCCGATCAGCCTGGTCGACTTGGCTGACCGGTGGGCCCTCCTGGCCCATGCTATCGTGCTATCGGCCAATTGGACGGGTAGCCTAGGGTTGGACCGGTCGATCTGCTAGTGGGGTTTGATCCTCTTTTTAGCGATTTTCTAATGATTTTCCTCTGTTTATGTATTTTCCTATAAAATACATTAACGTGCAAAATATATGGAAATAAGGACATAAATGAGCATGATCAAGGTTTAAGTTGTCACTTTACTGTGTCTTTTGCCGGGTTTTGAGGGTAAAATATGCATAAATCTCATGTCAATAATAGCACACTCACTTCATGTGCAATCATAACTCATTGATTTTTGGGTTTCGATCGTACTAAGATTCTATTTTATCTAGGTTGCTAACTCCTTATGGATAGAAGGTCCGTAGAAGTGAAAGTGGGACGATAGAAGAAAAGAGAAATATTTAGACGTGTGTGGTTTATGTGGTTTCTTTCGTTAGATGGCAAATTTATATCTTTGTTTACCCTTAGGTTGATGCTAATTGTCTAGTCTAGGTAATGCTCCCGAGCGCATGATTTCGAACGTTCTCAGGTGCATGGTCCTGACCATTCTTGGGAGCAAGGTTCTGAGCGTTTTTTGGTGTGAGTGAACCAATTTTTTATGAATTATTTATTCTACTCTGGTGATCCAAACATGTTTATTATGAATTAGTTCTTTGTGGAGAACTAAATCGAGAAGAATTCAGTTGTGACGTGTCTACTCTTGTTTATAGCACAATTGTTTTAATGTTTATTGTTAAATGTATGTTGTTTACTACGTCATTGAGATATAACTAGAGTAGATGCTACCAAAATCTAGCAGCGATGAATGTAAATTAGAGTGTTATAAAGTAATGGTGGCACTCTAAGATCAAAGGTTGGACTGAAGTGTTACAATATAGCCTGTAAAATACAAGAAAAAAATGCTTTCAATGGGATCTCAAAGTAAACCAAGAGGGGCTCTGGGCCATGTTCTCACCGTGTTCTTGCTGAACTTGTATCCGATGCAAGGCATGCCGATTCTATCGTTGTTCAGAGCACAACAATTTCTTTAAGAATATTAAAAAAAATCATGTCTACCATGCATATTGCGCATGCTACTAAAGTGGTACCTCTTGTTACCAAACCAAGTCCCCTAAGTTGGTACCACTGGTTTGTTTCTTGGTATCCGAGTAAGATATGTGGGCACATACAAAAAGGATTTAGTCTGTAAATATAGGAAAGATGCTATTATCGAAAACACATTAATTCATATCAATAAAGAAGATCGTTGAATTGCTTTCTCATCTTTGCATCAATTGTTTATCTACTTTTACTCTTGCTAATTGTTATAATTATTCTTGTTTTTAGTTATGTTAATTAGCTATTGGATCACTCGGTTACATTAGTTTTTCAACACCTTTAAGAGAAACCTCTTTCTGGTGGTAAACCACCGTAAGAAGATTAGGAGGAAATAAAAGTATGTTTAATAGAAGGACAAGGAGGAGAACGCGAGGGGAGCACAACAATGCGACGGGCCCGGCTTGTCGCTGGATATGCTCGCTTGGTCCACATAAAATCCCACATTACCGCGTAGTGGCCTGGTGGACGAAATTGCTACGGACACCTGGTGAATAGATTTTGAGCGCGCACGCGTGACGTGGAGAAAAAAATTGAGGTGCTGGATCACAGGATTTAGCAAGATTTGTGAGGAGATATCCATGAAGCGATGTAGTATAACTGTGCGAGCGTGATTGCTATGAATTTTTTTTGTATTTTAGTAAGGTTATATTCTTTGCATTAAAAATGCTGCTCATGTTTTTATATGGGTACATAAACCAGTCTATTCTTATTGGATTCAATTGTTGTGCGTATGCAATGTATGCGATCAACTGGTGTGGAGTTAAACAAAAGTATGAGTTGTGCCTAGCACAATGATACGTTTGCCAATCTAATGTCCATCTATTTTTCAATAATAAATCTAGCAGAAATCCAATTGAAGACATCAGAATTATCCGGTTACACAATCATTCAAGAAACACCATACGATCATACACACTTGCCTCTTGTTGAAATATGTGGAATTTGAATATAATATTCCCATTTTGAACCTTTTATGATTCAACAATTAGGTGAAGATCTCTCACAAAGAAACAGTTTAATGACTAAATTCTCTTAATAAAGAGCTAGATTCAATTATCTAGATGAAAATTATAACGAAAAGAATGAGGAACTAATTGAGTGATTGATATTTCGGGTCACAAGATGTTGATCCATGATCCTTTGGTTCGTAACAATTTCTCAGCACCACCACACACGTTAACATTAAGTCATTAAGATACTAATTGGCATCACTCTACTGCACCCGACATGTCTTATCGAATGGGTCACTACCAGCAGGAAGAATGGAAATTGGGAGGGTCCGACCCCCCATTATTAGTCGTCTCAGCTTGATCAACGCTATGGCTAACCGCAATTTAGACCTTTAATTTCAACCTCATGTACAAGGAAGAATCTACGTATTTTGTCCTCTTTCGAAGATATGTTGACCTCTAATGCTACAATCCTAATGAGGTGGAACCCAATTTGTGGTCGTATTCAATAGCGAAACATTAACATGAAACTCCAGATATCGTACTATGGTGTGCTTTCTTTCGCTGTCCACATTTTTTTCAAGCATAGGCGCTTATGAGGGCAGCTATAATTTTACATGCAAAACAATGTGAAAATAATTTAAGTAATGAAGTTAATTTTAATAAGCATTTTCATTGCTCGAAGTAATAGCGGGGAGGAAATACAACCTACACTCATGACCACATGATATATATATATATATATATATAGGAAAAATACCTTTTACACTCAGGTGTAATTACATCTCTACCTCTAATATACCACCTAAATAAATTTGAAATACTCTTTTATCATTTTGGATATACTCGTATACTAATTATAACATATTCCAATGTAAACCACATGAAAAAATTACAAGGGAGTTCATAATTTTTAGCGTATTTTGTAAATATCTTTATATACGTACATAAAAAAGAGTATATCAAAAATAATATACATACCACCTTGAAAAATTATTTATACCACCTAGATGATCTTAAATACCCATATACTATATGTATATACTCTCCGTTATGTGAGATACGACATAGCGTGTAATTATCCGGTGTAGAAAAGATGCCCCCACACACACACACACACACACACACACATATATATATATATATATATATATATATATATATATATATATATATATATATATATATATATATATATATATGCACACAATTTGTATACATTGTTATATGCAACCGCTAAACTTCTAGGAACAATATCGAAAGCTAGGCCAACACATGACCTCGAATTGAGAAGGATGGTTTATTTTTGGGATTTTCTAGGGTACATTATACGAATAGTAGAAAGATAGTAGTAGAAATAAAATCGAATTGTTGATTTATAAAGATATTATAAACTTTCGTTGTTCAATCTTGTTTTTTCGGAAGTCTCTGCTCCAAGCGAAAACTCAAAACGGTCTCTGACGCCTGCGTTACACGCCATACCCAGACAACTCCATCCTCGCCTCCGCTGGCAAGAAGCTCCCTGTCGGGGCTAAACTTCATCGTCAGGATGGCGCCGTCATGTGCCTTGATCACCTGGCCCCCGTGGACTACTGAGGATTCCTTGGCTTGCTTCCGATACGGCCGAACTTTGATCCTCTCGTACCGGCGACTGCCGTCGTGTTCACAGTCCAACGAGCTGGTGCTGGCCTCGTCGCCTCCACAATCCACGGTAGTGCAAGCCCCCCATACCAAGCCTCCTCAGCCATGCATGCCTCCTCCTTGGATGCGGGCTCCTCGGCTGTCCATGTGGCTGCTCTTGCTACAGGCGGAGGAAGCGAAGCGAGATGCAGGGAATAGCAGTAGTAAAGTTGGCCGCCGACCCCACCCAATGGCCGCGGTCGTTCCGGTGACTCCTTTATAATTTTATCCCTTCGAAGATTCTACTGTTAGTAGTGTGAATGGTAATATAACTAAATCATAACTAATCTGAACCATTGGATCATAAAGATTAGACGACTTTTATACATTTTAAGGTACCGTAAACGAGCTCTTATCTTTAACGCATTACCACCTACTTTTCTGAAAGAAGTGTTCATGAAGCATTATCCCAACTAATCCATTTACGTGCAGCGCAGACAATGCGTAACTGAAGCTACGACTAACTCCATGTCACATATTATTTTCACTGAAGCTGAAACACGATGCCATGGCAAGTAGTGTACCCTTGGAACGATGAGCAAGAGCTCTAGCATTCATCAGTGGCATCCATTTTACAAGGCCCACCAACAATCCTCCCCTGAGAAAACCCTCCCCCCCACAACCCCCCTAAAACCCAAACCTTGTAACCTGAACCAGATCCTCTCTACCCCCCAAGCTTTGCACATGCTCTTGGAGCCCTCCTTCAACCACCCCCGACTCTTGCCCTAAACATCTTTTTGCCCTCCCATCTCTACACCTAAGAATTCTAATTAACCTTCTCCATGTCCCCTACAAGCGTATGCAGCCGCTGCGGCTCTCTTGTCCCCTCTTCTGTCCCCTGGTCCGGCATAGCTGCGAGCTGTAACATGCAACTTCCTATTTTTTTTACAGTCCCAGAAGGATGTAGTACACCAGCGTGATGGGCAAGGCGATGAGCATGCCGAAGATGACTCTGCAAGAGCACAAGCGAACGGCAGGTGAGACAAAAGGCCCTGTGGATGGATGCCCTCAGGCACGGAGAATCTTGCGCGCACTGGACGTCGCAAGATTTAAGTATTCAGCACGAGCTTGAGCTTGGGGACATGGAGCTACTTACGCCGTGCTGAGGATGTCAGGGTGCACGCTGTACTCCTTGGCGAAGACGAAGGGGACAATGCCCTGAGGCAGCGACGCCTGCTCGCCCGCATCGTTAAGCAAGCAACGAGTTGGTCAGTCAGTCGCGAAACGAAACGAAACGAAACGAACAGCAAAAGGTTTAGATGTAGGGGGAGGCAAAAGGCGAGCGGTCTGTGCGTGCAAAGTCCAAAGCAAAAGCGAGCGTTGCTGTACTTTGCCGGCACAGAGGGCATATTGGCATGGCCGGCCACTTGACCGCTGTTTTCTACTTTCTTTCTTTCTTTTCAAAAGGCGGTTCTTGTCGGTGGCCTGCCTGCCTGTGCGGTGGTGTGCCGGTTTGTGCGGTTGGTTGGTCGTGCTTGGGGCTCGTTTCGTTTTTACCTGCACGATGGCGACGTGGAGGAGCGTGCCGCGGAGGCCGACGGCGATGGAGGCGGCGGCCATGACGGCCGGCCCGGTCAGGAACCGCACGGCCATGGCGAACGTCGCCACCTTGTTCCCGCACGCGATGATCCGCGGCTGCAGCGCCATGAACAGCCCTGCATAGCACGATTATTGTCAGCACTACAAGGACTGCTCGATAGGGGAGCATGATGTATGCATGCAGAGCCCGAGCGGGAGCAGAGCAACGCACCGAGGCTGAACATGGCCATACCGAGGCCGGCATCGGACAGGATCGAGATGGACTTCAGAATGATCGCCGGCATCTCAAAGTTCCACCTGCATGCGCATCAACGCGCCAACAAACGGGAACATATTAGTTCATTTATCAACTTCGCCGGCGATGTGAATGTGATGGGGGAGACGGGGAGTTGTTACCGGAAGCAGACGAGCGACCAGATGAGGCCGATGAGGCTGGAGTAGGTGTTGGGGTTGCGGATGAGCTTGCGCCACACCATGATCAGGATGAGACGCGTCATCACGCTCGTCGGCGGCATCACCGCGGGCGCCGCCACGCCAGCCTTCCCCTGCTCGGCCGCCGCCACGGAGGCCTTCTCGTCCACGGCCTCCGCATCCCTCTCCGCCGTGCCCCTGTTTCCGAAGCTGAAGTCATCCCTCTCAGCGTACTCCTCCCCTCTCTCCTTCCTCCCGTCCACTGCGATTGATTAACCAAGAACAGGACACATTAGAGCAGGGAATAAGCACCGAGAATAACTGGAAAAATTGAACGGAAAGTGGGTACCTTTGCGCGGCGAGGCGACGGCCATGCGGACCTCCTTGACGGCGGCGGAGTCGTTGTACTCGGCGGTGTTGCCGAACACATCGGACACGGGCGACGCGCTGGAGCTCCAAACGAACATGTGCAGGTCCTTGCCGTCCTCGCCCTTTGCCTGCCCGTTGGCCGCCTTCTTGGCCTTGGGCGGCGCCGTCATCGCCGGGTTGGGCGCCGGGTACTGGCCGTACTTGTTGTTGGCCTTGTTCGGTGCGTCCTCCTCGTAGTTGGACGGCCGAGGCGTGGCGCCGGTGCGCACCCCGAACGCGTCCCCGGCGGCGAAGTTGGAACTGCGCCCCACCATGGAGTAGAAGTCGGTGTGGTTGAAGCTGGAGCCACGCGGCGTCGGGTTCCGCGACGACTGCAACGAGTATATCTCGGCGTTGGTGAGGTTGCTGGGCCTCGGCGTGGTGCTCGAGAACCCCATGGAGCGGCGGGAGTAGATGTCCGAGCGCGACGCGTTGGAGCGGCGCACGGTGACGTGTATCTTGCCGTCCTCCTTGACCTCGGCCTCCGTCTCCAGCATGTCTCTCCTGCCGTCGAGCGAGACGACGTCGGAGTCGACGACGATGGAGGCGATGGAGCCGGCGGTGTCCGGGAACTGCTCGGTGATGAGAATCCTGGCGCCGCGGTACTCGAACATGAAGAGCATGAGCGTGTACCAGATGATGCACTGCAGCACGACGATCTGCACCATGAGGCTCCCGGAGAACTCCCCGTACATGCCCTTGAGCAGCGGGATCCCCATGACGAGCGTGTTGGGGAGCGTGGAGAGGGAGAAGAGCGTGATGGTCCACTCGAGGGAGCCCCGGTGGGAGAGGTGGCTCCAGAGGGTGAGCAACGCGAGGACTATGAGCTTCTGGAGCGTGTCGGCGGCGATGAAGCGGAGGTTCATGGTGTAGGGGTTATTGGTGGAGATGAAGTGGAAGGAGAGCAGCGGCACGGCGAAGAGCGCGACGAAGCGGTTGATCCCGGAGCACTGGTCGGGAGTGAAGATGCGCCACCACTTGACGGAGCCGTACGCCAGGATCATCGCCACGTACAGCGGCACCATCGCCGTCATAACGTGGTAGAAGTCCGCGCCCGTGATCATCTTGCCGCCGCGCCAAGAACCACTTGCTGTTCTACGTGCGTGCGTGCGTACGTAACTGAGTGGGAAGTGTGGCCGGCGCGGCGCGGCAGGAGAGGTGGTCGTTCGATCGGGGGCGGGGATGTGGAACGTTGTTGTTTGCTTTATGGCTGGCGCGGTGGCGCCGCGCGGCGAGGTGGGGTGGGACTTGGGAGTGTGGTAAGTAGGTGGAAGGGAGGCAGGCGGGGGCGCCAACGAGGGAAGGTGGGAGGAAGTGGGCATACGCGGGTGATTATTTATAGGCGGGTGATTATTTTTCTATACTACACCACAAGCAGAAGGGGAGGGGCCAAGGGGGAGTTATACAAGCTGGACGGTGTATTGAGATTTGAGAGACAGGATGGAGGGGAGCCTCCTGACGTGTCAGTCTCTAACACCACACCCTGTGATAAACTCTAAATTATCCATAATATTAAACAACACCAACAAAGCTGCCATGCTGCGAACTTTTTTTTTTGCTCTAAAAGGAATCCTAATTATTTTTAGGCTCTGTTTAGATCACGGAGTAATTTCACGGGAATAAATTGTTTTTTCCCATTCCAAACTAGTAGCTTGAAATGGGATCACAATAGAAATACCCACTAGAACCTGCACTACCATACCACCGTAACCACAGGGACGTTAGTAGCACAATTTACTTGAGTCTGTCCATTAGTGACCCTGTATAAAAAGAAACAGACGGAGTATCTTGCCGCCCTGCACTAGTTACTTCATTCTTTCCGCAATATAAATTCTTGTTTTTGAAAAATATCATCCCATAATATAAATTTATTATGTAGTTCAAAATTGTAGTTATTATAATATTTTTATCACATACCATTATTTTAATGTTGAAAAAAATAAGGAAGTAGTTATAGTATACCATTTAATATAAGGGTATATATTATCTAATAATATTTTTTTAATTCAATATTTCTTAATTTGTGCGTATGATAGATTTTAGACTTATATAGAGTAATCAATTTGCGTTAAATCAGATGGTAAACTAACCTGCAGAGGGAATTGGCAAGAAGCACAGCTCGCGTACGGCTCGCATGCTATGCACGCACACGCACATGCCACCGAGCCGACAGGGCAACCAAAAAGCTGCGAAACAATTCCAAAGAACCCCCAAATAATCAAGGGAAGGGCTAAGGGACACTTAAATATTTTTAGAGTTAAAAGTCTTTAGATTTTTTAGGATGTTCGATCTTTATCTACAGATTTTTCGTAGCCCTTTTTAGAAGAAAAAAAACGAATCTAAGATGTTAGATCTTTATCCATAGATCTTTCATACCTTCATTAAAAAAATATAAATATTCTAAATCTAAAACATTAGACAAAAATCTAACATTCAAAATATATAAATACTTTTAACTCTAAAAAATACTTAAATGCTCTCTAGACATCATGAATAGTCTATTCCAAGGAACCCCAAAGAACCAAACAAAAAAGCGCCAAATCGCCCTCTGCCTGCCGGGCCGAGGCCCGCGTCGGGCGCTGCGCCACCCCCGCGAGGGCGGTAAAGGGCGCCGGGGAACAGGAGGGTTGGGAGTGGTGATTAGAAAAGGCGGCAAAAGCGAGCGGGCGGAGGAAAAGAGAGGTTTTTGACATCGCCGCTCGCTGTACTGTGCGTGCGCGGCCGGGCGGGCGGGCTGGCTAGGCGCATGGCTCGCTCGATGTTCCCTTCCCCGCGTGCGCCTCCCCGCCATCATCGTCCGCAGTACCACCGCAACCCATCGAAAGAAAAGAAAAGGCCAGGCGGGGTATGCGCTAGTGGCCGAGCGGGAGTCTGGCTAAGCCTAGCTTGACCCTTTGTTGTGCCTAGCCACGGCGCTCTTCTCGTCGCGGCCTCTACTCCGATGGCGGCGGACCTCCATGGACTGTCGCCAACGAGCCCGGGTAGTCGTCCGCGCTTGAAGGTGGCTCCGCTCTGCTAGTAGTAGAAAAATACCGTGTGTATCTGGCCTGGTGAAACCTTTGGCACCCCGCGCCGGCTCCACGGGTTTGTATCATGTACTAGTACCTATTGTCATGGCTTTGTCCGAGATAACTGGGAAGTCACTGAGCGAGGTGGTCCTACTGTGATCGGGCTTGTTGATTAGTTCCTTCGGTTGTTGTTGTTGTTTTTCATTTGAAAGCAAAGTGGTCGCTAAGGACCTAACCTCCGATTTCATTAATCTCACGGTATAAGATGATTACAGTTCCATAAGAGCCAAAGATAGATAAAAAAAAATTACAGCAAAGTCCCTACAAACCCGAAGAACCTAGATCTTCTTGTGTTCATCGCCAACAACGACGATAAAGATTGAAGTGCGATGGAGACACGACGGAGTTGTATTATAACGGTTGTCTTTAACCTGTGAGTCGATACGTGGCGTCGCTCAGGAAGGGCCACATTGCAGCCGTCGGGGAAAAGGGCCTCTTTTTGCAGAAGGAGGTTGAAGGAACATGGGACGGTTCGGACTAATTTGATGGGGGATGATCTCCTATCCTAGCTGCTAGGATGGAAGAAGAAGCTCGTGCTTTTGGATGTGAAGGGGTGGCCTGAGACTCATCGATAGGATTTTCTGCACTGTGCAGGATATGAAGCAGAGGATTTTTTTTTTTTAGATAAGAGGGAGAAATACACAGCGGCCGGAGGATACGGCGCATTGGCCAGCACGGAGTTCGACTCCACAAGCATAACCAGAAGTTTTATTTGGAGGGGGAACGCACTGGGAAGCCAAACGCGGACAACTAGGAGAACCATCGCCGTGGAGGAGCAGATGGCAACATGCCCAGGGGAGTTCTGGAACTGTACAACAGGGGAGGTGAAGTACCTTTGTGAAGCTGACGCTACCACAACACGTCATCGGAGTAAGTCCCTCTCTCCTCGAGCTGACAAGCTCACCGGAGTTGGAGAAGAGGGGGCCAGTCAGAGAAGATTTGGATCTGGGAGGAGAGGGAGGGAGGAGGGGGGAGAGCGGAGAGGACAAGGCTGTCAGTGTATGATGTGGTTTTGGGTTTTTGTTTTGTTTTTCGGTTCTATTTGTTATTGCTCTGTGATTCATACTACTTGGTAGCTTGAAAAAAGTGGGGAGAATTAAGATAAAAACACACGTAGAGGAGGTACTCGAATATACCCATGAAAGTAGCTATGTTGTGGTAGACTTTTCTAGATATTTTGTCTTCATAAATCACATCGTTAACCTTTTTATAGTGTCTCTTGGCACATGAGAATAACGTTGATGAAGTTACCATCATGATATACTCAGCGAGCATTAGTCTTATCATTTCTTTAGATCATTATCGCCTTGTCATGTTTTTCTGTGTTTACCATATGATTATATAGCTCGCAGCTTATTCAATAAAAACACTCGTATGACGATGTGCGCAAACTTTAATCTTAACTTTTTACTAGCATATTGAAGAATCCTTGTTTTTTAAAAGTTATGTCTGTAGGTCACTAGGATTATCAACTTATGCTAGAGTCCTACAATAAATCACATAATTTGAATTCAGAGCAGGCAACAGTATTTTGCATCCTTTCGTATGGGTGTTTTTTCATCAGATAGATACAGCCACACACCTCCCTGAAAAGTGCAATGCTTGTAAGGTTTGCATAGGTGCATGTAGCACACTTGCAAAATGCACACTTTTGAGGGCGTTCAAGGAGATATTATATCAATTAAAGTAGGGAATGGAAAAGAAAAAGGAGAGGAAAGGCTAAGAGAAAGGCTGCCTTGTTCTACCTGGCTAGCTATGCCTTTATAGGAGAACGACCAGAAAATTACTTATCAAGATTCCAAATGTTCTCCTCCTCACCCAGCTCTATGATGACAACAGACCATTAAGCCATGTTAACAGATCATTAAGCCATGTTCTTTCCTTAAGTAGATGGGTATAATAAGCCTTCGTGCAAAGCAATGCCTACTGGAACTTTTCGGTGCATTGCCAATTAGTCCATGAAATAAGGGATTTAATTGGCTCCTGATATAAGCCCCCATCCAAGCCTGTTTCCCGGAATTAAATCGTTTCAACTCTTTGGAATCAAAATTAATTTGGTGGGGACTATATTTAGGGAATTGCATGGGGCCTTTCACTACTACAGAAATATATGAGAGCATCAAACGGTCCAGATGATGGTGTAATCTGTGTGTGCGTGACTGAAGAATGAAGATTCAGAAGATGTGAATGGTTGTGGTGGGTGCCATGGAGCAAGAATTGGGGTCAAGTCAGCTGCTCATTCCCGGTGCCAATTATGGCTCGGGAGAGAGATCCCGGGCATGGGCTTCCGGTGCTGGGGATTGCTTGCTTCGATGGGATCCAGTTCACATGTCAGGCATGCAAGGAGTGTATCAGTGGAGTTTTTTTTGCCCTTCTACTAGGGTTTTTGTGTATAGTCCTCTCACGCACATGAGACTAGTCCCTCCGTTTCTGAATACATGTCTTTGAAATTTTGTCTCTCAGCACATATCATTTTACACTTTTGATGTAACTTTTTACCATTTTTCTTTTGTATGTCCCTCTCATTCTTATTCCCAAGATCATTTACTACTATATACTAGAGTATACACAACACCCAACAACAATAAATGACCAAATAAAGAACGATAAGATGGTCTTTTATACGCATGTCTTGGTTGCTGTGCAAAATCCTAAAATAAAATCCATTTAGAAACGAATGGAGTAGACAAGAAGTACTTCATTCTTGAAGAGAAGGGTAGCAGCGTCTCGGGGGCTGTCCGGTCGATGCAACTGATTGGTTTAACCGAAAGCACTCATTTCTCCCCCACATTATCACCCAGATCGATGCAAGTATTTTAGTTTGCCAATGAAACGCTTCTGTTATCCTCATACGTTTCCAAGATTATACGTTACATATCACTGGAAAAATTAGCTCTGTGTCGTGCAACCACCACACGAGTGGGCAGCCAATTTTCCCATTTCCTCTCGGATTTCGACTCCACATATAAGACTTCTCTGCCACTTGTCTCGGCGCCACACTCTTGCAGGCATCTGTTTGCACAAGGTATTTCTTAATCCTAGTATATTTTACACTGAACATACCTTTTTTTTTAGAGAGAAAATGCACCGCGCATACTTGGCACGTACCGCCTAGATCTTTGCAACGAGTAAAAAACGCAAGGCCCACATGGACCACTCCCAAGGCACAGCACAGCAGCATTGGACCAACCAGCTAATTTACCCGAAACGATGAGGCCCAGCTCGTGAAAATCTTGGGCCAAAGGTACGAACGGCACGGCTGCGACGAGCCCATCGACGCGTCGGGCGCACCGAAAAGAGGTGGCCACCGGGTCCATGTGGGCGCATATCGGCGTATGTTGGGGACAAAATTATGGAACTCGATGCCACCAAGCGATCCATCCATCTCGCAGGGACCGAGCGAACTCCATGGTTCTGCGTCTTTTATTCACTCCTAGTTATGTGGAATTATACACACTAGACCATTCGGTATAAAGAAATGCTACACACGAACAAGTTTGCTTCTATGCTTTTTTCTTCGATAAAGATAACACTAATCTCAAAGCAAATAAAGAGTATTCAGTATTTATTGTGTATTAAAAGTTATACAAATTACTGTTGAGAAAAGTATAAAAGCACCGTTTCTTCGTATAAAATTCTCACGGGACGGTCCAAAGAGTCCCGGTGGTTGTTCGGCAGATTGCCATACCAGCGACCAACGCCCCCTACCATCTCCGACTCTTCACGGTGTCAAGCGCAAGGCAAGCTCAACTTCATCACTATCTTCTCCAGCGAGATGCCTGTCAACAGAAGGAACAAATGTTTTATTCTAATTTCAGGGTTCTTTCTGTATTCTGGTGGAAATTGTACTCAAATCTTGCTATCTCACGCATTCTCGAAAACCTTGCTATTTCAATGATAAATCTAGAGTAAGAACCCTAATCAGCCATAGCTGAGCAGTCACATAATTAGGTTCGGGGTGGCTTAGCTAGGTCACTAACAACTTTACAAACTTAACTGCCATATAGTCGCAGTGTTTCTTCTACTGCCATAAGGTTGTATCACCACTTTTCCACTACGGATATTAAGAAATAAAAGGTGAGTTCTTTTCGTTTGTGGCTGATAGTTTTTAGTCCTAACGTGAGCGCTTGTACGAACGAACTGAACGTCGATAAGCTACTTTAAAAAGACTGTCCCGATAAACCACCTCGAAAAGACGGTGTGAAAAGTTTATGTTTTGCCGTAACAACCTCATCCATTGTATTTAGTATATATATGGGAGTTACAACAACAAAAGGAAACCTTCCGGTGGACGTGATACGTGCCTTACAATTTGTTGCCGAAACCGGTATGATAAGGAACAGTGCCACCTAATACCAGCTAGCATATCCCAACAAACCTGGGTTTGGTTTCTATACAACAATCCTTCCAATTGTAGCTTATATCATTCTATATTCTTTAACATTCCCTCTCAATCTAAACCTCTGTTTAGTAGGTTAAGATTGCGAGAAATCTTGTTGAAAGCTTGCTGCGGCAGCGGTTTTGTGAATATATCGACCAGCTGGTCATCGGTGGATATGAACCGAACTTCAAGCAGTCAATGTGCAACTCGTTCGCATACAAAATGAAAATACACTTCGATATGCTTCATTCTTGCATGGAATACTAGATTAACTGATAAGTGTTGCACCTAGATTGTCACACCAAAGTATTGGAGGTCTAGACTGATGTATTCCCAACTCTTTCAGGAGTGATTGCATCCATATCACCTCTATGGTGGCATTGGCCAATGACTTACACTCTGCTTCTGTACTGGGTCGGGAGACTGTGGATTGCTTGCAAGAGCTCCAGGCTACCATATTTGTTCCAAGGTGCACTGCAAATCCACTTGTTGAGCATCGATCTTCCAGACATCCGACCCAGTCTAAGTCTGAAAAGGCACTCAGCAAAAGTGTGCTTTCCTTCTGTATGAGTAGCCCGGTAGTTGAGGTGCCTTGTAAGAATCTCATAATTCTTTTCACTACTACCCAGTGGATATCTGTTGGTGTTTATAAATATTGATAGACACTATTAATTGCAAAAGAAATATCCGATCGAGTAAGTGTCAAGTATTGTAAAGCACCAACAACACTGTGATACTAAAAAGTGTCATTTGCATCAAGAGGTGTACCTTGTAGCTTACTTAGTTTCTCAGTGCTAGACATTGGGGTGGTGACAGGCTTACATTTCTGCATATTAATCTTCATCAACAAATCTGATATGTACTTCTGCTGAGTGAGCAAAATTCCCTTCTGTGTATAGTTAACCTCAATACCTAAAAAGTAATTTAGATTACCCAAATCTTTGAAAGCAAAGTCACATGTCAAGTTCTTGCAATAGTGAGGTGATGGCTGATGAAGAAGAGCTCGTGATGACAATATCATCTACATACGCAAGCATAAACATTGTGACACTAGGAGCACTGAGTATAAAAAGAGGTGCATCAACCTTGGAGGAAGTAAATCCAAGTTCATGTAACCTTGCGCTGAGTCGGGAATACCAAGCCCTTGGTGCTTGTTTAACTCCACAGATAGACTTTTCAAATTTGCACACATATTCAGGATGTTCTTGATTTTCAAAGCCTAGAGGCTGTCGCATATAAACTTCCTCCTCGAGCTTTCCATGTAAAAAAGTCATTCTGAACATCAATTTGCCTGAAATTCCACCCCTAGCAACGACAATAGATAGAACCGTGTGCACTGTAGTTGGCTTTACCACAAGACTAGAAGTTTTTGAATAGTCAATGCCACGTCTCTTATTAAACCCCCTTGGCAACCAGACGTGCTTTTGTATCTCTCCACTGAATCATTAGCTTTTTGCTTCACCTTAAAAACCCATTTGCAATCAACAATATTCTTACCATGTTGGTGCAGAACAAGATGCCATGTTGAGTTCTTTTGCAATGCCAAAAATTTTGATTCTATTGCATCTCTCCACTTTGGGTCTTTCAGTGCTTCTGTGTGAGAAACTGGTTTTGCAGATGCAGTGTTCTTAGTAAGATATGCTCGTCGGGACGTTGAGTACTGTACCATGCCATCAGTGAACTTCTTCAGCTTCACCACTCCTGCTCATAGGCGAGTCTGCATTGGATGGCTGGTTACCCTCGTAGGCGCAATGACTGGTTCCCCATCAGTTGGCAGGATACCCGGTGACTGAGTACGCTATTCATCATCCGACAATGGAGTATTTGGAGAATGTCCGCCTACAAGTTCTGTGTCTGTATGAAAATCATTAGTATTTACAAGGTCATTACCATAGAGATCATCTTCTATTGCTGGTGCACTAGGAAAACATTGTGGCATAGATTTGGCCGATGTACTGGTAATGGGAAGAAGGATTGCAGAAGGAGAGTAACCGAGAGTTTGATTATCTTTCACAGGAGACATGGTGGCAAAGGGAAAGATATTTTCTTCAAAAAAAAATACATCTCTAGAGATGTATACACGCTAAGTACTCCTGTCCAGACATTTATAGCCCTTATGCATTGGACTATACCTGACAAAGACGCATTGCTTCGAACGAAAAGCAAATTTTCTTGGCGTTATAAGGTTTGAGGTTTGGCCAGCATGCGCATTCAAAGACCTTAAGAAAAGAATAATCAAGTGACACCTTAAAAAGAAGCTATAATGGTGTGCTGTTATTGATGACATGGCTTGGCATTCGATTTGTAAGATAGCAAGTAGTAATGAGCGCTTCGTCCCAAAAGTGCAAGGGCATAGATGACTGAGCTAGAAGAGCTAACCCAGTTTCGACAATGTGACGGTGTTTTATTTTCGGGCTACACCATTCTGTTGGTGAGTATGTGGACATGACACCCGATGCAATATACCATCTCTTTCGAACATGTTATTGAGAGCTTGGTATTCACCACCCCAGTCAGATTGAACTAACTTGATTTTAGTATCAAGGAGTCATTCAACATATTGTTGAAACTGAACAAAGGCATAAATCACATCAGATTTGTGTTTTCAGAAGGAAAATCCATGTATATCTACTAAAATCATTGACAAAGCTTACATAATATTTATATCCTTTGACAAAACAACGTGCTAGCCCCCATACATTGGAGTGTACAAGTTCTAGAGGACTTGAAGATACATGTGTAGCTGAAGAAAAAGGTAATTGATGGCTTTTTGCTTGTTGATAAGCATCACACACTAGATTCTTTATTAGGCAAGCAATCTAGTTTATTTGTTCTAAGAATTGTAGAGATAACTGGAGAGGTCATATGTCCAAGCCACCTGTGCCAATGCTCATGGGTAGGTCTAAAAGTAGAGAATGTAGTTCAGCCATGTTTTATTCCTAGGAGAGGGTATAACCCTCCCTTACATTCTCCTTGAAGTAGAACCCTCTTCGTGAGACAATCCTTAACAAGAAAGAAATGTGGATAGAACTCAAAGTAAGCATTGTTATCGGAAACAAATTTGTAAACAGATAAAAGATTTGTGCTAATATGAGGAACATGGAGGACATTCCGTAAGTGCAAAAGGACTAGTTTTGCCAGCAATATAAGAATGACCAATGTGAGAAATTGATAGACCTGCACCATTTGCCACCTGAACTTGTCTCCTTCCTGAAAATGTTCCTTCAACATTAGCCGATCTAGATGACTAGTCATGTGATCTATCGCTCCAGTGTCAACATACCAATTCTGATCTATCTTGTAAGATGTTGAGGCAGTAGCAACAGACTTGGGATCTTCGCCTTGATAGGTATGATTGAAGCAATGGTAGCATCTCACTACATCGTGGCCAAGCTTGCCACAAATTTGACATGTAGGATGTGTCACACTTCCTCCTGGGTTGAAGTTGCGACCACCATATCCGCAGCCACGTCTGCCTCACCCACATCTGTTATTCCAGCCATCATTGTTGCCACGGCTATTCTAGCCATCATTGCTTCCATGGCTTTCCTGTCATTCAGCATTGTTCGCTGAAGATATCATCTATGGAGGAACAACTTCAGAATCATTATGATGAGATTCATAACTAATCATGTGAGCAAATAGCTCATTCAACCTGATCGATTCCACTCTAGTGGCTACAGAAGTAATGATTGAATCATAATCTGTCCTAAGTCCAGTAAGGATATATGAAACAACTTCTTCTTCACGAAGTGGATGACCCACCGAGGCAAGGGTATCGGCTAGTCCCTTCATTTTCCAGAAATACTCCATCATGGATAAGTCCTTTTTCAAATTCACCAATTGAATCCTAATCTGCATAGTTCGCCCTCTATTTTGTGAGGCAAACATTGCTTGATTGCTTCCCAGACGGCTGCAGCAGAAGTAAGGAGAAGAACTTGGCCTAGCACTCCTTTGTCATGGATGAGAGGAGTGCACTCAGCACCAACTGTTCTTGCTTAAAATAGATCCAGGCCCACCAGATCTTGACTCTGCAGATATGGAAGAATCTGCATCTTCCAGAGGAGATGATTCTCTCGATTCAGTTTGACCGTGACGAAGTGGCAAAAGGATGATGGTGCAGAGATACTGTTTGTTGGCGAGGGGTTCATGGCTGGGGCAGATTGGGAATTCAAGATGGAAGATGTGGTTGACATGATCAGGAGCGAGTGAGCTCTGATACCATGAAAAAGTTAATGTTTTGTCATAACAACCTCATCAATTATATTCAATATATATATATATATATATATATATATATATATATATATATATATATGGGAGTTACAACAATAGAAGGAAACCATCTGGTGGACGTGATACACGTCTTACAATTTGTTACCGAAACCAGCATGATAAGGAACAATGCCACCTAATACCAGCTAGCATATCCCAGCAAACCTACGTTCGGTTTCTATACAACAATCCTTCCAATTGTGGCTTATATCATTTATAATCTTTAATAAGGTGGAGAAACCGTCCCATTTGTTTGTTCGGGGAAGCAAAAAGCCATATAAGCTGAAAAAGAAGGGAATTTCATATCTGTACACATATCATTTTTGTTTATTTTCAATTGTTTTCCCACTTGGGTGTATGCGCACTCGTGGGGCTGAACCCCCCCCCCCCCCCCCCCCCTCGTTGCATTATTATCCTCTTAACTCGATCTGCACAATCAAACACTGTTTGTGGTTCCCCGTGGACGCTGGCATGTGCTCCTCTTAATCCTCGTTCCCCTCCCCAGCACACCATAGACTCTACAGTTTTGACCCGATTTTATTGATGGGTTTGACCGGTCAAACCTCGGCCATCACTCACCGATCTGGGATTTTTAGCATGCCAGCTGCATCGCTTCCTGGAACAGTGGGTACCAGCTACATGATAACACAGATTAATGGAGAAAGTTCTTGGGACCAGGGTGGAATGGCGTGTAACCGGAGGAGGTCGTCGGCTAAGGCTTGCGTCGATCACCAAGCCCCACAGATACATTTGCAAGATTTGGGATGAGATTGGGTTGCTGGAATGTGGCCGAGCAACTGGTGTTCTCGCGTTGGACTTGGGTTTGCCGATACCGATTTTCATGTCGGAAATCATGCGTGATCCCTGGAATGTTGGGCTGCATTGGCTGCTCATGATCCTTTCGACGTGTATCCACACACTCTTAAGGTTTCGTGTAGAAAAAGTGAACAGTAAAAAAAAAGCTGCCCCCCATCGCCAAACACGTCGCTGAACGGGGTCTAAGTTATTTCTTGTTAAACAAAACACGTGGATTTCCAAATGAGGCCTAAAATATATGGCCCCGCTCACAACAGCGTTTGCTGCACGTTGAGCGGTGGCATTCAGCGTCCAAAGTACTGTTTATTTGTTTCTTTTGTAATTTTTGTGACTGTTTTTTTCTCGTATTCCTTTGTATTGTCCGTGTTGAGCTAACATGTTTTTTCTATTTTTAAATATTTTTAAATGTAATTATGTCAAATAAGCTAACTCAGTTACAGTAAAAAATAAGCTAGCTACAGTAAAAAAAATTAATTAAAATTTATAATCCATCGCTATTCCGAACGCTCCCATAAACTGTCAGTTTCCAGCCGCAGCTCTCGTGGCCGTTTCCTTTCCCATGATTTGGGCATGGTAGCTTGCTAATCGCTGGATTGTGTTTGCGCAGTAAGTTCAGTGGCTGTTGACCGTTCAGAGTATGATGCCGAGTGGAGCTAGCGCGGTCTTTCAGGTGTAGGTCAAACCAAACCAGAGCGATGCATACAACAGAAACGGAGAAGGAAATTTATAGGGGATGGAAGTTTGACCTGGGCGTAGCGACCTATCGGCTAGGTAGACAGGATCGCATGATCTGGGCCGACATTCTTCAGTTAGATTAACGTTCACTCAAGCCTGAGGAAGGTCGTCCCCAAGTTCAGGAATGGTGTCTACGAAGGGGGGTGTTCAGATTTAGTCCTCCTTTAATAACAGGCAAGGCGTAAACAAAGAGGAATCTAATACCTTATCCTTGTTGCAAACTTTTTATTTTGTGCGATAGACCCCTGGTGCACACTTGCGCTGTTGCTCAATGCCTCAGCTGTGTTTCGTAGTACTTAGAGAGAGAGAGAGAGAGAGAGAGAGAGAGAGAGAGAGAGAGAGAGAGAGAGAGAGAGAGAGAGAGGAGAGAGAGAGAGAGAGAGAGAGAGAGCCAGGTTTAGGAATATTGAGCCCATGTGGAACAGAGGGGTTCGGAAGATTGAGCCCAAATGGAACACGGATGGAGTAGCAACTATAGTCATTCAATGAGCAGTCAAGGAACAGCTAGCATGGCACATGCTTCCAATGACTAATTTTATTGCTTAATATTATTGCGAAAATACAAGTGGAAGCAGAAATTTCACCTTCATTACAACACCAGCAGATGTCTACGGTATAAAGACATGGATAGAGGTGAAACAGATCGAATACGAATCAAATAGTACCTTTATCATATTCATATTCATATTTTATATACGAATACGAATCAAACATTGTAACAAGTATGAATTTGAATAAAATATCTACTTAATTTGATCGAATCCAAATATCTTCATAACTTACGTAGTATGAAGATATTAATATTTTATATTCATACAATCATGCTTAATCATTCTAATTCATTAATTTCACCTACAGAAACACAAATTAACATTGAATTAAAAAAACTTATCCAACTGATTAGCATTACTTCGTCGAATACAAATAGTTCGGATAAAATAACATTTCGGATGATAAAAATCTATACTATATTTGTACCCATATTTTTCATGCAAATTCGAATATGAATAGAAGAGAAATTATTAATCGGATGAAAAAATCTATACCATATTTGTATCCTATCAAATACGGTAACCAGATAATACAGATAATTCGTATACATTTCTCACCGCTAGACATGGAGTGCATAGCAAGTGGTAGCTCCGTGGCTCAAAATCCAATTTTACATGACAAATTGGACTGCAAACCGCAACTTGCACCAGATTATTTGGTTTGGTTGGGAGACTAGGTTACACCGCCAAAGGCGCCAAGCAGTATGTAAACCAAATTGCACGGCCAGACTAAACATATTCTAACAACATGGTGCTCTGAGGGCAAAAGGCCAGTTCACATTAATTTACACAACAAATAAGGTAAGTACACATGCATGACTTACTTAAGCAACAACGTTGGTCAGGGCATCAACCACTTGCTGCCGGGTGGGCAACGCAGGGATTGCGCCTCTCTCTGTCACAGTGAGAGCCCCACAGACATTTGCAAACTTCAGGGCTTCTCTCAATCGAACTTCATCCTGTTTAAGCCATACAAGCAAAATAAGACTAGCAATAAAGCCCCATGCAGCTGACTTTCAGACTTTAGTGTCGCAAACAGATAATAAAAGGATAGCTTGAAAAGCAATGATGTCATAACAAGAAACGTAATCCACTTGTATGTAGTACATTTTGGCTGTAATACATGTCTGGTGCCAACTGAAGATTTTCCCAAACTTTAGGTTATTACATCTCAGTAGATCAGTAAAGAAACTTATTACATTCTTGGAATTTGTGAGCACCAATGGCTAGAGAACATGGCCTCCTGGAAATAAATGTAACTGCCACTGGCAACATATGTATGGATGGCTGTTTGGAATCTTGATAGGGCATATTCTTTCCTAGCCTTGCTGGACATGGTTTGGTGTTTTGTGGCTTCACATATAAAACTACAAAGTCCACAATGAGTGGTGTCCATGTATCACAAACAAATAGCACAGATACTCACAGATTACTATGTCTACAAAAATAAATAGTACAGCTTTACCGCTTGTCCTGCTAAGAAAAGCAAATGCAGTGGCTAGATAGTTTAGGAGTAGCTATTTAATTCCAAGGTCATACTGAAACTGTGAATCCAGAGATTTCAACACAACAATTGCCTTTCTGATGAATGTTTGTCATATTTGTGATATTTATATGATTAATGGTTTCCAATTTACATGTATGCCACTAATGAGTAACTTGTTCGTCAGATGTTTTGGATAGTTTTTTAGATAGCTTCTGGCATTTAAGATCCTCAAGGGTAAAATTTCCAAGAAAATGTGAAGGATCTCAATCTATTATTTGCTAATCTTAATTAAGTATAAAGGCTGAACGGAACATTTGATGTATCTAGATGCCCCGGGTAAAAATATAATTTGACAAACATTTACTTGCTCAATTTGTTGGATCGCTCACGTTCATGGTTTCTGGATTGTCAGTCATTTAAAAAAAATCAGATACAGAAAATTGAGATTAATTAGGAATGTCAAATTTGTGGATAGCCTGTTCAGCTGCTCAGCCTTCAGCAAATGATGCATGCCTTTCTCTATAGTTACCCAAAACTAAAGATCTTATACTGTATGCAAACATAACAAAAATATAAATCACTTGTTGTTCATTTGGAAATCATTTCATGCAACCATCTACAATAAAAACATGAAGCAAGTCGAAGCAACGAAATTGCAGGACAGACTTCAAAAGAGTTCTGCACACCTCATTCTATTGCCTACAAAAAGAAAACAAAAGGAATGCAAGTGCATATTCTGACAGTACTAGCCATACCTGGAGGAGTGAAAAATCAGCAGCTAGCTGAGATAGTATTCCAGCAACAAAGGCATCCCCAGCACCAGTGGTGTCAACAGCAGTTACCTTTAATCCACCAACTCTCCCACTAAATTCCTGTTGTTTTACAACAATAACAATTATTCATATTATACAGACATAGTTACTGTTGTTTTACAACAATAACAATAATTCATATTATACAGACATAGTTACACAAGAGAACGTTACCAAGTGACTGCATAAAAAAAAGGAGATAGTAATCTCCACCCTACAGGTCTGAACATGTTCACCAAAATAAACACTTCTATTACTTCAGGAAAGCAATATTATATGCTGTGTGACTTTTGTCAGACAACCAAGTATGCTCAAGGAGATATGAAAAAGAGAGGCCATATCTCACCAATTTTTTCATTACTAACATAAGTTGTTGCAAGAAATGATAAAAGAGATAGTAATCTAGAGGTCATAGACAGACAAAATTACCTTAGAATAATATCTGCAACCTTCTGGACCTTCAGTGACAAGAAGCAACTTCAGGTTCGGATGGATAAGTTTCTTTACAACAGAATCATCATATGGATCCTCCCCATTCGTCAAAAAGGAAACCTCCTCTTCACTTATCTATTTCAAACCAGATGCACAATCAAGACAAATAAGCTTTTTGTGCACCCAAATAACTTAAGTTGTTAGTTGTTACCTTGATAACATCAGCAGTTTCCCATATGCTCAGGATACCATCCCTAGCATCCTCAGCTGATGACCACAGTGGGAGCCTCACATTCGGGTCATACGAAATTAGTACCCCAGCATCTTTAGCAGCTTTTGCAGCCGCAATATGTGCAGTTTTACATGGCTCGGTTATAAGACTTATTGACCCATAGTGGAAGATTTTTGCCTAGCATGGTTACCATGATTAAGTTACATTCAGCATTTCACAAATATACTACATGATTAAAGAAGCCAATGGTAGTAGAGAATCAAATATTGTGGCGGTTGGTTGGGTACGGGTCTAAAGACCAAGGATAGGGTGCTTACCCTCATCTAACCGTTGACACTTGACAGAGCTCTTCCCTGACGTAGTAGAGAGGCTTAGTTAAAGAAAAAGGGGAGACTATGAAGTTGTTTATTCATTGCTTAATGACAACAATTACAGTAAACCTCCTTATATAGAGGACTCTCCTAACAATTATGGATAAGATCAACATAAATGATCACCTTCCTAACTAATAGATAAGATACCAATTAACTAATCCCCTATTCTAGGAAAATACTTAATTATTTAGGGAAATAGGTATTCTTATTGAGGAAGGCAAACCCCTCTTAATCCTAATGCTACAGTATGCAGTCCTGTTCACATGTAGTACCAGCTACCATAACATTAATGTTGTGGCCATCGGTTGGGTACAGGTCTTAGGACCGAGGGTACAACA
The DNA here is from genome assembly GCA_036346265.1 of Melocanna baccifera. Taxonomy (NCBI): domain Eukaryota; kingdom Viridiplantae; phylum Streptophyta; class Magnoliopsida; order Poales; family Poaceae; genus Melocanna; species Melocanna baccifera. Next base: position 5,074,295 of record CM070691.1, on the reverse strand, counting down.
CTCGCCCTCATCTAATTGCTGGCAAGGCTTTTCCTTGACATGGTAGAGGGGGTTTGAGGCTTAGCTGCAGAAGCGTGGGGGATACTAGGAACTTTGTTTATTCATGGCTAAACGAGAAAGGATAACAATGACGTGCTTATATAGTGTTAGCCACCTAACAATCTAATCTTTCCAATTACAAAAGATAACCTTCCTAATAGATAAGATCTTATCCCTAACAATAACTTGATAGGTAAGGAAACTAATCTTTATTCTAGGAAACTAATCAAATCATCTAGGGAAAATAGATAGCATTGCTACAATCTGAATGGTACTGTTCACGCATTGCTACAGTCTCTCGCCAAGATCTTACACTATAACATTACACCCTTGTGGCGACTGGCGAGACAGTTCATCCTTGAGCTATGGTTGTAGTCACAGTTAAAGTCCTTGGTGACCCCATGTTGATGAGAGGTAGGGAAAATATATTGATGGGGAGCAATAGATCCGGTAACCAGCAATTACTAGATTTTTTGGATTTTTTTCAGACAAAAAAATTGAATTAAATTTTGAATTTTTTATTTTTATGATGTTTTTAGATGAATTTTAGCTGAATCCAAATTTTTTGACCGGTATAGAATTTTACCAGCACCCACTGATAAGGCCAATAACCGCCGATTATTGGCGAAATTTCGGCGGTAGATTTTTCCCTGATGAGAGGGCACGTTGTCAGCGTTGCGTCTCATGGAAGAGGATCAGCGAAGCCCCGATGAACAATAGCAAGGATGGTAAACCTCTAGTGTCGGTTGACGTTGCAGAAGTTGCCGGTGGCAAGGGCATCCAGCGTGGGGCAGCAGCAGTGTCCTCACCCCAAGATGCAATGGTTGTAGGAGAGATGCAAGTATGCAACGATGTCACTGACCCCCAAATGACAGCCATTGTGCACCACAACTTCGAAGGCACCACGTGGAGAAGATAGCCATGGGATGGCGACAACCTTCTACCTCGGCGAAGGCACCAATGGCGCAGCCAAGGGATGCGAGGCCTAGAGAGAGTCGTCAATGGTGAAGGTGGTAGCGTGATTGATAGTGATGGGGAAGGTGGTGGCAGCGCCGCCATTGCAATAGCAAGCATTGCCTCCTCCATCTTGGCCAAGGTCGCAACCAGTGGAGATGGCGACTTGACCACGGTGGCGACACAGAAATCGCAGCGGCATGTTGTGCCTTCTTCTGCTCTACCTTGTTGACCATCAACTCCATAGCTTCCTCCAGCAAGGCTTTCAAGTCGACAAGTATGACCTTCTCCTTTGTGTTGATGACCTTAAACTCCACAAGGATAGACTTGGCATCCGAAGCCATAGAGAGTGGCTCTGATACCAAATGTTGTGGTTGTTTGTTAAGTACGGGTTTGAGGAACAGGGGTAAGACGCTTGCCCTCGTCTAACCGCCGGCAAGGCTCTTCCGTGACGTGGAAAAGAGGCTCTGAGACTTAGTTGAAGAAGAGGGGGAGAGACTAGAAACTTTGTTTATTCATTGCTTAGCGAGAAAGGGTAACAATGCCATGCTTATATAGTGTCGGCCACCTAACAATCCAATCTAATTTTTTCAACTATAAAAGATAACCTTCCTAATAATAGATAAGATCATATCCCTGGCAATAACTTGATAGCTAAGGAAACTAATCTTTATCCTAGGAAACTAACCAAACCATCTACGGAAAATAGATAGCATCGCTAGTTCGCTACAGTACACATATTACTGTTCATGTGTTGCTACAGTGCATCACCTGGATCTTAGACCATAACAATTGACATAATATCATAACACCATGCTGTTTTCATACCTTCCTTATAAGGTCATGGTCAAGTTCTTTTTCTTCAAGCAGCATATCTGCACTTGGATTACGATAAAACATAAATTCACGTTCGCCATCACTTCGCAGCGTCACGAATGCCAAAGCTGTTCTAGCATGAGGATCAAACAACAATCCTTGATTGTTTACATTATTCTCCTTCAGTACATCAGCTAGCATGTAACCAAATTCATCATCACCAACCTGCATGTGTTCAATATTGAACATTACATAATGACAATTATGTTAATTTTGAACATAAAATATATGAGCTGAAAAAAAAAGGAATACAAAGGTATGAATTGTAGCAACTCTTCATGGTAATGAGCACATTGCACTTTAAGTCTCTAGATTTAAAACATCTTCCTGAAATGTTCCTAAATTTGCAAAATCTTCCTGGAAGAGAACCAAACTTGCACAGTGTCTCACATAAATCCATCAGCTAGTTAACGTACTGAAATGTGCAAACGTGGAACCACTTCTTGGCTCTTTTGTCGCTTTCCTCAATCTGTCAAGCTTAGTAGCTTTAGAGGAGATGCTCTACTCGTTAGGCAAGATTCAAGGTGTGTGCTACTAAGATATGCAAGCATGATAGAAGCGTCTGAATCATCTGCAACAATGAGCAGGAGGAACATAAACGGGTTTCCACTAATACAATGCCTAAAATGGTGGAGAACTTATTGCAAGCCATTCAAATGCTTCATATCAGTACTTAAAGATGGATTTTTGTTACACTTTTGCCAGTTTAGGGACTTCCCCTGAAGATTGAAGTTTAGGGACATGAGTGAGGCAAAGCTACAAGTTTTAGGGACCTATAATGCAATTTACTCAATGATATTTGAGGGTCTATGCCAATGTAAAAAGGCTATATATTAAAAAGGACAAATGTGCACATCCTAACCTGCATGCAATTTTCTTTTCCAGGTTCCAGACATAAAGTGCATTTACACATGATTATAACTTTTACTCTGGTATAATAGTATGCAGAACAAGGAAGAAAATTTACAAAATTACCTTTCCAATGAAAGCTGATGACCCACCAAGACGAGCTATTCCAACTGCAACATTGGCAGGTGCACCACCTGGAGCCTTCTTGAAGGCTGGTGCTTCTGCCAATGACACACCATTGACAGTTGGGACAAAGTCAATCAGCAATTCCCCAAAACACACCACATGTGGAGAATCGCTCGTTCCAGGGGCACCGTCACTATTTAAAATCACTTTGGTACAAACTATGGTTGAAAATAGAATAAAAAAGGGGTATCAAATTCTCGAGCTTTAACAGCATCATAAGTAAAATGACGAAATGTTTGCCTGGAAACTAAGCATCTTTCAGTTCATACAAAAAGTTTAATGTGAGCAACTGACCACAACATTGCACATAGAGTGAAACCCACTTCAGTCCACAAAAAACTCATGAATGATCACTAGAGGCTAACAAGACCATGATATTAGTTCTATCCTGCTATATGTTTCAGGAAACATCACCAGAACAAAACGAGTTACTATAACATCCCAAAGGCCAACAAGCGTCACAACACACCAGTGAGCTCATTGCATCAATACCAAAAGAAAAGTTTCCCTGGTTAATATAACATACATGCCAAACCCATTTGGACTCTGCAATTTCATTATACACACCAAACTGACCTCAACCTTCCACACCGTGAACAATTTTCCATCTGTAGATAACTACAGATTTTTCACATACATGATGCCACTGCAGCCCTGCCTACACTCTGAGTAGTACACATTGTGCATACAGCACAGGTATAGAAGCCAACTTGTCGAGACCACACCGCATGCTTCCCAACGATGCCAGCGGCCACTGTTATTTAGCGCAACTTACATCCAACTTCCAAATATAGGATGAAAATCAAAGGTTCAGCCATTCATGTTTCATAGGCTGGGCGTACCCAATTCTGCCTCTTTTTGTGCCTCTGGTGGTTGGCACGCTGCTGCAAACTCCCTTAAGACCTAATAAACTGTTTAATTTTACAACTATGCCCGGAGAGGCCATTCACAAGGACAAAAGTCACAAAACCATGTGCTCGGCCACACCTAGCTGACATTTCAACTACACGGCGGTGTCCCATCCCCAACGCTCCATCTCTTAGCTCCCGGAGCTACCTAAACAACGACACAAATCCCACTAAACCCTAACTCCAATTATTGGCAAGTAGCAACTAGCTCTACCTGTAACTGTATGAGTATCGTACACTCTTAACAGAAAGCGTAGAAGCGCATGCATCCAGTACCTACCTGCAGATGTCCGGAGCTGCGGCGCGGGCGCCGCGCGGGAGGCGGCCTTGCGGCAGGGCCGCGCGGCGGCGGCGAGGGAGCGGAAGAAGCGCCTGCCGCCGACGCGAGGCAGCGAGGAGGAGGGGAGGCAGCCCGAGGCGCAGAGCGGCGGCGCAGCGTGGAGAGCCATGCGGATGTGGATATGGATATGGGTACGGCCGTACGGGCGGAGCCGTCCGAGGCGGGGTGGATTATATGGTTGGCGACGGGGCGGAGCGGCGGCGGAGGCGAGGGAAGCGAGCGGCTGTGCCAGCTGCTGCTGCTGCGTTGGCAAGTCTGACTGCCAGCTTGGTGCGGATCTTTCGGTGAGAGAGCACGCCATCCCGTCCGATGGTCGTCCTACATACCAAATGTACGGTACAAGATCAACGGCCTGTTTAAGGCATTTTTTTCAGAAAACAGCGAGGCAACACGGGAATGTGGTGGCATCCTTGAAACACACGAATGTTCCTGTGCTCCAGAGGGAAATTGTACAGTTCCTACGAGTTTCTCGTGATTTTTTTGTGATGCGATCCAAACAAACCAAAATTATCATTCGCCCTGAATCATTATACCATAAGATTTCTATAATATTGGTCATCTCTACATAGTGAAACAGGCGCATAAGATTTTTACAGACATTTTAGCACATTTTATCGCATTGTTGCTCCGATAGAACACCGATTGAACTAAAGCTGCATGAGCTAACTACAACAATATGTACTAAAGGCTATATTCTTTTGAGTTACGGTTGGCAATTTTAAACTACGCTTTTTAAGATGACAGAGATGTTGACACGAACAACGCTGAGCTTGGAAAGTCATTTGGTGAAACAGCTTCGAGAAATCACTCAGAAAAGTCATCTCATTTATTTTGACTTTCAAACAAGACAAAGGCAAAAGCTACCCCAAAACCCAAAAGAACGGGACCAAAATCCATCCGATTACTCCTATGTAGACCTGTTCGAATGATAGACTGGGTTGGACTTTATGTTGGGCCTAGAAATACCGTACCTTGTAATGCCAGGCCTAAGCCTAACAAGGCTTGGCCCAAAGCCCAAAAACTCTAAATACGGCCAGCCTCTGGTCATCTTCTTCATTGCTGGGCTGAGGAAGCTGCCGTTGGCTTCATTCGTCCGTCGCTGATAGCTGGCGTCGCCTCTTCACCGGCCGCCTCTCCTGGATCTAGCCGCCGCTGATGGATCTCGTCGAGGCGTTGTCGACTCATGCTCGTCGCCTCATCTCCAGCCATCGCCACCTCTTTCGGATCAGGCTACTGCAGCCTCGTCTCTAGATCCAACCGCGCTCTCGGGGACGACCACCTTATCTTCGGCCGCCGCCGCCCTCTGGCAGCCAATCCTGGATCTGGCCTCCTCTAGGTCAGATCTGGCATTGCCTCGCCTGGATCCGGTCTCCTCCACATCGGATTCGGCTTGTTGTCACCTGGAGGCTCTCCTGCCTAGATTCCCGGTGTCGATTTCGCTGATCGGATTCTCCACGATCCACCTCTGGATCAGATGGACTCGAGCTCTCCATCACACCGACCTAATCGGCTCGCCACCGCCGGATCCCACCACTCCCGCTACTCTTCCTGGCTGTCTTCGTCGACGCCGCCTAGAGGCTCCCCCATCTGAGTATGTCGCCACTCGGTCACCCTGATGCACCACTACTTCTTCGCCCGCCGACAGCCTCTTCGCCCTAGATCCATACCACAGCCGAGGTCGCCTCCCATCACTGGATCTGGCCTACGTCGCCCAGATCCGACGCCATCGGTGCCTTCTCTGGCTTGTCTATCGCCAGGCTCTTCCTCGCTTTTCCTGTTGGTTATCTTTAGTGGCTTCTGGTCCACTGTCTCCCAGCGATGACCCGGCGGGCTCCTCCACGCTAGCCACCCGAGCCTTATGCTCCTCTGTGTCGATGTTGTCTCGCCCCCGCGGTGCACTCCTTGGGGCCGAAGTTGCAGGGAGAAGACATAGAGGTGGAGTGGGTGTTAAGGATATAGAATTTGTATTAGTATATAGAGTTTGTATTATGTTTTTTATATGTCTTTCTTATCTCTATATGGTATATTTTTTTTGTACTCCCTATATATATTATCTATTGGATCTCTTTAATATACACATAATATTCATAACAAGTAGTAGGCTTGACTTCATTGTAAATTTTCAGACTGACAGTAAATAATCATAACAACAAAATTGTGGCCTTCAATTCCCTTAGCAGTAGGCTTGATTTTCAGCTACGCCATGATAGGACCGCATCTCAATGCAATTCACAAACCACATTTACATGATAATTCCTCGAACTAACACTGCAAGACCTCATAATTCCTCAATCACATTGTCTTGACGTCAGTTGAGGCCGGAGGGGCCATAGCAAGACTCGATTGACTTGGCGACGAGAGAGCTAACAGCGGCACAGATGGGCAAGGAGACGGACAGGGCGATGGCGACTCAATTGACTTGGTGACGGGAGGGCTGACGGTGGCGTACTGGCGTGGATGGGCAAGGTGACGGGCAAGGCAAGAGCGCCTCGTTGGTGCCGAGTGATGCTGCGCAGGATGGTGCCGAGGAGGAAGACAAGTTGGAGGGGCGGTTCCCCGTGAGATTCGTGGTGGCCGGTTCCACCCATGGTAGCCGAGCGCGAGGAGGAACAAAGGCGGTGGCCAGGGGCAGGGAAGGGGACTACAACGCTACGGGTGGGGAGGAGGGTCGCCGTTGGGGGCAGATTGCAGGGGCGACCAGGGGTTGGTGGGCAGGAGGTGGATTGGAGGGGAGCGAAGGGTTAGGGTGTGCCCTAATCTCGCACGGCTCGATGGTGAATGAAACGAAGGGGTATGGGAAGGAGCGTTTTCTGTGAAAAATTGGACACCGGGGGGTTTTCGCAACTTGGCTTTAGTAAAATGGGGGGTGGGGTTTCCACCCTCAGGATCCAAACCATAGAAGTCAGATCGGACGGTCTTAGACGTTTGTTAGCACCACATATATATATATATATATATATATATATATATATATATATATATATATATATATATATATATATATATATATATATATGTATGTATGTATGTATGTATATATATGTATGTATGTATGTATGTATGTATGTATGTATATGTATGTATGTATGTATGTATGTATGTATGTATGTATGTATGTATGTATGTATGTATGTATGTATATCGGGCCTGGGACATGTCCAGCGCAGTTTTCATTGCGCAAAACGTTCCTAGCAAGTTGGGACAAAAGCACTCTTAGCAAGTTAGTGTCAACTAGGGACACAAAGGAGACTTGTCATGTTCGATTGTGTGGATGCGACCTTGTTGGCCGCAGAAGTCCGGAGTGGACAGACTCTGATACTAGCTAGTGGATCACCGCACACTGCGTAGGTCCGGCCTGCTTTTCCATTCAGGTCATGGATGAGTTCCTCTCAAAAAATAAAAGGTCATGGATGAGTACGTCCAGCTAGCATCAGCATGCAACTTTGGTCGATCGCTTCACTGGCTTAGATTACAGGCTCATCAACAGACATGTCAAATTTTGGGCTGACGCTTTGTTGCTTTGTAGTATCACAGCTTGAGGTCTTGTCTTCTTGAGAAGCTGTTAGACAACACGGTACTCCTACTGTCACGTAACTTTTATGTTAGGTCTTGTGCCTATGTCAATATCTCATGTTCTTTCACTTCTTTGGCATATAAGACATCACGGTACTACTACTGTCGCATGACTTCATTTTGTTAGGTCTTGTGCCCATGTCATGTTCTTTCACTTCTTTGACCGATTCACCGAGCCATTTTGGTCAGAAAAGACAGTGTTCAGACTGGACTACCTGGCGTCGTGTTGGTCTGATAGATAAACTCCATCCTCGTATGGACCAGGATTCATGCATAGCAGGTTTGAGACCGCTGCCTATGGTGGTATTTGAGCCTAGAACGAGGAAGCAAACAGCCAAACACTGAGCTAATGGATGTTCCCATGTACTAGTCGATACTCGAGCTCAGTACTCTTGTTTTGGCTGCACGCATTACAACAACATGAACACCCCTTTCGCAATGGATATGCGTTGCTAAAACTCCACATAAGCATTGCTAGGATCTACCAATGCATTTAGCAAGTGTTGCCAAGCGTTGCTAGGGCCTCTACCAACGCATTTAGCATGTGTCGCCATAGAGGCCGTTGCAGGAGACTATTACATCACATATACGCAAGCGTCGGTAACGGTAAGAATTGCGTTGCCAGGTTGCAATGGATGCACGTACGTTACAACAGCGCTTATTTGCATCGGTATTTTCAATGCAATATCATGGAATTTTTGTATTGACTACATATATGCATTGCAAAAATATTTATATGCGCTACAATTTTTGAGATACAACTGAAATTAACATCCTTGTAGTTTAATCAATACATCACATAAAAGTACTGCTGCATTAAATTTTATTTGTGTAGCATTTTACACAACTACACGCGCGCAATCCAAAACTACAAATTCCACTCAAACATGCTTCACCAGTGCAAAACTTCACTTAAGATAAAAAAATTATATAGAAAACTATCAATACAAGGAAAATATTGACTGATATATATGCTTTGTGACAAACAATCTAGTTGATAACATCATATCTTGGGGGGGGCGGGGGGGGGGGACTAAAATCTAAAGTCTTGAATCCACTCGTTCTCCATTTTCCATTCACACGCTGGAGAATTGTCCGGGCAATTAAACTTTTATCTTATCAATGACCAAAATCATCTCAACCTCAAACAAAACATTGTAGTCCATATCTGAACCTGTACTAAATTAGCTGGGTTCTAGATGTTCAAATCCGAACCTGTAAACTCTGCAAAATGGGAGACCACACCATTTGAAAATTGTATACAGTCTGATAAAAAAAACATGTGGGTTTCTACATGATCACAAATCCTCCTTGACAGAGTCGTGCAGGTTTTTACAATACCACAGCTCCACCTTGACACATATGCTAATCCCGTTCTGTTCAATTCACAAGATTTCATCCAATTGCATGCAGGAGGAAAAAAATAACTATAGATAGCACTGACATTGTGTATAACTAGAGCATGGACTGCATAACTCCATCCTTGAGCAAACATAGAGAAAAAACTACTCTTGTCAGCAGCACTAGTACTAGGTAACATTAAACATATAAAACTTAGGAAATAAAGTACCTAGCTGATAGGTGGAGGCCATGGTTGAAATTCTTTATAACCTTATGCCGATGAAAGGGCACAATGACAATGTTGTGCAGCACGAAAGATGATCAACGAAGCTTTAATGCACAACATCGAAGATAACAACCCTCTAGCATTGGCTGACGCCGCAGGAGTCGGCAGTGGCAAGGGCAAATAGCGTTGGGTAGCAGCATCCTTCTCACCTCGAGATGGAACGGTTGTGGGAGAGATGCTACGATGCCACCGACCCCCATATGATAGCCATTGTGCTCCACATCTTCGAAGGCATAGTGTCAGCCGACCGCATGGAAAAGACCGCCGCTTGACAACAACAATCTTCCTCCTTGGCGAAGGAACCAAAGATAAAGTCTGGAGATGAGTCATCGTTTGTGAAGGCAGAAGTGGGACTAATGCCGATGACAACGATGGAGAAGGTGATAGCAGCACCGCCATTGCAATGGTAGGCATCGCCTTTTGCTGCTCCTCCATCTTGGACATGGTCGCAACCGGCAACGATGGCGACTTAGGAACAACAACAACATGTTGGCTATGAACTTTTTCATCAAGACTATCAAGTTGGCGTAGATCTCAGCGAAGGATAACTCGGCATTAAAAGCCATGGTAGTTGGCTCGGTGGAGATTTGACGTGAGGTTGGCGTGTTTAACAAAGATTGACCATATCTGCGCCATAAGTGCACACTCCAGCTGCCAGTATCACAGGGCAACATTCCTCGTCAGGTGGTGCAATGCCAAACACTCCTTTTCCTCCATCATCCGTTGTTCCTTGAAGAATTGTTCAAAGCGATTCAACCAAGATTGTGGTTCTTCCTTACTATCGAAGGTTGGAAACTCTAATTAGTGGAATTATGAGGTTTGGGTCTTCATGAGATTGAAACCCTTACTACTTGCCATGGATGGCGGAGTAGCAGTTGGTTTTATACCAAATGTTATGATCGGTGGTTGGGTACGGGACCGTGGGTAAGGCGCTCGTCCTTATCTAGCCACCGGCAGGGCTCTTTCTTAACGTGATAGAGAGGCTCTGAGGCTTGATTTTAGAAGAAGAGGAAGACTATAGGCTTGTTTAATTGTTCATTGCTTGATAATAATGATACAATGCTGTCTTAACCTCTAAGAAATCTATCTCTATATGAAAGAAACTAATCTCTAATACATAGAATAAATATAAAAGGAAATAAAACAAAATACTAAGAAAACAAATTATTATATTCCTAATTTGCGGATATGTTGTCTATGCTATCAACTTATCCAAATAGATAGCACCGCTACAGTGCCACACGCAGCGCTATAGTGTCATGTACTGTTCACACATGCTACTGTGCCGTGTGTTGTTCACGCGTTTGCTACATACCTCATTAGGATCATAGACCATAACAGATGTAAAATGATAGGACTAAATTGTTACATCAGATAAGCAATGAATCAATTCAGTTGCCATGTTTTTACTTTGATTGAAGATCTGTCTGTTACATTCTAATCAAAGTTGCCAGTGGACTGAAATTAATCAGCATGTAGGACCTGCTTGTATCTCTATCACTATTTTTCACTGGTATTGATAGTGAGGGATGGATGTAGGGAATAGGAGAGACCACACAGGCTTTTGGTTTTGGGCCGAAGGGAACGAGATCGAGTGTGAGGAGAGCAGGATTGGGGGCACAGTCGATCGCCTAGAAGATCGAGGGCGACGACAAGCCTAAGGTAGTGTTCGGAATAGCGATGGTTTTTGGTTTGACGACATATATGCATTGCAAAAATATTTATATGCGCTACAATTTTTGAGATACAACTGAAATTAACATCCTTGTAGTTTAATCAATACATCACATAAAAGTACTGCTGCATTAAATTTTATTTGTGTAGCATTTTACACAACTACACGTAATCCAAAACTATTAATTCCACTCAAACATGCTCCATCGGTGCAAAACTTCACTTAAGATACAAAAAAAATATAGAAAATTATCAATACAAGGGAAATATTGACTGATATATATATATATATATATATATATATATATATCTTTACTATTTAAAAAGAAGGAGTTGGTGGTTGCCGTCACGTTCACCCTCCCTCACTTCTTAACCATTCGATCTTTCTCCTCTCTTCTCAGCCACACGATCTGATTAAACTCTAAAATCCAACATCACCCCTCCGCCCCCACGCCTACCCCTCGCTCTTCCCCCGCCGCCCCCACGCCTCCTCCTCACTCTTCCTCCCGCCGCCCCCACGCCTCCTCTCTCTCCCCGCGCCCGCGCCTCCTCCCCCCCCAGCAGTGCACCTTTGCCGCCTCCCCTCGCTCTCCCTCCGCCCCGCCTCCTTCCCCCCCCTCCCGCGCCGCCTTCGCTCTCCTCCGCGCACCCCGCCTCCTCCCCCCCCCACCCCGCGCCACCGCCTCCTCCCCTCCCTCCCACCCCGCGCGCCGCCTCCTCCTCCTCCTCCCTCCCAAGCGGCGTCGCCTCCACCTCCAGCCCCGGCGCCTCCTCCTCCTCCCCCAATCCCACGCGCCGCCTCCCCTCTCCGTCCCCCGCACCGCCGCCTCCTACCCCCATCCCTCCTCCTCCGCCGCCTCTCCCTCCCCTCTCCTACTTGAGTTGTCCCCTTTCTCCGGTGGTAGCACAACATCATCTCCTTCACCTTCGATCTCGCGCCATGGATCCAAACCGTAACCCAAACCGACCGACGCCAAGCCGAACCCGAACCGGAAGCCCCAGAGAAGAGGCTCACGCCTCTCCTCCGTGGCGCCGACCTCCCGACCGATGACAACATGGAGGCGACGGCGATGCGGAGGACGGCGACAATGACGAGGAGGGCTACCTCACGGCCGCGTCGAGGCGGGAGCGGCAGCAATGCGCGGCCGCCTGGAAGGGCGAGATGGAGGGCTCGGCGAGGACAAGGACGCCGACGCGGCCCACCAGCCCCAACGGCGGCGGCTACGCCGTCGAGCGGGCGAGAGCCTCGCCTCTAGCGGCGGCATCGACAAGCCCGAACCCGAAGGCCACGCCGCCGGTGCCGAGGACTGGGTGCGTGACAAGAGGCATCTCGACGAGGTCACATATGCCATCAATTTACCACGTTTGATACGATTGTGCTTATTGCTTTGCATATTTTACATGACTATGCGCGGTGTGGATTAAGCTAATCCCATCATATACTATGAATTCTTCACCCCCCAATTGGCCAATTCCACTCCTCATCGGTAAGTTGGCTCAATGTGTGATACCCATAGTTACCACAACTAACATATAATACTAACTTTTGAGACGACGCTCCACGTCTAGCATTGGTACTGATGCCTATTTATGTTCATTCTTATCCTGTGTATTTAATTACATGTACTAGCTTGTTGGTATTCTGCGTATTTTTCAAGGTTTGCACCATACCTGCTATTGCTGGAGGGGTGTAGGCGGTATGGTTTTGTGTCACCCTGAATGCGCTCCTTGATGTTTCAGGATGATACTTCAACTTCCTAGAGGAAAAGGAAAAAGCATTTCTTCATTTTGAGTAATTCCGACAGGCCAATATATTCTAGGTGATATCACTTATGCAAGACGAATTCATGATAAGAGTTGACCAAGAATGGTGCATTTTCTCAAGCAAAGATATAAGATTGTGCATTTTTTTCATCCTGTCAAACTTTCAGGTATGGTGATGAGCACAAGCTAGTTGGGTTTTCTGCTACATTGCAAGCCATCATTTCCTTCATTGAGAACATGTGTGCAACGATACAGTTCCACTTTTGGTGATAACAATGATTAGATTTTGTGGCTCGACTTTCTTTTTCTGTGAGCTGTCTAATTTTTTTCTTTTAGTGACCTTTTATTGCTTTCATCCAGTAGCGACCATATCAAATTTGTGAGGGCAGGAAAACATCAGGTGAGGTGGCCTTCCTTGTTGAAAATTTACTCTGTTCTTTATCTCATTTCAGAAGGAAAGATGCATGCTTTCTTCCATTGAGGCTTGAATAACTTGGTACAGCTAACCTGGAAATCTTATATGCAAACCTTTCTAACTATGAAATATACTCTACTAAGTTGATTTAACACTGTCTTTCACATAATTTTCCTCGTCAAGGGTCCAATATATTTAGTTTGTATAAGCTGCACTGAAGAGTTGTACGAAGGATTGAGGGGACAACTAGAGCTCATGTATGGGCAGGTGCACCCACTGCTGTATTAATCTTAACACAATTAAATTTGATAGGTTTTCTACAAACTTATTCCTCCATTCGTATCCTGATTTATCTCTTTGAAAACATGGATTTGCAGATGTTGCTTATTCTGACAAAGTCGGTCAACAGTGCTTTGAGAAGAATCAAAATTTGATATGGCACCGCTGCTTGGTAGCACGGATGCAATTTTCCAATCTCTTATGCATGCATTCATTTGGTCGATTGTGTTTTTTCTTTGCTTGTGATTCATCTTATGCCATATACATTTTTTTACTTTTAATGCTAAATTGAAATGTCAATTGAAGCATTCTCTGAGAATCTGCTACATATCTTCATGCATACACATGCCTTCCCTTGCCCAATCGACAAGGCGGTGGCAAGCGTTGTTTTGCGGACATTCTTGATTCAGGAGTTTTATTTGCATGTTGATGTGTGAGCACAAGATCTGTCCAACTCTCTGCGAGCGTATAGTGCGGCACTAATTTTATATGACCTTTTGAGCCATCTTGTATCAAATCACCTTATCCGCTTAGATGTAACACCGATACTATGGTTAATTCGGATACACTTGAGGTGCCACTTGAACCTTCTAGAGGTTCATACAATGGCATACATCTTCTTTTTGTCTATCGCTTAATTATTTATCTTTCACTGATCCATGCAAAGATGACATATCTCTAGGAAGTTCTATATAAGGCTTGCCACTTGTGTTGCTATGATGTCACATATCTTTTTAATTTCTTGTTGAGCAACCTTCTTCCATAACATGATTCTCCATATATGTAATGAATTCCGTTTGTAACGCATGGGTACATGACTAGTATATATGTGTGTGTGTCTATATATATATATATATATATATATATATATATATATATATATATATATATATATATATATATGCTTTGTGACAAACAATCTAGTTGATAACATCATATCTTTGTGGGTGGGGGGGGGGGGCTAAAATCTGAAGTCTTGAATCCACTCGTTCTCCATTTTCCGTTCACGCGCTGGAGAATTGTCCGGGCCATTAAACTTCTATCGTATCAACGACCAAAATCATATCAACCTCAAACAAAATTGTAGTCCATATATGAACCTGTACTAAATTCGCTGGGTTCCAGATCTTCAAACCATATACTCCATGAAAGGGAAACGAGTTCGATCTATAATATACATATAGTTTTTTTTTTCTGAATCTTCTGGTTTCTAGACGAATCCATCTGGGCTTTAATCTGGAGTTCTTTTTTTTTTCTCATGTATGGGTGGAACATACGCACCACATGACGTGTTTGCTTCTTGTTTCTGCTGCTACGTAATCTGAAAATGACGGGAAGAGATGATCAAAATATATGGGAAAAATGTTAGGTTATCGCAGAAAGGATTAGTTCCAGAGCACACGCTTAAGAGGAAACAAAAACGACAGAAGCTTTGAGCGTTGAACGCGTCTATTTTACTCCTTTCGGTTGCAAATTAGTGTTATTTTAAAATTAACAGTCTCCAAAACGTAATTTCTTTACCAATGTGTTTTTGTATTGCAATAATATATTTGTAAGACCTAGCAAAAATTATAATATTATAAATATATCTTTTTATAGAAGTATACTCATATCATCCACTATGACCAATCTAAATATTCAATGTATTGTTGGTAAAAGTTAAGATAGTTGAATGCATGAATTCTAGAACGACACTTATTTTTGACTGAAGGGAGTAATTTTATGTCATGAATTGGTCATGTTCCCTTTGTTTTCTGGGGGTGTGGGTTGATTTTGTTGTCAAATTAAAACTAGAACGAGTCGTTGTACTTTTCCATTTGCTTTCTTACATGTTTTTTTGGGAGATCGCTTTCTTACCTATTCACATATGCCTCGTTCTCCAAGAAGAGAATTATGCACAATTGGATATGGTGGTGATCGTTTTAACGATTATTTTTGATTTTTGATTTTTTTTACGGTAGTTAACTTTTTTTACTGTAGCTGAGTTAATGGATAGTGCAGTGAATAGTGAAAAAAAACTGAAGCTAGAAGCTAAAACTGAAACAATCTACTCCGGTACCGTTCTACTGAAGCGACAGTAAGCATTGCAACTTGATTTTAATTTCTTTTTTTATTCAACTTGTTGCTTCGAAGCGACAGTAAGCATTGCAACTTGATTTTAATTTCTTTTTTTATTCAACTTGATGCTTCGATCACTCCTAGGCTGCTAAGCGTTTCACGAGGCCCTCTTCCCACCTCGGCAGGAAGCTTCGAGTTTTGTCTCCACCAAAGCATGGCATCAAAGCTAGATCCAACATAGTAGCTTGATTGCTTGTTTTACAAAAACCATCTCAAAACTTGTTATAATCGCATCTTCAAAGTTCAAATCCTACTACATAATTGATACAAGAGGAAAGGTACGTATAACCTAATTAAATAAAACTTTTGTGGGGACATTTTTGTGCGGGTGTGAATAAACCAAATCCTTTAGCTTAGTCAGAACACAGAAAACCTGAGGTCTATCGCGTTGAAAAGAGATGAAGAAAAACACAAAGAAATACAGTGCCAAAAGCTAGGATTTGCAACAAGGAGTGATGATTTAACTAAGGACGACTGTTAAAAATTTCCACAAAAGTCCCTTTCTCGTATACCCCCTCCTACAAGTTATTGGTCCATTTTTTTAAGTTGGTTTTTATCTTTGGCTTTTATCACTCACTATTTACCAGATCTACAGGGGTATTTGTATTACCTATTTCTAATGACTTTTGCCTACAGTTAATAATTTTTTATTAAAAATAAATAATAATGATCGAAAGAAGTGACTTGAAGGGGATGAGGAGTGTAAAAAGAGAGGAAGAAATACATGTATGAGACGGGAGCGAGAGGAATAAGGTGTGTGATATGCTTATGACCCTTTAACTTATCCTTAGAGTGAAATAGGAGCGAGAGAAGTGAATAAACTAGATATTCATGATGACTTCTGTCTTCTCTAAACAGAAGCCAGAAACCGATGTACAAACATTTCCTACTAGCCATAGTTAAAAAGCATTGGCCACAAAAGAAGGGGCTATTTTTCTCGCTTTCCTTCCTCCTCATCACAGTCATGTTCTTTTTAGCTACGTCGATAGCTTTTGGTTTCGATTAATGAATAGTAACAACTGATAAATAAGCTGTAAAAGAGAGTATGAAGTAATAGAAACTCTCATACGATTTTATTTGATATAAATAAAATGCTATAATATTTATTATAATTAACTTATAAATTCTATTAAAAAATATTTTATTTAAAAATTAGTTATTGTACAAAATTATTTTTAGAAACAGACAAAAGCCGGAGCAGAAAAGAGAGCGAGTCCCCACTTCTGCTCGTCCCCCACCAGTCACGCTACGTCACGTCCAGTCACTACGCTCTTCTCGCGGCCATGTGGGCTCGCACCTGGTCTGACCCCACCTGTCATTGACACTAAGATCTGACACGCACACGAGACCTTTCTTGCAGTGCCCACCAATCGCACCCAAGCGGCGATTTAATGATTTTTTATAATCGAAATTAAATTAGGCTAGGAGAACCCTCCCCCTCTGTCGCCTCAGCCGATCGCTCCGCTGGGAAGAGAATAGAATAGGAGCGGGAGAATAGAATAGGAGTAATAGCGCAGCCGCAGGCAACCAGGCAGGGCCCAGTAGCAGCGACAGCCAGGGGATAATAAACGGCGGCTTAGGCTGCCCGTAAGCAGGTCAATACTGCGACTCTACGCGCCTCCAGCCGCCTCCTACCTATTCGCCTCCGCATCCGTCGCCATGTTGGATCCACCGCCCCACCACCACCGGTAGCTGCGGCGGCGACGGCGGTATGAAGAACTTCCTCAGGAAGCTCCACATCGGCGACTCCGCCGGCGACAGCGCCTCGTCGCCGGCACCTCCCCCGCTGTCCTCCAAAAACGGCAGCAGCGGCGGCCCTGGGGCCCACCACGAGCATAAGCATACGTCTGGAATCTCGAGCTGGCTCAGCTCTGTGACCGGACGGCCTCACCCGCACCAGCCGCCGCCGCCGCCGCCGCCGTTGCCGGCGGCGGAGGTGGAAGCGGAGGTGTTGGCGTTGGCGTCGTCGGTTCAGGAGATGAGGGCGGTGGAGGAGGAGGAGATGGCGAGGAGGGAGTCCCACGAGGAGGACCAGAGGAAGAGGGAGATGGAGAAGAAGGAGAAGCAGGAGGCGGAGCTGGAGGAGTACCACATGCAGCTGGCGCTGGAGATGAGCGCGCGGGAGGATCCCGAGGCGACGCAGATCGAGGTGGCCAAGCAGATCAGCCTCGGCTCCTACCCGCTCGACAGCTCCCCCGCCGAGGTCGTCGCCTTCCGCTACTGGGTATGGGTAGTTACCCTCTTATCCCTCCATCCCTCGATAGGTCAATCTTATCCTTCCTCTTATTCCTCGTATCTAGTACGCATTGCAAGTGCGATGGGATCCCACTCGTGCTTTGATGACGCAATCTGGACGCTAGATTGTTCAAGTGCATCCATTATTCGTTAGTGGAAAACGAGATGTATCACGCGCTTGTTTGGTGAAATATGTGCGTTAACAACGTGCTGATCATGATGTTGTTCTTTCTATAGCTGTTCGATTCAATCATGGAATGGATGACTGAACATGTGGTAGTGTAGTTATGTAACTTAGCTAGATATGGTCTATGCTCATTTCCTTTTCTGGTTTCACTGATATGGTGTTAGTCAGGAATAGGGCAACCTGCATTGGGCAGTTGTTTACCATTCATAATCTGATCTTTTCTTTGGAGCTAATAGCTATTCCATTATTTTTGTAGTGGGCCTTGTTGAGTAGTTGTTTTTCAGTATAATGAGCCGGCCTTCTGCAAAACCTTCTGCATTGCAGACTGTACTGGCTAACAGTAATTGGTACCTGAACACTCAAACCTATAGTCCTGAGATAGCCACCAAGATGTCCTCCTTGAGTTGATACTGTTAAGAAGTGAATATTGCCCTACTTGTTTGTGACTCTTACCATTTTCTTACTTGCCTCATATGGTAGATTTGTTCGTGCTTCACAGAGTTTCAATGCCCTTAGCTATGACGACAAAATCTTGGATGGTTTCTATGACATTTGTGTCATTGGGGACGGGCCCACATTGGCAACCATGCCCTCCCTGATGGAACAGCAAGAGCAGCCTTTTTCACATGGAGCGAAAACAGAAGCTGTATTGGTCAACAGAGCAGAAGACTCCGAGCTTGTACAACTTGAGCAGAAGGCATTCATCATGGCTGTGGAATTTCGTTCGAAAACTCCAGAGTTTGTTGGCCGCATTTTGGTTCAGAGACTAGCTATTTTAGTTGCGAACTACATGGGTGGACCAGTTTTTGATCCAGAAAGCATGCTGTTGAAGTACCAGAATATGAGCAGCTCGCTGAGAGCTAGTATAAGAAGTGCAGTTATGCCTCTTGGCCGGCTAACAATTGGTCTAGTGCGTCACCGTGCACTGCTTTTTAAGGTCAGTAACATATTGCATTGTGGTCAGCCATCCAAGCCATAGTTCTTTATCTAATTATGAAGTTTGTCTGTAAACATTAAGCACTAGATGTGCAAACAACAAGGTGTCCGTCTATTCTCAAATGCAATATCTGCTCAATTGTTCTCAAATTTAAGTTCAGTACATAATTTGGCTTGAGCACATCGTTGTTTTCCTTGTTCTACTAGTAGCATAGGACCTGACTTTATTCTTGTTCTGTCTATACTCCTTAGTCCTTATACTGAATTCTTGACATAATAGGTTTATTGCATAAGAATCAATGCTTGCAAGATTTGCTCTTTGATTGTTTGTAGTATGATAATATCTACTTCTCTGCAAACTTGCATCTAGGTTTTGGCCGACAACCTTGCTGTTCCTTGTCGACTAGTTAAGGGAAGTCAGTACACTGGATCAGATGATGGGGCCTTGAACATTGTGAAATTTAATGATGGAAGGTACTTGTTAATTCCTTGACAGCAGAAACTGGGTCTTTCAGGACTTGGATAAAAATGGGATTAAGGGTTAGCATACTTATGTCTGAATATCAAATTTTCCCCTTACACCCATGTTAGCAATAGGACAATGAAAGTTGCATTACATTAATACATTATCATGGTACCATCTGTACAGTATCACATTTTTGCAGGGAGTACATTGTTGACCTCATGTCAGATCCTGGTACTCTTATTCCTTCAGACGGTGCAGACTTGGGTAGAGAATTTGAAGAAAGTTTCTTTGCAGATAATCACCATGTTAACAAAGATGACAGTAACACTCAGTTGGGGTCTTCTTTTAGTGAAGCTTCAAGTTCTGTGTATGGTTCTTTTGAGAATGAGTCACTTGAAAAAGGATCCACACCTAGCAACACTGGGCACTCTGATCCTTATGGCGCAACAACTGGCCAGATTGGCAACCAAAGATCTGTGCAATCAAGTTCATTCGGGGAACTATCAGTCAGCACATGTGCAAGTGAAAATTTGCCTATTATTCATGAATCTAGAAATACAGACCATACCATGACTGTGAAGAACAAAGAAAAGTCGATTGCAGCAAATAATTCATCATCAAGTTCACCTTCGTCTTCTGAGGTGGGCACTGCTCCAGCTGTACGGAGGATGAAAGTGAAAGATGTCTCAGAGTACATGATTAGTGCTGCGAAAGAGAACCCCCAGTTAGCTGAGAAGATCCATGCTGTATTGCTTGAAAATGGAGTTGTGCCACCGCCTGACTTGTTTTCAGAAGAATCTAGGGAACAACCAAAAGACCTTATTGTGTATGACACTTCTCTGTTTCAAACGAAAGATGAAATGATAAAGAGGATGAATGAGCTTGAATCCGCAGCACATGCTGATCGTGGTCATGGTCCTTCATTGCCACATCATCCTGGACATGAACTCCAAACAAAGGTTGTTCCTTATCAAATGCCTCTGGATCTTAAACCTGTCCAGGGATTGGGTATTTACCATCCCTCGGAATTCCGGGATAACACCAATCCCTCTTTAACTCTGTATGAACCATCTGCACTTCCCCAGGAAGATCCATTACAACTTATAAAGCAAATGCCTGTTACAGCTGCTGCCGTTGCAACTGCTGCAGTGGTTGCATCTTCAATGGTCGTCGCTGCTGCTAAATCTAACAGTGATATTAAACTTGATGTGCCTATTGCAGCTGCTGCCACTGCTGCTGTAGTTGTTGCTACGACTGCTGCTGTTAACAAGCAATATGAATACTTGGATCCCGGTTGTCAATTGCTTATCTTGCCAAGTTCTTCAGAGGCAAATGAATCGATCCAGACAGTTAGACATGACTTCTGGGATAAAGATGAGCTGGGAATTGATCATGGACAAGAACATGCCCTCAAGCAAGAAACGGATTTGGTTGAAGCGCCTCAGATAGCTAAAAGGATCTCTGACAAGTCAACCGGGATGGAGAGCGCAAGATCTGATATAGCCCTGGATGATGTCGCGGAGCTTGAAATCCAGTGGGAAGAAATTACTCTGGGAGAACGTGTTGGGCTAGGTACAATTCTCGTTATTTCTGTAAATTCATTTTATCATAGCTCCACTACTATATCTCAACTATCAATTTCTTTGCAATATTACTGAGCTAATTTTCCAATTCACGAGATATGGCATTCCCTTGAAATAACATAAAACATACCCTAAAATAATGTTGTATTGTTTTTTCAATTTTGTTCCAACTTCCAACTTTCTCTTCTTTTGTTCCTCAGGATCTTTTGGAGAAGTGTACAGAGGGGAATGGCATGGAACAGTAAGTTTTTCATTTAAAATGGCTCGTTTTTCTAAATTATCACCAGGTTGGAATAATAGGCCCAAACTTTTGGTCTAATGAGATCAAGTGCCATGAAGAAATATTAGGTTCTTATATCATAGTCAACATATTGCTAAGGATCAGAATGACCTCTGCCTTTTGGCCTTGTCAAAATTTAGCATAGATGGATCATCTTCATCACTTTTACTCTACTAACTCCTGTTACAAATCACACCTAGACACCTGACTGTAATCTCAGGCACTAAATCATATTCGCTGATAATTTAATCATTATTAAGCATTGCAGCAATATATGGACCCACATGCGACCTTTGGTGCTTACCTTCACTACCTTAGGAGTTTCTTTTGGTGGTGCTTTTAAAGATTGTCTTTAGATGCACCTTTAAGTCAATCTAGTGGTCATTAGGACGTATTCAAATGATTCTTAGACGCTCACATTCATTTTATTAGTTCCTACTGTATTCCACAAAGTTGTAGGCCTATTTTGATGAAATATTTAGGACACCTAGTTTTTTTTTTCTGACAGTGTAATATTTGTTGAAGCTATATCGTTTCCTTAATCAGTTGCTGCATGTGCCCACCTGAATTGTAAGATGCTTTAGAGTTGTTCGTTGAAAGTTAAAAATGTTAAAATTTAAAAGCAACGCACCAATAAATTGTTAATTTTATTAACTTGAACACCCTTCCTTTTTTCACTCTTTTTTCTATGAATCCTAATAATGTCTTCCATTACTTTTTTTGTTATGTTTTTGCATCATACCAATTTCTTCCTTGTGTAGGAAGTTGCAGTCAAGAAATTCTTGCAACAAGATATTTCAAGTGATGCTCTGGAAGAATTTATAACTGAGGTATACAACTTTCTGCAATTCAAATGTTTGAAGACTACGAAATGGAAAATTGTTAGCTTTAGTACTGATATGCCTGTTTTATTAATGTGAATGAACCAATAATTTTGTACCCATGAGACAGTCATAGGAATGCAAAACTTCACATATCTTCCATTTGGCTGAGCTTTAATTTACCCTCATTATTCTTGTATTGTACATCTGATAAATACATATGTCTGAGTTGATATGTTCTAGTGCAGACATAGGTAGTCTGTGGCAACTAGCAAGAGTGTTTTGGCTAGGAGATCAAGTTCACATTAGCGACAATCATTTAAGAGTTGTTCTTTGAGTTTTAAAATAACACAACAGAGTTCATATTGGTTACAATTGGTAAACTTATAAATTGGGTTTGGCCATTTTAACAGTCAACATGATACATTGATACTCATTTAATCTCTTTAATAAATGGTTCAGGTTTGGATTCGCATGTCTGACCAATTTGACACGAGGTGGCACAGTAATAAACCATTTAACATTGCTGTGTTGGTCTGCAGTTATAGCTAGACTATCAAAATTTAACAAGTTACAATTAGTTGGCACTAACACAACATAATCTTTTATGATTTTGGTTTTAGCTTTAAGCACATGTGGGTCATAAAATGAGTTAGTGCTTGTCTGATGCCTTTGCCATGGCATGCCATGAAATGACCTATTGACATATCTACTGTATAATGGTCATTCAATTTTCTTTCCCAATTTTTGTCCATGTTTGTTCTGTTAGATTTAGGATTATTCACAACTGCATACTTCATTAGTGCAACGCTAGGTATACAACTATATATACAAGACATCATGGGCCGACCCTAGACTAGACGGGCCACTTGGGCCTTGTCAACCTGTACACATTACACTTAACATGCTTTGTGGCACTCTTTCTTGTTGTATAGGTGCAAATAATGAAGAGATTGCGGCATCCAAATGTTGTACTTTTTATGGGTGCTGTCACTCGTGTACCTAATCTTTCTATCGTTACTGAATTTCTTCCAAGGTACCTGTTGTTTCCCTTGATGCTATTTTTTTTCTTTTGAGTTTACAACTACATGTAAATTGAATAATACCAAGCATGCAAATTGAATAATACGAAGCATTGTTTCTATTGTCATTGAATTTCTTCCAAGGTACCTGTTGTTTCCCTTGAGCTTAGAAGACTGTAGGAATAGGAGGTATAGTTAATCAAACTACACAACGAAGGGGCTCTCAAGTGCATGAGTCCTTGTGGTGTGGGCACTCCCAAAGGTGGGAGGAAAAACAAAAAACAAAAACAAATAAAAGATGGAGCTGGTTTGGAGCGAGTTCTTAGTGGAGCACAATGATTTTAATGTATAAGAGTCAAGATGGAGATTGTTAAGTTAGGATGATTCATATCTAGTTTTTTAAGATTTGGAAGTATATGCTATAAAGAGTCTTAGATGAATTCTACTAGAATTAGAACTCCTACTCTTATTTAGATTAGGATTTCTATTCTAAATTGGAGAAATGTTAGGAGAGACTATATAAACTATGGGGGGTGATCATGGAGATTGGAAAGGAACCAAGCAACTAAGCCTACTCATCCAAAAGTAGAGGTGCACGAGAGGATTAGATGCTAGGTAATTTTTTAGCATTAGATTCTTATATAAGGCAATGATTTGAGAGTCCTAAAAGATTCGAAGGGTTGTGAGCAACAATCCTTTGTACTCTGAGGTTGTGCATAAGGAATTTACGGTCGGCTTCGCCAAATTTTCTCTCTCTCGTCGCGGTTGCTTTGATGTTGTTATTTTGGTTCTTTCTACGAGATTCATCTTCTTGTTCTTGATACCGTGCACGCTTGTGCCGTATCTCACCCCAGGGCTGCTGCGCATACGAAGGTGTTAAGGATAGTGATGTAATATGTCAAGGGTAGAAGTATAATAGTCATGTGGGTGCTAGGGGTAGTTAAGGAATTAGGGATTCACTCATGTACACTATATATTAGTCTTTTGGGATCTTGCAATACAACTAACTATTCAGCCCCAATTTCTCTCTTCACTAAACTTAACATGGTACGCCAGATCCGGTGTGTCTGCCTCTTCTAGCCGCCGGCCTTCTTCGCCCCAAATCCGGCGGCTCTCGGATCCGGCACATCCTCCGTCTACTTCACCGCCCCCAATCTGGTCGCAGTTGGCCTAGATCTGGTCTCCTCCGGCCCTCTTTGTCGCCGGCTCTACCGGATCCGGTCAGATCTGGCCCACATCGGCCGTCGCCGCCGTCGTGCTCATCTTCGCGCACCACCTGTGGGCTAAGGTCTTCCGTGCGCCGGCCTTCTCCAAGCCTCCTTTGGGTCGCCGCTGCCTTGGAGAAGGGAGGAGAGGAGATGGTGGAGGCTTCGCTTTTCATGCCGTGACTTTTTGATGCTCATGAGGGTTTTTCACTCTGTTGGCTTCGTATTTGACCGATTGGTCTTCACTATGGCTGTTGGTATTGCTTTGCTAGAATCTTTAGCCCTTTTATATCCATTGAGTTCATCCAAGTCTATTGCATATCTCTTCTAGTTTGTTGAAGTCTTGCTAGTCTATCAAATTCTTTGTTAATCAGTTGATTGCTTCTTCTATTTTGGGTTGCCATGGTCCATCCAATTGGATCGATTGTGGTCGCCCACATCATCGCCGTTGTTGATGCAACCTTTGCCCTCTTGGAACTCTCTCGTAGCCATCTTGCTACACATCTTCGCATTCATTGCCTTGACCAATGGCCTTCTTTGTCGTCATCACACGTCTCTCTGTCTTGCGTTCTTGTGGGCGTGATTTGATCTCTCTCTCTCTTCATTGGTTTGATTCGACACATCTCAATATTCCTGTTGGTACAACATCTCTTTTCCAAGACTCGATGTGAAGTGAACCATTTGGGCATGTGATGGGCCAAAGAACTGTTTGCGAAGGCTTCGAGGTACCACTTCGTCAAGGAGGAGATTGTTTGCTACCACACAGATTTTTGTTCAAGACTTGCACGCTTTGACGACATCTTCAAGCTCGGACTTCGTATCTCTTTTTTTTTAGTGTTGGCCCTTGTCAAACTCAATGCTATTGCATACGCATTGAGTTTGAGGGGGGTGTTAAGGATAGTAATGTAATATGTCAAGGGTAGAAGTGTAATAGTCATGTGGGTGCTAGGGGTAGTTAGGGAATTAGGGTTTCACTCATGTACACTATATATTAGCCTCTTGGGCTTTTGCAATACAACTAACTATTTAGTCCCAATTTCTCTCTTCTCCACTATAAATTTAATAGGTGTATCAGAATTTAACAAGTGGTATCAGCGCATAACGCTGGTTTTGGACAGAAACCTACTAAAACAACTAAATCATCAGACTTAATTTGATCTAAATGTGACTCACGGTGGGTCACATGGATCTGATGCATGGGGGGTCAATACCTATCTTGGTGCATAGATGCAATCCCTCTCGGTTTCTTTGAAACACATGGAAATAAAAATGATGTCTCTGACTCTAAATTATGGATAATATTGTGCAACTATTATGTTAGACATCTTGGTTAACATGTTAGACGCCTCGGTTCGTGGCCCATACCTAAGGAATGGCATGGTTTTGACCTTGCCTCCACATCTGTTTGGCATGTTTTCACACTTGCTTCCTCACCTGCCTGGCATGGTTTCACACTTGCTCTCTCACCTGCCTGACATGGCCTATATATGTAACCTTTGATTCTTCATTCTATTTAGATTACGTGATTGCCTCAAATATTCCATGCTCATGGTATCAGAGCGGTGCCGCTCCTGAGCCACCTCCATAGCTTCCGCCGCGCCGCCCCTGGGAGATATTTCGTCTCCATGATCTCTCCTGGGGGCTGCGCAACCCGTAGTTTAAGTCGTGTTACTGATCATCTGATCGATTACCAATTAGAGTTTTCCCTGGTCATCTTCAGATCGAGTTTTCTCTACTTTTCGTGATCATAGATCGGTTTGTGTCACCCTGCCGACCCGTCAATGTTCCTCGGCTCCGAACTTCACCTTCTTAGCTTCGACCTCTCCAGTGCCTCCTCTCCTTCGATGACATCGTGGCGTGACACAGCACGCTCGTCGACATGGCCCTCTCTCTGCAGCCTTCTGGGTGTCCTGTTTACCATCGTCATTATGCCAGATCATCATTGCTAGCCCGTCGTTCGCGAGCATGAGCCGTCGCACCACCGGGAGCCCGTATTGTGGGCATGCCATCGATATGCACGGGTTGCTGCTGCATCGCCCCTTCGGTCTACAGTGTCAATGCTCGTGGTCACCATTGCCATCGTCGACGAGCGCGCTGCGTCACGCCACGATGACCTTGACACCAGCTACCTCGATATGGCTCCCTCCACGGCTATGACGATGATCACCCCGCTCTTGGCTACCTTGGCAACAAAGAGCTATCTACTTCTGTTTTCACCGAGTTCCGGTCCAGTTTGAACGTCCGAGTTCCGGTCCAGTTTGAACGTCCGAGTTCCGGTCCAGTTTGAACGTCCGCTTCTCCAACTACCGGGGGGTGTTAGACACCTCAGTTAACCTATTAGACGTCTCAGTTCTTGGCCTATACTTAAGGCATGACATGGTTTCACACTTGCCCCCTAATCTATCTGGCATAGTTTCATACTTGCCCTCTCACCTGCCTGACATGGCTTATATATGTAACCTTTGGTTCTTCATTCTATTTAGATTGCATGATTGCCCTAAATATTCCAGGCTCTCATATTATATTTCTTCCAAGGTTCAGTTTGTATAGGAAGAAATCTCAAGTAGAGATAGGCAGTAACCAATTTGGACTCTGGTATAATATCCAATTGGTGCAGAAGGAAACATCCTCTCGATGCCTCTTTGGATTCGGGTGGCACATTGTTTCTGGCCCCACTTTCAGTTGAACCGAACCATGTTGGTGTACTAGTTTCTGGCTCAAAGCCATGTGTTTCTGAGCTGACCCAAGGTTCTGAGCCAAACTTCTTTCTTCCTTGTGTTACGCTTCTCTGTTTCTCTTTGTATGTTGCTCCTGATGCACCTTTATTTGCACCAAGCTGCTGCACCTTTGCTTTACATATTGTATCCCGCTCTCCTAGACCAAGCTGTTGCTCTTTTACAAGAATTGGTGCATGGATAGCACTTGAGGACACGTCATTTATGTCACCCAATGCATGTGTGCCTTTTCAAAAAGTGCAAGATGCACTTTTTTTTATAAAAAAAATCATTGATGCAGTACATGTAATGTCCTAGACACATGCCAAATTTCATGGTTAGATGCATCCATATGCAACATATTAATCTTCAAGTGTAGATTATCATATTTCCAATATTTTATCTCTTAGAATTTTAGACATATGACTAGCATAATTGCTAACTGTAATATTGACAATACAGAGGTAGTTTGTTTCGGTTGATCCACCGACCCAACAACCAGTTGGATGAAAGAAAGCGTTTAAGGATGGCACTTGATGTGGTATGCCTAAATTAGTTTGTTACCTTGGTTCACTCATATGGAGAACTTCGTGATAAATTTGTTTTTACTTTTTATACTTGGTTCTTGTTTGCGACAGGCCCGTGGTATGAATTATTTGCACAATTGCACTCCTGTTATAGTTCATCGAGATTTGAAATCTCCAAACCTACTTGTTGACAAGAATTGGGTTGTGAAGGTAATAGACAGGTCCTACTAAAAGTGACATACTTTGGATTTTTGGCAACTTTAGCTATATAACCATTTTCACTTTTCTTGTTATTATTTAGGTTTGTGATTTTGGTTTATCACGTATGAAGCATAGTACCTTCCTTTCCTCAAGATCCACAGCTGGAACAGTAAGCTTGCTTTTGATCATGTCTAATCAAATATTTTCCATTTGTAAGAGAATAAGAAACCTTTTTTTTGTTTCAAAAGCATCAAAACTATATGCTGCTTATATGTTGGTTCTGCTTATTTATAAACTTATTTCTGTCACTATGATATGGATATGTATAGGATAACCATACATACTTCCATTGAGTTGGAAAAGCATTGAGATGCTTTCCAACTCTCGATTTTAATTTGCGAGGATGATTGGTGCAAGTAGTTTGAGGGGTTGGGAGAATGTTGTTGGTCAGGCCTAGAAGCATATTTAGGATTCATATTTAGATTTATTTTGATATGATTCTTCTGTAAACTTGCATGTTTGATTCATCTTTTGATCATGCATAGTTAATCTGGAAACTATATTTGCATTCCTTTGGGCATAAGAATGACACAGATTGGAAGGATGGTTAGATAATGAAATATCAGTATATCGATAAGGACACTATAGACTTGTTGTGGCCATGTTCAGGTAAAGTTCTTAGGCAAAGCTGATTTAGTTGGTTCCTGTCTTGTTTGTACTATATGTTTACTTTACTATGGTCATGTTAGCTATCGAATGTGTAACTGATTTACTTCGCATTGGCATTACATATGTTAGTCAAAAGCTGGTTCTTGGTTACATACTTCTAGAGGTTGCTGACTATCGGCATCAATTGCAGGCCGAGTGGATGGCACCAGAAGTACTTCGAAATGAACCATCGGATGAGAAGTAAGTTTTTCATGTTGCTATCTAGTTTTTATGCTTTTATCTTCTTTTTCTTTGTCATTGATTTTTTGATTGCTGAATGCATAATGCATTTTTGCAGATGTGATGTTTTCAGCTATGGAGTTATATTATGGGAACTTTGTACATTACTACAGCCATGGGAAGGTATGAATCCCATGCAAGTTGTTGGAGCTGTTGGCTTTCAGCAACGTCGCCTTGATATTCCAGCCGATGTGGATCCCGCCATAGCAGAGATAATAGAGAGATGCTGGCAGACGTTAGTAAGCTTTAACTTGATGGGTTGCAATGGTTGTTTTCTAAATATATACATCATTATCTAAAATATAGAATTTTATTTTCTCTATTATTGTGCATTAAACCTTTTTTTCGAGTAATTTGCTGCAGGATGCTGTTCTGTTTCAAGACCTTGTGCTTTTTGCTAGTCACATCCAAGTTAGATAAAGTTTTCCATTTTTACATAATGCAAGAAGTCATAAATTTGGAATATGAACAACTTTACTTAACTTTTAAAATTTCTAAACAGGACACTGCATTTGCTAGTGAAACTTTTTCCTTTTTCTGCTAGAAAAAGGCACTGCTCATGCTATGCCTACCGCATTCTGTTTCTATCTCTGATTTCATATATAGTGAAGTTATGGTTGACACATTTGCTGGGGTATTTGTATTTTCAAAGTCATTATAGTTGCTGGTGTCCTGTTTAGAAGTCAAAAAAGTTGTTCAGATATCAGATTCGTAGTTATTTTCTTATATAACAAAATGTTAAAGTTTCTATCTTATTTCAACTTGCATAAAATGGTGAAAATGAAGGCAACTTCTCTGAATTTCACATTCAGTTTATACGCCCAATCGGAGTATGTTGGGATAAAAGAAATTCTTTTTCATCATAGTGAAGAAACAAATATATATTTTACTTAATTGCCTTTTCAATATCTTAAAGTATGATGCATTTCTTGGCTTCCTTTATCAATCTTTTATATGCCCAACTTTATTTACATGTAAGCTTAGTGTCTCAATTCTACTCTGTATTTGTTTGATTGTAGAGACCCAAAGATGCGTCCATCATTTTCAGAGATCATGGCTACCTTAAAACCGTTATTGAAAAACTTGCCTGCCAACAAACCAACAAGACAGCGAGTACAAAAAACAGATGACTAAGAAAATGGAGATCAATATCAGCTGACAACATAAACAAAAAAGGTGCATTAGTCTTTCATGCTGTCCATCAACTGCCCATCTGGAACTATACCATTATTTTGTATAGCAACACCAAATGCAAATCTATGATGAAAAAGGTGAGATTTTGGTCTTTCTGCCCTCCAAAAACAGCTGTATTCCATTGGAGCAGGTAGAGGTCTGCCGATCATTTCTGCATTAGTGCATCTGGTGAAAGCCAACCCGAATAAGCCCATCCATCAAACAAAAGAAAAGGAAAGGGGAAAAAAAAGGAAATTCGTGGAAAATAAATGCACAATAATGATGTTGGGCAATGGCATATCGGAGTCAGGAAGTGACATGCCAGGTAGAAAAGGATCATCCTCCTTTGTTTAGTCATGTTATTTTTTCTTCCAGTTCTCCACTCAAAGGTGGAGGTATTGATATTTAAAGCCCCATCAATTGCACTATTATTCGACAGAAAGGTCGTTTCGCCTCGAGCATCAAGGTTGAAGCCCTGTGGCAGGGCCTTTGTGTATATCACATCTTGACAAATTCGTCAGACTTTACAGTTAGATTGCAGAAGAAAATCTGTTGTTTGTACTTAATCACCATTCTTTACTGTAACAATATTGAGCTCTTATTTCCTTTCCTTATTTCCTGGTGTACAACAAATATCCTATATACTATAGAGACTAGAGCAGTAATTGAAACTACAGTCTTCTGCTGTTTGCTGCACATGAACCTATATGCATTCGTCTGAAAATACATGGCAAGGAGCAACTGAACAATTTCTCCTATTTTCCTCTGTTCTTATTATCTACGCTCATCATTATTTATGACATCCGTGCTCAGGCAGTTGATTGCTCCTTGTCGTGTCTATATCATTATTCATGGTATTGGTGGATACTGGAAGATGTCCGATTGTACCAGTGTCAATCGTCAAAGGGGTGGTCGGTTTGGTTTTTTTTTCAACTTCAGCTTCTAGTTTCAGTTTTTTTTTCACTATTCACTACACTATTCACTAACTCAACTACAGTAAAAAAAGTCAACTACAGTAAAATTTTAGCTAAAAATCAAAAGCACGATCACCCCATTATCCTAGCAGATTTCCTATAGAACTTGTGCTGATCTGGCGATCAACTATCAACAATTAAAACTTGTCGTACGGCATACTTGTACGACTAGCTCGTCTGACCTTTAGGATTTGATATTCTGTCGTGCTCTCCACAAGGCACGGTGTCTATTGGAAAGCACCAATTCGATATTGGGGGAAGGAACTCATGGTTATAGCTTCTTCTTATCTTTTTCTCTCGTTGCAATTTCTTTCAATTCTTTCGCAGATCATATTTCACCGTAGTATTCTGACTTGGTACAACGCAATATAATTGTTTTCTCAGAGCATCAACTGTTCCATCCTTTCTTCTTTTATTTCTTTTTCTTCCTCTCGATCACACCAATCATCCCCCGCTCCTCATGGTTTGTCTACTAACTCATACATTACCTTTGCTTATATACTCATATTTAACCGAACAAGACACGGACTCATACTACCAACTAAGGAAAGAACTCGGCAAGTGCTCCTCGTATACAACTTAGATTATTATCATATCTAACAAACATACCAAAAATAAGATTAATTTTAACAATCATCTCCTTAATTTTGTTTCTCTATCTCGCTGATCTTCTCTCTTACTTCCACTTCTTCCTTTTACCTGCACTCCCGTGCACCCTTCCTTTCTGAACCGTCATCGCCCTACTTCCTGCACCTGCTCTATCTTGAGCCTTGCACAATCTGACGCTTGCCGCGCCTCGCACCTAGACTGAACTCGTCTTCTCTTGCTTGTTCACCTGTGCTTCACTATTACCTGAGCCTCCTGTTCCTTTCTCTTGGACTAAGTCTGTTTGCTTTTCTGTGTATATCTTAGGTGAAGCTGCACCGCCTCTAACTCCCATGCTTGTGCGTACTATCTCCAACGTTGACCGCGTTCCCTCTGCAAAACCACAGAAAATTATACTAATCTGTACACCTATGTCAGCTACATGCGACTGGGACAAGCCTTCTGCACCAACTATAAGCATGTGAGGTCTGTGGCCTTGAACAACTGAGCCACCTCCATGCGCTTCTACGCCATCAGCGTGGGACCCACCATCCTATCCACCTGTGCTGCCGCCTGCAGCTTGAGCATCTCCGCTACTCCCATCTGTATGCATGCCTGTAAACATTTGTGTGCCTCCTGCGTCAGCCGCTTGAATTTCTCTATTCATATTTTCTGTACTCCGATCTCTTCTTTCTGGTTTACAAGTTTTCAAAGAAATTTTGTACGGTTCGGGGATCTTTTTACCTTCATCAATAGCTTTTTGTTCTTGGTATAAACACACAAGAACTCATCTTTCAGCACTACCCTACACCCTCTTTCTGTTATATGCCCAAGACTAAGTATGTTATTACACAGACTTGGTATATAGTAAATTCATGTCAACAACTTATCTCCATTCTTACATCACAAGAGCGTCGTCCCTTTGCCTCTTATCTCTACTGTGGAGCCGTTGCCAAACTTGATCTTGTCCTAAATCTTCTAGTCGAGTTCATAAAATATGGAGCGATCTCCTATCATGTAATTGCTTGCTCCATTGTCCAAGTACCACTGATTCGAATGATCGTGGTTGTCTTCCTTTGTGCATAGTTTTAGAATTACGTTCTCTTCGTTTAGCATCACTATGACCGACGTCTTTTCAACATATGATGAGAAAAGTAGTACCGGTTCATCTTCTTCTTTGTCTTGGGTGAGATTCGCCTCCCCCTTCTTCTTCTTGTTTTAGCATTCCGAAGTATAGTGCCTATACTCGTTATAGTTAAAACACTTTATGTGGTTGCGACACTCCGACGCGTAATGTTGGTATTCACCACATTCAAAACACTTGGTATATGACTTGTCATGGGATTTATCACCTCCACCTTGCCCAGCCTTATCTCCACGGTCATCTCTGCCACCTCGACCACTCTGGCCGCCTCACCCGCATCATCGCCCTTGACTGCTTGATAAGCCACCGCTCCTTGTATCTCCCTTGATGGGCCATCACGCCTTGATGGTGATACCCAAAAAGTGGCACTTTGTATCCCTAATCACCATGAGGTACTTTGCCAGCTCGGGGTCCTTGGCCTAATAGACATGTCGATGTGGCCTGCCACCAAGTGGGAGTCACTGTGGACAAGGACCCTTCAGGCTACACATGCCTTCACCTTACAGAGGGTGAAGAATTGGGTTTCATACTCCGCCACATTGTTCGTGTTTAGGAACTCGAGCCTTGCTGCGTAGGCCAGCCTTCATCCATCCGGGGTCGTGACAACGACGCCCATTTCAGCCCCTACATGCTCCATGCTCTGCCGAAACCTGTGATGCTCGACAGTCTGGTTGACGCACGAGGTCCACTCGGTGATAAATTCTGGCAGAACCTGTGACTTTATCGCCATGCGAGCCACATAGCTAATGGAGCGTATGCTTCCACAAGGCCATCAACAGGGTGTATGCTAGCTTCTCTAGATCTATGTAGCGTGTTTTAGCTCCCTGGAGTACCTCAAACACGTAGTACATTGGACGTTGCATGATTCCTTCTTGCAGTACCAGCACCGTGCTCACTACTTGAGAGGTCATTGCGAGGTATAGCAAGAGCAGAGCCTCTTGCTCTAGGCACACAAGCTTCGAGAGGTACTCATTCAAGTCTTCGAAGGCCTGGGTGCATTCCTAGGTCCATTTGAAGTTATGTAGGACCAAAAATGGTGACTAAAAAGGGGAGGGGTGAATAGGATCTGACAAGATTAGAATACATTTTCAAATATTTTCTCAAAGTGGAAGCATAACTCCATGTTATTCACTCTAATAACTATGATAAGTTACAAAGTTCAGAGACCTATCACCCACACGAAAACATCCAAATGAAACTGTGCAAAATTGGTAGTGTCGCTATAGTAAATCGGTAGTACCAATACAGTAAAGTCAACATAAGAATAATGGATTCAGTACGATTTTAAAATAAAAAATTGATGGAACTTTTGATTCGTTGGTCCAAATTATTTGAAACTTGGTATGAACCTTTATTAAGATGTCAGGAATTTATTGCAATTAACGATAGAGAGAATTATTATTAAAGTTTTGACTTGTTTCCATTTGAGTGAAGGGAGCACCAAAACCGGGCAAAACGGAAAATCTTGATTTACTTTTGCTCGTAAGTTCTAAATAATCTAGGTGACCTTAGATGGATTATCACATGTTATAGCAAGCTAAATCACAGCAAGAATTTAAACCAAATGACCCACAAGAGAAAAACCGAAAAAACACATTTCTGTTGAGAAAAACTAAGCAAACTCGAGAACTTCCTCTAGATTATGTCTAGATAGATGTGATTTTTCTTCTAGAAATATCTCCACCTTTTACATGTCCTTAGCACCAGAAAAGGTTAAGAAAAGAGAAATTCAAACAAGAAAGTCAAGTAAATCAAAAGCACAAGAGGAGATCCATGGCACAACCCACTTAGATAAACTTTAGATGTTAATTTCACTTGAAGATGAATGTTTTACAATCAATCACTCAGGATAGCTCTAACGAGGGACATACACGATTTTTCTTTGCTATACCGTAACCAGGCATATCCTTTGCGTACATGTACATTTGGATCCATACATGGTGGGCCGAAACCCGAAAAGGCCACGGTGGAGGCCACTCCCAACACTGCTATGCGCGTGGTTTATATATGTTTGAAGTACTATGTATCTTATTCGTATGTTTGAGACGATCTGTTAATGTACGTGGGTGTGCCTGCTGTGTCTGAAACTGGTTCTGCTCTGTTGCTTCATCTCGCTGCTGTTTTCTTTCAACTACTGGAACTTGTCGGGCATGATAAATCCTGGAGATTTCGTTGGCGCTGTTGCTTTCGCCTACGTTGTTGATTTCCTGAATTGACTACATTGCTGATTTGTTTCTGCTAATTGCCCTCAGAGCTCAAAAGGAGCCGACAGAGCGTGATGCCTAGCGGCATGTTCGTCTGCCATTGCTCTCACGATATTTTCCCGCTGAAATGATCGGTGGATCGACCAGCTGCCGTTTTTCAGCGACGACGATCGCTCCAGCTGGACCACTGGAATGCAAGCGGGTGTCAGTGGTGTGACACCAGTAATTGGATACTGTGGCTCCGTCCAATCGAGCAAACAATGTTGGAGCCTTCAGTCCATTGCCTCTTGTTCGTGGCAGGCTATCCGGTTTCTTCCTGTCGAGCTGTTCTCCGCGCGAGCATTTCCAGTTCACGAATGGAAAGGAAATGTATTCGAGTAGCGGCTAAGTTCCTATGGTGGAACAACAGTTGCCTTTCCATATTAAGCAACACCAAGTGACCTGGAGAGGGAGAATACAAATTTTTTTTTAAAAAAAATCGCTTTCTTTTGAAGCTCAAAACAGCATCAAAATAAACCAGACAAAACAAAATTCCTATGTGTGCTATGACTGACAATAAATTTATGGCATCATAACGACTTCTACGATCTGCACGCTGCTCAGAGAGAAGAGCGGCGTCTGTTGTCATGTAAAACAAAATTCCTATGTAGGCTATGACTGGCAATAAATTTGTGGACTCATATAGCTTAGACGAACTGAAAAGTAAAAACTACGGATTTAAAATAGACACAATAAAAGACTTACAAAAATGACTAAAATCGATGTGAGAGACGGAAGCAAGCAGGCAACTACCCCATGAAGTAGTCCGACTCTGACCAACCATCTCCCACCACATCCCGTCAGTCAAACGAAGCCCGGTCCACCGAGACACCGAGCACGCCGACCAATCGCGCGGCTGCATCCGATCCGCACCGTGCTTGCACCTGCGGCAGCTCGTCGACTTCGCGCGGCAGAACGGCTCCGTCGTTGTCGGGAAGCTACGAGACCATGTCTCTCGACGAAGCGCTCGCCTGGGGGTGGCAGCAACGCGGCTGGGCCAACGCGGGCAGGTGGTGACGAACGTGCTCCCCCCGTGCGAGCTGGTGCGTAACATGTGGCCGATATGGGCGGGCGGCCGAGCAGGCTTCGCGCGTGAGTTGCAGCGCGCGTTCGACGAAACCGTGAGACGTAGTGGCTGGCTGAACATCTATCGCTCGCTGCGCGAGGCGGTAGTACTGGCGATTGGAAAGTGATGGTGACGCGCAGTAGTAGATTGCTGTTCCAGGTGAAGAAGTCATCACTCTGGTTAGGAGTAGAGATTGATCCTCCTGAAGACAGTAGCAGCGGAAAGGTAATAGAGGTTAGCTATGTAACCTAAGCTCTGATACCATATTTGAATATTGTGTATTGATGTGAGGCTCTAAAGACTATCTATATAGGAGAGTACAAATAGATATGCTATATAGAGATAACACATATATAAAATAGAATACAAACTCTATATCCTAATACAACTCTATCTCCTTAACAGATACAACAAGGAATACATCACCTTCTTATAGATTCTCCAAAATAATATTATACTCTACTTGTTACCCATGTTATGCCCTACTTGTTACCCATACAACAAGCAATACGAAATATCATTAATCTATTCAATGATACTGAAATTTCTAATTACCAAAATAAGACATAGAACGTTGCTGAACCCCAGTTCTTCTACAGAATATAGGAGGACATGCAGTCTAATCGAAATCTAATCTAGGAAAAAAATTATGCACAAGGTCGCAAGCACAGCGCTGCCTCATTTCCAGTGTGGCAGTCATATATCTACAGCGAAACAATACCAGTTAGAAACTTTGAGCTTATTTGCAATTTTTCATCACCAATCCAAACATAAGAGAACCGAATGCATCTTTTTCATCGAAGAGGAAATCAGAATTACCCGGGCTACAACATTCGAAGGAGACGCAGCTCCATGGTTCTTAGCTTTTTGAACGGTACCAAAGCTCTAGCCACCACACTTTACATAGCACATGTCCTGAATCCTGTAAGAAAATGCTCTAGACATAAGGTGCACTAATGAGAAATGTGAGCACATGCAGAAAAGTTTCCCAGCTTTCCTATTCACTGTTTTAATACATAAAGTTAATTCTAAATAGAATTATGCTCTGCTGTACATCGTCAGGTATCAAGAAATACAGCAGAGCTCTGAAATATATTGCAGAAAATATTCTTTTCTTTGCAACAAAAAAGTTGGCAGCTAACATGTACAACCTAACAACGGTCGGTTCGCTCTGCTTAATTAGCAGAAATCTCCCTACTATAATATACTTACGATACATTGTTTTCCGTTATAAATCTAAATATTTTTTTTGTATATCACTGATAAAATTTATCTATTTACATCCTAAATATTTACATCAATCAACTGATTTCAAATCAATAAAATTCTTCGCGGTTGGACGAAGATTTTATTGATCTCCTTCTTCCACCATAAACCTAGACCCCGCTTTGATCCCCAACTTCATGCCCCTTTCCCACCACCTCGTCGCCAACTACCACTACTGTCTCTCGATGTGGTTGCCTGAGCCGAGGACAACAATGGCGCCACCCTACGTCATCGACCCTTGTGATGTTAGAGCAGTCTACCGACTCCCATTACCAAAAACCTAACTCGGTCGCCTCATCTTTGTCGCATGCGAACTTTTGCCACTCGCTGTCCTGCTTCAACCTCATGGCTGGCGACACCTTCGCCACCTCACCGCATAATTACCGGCTGTCAAATTATCCACTATCAAAGTTAGGGGGATGAACCGTAAATCCTAGTTATCATATATGTTTTTTTTTTGGCAAAAAAGGTGTAATTGGTTGTTGTACTTATTCTTGAAGCTCCAAACAACCAAGAGGTTATGTGATCAAATACCTCTCGGTTGTGTGTTCAAATTTTGAAAAACTGCAAATAACCTGTAGTTAGTGGGACTCGAACAATGGTCATTAGGCGCAAAAACAGCTACCATGCATATTGGTTGGACAAGCCATCCTTTGGCATTATTTCTGTACATTGTAGATAAAAGAGTTCATTTTTTATTTCAACTAATTTTACATGGAGATTACTATGGTCCATCGAACTTTTAGTTACAAATTTTTCTTGAACATTTCCTCTAAAGAGTGTGTTTGGTTGGCAGCATCTTCAGAAGATTCCCAGGAATTCTTCAGTAAGCCTACAAGATTACCTTGTTTGCTACAATAACCACTAGTCTGAAAACAGAAATCCAAGATTACCTTGGCAATTAGATTACCATCAAGTTTGCTAAAACAACAACTAGTCTGAAAACAGAAATCCAAGATTACCTTGACAATTAGATTACCATCATTTCCAGGAATCTGTTTAATGTAGAAAAGGGTGTCTGTCTTAGATTACTAAGGGAAAGGAATCTTTGATATTGCGTTTTTATCATTTGCTTTCATTTGTCATGGTCAAATTTTGAACTTTAAGAATTCAAAATTCAAATTTAAAAACAATTTTTTTTCAAAACATGAATTTTGAAACCAACATATCAAATTTTGTATCCAGAATTTTTGTATCTTAAATCAGACAATTTAAATCTCATAATTCAAAACTTGACGTTTGGATTTTGAAATTCCATTTTTTTCTAAAATTTTGAATATTACAAATTAAAATTTTGCACTTATAAAATTCAAGTTCCAAGAGTTTAAATTTTTATAAATTTGAATTTTGTAGTTTTAATTTTTTTTTTGAATTTTAGAGTGTCTAATTATGATAATTGACATTCCAAAACTCAAAATTTATAATTTCAAAAACCCATAATGTGAACTTTTGAATCGTAACAATTAAAAATTTGATTGTTGCAATTTTAAATAGTAAAATTATTTTTTGTTTTTAATTTTAAATGTACGAAATGTTACCCTTCAAGTTTTGAAATTTTAAATTCTATAATTTAAATTTGTGGACTTGTTGATTCGAGTTATGAAATATTTGAACTATTACAAAGATCATTTTATAGTTTCCTTCAAATCAACCAACTAGTAATCTACATATTTGAACTATTAGAAAGGTCATTTTGTAGTTTCGTTCAAACCAACCAACTAGTAGTCTAAGATTCCAACGTTTGGTTAGTTTGAAGGAAACTACAAAATGGTTTTTATAATAGTTCAAATATTTTATAACTCGAACAAACAAGTCTACAAATTTAAATTATAGGATTTAAAATTTCAAACCTTAAAGGTTAACAATTTAATATTTATAAACTTTAAATTAGAAATTGTTTTTGAATTTTACAATTTAAATC
This sequence comes from Melocanna baccifera, assembly GCA_036346265.1. Taxonomy (NCBI): domain Eukaryota; kingdom Viridiplantae; phylum Streptophyta; class Magnoliopsida; order Poales; family Poaceae; genus Melocanna; species Melocanna baccifera. The sequence goes on along the minus strand of CM070691.1, from coordinate 5,035,196 downwards.
CTCACAATTTAAAATCATAATATCCAAAATTTTAATTCTATGATTAAAAAGTTCAAAATGTGTATTTTTAAATTTTTTTGAATTTAAATTCCCATAACTCGAAGGTTCAACTTTCAAAAATTGAAACTACAACATTGAAATTTGTAAAATTTAAATTCTCAGTTCTTGAATTTTTGAAATGCAAAATTTTAAATGTCAGGTTCAAAATTAAAAAAATGATATTACAAAATTTGGTATTTAAATTGTCTAAACTTAAGATTTCAAAATTCAAGATTCAAATCTGGATATTTTGGTTTCAAAATTCATATTTTGAAAAAACATTAATTAGGCTTATGAATTCTTAAAGTTAAAAGCGCAATAGCAAATATTCCTTTCACTTGGTAATCTAAGATATGCATCTTTTTCTATGAAAGCAGATATATGCAATTGTTGGTAATATTGCTAATTATTTTACTAAACAATGTAATCTCGTAGGATTACCCAATCATTCCAGGGCATCCTTCGAGGATTCCATAAACATAAAGCACCTAAAGTTTTTTTTTTCCACTCCCCACCGCTCTACTTGTTGCATGATTAATGGATGATGAGAAATATATATATATATATATATATATATATATATATATATATATATATATATATATATATATAAAAGTGCCTAAATTACATATGCTGATACACATGCATATAATTACTCCAATACATACATAGATTTTTAAAATAAAAATAAAAGCCTACAAAAAGGGGGAAAAAGCACAGGAAATCGTTGGGACCAGACAGACACCAGCAGCCAAGCGGCGACTCATTACCGAGGTTGCGTCACGCCTTCCGCTCCCTCCCTCTCTTCCCGGCGAACCGTCCTCTATGCGCCAACCACCGCTTACGCAACCACCGACATCTTAGAAATCTCAGCGTTAAGCTGCGGTGTGGAGGCCTCGTGGCCGTCAGGCCGTGGATCGTGATGGAGGTGGCGCCGGCAGAGGCGGCCTCGCCCCGTGCCCCGGCGGCGGCCGAGGAGCCCCGCGCGGCGACGTGCCTCCCCAGACTGGTCGCTGGCGTCCTGTCCGGCGTGATCACCGGCCTCTTCGCCGTCGGTACGTGCCTGCCTCCTGCGTTCTTGGTTTTTGTGATTCACGAGGCGTTTGTCGGTGATCACAAGCGTTTCTTGGTTGGTGGAGGATGGTCTCAGTTGACACCAAGGAAAGGGCATAGCCGCATAGGATCTCTTGTTCTTGCCATTTCTTCCTTTGTCGTAGTCTGGGAGACTAGAAATGTTTGATAGGAATTGCAAATTTGATTGCCTTTGCAGCATATGATCTCGGTTTGTGTGTTCGGTTTTGATGCGGATTTGTGTTGCTTGTGATGTCTGAAGCTGGAGGTTTGACTGGGGCGGTCACCGGCGCGTTGGCTGGGAGAGCTTCTGACAGCGGCGTTCTCCGGGGAGCTGGATTGGGGGCATTTGCTGGGGCTGTCCTCTCCATTGAGGTCCTGGAGGCTTCTCGAGCTTATTGGTGCGCCGACCGATCAAGCCCGCAGAGTAGATCATCCATGGTCCGTACCGTAAGCATCTTCAACAGTTCGATCCGTATATTATTTAGCCGAATTAGCGGAATATAATGTTTTCGTACCTTTTGATTTTTGCACCATTGGGTAATATTACTACCACTGAAATTCATCATTTTGATGGTGCTTTAATGCTATTGCTAGTCCTGTTGAGCCTAGATCATAGCAATTATTTGATTTATTTCTGAATGTTAATGCAAGGTTCTTAAATAGTAAATACCCACTCTAGTCAAATATAAGTGATGTTTTGGGATCTTGCAGTCGAACTTTTTGAAATTTGGCTATCGATATCTTTGTGAATATTTAGATTGGAAATATGAAAATGATATGTGTAGATTTTTCTCAAAAAGTGCTTTCATAATATTATAATTTATTAGGTTTTATAAATATATTACACTAGAAATTAGTGTCAAAGTTGTATTTTGGAGACTGTGTCGATGTCTAAAACATCACTTATTTGTGACTCGAGGGAGTATATATCCAATTTCTTTCAGTGAATGGCAGTTATTGACCCATGGCAGATGTGCTTATAAGAAAATTCTTTGTTCTGTTTCCAGGGGGATTTCATAGATGAGCTCCTTCATGCTCGGTTTATGCAAGAGCAGTATGAGCCATCAGTATATATGGCATATCGTTGGCAGGTCAGTTATAGTGTTCAATAGCAATAGCAGAGTAACAGTATCCTCTATAAGGGATGTGCCCAAATGATAATCATCGTCATCATACTAGCTAATAACACTGATTTTTGTACCTGTATACTAATCCATTTGGTAATGGGTTATACGGATGATATGTTGATGGCTGTTAAAACCAATGTTAATTGGTATAGTCATTGACATTTCTACCCCTAGTGGCACATGCTTTGTTTTAACTGAAGTTTAGATGTCATCTGTCAACAGATTGGTACTGCAGACTTCGGTAATGATGATCTGTATGAAATCTTTGCGGAAGTTTCATCTGAAGGGCTCTCGGAAGATTCACTAAAGAAGTTACCGTACCATGTGGTGACTGATCAGAAGCAGGACTCAGTTGGTGAAAACTTGTCTTGCCCTATTTGCCTGCAGGTACGAGTGTTGTATTGCATACTTGTTTATTGGAAGATTACTTAGTATCAAAATCTAAGTAATCTTGTAGGACTTTTACTGTTTAGAAGCTGATCTATCTCGTCTTGGTAAATAATTTGCCAGATGTATCTTACTGGTTCAAATGCTTGAAGTAATCTTATTTGTTCGTGTGCATATTTGTGCATGCATGTGCTTTTTGAAGGTGGGTAATTATGTGATCTCTCAATTTGACACTCATTAGATGACTGAAATCAATATATGACAAAATCTGTAATAGGAGGGTCTATCTCTCTGCTTGATTTTGGTTTATTCAAGTGTGACTATCACTTATCACCACCTGATGTGTTAGTTCTGAATATATAGCAAATTCCGGGACCATTTTTTGAAGTGCAAGTGCAAATTTTGATGCACTCTGGTTGGATCATGAATGTGTGGGACAGAGTATGTCCATTTGATATGTGACATGGATGAAACTGTTAGAGATAGAATAGGATTGTTATTCGATTCCTAGTAGACTTCTGTTTCCTTATCTGTATATGGCATACTCCTTGTACTCTCCTATATATGCTCTTTGGGCCTTATGTGAATATACACAATATTCATAACATGGTATCAGAGCTTTAGGCTCTAACCTGTTCTTCCGCTGTCGACGTTGTTCTGGCTGCCGCCGCCGCTCAAGCCGCTGCCGCTGTCCAGACCGTCATCTCCGCCGACGCCTTGCTTCTCGCACTCGCCGGCGAGGGGGAGTTAAGCCGACGCTCCTCCCCTGACCTTCTCCGATCTGCTGACGCCGTCGCCGATCCAGGCCGCAGGAGGCCTCTCCTTGCCGACGCCGTCGCCAATCCAGGACCCGTCGACGTTCTACACGATCTGCCGACGCCGTCGCCGATCCAGGCCGCAGGAGGCCTCCTCTTGCTGACGCCGTCGCCGATCCACCGACTGCGGCCGCCGGCTGTTAGCCGCCCTGCGTCAGCTGGCTGCCCTGCGCCTGCCGGCCGCCCTTCGTGAAGTTCCTGCACTCTGCGCCCTGATCCCGACGGGAAGCCGCCTCCACCGCGTGCGCCCTGATCCCGGCGTCGCCCTCTGTCCGGTGCCGGCCGCCGCTGTGTGCCTCTGCCCGCCCCGGCGTCGGCCTCCCCCTGCGCCTGCCTACCGGCCGCCCGAGCCTACCGGCCATCGCCGCCTGCTAGCGCCGGCCGCCGGCCGCCCTACGCCTCTGCGCCCTGCTTGGTATCTATAGTACTACTGGTATCTATAGTACTACCTCCTGTTGTTTTTATTTGCATACGTAGCTTGCTTTAGAAGCTAAGTGAATTGGCTTGCTTTATATGCTAAGCAAAAAGAAAAAAAGAAAAAAAAACGTTGATCTAACCGTCGCGCCGTCCAGCGCCATCTGTTAGACATCGTTCCATTGATCGTCGCGCCGTCCAGCGTCGCCTATCAATGGCTTCCATTCCATCAGCTGCGATCCCATTCTCGGGAACAAAGCTTCATTAGATGAACTACAGGATGTGGTCTTCTCTCATGGAGATCACGCTCGATGGTCTCCGCCTCTGGGGACATGTTACTGGTGCACGACCTTATCCGCCAACACCAGTTCAGCCTACTCCCAGGAAATCTACTACTGTACCTTCTACAGATGAGGCTGCCAAGAAGGAGGCTGAGGCTGCTGCCGCCGCTGCTGATAGGCCTTTCAACATGCCACTGACGCTCTCGAGCGATGGTGTGCTGATGAGGCCCGGGTCCGTGCCATTCTTGTGATCAGTGTCGACGACTTCATCCAGCCAGATATTGTCAGTCTATGGTCTACTCGATAAATCTGGGAATACTTACGTGAGCGCTATCAGCAGAGCAGTGATGCCCAATTCTTTTTTGCTTTAGCGTGAATTGGAGATGCTTCGCCAAAGGGATTCTTCCGTCGACGACTTCTACCGATCCCTCGCCAGTCTTTGGCGCCAGCTGGATGAGCTGGTCTCTCCACTTTGTTAGGAGTGTTATAAAGTGCAGAAGGCGGATCATGATCGTCTTCGCCTTTATGATTTCGTCTGCCGTCTTCGCCCAGAGTTTGGGCTGTTAGGCTCAATCTGGCGAGCGCTTCCTTCGACCGACCGTCACCGAAGCTCTTTCAACGCTTCGGGCCGAGGAGATTCGCCTCGGATTAGCAGCTCAGGCCGTTCTGACTGTGCTTGCTGCTCCTTCTTCGACTACATCGACGCTCTCTACTACGGTTCCTCCTCCGGTACCAGTTTCTGCTCCTGCTTTTGCACCAACTGGAGTTCAGTGCACCTACTGCAAGAACTTCGGGCATGACTACCAAAGTTGTACGGTGTAAAAAAGGCGGAACAAGGTGCGCGTAGGTGGACGACAAAAGGGGGGGCAGGGAGGCCCTTCCTTCACAGGAGGACAAATCAGCTCATCAGGGACTGCTCAGCGAGATCACTCTGTCCAGCAGCTCTGCCAGGCTCTACTTCAGCAACTCTCTCACAACTCCGCGGGTTCTGCCAGTCTAGCTCAGACATCTCCTCCAGGTACATCTTGGGTCCTAGATTCCGGTGCCTCTTTTCATATGACACCGGGCTCCACATCTCTCACTTCAGTAGTATCCCCTCCTGTTCCTTTCAATGTTCAAACAGCTGACGGCACGGCCTTACCAGTCAGCTGTCAGGGCATGCTTTTGTCTACCGATTTTCTGTTACAGCCATTTCCTATGTTCCTCAACTTACTATGCAGCTCATCTCGGTAAGACAGCTCACTGATCTTGGTTGTAGGGTTGGTTTTGACTCTCACACCTGTTTTGTTTAGGATCGACAGACAGGGACAATTCTTGGTACTGGCCGCCGCCGTAAGGATCGCCAGGGCCTCTACATCCTTGACCGCCTTCATCTTCCATCCTCTCAAGCTGCTCCTACCACGTCTACTTCCACCGGCACTGCTGCCACCACCTCTGGAGTCTTTGCGCAATGGCATCACCGTCTAGGTCATCTATGTGAGTCTTGTCTTTCTTCATTAGTTTATCAGGGAGTTCTTGGACGCGTCACTGTAGACACGTCCATGTCTTGTAGAGGTTGTAAGTTGGGCAAGCAGCTACAACTTCCTTATCATTCCAATGATTCTATGTCAGCTCGACCTTTTGATCTGGTTCATTCAGATGTATGGGGACCTGCGCCTATTATCTCAAAAGGCGGGCATAAATACTATGTTCTTTTCATTGATGATTATTCCCGTTTTACTTGGCTTTTTCCTATGTCCACTCGTGGTCAGTTTCTTGCGATCTACCGTAGCTTTGCCACGATGGTTCATACTTAGTTCGAGAGCTCCATTCGTACTTTTCGTTGTGACTCTGCTAGTGAATATTGTTCAGGTGCCTTCCGACAATTTCTTTCTGAGCAGGGCACTCTTTACCAGTCTTCTTGTCCTGGTGCCCATGCCCAAAATGGGGTCACCGAACGTAAGCATCGCTATCTGCTTGAGACTGCTCGTGCTCTTCTTCTTGCCTCCCACGTTCCACCACAATTTTGGGCTAAGGCTGTTTCTACAGCTGCATATCTCATTAATATGCAGCCCTCCACTGCTCTTAAGGGTGTCAGCCCTATAGAGCGTTTATACTCTCGAGCTCCCAAATACAGTCATCTTCGTGTTTTTGGTTGCACTTGTTTTGTTCTTCTGCAGGACCATGAGCGCACCAAACTATCCGCCCAATCAGTTGAATGTGTCTTTCTTGGGTACAGTGCTGAGCATAAAGGATATCGCTGCTATGATCCTTCTGCTCGCCGGATCAGGATCTCACGAGATGTTGTCTTTGACGAATCTCGACCTTTCTTCCATCAAGATTCGGCTCCTCGTCCTGTTACCACTGTTGAGACGATCTCTTGGTTGTCTCTCTCTGATTCGTCACCTATTTCCTCTTCTTCACCGCCACCACCTGTTTTGCCTCCTGTGGTTCCGGCTACACCTACACCTCCTATGTTGCCTTCTGCAGCACCACTTCCTGCTCCTACAGCACCGTCATCTCGTTTATCGGGGATTCACTACTCCAGACGTCCTCAGCCTGCCCCAGACTCATCTCCTGTTATCTTGCCGACACCGACATCAGATTCATCTAATGATGCTCCTCGTTATGCTCTTCGTGACCGGACATCTCTTCGGCCTCCTGCTCGTTTTAGACTTACCTCGACAGCTCATGCTCTCCCTGTCAATGAGCCCACTTCCTATCGTGAGGCTGCTTCCCATTTTGAGTGGCAGCTCGCTATGGCCGAAGAGCTTGATGCTCTTCGACGTACGGAGACTTGGGACATTGTTCCGACACTTGTGCATGCTCGTCCTATCACATGCAAGTGGGTGTACAAGATCAAGACCAGGTCTGATGGTACCATTGAGCGCTACAAAGCTCGTCTTGTGGCGCATGGCTTTCAGCAGGAGTACGGTCGCGATTACGATGAGACGTTTGCCCCAGTTGCTCATATGACCACTATTCGCACCCTTATTGCGGTTGCCTCTGTTCGTCGGTGGTCTATCTCTCAGCTCGATGTTAAGAATGCCTTTCTTAATGGTGTCTTACATGAGGAGGTTTACATGCAGGCACTCCCTGGGTTTTCTATTCCTGATGGCCATGTATGTCGCCTTCGTCGTGCTCTTTATGGCCTCAAATAGGTCCCCCGTGCCTGGTTTGCTCGTTTTACCTCGGTGATTACCGCCGCCGGTTTCACTGTCAGTGCTCATGATCCTGCCCTTTTTGTTCATGTCTCACCCCGAGGTCGGACACTGCTTCTTCTCTATGTGGATGATATGCTCATTACTAGTGACGATTCCTCCTTCATCGCATATGTGAAGAAGCATCTCAGTGAGCAGTTTCTCATGTCTGATCTTGGTTTGCTTACATACTTCCTTGGAATTGAGGTCTCTTTCACGCCTGAGGGTTACTACCTTTCCCAGCAGAAGTATGTTCAGGATCTTCTTGATCGGTCTGATTTGACTGATACTCGCACTGCTGAGACCCCTATGGAGCTCTCTCTTCAGCTTCGTGCTACTGATGGCGATCCTCTTGAGGATCCTACTCGTTATCGCCATCTTGTTGGGAGTCTGGTCTATCTTGTGAGCAATCGTCCTGATATTGCTCATGCTGTCCATATCTTGAGTCAGTTCATGGCCCGTCCTACTCATATTCACTACAGCCACCTTCTTCGTGTTCTTCGCTACTTGCGTGGAACCATCTCTCGTCGTTTGTTTTTCCCTAGCTCCACCTCACTACAGCTTCAGGCCTACTCCGACGCGACCTGAGCTAGTGATCCTTCTAATCGTCGTTCGCTTTTTGTTTACTGTGTTTTTCTTGGCTCCTCCTTGATTGCCTGGAAGACAAAGAAGTAGACTGCAGTTTCTCGTTCGAGTGCAGAGGCTGAATTGTAAGCTTTGGCAGCAGTGACAGCAGAGATAACTTGGTTGAGGTGGTTACTTGCAGATTTTGGAGTACCGGTGAGGGGACCTACGCCCCTTATGTCTGATAGTACAGGTGCCATCAGTATTGCTCGAAATCCAGTGAAGCATGAGCTCACTAAGCACATTGGTGTTGATGCTTCATACACTCGCTCACATGTGCAAGAGGGAGTACTTGCTCTTCAGTTTGTGCCGTCCGAGTTACAGCTTGCTGACTTCTTCACGAAGCCGCAGACACAGGCACAATACTTGTATTTTCTCTCTAAACTCAGCGTTTGTGATTCACCATGAGTTTGAGGGGGGGTGTTAGAGATAGAATAGGAGATAGAATATGATTGTTATTAGATTCCTAATAGGTTTCTGTTTCTTTATCTGTATATAGCATACCCCTTGTACTCTCCTATATATATATGGCTCTTTGGGCCTCATGTTAATATACACAATATTCATAACAGAAACAAACTCGATAATTATGTTCTGTGCAATTTTCAATGTGGATGTTGTGTTTTGTATGTGCATGACGCTATGGTTAGTATTTGCTTTGTTGTTTTTAACTTTATTTTGGACATACTGACGGTTTGCTCTTCTCCTAGGATATTGTGTCTGGAGAGACGGTGAGGAGGTTGCCAAAGTGTTCTCACACTTTCCACCAGCCTTGCGTGGACAAATGGCTCGTTGGCCATGGTTCATGCCCTGTTTGTAGGCAAGATGTGTAGATAGATGACGTTTGAAGAACGAAGTTGTTATACTTGTGTTAAAAGTGTTTGCTCTATTGGTACATAGAATTACATACATCACTGTAAATTAAGCCCTACATGTGTTTCCCTCTTGCAAACGGCTATGTACATCAGATATTCCGATGATCATGCATTTTTCTCTCACTCAGCTGGGATGTAAAAATAGAATTAAGTTTGTTCTGCTGTCCAATTGTATGCTGATGTACATCATGATGTTACTGCGTTTTCCCAATATATGAACCAAATGGATTCTCATGGTTCTCTCCTCAACTAGCCAGTTGCACTTGTGTTGGCAGTATCTTCTGTGCATATTCGTGCAGGATTTGTGTCAGTATCTAAAGATCACTGAAAACCTTACGACCTTACCGCTTTGGGCTCTGCGTCTCTGAGAGAGAGACTAACAAAGTAATCAATTTCCATCGCTGTGAACGTAATCTGGTGGCTTTAGTTTTCACAATGTAATCTCATCCGATGGTATTTTAATCTAGTTGAGCATACTGTATCGCTATTCTTTTCATTTTCTTGCTATTTAAAGAGCTTTTGTTGGATCTGGTTGCCGCTATGGTAGCTGCTAGTTCAGCTATTTTTCTTCTCTACTGTCGTTCCAACTTATGGAGTGTTTGGACGAGGAGGGTTTGTTTGTGAAATTTTGGGATATATCATTAGGATTTGAATCCAAATCCCCCCATCCAAACATGCCATTAGAATCGTTCTCTTATTTTTTTACTGTCTAAAAGATGCAAAAAAAAAAATCAATATTTTGTGTTGCACACGCCTAAGTCCCGACCTTTTCCTTCTGTGGTCATATTAACAAGAAGACCACAGCGTAGAAGTATATAAAAAAAATGCGTCGGAGTGCAAATCTGTTCACATAATGCTCTATTGCTCCCGCAAGTCGCAACACGCTGCTGGTGACCTGTCATTGAAACAAACCAAAAATTTGCAAAATTTTGAATTTTCTTGAAGTTCAGCCAAATTTAAAAACTTGCCCAATTTGGAAGTTCTTAAGCCAAAAGCCACCTTCCATATTTAGCTTTCCGCCTTCCTCATGCCTTTGGCGCCAATCCAAATCCTGTCATCACCCCTGTTGCCATGCACCACTTGGCCGTCCTTGGTTTGCCGCCGCTGCCAACTCTGACAGCACCTGCAAGACCACTGTCACGTCTCTGACATCCCCATTAAAGCTCACCTCCTTATCCCGACCATGCACCATTGCTTGTCACGTCGTCGCCGTCCAACGAAGCTCCTCCAATCGGCACACATGGCCACACAATTTGACTGTGCCACTCACAAGCTCACGTATGCCAACCAAGACCACCGAGAACGAGATGACACCGCAAACCTGGCTATGCCACTGAAGACACCGAAGTTTCCTAGGTGCCAACTCCGTCGGCCATGCACCACCATAGCCGTGCACAAGCTCCTTCTCCCACTGCCTCAGCTACCCTATAAAGCCTTCCCGACATGCAACTCGGGCTCATTTTGCTTCAATCGCCCTCCCCTGTACTCTCATCCCCCACCTCTGATCCTAATTCACCACCGCTGTTCGCCTTTGTGCCGGTGATCCCCAAAGGTAAATTATCCACGGTAGTCCATCGTTTTTCAATTCTTAGCAATTAAAGCATCCTCATACCACCACAAACTCAAAGCCATACTCACCTAGCCTTCCCTGGCCACCTGGCCACCGGAACCATTCATCGCTGCCATCCGAGTCGTCCCATTGTGGGCAGCCTACCTCGAGCTGTCCAAACCCAAGTGGCCATTGCTGTTGTCATCCACGGGGGCTCTAGATGCTCAAAACCCTCTTAGCCACACCAAAAAGCGACCGAAACCTCTTTGTGCCATGAAAAACCATTGGCGAACTCTCTTCATCGCCGACCACCTCTGTTGAACCTCAGCGTTTGCAAAACCCAAAATAGAATCACGTCGCTCCCTTTAAATCATCCATCTACTCGCTCACGGTCAATAACCTTTGCCATCGCACCAATGGCTCACCACCACCATTGCTCTGCTTGGGTGCATAGTAGCACCAGCGGAAGAAGAAGCCAGCCGAAGCAGGCCTTGGGGCAAGCCGACTCGACCCAGTGGCCAAAATCTGAACCAAGCCGAGCCCAACATTTTATGCCTAGCACTGTTCATAGCCCAACCCAACACTATTCCAAACCCGATCAATCACTGTGCAGACCCATTACTATTCCTAGATCCAACATAATATGAATAGTGTTGACATGCCACTGTTCATTCCTGGTATGAATAGTGTCGATCTGTCACTATTCATCCAAAAACCCGTTAGACAAATGTATACCCATTTCGACCGTCTTAAACCCATCTAACCTATTTCCAACTCCATTCAACCAAACCAAGCATCGCTTGAACCGTATTCACCTAAACCCATTTTCTTTGTCTTTTTTCTGGTTATTTTATTATATTTTAGTCCTAGCTTGCATTCTGCGAAGCAGGAACTTAATTTGTATTTGTTGTTCTGCGCTAGTATCCGAATTCAACAAGTTCATTAACACAAGAGCTACAAGAGCAATTAAAGCAATTGATGTCAAACCTGAAGTATGCAGAAAAGTGATCAATGATCTTGGGAAAGGAGGCAAGTTCTTATAATTGATTATGTTGTACCTAGTTTTCAAATACAAATATTTTGATTTTGAATACAGTGCATTCTTACCATTGATGTTTATGTAGAATGCCTACCTACATCATACAATTGATACCTTTTATTTTCCTTCCTTGATAACACCTTTCCCTTGTCGTCATAGGATACTTATTATAGTAATAATGTTAGATTATGGTTGTGCTTCGATATACTTTAGAGGTAAGAATAGATACAACATAAATATTACCAACTGAAACTTGAAATATGATAATGCTAGTGGTAACATGGGCTACCACTAAAAATTAAGAATATTTTATAAAATGGTGGAGACTCGGGCAAGTGATTGGTACGAGACCGGTACAAGGATGACACCAAGTTTGGATATGTTAGTTTGTCTCGCCTGAGTCGATTAAGGACTGAATCCATGTGTGATCATTTCTACATACAATCATGCAACGACAAGTCTAATATGGGATGGACATGGCTAACTAATTTACTTGATTTCAGTATAGACTCCTACGCTATTGTAACAAAGTTGGGAATGACCCGCGGAGTCATTGCCCGAGTAAAATTTGATGGGAGTGAACCTAAAGGGTCACTGCCCTTATCTGGAGTGTGCACTCGACCGATGAGGGAGTGACTCCCTAACAATGTGGGTTTCTCAGCGCTAAGGGTTATACCTCTAGAGTGGAGGGAAACATTGGAACCAAGTATTGTAAAAATTTTGTTATGATTTTCTTAGTCACAAGTCTACGGAAAGTGTGATGTTATGAGTTAATCATATCTCGTGGGTAAAGTTGTATAACGTCTATAGAGTGTTATAATTTATTTGAATAGTCATGCCCCTGGTCAAGGGCAAAGTGTATAAATACTAGTATGTAGTTTTCATAAAATGGTTATTGGTTAATGGTGCTTTGTTGAGATTCAAATATGCAAATTTAGACTCTCTATGTATACCACACTAGTCTAGGATCATACTAGTGCACACAGTATAACATAGATTAAATATCGACCATATGTGCGATAAATAAAGGAAAATACTCAAATATTAATAATTATCATAGTACAACCTTATGGCCAAACTTACAATTAATATCCTGAAGGGCTTAAGAAACTAGCAGCGAAAACAAAATTAAGTGAAGTAACCATTCGACATGCCCACAGGCAATTGACTAGAAAGCGAAGTCCTAATCCACGAAGTCAACGAAGTATCCTCCTTCTGGTACCTCCTGCTGATATGGTTCCTCCTCCTCAACTGAGCAACAGTAGGCATAAAGTCGTAAGTACATTGGTACTCAGCAAGTCGTTTGTAGCAAAATGTAATATAATATTCAAGGCTTACCAATGGATAGCTGAAAGGTTATTTTGTAGAAAATAATAATTTAAAATAAATACAATAAATAGATTAAAAGCGAACTTTAAATATATCAATAATAAATAGACAACCAGAGGAATTAAATAGACCATAAGTGAACTAACCATCCACTTAATAAACCGTCAGTGAACTCCCTATTCACTTCTCAAAGTTATCCAACTCAAGTTTTATAAAATAACTACTCGTATGAAATCACCAACCATTGTTCACAACTAGGGACATAGCTATTCGAATAGTTTTACACTCCACAGAGGTTGCACAACTGTACCCACACGATATGATCATCCTCACGTTAAAAGAAAATCACAACAAGACCCTTACAATGCTCAATCACAACTCAATTTCGTCCACTAAGATTTTGCTATCGAGTAGGTTAACCACTTAGTTGATAATTGTCCTCTCTTGCATCTCACAAAAATCAGCATCCATGCTCAACTCAATGGCAAAATTAAAATTGAAATATCAAAAAATAAGCAGTCAGGTCTACCCTATACTAGACATGTGACTTACACGGTAAGGCTCATATCAATAGCACATAAAGTTAATTCCTTAGACATTATCTAGGCGAGACTTCCACATCCTTCGAAGTGAATCCACACTTTTCTCTTTACTGCACGATCAATCACTCAAGTGAAAACCAATTTTATATAACCAACACCAATGACACACCAATGTCATGGCACATAAATTTTATAATTGTAGCACCAACCACACGTGATGATAAACCCAACGTATCTATAAGTATGGCTAAACATATTAAACGTACAACTTATATGACATTTAATATTGCATCACTAAATAAATATCCATCATATGGCGACAATGGTATCATGGCATTCAAATTATCAAGATGGGATTAATCAAGTTGGATAATAACTACCAGATACAAGAGTTTGTAATAACATATCAACGCATGATAATTTAAAATAAAATAAATAAATAATAGATTTAAAAACTAGGTTCAATATGATCAAATAACACAACTTGTCTTGGCTTTATTCAGTTATGAATTTTTGATCTTCTAGTTATACTTTCGCTCCTTCGGACGCGCGATCTAATGACAGAGAAAACGATCGATGCACAAAAATAAAATCAAATAAAATTCAAATGAACTCTAAAAATATCAAATATAGAATCAAAATATAGAGCTCGATTTTAGATAAATTTAAAAAAGAATGGGTTAAATCGGAGTAAGGACGGAGAAGAACGAGCTCTTGAAAAATTAAATCTAAAGAAAAATACTGAAAAATCAGAAATCCTACTATGTTGTAGACTCGGTGCATAGAATAGTAAACGATGTGACTCAGTTGCTGATGTGGCAGCTTGGGCTGACGTGGCATTGGGATGGCTTGGTTGGCAATGTGGCATGCACGTGGCACGACACGTGGCAACTACGTAGGATTAGGTATTGTATGGCTACTGAGATGGTGACTGACTCGAATGCTGACTCAGTCGAGGATGATCGGACTAGGCCGAAGGGAACGATCGTATGGTCCAACGACGATCGGACGACCAGGGATGATCGGACTGGCTGAAGAGGTGACGATGATCGGACGGTTCGAATACAATCGAACGGTCCCGAGGGCTGAGGACGTTTGGACGGTCCAAATAGTGATGACACACGTCGCTCGGTGGTCGTAGGTGTGGTCGAATGACACCGAGTGGTCGAAGGTGCTATGTGGTTAGAGATTGCTCTATGGTCGTAGATGTGCACGTAGTTGTAGATCGGCTGGTCGTGGACATGGTCGGATGGCTTTGCTGGTCAGATGGCTGTGGCGGATTGAGACTCACCAACGACGGGTCGGGCGAAGTTGAGACGACGGCGATGAAGTGCGACTTGCCAGCGGGGCGGCAGAGAGAACAAGGGTGACGACAATCGGTGCGGACGTCGAAGGAGCGTGGGCGAGCTCTACAGTGGGGTGCGAACAGCGAGGGCACAACCACTATTTATGGCGCAGACGCTGAGGAGGTGGGGTCAGATACGGTGGTGTGTTTGACTTGGAGACGACAGCAGAAGAGACCGACTTAGGCACGAACGCTGAGGCATAGCCGAGACGAGCACGACGACATCTGCGGGAAGGAGATGAACAACAGCCAGGACGATGGATTATTGACACATGATGCTGGCTAAGGATTGGATGACTGAGGCATAAAGCACAGATAAACAGTGCCTGGCATGTTCGGACTGGTTGAACGAGATGGCCGAATGGATGGCTGACATATGGCGACGACCGATCGGACTGGTCCAAACGGTGCGAGAGATATTTAAGGATTTTCAATTTTAGAAATTAGAAGAACATAAATTGAGCTTTAGAAAATAGCAAAAGAATTCAAAAAAATCACAGGAAATTCTAAAAAAATCCTTGAGACATAATGAACCCAAATAGCAACATTTTAAGCAAATGTTATTGTTTATTTTATTCACATTAAATATTTTTAATTATTAAAAATTTATTTTAAGCTTTTATTAAATCCAAAAAATTCAAATTATGAATTTTATTTTAAAAACTTCAAAAAGGGTCTAAAAATCAGGATATTACAAACCTCCCCCTTAAACGGGATCTCAACCCCAAGATTCGAGCTGGCTAAAGGAAATAGGTTACCAAGTGCAATGTTGGAGATGATGTTGTTCATGCTTTCTCTTACAACGCTCTGAGATAACTGGCTGGCTTGAGCTGATGATGTTCCATGGCTCGCTCCTAAACTCTTGGCAGGTGTACTTCCAAGGTTGAACAGAATCGACGTGATTACTTGACGCTTTTGTGGACATTTGCGAGCGAAATGGCCTGGCTTTTGGTACTTGAAACAATTAGACGGTGTTGCAAGGCTTGTGTCCCTCTGTGGCTGATTGCTGTCATTGATATGGCGTGGTCTTGAAACATCATAATGAGGCATCGGAGCTAGAGTCTTGAAATATGACTGTTGCGGTACATGAATTGGCTGGTATGTGTTGAATCTAGCTCTTTGTGACTGTTGCAAGTGAACTCCTTAGTGAATCATCTTTCTCTTGCGAGATTCTTCCATCTCACGATGACTTTCTTCAATAAGTATTACTTTATCAACCATGTTTTAAAAACTAGCACTTTCTTGAACCTCTTCTAACGGACATCATCAGTGGCAATATCTTCTGGTGCATAGCAAGCTAGCTGAGTGAATTTATTAAGACACTCACTTACTGACATGCTCTTATGCTGCAATTCGTGGAACTCTTTCTTCTTCATCTCAATCACCCTATCTAAAATATGGGCATGACGAAATGCTACTGTGAACTCAGCCCAAGAGATGCTCTCTTAGTCCTCATGAGCGGTGTGGTAGTTCTTCCACTACTCTACGGTGGCTCCCTCCAACTGATGAGTGACGTAGAGTACTTTCTCTCATCAGTGCGCTGAGCGGGGTTCAGCTTCTTCTCAACTAAATGGATATAATCATCTGCCTCCAAAGACTCAAAAGACCGGGAATAGGTGGGCAGTCTCATCCTCATGAACTCTACAAATTTGGATTACTGTCTAGCTGGCTGAGGTTATCATGGCGTTCATGTTCTGCATCATGGTATGCATCAACTGTGTCTAGGCTGCCATGAACTGACTGAGAGTTGGATCCAATCCCATTGGGGTTGCTTGTGGTACTTGGGTTGATAGGTTTGCGGTGCTGCTTCCTGGGCCTTGGTTCATCTAACTACGACCAGCTGAGTTCCAAGTATTAACCACCTTTTCACTGCTCTGAAAAAACACAACTGCTGAGAACTGACTTCATAAGGCTGAAAAGGTGAGAGAAAAAAATTATAGATAAGAGGTAAACTCATCTAAGGGGGTTTCTAATGGCAAATTTAAACTAAACAAACACTTAGCCAAGAGACTAACAAAAGAAGTAATTAAACTACAAAAATAAAGATTTTGACATGACTGCAACATGATGATTTTAAGGGCAAGACTGCAGCTCACATCACAAGCAATTGCAAATAAAAACCAAAACGTTCTACTCATACTTTCTAAACTATACAAGGGTATAATCTAAGGGCTCACACTCAAGTCCTTTCAAGTAGGGCTCTCTTGACTCCTCCTCTGAGTCACTGTAAATCACCCACGAGTGGCGAACTTGCGGTGACTGCTCTTCTGCTACGGCTAGAATGAAGTGCTGAAGATACTCCTGACGGTTGTCTGCTATGCGCCATCTCTCCTCCAGACTCGGTGGTGTGGGCGAAGGTAGAAGTGCTAGCAACTGCGGTTGAGGTCCCTCCATGTCTCCCTCCTACTCTGCTACACTGGGGGTAGCTACATATTGCTCCTTGAACATTCAAATGAGCTCGGGCATACTGATCTTATATATCTTACAAAGACGTCGAATGACCTTGTGTGTGACTCCTTGTGCGGATCACTCTCCACAAGCACCGGTGCACTTGAAACTGTGACGTAGAACTTGGTAGCCAATCGTTGTGGTGAAGTACAGCCTGATGATGCATCCAATGCATTAGCACTTTGCCTTCTCATCCTTGGTGAAGTAGATTGGTGACCTCTTCAATCCAAAACTCTGCAATAAAACTCAGAAGAGTCCTTGCCATCCTCCAGTCTGGCTATAGGAAATTTGAGACATCTAAAGCATTATAAAGAAAATAAGTCAATTTAAATATTTCAGAAAAATAAATTTTTGAATAAGGTGGGGAGCAAGAACCTTAAGAAAGAGAATAGAGAAATTACTAAATATCCCATTTTTGTTGGTTTGATTTAGAAAATAGATTTTGAATTTTGGCTAAGGCAATCACTCTAACTAGGACTTCGTCCTACAGTCGATATGGCTCTAATACCACCTCTGTCGAAATCCAAATATGTAAATCCGAACTCTCTATATATACCGCACTAGTCTAGGATCACACTAGTGAATACAGTGTAACATAGATGAAATATCGACCATATGCGCGATAAATAAAAGAAAAGACTTAAATATTAATAATTATCAGAGTCCCTAGACCACTACTCAACTTCCCTAGATAATCGTCACAACTCAACTTCCCTAGTTGGCCACACCACTACCCTTGTCCCCAAACTTCCCCACCTGGCCGCCAGTCGCCACCCTAAGTCCCCAACCCTGGTTGGCCGGTCCCCAGTACTTCCTCGTAGAGTCGATGTCTCCATGACTCCAACAACGCCGCCGCCCCTCCTGGCTCCCAGCTCCGAGCCTCCGACCCGACCGACAGACACCGGTGCCAAGGCACCAACCATAGGCACCATCCTCCGCCTCATGCTCTTAACCCCGAGTATTCTCCTGCTCTACCTTAAAGCAGCGAGCCGGTGACGGCCAACGTCTCACTATCCGTAAGTACTCGTAGATCCCTTAAGTACTCATAGATCCTGTAAGTACTCGTAGATTCCATAAGTCTTCTCCTACTCCGCCTAAAAGCGACGAGTTGATGACGGCAGATGGCTCACCATCCGTAGATCCCTCACTCTCCTGCCCTCATGATCCGGCGCAAATTTTCTAGTACCCCTTTGAATCTTTGAAGCTGTCATGAACTCATGATTGGGAGACTTGCAGCAGATTTGTTAGATGGTAGTACTCACAACGGATTTGTAAGATGGTAGTAGAAGTAGCCTGCCAATTGCTCCAAGCCTCCAATGTTGTAGAAACATTTTGACTTAAAGTGATTGTTATATGAAGCTTGCAATGCATTGAGTTGAAATGATTATCTGATTCTCTGAAACTATTTCGTTTCTGTTGGCATGTTGCTATTTTTTTAACCAAATGGATGAAGTCTTGAACTAATACTTGTTTAGTTTCTGTTCTTGCATAGGAGGATGACGCTAATTTCATTCCTTTGTCATCAATCGACACTATAACGTTAATTTCGATTGTGGGTAGCAATTAGGTATTATGTCTTTCTTATCAGGTGACAGGTTGCTGGCTCACTACTCATACATAATACTCACCAGTTATTTCATAATAAGTGTCTTCGTAGTGCTCATACATAACTCACGAAAGGAAGTTTATACTAGGGATGGCATTGTGCCCGTTTACCCACGTGCCCGCAGGTAAATACCCTAATAGAGTTGGGTATGGAATATTTTATTTACCCACAGGCATGGAAAATGGGGGAACACTCTGCTTGTCAGGTAAACCGGCACGGGTATGGGTAAGCTCCACCCATACCCGTCTCGCCCATTTACCTACGAGAAGATGCGTATCTTTCAGATAATCGGGACAATTCTTACTGATTGTAATTATGTAATTCCTCATTAGAAGCACTCCTTGTTTGCAATTATCTAGTACATGATTACTTGTACATGCATATTTTTAATACTTCAATTAAGAGGGATCTTCTTCAATTGTGCTATTCCCTTCTCTATTGCTGTTACTTAGAGCTGATCCTAGACTCTTTAGTTCCTGACCTAGGAGATAATTAATTTTCAAAATAAATTTGGAAAGGACTCTAGTAAGGAAATCTACTAGTTTAAAATTGAATTTAAACAGAACCACAAAAGATAGCTATTATATTTCCTAGCAACAGCTGTTGCTTATACGTATCTGTCATTAGTTCAACTCTCAAATAGTGACTCTTAGTTCGCGGGTAAACGAGTATGCCCACGGGCGACGGGTGCCCGTGGGCGATGGGTATAGGCGAGGTTCTTCATCCGTCGTCTTTCGTAGGCATGCCCGTGGGCATAAATCGGGGTTACGGGTGTGGATATGGGCGAGCACTACCCGTGCCCACCACGCCCGATTGCCATCCCTAGTTTATACAATATACATGTATGGTATATTATTACAACTGATACATCAACTTATACATTTCATTTGAGGCATGCTAGGTAGGGGGCGCCCTTTGTTTTGTGCTTACCAAATTGTGGATAAAGAGCTTACCAAATTAGTATCACGTCAGTGTGGGCTTTAACAATACCTTGACTAATGAGTATAGTGAATCTTGGACTGAGGTGATCCATCATTTCATGTGCTATGTATGAGGCTAATATTAATTAATGGAAAAAAATGGCTACTGGTGTTCCATAGTAGACAGTTTTATACAATACAAATACATAAGCTCCATATCCTCCATTCTATGTTTCTTTGACACTAGAGAATTTGAAATCCTGATGAGAAAAGAGCTAGCTCATCAATGTTATATATACCATATGTTGATGAATGCTATTTTGTTGCAAGAGCATGCAGTCTTATCATGTGATGGTTCCTGCTGTTGCTGCATCTCCAACTCCAAGAAGCTGCTGCCATCATGTGATGGTTTATGGTTGTGATGAAGTGATGGACTGATAGTTTAATTTGTTATCATGCTGCTACCTGCTGCCTTCCATTGAAAACTTTCATATGTTATAGTTGTTAACCTGTTCTGTTATCATGAACATCTAATCTATTTTGTACCAGTACTACTATAAACTTGCCGAACCTACCTCTAGTTATATATTAAAAACTGCTGCTATATTGCTCTATCATTGCCTCATTACCCTGGTTAGAAATAGAATGTCGGTTTTTGTTGATTCTATGATTGAGCTGGTTAGAAATAGAATGTTGGTTTTTGTTGATTCTGTGATTGAGCTGAGCTTGAGCTCAAGCGGTTTTTGCTGATTCAGACGCTATCAAGTCTACATGAGCCCAGCTCGAGTTTTGTCTGAAACAAACTCGAGTCTAACTTAAAGCTCGCTTGAGCTCAGCTCAAGTTTCCACTAAGCTTGAGCTTACCAGATCAATCTCCTTATCTCCCTCAAGCTTAGCTTGTTTACAGCCTCATCTGTATCAATAGCCTTTTCAACCGCTGTGCACCAATGATATTTGAGTTCATCTTTTTCACCGGGACATACCTATATTACTTAGAATTTACCGTTTTCATCAGAATTCTTTTGAAATTAGTAAATTGATAATTAACTAACGGTAATACAATTACTCCCTTCGTGTCGCATAATAGGTTATTATAGTCATAACTATTCTTAAAACATAAATAATTCTACAATTTCAAGGTACTTTTGCTCCTTTTGTTCCTGTTATACCCTTGATTAATTTCAGCTGTAAATGGTTTCTTTTCATGCCTCTCTCCCCCATGCAATTTCCACCAAACTCTAATTAAAGGAGCCATGCAATTCTCACCTGACACTAAGTAAAACAGTAAGATTGTGAAAATATTTTCATTCACTCTAGCAAACAAGATACTACGATCGAGTCTCGCAAGTTGAATAGAATTCAGACATCGATTGGTTCAGGAAACAAGACTTCAGAATTTGTTTCTTAAGCACTGCAGAAACTGTGTTGCAGTTCATCCCATGTAAAGAGCGATACACCAAAATGCAGTACTGCGGTAGAAGCGATTTCCCCCAATCAACACCACCTAGTTACTCCATTCAACGCCTTCCAGTTGACTGCCTTCGATCCAACAACCTCAAGCTATTTTCGCCCTTGAGAAGTCCATCTCCGGGTGCTGTGATGAAAAGCTCAGTCAGATACACAAAGTAGAATGATAGGTTAACCAATACATGCGCCATGCGGTAGGATGGTCCTGCTGCAACTTACCTCAGCCATGAATTTCTTGAGCATTTCTTGCTTTTGCATTTCGTCACTAGTTGGAAGACCCATCTGCTTCTGCCGTTGGTCAAACTGCAGGGCGGAGAAAAATTAGCTCACCAGGTAGTATCAGCATCGCATGACTCAAAATTTTTTCATTGACAGTCTATGCATCAGGTTTTGCGTATCTTACCATCATCTTCTCCACAGTTTGTCTAGTCTCAGGGTCCAAATCAGAGAGTTTGCTGTTCTCCG
This sequence comes from Melocanna baccifera, assembly GCA_036346265.1. Taxonomy (NCBI): domain Eukaryota; kingdom Viridiplantae; phylum Streptophyta; class Magnoliopsida; order Poales; family Poaceae; genus Melocanna; species Melocanna baccifera. Next base: position 5,013,671 of record CM070691.1, on the reverse strand, counting down.
GTTCCACCTTTTGGGTATCAACTTCAGGATCACCTTTGATCACAGATTTCCACCATTCCATTTGATTCTGTTTTGTCAGCAATATAGACAACGATTTTCCATCCTCTGAAGATATTATCACAGGGAAATGATACACACACTCAGTAAGGGGCTTAGGATGGAATGGATATTACAAGTGGGCACTATAACATAAAGCAACGGAATTGTAACATATACCTATACTCCAGAAGCAGTCATCAACTTTGACTGGTTTGTAAAGCTCGCCCTGGTAACAAGTGAAGTTCCAATTAGAAGACCATACTAAAAATACCAAATCATAGACACAGAGCTACTACTACATAATTTCTACAGGAAAAATGCTTTCATGCAAAAGGAGGTAATGAATCGCTTTATAGTTGTTGCTACTTACATCAATGATGGGAGGCTGCCCCTTCAATCCAACCTTCAGACGGTCCTTCTTAATCTCGCAGACAACAAACCTTGATTTTGTTCCCTGAGGAACAGGAACAGTGATGGTAACCTCTGGCAACTGCTGAGTCCAGGAATACTTCTCCAAATCAAGACCATTACCAGCATTTGGTTCTGTTTAATAAATCAGAAATAAAATGAGAATCCGAAATTGAAATATAAATGACAACTGGAGCTATGTCTTTTTACAGAGGCGAATGAAGGATAATTTTACAAGTAGGACCAACAGATAAGCAAATTAAGCACAACAGATTCACTGGTTATAGCATGTCATGAACCCAGGTGTCAGCATAATCACAATATAGTGTTTCCAGACAGCAATTGAATATAGAAATCTGAATGTAAACAAATCCTGAAACACACTGGCTTTGTTTTGGTCCGATTTGACAAATACCAGTGAAAGCGTAATTTACTGCACGTCCATCTGGAAGCAAATAAGTTATGAATCAATGTGATTTATCCTAAATAAGCTGACTTTAAGAAAGCTACGTGCTACATTGTTCGGCATAGACTGTTAGGAGGATGGCTCTGCGCTACTACTTAAACTATCAAACTCCACAAAGGGGATGCAAACACCCAAGATGAAACTAATTAACTCCGAAACCTAGTAAATTAATTGCATATTTGAATTAGGCATGTAGACACTAAAAAAACTATATCCATCAGAGTACCCAAATCCACAAAAGGGAAGAGATCCAGCTTGAAAAATATTCTAGCCTAATTAAGATTCGATCATTCGACTCATCAACTGAAACAGGGAGCTTCTCCACATTTGGAATCCCAGCTCCATTGCAACGAACAGATCCAATAAGTAGCATATTGATCAGAGAATTAAACCAAATCTATCCTATCCTAAACAAGCGCTCCTTATCTGATGATCCATGGAAACCAAGCAATCTACCAGAGAAGCAATCATCGATTGAGGCTGAAGATCTAAAATTTTTCTTCTAGATTGAGTTAGCATCGCAGAAACAAGGTCCCAAACCTCTGATGGGAAAATAAGGATAATAGATAGCATTGTCGTCCGTCTGCCTCAAGATCGCAAGAGATGAAATTGGCGATCACACGAGATTGTTCAAATACAAGCTAGGTAACACATCGCAGTGTTAAAAGATACATATCGAATTAAATTTAAATCAAGAATTAAACTACGTTTGCAAATAATTTTAAGTCAAATTTGAGAATTAAACTATGTTTGCATATAAATTTAAGTCAAATCGAAATTAAAGGTAAATTCAGAATAAGGTGTAACTTCACATTTAGAACTTAAAGTATAACAGAAATTATGTTAATTCAGAATTAAGTTGTTTTCAAACTGTAAAATCAAGATATCTATTGGATTTACATAAAAAAATTATAAGTATGTTTTACAAAATTACTAACCCGTGCAAGCGCAAGGTTGAGGACCAGTCAATCAAATAATCATCGCATGGTTTATCCCCCACTTCTCTGCAATGTACTTCTACATTGCCACTCCATTAGGATGCAAACAAATCGGATAATTTATGTCCCACTAAAGATAATAGTGCGAATAAGCGAATACGAAAGAAGTATATGGATATAAGGCACTATCTATGTATAAGTCCGACTTCAAGGAAAAATACAATATAGGATATAGGACAACTTATATCTATTCATATATATCCGTACGCAAGTGATATATAGGATACAGGACAACATATCCATCCATATATATCTGTATACATTATACAAGTGATATAAGTAAATCTATTATAACTTAACTTAAGAACAAGATCATAGTTATTAAGGCGGTAAGGCGAGGCGAGGCGACCCACCCCCCTCACAACTTTTAAGCGGTAAGGCGTGAGGCGAGGCGACGCCTTACACGCATCCTAAGGCGAAGAAAACAGAACTCTGAAAATCTAAATCAAAGTCTAAATCAGAATATTTCTAATAAAAAGGACCTAATTGCAATTTTATAAAACCCTGAGGACTACATTCTAAAATTACCGATCCTTTTTAACCTAACCGCACCAGATCGACCGATCGAGTCTCTCGACCAAGACTCGATCGCTCACTCAGGCGATCTCCCGAAGCTCTCTCGGCGCGCCTCTCTCGCGCCGCCACTTCTCTCTTGATCGGCGCGCCTCACTCCACTCCCGGCTCGCGCGCCTCCTCCGCCGGATCCGGCCTCCGCCGGATCCGGTCTCGCGCCGCCTCCTCCACCGGGCGGACGACGCGGATCCGGCCTCCGCGCGGATCGATTCTGCGCCGCCGCCGCCTCCACCGGACGACGCGGATCCGGCCTCCCGCGCCGGATCCGGTCTGCGCGCGCCGCCGCCTCCGCCGGATGACGCCGGATCCGGCCTCCCGCCGGATCCGGTCTGCGCGCCGCCTCTCACACACGCGCCTTGGGCACGGACGGCAAGGGCGACGCGCCTGCCCAGCCGGCCGCCTTACCGCTTAGGCGACGCTTAAGCGTCGCCTAAGCGACGCCTTAATAACCATGAACAAGATAACAAAATAGACGATAACAGGATAGATGAATTGTAGCATCTAAACAGGCAAGGAATACTACATACTCTTCCTTCAATATCTTGATGACTATTCTCTTGATTGCATCATACTATTCAATATCCTGTGTAGATGTGCAAAAGAAACAGATAATTTCCAACCGACCAACCATCCGAAAGCTTGTGAAGCAAATACGGAATGAAAAATCTAATACTATCTGTGTCCGATTCTAACTCCGAGGAAAAAAATATGGAATAAAATACAGGATGAATGATATCTGTCGGTATGCCGACTGCACCCCACACCCCCATAGCTGGTTCAATTCTTCAACTGTAATTCTTCTAGATTCAAACCCTACAAAATTTTATAATTGCAACATCTCCAACTGATTTCACACTAGAACTCAGAAACTACGTAGACATAGCTACAATGTAGATACAAAGATATCTCAACAGAAGTCAGAAAGTACGTAGACATAGCAAAAATGTAGATACAAAGATATCTCAACATGTATTAATAGCTCCTTGCATCTAGAAAACTAGTAGCAACATCAGTACACATCAGAGCAGATGGGTGTCAAACCTAACGATAACAATGCGTTTATAGCTCCAGCATTTGCTTTTGCAACTTCAGGGGAAATCAGAAGAATAGCTCAAATCGTATTGCAGTTAGGGCAACAGAAAGACCCATGAGAATTCAGCAATCAAGGTTGAAAAAACCAGTAAAAAATCATGCTTGCAGTGATCGATTTACTCGATATTCAATTTGTTAAATCAGGGGCATTCTTTCAAACTGCCAAGCCTTCATAATTCTTGCATCTACATATTCGTTCCCCGGAGCCCAGTTAGCCAGCTTGGTGGAAAGGAAAGCGTAGTTCAAGAGAGAGAGGGGGCGTAAGGAAAAGCGGTTCAAGCATGCATCATGACATTAGGACCAGTGGTGCAATTCTCTCCTGAGAGAAAATTACTCGTATATATTGGACTGGAGTAGTAGTACTAGCAGTAGCAGCTGATCCACCAGAGTGGCCAAGCAGGCTTCAACGGAGAAGTGCATTCAGATCTCCGTTCTTAATGCAAACATTGGTAATCATCAGGCTGGTACAGATCAGAATGCCCCAAAACAAAGCCAAAATATTCAACAGTTCAACAACTAATGTCACAATTCAAACCAAAAAAATTAGAACTTTTTCCAAGAAATTATACATTTGTACTAGTTGATCCATGTGTTCACAAACATCTTCGTCAACTAGTAATTAGCACATAACACAATGGTACTACGGAGCATTATAATATTCTATGCATCCACCAAAGCCTTCATAATTTTTGCATCTTCACATACTCTCACCGGAGTCCGCCTGGCCAGCTTGGTGGAAGAAAATCAGAGTGATATTGCATGCATGGATGAAAGGACAATGCAATTTACTACTAAGAGAAGATTACTCGTATGTCTAGAAACAGATGAAGTAGTATATGATCCACCACAGCGGCCAAGCGAGCTTCAACGGAGAAGCGTATTCAGATCTCCATTCTTAATGCAAAGGCAATCATCAGGCTGGCGGACTAGAATGCCCCCGCAACAAAGACAAGTATATTTATCCACTTTTGTCCAAAAAAATATGACATAATAAAATTAGCATCCATGTATGTTGCAAACTTGGATTATGCTACTGCATATTTGTAGAAGTTATTTATACTATTACTAGCTAGCTGCACCTTTATAACGCACACCTTTATACTCAAGAAAAATCGAAGAAAATGAATTACCACAGATTAGGTACTTTTCATTGTGAAATGTTCAACATATATATTACAGGCACCTAACCCAAATCAAGAAGACAAAAGAGTTGAGACATATAATGAAAGAAAATAAACAAAAGACGGCGATATTAGCATCAGAGATTCCCCTAGACGGAGTCATCATGCTATTGCACTACTGATTTGATTCAGAGGCACTGCAGATGTCCTTGTCCTGGTTCTCGTCACCTGCTAATTTTGCTCATGTCATGAGATGAAAAACGATGTAACTCAACACACCAATCAATTATTATTGATGAAAAGAAGCAATAAAGACTGACTGGATTCCAGCAAACATCCATCCAAGATGATTTCTGGTAGAGCAGAACACCAGGCAGTAAACCAAGGCACTGGCTGCATGGCAGATTGGCAGCACCAAACCAGAATCAAACAAACCCTTTTGTAGTGATCAAGAACTCGTTAAACAAGTCCCATGAATCTAGTGGGAGCATTCATTCAATCTGCCAAAGCCTTCATAACTTTGCGTCTACACATCCATTCCCGGAGCTCATTTAGCCTGCTTGGTGGAAAAGAATCAGATGCATGCATGTATGTGTGTGTGCGTACTGGGGTTTTGCGATTTACTCCTGAGAGAAAATCACCCAAGTAATTGAGAAAGGAAGGAGTAATCAATGATCCAGGTATCCACCACAGCGGGTCAGCGGCCAAGCGCGCTTCAACGGCAAAGTGAATTCAGATCTCCGTTCTTAATGCAAACATTGGTAATCATCAGGCTGGCAGTTCAGACTAGGTACTTTTCATTGCAAAATTCTCAGAATATTTAACACCGTCACAGGAACCTAAACCCAAACAGTAAAACAAGAAAACAGACACGAAATGCAAGAAAATAAGCTATAAAACACTTGAGATTAGCATCAGAGATTCCCCTAGACAGAGTCATCATGCTAATGTGTCCCCAATTTCAATCAGGAGCGCTGCAGATGTCCGTGTCTTGTTTCTTGTCATCTGCCGACCTTGCACATGTGGTGAAATATTGCAACATGCATAGAAGTCATGCTTCCTCCAGTAAAAGAAGAATCAGCAAAATCCCAACCACGCCGTAAAGCACCGGAAATAGGCACTTGCAGGCTGGAGCACATTTGCCTTCAAACTGAAAACACGCAGTGCACAACGAGCAGAGAATGCCATCCACACTAAACTAACATCAACCAAACCCATTTGCGTCGATCAAGAACTCGTTAAACAAGTCACAGGAATTTTAGAGGGGCGCATTCTTTCAATCCGCCAAAGCCTTCATAACTTTTGCATCTACACACTTGTTCTCCGGAGCCTGCTTAGCCTGCTCGGTCGAAGAGGATTAAGGGGAGCATGCGAAAAGTTGAAGAGGATTAAGGGGAGCATGCGAAAATGGACAAATATTGCGAAAAGGAGGGAGTATTTGCGGAACGAAGGAAGTACCACTACATGATAAACCATAGCGGCCAAGCGGGCTTCGACGGAGAAGAGCATTCAGATCTTCGTTCTTGGTGCAAGCAATGCTAATCATCAGGCCGACAGATCAGAATACCCCCCATGAGTCCATGACACAAAAAAAATGAGTCTAGCACAGTACACATTTTCAAAGAAATTATGCATCTATACAAGTTAATTGATCCTTGGCCTCGCAATCATCAAGAATGTCCACACCGAAACTGAGTGCCTCAGATTAAAAGCTTTTCATGGTGGATTGCTCAGAGTATATTTAACACCATCACAGGCACCTTAAAATATCCCCAAGAACACGAAAAGAAAAGAAAAAGGACATATGATGCAAAAAAAAAGCGCAGGGTGATTGAACTGATATTAGCATCAGAGATTCCCCTAGACGGAGTCATCATGCTCTCGCACCCCCGGTCTGAATCGAGGACGCTACAGATTTACTTGTCTTGCTTCTCGTCATATGCTAATCTTACTCGTGTGGGGGAAGAGATAGGAAGCAAACTTTGGAATCTTCATGGAGGATTCGAGATTAGATAGATGGCTGGTGTGATTTGGCATGGAGGAAGCATGGGAGGAGAACAGCGGCGGCTGAAGAGTGAAGATGGCAAAGGTAGGGTTTGTGGGAGGGGAAATATAAAGGGACAAAGGTCAATGGTTAATGGGCTGGGCTGCACTCTGTAACAAAGCCGGACTGGTGTTTGGTGTTTTTTCCCCTTACTTTTCGTTTATGTAGGAATTTACACATTGCATTACTCCATATTTGCGTCCTAAGAAACAACGGTACCAAAGCAACAAACATCTACACACTAGTAACATAAACTTAGGACATTGTCAAAAAAAAACATAACCTTAGGAGAGAAGCTGGCCAGTGATCAGATGGCTATACGTCTGGATATATATCTAGCTTATTAGGGTTCAAGTTTCAGATCTGGCGTATTAGTATCCAATGATTTTAGAAGTACACTCAAATTTTAAACCATTGCAGCGACGCCCATGCACGTGTATTCGTGGGTGATGTGTGGTTAGGGGTGCAATCAGATCAGATTCGGACGGATATTATTCATACCGTATCCTAACCTATATTTTTTCCCAGATTCGAAGTCGGATATGGTAAAGCCGGATACATATACATAACAATTTCGGATCGAAAACGGATAATATAGACGGTTAGTATATGTATACATAAAGGAATATATACTAAACCATACCATCATCACTTCAAACCTTCAATTAGCAATAATTCATCTAAATTACTTAAATATAATAGCCAATACAACACAAATTCAACATAAGCGATAAATTCATACATAAGTTTGAAGACTGATAAATTCATACATTAGTTCAAAAACTAATAAATTCATACATTAGTTCGAAAACCAATAAATTTATACACAAATTCAACATAAGCGGGGAGCATTGGTGGCGACTGGTTAGAGTAGCTGGACTCTAGAGTTATGTTACGACTTTGGTAAAATCTAGACCAGTTGGTGTCAATAATAATTGATGAGTTGGGCTAGTTGGAGTACTAACTTGCTTATTCAGATATTCGATCGGATAGTATCCGATTTACCATTTACCGATGCTATTCGGTTGGATTTTAACTCTACCGTTTTTGTTACCATATCCAGCAACAATTATCCGGTGCAGATCGGATTCAGTACTGAATGCTAAATTACCTTCTCATATTTGGTATTAATCGGATTCGGTACCAATCAGTCGGGATTAACCCATACCATTTGCACCCCTATGTGTGGTAGTATGGGGTGAAGAGGAGCGGTGTGTGGGGAAAAGGAGCGAAGCGTCGGGGGTGTCTTCGCATTGAGAAACTTTGCGTTCTTAGGAACCCATGGACGCCTCACTTCCATCCACTCAACGGTTGGGATGGGCTTCCGCACTGATCGAATGACAAGCACGAATCAACGGTTGGGATGGACTTCCGCGTTGATCGAATGACAAGCGATGGTGTCTCACAGTCTCTCGCAAATTAGCAATATGCACCTTAGCTTATGGCTAGAATTGGAGGTTTTTCATGAGTTTCCAGAAACTACTATGTTTCTTGTAAAATTCAGCGGTGCAAACGAACCTTATGACTATGTGGTGGTAACACAGACGGTGAAACATCCCACCTGTTTGCTCCATCTATAGTGCACAACTCACAAAAGAAAAGACAAGATGAAAAAAGTGCCATAAAAAAGGATTTGCTAAATCTCAAGGAACTAAAAAAATTTTGAAAATCAGTCAATTTTCTAACCTTTTGATCGGCATAGAGAGTCATCGTCTTCTTCTTCGTCCGCTTAGCGATGGTGGCAATGAATTAGAGTTAGGGTTCGTCAATGCCAAACTTTAGAAGGGAGGTGCCATGAGATGGAGGAGGGTGGTGGGCAGTAGCCACGGGTCAACCAATGATGAGGTCGACACAACAAACGAGGGTGGCAAGAAGTGGTGACAGATTTAGCAATGCCACCACAATAGACGAGAAAGAAGGACCACAACAGTAGGGATCGATGGAGGACCTCGCTAGCGGGACTGGGGGTGTGTTAGGGTTTGTGTTGGGTGGCTTTTATATTGTTGAGAGGGATAGGATATAAGCTGTAGGACATTGATCTAACAATGAGAAAAAGTGAGTGTTTTTTCCAAAAAAGCAAAACATTAGGCGAACGTGCAATATGTAACTCAACAAACTACGGCAAACTCAATATGCAACATTAGGCGAATGTGCTCATTTTGGTTTAAAGCTAGTTTCTTCAGCTTCTGTTTTCTGTTTTTTTTCACTATTCAGTAATTCTGTCTTTTTCTGGTTTTTTAGATTTTTTGGGTTTTTTTGCTTTTTCTTTTTTCCCCATATTCCTTTGCATTATCTGTGACGGACTAACATTTTTTTTCTATTTTTACATTTTTTAAATTTAATTATGTCAAATAAACCAACTCAACTACAGTAAAAAAAACCATATACAGTAAAAAAGCCATAAGCCAACACCAAACTGAGCGCTACCTGAAGAATGACTGCCACTGGATCAACAGATGAACTCTCAAATTCATGCAGCAAAGAATCATTGACTACAGAAATATGTGGTAAACTGGTATGCACAGGATTAGTACAAAGCAGGTAGCCACCAAGCGAATGACTGGAAGAGGAAGGGGAACATCATGTTACACTGCTCTTGCAAACTCACCTCAAAAGTGCTCTAAAACTAAACAATAACCTAAGAAAATGAATGAATCCCAGCTGATTCTGCTAAAACTTTCTAAACTAGTTTGATTTGAACTGGCGTCTGACCACTCTGAACTTACGAAGAATAAATAGAACAAAAAACAGGTGTAGGGAAACAAAAAATCAAAGCATAGCACTGGGGTGTAACTAACTACTCAACAAAAGGTGGATCAAGATGGCCATGCCAACGGCATACCAACAAGCAAAGCATACCAACGGCAGCCAACCCTCCTCTAGGGTGCCACCAATCCATTTTACATCTTCACGCCACTGCCCACTGAAAGCATCTAGGCCTCTTAAAATGGTTTTGGTAATTAATGACAATATATGAATATGAGACTAATATGTTTGTTGAGTGTTATAATGGTTTAGTCCCTAACAATGAATGTGACAACTTGAAAATGCATGCTAAGGGTCAATATGAGGATCAAGATAGTTCAAAGCAAAGGTACAAGTAGTCTAAGATTCCTTTTTAGTTTTACTGGTTATAGGAGAAAGATTGGAAGACCTGATTATAGGTTAAATGCTATACTATTAAGGGGGTCAATATGAGTCCAGGAATACTTCTCCAAATCAAGACCATTACCAGCATTTGGTTCTGTTTAATAAATCAGAAATAAATTGAGAATCCGAAATTGAAATATAAATGACAACTGGAGCTATGTCTTTTTACAGAGGTGAATGAAGGATAATTTTACAAGTAGGACCAACAGATAAGCAAATTAAGCACAACAGATTCACCGGATATAGCATGTCATGAACCCAGGTGTCAGCATAATCACAATATAGTGTTTCCAGACAGTAATTGAATATAGAAATCTGAATGTAAACAAATCCTGAAACACACTGGCTTTGTTTTGGTCCGATTTGACATATACCAGTGAAAGCGCAAATAAGTTATGAATCAATGTGATTTATCCTAAATAAGCTGACTTTAAGAAAGCTATGTGCTACATTGTTCGGCATAGACTGTTAGGACTTAGGAGGATGGCTCTGCGCTGCTACTTAAACTATCAAACTCCACAAAGGGGATGCAAACACCCAAGATGAAACTAATTAACTTCGAAACCTAGTAAATTAATTGCATATTTGAATTAGGCATGTAGACACTAAAAAAACTACATCCTTCGGAGTACCCAAATCCACAAAAGGGAAGAGATCCAACTTGAAAACTATTCTAGCCTAATTAAGATTCGATCATTCGACTCATCAACTGAAACAGGGAGCTTCTCCACATTTAGAATCCCAGCTCCATTGCAACGAACAGATCCAATAAGTAGCATATTGATCAGAGAATTAAACCAAATCTATCCTATCCTAAACAAGCGCTCCTTATCTGATGATCCATGGAAACCAAGCAATCTACCAGAGAAGCAATCATCGATTGAGGCTGAAGATCTAAAATTTTTCTTCTAGATTGAGTTAGCATAGCAGAAACAAGGTCCCAAACCTCTGAACAAGCAAGATCGGTCTTACTAATAAAAAACACATTTAGCATCAAAACCCTAAAACCCAGTGGAAATAAAAATTAAGGGATTATGGCAAGAGTACTCACTTCTCACTTTGCCATCCTCCAGCTCCACCTCCATGCTATCCCTCTCCGCCGAGCTCTCCAGCCCCCGCTCCTCCGTCACCACCGAGCTCTCCGGCCTCTCCTCCGCCGCCGGCGCCTTCGCCGCCCTCTCCGCCTCGGCCGCCTTCCTCCCGGCCTCCCTTGCCATCTTCTCCTCCGCCTCCACCTGCGCCCTGGCCGCCGACGCCATCGCGGTGACCTTGCTCACCGCGGAGGGGTCGCGGAAGAGGTCGGAGCGCCGCCGGGCGACGTCGATGGCCGCCTGGAGGAACGGGACCGCGCCACCCGTCCGCTCGAGCACTGCCGCGAGGGCCTCCTCGTCGCCGTCAACTGCCGCCGCCGCAGCGGGCCGCCGCGCTTCGTCCTCCTGGAAGTCGGAGATGATCGCCATAGGCCGCCGCTCCTGCTCTCCTCTAGGGTTTCCGCTTCTAAGCGCCTTCTTAGCCTGCGCGCGTGTCGAGATCTCTGATTCGCGAGGGCTTTGGATGGCGAGGATGCTTGGAAGGGTTTCCGTTTATATCGAGTAGAGCGAAGAGTTTTCGACACTTCTGCGGCCACCCGGTTTGGTCTAGAAAATTCCGGAGGTGTGTGGGGGTTCGCCGGTTGCGGGGCGAGGTCTGGCCTCGCCAAACGGGCGGCTCGGCCCGGGCCTGGTAAAAACACAAATTAAAATTTAAAAAAAAGAATTATATACCATAAAAGAGATAAATGTATTGATTTTTTGAAAATTTTAATCTTTTCAATGGCTAGAAAATTCAAAATTTACTGTTACTATACTCATGTCTTCCTGTACCTAAATAGAATAAATATGCCAAACGGTCTGAGCCTATACTTGTGCTGTGATAGGCACAAGTGACATGACGTACCGAGTCGGTTCGTTAGGTCATAGTGTCAATCCAAATACGACACGATCGGTCGGATCAATCCAGAATAGCCTTGGTCCGCCAATTTCACCAGCACTAGATGAGGCTTAGGCCCCGATCAGTTTGAAGACAAAAACACTGTTCAGTGATTAAAACACTGTAGCAGCGATTAAAACACTGTAGCACTTTTGTCACGTAGTAAATTTTTTTTTGTTTTTTTGCGTTCCGTTTTTTTCCTCATATTCCTTTGCATTGTCCGCACTAGACTAGCGAGCCATTTTTATTTTTACATTTTTTAAAATTTAATTATGCCTAATATGCAACTCATTTCTGATGTTTTTTCAACAATTCTGATGTTTTTCAAAGAAAACTAAAAGCCACCGCTATTCCAATCACCCCCTTAGAGGTGGAGTCTGAGTTTCCTCTGGAACTGGATTTTCTATTTGCTTGGACGTCTCCTCGAATTTGTACTTTGAGTTTCCAAATAAATCGAGTTTGGGTGTTTGGAACCTGAACGGTAACGTGAATATACTCTAATTAGTACTACTAGTTTTCAAAACAGCGTACATATAAGTTTTCGTTGAATCAATCACCAGGAAAAATCGAAGAACACTGATTCGTAATGAAGAGATAGAAGATGCTGCAATAGTAGAAGTGTAATTCAAGTTTAAAATCCATCAATATTACCTGCAATGCTACTCAGCTCGAACTTAATTGGATTTAATAAAGTAAAACTGAGCCTGGACGCTTACACCCGGTTTGGAGCCAAGGAAAAATATAGGAATTTTGGAGGAGTAGAGGCCCGTTTAAAGCGCAGGAATCCAAAAATACAGAACAGAAAAACCATAGGAATTGGGTGGTATATGTAGTTAAATCCTTAGGAAATTTAGGACGTATGAATTGCTCAAGTGATTTATTTGGATGCTTCACATGAAAAAGTATGGCAATTGGAGAGAGAGAGACACAAGGAAAATTTCTATGCTCCTCCAAAGTTTCGTAGGAATTCCGTAAGAATTGTAGGGGCTCATTACTTAGTTCTAAGGGGGCATGTAGAAAAATTTTCCATAAGATTTAATCCTACAAATTTTCTCTGTTTTTCCTTTGTTACAAATGGGACCTAAAATCCTATAAAAACTCCTATGAAAACCTTTGAACAAAGAATTGAACCTCATAAATTCCTTTGAAATCCATATGAAATGGACTATTCCGTAGGATTTTTGGAGGAAAATTTTCATGATGTCTTATCTCATATTTTTGTTTCCTTTATCTCTTGCAATTCTATTTTTTCATGTAGCAATAAATTCATATAACACTTTAAACTTTACTTGAAAGTCCGTCCAGTATCTCGAACTATAAAATCAAACATTTGCTCTCTCAAACATTACAATCTGGTTCAAATAATACTATAATCCCGATTTTTCACATGGTGGTATTGGCCGTGTGGCATGATGAATGGGAGATTTTTTTATGCAGGATGACACACTGACCAAGTTGAGTTAGGGACATGTGAAGTCTACAAGGACATCTCACCTACTGAGCTTTCGGCCGTGATTCCATGACCACCACCCCTTATAGTTTCCTCTATCTCTGTTTTGATTTGGAAGAGAAGATCCTATGGGTCTTACCTATCATTGACCTAAATTAGGTCAACATATTATCTTACATAGTAAAATCGTTCACTTATCACACCACACGGGGCAATACCACCATCTAAAATCTAGTTAGGGTGTTATTTAAACTAGATTGCAGAGTTCGAGAGGTTAAATACCCGGTTTCATAGTTCAAGATGCTGAATAGACTTTTGAGTAAAGTTTAAGGTATTATATGAACTTTTTCCTTTCATGTATTGCATCCAAACATCTCTTTTGTAGTTTTCTTGTGTTTTTTTCTCTGTAGGATTTGATAGAGCATGATATTATATTTTCAATTCATGTGTTCTAAAGAGACCCTTGCGTTGACTAATTACCAACTCCTCCTTGAAAATCTCTAAACAGCTCTTTCTAATTCGAGAGACTGTTTAGAAATTGCAACAGATGAATTTCACGGAAAATATGTTACTTCCGGCAGGAATTGAGGGAAAAAAAAGTCCAAACGGCACCTGAACCTAAACACAAGAAACGAACGTTGTGCGCTTCCTCTGTAGAGAAGGCGTACTCTCCAAGCGTCCCACTTCATTGCTCGCCGTGTTGCCGCTCCGGCGACCGCCTGACGGCACGCCCTATGGTCTTCTCCGCCACCGTCCTCCGTGGCCTCCTCATCTCCTTGACCACGACGACACCCCCGAGATCCCAAGAAACACAAATTTAAGACTACCCATCAAGGCATGATCCGGAAGGGCTCTGCGCGTTTAAGCCCGCTCACTCTGAGTTAAATCCATGGAACCTGGTCGTCAAGGCATCACTTCGCGTCTCCAGCCCCTACGGGATCTGCTGCTCTCGCGCGTCGCCTCGTTCCGCGGCAACATGGAATACGCCCGCAAACTGTTCGACGGAATCCCCGACCCGGACCCCTTCATGCACAACGCCATGATACAACGGGTACGCGCACAGCGCCGCGCCGGCCGCGGCCTTCTCGATGTACCACCGCATGGAGGCGGCGCGCCTGAGGCCTGACGGCTTCATGTTCTGCTTCCTCCTGCGGGCCTGCGCTAGCTTGTGGCGGGGCTCTTCCGCCGGGTACCAGGTCCATGGCGTCGTCGTGAAGCTGGGCTTCTTGAAAGATGCGTTCGTGAGAAATGCGCTCATCAACATGCAAGCCAAGTGCGGGGATTTGCGGGTCACCGGCGCGTTTCTCGGCGAGGTTGGCGAGTGGGATGTTGTGGCGTGGTCGGCTGTCATAGCAGGCCATGCGGCGAGAGGTGACTTGCACATGGCACGGCAAATGTTTCTTCCATGGACAAGCGGAACAGTCTGTCCGATTCATCAAGAAAATGCTTGAAGAGGGAATTTGCCCGAACGAGATTTCTTTCCTCTGTGTCCTCGATGCATGCAGTCATGCTGGACTGGTTGAAGATGGTCAGAGATATTTCTCTCCGATGAAAGATGGGTACAGGATTGAGCCCAATGCAAGGCTCTACAGTTGCATAGTGGACACGCTTGGCCGTGCAGGCTTACTGGATGAAGCGTTTGCAATTGTGAGCAGCATGAAGTGCGAACCTAGTGCAGTCATACGGAGGACACTGCTTGGGGCCTGCAGGACCCACGGGAATGTGGCCCTGGGCAAGCTGTTATGGGGGGACTTCACTACCACAGGAAAGAGTTATAATTAGATATGATTTCCTATTTCAGTTGTAATCGGTTTTTGAAGACTCAGCTCTATATATGAGCAGAGATAAGCCAAGAATTAAGCTATTCTACCCCCTCTATCCCTTACCTCCCCTTCCGGCTCCCTGCTGGGCGCCCGACGAGCAACACGGCTCCTGGCCGCCGGAGCTACCGGCCAAGACCACCGGTCTCTCATCATTACCATGTCCGGAACTCAGGTTCCAACACAAGCTTGCCAGGGAGAGGCTTCTAGACATGAATGAAGATGCGAGTGACGACTATGTGCTGCTCTCTGGCATCTACGCATCATCTGGTGAATGGTTTGGGGTGGAGACAGTGCGGGGATCAATGGATGAAAGAGGGATAAGAAAAGTTGCCGGTTATGCTCAGGTTCACCATAAAACTGCTGGTCTTTCAGCACCGTGATTAGTGGATATTCTACAATGGAATTATAGATGAATAAGTGGCCAATCACCATGCTCAGATTTTCATTTTCTGCTCGGCCACCAGAGACTGGGAGGAAGTAGCCCCCTAGTAGGTAGATAGATACCTGGAGGCTTGGACAGTCGATCAGTGCAACTAGCAAGTATGGAGTTACCAGCTAATGACATATATCTTTGTTCTTTTTTTGGTCTACTTAGACAGCAATTTGCTGTCAACTCTTTTCAAAATTGCATTACTCAACCCATGACGGTGCATCTATATTCATTTTCTGTAATACGTGTATATTAAGTACATACATGTAACACAAACCATCAAAAAAGTACACAATCAAGACCGTACATGGCATAGTAGAGGCTGGTAGCAAGAGGCAAATAGGCACACAGATTATTACATTAAGCAAGCAAGTGCAAGAACCACACCATGATAATGATATCGCACTTCATACTGCAGGGAGCAAACGGCGCACAATTTGGTCTAATGCCTCACCAGAGCAATGGCAGAGAGTAATATGAGCAGTATCAGCACAACCATGGCTGCAAATGAGCCAATCAAGGAGCCAGAGATACGCTCGCAGAAAGAGTCGAACTGCTGGCAAATAGCAAGCCAGTTTGCCCTGACATTACCCTTGTGTGCTAAGTACACAATAGCTGCTGCTGCAGATGCCCCTGCGGTCACCAGAGCTAGCATTGCCTTCACAAGAATCACAAAGAAACCAGGTAACTAGCTGATATACTTGTTGATGCTTCTTTTCTTTAATATACTATTTCATGCAGGAGGACATGATAATTTACGTGTTCAACACTGGTACACTCTAAAGTAGAGATAGAAGTGGTCTTACCGCGTCAAAGAAGATCAAGATCAACCTGCTGTATTTAGCCCTGCTCCTAATGATGTGCACAATTGACAGTGGGAGCGAAAGGATGAGATAGGCGCAGACAACAGAATTTGCCACTACGAAGAACCTGTAGACAAAAAATTGGAACAGTTGGAGCATCAGATACCATATTTTATCTGAAAGTAATGCTACCAAGTGTTGAGGAGGCTTCTGCATATACGTGAGAGTCGGGAGATCGCTGTACTGCGCCTTGAACCGGATGAACTGCGTGAAGAAAGGCAACGTCTGGTTGGTGGTGCCCATGGCAATGGCACCTGCAAGGGTGCCGATGATCGCAATGAAGCGAAGGATGAGGTCAAGGATGGACACCCCTCTGCTGACCCCCCTGCTCAGGGACGCCTTCGAGGTCTCACCATGCTCACCAGACCCGTCCATTGCGAGATCCTACAGCACTTGAACCGATGAGACTCAATTGCTTTGCTGGTTTGAAGAAAACAGTTAGTGTTTCTTGCATATATATACATGGAGTGTTGTGTGAAGTGCATGCGGATTAGGTCAGTTTGATGCTAGAGCAGGTGGCCGTACAAGATTGTGTTGGTACGTACTTCCAGGTGCATTTTGGTCGACACCTACTCTACCTGCTCCATGGAGATCAATTGCATCGTTTCATGCAGAGTTTATGGTCTCTTTACATCAGTAGACTACTAGACTTCCACTGCCATGAGATTGGTTTATGTCATTGTTATGAGTCTTATTTTGCAGGAGGCTTCAACTGAACGTTCGTTAGCTCATTCAAACTCCAAAAGCAATGGGGGTACTCTGCTTTAAGTCAATTCATAAGCTGCAGGGATATCTGTTCCGCGCAGAAGCAAGTTGAGTTGGTGTATTATTTCGTGCTACTGCCAACTCGAAGAACCATATGGGGGCTCTGGCTGTAAGGCTATACACCTTGCTAGGAGGCGTGGCTATCGGTTTTGAGTTGAGTAGTTGCACTATTTCTGCTTTTCCAACTTCTTGATAATATATTATGTGTAGTCCACTAGTAAACGATTCTTTGCTATGCATAATTTTGCGTATATTCTCTTGTCCATCCTGGTCTCGCCTTTCAATTTTGCCAAGGAAATTTTGACCCGGATTCCATTGCAAATATTGAGGAGGCTTCAGAGTTCGCACTGCAGAGCACCTGGGATCGATTAAGAGGGTGATCGGAATAGCGATGGCTTTTGGTTTTTGGCTGAAAAAACACTGTAGCTGGCTGAAAAAACACTGTAGCTAAGTTAGTGGATAGTGTAGTGAATAGTGAAAAAAAAGCTGAAGCTAGAAGCTGAAGCTTTTTGAAGCTGAAACGATCACCCCCTAAACAAAGTGTTGACAACCATGACAAGAAAAACATCGTCAAAATGAGTACAAGAAGAAATAAAAAAGCCTGGAAGGAGAACGACTTGGAAGTCTCAACCTGCACAAAGACTAAGACTCAAGTCCCCGCTTTTCCTTTATTCGCTCCTCACCTTACGACAGATCTGTTGATCAAGTCTTCGTTAAGCAGGCACAATGGCCAGGAACAAGACAACTATCCCTAATGGAAATAAAAAAAGAGACCAGTGGTCTCTATTGGCCTTAGCATCTACCACCCGTACAAGCTTTCGCCTAACCCCTCTTCACAAGGATTACCCAGGAGAAGGCGTCACATTGAAGACAACCACACTACACTAGGAGGACCCCAAAAAGCCACCACTTGCTTCCATTGCGGAAATACCAGACACTACACCAGTAGATGCCCCCGGAAGAAGCAAAGCAATTGTTTTCATTGTAGCAACATAGGACATTATGCAAATAAATTTCCCAAACAGAATCTTAAAGAACTAGCAAAGAATGCCATCGCCATCAACCTTAGCCTCGAAAAAGAAGAGCTTATCAAGGAACCCAGTAAGGAACAAGCTACACCTGCTGAAGTTCTACTACCAGATCTAGAAGCTCTGCCAAGAACTACATGCTTCAAATGTGGCAAAATAGGATATGACGCCCGATCGTGCCATCCACTATGACAAGTTATAAGAGGAACATACTTCACCTGCGGACAAACATGACGCTACTACATATGCCCAGTCCCCAACCATCCAACCCTCTAAGGTTTTGAAGACAACCAGCACTTGGAGGAACAAGCACTCTACAAAAAAGAGAAGATAACTATGACCTACCCAGGAGATCAAGGTTTCCCTCTACATTCCTCCTTCAAGTCTTAACTGTTAGTGATATGCCCTAGAGGCAACATGGAGATGTTGTATATATCACATACTATGTTTATGATACATTACTTTGTTCCTTGGAATAGACATCATCATTATTGATCAATGAGTATGTGACTTATTCATGAGACTCTTAAATACTAAGATGTTGCTATTTCTAAATGATCCCTGATCGTATATCATATGAGGAACAAATATGATTCAAAGACAAAGATCAGCATATGTATTGATCGATGATCATGTCTCATGGATCATGGTATGGTGATACCAAATCAATAATATGGACATGTGTTAGTGAACATATGTTGGATAGACTGCCATGAGACAACGTAGAGATTCCATATGTCATCGCTTGGTCTCAAGTAGTGTTTATGTAGAGTCCTTAGACTTGAGATCATCATGGTTCCCAACATGAGTAGTAGCTTATTTTGGGACTACTAAACACTACTCCGTGGCGGGTAGTCATAAAAGTAGTCTTCGGGTTTGCCATGAAACATGTAGTGGGATGTGAATGATCAAGATAGAATTTGCCCCTCCTTATGGGAGAGATATCTCGGCCCTCGATGTAATGGATTATGAAAGTGCATGGCCATGCCAAGGTGATTGAGGAGTCAATCACGAGTTTATAATCCATCACGGAATCGAGAGAGTGATTGAGCTATTAAGAGGATGACACAGTCTCGCCTTGAGCTCAATCTATATCGTGAGGCAAAGGGATTCGTACATGAGAGAACATTACAGAGTTCAAATGATATGATCTTTACATATACTTTGGGGTTAATATGTCTTACTAGAGGCCGCTATTAACATGGTAATCGGAAAGGCGTTTCCGGTCACGACCAAGTATACGTGAACCTCTGTGGTCGCACGCTTAACGGGTTGGAACACTAATTCGAATATGATTCGGATATGGGCTCAATTCGGATAGAGATCCGAATAGACTCCTATTGGGCCTCGGTCCACGAGGCCCACGTGAGGAGGTCTATATATATGGAGGCGGGGCGGAGGATTCGTCCCGCTTAACATCTAGCAAAACCCTAGCCGCCACCTCCCGAGCCAAACCCTAGTCGCCACGAGTGCTAGTACACTCGCGATCGGCGTTCGGCCGGGCGTGTGGATACCGGTGGAGGCGCTCGTTGCGATCTTGATCGGCGTGCGTGGAGGAGACGATCCGCTCGGGACGATCGGCTACTTCCACTACTACCTCGACGCGCGAGATTGGATCGGTTTCCAATTCTTCTTCCGCTGCGCTGCGCGTCTAAGTGGTAACGATCCATGATCCTTCCTTAGCATGATGTTCTTGGGTGCGCGGTAGAAAAGTTTTGTTTTCTGCTTCCGTAGCCTACGCGTATTCCTATATTAACCCACTTTGAGCATATTCTCTCTCCTAATTTCTCCAAGGAATGAACAACCTGTCAAGCTGAACCCTAGAACCTACAGTTGGCTAGTTGGCCCTACCTCCTTTTCTTTCTACTAGAACATCGGGCGCGCTTTGCGCGCCTTCCTCTTTAAAGACTTGGGGTTTTACTCATCATGCCAAAATCAAGACCTGCGGAACAGACGTCGAATCAACAGAGAGAGAGAGAGAGTCTCTTTAATGGTCACAAACAGTCTCATCATGCCAAAATCAAGACCTGCGGAACAGACATCGAATCAACAGAGAGAGAGAGTCTCTTTAATGGTCACAAACAGTTACTGTAGCAAAATGAGACTACCATGACATAAAAAAACACAACGCGGTATACCGAAAATAGAATTGAGCAAGACAACTTAAATAGCCTACATACGAAGTGGGACATATCAATGGGCATATCAAGAGCAAAAGTGGGACATGTACTGTTGTAAAGTATGTAAATACAAAGAGCTTAATAGCCTTCCCTCCTACAGTTGCGGACTTAATTTGTCTTAGTCTTTGTGGTCCTTTTGGAGTGCCTTCTTGGAATAGAGTTCTTTATCCCCAAGAAGAAAAGCAGTGCACCAAAAAGTGTCAATTTCTGAATAGAAAAGAAATGCAGGGATCCTAACACTTAATAACAAGTAGTGATGAAATAGTCTGAAATTAAAGCTTTACTAAGCGAGGTAGCAGGCGAACAAACCTGTGAGAACTTAACAAAAAACTGAACGAATTGTGGTGTCTCCATTTCATAGTTGTAGAAGTCGTACACAACAGTGGTTATAAATGCCAAGTAAAGAAGCTGCACAAATGAGAAGCATCCATATTTCATGTTTCTACAAAGAAAATGAAGAATAGCACGAATAGGAAAGAACAATTTTGAAATTATAGTCAAAGCACAACCATGATATCATCAATGTTGTGCTTTGACTATGTAGGAATAATTAACGAAACAATTAGAACATGAAATTTCATAATTATCTAGCATTTCATAATTATAGTCAAAGCACAACCATGTTATCTAGCATTTGAACATATGCAGGAATAATTAATGAAACAATTAGAACACGAGGGATATAAGACTTGATTACAGATTACAGACAACAAACATTTCTAAACCTACTTCTTCACTTTCTTCTTTAGAAAAATTTGTGGAACACCTTCCTTTAACAGGTTATATGCGCGGCGATACAGAAGTCGAAGATACAATCAACTGTTCAACATAATGTGACTGGTTAGATCTATAATACATCTTAGATAGTTGAAACACAAGTTAAAACTTTATCGGATTCCTTGAGAGATCGACACAAAGAAGATTGTATTTAAACAAACTACCCGGACTTCAACTTCTTTAGTTGTACAGATACTTATGAAGCTTACCCAAAGCAACTCCAAAAGCATAACCAATAGCAATTGCTCAATTAGAGCATTATAGATTCAGTCATATCACCAAGACTATTATTATCAATATTTAGGAACAGTTAAACCATTTGTCCTTGAGTTACTTATGGAATCATATCAAAGTAAAGACTAAAGATCATAGCATTTTGTGCTAACGGAGCTAATAAATAAGCTTGGCTACATGGCTTGCTAGGCATTAAATGTCGAGACCATTCACAATAATTCTTTTTTTTTAAAAGACATCTTTGATTCTAGACAGGAAGTCCACATATTAGTGTGTATCAGTGATGTAGCCCCTTGAATTGGATCAAGTCAATGATTCACAAGATTACGTAAGTCTGAGTCTGATGAGGACATCCCTTCCATGGATACAACTCATCCACAACAAGGATCACTTACTCGAGCTCGTGCTCGTCAACTTAATTACCAGGTGAATTCATTCCTAGGTTCATATATTACTGAGAATAGACCGCTACCTAATGCAAGTGATTTAATCGTGGTTAGGAACCTGGGAAAGGATGAAGGAAAGGGACATGGAGTCATGGACATGCAAGGACGGAATCATGGAGGTCACCACGTCACTTTGGGATCATGTCAAGCAAGAATCCGAGTTGGACACGTTCTGGAATCGGATTCGGACTGCTGCGTTGGTACCATATTCAAATGGGCATAACTTCTTCATACGGACTCCGTTTGGGGCGTTCTTGTACTTCATGGAAAGCTTATGAAGTCTACTTTCCAACGGATCCAACCTCATCTTCAAATTCCATCTGAGCCGGCCGCAATCATCAAAACAATCCACATTGATTTCTGAGTCTGAATCCAAAAAGGGTGCTGCGCCACCACCACTTGGGCCCATGTGCCTTGTAACCCTAGGGCGTCCCCCCTGGTCGTTTCTCTATAAATAGGAGCCGCCGTCCACTGCTAGGACTTGGATTTCGTTGAGTTTAGATTTAGCCTTTGCGCAAATTTTGGTTCTTCAGTTGTGTCAGACGACCACCTGTCAAGACTACCTTCGGGATCCCACCTTTGTTTTTCAATACCAACTTTATTATTCGCAATATCAGATTGCTTTTCGTCTTATTCTTGCTAGTTCTTTATGTTTGCCATCCATAGTAACATAAATAATTGATAAGCCACAGGTTTTTTCCAAAAAAAATAGATAAAAATAGTTCAAAACATCAAGGATTTATCAGTACAAGAATATATTCAAGACATCAAGCATCAACTGCAATGTCCCTTCTACATGGAAATAATCACAATTGCCTCCTGGAGCACTTGGATCATAAGAAATAATAAGGTTTTTCAGCATATTGAACCGACTTTCCAAGATTGGAAAACACTTCTAAGCATGAGTTTGCCATGGTTATCCATAGGGCAAAAAAGAAGTACCATCGTCAAATTATAGAATGGCTAGATAGTCTTCAAAAACATCTTTAGATTTGAAATATTTTGCAGCTTTGTTTTGTAACTTTTTATATTTTTATTACATAAATATATAAAGCAGTTCAAAAATAGACATAAATAATGATAGAGACCAAAAACATTCCTGGATTTCCAAACTACCTCATAGATTATGTTTAAGACGAATTATATACAGGACATGAGTGTACAGATAACATAACTACTCTAGCAACACTACAACAAAGAGATAATTCAGATCTGACAAAGAATCATGTCAAATCATGCCCAGAGAGACACAAATATGGGGTTCAAGTGTTTACCCTTGCCAAGATCTTCGGGATCGGCATGGACAACAACAAATCGACCAATGATTGAGTGCGGTCCAAGAAGGGGATCTGCCACTCAAAAATGCTATTGATGTCAAATAAAGCGTGGTAAAACGAAATGCTAAAAGAGGAGGCATGTAATATTATTTGCAGAGATAAACTGAATATTGCTCACCGGCTATCAACAACATTGACATTAGCAACACAGGCAGCCAAGAAGTAAATTGTTAGTGGGGTTAGGCATTATGGTCACAATGCAGTAAATTGTTTCCAAGAATAAAGCTATCAAATTTTCAGCCAAAGCGGAAAATGTTTTCTCCAAAATAAAGGAATTTAGAATAATAGCAAAAGGGGAGCAAACAGAAGCACCATCTGCTCCGGTTGTCATGTTTTCAAGATCACCAGCATGGCAGTTCTCCTCTTCTGGTGCCCCATGCTCCTTACTAGTAGGATTGAAGTGTGGTTCTGCAGTATGAAACAATTTCCCCAATAATCACAGCACAATTCATTTGTCTTGAGACATGAAAGGGGGAAAATATGAAAGTACCAGTCCAGAGACAGCGGCGGCGACAGAGGCGAAGGCGACGTTCCAGGCGATGTCAAGCGCGACAACGGGGCGGGAGTGGGCCCAGTCAGCTCGCCTTCTCTCCAGCTGCAGCGCGGCCGTCTCGCGCACCAGCATCCCGTGCTGACCGGATCCGGCCTCCCCTCCGGCCTCTAGGCTCTAGCCTCCCCCTCTGGCCTTGGCGCCTCCCCCTCCACCTCCGCGCCGACCGGATCCGGCCTCCGAGGGGGAGGCGGCGTGGGAGGGGGAGGCGATGGGGGAGCGGGGGAGGAGGGGGGACCGGGGAAGGAGGGGGCGGCGGGGGAGGAGGGGGAGGGGGAGGCGGCGAGGGACGAGGCGGTGGCGGGGGAGGGGGGTGGAGGGGGGCCGCGGGAGGAGGGGGCGACGGGGGAGGGGGAGGCGGCGGGGGACCGGGGGAGGAGTGGGGAGGCGAGAGCGCGTGAGGAGGGGACGCGGGAGACAGGCGCGAGCGGGGGCGCCGCGAATCTGGGCAAGGGACCATGGGCGGCATGGGCGAAGGGAGGAGAAGGCGGGGAGCGAGCGCAACCACGCGTCGCCGCGCGAAGGACTCGCGCTCGCGTGGAGCTCTCTCGTGCGAGCAAAACGTAGTGACTTTTAATAACTCTGATTCTACCAGAATCTTGGTCAAGATTCATTTTTTGGGGGGTAGGATTTGTAACATCCCAAAATCTAGAATTATTGAAATTGTGAAAAGTTAAAAATCTTTTGCTGCCTTTTAGAGTTATTTAAAATTTTCGACAAGGTTCTTGATTTGGTTTTGTCAAACAATTCAAATAATAAAAATGAAAATCTTGGATCAAGAGCCAAAACAGTCGAAAATTGATTGAGCATAAATTTGAAATCTAATTTCAAACCAAAAATGGAAATTGGAAATAAAATCAAAGACTTTTGAATTTGAAGTTCCAATCAGAAATCGAAATCTGAATTCAATTTAAATAAAATCAAAGGCAAAGCAATATTGAAAATTTCATCCAAACATCCGAGAAAAAATTTTGAATTTGAATTCAAATATAAATTTAGATCTCAAAATGTGATATGCAAATAAAATTAAAGTTTCAAGTCCTTCTAGCTTTTCCTTCCTCTTTCTCTTTTTCCTTCTCCCACTGACAATATGGCTCCACCCCCATTCTTTTCTTTCTCCATTCTCTCTCTTTCCTCCCTCCTCTACCTTCAACTTGGCCCGGCCCTGACGCTCTCGCACATCAGCTGTCGGATCCATCTGCGACGCCTGCACTGCTTGGCCCAGTAGCCATGCGGCCCACATGTGCACGACATGGTGCTGCGCCGCACGCACGTTTGCGCACACCCAGCTGTGCCCTACAATGCGTAGCCCAGCTCCCCCACGCGTGGCATTTCTACTGTGTCGTCTAGTCGTCGCCGCTGCACCCACATCGGCCACCCTCCACTGTGGATTATCAGAGCCGCACAGCTCCACGTTGCCCCTTCCTTTAGAAGCCATGAGCTCCCCCCTTCTCCACCATTCTTCCTCACCCCGCAGTTGAGATCATGCCGGCTACCACCCTCCTATACCGTTTCAGCCACTATAGTGAGCCCTACCACGAACCAACCGTGTCATCTCGCGTTCCCAAGTGTCCTCGTCCTCCCCTCCCAGTTAATTGCAATTCCGCACACAGAGCTCGGTTACAAAGCCGCTTCTTCCTTAACTCCAACTGAAACCACCTCCATCATTGTCATCTCTTCTCCGAAGCTTCTCCCTCCAACACTTTCCTCCTGGAGCTTCTCTTCGTTGCCCCGAAGCTTCTCCAACCACCGTTCGGAGCTTCCTGTTGCTCGAGCTTCTCCCCCACGGTGACCTCACCCACGTCGCCCTGAGCTCACACTGCTGGTCTACCTTGGCCTTCTCCCGGTCCTTCCGTCCACGCTGGTAAGCTCCATTTACCCTCCTAATGCTCGCACTCCACTTCGCCTTGCCCATCTTCCACTCCATCGTGCTGCCCCTTTTCCCCTCCCCAGACCGGCCACCATGAGCCACCATCGGCCTACCCCAGCGCCGCCCAAGCTGAGACACCGCCTCCTGACCCTCTTTCCTCCCAGGTGTTTCATTTTGCCCGTTGTTGCTGCCTCTCCGGCCAGCCCTCGCTGCTGATGAGCCCGCCCACCGAGCGCCCCCTACCTTCCCTATTCCTAGTCGACTCCCTTCCCTATTTCTGTTCTTCCCCTCATGTCTCCCTCACTTAGTGACATGTGGACCCATTTGATCAAAAAATTATTCAAGTAATCACTAGTTAGTTTGTGTATGCCTTTTAACTCAAAAATAAAAATAAAATTTCAAAATAAAAATATGGTAAAAAATAATTTAGTAACAAATAGATATGCACATAAAATTTTAATTATAAATTCAAATTTGAATTTTGGAAATCCAAATTGTTTGGAGATTAAGTCTTGAATGAGTACATGTCAACAAAGATTAACAAATAATCATCACAAACGAATGATTAGTGTAAACTTAAGCCATGTAAAAATAAATAAATATTAATTGCACATCTTCAGAAATCATGAGGCCCCTTTTCAAATAATGCTTAATAATTAAGGTAATCATTTGAATTTGAAGTCTCTAATCTTTATATACAAATACTGATATTTAAATTAAACAATACCTTGTTTATGATTAAGAATTTCTCAAAACTTAATTAGGGTGTCATTAATCTTCATCTCAAATCCAATCGCTAATCAGAGACATTAATGCTCTGTGCAACTTTGTAAATGGCAATTAAATTAAAGAAAAAGGTAATTAACAAATATGCCATTACCATCTAAACTGAAATACAAATTATAAATTTAGAAATCTTACCCAAATAACAATCGTCCTATCTTTATCTTTGCATTTAAATCACAAGTGGTAATTAAGAATAATTAATGTGCCAACAATTTGAGGCACAACCTCAAGAGAGAACGCTGGTAAAATTGTGAACTCTAAGGTTAACTTGACAAATTAAAGTTATATTCTTCGTATATTGAACTCACACCCTAATTTCTAATTGTTAACGCTCATAAAAAAATGCCCAATGTCCTTTGACTCTCATATATATCATCAGTCTAAACCAACTCTTAAAACTTTCTTAATAAATATAAAATAATAAAAAGAAACTATTAAATTAAAGATTGAACCTTGGTATCTTGCAATCAGCTATGTCTAATCATCTTTCAAATCCGAAACAAAATATTCTTGTGAATGCTCCTTCAACATCGTTCCTTCTTTTATAACGCTTCTCAGTGGAGTTTCCCTACCATTTCCTCCTTTCGCTCAAAATTCATTTGATGTTATCAAGTATCCCGCCATTTGCTAAATCTTCTCTCATATCCTCAATCATAGCAAGACTTAAATAAGATCAACTAAATTTATTTGGACTTTTGAAATTCTATGGATTTATTTAGTTTTTCAATCATTTATCATGTAATTAGAAGTGAGAGTCCCGAAGAGGCGGTAGAGCAAGCGAGATCAAGATTCGGATAAAGACGAAGACTAGGAATTTCAAGATCATTGATTGAGAAAACTTTGAGTAAAATCAAGGCCATGGTAAATTGAGCAAGGCAATTCATTACTTTGATCATATCACATCTACCTTTTGAATGCATATTATTTTATTTAAAAATATCAAATTGCATGCTTTACTTTGTTATGCAAATTATATTCACACTTGTTGAGATAACTTTACCCATCTAGGCAGATAGAAAGTTTACTTTACCCATCTAGGCAGATAGAAAGAGTGGCTGGTGCGGATGTAGAACGAGATATTGTAGTTTGTGGTAGCATCGCCTAGATAACTTTAAGAACTAAATCTTATAATTACCTCTCAATGTAAAATAATGCAACCACAAGTCTATAAATGGGTATGATTTGGCCAATTAATTTGCATCGACCCAGTATGAGTTATGCCATCCAGTGGTAAACGATCAAGTTAGCGAGTGGAGACCATTGATGTGATGGCGTAAGAGGGGGTTTCTGGAGCAGGCGAACGTAGCCGCATAATGATGGAAACCTTAGCGGGTGCAGCTTTGCTGGGAAGATTCAATGTAATTGTCTTGTGGTGATCTTCTTGATTCATATGTCTAACAAAATATATGAAATATAATAAGTTAGTTATCTCTTGTGAGTAAAGTATATGACCTCTACAGAGTGAAAACTATTCGAACAATTGTGTCTATGGTCATGAACGGGCATAGAAACTTACTCGAGTTAGTAACTATTTCCAAAATTTATGAGTAGGATAAAAACTCGTTAGACTGATGTAACTCTGAATTGATTTTGTGATACCTAGGCCAGACCTGGCTCAGTTCAGCCCAGGTTCAGCCCAGTCCATCTCGTATAAATAGGAGGGGGCCAGTTGAGGAGGAGGCAAAGTTGGTTTTGCCTTCCCCGTGCTCTCTCTCTAGGGGTCTTCCTTCTCCCCCCCGGTGCTCGCCTGTCACCGCTGCTCCTCCTGTGTGCGCGCCGCCGTCGGCCAGCCACCGGAGCCGCCGCACCTCGCCGCTTCTTCCCCTGATAGCTGCCGCTGTCCCTTGTTCCGCTCGCTGCCGTCGTCGCCTCTCCGCGCGCACGCCGCCGTCAACGGCCATCCGCCGGCGCCGCTGCTCCCTAACCCCACTTTGCCGCCTTCTCTTTCCCCCTGCAGAGAGGAGGGGGGAAGTGGGGAGGAGCTGTTGTTGGCGTGGGGACAGAGGGGAGGACCAGGCGTGAGGAGTAGAGAGAGAAAGAGAAGGGAGAGGAGGAGAAAGAAAGGAGGAGGTTGCTGGTGGCGTGAGAAATGAGGAGTGCCTTTAGGTAGAGAAAGAAGAAAGAAAGAAAGAAAAAAGGTGGGATTTCTTGATCCGACGTCAGATCCGCTAGATCCGATGCCCGATCTGCCAGATCCAGTCCAAGGACGATAGATCGGGGCTTGATCCAGTCGTCGGGTTCGGGTATCAGTTCGAGAACCCTTTTTCTTTCAGTTATTTGCAGTTTCTCGCGTAAAGTATTATGCCGATTTAAAATCGGGACAGCGGAACTGTGTCTGGTGAGAGGGAGGTCGGCGATACTAGGGTTACGTGTAACAGTGATGTTATTTGCTCGTGTGTATTTGTACCGCGTTAGCGATGTATTGAAATGGTTAATATTTGCACAGGTGGCGGTTCGAGTCAAGTGCAATTCACACACTGTCCGCCAGGTTAACAGGCAAGTGCATGTTAAAACAATAAATGGTGTTGAACATTGGCTATTTGTGTTTCTAATCCATAATTTATAACATGCAAGAGATGATGTATATGATTCCGCATTAATCATATATGGAGCAATACAGTTTATGAGTAAACAGTTTCATTTGAAAAGCATCGCATCATGCAAAGTGCATAAGGGCCACGTCGGTGAGAAAGTCGTATGACTAATCCGGAGTACTCTTGAGTAAGTCCTACAGAGGTAGGCACCTCCACGGGATGGAGGAGAGGGTGACATCGACGAATGTACCCTTCGCTATACCGGTATAAGCTTACAGATACATGTGCATTGCATTTCATTGCATTGCACGAACAGAGATACAGACAGTGATACAGTTACAGAAATCTGATTTACAGTTGCAATTGCATTGCACTTTACTGCATTGTATAACAAGATATACAGATAGTGATTTACCGCTTACTGACTCTGATGAGTCGGTTTCATCGCATTACTGATTACAAAAGTTGACTTATCACATACGATTGCAAATGCAGAGTAATACGACGATGTACGATTATTGAGTTTAACTTACAAATTACCGCTTACGTTGAATCGGTTTTACGATTCTGAAAGTGACTTCATCGCTTTCTGATTGCAAATGCAGAGTGATACGACATAAAGGGCACGATTATAGGAGTTTAACTTACAAATAACCGCTTACAGTGAATCGGTTTTACAGTTCACCGAAAATGAGATTTGCAGTTTACAATAGTTCAATTTACAGTTCATAGTTTACAGTAGAGTGACTTTACAGTAAACGTGATCTACGGCATTCAGCCGTGGAACTGGATTACAGTTTACAGATAAGGTTGAATGTGCAGTTTTATCGTGCGCTTGCTGAGTCATCGGACTCACCCTTGCTTTGTTTTTTTGGGTGATCCGGAGTGGCGGCATGCATGGAAAAGGGAGTAGTTCCTTTTGCACTGCACATACGAATTAATGGCTTAGTTCTTCACTAAGCCTCCTATGTAAATCTTATGTTTAGAGGATTTGTAGACTCTTCGGTTAAGGCCTGCTTTTGTTTGGACAATGTTTCCCTTGTTAATATAATTCTAGTGCGTTATCGCTATTTATGGCGTACTTTTGTGAGACAGTAACAGGTGATGGTACCATCTTGGACCCTGTGGAGGGTCGGGATATTACAGATTTCGCCAAGAAAGCACAATCGGATTGGAAACGTAAATGCATATCTCCTAGCCTGATTGGATGCACGAAGGACACATTGATTTACAGTGTTAAACATAGATTACCGGTAATTCTAGACGTAAACAATACCAATTCTTTCCTTTACGATCCTGGAAAGCTTCACCCAATAGGATTCTAGCGACTACGATCCATCTAGGTACCAGCATCTTCCCTTCCAATGCTCTTCAATTTGGCCATTCAACAGAAGTTAAAAGATTCTAAATTCCTTATAGCTTACACAAGCAGATGATCCCCCACGCTAGAAAAAGATAGAATTACTCGCATTAATCATAAAAAATATTGGCCATCTTTTTGAGATTGATGGATTTGGAATTCTTGATGAGAAGGGGAACAAATAATGGCAGTCTCTCCATAATTTATGAGATTGATGGGTTTGGAATTCTTGATGGAACTAGATTTGTGCTTTGTGTTCATGAAATATATACCGATGGGCAAATAAGGATAATAGATAGCATCGTCGTCCGTCTGCCTCAAGATCGCAAGAGATGAAATTGGCGATCACACGAGATTGTTCAGATACAAGCTAGGTAACACATCGCAGTGTTAAAAGATACATATCGAATTAAATTTAAATCGAGAATTAAACTACGTTTGCAAATAATTTTAAGTCAAATTTGAGAATTAAACTATGTTTGCATATGAATTTAAGTCAAATTCGAAATTAAAGGTAAATTCAGAATAAGGTGTAACTTCGCATTTAGAACTTAAAGTATAACAGAAATTATGTTAATTCAGAATTAAGTTGTTTTCAAACTGTAAAATCAAGATATCTAATGGATTTACATAAAAAAAATTATAAGTATGTTTTACAAAATTACTAACCCGTGCAAGCGCAAGGTTGAGGACCAGTGAATCAAATAATCATCGCATGGTTTATCCCCCACTTCTCTGCAATGTACTTCTACATTGCCACTCCATTAGGATGCAAACAAATCGGATAATTTATGTCCCTTCGGTAACAGAGCGAATACGAAAGAAGTATATGGATATAACGCACTATCTATGTATAAGTCCGACTTCAAGGAAAAATACAATATAGGATATAGGACGACTTATATCTATCCATGTATATCCGTACGCAAGTGATATATAGGATACAGGACGACATATCCATCCATATATATATCTGTATACAAGTGATATAAGTAAATCTATTATAACTTCACTTAAGAACAAGATAACAAAATAGACGATAACAGAATAGATGAATTGTAGCATCTAAACAAACAAGGAATACTGTATACTCTTCCTTCAATATCTTGATGACTATTCTCTTGATTGCATCGTACTATTCAATATCCTGTGTAGATGTGCAAAAGAAACAAATAATTTCCAACCGACCGACTAATCATCTGAAAGCTTGTGGAGCAAATACGGAATGAAAAATCTAATACTATCTATGTCCGATTCTAACTCTAAGAAAAAATATGGAATAAAATACAGGATGAATGATATCCGTTCGTATGCCGACTGCACCCCCACACCCCCATAGCTGGTTCAATTCTTCAACTGTAATTCTTCTAGATTCAAATCTTGCATAATTTTATAATCGCAACATACTGATTTCACACTAGAAGTCAGAAACTACGTAGACATAGCTACAATGTAGATACAAAGATATCTCAACAGAAGTCAGAAAGTACGTAGACATCAAAAATGTAGATACAAAGATATCTCAACATGTATTAATAGCTCCTTGCATCCAGAAAACTAGTAGCAACATCAGTACCCTAACGATAACAATGCGTTTACAGCTCCAGCATTTGCTTTTGCAACTTCAGGGGAAATCAGAAGAATAGCTCAAATCGTATTGCAGTTAGGGCAACAGAAAGACCCATGAGAATTCAGCAATCAAGGTTGCAAAAACCAGTAAAAAATCATGCTTGCAGTGATCGATTTACTCGATAGTCAATTTGTTAAATCAGGGGCATTCTTTCAAACTGCCAAGCCTTCATAATTCTTGCTTCTACTACGTTTGCAAATAATTTTAAGTCAAATTTGAGAATTAAACTATGTTTGCATATGAATTTAAGTCAAATTCGAAATTAAAGGTAAATTCAGAATAAGGTGTAACTTCACATTTAGAACTTAAAGTATAACAGAAATTATGTTAATTCAGAATTAAGTTGTTTTCAAACTGTAAAATCAAGATATCTAATGGATTTACATAAAAAAATTATAAGTATGTTTTACAAAATTACTAACCCGTGCAAGCGCAAGGTTGAGGACCAGTGAATCAAATAATCATCGCATGGTTTATCCCCCACTTCTCTGCAATGTACTTCTACATTGCCACTCCATTAGGATGCAAACAAATCGGATAATTTATGTCCCTTCGGTAACAGAGCGAATACGAAAGAAGTATATGGATATAACGCACTATCTTTACTATTTAAAAAGAAGGAGTTGGTGGTTGCCGTCACGTCCACCCTCCCTCACTTCTTAATCATTCGATTTTTCTCCTTTTTTCTCAGCCACACGATCTGATTAAACCTTAAAATCCCAACATCACCCCTTCGCCCCCACGCCTACCCCTCGCTCTTCCCGCCCCACGCCTCCTCCTCTTCCTCCCCCGCCCCACGCCCCTCGCTCACCCCGCGCCCGCGGCCTCCTCCCCCTCCCCCCCTGCGCGCCGCCCCGCCTCCCCTCGCTCTCCCCGCCGCCTCGCTCTCCTCCGCGCCCCGCCTCCTCCTCCCCACGTAGCGCCGCCTCTCTCTCCCCGGTCCTCCCAGTCCCAGCTGCGCACACCCGCCTCCTCTCGCCCGCCGCCCCCCGCCGCCCCATCCTCCCGGCCTTTCCCGCCCCCCCTCCTCCTCCCCTCTCCCCGCCGCCTCCTCCTCCCCCCTCCGCCCCTACTCCTCCTCCCGCCGCCCCCGCCACCCCCTCCTCCTCCGCCGCCCCCCCCCAGCAGGTGTGGCGGCGCGCACTTTGCCCCTCGCACGAGCTCTTCTACAAGGGAGTGTAGGGGCCCTCCTCCCCCAGCCACATCGTGATTTCCTCCCGATTCGAACTGTCACCATTCTTCTCCCCTCGCCTCCTCTCCCGACCCAGGCAGCTCAAGCAAAGCAAAGCAAAGTAAAATTTTGTTCACAGTTGTGTTGCTCCTTTAGTCTATGAGTGTAGATTCTGCCTTTTGGTTGCAGTCGTATTTATGGGGCTTTATTGTCAATTGTTTCTTTACAGCTTAAAAATGCACGATGAGTCAACTTCTCGACAAAAGGTCAATGATGATGTTCAAGAGGGTGTTCTTCCTCCGTATCTACTTGATCGTGATCAGACGCAACGTGCCAAGGTAAATGCTTGTTCCTGCCAACTAATTGTGAATTTGTGATACACGACACTTCGTGTTGCATTGATCATTAATAGACTCATGAAATCTAGGTTCTCAACAACACAATAAAGCAAAAGAGGAAGGAAAAAAGCTGGCAAATGGAATGTTCTTTTGCCAAAGGTAATTCTCAATGCACACTATTATTGCCTACTTGTTTCAATCGGTTGTTTCCTACATTGACTAAATATTGTCACGATTTATATCCTATCAGGTCTGTCCTGTGGCTGAAGAAGAGATGTTCAAGGTTCTGCAAACTTGCAAGAGGAAAAGTAAGTGATAATAAGATTTGTTAATAAATTTGGAACCTTGGTTAATATTTGGAATTTGCATGTGGCATGCATTGCTATATAGGCATTGCATACATTCGTAGTTCATTAGTAGTTGTTAACCCATTTGTATTCGGATGTTCTTTTTAGGAACTACGATGCGCTACAAAGCAACTGAATTCTGCCATCTCCTGTGTTTTGTCTAAAAATGCTTTTATAAACATTAAGTGAACAATTACATGGACTACAAATATTTTTAATTTTCCAATGAGCCAAATAATTGATATTTGTGTTGATATGCAAACAATAACATGAGCCCTGTATATGCATACATGATGACGTAAGAAAAAATTGATATTTATTATTCAGTTTGAGATATTTGATAGTATGCATCACTTTTATTTGATTTTTCGTTGCAACGCACGGGCACCTTACTAGTCTATGTATAAGTCCGACTTCAAGGAAAAATACAATATAGGATATAGGACGACTTATATCTATCCATGTATATCTGTACGCAAGTGATATATAGGATACAGGACGACATATCCATCCATATATATATCTATATACAAGTGATATAAGTAAATCTATTATAACTTCACTTAAGAACAAGATAACAAAATAGACGATAACAGAATAGATGAATTGTAGCATCTAAACAAACAAGGAATACTGCATACTCTTCCTTCAATATCTTGATGACTATTCTCTTGATTGCATCGTACTATTCAATATCCTGTGTAGATGTGCAAAAGAAACAAATAATTTCCAACCGACCGACTAATCATCTGAAAGCTTGTGGAGCAAATACGGAATGAAAAATCTAATACTATCTATGTCCGATTCTAACTCTAAGAAAAAATATGGAATAAAATACAGGATGAATGATATCCGTTCGTATGCCGACTGCACCCCCACACCCCCATAGCTGGTTCAATTCTTCAACTGTAATTCTTCTAGATTCAAATCTTGCATAATTTTATAATCGCAACATACTGATTTCACACTAGAAGTCAGAAACTACGTAGACATAGCTACAATGTAGATACAAAGATATCTCAACAGAAGTCAGAAAGTACGTAGACATCAAAAATGTAGATACAAAGATATCTCAACATGTATTAATAGCTCCTTGCATCCAGAAAACTAGTAGCAACATCAGTACCCTAACGATAACAATGCGTTTACAGCTCCAGCATTTGCTTTTGCAACTTCAGGGGAAATCAGAAGAATAGCTCAAATCGTATTGCAGTTAGGCAACAGAAAGACCCATGAGAATTCAGCAATCAAGGTTGCAAAAACCAGTAAAAAATCATGCTTGCAGTGATCGATTTACTCGATATTCAATTTGTTAAATCAGGGGCATTCTTTCAAACTGCCAAGCCTTCATAATTCTTGCTTCTACATATTCGTTCCCCGGAGCCCAGTTAGCCAGCTTGGTGGAAAGGAAAGCGGAGTTCAAGAGAGAGAGGAGGGGGCGTAAGGAAAAGCGATTCAAGCATGCATCATGACATTAGGACCAGTGGTGCAATTCTCCCCTGAGAGAAAATTACTCGTATATATTGGACTGGAGTAGTAGTACTAGCAGTAGCAGCTGATCCACCAGAGTGGCCAAGCAGGCTTCAACGGAGAAGTGCATTCAGATCTCCGTTCTTAATGCAAACATTGGTAATCATCAGGCTGGTACAGATCAGAATGCCCCAAAACAAAGCCAAAATATTCGACAGTTCAACTACTAATGTCACAATTCAAACCAAAAAAATTCAAAGCCAAAATATTCGACAGTTCAACTACTAATGTCACAATTCAAACCAAAAAAATTAGAACTTTTTCCAAGAAATTATACATTTGTACTAGTTGATCCATGTGTTCACAAACATCTTCGTCAACTAGTAATTAGCACATAACACAATGGTACTACGGAGCATTATAATATTCTATGCATCCACCAAAGCCTTCATAATTTTTGCATCTTCACATACTCTCACCGGAGTCCGCCTGGCCAGCTTGGTGGAAGAAAACCAGAGTGATATTGCATGCATGGATGGAAGGACAGTGCAATTTACTACTAAGAGAAGATTACTCGTATGTCTAGAAACAGATCAAGTAGTATATGATCCACCACAGCGGCCAAGCGAGCTTCAACGGAGAAGCGTATTCAGATCTTCATTCTTAATGCAAAGGTAATCATCAGGCTGGCGGACTAGAATGCCCCCACAACAAAGACTACTATATTTATCCACTTTTGTCCCAAAAAAATGTGACATAATAAAATTAGCATCCATGTATGTTGCAAACTTGGATTATGCTACTACATATTTGTAGAAGTTATTTATACTATTACTAGCTAGCTGCATAGGTTTACCAAGAATCCACCTCCTCTAACTTAGTCTATAATGCACACCTTTATACTCAAGAAAAATCGAAGAAAATGAATTACCACAGATTAGGTACTTTTCATTGTGAAATGTTCAACATATATATTATAGGCACCTAACCCAAATCAAGAAGACAAAAGAGTTGAGACATATAATGAAAGAAAATAAACAAAAGACGGCGATATTAGCATCAGAGATTCCCCTAGACGGAGTCATCATGCTATTGCACCACTGATTTGATTCAGAGGCACTGCAGATGTCCTTGTCCTGGTTCTCGTCACCTGCTAATTTTGCTCATGTCATGAGATGAAAAACGATGTAACTCAACACACCAATCAATTATTATCGATGAAAAGAAGCAATAAAGACTGACTGGATTCCAGCAAACATCCATCCAAGATGATTTCTGGTAGAGCAGAACACCTGGCAGTAAACCAAGGCACTGGCTGCATGGCAGATTGGCAGCACCAAACCAGAATCAAACAAACCCTTTTGTAGTGATCAAGAACTCGTTAAACAAGTCCCATGAATCTAGTGGGAGCATTCATTCAATCTGCCAAAGCCTTCATAACTTTGCGTCTACACATCCATTCCCGGAGCCCATTTAGCCTGCTTGGTGGAAAAGAATCAGATGCATGCATGTATGTGTGTGTGCGTACTGGGGTTTTGCGATTTACTCCTGAGAGAAAATCACCCAAGTAATTGAGAAAGGAGGGAGTAGTCCATGATCCAGGCATCCACCACAGCGGCCAAGCGCGCTTCGACGGCAAAGTGAATTCAGATCTCCGTTCTTAATGCAAACATTGGTAATCATCAGGCTGGCAGTTCAGACTAGGTACTTTTTATTGCAAAATGCTCAGAATATTTAACACCGTCACAGGCACCTAAACCCAAACAGTAAAACAAGAAAACAGACACGAAATGCAAGAAAATAAGCTATAAAACACTTGAGATTAGCATCAGAGATTCCCCTAGACAGAGTCATCATGCTAATGCGTTCCCAATTTCAATCAGGAGCGCTGCAGATGTCCGTGTCTTGTTTCTCGTCATCTGCCGACTTTGCACATGTGGTGAAATATTGCAACATGCATAGAAGTCATGCTTCCTCCAGTAAAAGAAGAATCAGCAAAATCCCAACCATGCCGTAAAGCACCAGAAATAGGCACTTGCAGGCTGGAGCACATTTGCCTTCAAACTGAAAACACGCAGTGCACAACGAGCAGAGAATGCCATCCACACTAAACTAACAACAACCAAACCCATTTGCGTCGATCAAGAACTCGTTAAACAAGTCACATGAATTTCGGATGGGGACATTCTTTCAATCCGCCAAAGCCTTCATAACTTTTGCATCTACACACTCGTTCTCCGGAGCCTGCTTAGACTGCTCGGTGGAAGAGGATTAAGGGGAGCATGCGAAAATGGACAAATATTGCGAAACGGAGGGAGTATTTGCGGAACGAAGGGAGTACAAGTACATGATAAACCATAGCGGCCAAGCGGGCTTCGACGGAGAAGAGCATTCAGATCTCCGTTCTTGGTGCAAGCAATGCTAATCATCAGGCCGGCAGATCAGAATACCCCCCATGACACAAAAAAATGAGTCTAGCACAGTACACATTTTCAAAGAAAGTATGCATCTATACAAGTTAATTGATCCTTGGCCTCGCAATCATCAAGAATGTCCACACCGAAACTGAGTGCCTCAAATTAAAAGCTTTTCATGGCGGATTGCTCAGAGTATATTTAACACCATCACAGGCACCTTAAAAAATCCCCAAGAACACGAAAGGAAAAGAAAAAGGACATATGATGCAAAAAAACGAAAGAAAGAAGCGCAGAGAGATTGAACTGATATTAGTATCAGAGATTCCCCTAGATGGAGTCATCATGCTCTCGCACCCCCGGTCTGAATCGAGGACGCTGCAGATTTACTTGTCTTGCTACTCGTCATATGCTAATATTACTCGTGTGGGGGAAGAGATGGGAAGCAAACTTTGGAATCTTCTTGGAGGATTCGAGATTAGATAGATGGCTGGCGTGATTTGGCATGGAGGAAGCATGGAAGGAGAATTGCGGCGGCCGAAGAGTGAAGATGGCAAAGGTAGGGTTTGGGGGAGGGGAAATATAAAGGGACAAAGGTCAATGGTTAATGGGCTGGGCTGCACTCTGTAACAAGGCCGGACGGTGTTCCCCCCTACTTTTCCCTTATGTAGAAATTTACACATTGGGTTGCGTCCTAAGAAACAACGGTACCAAAGCAACAAACATCTACACACTAGTAACATAACCTTAGGACATTGTCAAAAAAAATCATAACCTTAGGAGAGAAGCTGGCCATTGATCAGATGGCTATACATATGGATATATATCTAGCTCATTAGGGTTGAAGTTTCAGTTCTGGCGTGTTAGTATCCAATGATTTTAGAAATACACTCAAATTTTAAACCATTGCAGTGACGCCCATACACGTGTATTCGTGGGTGATGTGTGTCAGCACGGGATGAAGCGGAGCGGTGTGCGGGGAAAAGGAGCGAAGCGTCGGGGGCGTCTCCGCATTGAGAAACTTTGCGTTCTTATAGTATCCTCAGTGTATATATCATAATAGGTCTTAAGGTAGGTTTCACCTAATTGTTAAGGTCGACTCTGTTATATTTAAGGCCACCGCTCGGCTTTAAGGAGGGTCCCACCTAATATCCCTCATGCCACAGTGATTGGCTGGTGGGGGAAGAGAGAACACATGATTCAAAAGAAAAATTGTATTTTAATGCTTATGGCCAGGTCTTTAGATTGAGGATTGGTCTTAAGCCTTTTTCGCTTATGGTCTATTTAAGGTCAACCCTGTAATGTATAAGGTCGACTTTAAAGTGGCTTAAGACCCCCTATTTTCATACACCGTGGATGCCTTTAGGAACCCATGGACGCCTCACTTCCACCCACTCAACGGTTGGGATGGGCTTCCGCACTGATCGAATGACAAGCACGAATCAACTGTTGGGATGGACTTCCGCGCTGATCGAATGACAAGCGACGGTGTCTCGCGGGCGCCCGCAAATTAGCAAAATGCACCTCAGCTTATGGTTGGAATTGGAGGTTTTTCATACGAGTTTCCAGAAACTACTCTGTTTCCTGTAAAATTCAGCGCTGCAAACGAACCTTATGACTATGTGATGGTAACACGGACGGTCAAAAATTCCACCTGTTGGCTCCATCGATAGTGCACAACTCTCAAAAGAAAAGACAAGATGAAAAGAGTGCCATTAAAAAAAGGATTTGCTAAATCTCATGAACTAAATTTTTTTTGAAAATTAGTCAATTTTCTAACCTTTGGATCGGCATAGAGAGTCATCGTCTTCTTCTCCGTCCGCTTAACGATGGTGGCAATGAATTAGAGTTAGGGTTCGTCAATGCCAAACTTTAGAAGGGAGGTGCCACGAGATGGAGGGTGGTGGGTAGTAGCCGCGGGTCAGCCAATGATAAGGTCGACACAACGAAGGAGGGTGGCAGGAAGTGGTGATAGATTTAGCAATGCCACCACAATAGACGAGAAAGAAGGGCCACAACAGTAGGGATCGGTGGAGGACCTCGCTAGCGAGACTGGGGGTGTGTTAGGGTTTGTGTTGGGTGGGTTTTATATTGTTGAGAGGGATAGGATATAAGCTGTAAGACATTGATCTAACGATGAGAAAAGGTGAGTGTTTTTTCAAAAAAAAACAAAACATTAGGCGACCGTGCAATATGCAACTCAACAAAGTACGACAAACCAATCTGAGTATGTGCTCATTTTGGTTTAAAACCAGTTTCTGCTGCTGCCTTCTACTTGTTTTCACTATTCAGTAATTCCATCTTTTTTCTGGGGTTTTTTAGATTTTTAAGCCTTTTTTGTCTTTTCTTTTTTTCCCTATATTCCTTTGCATTATCCGCGATGGGCTAACATGTTTTTCTATTTTTTAAATTTAATTATGCCAAATAAACCAACTCAACTGCAGCAAATTATGTAGTCTCGGTGCTGAGGGCGTACCTGCTGGCGGGCCGGTGAGGAGGGGCGCCGGCGATGGGGGAGAGGAGATCTGGCCGGATCCGGGTCGAGGAGGGGCGCCGGCGGCGGGGGAGAGGAGGGGCGCTGAGCAGTGGCGGCATCGGGTGGCCGGGCGCGGAGGTGGCCTCGCCGCCTCGGCCGGGGGGAAGAGGCCGAGCGACGGCGGCAGGGGCGGCGCGGAGCCGGATCCGGCAGATCTGGCCGAGAGGCGGCGCGGGGAGAGAGAGCGGCGGGGAGAGGAAGGGGACGGGGAGGAGGGGCGGCGCTACCGCGGCGGGGGGGTGGGGGAGAGGAAGGGGACGGGGGGAGGAGGGGTGGCGGGGGGGGGCGAGGAGGGGCGGCGCCAGGGTGAGAGAGGAAGGAAGGGAACGGGGGGCGGCGAGGGAGAGGATTGAGGGGCGGCGGCGAGGGCGCCGGGGGGGGGGCGGGGGGATTTGGGGGGCGCGGGGCCTGGGGGATTTGGGTGGGGGCGGCGTGGTTTGGGCGCGCGGGGGATTTGGGCC
Source organism: Melocanna baccifera (assembly GCA_036346265.1). Lineage (NCBI taxonomy): Eukaryota > Viridiplantae > Streptophyta > Magnoliopsida > Poales > Poaceae > Melocanna > Melocanna baccifera. Next base: position 4,973,012 of record CM070691.1, on the reverse strand, counting down.
GCGGATGGGGGGATTTTGAGAGGCGAGGCGGGAGGGGGTAAAAAAATCTAAAGTTCGAAAGCTTGGATCTTTTTTTACAGCCTTGGGTTGCGTCCTAAGAAACAACGATACCAAAGCAACAAACATCTACACACTAGTAACATAACCTTAGAATATTGTCAAAAAAAACATAACCTTAGGAGAGAAGCTGACCAGTGATCAGATGGCTATACGTCTGGATATATATCTAGCTTATTAGGGTTCAAGTTTCAAATCTGGCTTATTAGTATCCAATGATTTTAGAAGTACACTCAAATTTTAAACCAATACAACGACATCCATGCACGTGTATTCGTAGGTGATGTGTGGTTAGGGGTGCAATCGGATCAGATTCGGACGGATATTGTTCATACCGTATCCTAATCTATATTTTTTTCCCGGATTCAAAGTCGAATATGGTAAAGCCGGATACAAATACGAATTCGGAGTTTTGAATATGGTGTCATCGGGACAGATACATAACGGTTTCGGATCGGAAACGGATAATATAGACGGATAGTATATGTATAGATAAAGGAATATATACTGAACCATACCATCATCACTTCAAACATTCAATTAGCAATAAATTCATCTAGATTACTTAAGTATAATAGCTAATACAACACAAATTCAACATAAACGATAAAATTCATACATAAGTTTGAAGACTGATAAATTTATATATTAGTTCGAAAACTAATAAATTCGTACATTAGTTCGAAAACCAATAAATTCATACGTAAGTTCAACATTAGCGAGGAGCATTGGTGGCGACTGGTTAGAGTAGCTGAACTCTAGAGTTATGTTACGACTTTGATAAAATCTAGATCAGTTGGTGTTAATAATAGTTGATGAGTTGGGCCAGTTGGAGTACTAACTTGCTTATTCGGATAGTATCCAATTTACCATTTACCGATGCTATTTGGTCGGATTTTAGCTCTACAGTTTTCGTTACCATATCCGACAACAATTATCCAGTACGGATCGGATTCGGTACCGAATGCTAAATTACCTTTCTCATATTTAGTATTAATTAGATTCGGTACCGATCGGTCAGGATTAACACATACTGTTTGCACTCCTATGTGTGGTAGCATGGGATGAAGAGCAGCGGTGTGTGGGGAAAAGGAGCGAAACTTCAGGGGTGTCTTCGCATTGAGAAACTTTGCGTTCTTAAGAACCCATGGACGCCTCACCTCCACCCACTCAACGGTTGGGATGGGCTTCCGCACTGATCGAATGACAATCACAAATCAACGGTTGGGATGGACTTCCGCGCTGATCGAATGACAAGCGATGATGTCTCACGATCTCCCGCAAATTAGCTTATGGCTGGAATTGGAGGTTTTTCATACAAGTTTCTAGAAACTACTCCGTTTCCTGTAAAATTCAGTGGTGCAAACGAACCTTATGACTATGTGATAAAAATTCCACTTGTTTGCTCCATCTATAGTGCACAACTCACAAAAAGAAAAGACAAGATGAAAAAAGTGCCATAAAAAAGGATTTGCTAAATCTCATGGAACTAAAACAATTTTGAAAATCAGTCAATTTTCTAACCTTTGGATCGGCATAGAGAGTCATCGTCTTCTTCTCCGTCCGCTTAGCGATGGTGGAAATGAATTAGAGTTAGGGTTCGTCAATGCCAAACTTTAGAAGGGAGGTGCCACGAGATGGAGGAGGGTGGTGGGCAATAGCCGCGGGTCAACCAATGATGAGGTCGACACAACGAAGGAGGATGGCAGGAAGTGGTGACGGATTTAGCAATGCCACCACAATAGATGAGAAAGAAGGGCCACAACAGTAGGGATCGGTAGAGGACCTCACTAGCGGGACTGGGGGTGTTTTAGGGTTTGTGTTGGGTGGGTTTTATATTGTTGAGAGGGATAGGATATAAGCTGTAGGACATTGATCTAACGATGAGAAAAAGTGAGTGTTTTTCCAAAAAAAACAAAAACAAAACATTAGGCGACCGTGCAATATGTAACTCAACAAAAGTACGGCAAACCAATCTGAGTATGTGCTCATTTTGGTTTAAAGTCAGTTTTTGCTTCTGGCTTCTGCTTTTTTCACTATTCAGTAATTCCGTCTTTTTCTGGTTTTTTTTAGTTTTTTTGGGCTTTTTGCCTTTTTTTTCCCATATTCCTTTGCATTATCCGTGACGGGCTAACATATTTTTTTCTATTTTTCTATTTTTTAAATTTAATTATTTCAAATAAACCAACTCAACTACAGTAAAAAAATAAACCATCTACAGTAAAAAAAAAGCTATAAACCAATACCAAACTGAGCGTTACCTGAATAATGATTGCCACTGGATCAACGGATGAACTCTCAAATTCATGCAGCAAAGAATCATTGACTGCAGAAATATGTGGTAAACTGGTATGCACAGGATTAGTACAAAGCAGGTAGCCACCAAACGAATGACTGGAAAAGGAAGGGGAACATGATGTTACACTGCTCTTGCAAACTCACCTCAAAAGTTCTCTAAAACTAAACAATAACCTAAGAAAATGAATGAATCCCAGCTGATTCTACTAAAACTTTCTAAACTAGTTTGATTTGAACTGGCGTCTGACCACTCTGAACTTACGAAGAATAAATAGAACAAAAAACAGGTGTAGGGAAACAAAAAATCAAAGCATAGCACTGGGGTGCAACTAACTACTCAACAAAAGGTGGATCAAGATGGCCACGCCAACGGCATACCAACAAGCAAAGCATACCAACGGCGGCCAACCCTCCCCTAGGGTGCCACCAATCCATTTTACATCTTCACGCCACTGCCCACTGAAAGCATCTAGGCTTCTAACAATGGTTTTGGTAATTAATGACAATATATGAATATGGTACTAATATGTTTGTTGAGTGTTATAATGGTTTAGTTCCTAACAATGAATGTGACAACTTGAAAATGCATGCTAAGGGTCAGATGAGAATCAAGATAGTTCAAGACAAAGATACAAGTAGTCTAAGATCCCTTTTTGGCTTTACTAGTTATAGGAGAAAGGTTGGAAAACCTGATTATAGGTTAAATGCTATGCTATTAAGAGGGTCATAGCAAGTAATTTGACAACAGGATCAATTTAGGATCATGCATGCATTTAAAATTAAAATTGATAGTCAACTATGTTTTCACAAGAAAATCGGTAGTATTGGTGTGTAAATAGCAGTACTACCACAGTGCGATATGACTGGAGCAGTAGTGCAGAACTATCGGATACTAGAAGTACCTACGTGTATTTTGCGGACCGTTTTTTCTAGAGCACACCATTTGAAACACTTAGTTTCTTTGGAAATCGTTTTTTCCCTGCCAGCATCTTCTGACTAGTTTTCTTTTGTCTGTATAGCCTACTTACTGAGCAGCCATGGAAAACCTTTAACCTTCATTGGAAGCTTGATTTCCATAATTTCTGAAAAGAGGGTTAAGTTTGTGTTATCAGGAATGATGCTAATTACCTAATAGCTAAGGGCCACACCTCAGAATTCTACGTATCGAGTATCCACCGCAGAAATTATTTTGTGTTATCAGGAATAAACAAAGACAGGAGATACAAGATGCCCATATTCCAAACCAGTGATACTAGGAAAATCATTGTTACTGCAATAACTTGTCTGATGGTACAAGCTGATCATATTCCAAACTGTTGCTAATAGCACACCCCCAGTAAATGTAAGAACCAGTACAATGGCGCAAAAATACAACAACAGTCGAACTCCACAAGAAACGTGGTTTCGTGGAAATCACATCCTACATTCCTACCAGCCTTTTCTAAAAAAGAAGGCGCCCTTTGCCTTCATGGTATTCACAACAAAGAAATGAGGTTATTACATGTGACCTAAAGTGAATTCCTTCTGTTGGATCAGTGCTATGCTGCTATGAGTTGAAGCTTCCACAAAAACCAGTGCCAACAATAAGAAATGTTATAGCCTGTAGATATATGTAAATGAAATAGAAGTCGCCTCCGTACACCAAGTTGTATGTTGCGCAAAAGAATAAGAAGATGGCGAACAAAATTTCTGACATGGTCCATCTGGAAGAGCATTAGAACAGTGCACAACTTGGAATCAGTTCAATCTAACCATGATCAGATCTCTTACTGTGAGGAAGTACATAGAAACGGCCATCGTACCTGTCCCAAAACCTGCAGGGAGGCCTTTCAAGTATTTGAGGTGCAGGCTTTGTGCTGCTCGTATGACCAAGCTTTTCTGTGACAACCCACTCGTTTACACTTCCTAACTCCAAGAAACCGATGAACGCCGCCTTAGTTCGGTGAAAAGACATGACATTCTCAAAGAGGATCCAGAATGGTATGAAATGGATAGAACTGAAAGCAAAGCAATAATTAGAAACCAATGCATCCAATCGTGTAATAAAACATTTATGTTGACAAGCTCTTTCTGCAAGAAGAAAAACCTTGGATTTCTGATGGCATATAGAAGGGTTATTGTTGTTGGGACATAAACCACCCCCCATGCAGGAACTGTGACCTCAGGAATTAGGACCGAAAATGGGATTACTACACAGTAGAGCATGAAAGGTACCACATGAGCAACAACCTTCCTCACAAAGAAGAAGCTGTAGAGCAAATAAAGCTTCCTCCAAAATGACACCTCCTGCTCCAGGATTTAGATGATGTCAGATAAACATAAAAATAAAACGGGAGGTGATTCCTTGCTCTCCTAAATAGTGAATTGCACAAATATTAAAACACCTTTAAAGGTGGATTAAGACTACTTACCTCTTAATTGAGTTTTAAGATTTGTGTATGTCTATGGGAGTGGAAAGTATGGAATCACTACTCAAATAAAACAGTAATGCTGTAATCAAATGGTCGGATTACTCACACAAAACAGGGTATGAAACGTTTGAGGAAATAAATTCGATGCTCATGCATATCAGACAAAACATCACCTCATCATCAAATGCATAACATTACTAGATTATAATAAGCAAACTTACATTAGTAAGCAATATTTCTGCCCCCATCTTCCGGAATAAATTTGCTGCACCACATGTCCACCGGTGTTGTTGACGACGATATGCCTTCAGATTGCTTGGCAGTTCACTTCTTACCTATGGTTCCAGTAATATTTTCCTTGCAAGTTACATCACATGTAAAAATATGATTGTCAACCAAACAAGGTTGGGCATTAAACCACAGTACCTACTGTAAGAAAAAAGCAGAGCTATTTGTTTTAATATTTCTGACGTGTTTTAAACGGTTTCAGATGAATCTCATTCAGCAAACCACCATGCTTCTCTCATGACTACATTTTCTTTTCTTTTCTATTTTTAAGGCCTCTCTTAATGTCGAATATGTAAAAGCAGTGTAGTTTAACAACATAACTTAATCCATATGAGTACGTTAGTGTTATGAATATTGTGTATATATTCATAAGGCCCAAAGGGCAATATATATAGAGGTACAAGGGGGATATACAGAAGGAAACAAATCATATAAGGAAACAAATAAACAGCCCTAATCTATTTCCTATTCTTTCCTTAACACCCCCCCTCAAACTCATGGTGGATCACACACACTGAGTTTAGAGAGAAAATACAAATGTTAGGCCCTAGTCTGTGGCTTTGTGAAGAAATCAGCAATCTGTAACTCTGATGACACAAACTGAAGAGCAAGTACACCCTCCTGCACCTGAGAGCGAGTGTATGAAGCATCCACACCAATGTGCTTAGTGAGCTCATGCTTCACGGGATCACGAACAATGCTGATAGCTCCTGTACTGTCAGTCATAAGAGTAGTAGGACCCCTCACAGGTACGCCAAAGTCTGCAAGTAACCATCTCAACCAAGTAATCTCTGTTGTCACAGCTGCCATAGCTCTCAACTCAGCCTCTGCACTCGAGCGAATCGCGATGCGCTTCTTTGTCTTCCAGGTAATCAGGGAGGAGCCAAGAAAAACACAGTAAGCAGAAAGAGAACGACGATCAGAAGGATCACTAGCCCAGGTGGCATCAGAGTACGCCTGAAGCTGGAGTGAGGTGGAGCTAGGGAAAAACAAGCGACGAGAGATGGTCCCACGCAAGTAGCGAAGAACACGAAGAAGATGATCAGAGTGAAGATGAGTAGGACAAGCCATGAACTGACTCAAGATATGGACAGCATGAGCAATATCAGGACGAGTGCTCACAAGATATACCAAACTGCCAACAAGATGGCGATACCGAGTAGGATCCTCAAGAGGATCACCATCGAGTACTGAGTCAAGGAGAGCTCCATAGGAGTCTCAAGAAGGCGAGTATCGATCGAACAAGACCGATCAAGAAGATCCTGGACATACTTCTGTTGGGAGAGGTAGTAACCCTCAGGCGTGACAGAAACCTCAATCCCAAGGAAGTATGTAAGCAAGCCAAGATCAGTCATCAGAAACTGCTCACTGAGATGCTTCTTCACATATGCAATGAACGAGGGATCGTCACCAGTAATGAGCATATCATCCACATATAGAAGAAGCAGAGTCCTACCTCGAGATGAGATATGGATAAATAGAGCAGGATCATGGGCACTGACAGTGAAACCGACAGCGGTGATCACGGAGGTAAAGCGTGCAAACCGAGCACGAGGGCCCGTTTGAGACCATACTGAGCACGCACGAAGACGCATGACATGACCACCGGAGCAGAATACCGGGTGGTGGTTGCATGTAAACCTCCTCATGCAAGACGCCATTAAGAAAGGCATTCTTAACATCCAGCTGAGAAATAGACCACCGGCGAACAGAAGCAACCGCAACAAGAGTGCGAACAGTGGTCATATGAGCAACAGGAGCAAATGTCTCATCATAATCTCGACCATACTCCTGCTGAAAACCACGAGCCACAAGACGAGCCTTGTAGCGCTCAATGGTACCATCAGACCTGGTCTTAATCTTGTACACCCACTTGCACGTGATAGGATGAGCGTGCACAGGTGTCGGAACAATATCCCAAGTCTTCGTACGACGAAGCGCATCAAGCTCCTCTGCCATAGTAAGCTGCCACTCAGAATGAGAAGCAGCCTCACGATAAGAACTAGGCTCAGTGACAGAGAGAGAATGAGCTGTCGAAATAAGACCAAGACGATCAGGAGGCCGAATGGTTGCCCGGTCACGAAGGGCGTAACGAGGAGCATCATCAGATGAATCAGACGTCGGTGTCGGCAAGAGACCAGGAGAGGGATCTGGTGAAGGGCGAGGACGTCTGGAGTAGTGCACCCCAGAGAAACGAGATGGAGGTGCCATAGGAGCAGAAGGCGGTGCTGCAGGAGGCAACACAGGGGGTGAAGGTACCGAAGGCGGGGAAAGGGGGGAAATGGGTGAGGAGTCAGGGAGAGACAACCAGGAGATCGTCTCGATGGTGGAAGCAGTGTGAGGAGCCGAATCTCGATAGAAGAAAGGTCGAGATTCGTCAAAGACAACATCTCGTGAGATCTTAATCCGTCGAGTAGAAGGATCATAGCAACGATAACCCTTATGCTCAGAGCTGTACCCAAGAAACACACATTCGACTGACTGGGCTGTCAGTTTGGTGCGCTCACGAGGTGACAATAGGACAAAACAGGCGCAGCCAAAAACACGAAGATGACTGTACTGGGGGGCTCTAGAGTGGAGGCGCTCTATAGGACTAACATCCTTAAGAGCAGTGGAAGGTTGCATATTAATGAGATATGCAGCCGTAGAAACAGCCTCAGCCCAGAACTGTGGGGGAACGTGAGAAGCAAGAAGAAGGGTGCGAGTAGTCTCAATCAGATGACGATGCTTGCGTTCAGCAACTCCATTCTGAGCATGGGCACCAAGACAAGAAGACTGATAAAGAGTGCCCTGCTCAGAAAGAAATTGTCTGAACGCACTAGAACAATACTCGCCAGCAGAATCACAGCGAAAAATACGAATAGAGGACTCAAACTGAGTACGAACCATCATGGCAAAGCTACGATAGATCGCAAGAAACTGACCACGAGTAGACATAGGGAAAAGCCAAGTAAAACGAGAATAGTCATCAATGAAAATAACATAGAATTTATGCCCACCTTTGGAGATAATAGGCGCAGGTCCCCATACATCTGAATGAACTAAATCAAAAGGACGAGAAGACAATGACTCACTAGAATGATAAGGAAGTTGTAGCTGCTTGCCCAGCTTACAACCTCGACAAAACATGGACATGTCAACAGTAACACGTCCAAGAACACCCTGACGAACTAACGACGAAAGACGAGATCCACACAGGTGACCTAAACGGTGATGCCACTGCGCAAAAACTCAAGGTGTGGTGGCAGCAGTGGCAGTAGAGGTAGACGTGGCGGGAGACGTGGTAGGAGCAACTGAAGTAGACGGAAGATGAAGACGATCGAGAATGTAGAGACCCTGATGATCCCTACGGCGCCGGCCAGTCCCAAGTATCGTCCCTGTCTGTCGATCCTGAACGAAACAGGTGTGAGAGTCAAAACCAACCCTACAACCAAGGTCAGTGAGCTGTCCCACTGAAAGAAGCTGCATGGTTAGTTTGGGAACATGAGAAACAACTGGAACAGAAAAATCAGTGGTCAAAAGAGTGCCCTGACAGCTAATAGACAAGGAAGCACCATCCGCAGTCTGTACAGAGGTAGGAAGGGTAGGAGGTCCCACTGAAATGAGAGATGTAGAATCCGGTGTCATGTGGAAAGAGGCACCAGAATCTAGAACCCAAGAGGTACCTGGAGGAGACGTCTGAGCTAGACTGGCAGAACCCGTTGAGCTGTGAGAGAGCTGCTGAAGTAGAGCCTGGCAGAGCTGCTGAACAGAGTCACCTCGCTGAGATCCTGATGAGCTGGTCTGTCCTCCTGTGAAGGAAGGGCCTCCTTGCCCCCCTTGAATCGTCCACCCCCACGCGCCTTATTCCGCTTTTTTCGCACCGCACAACTCTGGTAGTCGTGCCCGAAGTTCTTGCAGTAGTTGCATTGAGCTCCAGTTGGTGCAAAGGCAGGAGCGGAAACAGGCACCTGGGAGGGAGCCGTAGTCGTAGCAGGAGCCGTCTGCGTAGTCGAAGAAGCAGCAAGCACAGTCGGAACGGACTGTGCTGCTAACCCGAGACGAAGCTCCTCAGCTCGAAGTGTCGAAAGAGCCTCGGTGACAGTCGGTCCGGGCGAGCGGCTCAGCAGTTGAGCTCTGACAGGCTCAAACTCTGGGCGAAGACGGCAGACGAAATCATAAAGATGAAGGCGATCATGATCCGCCTTTTGAACCTTGTGGCACTCCTGGCACAGCGGAGAAGCCAACTCATCTATCTGTCGCCAGATACTAGCCAGAGCTCGGAAGAAGTCATCGACGGAAGAATCTCCCTGGTGAAGCATCTCCAACTCACGCTGAAGCGAAAAGAACTGAGCATCACTGCTCTGCTGATATCGCTCACGCAAGTACTCCCAGATCTGTTGAGTAGACCGCAGACCAACAATATATGGCTGAATGGAACCGTCAACACTGACCACAAGAATGGCACGAACACGGGCCTCATCAGCACACCAGCGCTTGAAAGCGTCAATGGCATACTGAAAAACCTCATCAGCAGCGTCAGGATCATCCTCTGCCTTTTTCTTAGCAGCTTCATCTGAACCAGGAGGTGCAGAAACAGGCTGCCTAGGAGAAGGCTGAACCGGTGGTGGTGGAGAAGGACGAGTACCGGTAACATGTCCCCAAAGGCGGAGACCATCAAGCGTGATCTCCATGAGAGAAGACCATAACCTGTAGTTCGTTCCATGGAGCTTTGTGCCCGAGAATGGGATCACGGCAGATGGAACAGAAGCCATCGGTAGGCGGCGCTGGACGGCGCGGCGACCAAGGCAACGAAGTCTAACAGGCGGCGTTGGACGGCGCGGCGGTTAGAACAACGTTTTTTTCTTTCTTTCTTTCCTTTTCTTTCCTTTTTTTTCTTTTTTTCTTTTTTTAAGTTACTTAGCTTCCGTTGGAAGCTAACTCCTCTGATAACCGAGGGCGGCGGAGAGGGAATCGGCGCGGCGGCGGGGCGCGCTGAATGGGGAGCGGCGGCGGCTCTTGGAGCGCGGCTCTTTGAGCGCGCGCTGGAAGGAGGAGGAGCACCGCGGCCGCTTGAGCGGCGGCTGAGGCGCGGTGGAGCGGTAGCCCGAGACGGCGGTTAGCGCGCGCCCGAGACGCGCGTTGGCGGCGGCGCCGGAGCGCTGAGTTTGCGCGCGGCGGCTCGAGTCGGCGACCGGCGGCTCTCCAGATCCGATCCAGATCCCCGAGGAGCGGCGGCTCGGGCGTTCGTGGTCCAGGCGGCGGCGGCGGCTCAGGCAGAGGAGCCCGGGTGGCGGCGGCGGCGGTCTGGACGGAACGGGAACGACCTGAGCGGCGGCGGAGCAGCGGAAGAACAGGTCAGAGCTAGGGCTCTGATACCATGTTATGAATATTGTGTATATATTCATAAGGCCCAAAGGGCAATATATATAGAGGTACAAGGGGGATATACAGAAGGAAACAAATCATATAAGGAAACAAATAAACAGCCCTAATCTATTTCCTATTCTTTCCTTAACAGTTAGTACCATCCTACCTTAACATCACCAACATAGACAAATTTCCATCCTTTCAGACCTGCTCTGACTGCCAAATCCATGTCTTCCACTGTGGTTCGATCCTCCCAGCCCCCGGCTTCCTTGATGGCAGAAATTCTCCAGACACCGGCAGTTCCTGAAGTTAAATATGTTAATCCAACAGGGTTGAGAATGGTTCAATTATTATTGAGAGATTTATCGGTTATACCATTAAAACCAAAGAAGGCAAAGGTGGATGAGCCTGCTTCCTGCTCTACTTTAAAGTGATAATCTAGTGTCATCTTCTGTATCCTTGTCATCAGGCATTCATTGGGATTAACTGCAAAACCGTCCCGAAATGCCAGTCAGTAAGTTCCTGTCAATTGGAATAAGAGATGCATCAGATAGATAAAGCCTTCTCAGTTGATGTCTTGGGGCAAATCTTGTTGTGCACCATATCCAGAGTTTATTGAAGTGAGTTATCTGGATTTGCATCAGATACAGGTACGAGGTTATGTTGGCAACTTGGTATGGAAGAACATAAATAGGATGAGTTGAGAACGGAATGACAAGGTGCTTGACTACTTTTACAGGGGTGAGAGAGTCATTGGAAGACATCCAAGCTGGCCATAGTACCTATATATGTCTACGCAGTAAGCCTGTAACTGTAATGTTGTTTGCCTAACATCAGCATCAGTGCTGTCATAATTTATTTTTCTTCAAATAATTATGGTGTGACCCAGTTGCACTTTCTCAAGAAAACATACAGGCTACTATTAACCTGTTTCCTCCAATTTGCTGGCAGTTATAATCGGTCCTATTTAACATGCATATGCAATGATGGTGTTCACTAATCTGCTCTAAGTTTTATGTCATAAGAATATAAGATCGATGCTATGTTAGTTGCTACAACCAGGAAGCTTCAAAGATTTGATAGTAGCATCATCAGAGAACAATATACTTACAAAATGAACTCGTAACCAGGGTAAACTAGAGTGCTCTTCAGGCTTACCAAATTCCCAGCGTGCTTGAACAAGAGCAATTTCTGGATTACGCACAAGATACGGGATGGTTCTCGTGAGGAAGTCAGGTTCTGGCTGGAAATCAGCATCAAATACAGCAACAAAATCACACTGTTGGACATAATTACGCAGCATCCCTTCTTTCAATGCACCAGCCTTATATCCTTTTCGAGTGTTTCTCACCTCATATTTTACGTTCTTTCCTTTGTTAGCCCAAAACTTGCATTCAAGCTCCACCAGATCCTATTTCAAGCACACTACACGAATGAATGATTTTTCTTGGGAGGAAGGCAACAACAAAGTTCAGTACCACTTCAATCAAATAGCTCGAGCTAATATGTACATGCAGTTATTTGTACTCTTAACAGGTAATTAATGCCAGTAACCACAACAGGTGTGCTTCTATGTTGCACTTAAAAAATATAGAAGAAATTTCAGAAATTAGTGAGTTGAACCCTTTTGTATGCCCTATGTAACTGAGATAGGCAGGTCGTTCTACTGTGCTATGCACCCCCTCTCGATGCATACCTCGTCATCATCATCTGCTTACTTTTTTGGCCATGATGTAACTTATATTACAGATACTATTTGTTATAATTCGCATCCAATTGTAGCAATTTGTCGGCACATCGCTGACATATTGATACATTGTGATTTTCCTCAGTGCATACATATTATTACTACGTTGCCTAATATGTCATTGCATACAGTTTCTCTCCATGGATGGCACATGTATCAGTATAATCTTTGCTGGTGCATCACCAGTTGACCACAAAATCCAATCCCACTTTAACCACTATGACACTACCGGATGGCACATGTATAATCTTTGCCGGTGCATCAACAGTTGACCACAACCCAATCCCACTTTAACCACTATGGGGGTGATCGGTTTGACTTTTTTTCGGTTTCAGTTTCTAGTTTCAGCTTTTTTTTCACTATTCACTACACTATCCACTAACTCAGCTACAGTAAAAAAAAGCCAGCTACAGTAAAATTTCAGTCAAAAACCAAAAGTCATCGCTAAAACGATCACCCCCTATGACACTATCTGACACTATCTGACAACTCCCTACTTTCCACCAATTATATTCTAGCTAGTACTATCCGCAATTCTGATTGCTAAACGCCCAATTCTTTTCGATCTTACCAACAACTCCGCCGAATTCTAGACCGGCACTAATTTTGCACAACTCTACTGCTGCACCACATAGAATGGCTTTCTCGCAGCCTTTTGCAAACTTTCTCGCGTCTGACATATACAGCGCTACTACCAGCCCAAAGCGAGAGGCTTTAAGCTTACCTTGACCGTTGGATCCGTGGAATCGTCTAGAACCTGTACGATGACCCTATCCGACGGCCACGACAGCCCACACGCTGCTCCGATGGAGAGCTTGTACACCTGCACCCAAACAGAAGCAGACGAGCCGTACGTACGTACACCAACCGTATAAACATACTGTTTACACAACTACACTTCGTATGCAACCGCATTAAGTCCGTATGTACCTCTCTCTCGTTGTACATGGGGATTTGGACGAGCACCATGGGGTAGCCGAGGCGGCCGCCCTCCTCGTCCTCCTCCTCGGCGTCGCCGCCGCCGCCGAGCGGGCCCGCCCGGTACCGCCACTCGGGGCGGCGCCGCGCGAGGCTGGCTGCGGCCATGAACACGGCGTCAGCGAGCAGCATGGCAGACATGGCCAGGCACGCGCCCGACGCGGCAGCGAGAGACGGCGCCACGGCCGCCCCGCGCAACGCGTCCCACGCCGCCCGCAGTTCGCCGCCGCCCGACGACGGCCATCGCAGGAGCAGCAGAAGCAGGGACCCGTCGAGCCACTCCGCCGCGGCGGTGGGCCCCTCGGCGCCGGCCATGCCCCTGTGCGTGTGTCCTCGCGTCGCCTCTCGGCCGGGCCTCTGCCTTTTATCGTGCGCGTCGGTGCGGAAGGGCGCTTTTGCCCGAGTGTAGTTCCCGGGGAGGCTGGTACATTGCAAGCGATCTCACTGACAGGTGGGCCCTATAAACTTCCGGCCCGATATGTCAGGTGGCGGAGTTTGAAGTCATATGGTGCGCGAACCGCAGCTTGTACCATCTCCCATGGGCATCATGTACTGGTGCACCTCTGGACGTCACGCACTGCGCGGCGGGTCCACCGTACCCGTGGGACCCATTTGTCATCTGCGTGGCTTGCGAGTGCGCGATGGCCCGTCCTTGTGCTGTGGCGATTGTAGCGACGTAGCGTACCGTATCGCAGCCGAGCAGAAATGCCAAAGCGGCGGCGTGGACGTGGTCGTCGAGCGAGTCGCAGTCGGCTGCCGATCTGTCGCCGTAGTCGCGGCCGTTAAACCTTCGTTTCGCGCGCCTGCAAAATTCGTCGCCACCGGCCGCCGATGCGTGCGGCCAAAAGCGATTCGATCGAGGAGTGGACGCGCCGGCACGAGAGCTCCGCTTGCTGCCCCCCCATTTGGATGTGTCCCGTTCCCGTCGTGTTGCTCGTGTTCCACCTCTGGACAAGCACACTCCCTCACCACCCTTGCGTCAGTCGTACATACACCGATACACGGATGGGTGAGACCTCTTGGCCCTGACCTTATGCCCAGTTTTTTTAGCTTTTAGTTTTTCTTTCTTGGAAAATCGAAACAACAAAACTGCTTCTTAAATTGTATTTTTTAAACAGCTTTTAAGCTTAAAATTGTATGTACTATCTGTATCGATGTCTTCGTTATTTGCTGTTGTCTCAAAAAACATAAACAAAAATCACCAGCTATAACTCAAAATAAAAACCTAAATGAGCACAGCAATGCCACCTTAGGAACACTGAAATCGAATCGCACAGTTTACATAGAACCGAAGGCGTAAAGTGGATATGTGCTCAGTGGAGGAGCACATTGATGTGCAGCACAACGCAAGCCTTTCAGTCGCACGATGATAGATCAATATCAATATCAGGGGACAGATGAATTAATACTTCAAATAATTTGCTTTCTGGATTGCGGTATAGTCCATGGTTCCTCAATGTGTCCTCGGTCCCCTAACTTTACAGCCTTATCAGGGCTTTTTCGTTAGGTTCCTTTTGCTATCTCAAGACTCAAATCTGGGCTGGGCAGGATATATTCAGCAAATTGTTCTCTTTAAAGCATCTCTTGTGCACCATTTACACTGAAAATGCTTGAGTAAGATAACATGTTCCATTCACAACTTCTCTTCCTAGCACAAAAGATGACAGGCGCCCAACTACGGGCTGGGCAGAATTCATGTCAATACCGGTATCATGTTACACGAGGCTCCCCGCTTCTCCGGCCGTACACTAGACGAATAAGATAGTGTTCAGAATAGCGATAATTTATATTTTTTGGTTGATATTTTACTATAGCTGACTGATTTTTTACTGTAGCTGACTGATTTTTTTACTGTAGTTGAGTTGGCTTATTGAGCATAATTAAAATTAAAAAATTTAAAAATAGAAGCAGCATATTAGCTTATTACGGACAATACAAATGAATACGGGAAAAACAAAACACAAAAATACCAAAAAAACAAATAAAAAATAAAAAATAACAAAAAAACCTACACGGTACAAAAAACACAACGCTAATGCCGAACGCTCAACGCTGAGCGGGGCTAAGAGACAGGTTTCAACAAAACAGCAAGGGACTGCCATAAAAGCTTTTTCCAAGTTGTAGTTGCATTCACATTCGCAAGATGTACACATACAATTCAACACTACAAACTGGCCAATCTCACTTTCTTGGTCTGAACGATTCAACACTGTGATTGGGAAGGATATGTGAAATGTTGAGTTGGGTTTGAAACTACGATATGGGTTTAATTTTTAGCCACATTCACTTGTTTGGATGTATTAGGATTGAGATGTATGAAGATCTTATCGGCTGTAGTTAAATCGTACCTTCGAGGGCTCATTCGAAACACATGAATTTCACTTTATAGGGAACAATATAATTTTCACATTTCAAATGGTGCATAAACGTGTCACAATCTCAATTCCAACTTTTTAGATTATAAAGTACATGCGTCCATGCACAATCACATAAGTGCACCCCTAGCACACAGCTAGAGACTAGGAATAAATTTACAACCCCAAAAAGTGTGGGTATACACTTTTCTACTAACATAAATTCACGTGTGTGCAAAGCTGGTTATCAATATCAAGATGTTTACACTTTATAGTGAGAAGTCTGTTGATAAAGGTAGTGCAAAAAAAATCATTGGACCAAAATATGAGGTTTCAGACCTAGTATAATCTGAGGGGCTTAGTCCTACAATTTTGTCGATGGATAAGATCTGGATCAACCTTGTAGTTGTAAGATCTTTCTGCCCAATCCTTTGTAGATCTAAAATAGGTAAAAGGCCTTAAAAGGGTAAAATAATGTAAAATGGTTAATAATATTTAGGGGGTGATCGGAATAGCGATGGCTTTTGGCTGAAAAAACACTGTAGCTGGTTGAAAAAACACTGTAGCTGAGTTAGTGGATAGTGTAGTGAATAGTGAAAAAAAAGCTGAACCTAGAAGCTGAAACTAAAAAAAGCCAAAACGATCACCCCCTTAGAGTCACAGTTTTGAAGTTACAATCTTATTACGGTCGTACAATTCGATCCTATGATTCTGATCTTGTTAACACAAAAATAATCCTGCAAAAACTCTCAGGTCTTTATCTATTTATTTATTATTATTAGCAGTAGCAATAGTAAAGCGGTAGTAGCAAAGCAGTAGTAGCAGTAGCAGAAGCAGTAGTAGCAATAGCAGTAGTAGCAGCAACCACATTTGAATCAGAGAAAAAAAGAAAAGATCTAGCCATTTATTTGAGGAGCTAAGTTATAACAGCTTAGATTAAAAAAAAGTCTATATCAAGTACAATAAAAATAACTAAAATTCAAAATAATAAATAAATAAATATTAGTAATTTGATTTCCATACAAACTTAAAAGTAAAATTAAAATTCAAAATAAATAATAAATAAACAAAATTCCAACCTAAAATTGAAACTCATGGGAATTAGTGTGTATGTGTCTGTGTGTGTATGTATGTAACCTTTTTCATACTACCGGGAGAACATGCTCCCATTCTTTTCTAGCGTTTATCAACTTTAAGATGTGAGCCAAGAAAACGGGTTGGTTTGTATTGAATACTACCGTTAGAGAACTGGTGTTATTAATTAAAGTACTTTACTTAATTATAATGCATGCGGAACGACCAGCTAGGGGCCGCTCGTTTTAACGATGACATCTGATTTTTAGTTAAAATTTTACTGTAGTTGGCTTTTTTTACTGTAGCTGATTTGACTTTTTAGGTATAATTAATTTTTTCAAAAAAATATAAAAATAGAAAAAACATGTTAACCCATTAGGGACAATACAAAGGAACATGGAAAAAAAGAAAATACAAAAAAGCCTAAAATATCTAAAAAAAATTCAGAAAAAGATGAAATACTAAATAGTGAAAAAAAAACAGAAGTTAGAAGTAGAAGCCGAAAAAAAACCGAAACAAGCGGAAAGAGAGGGATACATGCGGCCTTCCCGAATGGCCAAAATTTGAAATAAACAATCCACGTAGCTAGAAAGTATGACCTACTAAAGAAGTATATACTGTTGAATGTTGTCTACTCCTTTACAAAAAAAATCTGTATACGTATGTTAATCCAGGTATCTCAACTATGTAGTGTTTTGTACTCCTTATAAAAATAGTATACACGTATGTTAATCTAAAAAGGAGTATCTCAACTATAAAAAAGAAGTATAAAAAAGTATACACGTAAGAACATACTGCCAGCAAGCCATACATGACTCGAGGAAGTAGTATGATCAGTACTACATACTTCATTCCGATATAAAGTATTGGGAGATACTGAAGAAGTACAAGGGGTATTGCTTATAGAAGGGGTATATATCAAGACCCAAGTGGAGTACAATTTTTTTCCCAGAAAAGGATATAGTTCAATTTTATCATACTCATCTGACCTTTGTGAAACATTGAAAGATTAGATTTGGTAACAAGACATAGTACAGTTTCTTCAAGATTAAATACAAGACAACGTCATTAGCATTATTTCAATATCATGGAACCAACGTGTCCACTCAGAAATGTAGTTATTATCAGAGAGAGGACATGTGATAGTTGGTTGTTATCAGAGAGAGAGACCAATGTGGCATGCATGGCAGTTGTTGTCAGATACTCAAGGTCGAAACGTCGTGCTGTTTCAAATGGATAAGGTAGGGATTCTATCTACTGCACAAGAAAGCATTCTTGGTAGTGGGCCCATATACCAGCTCATAGATTCTCCGAGTGGCCTTTCGGTTGGGTGATATAAACTGTGCATCTCTGGTATTCAGGGAGGAGTCTTTGGAGGTTTATGACCATAGGGTTTTTTTGGTCTTAATTAAATATTAAAGTCGTATTTAAGGATTTATTCAATCCTCATCACATAGCTGAATCTAGCAGTGTGATTCCTTGTCTCTCTAGTTGATGACCAGAGTTCGATTTCTACTAACCACGAGCTGAGTAGGTTATTTGTACAGATTTTTTGCTTTGAGCTTTAATGCGACTGCATTACCCCATTTTAATTTCCCACCTTCACACCTTCTAAAAAAAAGACTGAATTGGTTATTTGTATGGATTTTTCACTTTGAGCCTTAATGCGACTGCATTACCCCCATTTTAATTTCCCACCTTCACACCTTCTAAAAAAGAAGATTGTGGTACATCTGAGGTGTTTTGTCATAGCTATTGTAGTGTTTTCAACCGATGGCTAGTCCAATTGGTTTGGCACGCCCTGTCTTGTAGCTAGCGGCTATGTTTTGAGTCCCTAACTACATGTCATGTTGGTGTATTGTTAATCTTCCGTGATTTGATGCCGTGGTCTCTCGGTTTCAAAGCTGTAAGAATTATTACGATAACCTGCACCCTTCCGCATGAAGGGGAAAAAAAGAGCAGCACAAAGATATACGGTCTTAGCATGCGCGGTTCTTGCAGACACAAAACTGTTTACATACATCTATCGTTCACCTCCGTTCCTGGCAGAAACACATCTTTGATCACGACACAAACAAACGTAAGACCATGCACAAACATGCACCATCCATCCAAACCACTGTGCTCGTATAGAAGTTGTCGCAGCCAGCTAGCTCGCGGTTCCGTTGGCGACGACGGTGATGTTGAGCTTCCTGAGCGTCTCGACGGCGATGAGCTCGTTGGCCCTGTCGGTGGGGTGGTACTCGTCCCAGAACACGTACTGGCTGCGGTCCTTGCACAGCGTGGACAGCGGCGTGCACGTCAGCGTCGGCCGCACCCGCCCCAGCGAGCAGCACGGCCCGTGCGAGTTGTTGAACCCGTACATGTAGGGCCGGTTGATGATGTCCTGGAAGTAGTCGTACGCGTCGCCGAACTGGAACGTCGCGTTCGGCAGCGACGCCGACAGGCCCTGCATCATGGCGCTCGCCTGCTTGTTGAAGCCCAGCGCCAGCTCGTTCGTCGACTTCTGGCACCCGCCCGACGACGTCAGGATCCGCTGCAGCGGGATGCAACCCATCGGCCCCAGCCCGAAGAAGGTCAGCTTCCGCGCCCCCAGCCCGTGCAGCAGCTGCAGTACTTGCATCGATCACAGATCAGTGTACTGATCAAACAAGCAGAAAATGCAGCGACTACAATTCTTTTTGCGATGATGATAACTACGTGCCTTGAGCTGGGCTTCGAGCGTGTCGACCATGTACTTGACGAAGGTGTCGCCGTTGTAGGTCCAGGAGTCGGAGTAGACGGGGAGGAGGTAGTTGTTGATGAAATCGTTGGCTCCCATGGCCACCACATAGTACGCCTCGCCGAAGAACTTGTCGGCCGCCGCCTTGCCGATCTTCTCGCGCATGAACACCTGCGTCCCCTGGAACAGCTCGATCTGCTTGTACAGCGAGAACCTCTGTATCTGCGCGCAGCTCGATCAAATTAAAACATGATCAGTTCCTCCTGGCGTTGCTCGTTACATGCATGTTGCTTCCAGGAGTTCGATGTAATAATTAGTGCAAGAATTGATGTTTTACAAAGAGGGATGATGTCTCGTTGAGGATGCCGCCGCCGCCGGAGGCGTAGTTGATGCCGTTCTTGAAGACGGCGTTCTCGTCCACTGACGGGTCCAGGAACGCCACCGGCCTCGGCAGGCCCATCTTGTCGCCCACGATGTCCGCGACGGTCCGGCCGTTGCAGAACCTGCCGTTGGGCATGCCGCTGCCGAAGTCGATGCCGTACCACGGCAGCGCGGCGCGGGCCAGGCTCTTGGTGAGGTAGTTGTTGTTGCCGATGTCCGACAGCGAGTCGCCGAAGATGAACTGCACCACGTCGCCGTGGCACCGCCTGTTGGCCAGGCCCAGGAGCAGGGCCAACGCCAACGCTATTGCCAGTGACTTCTTCTCGCAAGCCATGTCTCCAAACATGCAAGACTGTTCTGTCTCGAGGAGGGGACAAAGCACGCCCTCTTAAAAACACTGGGATGTTTTGCTCGTACTACTAGTAGTTAATTAGGACCTTGACTTGATTTGCATGGATGTATGGACAGATTTGGAGGTTTGGAGTGGAGTTCTTGGGTTTTGAAGCGGGGAGTTGGGGGTTGGAGCTGGTTTGATGCACCTACCTACCTGCGAAGCGTGGGAAGGGAAGCTTTGGTGGAAGGTGGATCAGGAGTTGGCCTACCATAGTCGTTTACTGGTGTGGTCGGCGGCGACTTAGCCTCCTTGCAGCACAAACATTCCAAGAACCGTTTGCTTGCTTAAACGCTCCCGAGTTTACCATTTTTTTTTTTGAGACAACATAGGGCCGTTCTAAACACAGATGGCTTCTGATCAAAAGTCATTTAGGACATGTTGGTATTTTAACCCGATTTTTTTTCTTTTTTTTTTCATTTTCAGTTTTTCTTCTTTTTTAATTAAATACTAAAAAAACTAATAATCACTACTTAATCATTTAAATCAAAAACCGCCGAAAACATCTGAACGATGACGATGATTTCGCCGTGAGAGCTGAACGCGACTGGCACATCCTTGGTGTGGACACATCTACCGCATATTATTAGCGGGGGACTCTCTGTCCCTCGGGAGTCCACGTCAGGCCCTCCTGCGAAAAATGCAAAACAGCTCATAAAGATTTGGTAATTACGTATAGGTCCCTGGTTCTCGCAAAAAGATCCTTGAATTTTTGTGGAAAAGCTCATGCGCACTTTTTTGCTAGGTAGCGACCCGCGGTTTCCTGTAATTACGTACATGCCCTTATTTCTTCCGAAAAGGTTTCGATTTTTTTACGAAAAAACCCATCCACTTTTCTTTTATTGCGAAAAGGCTCTCGATTTTTTCCGAAAAAAAGCTTCTACGTTTTCCTTTTGCTGTGAATTTTCGTCTATTTTATTTCGGTCCATACGATGGCTGATGCAGCGTAACGCCACGCCTATGTGGCTAGTTCATAGAACTTGGTGAGGAGTTGCACGTATATTTCGTTAGGCGCATGCATGGCATCCTGCTGTCTGAAGAGATCGGGGGGAGCAGTTGTGCTTAGCAGCGGTTGGCATGGCATTCGAACGCGAAATCATCCAACGTTCGCTAACTGCGCACGCGCGCACAGTGCCCCTCCGTATAAAACCAGCGAACCAAGCAGCTGGCCTTCGAGAAACTCTCCATCCACTCGACCACTCCCTGTGAACGCTGCAAAAATCAGTTCCACGTATGAAACCCGACCAAGAACCCATGGATAACAACGCCGGCGCGCTGTCCGTCTAAATCCGCGACGGCTCCCCGCGGAACCGCACCTCCTCGGTGAGCTCTCCAGTGGTGGATTTAGAATTAAAATTTTAAAAAATTAATAGAATTTGTTCATCGGTTTGCTAAATATCGAGTTGCTGGTCTACGGTAGTCTGCCGTATTATTAGTGAAAGATAGGAAAATACTAGTACAACTATAGTGGACTATCTTAGAAACTATGATACATATCATGTTTTGCCGAATGAGGGCAGTGGAACAATTCCCCAGTGTGGAAGGAGAAGACGGCGTTCCTCGAATTAATTCAGTCGATTACGGAATTTTTACAAATTAAATGCTATTTAAATCGCCACGTATAATTTTAGTCTCCGATGATTATTTTATCTTAATAATTATGAATAGTTATTAATAGAGTTCTACAATTTAATTATGACTAACAAAATTAACAAGATATTTAAATATGCAATAAAACAATATAGGCGACAATACACGATCACTCTCTCTCTTCTCACCTAATCTCTCTCCTCTCACTTACTCCCTCTACTCATTCTTTGGCCGAATGGCCAACTATTGGCTTCTATCCTATTTCCTTCTCTCTCTATTCCTCTTCTCTCCTTTTCTTTTCTTCTCTCTCCTACCGATTCCTTCACTAGATAACTGCTCTCTACCATTTTCTCCCGCTCGGCGTCGACCTAGCCCCCCTGACATCACCCCTCCCTATCTCTAGTTGCCCAGCCTCTGGTCTCTTGCTCCCATCTCTGGCTCTAGTCCCACATGCGCCCCTGGCTGCTCCCCCCTCCTACGCTCTGGCGCCGTCTCCGGCTCTTGCGGGCAAGGTGGTAGGGGAGCACTAGCCCTGGCTGACCCCCCCCCGTTGGGTCCACCCCTGGTGCTCCCCTCGTGGTGGCGGTCGGAAGCGCCATGCAGTGGCGAGGGGTGTGCAGAGCACACTCTCCATCATGTCCATGCTTGCCAACTTCCTCCCCACCAGCACGCTCCTCACCTTCAAGATGCTCCTCTCGGCGGCCTCTAGTGATGGCTCCTACTAGGCCATCTAAGTTGCCATGCTCAGTGCCCTCCTCACGCTCTACACTGCCTCCTACCTCCTATTCCACTTCACCAATAGCTTCTGTGCGCCCGACGGTAAGGTGTACTATGACTTCGTCACACTGAGGGGTCTGTCGCTGTTCAAGATAGGGCTCACATGTGGAGGTGCCTAGGGAGGACATGCTCTAGCTTGGCTTCGTCAACGTCGTGCACACCGTCATGTCGATACTCGTGTTCGTGGCCATCTCACTCTCTGACTACCAGGTCTCCGGTAGCCTCTTCCCCAGCCACCAGGAGATGGGTGATGTGATGGAGAGCTTCCCACTCATGGTTGGCGCGGTGTGCAGCGGTGTAACATCCCAAAATCGAATATTTGAAATTGTGAAAAATTAAAACTTTTTAATGTGTTTTGATGCCACTCAAATTTTTCTAGTTTTTACTTTGGCTTTTTTGAAATTTGTGCTATGCAAAGCAATACAAGGAAAGGGACATAATAATAATAATAAGGAAAGATAAATAAAATAATAGCCAAATTTAAATCTAGGGTAAATTCCATGAGAAATTGAAAGCAACGAGAAGACTGAAATTCAAATTTGAACTCAATTCAAAAACCAAAATTCAAAATCAAAATTTCCAATTTGGACCTGGCCCATTTCTTTTCTTCCCTCCTCCCTTCCTTTCTTTTTTTGGCCCACCTCCTCTGGCTCAGCTGACCTGACCTCCATTTCCCTTTCTCCCTCTCCCTCTCTCTCTCTGCTTCCTTTGCCTTCGGCAGAGCTAGCCAGGCAGCGTCGCTCACGTTGCGCCGCCAAACCGCGCCGATGCCCTCGCCCTAGCTGCGCTTGGCCCGGCCTGGCTACATCGCAACCGTACTGCGCTCGTCGTGTTGCATTGTGCTGCCACACCGGGGTCTGCGTCGCGTACGTTGTGCATGCTCAGCCCGCATCACACCATGTGCACCCGCATTCTTTGACTACCGTCGTCACCCTACACCCACACCTACTCCCATCTCTTTTCCATCACCTCACGCATACCCATGCCGGTAAGAACATCACGAGAAATCAAGTATGAACAAAATAACTCACAAACACAAGGAAAAATATTTGTGGTGTGGCACTACTAGCGCCTTACTGTTTTTTCTCACGTCAAAACATACTACAAGCCTCTAAATTATATAGGTTAAATACTCTCTGATCTTATTCTAAGTTAGGCACAACTTTAACTTGACAAACACACAGCGATAAAGACAGACTCAACTATAGCTGCGCTCAGAATAGAGGTTTTTTCACTGTTTAGCGATTAAAATACTGTAGCAGCGACAAAATACACTGTAGCACTTTCGTTTTTATTTGATTTTTTTGGTATTTTTTTATGTTTTGTTTTTTTTCCCGTATTCCTTTGCATCGTCCGCTCTAGATTAACATGTCGCTTTTATTTTTACATTTTTTTAGATTTAATTATACCCAATAAATCAACTCAGCTACAGTATTTTTTCAGCAAAAACTAAAAACCATCGCTATTCCGATCACCCCCTATGTCTCAGACTCAACTCGCACACGATAACTAAACTCAAAAACTAATACAAGATTACTATTGCTCACAACTACCAGACTGGCATTGTATAACTTGACAACATTCAAGTATGCAGTGGATAGGAAGTGGATTATACAATAAGAGTAGTTGTCAAATAGCTTTACATTAGATGCAGAATGCATTCCTAGGAAAAGAATGGTGACACTGCCTCTACAGTCTCCATCTATCCTAAAATGTAATCTGCTGTATTCTACATTCTACCAAGATATGTTACAAGCCACACAGTAAGCACCATCCTACCTATGCTCAAAACAGAAGAGACCTACTACATCTTCTACAAAATATGGCAATTAGCCTTGAAAACACTCTTGACCGCGGACAAAAAGAAAATGGGTGATCTCCAAACCTTTGTCGCCTATCGATTCTGCAACCAACAAACAATCAGCCATGGGCTAACTGGCTCCACTTACATGTGGTCAAGTCAAGTTTGTCATAGGTGTCAGAAGGAAACCGCAGAACAGCAGCCATCATAATATGAAAAGACTGTTCGCATTAGTTCTGTTACTCTTTGCAACATCCTCCCCGCTTTGTTTTCTGAAATTTGTCCCAGAGGCACATCATCTCCCTTGGCTCCTGGTAGTGGGCAACAACATACCCTTCCTCACAGCCTTCGACCAAGATCCTTCCATCATTCTCGTACTTGACATCCAAGCCTTCCTTCTTCATCTCATTGATCCATACTCCCATCGCGACATCCTCCAGCTTGAACATCTGCAGGTCAATATCCCAATTAATATTCCTTGCAAAAAACATAAAAAGATCCCAGTTAATATCCTCTCAACTTGCACCACAGCAGGAACCAGCAGCTGGAAAACATGGTATTTTCCTTACTGGCTTTAATATCTTCCCAGATTGAAGCAACTGATGATAATTCACTATCTCTGCTGGGAAAAAAAAAAACGTCCCCTTTTAGAAATTTTGGAGAAAGTTAGCATACCTTTAGCTCCCCTCTCTTGTGTTTCCTGTAAACTTCCTTTGCTATATCCTGAGATACAATGTATCCGGGACCATGTGCCCACGGAGGGTAACTCTCCTCAGGCCATTCCTAGATCAATTAAAGGAGTAGCAAATCAAAAGATTGAAATTACAGCAAAAGCATTTGCCTAAGCATCTACTGCATGATAAATCATAATACACATGAAAATCACAAAGAGTTTATGATATGCCAAAATGATGTTTGCATAATTGCTTAATATAAAAATATAAGTTTAAAACAAGTTACCTCTGGAGTTATGTACCATTTGCTATATGGATCTCGATGAGGCTGAGAATTAGAATTGACACGACCATACAACAGTCCATGGCTGACATTTACTTGATTTAGGGAGGAAAGTATCTCATCTACACGAACAAAAGCATCATCATCTGTTTTCATCACATACTTGGCTGACAGGACATTTGTCTGTAAGGGAAAAGTGAACTTAGATAATGCAGGCAGAAGTCCCAGTGTACCACTAAATTAAATAAAATACCCAAACAAAACAGATACATACCCCATAGATGCAGATGGCTATGGTCTTCCAAAGAATCAGACTATAATAATCAACAAACGGCATCAATTGGATGTCTCCGTATGTTCGTGCTTCATTCCAGAGCTCCTCATTCACCACCTCGTTTTTATGCTTTTAACAATGGCAGGAAAAAGGGGCAGATGAGTATTGACTCTGAAGTAGCGAGTTGTAATTCAAACTAGTATACGACAGAAAAAACACAACTGATGGAAAAGTGACTAGTAAAAACAATCTGTTAAAGAATTATTTGGACAACAATGTTAAAGAGTTGTCTTGTGATAAGTTACAAGCAAGTACATAGTGAATGCAATGAACACAGTTAGCAGGCAATAGCATGAATGATGCCTTTTGGTAGGCTGCTGTCCATCTGCAGTTCTGCACATAGTATTCGACTCATGCACCATATATCACTTCTAACTTCTAAGCATGGTTGTCACGGCGTAGTTACGGCGAATGTCACATTCGCCTCCTCCCCGCCACTCCCCCCCAAGTCACGGCAAATGTCCATGGCGTCCACCCAGCTCCGCCGTAACAACCATGCTTCTAAGCATAGAACCAAATAACATAGAGCAACACACTACTACAAAAAGGTTTATATTAGACGCCTCATCACAGACGGTTCATAAAAACCGCCTATATTAAATGTAATCACAGACGGTTCTTGATAAGAACCGTCTGTGATACTATCACAGACGGTTCTTATCAAGAACCGTCTGTGATATTGCGGAATATCACAGACAGTTCGAGTAGAATTTCGTTTTGACACACCTTCAATAAAACAGGCATAAATTTTGCATACAATGTTTGTTTTCGACGTTCTTGTACTCGTTGGAAAGCTAACGACGAGCCCGATCCAAAAAAATGACCTGCTTGCGCCAGTCACCCTCGAAGACCCCCAAAATTGGCCATTTGTAGCCTCAAGTTCGAATTGGAAGTTTTTGAATTCTGTTTTTGCCAAAAAATTTTGATTTTTCCTTTGAAATTTGGGGTTTGTCTCAACTGTAAAGTTGTAGATCTCATCGAAACCTTTCAAATGAGTATATATAAACCATACAGAACTTTGCCATTTCATACTTTGAGACTAGTTGTTTATATTGTATCGGTATATATATAGCCAATATCACAGATGGTTCTTAATTAAGAACTGTCTGTGATATTGGATATCACAGACGGCTCTTAATTAAGAACCGTCTGTGATATATTTTCCGCTTCGCGCATCTCTAAAATTTCATAATTTCTCGCCTGAGTTCGAGTAGAACTCCTCTATAAATACTCACCCAAACCCATCCACCCCCTCCCTTCAAATGTGTCTATGGGGTTTAGGTCTGCATTGTTTCCCGCTTCCTCCTTTCATTGTTTCTTCAAGTATTTGATTTTGTGGGGTTTAGGTCTCCATCGTAGCCTCCGTTGTTGCCTGGGAGCTTACAGTGAGGCAGCTGCTAAGAAGGTCTACCCGAGCTTGTAATGGTGGATTGTTCTCTGCTATGTTACTTTCATTGTTCTCTTCATCGTAGCCTCCATTATTATTTCCATTGTTTTCTACTATGTTATCTACTATTGTAATGGTGAACTGTAATCTTGTGATGTTGTAATGGTGGATTGTAATCTTATAATGTTGTAATGGTGGATTGTAATAGAAATAAAATATTCTCTGCTATGTTTGATATTGTATTTACTTGTTTTCGCTTGTTTTCAAAAAGTATAGTTAACATTTCCTGAGGCTAACTAAAAAATAGAAAAAAATTTAGGTATGGACTAAACTATCATAGACGGTTTTGTAGTATAAACCGTCTGTGATCACACATCACAGACGGTTCTAAGTTTAGAACCGTCTGTGATGTGCGAGTATCACGCATGCGATTCTATATATAGAACCGCTCGTAATAATGTTTTTCACAGACAGTTCTAGTTACAAACCGTCTGTATTGTATTTATCACAGACGGCTCACAAACCGTCTGTGATAAATTTCGATTATCACTGACCCATAAATTCAGACGGTTTTGTGATGACATTTTAGAACCGTCTGTGATGATGATTTCTGTAGTAGTGACAGTTGCTATATGGTACAAGTTACCGTAAGAAACTAAGATGTGCTATCCTGTGTTGCATTTCATTCTTACCAGGCCAACAAAAAAGCGAACTGCGTGCTATATGGTACAAGTTACCGTAAGAAACTAAGATGTGCTATCCTGTGTTGCATTTCATTCTTACCAGGCCAACAAAAAATCGAACTGCGTGCTATATGGTACAAGTTACCGTAAGAAACTAAGATGTGCTATCCTGTGTTGCATTTCATTCTTACCAGGCCAACAAAGAATCGAACTGCGACCTTTCCTGAGCGGACAGCATCATATTGCATCCAAGTTCTGCGAACCGCCATTCTGCGTTTGAAATTATTTGCTGTAGAGAAGATCCCAATGGAAAGATCAACAGATTTATCCATGGGGAGAGGTGGAGCCTTCAACATTTCCAAGTCAGTGACGTGCTCAAAGTCCTCTGTTGTAGGCAAGCCACTTGCTATCACAGACAGCAATTTAATATCTCCTGCAATTCTTACTTCACCAACAAACCCAGGCTCCAAATCCTGGTAGAGAACGTGCGATGAGTAAAATAGCAATACAAACATATTTTTCACATAGGAGTGCTGAGGAAAAGAAAATAGTTCCATTGTTATTGTGTATGGAACAACAAATATTTTCACTCCGGGAACCATCGCCAGACACAACAAATATTAAGATGCAATAGCATACTGGGTTACTTACACAAGACTTACCTCTCGCACTGCAAAGGAAGTGACATGTTTCCCATCTACAGTCATATGGATCCCCTCTGCCCCAACACGAAGAATTGCTATAGCAAGATATCCTTGTTTGAAGGGAAAATATTTTTTAGGTTCTGCATTCTTTTTCCTGGTTGGTTGCATGCTTGAAACATTAGAATGTAGCTTAGAGGCCAAGACTTGTTTCTGGTCATTGCCCACCATGCTACTACATTTTTCTAAATCATCCACTGCAAAACAACAAGAAAAAAAAATCAGCCAAGCCCAGGATCAAGAGAGAAAAAAAATATTATTTGCCAAGATCCCAATCAATTATGTTGAAAAGCTTATGGTCTATAAATAAAAAGGTGCAAAAAAAATACAGTTATATTAGAAGCTTGAACAAGTAATGTTTGAAGCTGGAGGCCATTTCAGCTACAATACCTCAACACAATGCATATTTATGGCGATATATAACAGCGACAACTGTAAATGCTACCTACAATACTTCAAAAAGTGGATACATCTATTTAATTGCAGAGCCAGATTTTAGAAGGAATTACTAATATACAATGCAATACCATGGATATCACATCTCCAGGGTAAGATATGGATTATGGACCACTGAAAGAAGAGTACCTTTTGCGCTGTCCTTAGCATCCGAATCAGGAGATGGGCAACGATCTTCAGAACCCCAATCATCAGCTATAGTCCATGTATTTTGGACTATTACAGGATCTCCTGTAAGTTTATCACCAAGAAGACGGACATTGTAATGAAGCACAATTGGAGGGTCTGGTTCACCAGGGACTGCAGCTCCAGTTAACTCTATCTTAAAATTACCCAGAAGACCACCAGGAGTACCAATAATAGTTATTGAAGAGCCCTGAATCAGTCCACAGGGAATCTTTAAGACAAATCTATCACCTAACCTTGTAGCATTCATTCTTCGAATAGAATATGGGCATTGCTTCTCTTTGCCCTTTTGCTGTGTGCTACCATTGACTGAAACAACTGAATCATCATATTCAAGGGCTGCATTTAGTTCCCTCCATGCAACTCCAGCTTCCTTGATTGCCTCCAGTCCATCTGGTAGGATGTGGGCATGACTTACTAGGTCTCTCAAATGATTCCAAGAATGCAATGAATGTAGTTCTCTATCAGAGAGATTTCTCGTTATGGAAAGGTTGGAAGCTAACAATTCAGTTGATATTACTTGAGAGAAGTTATGTGGATTCTGAACTGCACGTGGGTTTGGAACATCCAACCAATTTAGTGGGGCCGAACTATTTTGTTGGAAGACATACTGAAGAGATTTTTCTGCAAGCGGGCTATCCAATATCACGTATCTTAACATCAAGATAACGAACAAGGATACTATGATAAAACCACCGTGCCATTTCTTCATCACTCAAAGCCGTTCTGACAAGTTGGTTTGAGGTTCGCATTCAATATATTTTCAGCCTAAAGCTTCACATAACCATGAAACGCTCAATTCAGAACTAAACCAACCCAGTCAGAAAGTCAAATAAATTCCTGCTGAACTGCCACCCTTGTCAAGTACTCATCAACGACTTGAAGGTCGCACAAACGTTTCCAGAGGTAATGATATAAGCTTTATAACCACATTACCACAAAGAAGTGTATCATTGAAACTGAGGCAGGTTGGTGTGTCCTTCTAACTTGAAGAAGCACTCCAAAGAAGAATGAGCTTTATCCTGTAAAAGAAGAATGAATGGTACTTAACAACTGCACTGGGATGCTGATTGTATCAGAGTCATTCACGAAGCACAAGGGTTGAAGTGTATGCACATCCGTGTTGCTATGATACAAATATTGCCTAAATAACAAGAAGATTCCAATCACATATGTATATGTAGCATATCAGAATCGTCCCACATGACATACTAGCAAAAGAAACCATGGCCAGAGACTCATGTACTTGCCTTCGACAAAGAACAAGCATCCCAACCACACGAACTCTCCAAGTAATACTGTACTGACAAGGTGACAAGCACTACAACATGCCCTCGACGTGATATATAATGTCGAATTTTTATACCCCATATTGTGTGTGTGCGTGTGACGGTGTGGTGGTGGGGAGCTACGTAAGAAAATAAACTGACTCTAGCAGCCACTTTTTATCCAGGGAAATCAGAGGAAATAGCAAAATAATCTAGGAAATCGCAAAAGGGAACCGCACCAAACAGTAACGAGCGGTATTTCCAAGAGAAAAAAAATAGTTCGAACTAGTAATCTCAGCGCGCAAATCCAGCAACACACTAGAGAGATCACGAAAAGATTCAAAGAAATGCAATGGCAAAAACACACACACACCCAATTATATTTCGCAAAAATCACACGAAATAGGCACCGCTAATCTAGCGTCCACCCACAAACTCCCGCCGACAATTTCTCTTGAAAAAAAACTCACCACTCGGTACTCCACAGCCCACAGCAATGCGCAGATCACCAAAACCCCAACGAATCTGGGGGCACGAACTCAGACACAAGGCAAACAGCACGCACGCGCGCCCAAATTCCGCAGGAAATAGCCACGCGATTCAAAAGCGAGCCACCACCCAAGCGCTCCCCACCCATCTCCGTTGTCACAATGTAAATCGAAATCTGCAAAGCACAAGCACAATGCACGGACCACTCACCAGTCACCAGCCAGCGCCCAGGGTCGGCTCGGGTGCCCGCCTCGTCGCCGCAGCCACTGGAGCGAGCGAGAGAGAGGGAGTGTGAGGCGGAGACCTGAGGAGGCCACCTCAACCAACGGAATGAGAGCGACGAGGAGAGGGAACGAGCCCGCAAGGGAAACCGAGGGCAGTAGGCGGCGGCGACGGCTTTGGAGTTTGGAGGTGGCAGGGGAAGGAACGAGGCTTCAAGTCCACGCTACGAACCGACCAGCCGAATAGGCGAGTCGCGGTCGTTCGGTGGGTAGGCTCGATGACTTGACCGTGCGCCGGGCCACGCGGGATGGGAGGCGCTCGTTTGGCCTGAAAAACAGTAATTTATAGCTGGATTTGTATTATAATTAATTTATTTTATATTTATAATTGATAGTAATTTATTTTATATATTTAAATTTAAAAAGTAAAAGTAAAAAACAGATTAACCCATCACATATATTACAAGCTTAGGGGGCGTTCGTTTTAGCGATGGTTTCTGGTTTTTGGTTGAAATTTCATTGTAGCTGGCTTTTTTTTACTATAACTGATTTGACTTTTTGGCATAATTAAATTTAAAAAAAAGTAAAAATAGAAAAATATGTTAGCCCATTACGGACAATGCAAAGGAACACGGGCAAAAAAAAAGAAAAAGGTAAAAAAGTCTAAAAAATCTAAAAAAATTTAGAAAAAAATAAATTACTAAATAGTGAAAAAAACTAAAACTAGAAACTAAAACTAAGAAAAACTGAAATGAGCGAGACAATATACACTAAATCTTACAGTTCCCGGTGAAAGAAGGCGCCGCCTGGTCTTTGGTGGGAGCTTGTCCCATCTAAAGTCAAGGGAACCGCGGAGCATAGCCATACTTTTCCTTTTCTTTTCCCTTTTCTTTCAGAAAAGTGATTTCTACTATCAATAGCTGTTGTCGGTGTCTGAAATAGAGTAAGAATCCGGTTTGGGCCTAAGCCAAAATAAACACCGGTTTTTTAATTTTGTTTTTTATTTTTTAGCTTTTATTTTTTTATTTTTTGTATTTTTATAAAGATATAATAGTATTTTTTATTGGATGATTCAGAAAAAACTAATAGCTATTATATTATAATTTTAGACAAAAATTAATAACCAAAAGCTAGAAAACCAAAATTGGATTGAACAGCCCAAAGTAATCTTAATTTGAAACTCTTTACGGTGTAATTACCCATTGGTATGTGTACCGTTCTAAGCTACAGTCATTACTTTGGAACACAGAAATTCTATAAAAGATAATATATACAAGAGAGGACATATCCATTCTTCTTTTTTTTTTATTAGAACAATGGAGGAGTGCTGGACATATCCATTCGCACTGGATGTACAATAGTGCCACGTTACGTAAATGTAAATCTTGCTACATAGAATAATGATGTGTAAGAGAGAGAGAATACAGAAAATCACGTTGTCTCTTATGCAATAATTAATTATAACATAAAAATAAGATATACTATGTTATGTTACGAAGAAACTATCTATATAAATATGTATAAAGATAATTTATTATAAAAATTGTTTTTAGTGTTATTTTTAGGTGATATAAAGAATATTATAAATAACGGTTGTTGATATAGTTGTACATGCTTTCATGGAAGTCGCGTGAGATCCCTGTGTTCCAACTAGGCAGGATAGATGACTTTTCTACGGTAGTGCAATCCAGTTGTGGTTAGGTGCACCAATCTACCCGTCATGAAGTTTTCTTTTCTATGAGCATGGGGAATGCTGAACGCATACTTGATACTTGCATCATACGTTGACATCTCCTTGAAATATCCAGTTCAGCTACCGTTTTCCTTGAAGAAATGGATTGGAAGTTTTGGGCCCTAGTCTCCACCGATCTAACACCAGCAACCAGCTAAGCTGATGTTTATAGCTCATCTTATATTTCTTCTTAACCAATAAGAAACGCTCATCTATAAAAAGAAAAAAGGGAATTCATTTTTTTCTTCTAAATAATTACCTCTTTTTCTGCAAGTATGGGATATGAGTATAGTGGGAGATAAATTTGCATACGTAGTGCTTTTTAAGGATATTGATATGTTTTACATATGTTGACTTTTACACCCCCTGGACAACTATGATATCCCGAAAAGTTCTAAAAATACATGAAATTTTTTCGCATAATCTCTCATGTTGTTTGATGTGTTTTCCTAATTTCCAAGTATTTTTCGTATGTCAAAAAAATACTATTTTCTTTCTCTAAAATTCCTAAAAAGTCATTTAAATTCCTCAAAAAAAATTTCTCTCTCTCTTGGACTGTTTTTAGCCCAGCCTACGGCTATCTTTCTCTTCTCTTCTTTCTTTCTCCTTTCTTTTCTGGGCGCAGCCCATCTTTGTTGTCTCCTTTTCTCTTTCATCCCTTCCATTCGGCCGGCCCATCTCCTCCCAACCTAACCCCTTACCACCCTCACTTCCCTAGTCAGCGCCAACACCACCAATACTTCATCGCCTCTGCCACCTCGATAGCCACGTGCCACCATCTCTTTCTCTCACCGCTCGAGCCACAAACGCTGTCGCCCTGCCTTGTCACCACATTGCCCAAGCTACGCTCCCCTCGCCAGCTCGCTCCATGCGTGTCGCACGAAAGAAAGGGAACAAAGCCACCTCACCGCTCACCTGCTCCCTCGTCTCTATTATTGCCATGGCTATAAAGCCCAAGACCCGGTGTGTTGCCTTGTTTTTCACCTTCCGCTTTACTCCCCGAAGCTAACAACATCGCTATTGAGTCGTACCGTCATCCACAAGTCCGGCTAAGCGTCATCTGATCCTGAAAACCATCTCGGGTAAATTGCCCAAATTCATCCCCACATTTGAGCCTTCCTTAAAATTGATCTTCTCATTGTCCTTCCCACTTCATCGCTACTTGCCTTTGTGCAATCGCAACATCATCGAAGCTTGTCGCGCCACTGAGCATGTCGCCGTCACTACCGATACACTACCTCCATCATCCCCTTCCCTTGCCGTCTGTGTCACAAGGTACGCCTTAACCTAATGTTACCGAATCCCACTTTTGTTGACCATTGCATCCGCCGTGCACAGCCACCACCACTGCCAACCTTCCTCGTTACGTTCTAGGCCGAGCCGTCACCACTGGGGGGCATTTCATGCCCACGCGGTGCTTATGCACCCATTGTTTACACCAAAGAGCACCAGAGCTTACCATCAGTTAGTTTTCCTTTTTTGCAAGCGTTGCTTATTGACAATCAAGTCGCTGATTTTATGAAATAATATGAGAAAAAGGCTAAAATCCTTGTGAGAGAACAATGATATCCTTTATTGCTATGAACTGGTTATAGTTTACCTTTGACAAAGCAAGAGACTAGCCTTAATTACACTGAATTGAATAAGATTGATCCTTGTGAATTGCCTTCGTATCCAGCCTTAAATATCAATGAAGAGACGCTAATTATCCGCCGGAGAAGACACCTTGTGGAACCAATACGTCTAGTCGGGGAGGCAATTATTATCAGAGAAAGAATGCCTGATTGTCGGTTGTTGTCAGCAAGAGATGAACATGGACAATAATCGCATGGCAGTTGTTGTCAGAGACTTAGGGCCGAAGCATCGTGTTGTTTGGAGTGGATAGGGAACATGTTCCATATATTGCACAGAAGGAATATCCTGGAATCGGGTCCAAGGACCAGTTTATAGACTCTCCGAGCAGTCATTCAGTCGGGCAACACATATAGTGCCTCTCCGACCAGAGTACTCAGGGAGCAACCTCTGGAAGTTTACGACCATAGGGGTCCATTGACCTTAATTATATATTAAAGCCGTTTTTAGAAATTTATTCAATCCTTATCAGCTAGCCCCTAAACTTTTAGGTGAATTTTGTTGGATCTGAGGGCTATTTAGTAATTTCTCAATTAAAAAATAGAGAAAAAAAGGGAAAATAGAAGTGGGGCCCACCTGTCGGTGGGTGGAGGGGAAGAGATAAGGTCTGAGACCTTATCTCCTAGCGACTGTTCGGTTGGCTAGGAGCGAGTCTCCCATCCTCGTGCGATAGCAGCTGGGGAGGTGACACCGGAGGCGTGAGCAAGCCCGGGCTCCGCAGAGCCGGCCATTCACTGCCACTGCATCGCCGATCCAGGTCTCCTCTATTTAAGCCAGCCCTTCTTCTTCCATGGTAGATCCAGATCCAGTGAGTCTTTCCTCTTTTGCTTTCTTCTTGATCTTGGCTTCAGGTTTGGAGAAATCTTGAGCTCTTGAGCCGTTGATTCGCTGGTATCAAGCTCTTGACTCTCTGGTGTGCTCTTCCTGTTGGTTTCTCGTGAGTCTTGTTCGAGAAATTTGTACCTTCTGTAGAAGGTACCTGTGGTTAGCTGAAGTTTGATCTGAAGAAGGGAGAGGGCTTCGGCTGCTTTGGATTTTTGAGTGCTCTCGGCCAATGCACTCGTTGTCTTGTGCATCGATTTTCCCGACCTTCGACTTCACGCTTCGGTAACCCGAGGTTTGGAGATGAGCATTATATCTCCGTCTACCTTCGTCTCCTTGCACCACATAGTGAGGCGTTTGATTTTCTGGGATAGCGCTCTATGCATGCCTCGCCTCGTGTGATTCATCTCGGTGATTTCGAGTATCACCTGTATTGTGAGTTTTCGGCTACTTACCCTTTGCAATTTGTGATTCAGTTCATATATCTGTGGAATTGCAAAGTTATACTCTACTGGGTTAATTACTCGATGATGAAATGACTTTACACTGAAATTATATATGATCTTTAGTATAGATTAAATATTGAGCTTTCGGTAAAATTGCTATTTGCTCTATTCTGGTCATTGATGTCATTGTAGTTAATTGATGCATATTGATTTATTTCCGTGCTCTGTGATCCTTGTTTGGTCATTGTATCACAATGCCTTGTGATCCCCTGTCCGGTAACTATAGCTGGTTATCTAACTTTGCTATGTTATAATAATCAATGTTGTTTCTATCTAGAGAATGCTAGATTGATTATTGATCTCATTTGGTGTCCAGCAGATGATATTCATGATCTTTTTACTTCCGTAATAGAAAAGTCCTATATAAGCTTAAGATCAAATTTATAAGCTGACATATATAATTAAGATTGCATTTTGTCATGGCGAAGACTGCAAAGAGTAAATTTTGTGCAACTAGCCTTTTGAGAGCAATATATAAAAGTCAAAACATTATTAACATGTCAAATTTGATCATATTCAGATCAGCATTGAGTGATAATTATTTTCAATTGTATATGTTGATTTTTAAGCCCTGCATGATATATATACTGAGCATATATTTCTATCTCAATGGCTTAAAGAGTTCATATGTTTATATGTTATTTAAATCATTTATATGCTTGTTATATCATGTTTTTGTCTTTATGAAATATTTTAGAATTAATTATAAATATATACTCATACCGCATTATTTACAGCAAGTTTATGATATGAATTTCTTCTGATCGAATCTTAATCGGAAAATTACTCCTTTAACATCAAAAAGAAAGAAGCATGACACTGAGCTCTAGGGGGCGTTCGGAATAGCGATGACTTCTGACTGAAATTTTACTATAGCTGACTGATTTTTTACTGTAGTTGAGTTGGCTTATTGGGCATAATTAACTTTAAAAAAATGTAAAAATAAAAGCTGCATGCTAACGTATCACGGACAATGTAAAAGAATACAAAAAAACACAAAAATTAAAAAAAAACGATAAAAAAAGTAACAGTAAAACGAATGCGGTCGTCGAACGCTGTCGCTCATCTGAGCGCAGCCATATAGTTTCAGAAAGTACTGCTTTTGCATAAATCCAAATAGAAAGAGAAGAACCATACCTTGCAAAACGTTGCTTTGCGTAATGGTAGAGCAGAATGGCTGGGGAATGTGAGCACGGGAAGGACAGACTAGAGTGAAGTGCTTCCTCTTCAAGCCCAAACACTTGTCCAATAAGGCCACAAGCTGGTGCATGCAAAAACGCTATCTAACCTTACTCTTCATTCGTACCATTCTTTTTTTACTCCTTAGAATCTATGCTCTTTTTTACTTAACTTTTTAAAATACGTGTTATCAAACTTTAAAAAGTTTGACCACCGATAAAGTCAAAATTATTTACATTGGCTATTCAAAAGTTATATAATTATATTTAGCGTTAAAAATACTTTTATAATATTACAATTTTATTAATATACCTTAGTGTAAAGTTATAAAAAGTAGTAGTCAAATTTATTTCTTTGTGCCTGTAAAAAATAAAAAATGTCAAGTAAAAAAGGACAAAGAGAGTAACAGATAACAAAGGTACTAGCTGATGTACTACTATGTACTCCATCTTGCTGCAAAAAACCTATTACTAACATTCTTCTCAGGCACTTGCATAGCTAACCATATGGAAAGAAAAGATGAGGTTAGCTACGCTGTTAGGAGGCTCTTTTTTTTCTAGAGACTACAAGAGATTAAAATGGTGGCAGCCAAAAATGTATGGAGTGGATGAAAGGCTTATGCAGGGAATTAATGCAAATAGTGGCTTATGGATCGGGCGTAACAAAAAAATTAGTAATAATATGATTGGCTGCCTGGTAATAATTAGTTTTGGTAATTGCAGAGCATTGGAGAGTATGGTCTCTTCATATTAGTTTCTACTAATAGTTTTTAATTGTGGCTGATAAATAATAGTGGCTGATCAATAGTAGTTACAGATGAATAATAATGTATTATATAAGAAAGATAGAGCAACAAAAGACACTACAATATTTGAACCACTATACGACCTATGGAACTATAATATAATAAATATATTATATATTATAATATATAAAAGTGTATATTGTAGTAGCTAATAAATAGTAATGGCTAATAAAAATAACTAATCAAAATTAAGATATTTATATTAACTTTTATTTTTAAAAATAGAAGCTAATACGACGGGTAGTGGGAATGGTGGCTATCAAAACTTCGGCTAGGTTCTCAATTTTTTTTAATTATTTTTTCTAGAGAAACGCATACACTTCTTGGAAACTGTAGGGACAGATGCAAAAAGGTTTGTGGAAGTTAAGATTATCGTCATCAATTCATGCCATCTTTTTATTGGGGACTGCCAAGTGGTCACGGTATAGGCTGTTTTAAACAGTTTTAGCTTCTATTTTTTAACTTATTTAAATTAAAGTCATTTAGATAGTATCAGCTTTTAATTTTTGTTTATTTTGATTTTTTTTGTTTTTTGTTTTTTGACTTTTCTTTTTTCTTTTATTCTTTTACCTTATCCACAACGATATAATAATTTTTTCTATTCTTTTAAAAAAATTAATAATTATTATAGTACAATTTTAACAAGAAATCAAAACGTACAGATGAAGCCGTGAGCCGGAAGGAGCGCCGCCATGAGAGGTGAGAATGGGGTTGTGGTATGAGG
Organism: Melocanna baccifera; assembly: GCA_036346265.1. Classification (NCBI taxonomy): domain Eukaryota; kingdom Viridiplantae; phylum Streptophyta; class Magnoliopsida; order Poales; family Poaceae; genus Melocanna; species Melocanna baccifera. The sequence continues at coordinate 4,934,712 of CM070691.1, read as the reverse complement.
TGGGATGTTCCCGCCTGTTATTTCCCAAAACCAAAACGGCTCCTGTAGATTAGGTTTACCTGAATAGGTATTCTTGTAACTTCAGTTTTGGCTTCTTTTTCTGTTTTGACCTGAATAGGTACTCGTGCAGTATCTACACGTCATTACAGACTCGGTGATTCGCGGACGCTACATCGAAAGATTAGTGTAGCAGGCACTCCATCGAAAGAACCCACAACAGTCAACACGTGGAAATATTGATTGATGTTTCATTCGATAGTTTTGGACCTTCTGGTTGAAAAATCAAGATGTCATCAAATTTCAACAGTTGATTAGGCAAAAGTTTTTGTTTAGTAGTCATGTACGCACTGGATTTTAGTTTTACTAGTTATTGATTATGTGGGCAAGAATAACCAATTAACCATGCATGAAGAATTACATGCTCATTTTAGGGGCCATTCGGTTCAGCTAAATAAACCAGTCTATAATTTATTTTTTACTATAATTACTTTATTTTGCACTGTTGCTGATGATGACTTATTTGATATTATTAAATTTAAAAATAAAAAAGATTAGCACATCACGGATAATACAATACAGAAAAGAGACAAAAAAAATAAAAAATAATAAAAAAATCAGAAAATAATTTTAAAAATAATAAAGTAAAAATCAAAAGCTAAAACCGAAAGTAGTAGATGTGAGATAGAAAATGGAATGATATAGGAGAGACTTAGGGGCTGCTCAAGTTGGTTTAAAGATAGTTTATGTTTCTGCTTTTTTTTCAATATTCAGTAATTTCGTTTTTTTTATTTTTTTTTATTTTTGGAGTTTTTTGTCTTTTCTTTTTTTCTCGTATTCCTTTTGTATTGTCCATGATGAGCTAACATATTTTTTCTATTTTTAAAATTTAATTATATTAAATAAGTTAACTTAATTATAGTAAAAAATAAATCAATTACAATAAAAAAATCTATATAAATCAACGTCAAACTGAATACTATCTTATATGCAAAGCCTTGCACCTATTGTGGATTCTGACCAACGCGGCAGCGCGCGTGCGTGTGCGTGAGAAGGGTGTATGGGAGTGTGTGCAACTGAGCATCTGTCATGTCTTCGTGATTAGACACAAGCAGGCGATTAATGGTACTTAATCATCTCGTTATTTTGAAACATTGTCTTATAATATAAATTAATTGTAAAGATTAAATATATAGTTATTACAATATTTTTATCATATATCTTAACTTTATTGCTAAAAAATAAATAAATATTTATAATATACTATTTAATAGGGGTAGTATAGTCTAAGAATATATATTTTTTAAAATTAATATCGTTTTATCTGTACTCATGATAAACTCTAGATTCTGAACTTATATCAAGTAGAAAAGGGACGCATGATCCAGAAGTTTGGACATATGTGGCTCCTTTGATATATGAAATTCCAATACTAGCCCCTAGAGCACCAAAATTTCATTTCTAGCCTCTTCCCCAACTGCGCGTCTACGCGGTGCCGACACGTGGCTAATCGTGCGATCGCCCGACCGCACCACCACTTGGGTCGTGCGGTCCCCGACCGCACCACCCATCTGCCGTCTACTATTCATGTAATTAGAAAAATTTAAAATTTTCGTCTGTAATTTATTTAGTTGTACATTGTGCACGAATTTTGTAACGTAGGAAATAAGGTGTAAAATTTTGTAAATATTTTGTAAAAAATCGTTACAGAGTTTACATAATACATTTATTATATTGTCTGAAGTTTGGAAGGTTGGTGACCGCACGATTAGATTATTTATTAAAAAAATCGGTATTTTATGTGTATATGAATGCAAATATAATTGGTGTGTAGGAAATGTATTATGTACACTGCGTAACAATTTTTTTACAAAATATTTACAAAATTTTGCACTTTATTTCCTACGTTACAAAATTCGTGCACAATATACAACTATACAGACGAAAATTTTAAAATTTTCTAATTAAGATGGGTGGTACGGTCGGGGACCGCACGATTAGCCACGTGTTGGCACCGTATACACGTGTGGTCGGGGAGGAGACTAGGAATGGAATTTTGGTGCTCTAGGGGTTAGTATTGGAATTTCAGAGATCAAAGGAACTATATATGTCCAAAATTCCAGGATCCAGACTTGCTTGTTGGCTGAACACAAACTAGGTGTACCGAACTAGGAAAACACAAACTGAGGTGGCTGGCTTTTTTCCATGTTTCTTGGGTTGTGCCCCTGCCACCTTACCCAAAGCGGGGCAAATCACCGTACTGTGGGAAAAAATTATTTGAATGTCTGCTTTTGCTGTTCACGCATAAACTTACCAAATTCAAATATTTGATCAGGAGAGGGCAGATTGATCAACAATTGTATCAGATTGCATTGCAAACTCAATGTTACAGGTATTCAAAAATAGCTGATTTGTTAATTTCAGCAAGGTACAGACATTACATGAATGAGATATGTACAAGTCAAGAAGAACTGAAGACAGAAAAATAAGATTCTGTTTCTACACTGCGAAAACTTTTCTCAGTTCTATATAAGTAGTAGAACAGATTCGCCGTACCGTCAAGCTCGATCCCTACATGACCTGTCAAAGCATTCTAGGACTGAAAATATCTCCTGGGTAAGGGGATGCGAGGTATCCCCTGAGATGAAGACATGCACCTTGTCGTGAAGATCAATCCAGCTGTACCCGGGCCGCTTGTGAACGCCTTGCCGTTCCATCTCTTCCCTTACCACAGATGCACTTCCCCACCTCCCCTCATGGGCATGTAAGTTATGCATCAGAACATATGGAGCAGAACTCTCAGGATCAATCATGGATAATTCCTTTGCAGCCATTTGAGCCAGCGGTGCATTCTTCTTAGCCGTACAGGCTCCAAGGAAAGCTCCCCACACAGATCGATCTGGAGCAATCGGCATGCTATTGATCACCTCCAATGCATCCTCAAGATGGCCATGTCGCCCTATGAGATTGATAAGTGCAGCATAGTGCTCAACCCTAGCAGCAATGCCATACTGGTGAACCATGGTATTGAACACCATCCGTCCTTCAGAGACAAGGCCAGCATTTCCACATGCGCTCAAGAGAGAAATGAAGGTTATGTGAGTTGGCATAACTCTGACACTCCTCATCTCTTCAAACACCTGCAAGGCTTCTTTAGCACGGCCATGGTGTTCATAACCTCCTATTAGTGCATTCCAAGACACTAAATCTTTTTGCGCACGCATTTCCTTGAAGATGGCCTCCGCATCGGTTAGTGCCCCGCATCTGGAGTACATTGTTATAAGTGCATTGCTGGTTGCACTATCTGGCAGAAATGATTTTTCAATAAGTTGGTGGAGCTGAGCTCCGAGGCGCAACGTAGGGAGCGATGCACATGCTGCTAGAACCGAAGAGAAGGTGTGCCGATCAGGTGTCTCACCAACTTTTAGCATCTTCGAAAATAGCTCAATTGTACCATGATAGTCCCCATTTTGCTCATAACCTGATATCATTGTATTCCAGGAGATGGTTCCACGCTCTGGCATCCTATCAAAAAATCCCCGGGCATGCTCAACCTCTCCTTTCTGCGTGAATCCTCGTATGATTAAATTCCATGATACCGTATCAGGATCCGGCATTTCCCAAAACAACTTCTCTGCTTCCTCTATATCCGACACTTGAGTATACCCAGCAATCATAGTGTTCCATGACACCAAGTCCTTATCTGGCATCTCATCAAACAGTGCCCTAGCAGAGTAAACATCTCCGGCCCTGATATAGCACATCATCATCGAGTTCCATGACACGACATTCCTCTCAAACATCCTCCTGTTGTGCGTCTTGTGCTGGCATTGTCCTTTGGGTATCATATCAAATAATCTCCTGGCGTCACCCACCCTCCCGGCTTGTCCATACGCAGCAATCAGCGTATTGTAAGCATCAACAGCCTTGTCCATGTCCATCACCTTCAAGCGCTTTGTCAACAGCTCCTCAGCCTCATGCAACCAGCCATTCTTGGTAAACCCAGACACCAGTGCACCCAGCGACGCGGAGTCCTTCACAGGCATTGCATCGAACACGTCAAGGGCCTTCTTCACCTGGCCAGCAGCAAAGAACCCGCTGACCATCGTGTTCCAAGAGGCGGTGTTCCTCTGCGGCATCTCGTCGAACAGCTTCTGAGCCTCGCCCATGAGCCCGCGGCGCGCGTAGGCGCCGAGGAGGGTGTTCCACGTGACGGCGTCGCGCTGCGGCATCTCGTCGAAGAGCCGGCGCGCGGCGGCGAGGTGGTCGGGGTGCGGCGAGCAGGAGTACGCGGCGAGGAGCGTGTTCCAAGAGACGGCGTCGCGGACGGGCATGTCCGCGAAGAAGGCGCGCGCAGCGCGGACGTCGCGGCGGCGGGCCAGCGCCGCGAGGAGCGAGTTCCAGGTGACGACGGAGCGGGAGGGGAGAGCGTCGAAGAGGCGCCGGGCTGCGGCGAAGCGGCCGCGGCGGAGGAGGGCCGCGAGGGAGCGGTTATGCTGCCGGACAAGGTCGTCGGTGGGGGACGAGGCCGCGGCGCGGCACTGGGCGACGGCTGGGATGGGAGGCGGCCATCTCCGCATCAGGGACAAGGCCGTGATGTATACGGGTTCGGGTTTGTTGACACTAATCTTGTTCCTGCCGTTGGAGTCTGAATAAGCAAAGCTGTGCAGTCCAGCAGTCTGTGCAGTCTTCAGGCGGGAGGAAACCTGATATTCTAGTTTAAGTTGTTTCTATTAGGAAACCAAGGATAAGGATCCCCGTTTAAACAGATCCTCTCCGTTTAAACGAGTCCTTATCCGTAGTGGGCACCTCTCCACCTACTATAAATAGAGAGCTATATGACTGATTTTGTACCCCATTGAATTGAAGCAATAAAGAAAGATCAGGAGTTCTCTCTACCTCTCTGTGTGTTTAATCTATTATTCTGTCGCTTTGTGATTGATTCGTTCTTGTTCTAAGCAGAGGAATTGCTCGGACTGGTCGCCAGCGAGGGTTCCTCAATAGTTTCGTGTTATGGTTTTGATGCAAGTTTGTGATCCGATTAGTTGGGATAATGGACCAGTTAAGTGCGTTGTTTTTACTGTCTTCTCGGTATTCTGTTAGACCGAGTTGCGTTGTGTGTGTAGTAGTTCCCTACCTCCTGTTTTGTCGCAGAAAACTGTAGCTCGTCCATAATAGAGTTCTTCAGAGTTTGCGTGAAAAAACTCTAAGTTTAGAGCCAATTATCTTGTGTGTTTCTTGTCCATTTGCGTCCAGATTTTGTGTGATTGCAGGTTGGGCGTCCTGATCCAACACTTGGTATCAGAGCCACGGGCTGGTGAAGAAAAACCGGCGGATGCCCAAGTACATGCTGGCGGAAGTGATGGGAAGCTCTGGAAAGGACGTATCGGTCGGACTGCCGTATCCAGTGTTGACGCGATTGAATTTTTCTGCTTGGTCCATCAAGATGCAGGCTGTTATGGAGGCATATGATCTGTGGGACGTGGTAAATCCCACTGATCCGAGGTCGCGAAGCAGAACAAGGTCGCGAGGGCGGCGATTCTCAGCGCAATCCCAGAAGACGTTCTCTTCCTTGTCACAAAGAAGAAGAGCGCAGCGGAGGTCTGGACAACCTTGAAGACGATGTTCCTCGGAGCCGAACGCGTCCAGGAAGCAAGAGTGCAGACTCTCAAGGAAGAGTTTGATGCCCTAAAGATGAAGAATACAGAGATGGTGGAAGACTACACTTTCAAGGTGGGCACCATTGTCAACAAAATCCGCGACCTGGGCGAGAACGTGGAGGACTCGGTTGTTGTCAAGAGGATGCTCCGGTCTCTCCCCAACAAGTTTCTGCAGATCGTCAACTCAATTGAATAGTTTGCAGACCTCAAACGCATGACTGTTGAAGAACTCATCGGGCGGCTGAAGGCGCACGAGGAGCGTCTGCGGGCTGCCGACGATGAAGAAGGTGAGCATGTCTTGCTCACTCGGGCCCAGTGGAGAGCCAAGGAGGAGAAGAAGGGAGGTGAAATTTCTGGCAGCAGTTTCAGACGAGGCGGTCACGGCGACAGCGAGCGTGACAGCGAGAGTTCAAATTTGAGACAAAAGCAAGGTGAGATGCTACAATTGTCAAAACTATGGCCACTACTTGTCTGAATGCCGGTCAAAGAAGAAAGAAATCATGGCAAATCTTGTGGAGAAGAATGACGGCGAGCCGGCTCTATTGATGGTTTAGTTTAGTCCGTGTGTGCAGCCGACGAACCTCTCTGCTGCAACGGGACTTCTCAACGAAGAGAAAGCAGTTTCCAGAGATGGAGAAGCTACCCAGAATTTCACTTGGTATTTTGATTCAGGGGCTAGCAACCACATATCTGGATGCCGAGATGTGTTTTCAGAGCTAGACACAACCGTGAAAGGTAGTGTGAGATTTGGAGATGGTTCAATTGATGAGATTTGTGGCCGAGGAACAGTCCTATTCAAGCGTCAATTAGCTGAACACAAATCCCTGATAGGAGTGTATTATATCCCTAAATTGAAGAGCAATATTGTGAGTTTAGGGCAGTTTGATGAGAACGGTTGCAGAACTGAGATTGCAGATGGGATTTTGAGGATATATGATCAAAAAGCTCACCTTCTTGCAAAGGTCAAAAGAACATCCAACCGGCTGTATCAAGGTTCCAAATACCGAACCTAAGAAATCCTTCGTGGGTCGATAATGATAATCAAGCGATTCTGGAAAAACCGGTCAAAAACTGGTCAAAATTTGAAAATCAAAAATTTGAATTTTGAGATGTTTTGAAACCGGTAACCGGAAAAACCGCCGATATAGAAAAACCGGTCGATTCTGGAAAAACCAAAAAACCAAATTAAAATTCAAAATTCAAAAATTGATACCGGCCAATTTTTTAGGTTACCGGTCTCCACTGGTAAAAACGGTAACCGGTGGTTACCAGCCGGTAACCGCCGGGATTTTAAACCCTGGGCTGTATGTTCTGAAGCTCCAGCCGACAAAACCGATTTGTCTGATGGCTGTTCATAAGGAGAAAGAGTGGCTTTTGCATGCAAGATTCGACCACTTGAACTTAAGAGCATTGAGGGATATGTCACGGCAGCAAATGGTTGAAGGATTGCCGGAGATTGATCACATTGAGCAGCTTTGTGAAGCTTGTCTAGCCGGGAAACAACATAGGTTACCATTTCCATCTGCAGCAGTGTATAGGGCACAAAATCCTTTGGAACTGCTTCATGGAGACTTGTGTGGTCCAATTACACCGGCTACACCATCAGGCAAGAGGTACTTTCTTTTGATTATGGATAATTGCACTAGGTTCATGTGGATTGTACTCATTAGATCAAAGGATGAAGTACTAGCTGCATTCAAAACAGTAAAAGCCAGGGCTGAGCTAGAAACCGGGCTGAAAGTGAAAGCACTCAGGATAGACCGGGGAGGAGAATTCACATCAAAGGTGTTTTACAACTTTTGTAATGAATTGGGACTAAAACGGTACCTCACGGCGCCTTATACACCTCAGCAAAACGGAGTGGCAGAGCGACGGAATCAAACGTTGTTGCAATGACTAGAAGTATATTGAAGAGCAAGCAAATGCCGGGAAGGTTTTGGGGAGAAGCAGCAGCCACTACAGTGTATTTGTTGAATAGAGCATTGACCAAGAGTGTTGTGGGAAAGACACCTTATGAAGCTTTGTTCAAGAGAAAACCGAATGTTCATCACTTGCATACTTTTGAGTGTATTGCTCATGTGAGGACAACAGCTCCACATCTCAGAAAACTGTAAGATCGGAGTGCTCCAATGGTGTTTGTTGGCTATGAGCAAGGTTCCAAAGCATATCGGGTTTATGACCCCAAGAACCACAAAGTGCATGTGAGTAGGGACATTGTGTTTGAGGAAGAAAGATCATGGAATTGGGAAGAGCCGATCACAGTGATGATTGCAGGATCATTGTCCGATTCTTTTAAAATTCATTATGGTCGAGATGAAGATGCAGCTGAGGTGGTGAGCCAAGAGCAGCAGGCCCCAGACGTGAATGATACTTCTGAGAATGCAGAAAATCAGATTTCGGGTGGAAATAATGAGGCAGATAGCAGCAACAGTGATGCAGTCAAGTGCAGCTCAGCAGCCTGGCACCAACGTTGCAGAATTCAGCACCGAGCAGTCCAGATGTTTCAGCAGCGCCAAGTGGATCATCAAGTGAAGGACCTCGTCATTTTCGATCACTACAAGAGTTATATGATGCAACTAATCCCATTGAGCTGCAGCCTGAAGAGTTAAACTTTTGTTTGCTAGCAACCGAAGAGCCATCTAGCCATGTTGAGGCAGCAAAAGAACAATGTTGGAGGCGTGCTATGCAAGAGGAGTTGAAGTCCATTGAAGAGAATGAGACTTGGAAACTTGAGGAGAATGCGGGCAGCAAGAAACCCATTGGGTTGAAATGGGTATTTAAAGTGAAAAAGGATCCCTCAGTTGCAATTGTCAAGCACAAGGCTCATTTTGTCGCAAAGGGTTATGTCCAGCGTCATGGAGTGGATTTTGATGAAGTCTTTGCGCCGGTTGCAAGAATGGAGACCGTGCGATTGCTAGTGAGTTTGGTAGCACAGCAAGCATGGGAAGTGCACCATATGAATGTGAAATCGGCATTTCTGAATGGCGAATTAGAAGAAGTGTTTGTCTCTCAGCCACCTGGTTTTGAGAACAAAGGGCAAGAGCATAAAGTGCTAAGGTTGAAAAAGGCACTATATGGGCTTCGTCAGGCACTGAGAGCGTGGAACATTAAATTGGATACAAGTTTGATGTCACTTGGCTTTGAACGCAGTCCATTGGAACATGCTGTGTACAAGAAGGTAAATGGTTCTTCATTGCTGCTTGTGGGGGTATATGTCGATGGTTTGTTCATTACCGGCTCAAGCAAGGTTGAAATCACCAAGTTCAAGACCCAAATGCAGCGGTTGTTTAGTATAGTGATCTTGGATTACTCACTTACTATCTAGGGATACAGGTGCAACAAACCGGTGATGGGATAACATTGTGCCAGTCTGCATATGCTAAAAAATTGCTTAGGGAAGTAGGAATGGAAGGTTGCAATCCGTGTGTTACCCCCATGGAGGAGAGGCTCAAATTGAGTAAGGAGAGTAAGAGTCCTCCAGTTGATGCTACAATGTACTGGAGTATCATTGGAAGTCTTAGATACTTGGTTGGACATTGCCTATTCAGTTGGCATTGTTAGCCGGTTTATGGAGAGTCCAACAACTGAGCATATGACTGCCGTGAAGCGTATTCTCTGCTACATAAGTGGAACACTCAGCTTGGGGTGTTTCTATGGAAGAAGCGGAAATGGAGGTTTGGACTTGATTGGGTACAACGACAGCGATCTTGCCGGAGATGTCAACGATGGTAAGAGCACCACCGGGGTTGTTTTCTATCTTGGCACAAGTCTGATTGCTTGGATCTCGCAGAAGCAAAAGGTAGTTGCTTTGTCGTCATGTGAAGCCGAGTATATTGCAGCAACGACATCAGCTTGTCAAGGTTGGGTGTCCTGATCCAACAGGGTTGGGTTCAGCTGCCTGATCTGCTGAGGACATGAAGTTAAGGTTGTTTGGTCATGGCGTCAGACTAAAACAGCTCAAACGAGCTCGTTGATTCACCTAGTAAAAAAGTTGTGAGATTCGGCCCACAAGTTCTGTGTGAAGTCAGAGCCTAAACAAAACAATGATTACTCTAAAAAAATGATAGCCATTTGGTAGGTTTTTTTTCGGTTTATAAGTTATTCCTTTATGTTTATGGATTTCTCTGAACAACTAAGTGGAACAGCTTCTTTATCATTTTTTCGAAGCGACATATCGGGGTAGCCTTTTCAAAACGGTTTATCAGTATTCGGTTTATTCGCACGAGCGCTTGCGCTATTGCCAAAAACCATCCACCGCAACCAAAAATAACCCAAGCCTTAACAAACTCTAAGCGAACTCCAGAATAGGGGTGCAGTCGGATCAGATTTGGACAGATATTGCTTAAACTGTATCTAACTCATATTTTCTCTCCGGATTCGGAGTTGGATACGATAAGACCAGATGCGAATACGAATTAGGAGTATTCGGAATTTCAAATACAATACCATTGGGACAGATATATAATAATTTTGGATTAGAAAATGAATAATATAGACGGATAACACGAACATACACGGCAGCGGCACCAAGCAGTCAATTTGAAGCAAACGTTTGATATGAATGCACGAACCAATACCCCTGGCCCCCAGCATTCATATGGGTTGCTTCACATCGATGGTTGCTTAAAATATCATTTCAAAAATTAATGTAAAAATTAACCAACCCAAATCTATTACCCAAGCCATTATACATCCTTGTTAGCTCTATGTGTAATCAGAACGAAATACTAGCATAGTGAATTTGCAACTTTATTGATTAACCATGTGGAATCCAACCGCATCGATGGCATAATATTACTCCACCCCAGACTCAAGCAGATTAAGGCAGAGTACAATTTAGTGATGAGAGAAAACTTAGAGCTTCATTTGGTCATTGAAAAAAGATGGCAAATTATATGTGTCATGCATCTATGCATTTAGACCTATTAAACGCTTCCACAATCCAGAACCTGCATGATTGTTGTCAATTCAAGCACTGAACCACAAGTGACAACTTGAATATATGGGACAACAGACAAGTTACGGAAGTATCTGGTAGTAACAGATCACCCGTAAATAATTAGATCCAATGAATGTCCAAACTACCACTTCGGAGTTCACAATCTCAATTGGTTATGGTAATTATCACATAGCATTAGCAATAGTCCCTGATGTGAATTTGTTTAAGAATATGCATTTTAGTATCATAGACCACTATGTTGGAACCGGGTTTACTCCCCAGGCCACAGGTTCAAATGGGCTGAACACAACTAAGCCCACAGAGACGGAGCAATAACCTTATAAGTGGTATTGGGCCTTCTCTCTCCAAAAGACTAGTCCAATGGGTGGTGGTTCCCTCACACTTATAAGCTGTGCTTTCTCCTCTCCCACAACCAATGTGGGATTATTCCTAACAATCTCCCCTCACACATTGGTTGGACACATCTGCAACCCTGAGGTCCAAGGAGATGTTAGACGCCTGGCTCTGATACCAAATGTTGGAACCGGGTTTACTCCCCAGGCCACAGGTCCAAATGAGCTGAACACAACTAAGCCCACAGAGACGGAGCAACAACCTTATAAGTGGTATTGGGCCTTCTCTCTCCAAAAGACTAGTCCAATGGGTGGGGGCTCCCTCACACTTGTAAGCTGTGCTTTCTCAAAAACGCTCTGTTTCATCAGCTTCCGTGGCGATGGCGGCACAGAGGAGGCTGCTGGCCGAGGCACCGCCGCGGCAGCAGCGCTCGTCGCGGCACCAGCAGGGCGCACCGCCGTCGGTGTGGAGCGCGGGGTAGAGGTTGGCCGCTAGGTCGTCGCGCCGGCGGCGGCGGCAGGAGAGGCAGAGGAAGAGAAGGACTAGCATGAGCACGATGGCGGCGCCGACGGCGATGCCGATGAGCACCAGGCGGAGCCCAAACACCGCCGCGCGCGCGACGACCACGCGCTGAGGTACCCGCGCCCACACCGACGGCGCGCGCCTGCTGGTGTCAGCGACGAAGGCCGCTTTGCCGCGGCGGTGCCTCGCCAGCCAGCCTCCTCTCGTGCCACCATCGCCACGTGTCGATGAAACAGAGCGCTTTCTTTCGCTCGCTTTGGATTCTTTGGCCGCTTACATATGCATGCGACTTCAAGTCTTGATGTCGAATAGATAGAGACCGATTAGAGGGAGGTGGAGTTAGGGTTTCGTGGGTGGGGAATGTGGATTTCGAATCGGGGAGCGGGTTTACTCCTCAGGCCACATGTCCAAATGGGCTGAACACAACTAAGCCCACAGAGACGGAGCAACAACCTTATAAGTGGTATTGGGCCTTCTCCCTCCAAAAGACTAGTCCAATGGGTGGGGGCTCCCTCACACTTATAAGCTGTGCTTTCTCCTCTCCCACAACCAATGTGGGATTATTCCTAACACACTAAGTCTCAATCGAGATTTCAAGATCAATCTGGGCCAAATTTGAACCATATCTGACCTACAGCTTCGATTAAGTAGCTTGTGTTGGAATGAAATCTCACATAGTGCAATCTAATTTGCCATTGGTTGAGAACCTGGTCCTCACTTATGTATGGAGAAAAGAATTAAGTTCAACTAATCGCAAACCGGCACCAACACTAGGAAATTCTATTAGTCAAAGATTGGCAACAAAAGTGAGTTCAATTAGGTTCAGAATATTTGAAGTGTTTAAATCTGAATTATAAAATTGATGGCCACGACGAAAAGCAGGAAGAACCTGCACACACATTATTGACTTCTTAGTTCTTATTATTTTATGAATGTTTATTTTCATCACTTCTTCATGCTTGTGCATGATAAAAGTACAATTAAACAGTACCATAAAATAATTTTCTAAAGTTGAATAAATAAGTTATTAACATCAGTAGGTTGTATTGGGCTAGATAAATTATTCTGCTCCTAAGATAAAAGATTTATTTCTATTCAGGATCAACAAGAACTAAGAGTCAAAGCTAGATTAGTTGTAACTAATGGATGCCAACTCTGTCCCCTTCCCCATTCTTTTCTGCAATTAACAGAATTATCATTCTACAGATTCTCTGGCTTAATGGTACATTCTTCACCAAGTTGGATGGATATTAAGGAAATGCTGGCGCAAGTCAATTTGGCAATCAACCATCAGGGAGTGCCAACTAGGCTATTGTCAACAGAAACAGCAGTGCGAGCTCTTTTGAAGAACCAGGTACTCCATAAACGCCCTTTGCATTTTAAACCTGTGCCGTTTCCTTTGCGACGGAGCATCAAGCATCCTGGGCCACAATTTTTCTGCAAATGGATTTCGACAGCGCAAAGTTGGATCCAGGGAGCGCTCGGTGCTTATCCCACAAAAATATGTACAGATGTGTATCAGAAGTTGTGTAAACTAGCCCCTAGATGCAATCCAGAACAACAAAAAACTTTACAGTGAGCTCTCATAGATTGATATATCATGTTATTCTTTAATCTGAAGGACCATATAAGAAGATTCAGGTTATTACTATGATGAATTATTACAAGTTTTGGGGTGTGGTCAAGTGATTTTGCAAAGATCGTATTTTTTCTGGACTGGTTTTAGGTAGAAATTGAAGATTTTGGGATTTGAGTCTTGAATTGAGTTGGAGTGACCTGTGTCCTTGCATTAAGGGTATATGATGCATGTTTTGACAAAAGTATGTCAAGTTGTGAAGAACTTATATCCGAAAATGATTTCTTTATCTTTAGATGTGCAGGATCGTTTAGAGTTAACTGTGGTCAACGGTGAGGATCAGAGCTGGGCTCATTGAAGAGTTGAGATTTAAAACAATCAAGAATGCCGAATGAGATAGTGAGCTCAAATATGGCACGAGAAAGGTGAGAAATGTTGAAAGCGAGTTCGAATGACGAGATTGCACCAGGAGACTTGAGCGGTTCAAGTAAATTGTGGTTCAGTGGATCGAGACGAGAGAGACTTGACGACGAATGGCAAGCTAATGGTACATCTATACGTGGCAAGCATATCGATTGCTTGTAAAGGATGGTGATGATCATGTCAACAAAAAGTATTTTGGTAGTTTGACCAAGATATCAGAAACTACATTAGATCAAAACCAATGGTTAGCCGAAAAACAGGAAAAAAATTTTAGGTATAGAGTGAACTATTATAAATAGTTTTGTGGTGTAAATTGTATGTGAGGGACTATCACAGATGGCTCAAACTAAAACCGTCTGTGATATTTGTATCATCATAGACAGCCCTATCTACCAACTGTCTGTAATAGAAAAGTATCACAAACGGTTTTATATACCAACCTCTGTGATACTTACCTATCACAGACGGTTGGTAGCTATAAGCGTCTGTGATGTGTGAGTATCACAGATGGTTTTTTGGTTCGAGCTGTCTGTATAGTGTTCTTTACAGACGGATCTAGTTACAAACCGTTTGTGTTGTACTTGTCACAGATAGCTCACAAACTGTCTGTGATAACCTTCGATTATCACTGATCCATAAATTCATATAGTTTAAAAAATCATCTGTGATGATAATTTTGAATCGTTTGTGATGATCTTTTTTATAGCAGTGCTTAATGCCGAACCGTGGACATCTTTTTCTTGTGTGCCTTGTGCCTCCCGCCCCTCCCATGGGTGAGTGGGTGACACGCTATATGACTGCACCAAAAGACACGATTTGATTGAATTGTCCTCTTGACATCTCCGTCTTTTTATACATTCAAACCTGAGAACAATAAGTGTAGAATTATAAGATAGCATCCAATCTCATATAAACCAAAGTTATACTCATTAAGAATCAAATTTACCTGTTGGTTTATTTTCTTGGCACGAGCTCTTGTGATAAGCACAGTGGAGCTTGGGTAATATCTCCATGCTGTTCATGTGTATTAGGAGAAGACGTAGTAGTACTAAGCATACCCTCATCAACGTCAGCGTATGAGACTAATTGGGTCCACCAGCTAGCATGAGATGAGTCATGAGCACTGGCTCATTTCGATATCGATATAGACTAATAGACAATATACATAGACGTACACCAATATCTGTTTTAGGTGTAGGGAGTTTATCTTTTCTTATGGTGGTCTTTAGACGAAATTAACGTCATTAATTAGATGGTCTATGGGAGACGAGCATCATAGTGGTGGTTATTTATGAGCCCCTATAGTGGAAAACTGAAGCCTGCTTGCCATGCCGAAGCACCCGCAGTTAACGAATTCAGCACAACTTGACGGTAGTACGTATCCTTCTTTGTCATGGGCTAGCTGGGTGCAGGGTGCTTGAGCTGTGACGAGCTCCTAGTTGTAGAATATACAGATGACATGGAGCAAACAGAGTTGAAGACTTTTGATCTGTACACGTATGCTAGAATAACTTGTGTATGGGTCGGTTTTTTTTGCCTTATAGCTGTGATTTATGTTTTTTGACTAAAATTTTTGATTTTTTGGCTGTTCGTGACAGAGATTACGGAGAGAGATACTCGCTTGGGATTTTGGCTGGTATAGGTGTTGGTCTTTTAACGTGTACTAATTAATTTGTAGATCTTGTCTTAAAAAAAATACTCCGTTTGAAAATTAAGTACGGTAGTAAAAACCAAAAGCCGCATCAAACAGGCCCTGTAACACCGTGGAAACAAGATGTTTATTAACAAGCTAGTATATTGAAGCTTCCATATAACAAGATTTTCGTAACTACAATTCGTTCCCAGTCTTATACGAACCTAAATTCGTATCTATATTTTGCCAGAATATAGGTGCAGGGTACATGCATGATGTTTACTAGAATAGGCTCCACATATGATTCTTCCACATCCTTGCTCATGATTCATAAGCTCTGAACAATCTGTTTCAGTGAACTGTAAGTGCCTACGACAATAACTGCCACCCCAAATATGATAATACCCAGACAAGCCACCAGCTCGAACCCCAGCTTCCTGGAAGTCCTGGAAGTGATCTTCATGTAGCAAACGCATGGCAGCAGCATCGTGGCCGTGCTGCTAAGGAACGAGCCTGTGAGCGCGACGACGTAGGCGAAGAACGGCACCACAAGTGCCACGATGGTTGTGCTGACGACCAGTGCAGTCCTGATGGAGACACTGACGGCCTGTTGCTTGCCAAGATGAAGGCCATCCTCCACAGCCTCTGCTATTGGGGTGATCAGCAGCGCGAACTTGGTGAACGGATTGATCAGCGTCGTGTAGATTGCAACGTTGGAGCTCAGATTCCTTGATGAAAGGTTGAGCGTAACTTGGGATTTTAACGATTCTCCATACATCAAGTATCCAATGACACCCATCAGCCCGTAGCCAAGAGTGCAGATAATAAAGCAGAAGAGCAGCACCTGAGATTGGAAAAGAGAGGAGGTGTTACGCACACGGTGATGTCATTAGTATAGCAGATTTATGTAACGGGGAAGTTTGACAAGATTTCAGTTTCCAGAATTGGAGTTCCAATCTGCATGGACAACATGTCTTTTTTTCCAATCAGTCAAAAAGGTTCAACAGTTCGTAAAGCAAAATTACCCGTAATAGTTTGGCAGACTAAGATCATTGTTATTTTTCAACAAATAGCTGAAGTTCTTTATAACTGCAAGATCATTAGTAGCTTTCAATAAAATAGCTAAGTGCTTGATAACTGTATTACTATTATTTTGTTTCTTGGTCAAACAAACACAATAGATCAGTGAAAGGACTTCTGCTTTACTTACCGCTGGGAACCTTTTTCTGTCTCTCATGCCGGTGTATATCATGGGAAAAACAGCATGACCACTGAAACAGAACGCATACAAGCTCATAGAAGTTGGAATACCGGACCAGTTCACAAGCACACCTTTCTCGTGAAAACCAACACCATCAAATGCTCCTACCCACAAAACAGAGGCTATGAGAATGATTGAAGCCAAGACTCCTCCAAGAGAGACGTACGCGAGCATGTTCAAGCTCCGAAACCATGTCGTAGGCAAAACCAGCAGACTGAAAATCAGAACAAACCCTTGCTTGCCTCCAATCTTGAGTTCAGCAACATGGAAGTTGACAGTTGGAAATAATTTCTCCAAGTTGTCACCTTCTAATATCAAGAAATCAATTGCCACAAGGTACAGCTCCAGGTACATGAATATTGCTACTAAGATCTTTCCTTTCCGGCCAAAAGCCAGCTCACCTATATCAGGATAGGTCTTAACAAGAGAGCTAGAATCTATACATCTTTGTAGGAGAATCCCAGTATAGAAGCAGACAATTGCTATGGTTGCGAAGATAAGTAAACTCAACCATCCTCCTTGAGACATTGCATAAGGAATGGACAATATTCCAACCCCTGCAAAACAGAAATAATGCCGAGAGTTAGCTAGGTTGAAGAGGAAATATGTGGCACCATAAGTAAATAGATATAGCATCACTTCTCCAATCTCATGCTTGACCAAGACAGAGACGGAATGGTACAAACCTGAGAGAGCATTAACTCCATTGAAGCAAGTTTTGAAGAAGCCCGTCCCAGACTTTGGAGGAGTGTGAGTGTCCATCACAAACTGCTAGTGCCCTTGGACTAGACTATGCACATTTCCCTTGCCTTTTAAAGAGAAGGGTGGTGCATGGAGTTAGCATTATTAGAGCCACTGTGTATAACCGTAATGGTGGTGCCCTGTGAGGCTGTGACAATTGAGTAGATGTCCATTCATATAAAGCAGAAAGAAAAAAAAGCAAAAAAAAAAAAGCACTGACTAGAGTTGCAAGGCCGGCAAAGTGGATTCGTCCAGTGTATGTGGAGCTCCTCTCTTACAGAGGTGTATCGCAGCCTGACGATACGTATTCCAGAGGTTAGGAAAGGGAAGACGCCCATGCAAAATGCATGCAGCAGCCATGCAAAAGGCAGGGGAGAAAAGTGAGGTTGCTCGTTATTCCCGTATGCTTGATTTGCTTTAGTCCAAATTACGTGAATAACTAGGATATATATCCATAGGAGCAAAGCTTTTGAACGTCTGTTTTTGTGCAGTCTGTCGCCCTTTTCCTTGGAAAAAGGCTGTATAGTGTAGTGCTGACACATTATACAATCCAGAGATCATTAAAGGTAGGCTAATATATAATTTGTTCTTTCCTAATTGCACGTACCAAATGGATGTTATGGCATGATGGATGAAAAACATTCTGCATTTCTGCCACCATACTGTAGTGTACACTATTACAGAAATTATCATCACAGACGGTTCAAAAATGTTATCACAGACGGTTCAAAAATGTCATCACAGACAGTTTTCTGAACCGTCTGAATTTATGAGTCAGTAATAATCGAAAGTTATCACAGACGGTTTGTGAGTCGTTTGTGATAAATACAATACAGACAGTTTGTAACTAGAACCGTCTGTGAAAAACACTATTGCAGACGGTTCTAGTTTAGAACCGTCTGTGATACTTACACATCACAGGGTAGGGGATATGTTTAGGTAAGTATTTATAGGGGAGGGAGAGGTGGAACGATCTGTGGGGTGTGAGTTGGTCGGTTTCTATTGGTTGAAATTGGGTTGAGAAGGATTGACAGGCCCAACGGTCAGAGACCAATTTATCATAGACGGTTCTTGATAAAAACCGTTTGTAAAAGCATCACAGACGGTTCTTATTAAGAACCGTCTGTGATATTGGCTATATATATACCGATACAATATAAACAACTAGTCTCAAAATATGAAATAACAAAGTTCTGTATGGCTTATAAATACTCATTTAAAAGATTTCGACGAGATCTACAACTTTACAGTTGAGACAAATCCCAAATTTCGAAGGAAAAATCGAAAATTTTGGCAAAAACAGAAATAAAAAACTTGCGATACAAATTTGAGGTTAAAGATGGCTGATTTTGGGGGTCTTCGAGGGCGACTAGCACAAGCGGTTATTTTTTTTGGATCGGGCTCATCGTTAGCTTTCCAACGAGTACAAGAACGTCGAAAACGGACACCGTATACAAAAGTTATGCCCGTTTTACTGAAGGTGTGTCAAAACGAAATCATACTAGAATTCAGACGGGAAATTATGAAATTTTAGAGATGTGCAAAGCGGGAAAGATATCACAGCCGTCTGTGATAATGAAGTTATCATAGACGGTTTTTAATAAGAACCGTCTGTAATATTCGAAATATCATATACGGTTCTTGGTAAGAACCGTTTGTAATTTTATTTAATACTGACGGTTTTTATAAATCGTCTGAATGAGACATCTAATATAAACATTTTTTTATAGTAGTGGTATATCCATCAATAGAGTTTGAAGAATAAGGGTAGAACAACCAGTTAGCTAGAAAGTAGATCCATTAGACCAAAATAAGCAGGTCCTCAGCTCCTGGGCAACCAAGCAATATCCTAGAGGGAAAACTCTAACCTAGCAAATAATGCGAATAAACCAGTAGTAAACTAGAAACCAGATTTACATAAATGACTAACAATACTCAAAAGAATAAATATTTAGTCAACATAAAATATTGACAATAATTAACACAAGTGAGTGAAGTACGTAATAAGTAATCAAGACCCTCGGTGAGTATCCAAGATCTGATAACGTTAACCGTAACAAACGACTAGTTTGCTTTTTTAAGATCAGCTAACATATCCTGCACCTATTGCGCTGTACATCCAGTCACATTTTAAGATGTCATGGAACATATATCAAGCACATGAAGATCTGGTAATTAGATCTCATGACGGACAGTAAAAGGGACAAAGGTTCACAATCTCAGCATCCAACAGCAACATAAGTGAAAAAAATATTCTCTTAAAGGTAATATTTAACGAGAGAAGAAAAGTTTACCTTATTAAAGAATATGCTCCAAAATGACCTTCCTATACAGAAAGAATAAAAACCTTTGTTAAGAAGTAAATTTTCTAAAATATTTAATAACAAAAGACAGAATTATGAAGCGATATGAGCTTCCTTCACATTCAAATGACTACATACCTGCACTAAGCACAATGATAACAGGAAACAATATGTGGCCAGAACCTGCTCAGCTTCAAATTTTTTTATGATGCTTCCTACTATGTGCTGTCTCCAATGCGGTGATTAAAGAAGAGAAAGTTCGTTGCACTCAGAAAATATGAAACCGACAGTCCGACACAAGCATAAAGTTTTCTGCTGCCCTGTTGCAGCTAGCGCCAGTGAATACCAAAAACATCAGTACATGACCATTTCCACTAAATTATGCCTATTCTACATCTGGTGGGATCATATCAAATAATTAGTACCAAAGTGATATAACATATTTCTTGCAATCAGAACAAATCTAGCCAAAATACTGAAACAAGTGCATTATTCAGATCAATGTAAATGAAAAAGGAATCACTTTATGAGATAGTATCGCAGCCACAAAGATGTGCTCTTGAAAGATGCAAGGCCAAGTATACAAAGCACAATGTTTGAAAGATTCCGAACGTAAGCACTTGACAGAATTATTCCCTCTTATTTCTTTAACAATTTTTACAAGATGTGCACCAAAAATAAAACACTACAGAGTTATACATCCACAATCCTACATGAAGGTAAAAGGATGGAAATATCGTGGTAATTGGGCTCAATTGGCATTACACTATGGCACTTCTGTCCAATCTTCAATCTTTTCAGTGTAACAACCGACAAAAGCCATACAACAACTCCCCCTAAATCTCTCTAATTCCATTCAAAGGCTACATAACATATTAACATATAAAGAGTTATTTGCTCTTAGAGATGAAGGTTGGAGCAGCAGCTAACCTATGTTCTAACTTAAAAAAGTTTTCCAATGCTGAGGTTTGAAATTGAAAGGTTGTAAAACACTTCAGTGAGGTAAGAGCAAGAGATGACACTTGTGCTTTGCAACACTGGAACTGAAGAAACGTTGCATCATCTTTTCTTTGGATGTCATTTTGCTCAAGAATGTTGGGATTTTGTCTGCCCAGAAAGAAGTTTGAACCTCTCTGTACATGACACAATTCAAGATTTCAAAAGCCATTCTATATGGAAATAGTCATTTTGATGTCATGGAGTATTTGGATCACAAGAAATAAAAAGGTTACCCAAGACACCCACCCCACAATTCAGGAGTGCAAAAGAGTCTTTCAGCATGAATTTGCCATGGTTATCGATAGAGCAAAAAAGCAATAGTTTTCTTTTATAGAAGATTGGCTGAGTAGTCTACCTTGGTAAAGTTCTTTTTGTAAATTTGTTTGTGTAACACTTTTTCTTCTTTTTATTAATTATATATATAGTAGGATCCTTTCCTACTGTTTTCATTCAAAAAAGGAGCAAGAGATGACATAGTGGTCTCCCTCAGAGTATCCTCTTGTCTATGCATTAAAGTTGCTTCCAGTGGTCCACCCTATATCCTCCAAGAATCTCCACGTCCACAGTGTCAGCTGCATATTATCAAACCTATCAGCTCTGCATCACTTTGACCATACCTAAAAGCTAAAGCACACATTTGTTTCTGCATAAAAGCAAACAAATAAGTTTTGTTAAAAAGAAGCATGTGACAAATAGATACAATTTAAACCTTTTGCAAACGATCTCATTAATTTATCATTTCCTTTGCATAGCATACAGTCAACTCTGACGATGGAACAATTTCCTTTCTCAAGGAATGATGCAGATGACACAGTAATTGCCACTGCCAAGAGATATTTGATCACCAGAATTGTCACCAATCATAAATTCAGTGCTTTGTGAAAAATGAAGTGTGTCCTTCAGTTAAGAAATAGCACAAGACATGAAAATACCTGTTCAATTTCATAAATGAATGTGCTAACAGGATAACACAAGAAAGTAGTGAAAGCTAGAAAAAAGTTGATGGAGGCTGTAGCAGCAAGAATGTGATCATGACTCGGTATTCTTTAATGGACAAAAAATAACCAACCAGGTAGCACAAGATGCTAAGTGAAAGCAGTAGAATATTGCTTTTCTCCAAGGAAAGTCACTCTCTTCCCAGTTCCCACAGTTCTACCATTTAGGGCCCGTATAACAGGGATTAAAATTTCAGGCTGAAATTCGTGGATATCGCCGAAATTCGGTTTTATCAACCCATGCTGAGAAAAACCCATATCAGCCAAAAATTCGGCCTGTTTTGTAATTTTTGGGCCCACATCCAAGCTAGCTTAATCTCTCATTCCCATCCAAGCACGCATGTTCTAAAGCCCTGCTCATTTTGGCAATAACTTCTGGCTTATGTTTTTATTTCACTGTCCTTAATTTTGTCTTTTTCTGTTTTTCTTGCCTTTTTTGGGCTTTTTTTTCTTTTTTTGTATTCGTTTGCGTTGTCCGTGCTAGGCTAACATGTTTTTTCTTCTATTTTTAAATTCTTTAAAATTTAACTACACCAAATAAGCTATCTCAGTTATAGTAAAAAATAAATTAGCTACAGTAAAAAAAATCATAACTCATTGCCAATCTAAATGCCCCCTAAGTCTCTCATTCCCCACACCGACTCAATCTCTCTTCTCATTCCCCAACCCATCCTCTAGATCATGCGAGGCTAGCAAGGGAGCGGCGGTGCTGGTAAGGGAGCGGCCATGGGAGGCGATGCCGAAAGGGAGGGGGGAGGCGGCCATAGGAGGGCAGCGGCCGACTACTGCGTATGGAAGGTAGGGCCAACAAGGGAGCAGCGGCACTAGCAAGGGAGCGGTGGCACGAACTAATAAGGGAGCAGCCATGGGAGGCGGCACTGGAAAGGAGGGGGAGGTGGCCGGCTCTTGTGCATGGAAGGTAGCGCTAGCAAAGGAGGGGAGGTAGCGCGGATGAGGGTGGCTGCTTATGTGGCCTCGGACGTCGGCAAGGTGCTGATTTTTAAAATTTATTTGAATTTTTTGGATTCAAACCGAATTTGTGAATTTTTCGACTGATTTTTTCAAAAAACCAAAATTCTTGAAATTTCCAAATTTCGGATTTCTCAGAGGGTCCGAAATTTTTTCTTAACTGAAAATGTTTTCCTTGCTATATAGTATGTAGGAATTCTGTAGGAGTTTTGCATGAAACAATATAATTCCCGTAGGAATTCTACAAAATTCCTGTGGTCCAAAATATATTATGTTTGTACAGAACAGAGCATCAAAGTCAACAATACCTTCAAGGTCCTCTGAATTGATTCAAGTAAAAAAGTAAATTATGGTGCTTTCTGTGGGAGCATGGCGGTGGTGTCAAATACAACATGGTTTACATAGTTACATTCTATACTATGTTATGTTCATCAAAAAAATTGAATAAGCCCCCCTCAAAAAAAAAAAAAAAACAACAACAAGAAGAAGAAAATGCATAAGATGCAAAGACATGCCAACAGTAAATCATGGGTTAGGACTGACGGAGTGAGGACTCGGCAGGGCCATGTGAAAGCATAACTTTTGTCTTCCTACCTTCGAAGTTGCTACCCCTTTCTGTGGTGGACAGGTGGAGGATCGAAAAGCTCACCCAATCATGATTCTATTGGCTGAATTTAACAAGATAGACAACTTCAATAGAAAATGTCCTGAACATGCGAGACACACAAATGTCCAACATATTTCAGAAGAAATTTCAAAGGTGAAAGTCAAAGTGAACAGAAGTATATATATGCACGCCTATTCAACAAGCATTACTGGCCAGACCCAGGCTGCCCAAGTGCCGAAGTTCTCCCTGTCTCTCGACTCTCGACTCTTGCCATGTCATGTCAGAATTCCAGCATTGCAACACCTGCTACCCATTGGCAATCGTTTCATTTATGTAACATCCCAATTTTACCCTTTGGTTGTGCTTTTGGAATTTTTGAATTTTTGGTGCTACTTTGAATTCTCCAAATTTTAGCACCAAATTTGAAAAAAAACAAAATTCAAATTCAGAACTCAAACTCAAATCCCAAACTGAAACCAAAATTCAAATAAAAATGAAAATCCCCAAACCCAAGTTGGGTCAGCCCATTTCCCTTTTTCTTTACCTCCTTTTTCTTTTCACCCGACCCACTTCTCTCTTCCCCCCTCTTTTCCTTCTCTCTCCCTCTGTCACCCGACCGTGTGCCCCAACCCGTGCCACGCCGCACCGGCGCTTGGCGCTTGCCGCCGTGCTGTGCGGTCGTCCTCGCCATAGCAATCGCTACCTATGTCGTGCCATGGGCTGCACCACATGACCCATGCCACATGCCCACACCCTACGTTGTGGCGCCATGTCGCACAGTCACCACCGTGCCACATGCATGCTCAACCCATGCCGCGCACGCCCATGTCGCTGCCGACCTTAGCCGCCGCTCCTCCCGCTATGCTTGCACAACATTCGCCACCTCCCTCTCAACTATTTAAGCTGCCAGACCTCTCCTCCTTTCCCCTCACCCCTCCTCACTCCCTTCCGCACTTCGCCATTGTTCATGTCGAGCTTGAGTCAAGTTGCTTGCCCCTACCGCAAAGCTCTGTCGTGACTGTCTAGTTGTCCCCGCCTCTCCGGTGAGCTCCTCACCGATTTGTTCATGTCAAATTGAGTGCTTGGTCATCTTCTTCAACCCCCCACTCGATTTGGTTATCATCCATAGAAGCTCGTCGGCACCGTCATCTTCCTCACCTCTAGCAGTATCTTCCTCACCTCTGGTAGTATCCACCTCCACCACCGCCGTTCCTTCTCCGGTGAGTTTCGGCCCAATTCCTCCTGGCTAGAGCACCTCCTCACCTCCCTCTAACTATCCCCGATGATGACGTTGGCCATCTTCCTCTCCAAATCACCATTGCCATTGAAGACCGCCATATTTCCTTGGGACACCATTGCCAACACATCTTAGACCTTCCTCAACCTTGCCGTCCTTTCGGTGAGTTCGTCGTGACCTGTACATGCTTACCATGCTCTTCTTTTACTCGCTGCATCACCACGCTTGGTTGCCATGGTGGTTGTGCTTTCGTTGGCGTTGTGCGCCTTCGCGCAGTCACTGTAGCTCACCGCCGGCCATGTCGTCACCATGCATAGGTTCGCCAGGGTCCTAGCAATCCATTTTGGTGTCGCCGATGCTCACCATCGCTCACCTCACTGGCAACAAGCACGGCAATGCCGTAGGTGTCTCTGCCCTCTTTCGGCCGAGATAGGTCATTGTAGCGCTGGCCTACCTGTCAGCCACTCATGGTATTTTCTTAAGAAAAATAATTCAAAAATAAAATATGAACCCTTGTGCCCCCACTTGTCAGCAACTATAACATTTTCTAATAAGAAAATAAATTAGAAAGAAATTAAATTCGCTGGCTCGAGCTGTCAGTAAGAGACACTCCCTCTCCTTTGTTTATTTTGGGAATCTTTTCTAATTTAAAATTTGAAAGACCCATTCTCACTCATTTTAAATGCAAATCAAGTGAAACTTATTCCTAAATTCAAGATCATGAATTTTTGAGTTCATTTGAATTTTATTTGAATGTATTTGCATTCTCATGTATTTATTTGAATTTTGATGTGATCACTCGAATAAATCCTGAAGACCCAGAAGAGCAATAGTTTGAGCCTGACCAAGATCCTTAAGACTATGAGCAAGGCGGGTCGATACTTTGATTATTCTGCATCTACTTTTTAAATACAAATTATATTATTTTAAATTATTAAATGCATGCTTACTTTATTATGCAATTATATTTGTGCTAGCTCGTAGTTAATTCCCTACTAATAATTGTGTTATTACATCCCATTCCTTGATTTTAGACATAATTCCTTGTTGCCCTAGACTTAATGGTAAATATACTAGTTCTAAGTCTATTTCACAAAAGAATCTTTGTGGTTGGGATGAAAAATATGATGGGTGGATAAAACCCTGTCTTTGATTTCCCCTGGTTGGATGGAACCCAATTATTATAATGGGTGGATGGAACCCTAGTAAGAAAAATAATATATGGTGGATGGAACCATACTCTGTAACAGGTAGATGGAACCTGTACTACGATTATTATTGCATACTCTTACACTCCTTTAAAATATAGTTTAGTTAAAATGCTAAGTATCAGGATTTGTACTTACTATAATTCAACTATGGCATTTTGTAAATAAAAAAATTCGAGTCTTCCTTTGCTAAGCCTTGCATTTATAATATTGCATTTTGTGTGTTGGCTTGTGAAGCACAATTGTTGTGCTCACCCTTGCTCACTAAAATAATTTAGAGCCTTCAGATCAAGACCCCTACGCCTACCATGCAGACGAAAAAGAAGATGGTGGAATCTAGGCCACTCTTGTAGTCTATCATTCCTACTTTTGCTCGGACAGGTTTTGATGGTAATTATGTGCACATCTATTATCCAAATCTTGGATAGTAGCTTGTCGTGAATATTTTACCCCCAATCATTTTTCTATTGGCACTGTGTTGGCCCCACCTTTGCTTTCTACTTCCACTTTTGGTTCTCTGTAATGTAATAATTGTCCTGGTCGATCTGTTATGTAAAACTCTATCCAGTATGGGTTATTTAAACTCTATTGTATAATATTAATGTATGGTATGGTTTAAAGCAGTATGTGTGTGATCTAGCAATGTATCTGTATGCACTAGCTACTAATCTAGCGAATAGTATAGTGCAAAAAAGGGTTTCGAATAAAAAATCCAGGGTCTGACAATTAACCAAGTAATACCCTTGATCCCATCAAGACGCCCACATGTGAAAGATCCAAAATCTGTATGTGGATCCAATAACAAGATAAACAAGCTACATTAAAGCACACTTTTTAGACATAATTACAATGTACAAATATTAGGACCAATGCCTAATCTAGTCTGGTACTCTGGGTTACACTTCAGATCGCGCAAGAGGATACAACATGAACTGGGTTTGTTGGACAAGTTAACCCATAACTTGTGTATCAAAACTGTCATACCCAGATTTAGCCAAATTAGAATCCTTTGTACAACCTCTGCACTATTCCCTAGATTAGTAGGTAGTGGTCACAGTTATATCACTGAATCATTTCATATATAGTGGAAACCATACCATTCATTAATATCACATAACATGTGTTCAAATAGACCGTATTGTGTCGAGTTTAATATTAAGACCGGTTAGGCCAAATAGTTTAATATTAACAGCGGAAGTGATAAGCAAAAGAGAAGAACATATCTTACAATAGGCAAGCGACTGGAATTAAGATTGTATGAGGTAGATACTACACAACTTGAATAATATATGTGCACACAATCACCATCAAGTCTACCCAACTATGGTAAGAACCAACTACTAAGGAAACAACCTAAAGTCTTTTGTGGGTTTATATTCACACACTTTAGAGGCCCCCTCTTGCGCCACACGGAGGCTTAAACCAGCACTCGTCATGTGTTCCACTGTATGGCGGTCCACAAAAATTAGTTGGCTAGGTCATGCCCATTATAGATTTATAGTTGTATTATTTTATATTGAAAGGTCATTACCAGATTCAGTTCTCTTACCACACACTCTCATGCTACACCCACACCAACGCCTCTTACCACCTGCCTAGATATGTAAAACAGGTTTTAAGGGGTTTTGAGAAGCATAAAATTAAATTATCCAACATATTGGCCATTTCCCTCCAATGACTACCCAAAACTAGTTTCATGATTGAAATAATGATTAAGGTAATTTAATGGCACTGGGTATCTAAGTTAGATTAAGCATGGAGCTTAGATACAACCTATAACTAGCAAGGTTACTATTATAATTCTAGGGTGACAAGGGATTAAGTGTTCAATTTGCCCAGGGGGGGTACAATAATACAAGAATGATATGCATGTGTCTACAACCTTAAATTTGAATATAACTTGCATATCAAATAAAAGTATGCAATTTAATAATTTAAACAAATATAATTTGCATAAAATATAGGTTTAATATGATCAAAGTATTAACTCACCTAGCTCACAAGCAGGGAGGTCTTAAAAGTCTTGTTGCGGCTTGAACTGTGGCTCTTTAGTGTCCTTGTACTCTATTAGGATGAACGCAATGAAAATGTAATAAACACATGAATGAGAAAATAAATTCAAACAAAATCCAAATAACTCAAAACTAAATGATTTTGTTACCATTAGAGAGATCTTTAATTTAAACAAATTTAGAAATAATTTTTATTAAATTTGGAGTTCAAACTAGTGAGAACGGGCCTTCTAAATTTTAAATTAGGATTAAATTCAAGAAATAAATAGAGAAGAGAGGTTACTCTCACTGACAGGTGGGGTCACAAGATTTAAATGGATTTTCAAATTATAACTCTATTGGAAAATACCACTGAGACTAACAAGTGGGGCTGGTGGGATTTAATTTCTTTTAGAATTTAATTCTTAAAGGAAAAATGGGCTAGAGAGGCTGATAGGTGAGACTGGTATAGTGTAAACAGTTCGATGGACCCATATGTCAGAGGCTGAACTTCTTTAACTAGGTTTAAATAGATTTAATCCATGGATGGTTCCACAGGTCAGAGACTCACTTACTTAAACTAATGACTGGGCCCACTAACCAAGGACTGGCTAAACAAGTTTAACAAAGATCATAACTCTAATAAAAGTTTAAACTAATCAAACACACCCTACAATGTTCGTCTTCCTCTTGAGAATGGCATAGCTTGTCACCAGTGAGGGGAGCCACGGCGGCGGTAGGAAGAGCAAAAATAGGGTGCTGGGGCTAAACCGTATCTATGGGTGGCTACGGCTATATCGAAGGAGCACCAGAGAGGCGGTGCGTTGGCGAGGGGTGCAGTGGAGGCACAACCAACCATGGCAGCAGCGGTTTTGCTGGTGCAGCAAGCAAGTTAAAGGCACGAGGAGCTTCTACAAGGCAAGGGGGCCTACTGGAGGGGACGATCGATTTAGGGGTGGGTTAGAGCAGTACAATAGCAAGGGACCAAGGCGGCATAGGGGAGGGGCACGACACCGAAGGTGTGGAGCTGACGACGGTCCAAAATGGCAGCGGGGATGGCTTCACGGCGTCACAACAGAGCTCCGGACGGAAGTAATTGTTCGATGGTGCTCAGAGATCACCGGAGTTGGGGAATGTCGAACCACGGAGTAACAACTCCCAGATCCTCTGTGTAAATTGTACTAGTCTAGATCAGCTAGTGTACATAGTGGACAACAAAAATAAATATCAACCATAATAACATTATTCATTAACTAAATAGGGGCATGATTACCAAAATTTACATCCACGGCCCATAGACCAAATTTAAATATAAGCAGCGGAAGATGAAATCAAAGTGAAAAAATCCCATTGAGCCTGCCCATAGGCAAACAACAGTAAAGACGCGGCCTACTCATCCAGGTTCTTACCATAGTCAAAGTTATTCTCCTCTGAGATGATAAAGCAAGGGTAAGTAAAACTTATACCCCGTAAGTTACACGTGAGAATGCAATATAATGATAAGAGCAATAAAGGAAGACATATAGGGTTAGTTTGAGCATAAAGCAGCAGTAAAAGAAATACAATAAATAGATTAAAAATTACTGAATTTAATATAGTAAGTAAAGATAGTATTGTAAATAAAATTATTAGCATTAGTGCAGGTCCATCCCCCACACTAGTCTAACCACGACCATTCCATTCAAATCATATATTTCAACAGATCTCATATGGATTATATCCATCCATACGCTTTTTAATCTCCTATGGATTCCATCCATCCATAAGCCTTTTCAAAAAAATTATTTTGAAAACCAAAATCTAATCCATGAAAAACTTTACTCAGCTTGGCTATGACCGTGGGCATGGCTATTCAAGATAGTTTTTACACTCTGTAGAGGTTGTACAGTTTTACCCACAAGATATGATCATCTCATATTGCCACGCGATAACACACTTCCTTAGATGTGCAGCAGAGAGATCTTGATAAGGCCTTTACAATGCTAAGCTATCCATCTGGCCAAGCCAACACTAAGGTTTCACCACAGTAAGGAAGCCACCAGACCGGGAACCCGTTTAAGCCGAGTGAGACTTCATATGGCATATGCCACGTTCACTTTCAACCTACAGTGAGACTCAAGTTGGGATCTACAAATTAATCAGTCAGAATTATTTCATACCAACCTTGTGATAGTACAAAAAGGGCTTTATAGCAGTAACTCACAGACCGGTCCTTAACTTGACTTAGGCTCAAACCACATACCCCTTGTGCTTGATAATCAACATTGTGCCACCGAATAACAATACATGCCAATACCCACCACCTATCCATTAGCCTAAGTCTAAATCAAGTTTTATATTTTGTTTTAAAATATTCTATAGACTTTCTTGACTCACCGAAGTCAAGAATGCATTTTAAAAACTCATCATTTTATGTAAAAAGGTATCCCAAACCTTAAGTTATTCCTATGCAGGTCTAAGCATTTGTTACAAAAATTCTCTAGCCATACAATGTACTAACTAGAATTTTAATCTAGGGTGACAAGGTATTGGGGAATCAATATCAATGGAGGTATTAACAAGTAGGCATTAACTAAATTGAAACTGAATTGAAATACGTTGAATAAAAATATGCATATAAAATAATTTAAAATAATATAATTTTATTTTGTAATCTAGGATCAACGTGATCAAGGAGTATGCCTTGCTTTGCTCTACAGTTTGATGCGAGTCGTCGTCGTAAAATTCTCCGAAATCATCGCAGTCTACACGAAAAAATAATTCTCTAAATTAATAAAATTCAAATAAAGTCTAAAATTTGAAAACAATGAAAATTAGGATAGATCTTGATTTTAGATGAATTTAAAAATTTGAATGGGCTCAATCGAAGTTAGGATGAAGGAGAACGGACTTCTAGAAGTTAAAAATCTAAGAAAAAGAATAAACTGGAATTTTGGAATTATTCTCTAAAGGAAAAGATATTTATGATATTAGCAAGGAATTATTTTTCTAAAGAAAAATTCAGAATTGTGACATCATGCTGATTTCAGCCTTACATGTGGCAGGTGACATGACAGATTTTGTTGACATGGCTGCCACGTGTTTGACACATGGCGCTAACATGGCAGGTGGTGGCTCAGTGCTGATGTGTCTGTCCATGTGTCACTGGTGTGGGTGGTGACTCGGCAAAATTTGCTGACGTGTGGCGCTTGCTCGGCTGATGCGCTAATGTGGCTGCCACATGGTAGACATCGGGCCGAGATGGGAAGTGCTAGAGGAGGCTGTTAGATGGGGATCGGGTGGCGGTGATGCATGGAGAAGTTCGGATCAGTCTGAACAGTCAAGGATCATTCGGACCATCCGATTGGCCATGTACCGTCTGATCAACAAATGAACATTTAGACTATCCGAACAACAAGGAGCTTTCGGGCCGTCCGATTAGCCTAAGAACGTTTAGACTGGTCTGATTGGTCAAGGGATCTAGGACATCCGATCAGTTGAAAGGGCTTTCAGACTGTTCGATCGACTGTAAGAAACATTCGGACTGCTCTGAATGGCCAAGGGAAGAGGAGGCACACATTGGCATGGCGTGCCATGTGGCGGCTACGTGCTGAGATGGTGCATGGGTGGCAGCCAAGTGGTGTCCACGTCAGTTGTGCCATCTGACATGGCTTCACCGGTTGGTGGCCGCGCACAAAACCCGAGAGTTATCGGCGCTATGGTGAGCGGCAATGACCAGCGAATGGCACAACAGAGAGAGGAAAGCGAGGGGATTGCAATGGTACACGTGAGCGTTACCGAGGGTTGTCGGAAGACGGTCGGCAAGGAGGAAAGCGATGGCGCAAATTGGGGCTACGGTGAAGAGGTGCTTCTGACAGAGCTCAAGCTTGGTGAAGGGGTGGCCGAGGTCGGCGGAGGCTCAGTGATGTCAAAGACGGACTCAGCAGGGCTCAGGTGGTGTTGACACGCTGAGAATTCCTTATCGTAGATGGTTGTTGGCGTGGAGAGGGGAAGATAGCGTGGGAGACTTGGGGCATGGGGGCATGGAAAAGGAGGCAAGGAGGTGGTGGTGTGAGGGAAGGAGGTGCTAGGGGACCCCTTTATATAGTGTGGAGGCGGGACGGGCCTAGATTTCTTGCCAGATTTGGCAGCCGGTGGAAGGAAAGAGAGAGGGAGAAGGAAGGAAAGGCGAGGCAGGGAAGGAAGGGTGCAAGCATTAGGGAATTCATTTCCATATCGCACACGGTTTCCAAAATTGTAGAGGGTGCGGAAAAGAAAGGTGAGGACTTAGCGGGGCTCTGGTCGTCGATGAATAGAAGGAAAGGGGAGGGAAGAGAAAGAAAATGGGGAGGGGGAAGTGCGGCGGTAGGGATGATAGGCGGAGCCCTCGCATCGGTGGAAGGAGGAGGGGGTTGGCGAGAGTCATTGGATGGATATCGAGCATTTGCGACGTGCAGAGGAGAGAGAGAGAGAGGGAATAGGCGGGAGGCTGGGATGGGCTCAGGTGGTGATTTGAGCGGATCCATGTTATCCACGCATCGCCCGAAGGTGAATGCGGGAGGTTTTGATGTTTTAATTTTTGTTTTTGATTTTGAGAAAACCCAAGAAAGAGGATAATGGCATAGAAAAATAGCAAATAAATTTCAAAAATTCCAAAACAATTCATAGAAGTTTTTGGAATTATTTTGGACTTAGGAAAAATATTTTTAACTTATTTTGGAACTAATTTTATACTAAAAATTCTTATTAATTTCAAAATTGATTTTTAAAATCTAGAAAACATAGAAAAGTCAAATAAAATCCAAATAATTTTAAATATTTAATTTAAATTGGGATTTTTACAAAAATTCAAAATATCCTTTACTTAATAATATTTTTAATGTTTTTACTTAAACTACTGTTCAAATAAAATTCCTTTTTTAAAAAACAGAAATAGGCACGTAGATTTTTAAAATTTTAAGCAACCAAAAGCAATAGTTTTATCTTATCTCAAATTAATTTTTATCCTAATTTTTGAAATAAAGAGTTTTGCTGTTACAAGCTACCCCTTTGAAGAAAATCTCATCCCCGAAATTCGGACAAGCTAGCAAGAGAATGGGTTTGGATCTTACCCTATGTGGCTTGAGCTGAGACTTGATTTAGACATCCCTTCATCCACTTCTGTGGCCTTTTATTTGCTGTCTAAAGGGTATTAGCTGTTGTTGCTCTAGGTGTACCATCCCTTGTTGTCTGTTGCTTCTTAGGATAGTTGTTGGCGTAATGCCCTGTCTCATGGCAGTTAAAATAGGTAACTCCTACTGTTGAGTTTAGGTCCTGTGGAAAGCCAACCGTCAAGGCTTTGATGATCGAGACTCATTCTCCGTTTGATGATGATGGTTGGAACTTGTTGGCCTGCGGTAAAGTTTTTCTAACCTTGGGGAAACTTCCACTGCTCGTATGCTAGGTATACATCTGTCTCTTCTGGTTCTCCATCTCCTGGTTATTGGACTCTTGGCAGATTGCCTTGCTGACAAGCTGGTGAAAATCAATGTAGTTGTTGGAGATGAGTCAAACCGATAGGTCATCGTTTAGTCCTTCAAGGAATCTTTACTGCTTGGCTTATCTGTAGCGACGTCTTCTAGTGCATAGCATGCTAACTGGTTGAACTTCTACAGGTACTCATTCACTGAGTGGCTTCCTTGTCGTAGAGCTTGAAATTCTCTCTTTTTGAGAGTGATGGTGCCAATGGGGACATGAGCTTTGCGAAAACTTTGCACGAACTCATTCCAAGTGATAGATTGAACATTGGCATGAGCGGCGGTGTAAGTGTCCCACCATTCTGAAGCTGGTCTATTCAACTGATGAGAGGCGAACAAGACTCTTTCTCGGTCATTGCATTAGATAATGTCTAGTTTCTTTCCTATGGTTTTGAGCCAATCATCCGCGTCCGTCGGGTCAGTGCTGCTAGAAAAGGTTGGGGGACGCATCCTCATAATTTCTAACAATCTTTATTATGGAGCTTGAGCCGGTATTAGCGGAGCAGGTTATGCAGGGTTATTGATGATCTGCACTAATAGCTGAATGAGTTGATTTTGGTTAGTCATCATCTGTGCCCAGTCTGGTCCGTTGGCAGGAGGTGGCGGAGGAATGGGTGCATTCTGTCCTCCATTAGTTCTGTTGAGGCTGTGGTTGCCATTACCTCTGGTGTTTACCATCTGCTTGATGCTTTTTAGGATTATAAGAGAGGAGACTCAAGGCAAAAGGGAAACTATGGAAGTCTTGCACAATTCAACACAAAACTCTAACTTAGCAAAAACTTTATTAAGCAAATATCAGGTACTCGTTATGGCTATCGATAAAAGAGAAAACTGATAACTCATAATGTTGTCTATTGGCTAGCTTAATAACTTAACCTAAAGGGGCAAGGGTTGTCTTGGTGTGATCCTTCACGGTTCTCGAGGTACAAAGCGCGATCCTTCGATGTGAAGATTGAAATGACGACAGAGGTGAATAACTACTTTATGAGAGGCTTCTTGCTTGGCCCTTTCAAACAAGTAACTATTTCCTTTAAAGCAGTAGCATAGACTTCTTTGTCTAGTTTGCTTGGTGATGAGTAAAGTAAAGTGATGTCACATCTTCTAATCTCTATCGCTATCTTTTTGGTGCATGTAAATAGCTCGACGTTGGCAACCCAAACGACGAAGTAGTCGATGAAGTCCTACACTCCACCCATCATTCGATGCATCTTGATAAACATACGTCTACAATTTTTTGAATATGAGGAGAGTTAGAAATATGTTTTCATGTAATGATATAAAGATGAGAAGGAATGAAGAGATAGGGGTGAGCATAGATTGAGTGGTAAGAATAAGAAAAGTTTTTTTGAAAATATTTTATTATTTAAGATAAGTCCTTAAGATTCAACCATTCTATTCTATCTACAGTCGTGCCTTAGAATCATTATAGCTCTGATACCATCTCTGTTGGACCCTGAAGCAATAACTCCTGAATTCTCTATGTAAATCGCACTAGTTCAAGATCAACTATTGCACACAGTGGACAATAAGGATAAATATCAACCATAATGATATTTATTCATAAACTAAATAGGGGTATGATTGCCAAAGTTTATATCCATGGCCCATAGGTTAAATTTAAATATAAGCAGCAGAAGATAAAACCAAAGTGGAAGAAGCTTGATCCTACCCACAGGTAAACGAGAGTAAAACGTGGCCTACTCATCTAGGTTTTCACCGTAGTCGAACTCGTTCCCCTTTGAGATGATAAAGTAAGGGTGAGTACAAACTTGTACTTCGCAATTCACATGGGGGAATGCAATATAATAATAAGGGCAACAAAGAAAGGCATATAAGGTTAGTTTGCATATAAAGCAGCATTTAAAAAATACAATAAAAAGATTGAAAATTGCTGAATTTAATACAGTAAGTAAATATAGTATTGTAAATAAAATTAATACCATTAGTGCAGGTCAATCCCCCACATTAACCTAACCACGGACATCCCACTCGGACTATGTTTTATTAAAACATGTCATATGGATTCTATCTATTCATATGCTTTTTAATCTCCTATGAATTCTATCCATCCATAAGCCTTTTTTAGAAAACTATTTTAAAAACTAAAATCTAATCCATAAAAAACTTTACTCAACTTGCCCATGACCATGGGCATGACTATCTAGGATAGTTTTACAGTCTGCAGAGGTTGTGCAGTTTTACCCATAAAACATGATCATCTCATATTGCCATGTGATTAGCACACTTCATTAGGTGCGTGGCAAAGAGATCATGATAAGGTCTTTACAATGCTAAGCCGTTCACCTGGCCAAACCAATACTAAGGTTTCTAAATATTCTTTATTTAATAATATTTTTAATGTTTTTACTGAAACTACTTTTCAAATAAAATTCCTTTTTTAAAAACATAAACAGGCAAGTAGATTTTAAAATTTTAAGCAACCAAAAGCAAATATTTTATCTTAAATTAAATTAATTTTTTACCCTAATTTTTTATATAAATAGCTAGGATGTTACAGGGAAGAATGAAGCTCCAGTGAGCTGCAAGGGGAGATAGACCAATTTAGCATGGTGAGAGGGAGAAGAGAGCAAGGCGAGCTCAGTGAATAGCTCAGTAGGGCTCAAGGCTCACCGAGGAGGGTTGGTGATGGCAACGGCCAAGTGGAAGCTCGACGACGGTGGTGAGCTCCTCTTCAAGCTAGGCTCAACTGAGGCGAAGAAGGAGGGAGCTAAGGGAGAGCTTGAGGAGACTCGGGAGGGCCAAGGCATGGCTTATATAACCAGGGAGAGGAAGCTGGCTGTTGGGCGGCAATTAGGGCTACGCGACAGCTGAGGTAGCAAAGCCGGTGGGAACCAGGGCGTAGGGGGATGGTGCTGCTATGCAAGTGAGCATTTCCCAGGCACACGGTGCAGAAAAGGCTAACGTGGGCTGCTCAGACACGATGAGTGCAAGCCGACGCAATGTGGCATAGTGGAAAAGAGGGAAAGGGAAGGGGCAGCTAGGCCAGGAGGATGCGGTGGAGAACCAGGGATGGGACAACACGTAGTTATGGGAAGGTGATGTAGGGACACGTGGTGACCGAGGCAGCGAAACCACTGGGCATGAACGGCATGGCACAAGCACACACACGATGCATCTAGAGTGCACTCTAGTGTGGCTGGGCTGACATGGGCCAGCTGGGCTGGGCAGAGGCCCAGTGGGCTAGGGAAGGTGAAGGCGGGTTGGGCTTGGCCCCAAACATGATTTGGTTTCTTGAAATTTGAAAAAGCAATTTGAATTCAACAACTTAAATTTTGGTTTAAACTTCAAATTGGAATTGAGTTTTGAACTTCAAGCAAAAGTTCACGTTGTGAAGATTGGAGAAGAGTGTTACCTCTGTTGAGGCCACGTGGTGTATATTTATAGGAACCGAACCAAATGTCAGTTAGGATTTACAACAAGATTTGTTACAATCGTGGTGTACCAGGCTTAATCTTATAGCCGCACATATTTTGAATACACACGCATATCTACCAGAATAGCTATCTATTGTTTGATTCTAACACACGTTCCCTCCAAATGGGATGTTACAAAAACAGCACGAAAACCAGAAGCAGCATGATCGGAAGAAGAATCTGGCATGCTCCATAACCAGAACACCGCAAACCCCACCCACATTGCAACACCACTAGGATTCAGCAAGGAATCGTCCTGACGAAAACCCACTGCTAGAGCGTTTTCTTAGCCGTCACAACACTGGTCCACATGCAAAATACCTGCGACGCAGACGACGGCAGCACGGTGCCCCGCGACCGGGCAGCATCACCGAAACCTAAAACGCGGAGGCGAGAGGAGTGGCTGCGTTCTTTTCGACTTTCAGTCGATTTATACTTATACTGTCTACGAAAATTAGCTTTTGAATGATACATTTTTTAAGACAGGTTGATAGGACAATTGTAGTAAAAATTATAGTGAATTTAGTTGTATCGGTTAAAATTATATATGACTATTTTTCTATATGTACTATCTCTCATAAACAGTTAGAATTTAAATATTTAAATCATAAGTTATAAGATATCAGTTCAAAAAACCCACCCTAAAAAGGATAAACCGAGCGTTAGAACCATATCACAAATCAACTCACCAAAGGCAATGCGCCAATGTCCGCGGCAGGGGAAGCGCGCCGCGCCACGACGGTCGCCTCGAAGGCCACCGGGCTGGCCCATTCGCACAGCGGCCGCACAGAAAGCAGCCTCTGGCCAAGAACTACAGGGCCCGGCGGGCCGCACGACATCAAACCGTTCCTGGGAATCCGAGAGAGGCCTAGCCGACGGGCTCAACAACACCGCGCCTCCATCCAACCTCAAGCGGCCTTGCCACGCAACTCTGGCACCGCAAACTTCAGCGTAAGAAAGAAAAAGCCCGTGCTTTTGGAGTCCGTACGATCGCAATTAGCGGTTCTTTCGATGCCTAGCCTACACTCGAGATGCGGCCCAAGACGAGTCCATACCAGCGCAGACTCAGAGATCAGACCACCACAGTGACGTCCTACCAGAGAAAAGCAGCTACTAAGTTTTTTTTAAAAAAAACAGAGAGAAAAGCAGCTGCTGTTCCCTCTCAAAAAGAAAGAAAGAAAGAAAAGCCAGGAGCTATTCGTTCTCCTGCCCATGCCGGACCACCGGAGCCAGCCACCGCGCCATGCAGTGATGCAGGAGAACAGGACAGAGGAGCAACGCACGCGCAGCTCGACGACGCCCGAGACAAAACAAAATGGGAGAACCTTCGGTGCAAAATATTTTAGGCGCAATCATGCACGCAGATGCGGCGCCACCGGGGCTACCATCCACCGCTTGTGACCGGCGCTGTTTAAAAAGCGCACGACGGACACCGCCACCCGCCCGGCAGGGGCGGCGGATTGTTCAGATATCATCACAGCCTCTCAGCAGCACAGCGCATTCGATCGTAGAAGAAACTACAAGCCTGACCAACCAGCAGCTGTAGCCTGTAGCAGTAGCAGGTCAACTGATGCTGCCACCACGCCGCGCCGCGCATTATCGAAACAGTGTGTGTTGTTTTCTGCCGTTTTGTTCGGGTACATGCGTGTGATCCTTTGCGTTGCTTTTCTGACCCATACGGGAGGAGGAAACAGCGTCGGTGTCTCCTCATGTGTTGACTTTGACCTCGTGATGAGTGTCCGCAGTGGTTGTGCTGTGTGTGCATTGTGTTCCCGTCTTCTTGGCATGTGATCCAGCACTTACTTGCAGATAGCTGGAGATAATAATAAAGCAAAGAAATGCAAGATGGGTTTTCGAGAAAAAAAAGATAAATGGAGGTTGGAAGATGGGAGAAAAAAAATGGTGAATTCTGAGTACGAGCCGGACGAGGAGAAAAAGAAACGCTCCCTCTTCTCCATTGTTGACCCATGGACGATCGCCTTCCTGATACGGACGTCGTCCCTGCACATCACAACGACCTCCTCTCAGTCTCTCACCGAGCACGGCGGCGACACCGCGGGTCAAATCCGGCCGATCAGGCGTCACGGGCGCGCGCGCACTGTTCGTGTGTGCACCGATCGCGAGGTCTCCGACGAACCATTTCCGCGCGCGCGAGGACGAGGGGTGTGCGTGTATATCCCATCACCATCGTCGTCACTGCACACACTTCTGTCCAAATATTCTCGGAAAAGGACAGAACCATGGACGTTGCAGCACGCCCACTGGCTGGAGTAGTAGCTTGCCTGCTCTCTCTCTCTCTCCTACCGGCCTCCCACTTGTGCCGCTGTGCGTGCCTCCTTGTGCCAAGGGAAAAGCAGCAATTAATCCTTGATCTACAGATTAATTGCTAGAACTACCAGTTTCATTTTTAGTAGACTCATGTTGCTTTTTTTTATTCTTACAAAAAAAATATTGCTTTTTTTTCGGAACTCACATTTTTACTCATATGAAAAGGCGAAAAGACACCGTGTATTTACGACGATATGCTTTTAAACCCTGCCCGTTATAATGGTTTCTGTATAAACCGGGGTTTTCCTTCGATCCAAAAGGAAAAGGGTGAAAGAAGCATTTTTTTCATAGAGTTAAAAAATGCAGTTTTAGATGCCAGTTGACTCAGTTCCCCTGCTTGGACTAAAATAAGGTTGCATGCGATTAGCCAGCCGAATTAATCAACTAAACAGATTCTTTTCCAGATAATGATCTCCATTGTTGATGAACGAGCTAGCTTCTTCCGTCTTGGCTGGCTACCAGGCAAGTTCCTTCCAAGTCATATAATTGCACGAGGAGCACGCGAATTACAGCACCAAAAACTCCATGCCTCGAAGCATCGTTTCAACACAGTTCAGACAATTCATGCGCTGGAATCACTTGTTTCTGGGCTATCACATCATGGAAACCGTAGCTGACCGTAAGACCTGTGTTACCGTATCAGAGCATTT
Source organism: Melocanna baccifera (assembly GCA_036346265.1). Classification (NCBI taxonomy): domain Eukaryota; kingdom Viridiplantae; phylum Streptophyta; class Magnoliopsida; order Poales; family Poaceae; genus Melocanna; species Melocanna baccifera. The sequence goes on along the minus strand of CM070691.1, from coordinate 4,895,390 downwards.
GACTTTATTACGTAAGTGTTATCGAAGTTTGAATTTATTTTGGGAGTTTGTAATTTTCATAATTGCTATTAGGTTTTAACTGGTCTGATCAGCCTAGCAATAGTGGTCTGACCAATAGTTATAGAGTGGTCAGATCGGCTATATGCCTTTTAAAAAATGGGTACCAAACACCTGTGTAGGTGCGTTTAAGGATTTCTTTGCACTATGTGTCTTAATCTGGAGGTCTGAACTAAAACTAGATAGAGTTTAATTAAAATTCTAAAGAGAGTGTTTTTTTGGTACTTTTAAGCTGTTAGACTGACCAATCCATGGCATGGTGCCAGTGGTCAAACTGGCACCGGTGGTCAGACCGATGCTGGCGGTTGGACTGGCCTGGTAATGGCGCCAGGTCGGCTTTTGGTGAATTGATGCTGAAAGTATATAGTTTGGTTTGAGGTTTGATACTAAGGTTAGGATCAATGTATGAGTTATGATATATGGTAATTCATCTAGAGTTATCTTGGCTATCTTCAACCTATAAACAAGTTATATTTCAAGTTCTTAAATTTTGCTTGGTTTTGGTGCAACCTTACTTGTCTTAAGGAAATGTTGAAACTTTATTCAAGATCTACACAATCCTTAGATGGATTAGGTTCCTAAGATCCTTTTTAAAAGGAAAATTGTAAGAGAGGCCCCTACAAAGGAAATTGAATTAAAAAAAAGTTTATGTACAATAGTTTATAAACAACAAAGAGAACATACAACTCCCAACTTGGAGAGAATTAGGCCAAAAATTATAACTAGGTAGATATTTGAGACTTCAGATGATCTTTCATCCTATGCATATTTGGTTCCTGAGATCCTTAGCAATATGTGTGCAAAGTTTTAAATAATTTAATTAGTTATTTTGGAGTTTGTACCATTTTTGGTTTTGGCTCGGGCTGATTTCCAATTATGGGAGCAAGGGTGCGATTCGATCGCCCCCAAGTATGCAGTCTAACCAGAGGCAGGTCATCTCCTGTGGTCAAACCGCTCAGCTGGTCCAAATGCTCCCTCATAGTGGTCTGACTAGCCCAGAAGAGTTGAACTCATTTTGCTTTCGCGCTTCTGTGAGTTGTTTGTTGGTGAGAAAATATGAACTTCCTAGCTTCCAGTAGCTAGTAGAGTAAAAGTTTTGGAATACCATTTAAGAAGCTGAGTTTGAAGGCATGATTCACCCCATCTGATTGCCATATATATAATCATTATTCTGCTCACAAGTGTAAAATATGCACCAGGAAGTTACTATAGTTTGTAAGTGAAGTTACTGTCAAACATATGTAGCGTTACTATTAGTACACAACTAGGTAGTAACTTTACATGTATTTAGTAGTAACTTCACTCACATATGACAGTAACTTTCCGACGAGCAAATTGGCGTGCACAGTAAGCGCACGCATAGAGATTAGCTTAGCCGTATATTCTGTTTAAGGGGGGGTAGAATGTAATGTCCCGAATGGTAGTCGGAAGATTTAAAAAATTAAATAAAAATAATATAATATAATATAATTAAAGAAGTAATTTTTTGAGATTTGCAAAAGGGAAGAAACTTCAGTCTTTTGATGAGTTTTAGGTTGTGGAGTATTATTACGAACGGTGTTCGAAGATTTCAGTAATTGAAATCGAGAAACGAATGAGAGTTAAAGAAGTAATTTCTAGGGTGATCAATGGAGAATTAAATTCTAAGTGTTTGGGGCGTGGGCCTTTGGGCCAAGGTTTTAGCCTATTGGGGGGTGGCGGCGGCCACCCCTTTAACCCCCAAAACCCTAGGGTGCTTCCCCCTTTCTCCCCCTTGACTGCCCCTCCCTACCTCACCACGTCCCCCTCCTCCTGTGCAATCCCTCCTCCAATCTGCAGCATCTCCACCCGCCTGGCAACCGAGCAAAAGAGTAGGAGGGGAGGAAGAGAAGGAGGAAGAGGAAGAAGGAGAAGAAAAATAGGAGTATGGTGGTTTGTTCTAGTGTTCAGAGGTTCTTTTTGTGGTCTCCAAGAGTAACAAATAATTTTCTACCCTTTTGTTCTTAGCGGTTTCTCGTTAGTTTTTGGTTATTCATTCAATCTGTACAGTCTATTGTGTTCCGCAAAGTAGGAGACCTTGGGTGTAAAATCTGGGGATATCACCTTCTAGATATTGTTAGAGGACTTCATTATGTTTCTGTAGAGTTCTCATTCATATCATTCTGATCAACGGTATAGGAGTTATGAGCATTACCGTGTTGCTGTGCAGTTTGATCAATCAAGTTCATGCAGTCAGTGGGAATTAAAAGATTAAAAATAGAATATTATCTAATCTATGAATAAGGTCACAATGAAATATGTATTGGATTTCCTAATGTTTCCATAGAGTCTAAGAACACAAATTTTGGATTGATGGATTAGGAGTTATGCCATTTCTAACACTGCTATCTGGCATTGGATGACTGTTGGACTAGTCAAAGTAGAAGTGATGTTTTGGTTTAGCAAAAGCCAGAATTAAAATTTAGTGAAAACTAGATAATTGTGGGAAATTTCCTATAGATTTCAGAAATGTCAATGCTTGCTATATTTACTATTGTAGATTAAAAGATACAAAATTTGCAAGTGTACTATCTAGAGAATGGTCAGATCTATTTTCTCGGTTAATTTTTGGGGCTTAAATGAATTAATATGAGGATTGTGCCAACTAAGAAATTGTGAAAATTTTCATATAGTTTCTTAAAATGGTATGGTTTGCTCTGTTTTGATGAGGGAATTGAGAGTTGTGTCATTTTTCATACCAGGACAGCAAGGGGATAGACCCGTATTTGTTGGAAAAGTCGGGGTTTTCGGAGAACGTATATGGTTGTTGTTGTTTACTTATGTTTTGCATTGTGTTGGCATATTTTGAGAGTGGGTAAACTCTGTAGGAGGAGAGACTTCAAGTGTGATACCATCTTCACATCCTTCCGGTCGGCGTATCTAAGTAAAAGGTAAATGCATTGTAGAATAGTGTTCGGGTGCTTAAAATTGAGTTGAATGATGCCTTACTTTAATTATTTCTTATATCAACATTGAATTTATACTGTTCTCCTCTTATGATATGATGATGAAAGTGAGAATTGAGGTAAGATGATGAATACTTCTAATTATTTAATATAATGGAAGAAAATAACTGTATCACATTGCATGATGATCATTCATAATTCATATTGATGTGCTGAGACCCTGTATAAAAAAGGATAGGGTCAGGTGGGAGATAAAGATTTGGATTGAGACCCTGTATAAAAAAAGGACAGAACGACCCTATATGAAAAAGGGCAGAGCAAAGGTGTATCATCGACGGGTGAACACCTAACTATACCGGTATATATAGAAGAAGGTGTTGAGTTTGAGCATTACATTTATGAGAAGAGAATCAGAAAGAAATGGCATGTGAATGTAACTGAATCGAAAGGAGAATTTGAAAGTGAGGTAATGATGGTTGAGATGAAATGTTAAAATATTGCTACCTTATATATTATTCTGCTTTGTACTTACTGAGTCATGGACTCACCCTTGCCTCTTTGTTGTTTTTAGGTGAGCGATGATGACGATGTGCATGGGAAGAAAGTAGCACATAGATACCTGTATTATTTAGCCTTCACTTCACTTTGCACTTAGTCAAGTTTAGATAAGAATAATTTGGTTCCAACTATTGTAGTAATTGATTAACTTGTGGTTATCTTTAGTATCTTCGATTCACCATATTGCTAGATGTTGCGATGTTTAGTTGTCCTTATTATTGATAGCCATGATATTCATTTGGTCCATATTATATTTTAAAATTATGTTGTTTGATGCCGCTGAAACTTATATTTAAATTATAATGGTATATTGTTCTTATTATCTTATGACATGTTGACCTACTTATTGTTTAAAATTAGTAGTGGTAGAGGAGGTGAGTGAAATCTTGATCTTTTGTTAAGCCGGGGTGTTACATATATGTATATATGTATATAGAAGTACTATTCAATAGCTACGTGTATAACAAACACGCGTCCCTGACCGACTCAATTAGCCAATCACCCCACCATCCCACCACATGGATGGTTACTAGTGAAGCGGTAGCGGCTAAATATGATAAAGTTACTATCATATGCACAGTAAGTTGTCATATGTAATTCATGAAGTTACTTACCGTTCTCACGCACATGAGACCCACGCCCCCCTCTCCCCCCTTTTCTAGCGATACCATGTGCCATTTTTTTGGATTTAGTGAAGTTGTTAATTATAGAAAAGTTACTATCGCCTGCACATAAAGTTATCATCTATAATTCATGAAGTTATTTACTTTTGGTAAAGTTACTATATCATGCACAAAAAGTTATCATCTATAATTCATGAAATTACTTACAGTTCTCACATACGTTAAACCAGCGCCAAGCAGCAGTGTTTATTAATTATGGTAAAGTTACTATCATATACACATCAAGTTATCATCAGTAATTCATGAAGTTACTTACAGTTCTTATGCAGATTAGACCCATGCCCCCTCCCCCCTTCGCAAGCGGTACCACATGCCGTTTTTTCTGGGATTTAGCAGGGTTTTTAGTTTTGGAAAAGTTACTATCTCATGAACATAAAGTTATCATCTATAATTCATGAAGTTATGCACCAACTAAGTTACACATGAACCATACCAGGAAGCCAGGTCGTGCGCACGGCCAGTGACTCGCACTTTGCGTGCGCACACGCACTCGTTAACATAGTCGTATATGTATATGTATATATATGTGCATATATGTATATATATGTGTACGGCTACGCTAATCTGCACGTGCGCTCCAGTTTGTGTGCCAGAAAGTTACTGTCGTGTGTGAGTGAAGTTACTATCAAATACATATAAAGTTACTACCCAGTCGCGTACTGATAGTAACTCTACATGTGTTTATTAGTAACTTTACCCATGAACAGTAGTAACTTCCCAGTGCACATTTTACACCTACGCACAATAGTGATTATATGTATATGTATATGTATATGTATATGTATATGTATATGTATATGTATATGTATATGTATATGTATATGTATATGTATATGTATATGTATATGTATATGTATATGTATATGTATATGTGAAGCCTTCTTGGGTGTAGGTACTCCCTATGCCGTATCTTGCAAAGTAGAGAATATCTCATGCAACGGAGGGTATGTGCGTATAGTATATAAGTATATAAGATCATCTAGATGGTATTTATACTTTTTAAGGTGATATATATGGTTTTTTTGAACAATTTTCTTTTTTAGTATGGATATTAAGATATTAGCAAAATATGACAAAAACTATATGCTCCCTTGCTATTTTTTCATGTGATTGCATTAGAGTATATTGAATTAGTATATGAGTATACCTAAGGTGATAAAGAAGCATGTTAAGTTCGTTGAAGTGGTGTATCATGGGTTGGAGTAGTTATACCCGGGAGTTTCTACGCATATGTGGATCTCCACATACTATCTCTACCCTCCATTTGTTCCTTGAGGCCTAACATCATGTAAGAAGCATGTTAAGTTCGTTGAAGTGGTATATCATGGGTTGGAGTAGTTACACCCGGGAGTTTCTACGCATATGTGGATCTCCACATACTATCTCTACCCTCCATTTGTTCCTTGAGGCCTAACATCATGTAAGAAGTAGAGAAATGTATATAGCAGCACGAATATCGAAATAAAAATGAATGGTGAAGATAGTATGGGGGAGATCCATATACATACATGCATACATATGGGAACGTATGCTATGCACTTCGTGTTTTAGTGCACTCATGCACTCAAGTCAATCCGTTCGTCCGGATGTCAAGACCTGAATGTGCAAATTCAGAGTTTTCTGTGTATTATGTACTAATCCAAGATCATGTTAGTCAACATAGTGGAAACCTAGATGAAGTATCGATCATGATCACGATTAACTAAGAAAACTCAAATATTATTACTTATCAGAGTAGTGACCTTATGGTCAAACTTACAAATAATAGCCTGAAGGGCTTAACAAACTTGCAGCGAAAAATAAAGATAAGCGTTGTACCCATTCGATTGGGAAGCGAAGTCCTACTCCAAGAAGTTGTCGAAGAAATCTCCTTCAGATACTTCTATTTGATATGGTTCTTTTGCAATTGAGCACTTATGGATATAACCATGAGTACATAGAGTACTTAGCAAGTCGTTTATAGCAAGATGCAATATAATTATGCAAAACTTACCAAATGATAGATGAGTGGTTATTTTGCAGAAGACAACAATTTAAAGTAAATACAGTAAATAGATTAAAAAGCAAACTTTCAAAATAGGTAATAAGTAATTAAGTCAAATGAATTGAATAAACCACAAGTGAATTGACCATTTACACAATGAACCACCCGTGAACTAACCATTCACGTAATGAACTACCAGTAAATTAATAATTCACTTCCCAAACTTAACCCAACCAGGATTTCAAGAAAACTCTACTCCTCATGTGAAATCACCGAGCGTTGTCCATAACCATGGACATAGTTATTCGAATAGTTTTAGACTCTGTAGAGGTTGCATAACTTTACCCACATGATATGACCATCTTTTGAGATAACCGGTATAACACACTTCTTTAGGCATGCCGACTAAGAAGATCACAGTAAGGCTTTTACAATGCCCAATTTCAAATTGATTTTACCGGCTAAGGTTTCATTACCGTTTAGACCAACTACCTAATCAGAAAAGCCCCTACTTACGTTAACAGAATATCTCAATAGCAAAATTAAGATTGAAACATTACAAATTAATCAGACAGGTCCATCTAATACTAGACATGTGGTTGCATGTTAATGCTAGATTAATGGCACACGAAGTTAAGTTCTTAATCAATACCTAGGCGAGGTATCCACATCCCAAAAGTGCTGACCATATTTTTTCCTTTACTACACGATCACTCGCCCAGTAAAAATTATTTTGTATAACCAACACCATTGACACTACCTATTCCGTGGTACACAAATTTTTATAACTGTGGTTGGCCATCACGATTCAACATCTCTTTAAGTCAAAATTACTTAATTAATCAACATGGAATGATAAGCCCCACGTACTATAAGCATGGTTAAGCATGCTAAACATATGATCCATGTGAATACTAGTATTGCATCACTAGATAGATACCCATCATATAATGATAATGGAATCATGGCATTCAAATTCTCAAGTGAGCAATTAATCAAATTGATCGATAACTACCAATTACAAATGTTTCTAATAAATTAGCAATATATGATAATTTAAAAGCAAAATAATAAATAATAGATTTAAGATAATAGTTTTAATATGATCAAAGGTGATGACTTACCTTGATTTTGCTCAGTTACCAACTATGGATCTTCAGTTCCTGCTTCAGCTCATTCGAAGATGTTATCTAACAAGAGAGAAAATGAACGAAACATAAATAAAATAAAATCCAAATAAACTAAAAAAATTACAAAACTAGAATTAAAAGATAAAGCTTAATTTTAGATGAATTTAGGAAGAAGAATTTGGTTAATCGGAGTTCATATGACGGAGAATGAAATCTCAAAAGATTAATTGGCTGAGAAAATACTAGAAATTAAAAGGTCTACTGTGCTGTGGAACGGATCTATGGAATAGTGATGGTCGACCATGGACTCATTGCATGGAATAGTGATGCTGGTGAGGCTTGGCTGATGTGGCAATAGGGCCGATGTGGCAGACATGTGGCAAGACATGTAAGCAATATTTGATCATGTGGTGGTGACATGGCTTGACATGTGGACTGCTAATGTGGCACGATGACGGGCATGGATCAGGTCTACAACACAATGCTATTGACATATGGAACCTATGCATCAGTGACTTGGTTCATGGTTGATAGGGTCTACAAAAATCTTGGGTGGCAACATGGCACGCGATGATGTTATCACTGACGCACGGGCTAGTGTTAGCATGACACATGAATCGAGGTAACACGCACATGAACCAAGGCAATGCACAGGCGAAGTGACGAGGTGGCTCGACTGAACAGCGAGGTGGTGTGGCTGAACAACAGTGGAGATGGGCTAGCTCAGCGGAGTGGGGCAGACGACGGAGGGCTCACCACGGGAAGGTCGACGGTGGTGCAAATGGTCGACGACGAAGTCGAACAGCGTGGAAGACAACATCACTTGGAGCTCCGGTGATGACAACAAAGAGGACAACGATGATGGGAGATGGGGTGACACTGGCAACAAAGAAGATGATGACGGCATGGCTGCAATAGGGCTGTAAACGAGCCGAGCTCGAGTGAGCCTGGCCTTCCACGCTCGAGCTCGATAGAAACTCGAGCCGAGCTCAAGTTAGGATCCGAACTTGAACCTGGGCTCGAGCTCGGCTAGACCAAAGTTTGAGTAGGCTTGAGCTTGACTCGTTGAAGCTTGATAATAATTAAAATAACTTATTATGCACTAATTTTCAATAATAAGAAAAGTTTGAGTTTGAGCTCAGCTCGAGTGAGCTCGATAATGGTCAAAATAATTCAAATATGCACTAATTTTCAACAATAAAAAAGTTCGAGCTCGAGTTCGGCTCAGGTAAGCTCAGTAAGAGTTAATATTTATTATTATTTAAGCTTGAATCTAGGCTCGTGAACTATTCGAGCTTGGCTCGTTTAAAGCTCGAACCGAACTCAAATCAAGCTTAGAACGAGTCGAGCTTATGTAGCTCGCAAACCTCGAGTTTTTTTACAGCCTTAGGCTGCAACGACAGCTTGATGATGCAAAAAATGAGAGGGGCTAAGCCCTTTTAAGGCACGAATGTCGAGGTCTTAGAGATGCGCATGGTGTGGAGTCCGAGAAGAACATGGTGGGCGGCGTCGCACCGAACACAGAGAACAAGGAGTTCCGGAGGAATATGGCACAGGTGGGCCCTAACTATCGATGACTGCAACAGTGGAGGCACGAGTGGGGAACACGTGGCAGAGGCAAGGCGAGCGGGCTGAGCACGCCGTGTGGAGGTGCGGGCCGACGCATGGAGCAAGCTGGGTCGGGTTGAGGAGTAGGAAAAGGTAGGGCCGGGCTGAGGGTTTTGGCCTAGGAGTTTTTAAATGATTTTTGAACATATTCTAATTTTAGAAAATAGGAAAAATGAATTGAGCTCTAGAAAATAGCAAATAAATCTAGAAAAAATCCAAGAAAATATAAAAAATTCCTTGCATCACAAGGAACTTAAATAAAACTAGTTTTTGACTTAAATGAAGTTTATTTTTATTGAAATTAATCTTTTAATTTATGAGAATTCATATTAAACTTTAATGAATTCAAGAAAAATCCAAATGGTAAATTTTATTTTAAAAGCTTCAAAAAGACTCCAAAAATGGGATGTTACACTGGACGTAAACAAATGGCCAAGATTCAGGCGAGCGGCCACCCCAGCGATGCGGCATCCGATCTGCAATGAACAATTGAGATTGACACGAGCACCACCCCGGACTTACATACCAGCGATTTTCCCTGCGCTCCCGATCCCCAATCCCAAACGGGAACCCTAAAATCCCCATTTCCCTTGAATGGCGATGGCAACGGTGACTTGGTAGTGGCGTTAGTAGCAATAGCCCTTCGATGGCATCTGCTCACATAGCCCTCTGACGGCCCTCGCCCAACGGGGCCCTCTGATGGTGCTCATCCAACACGGGCCTCTAGCAGTGCCCACCTACGTGGCCCTGTGACCGTGGCTGATCCCATCCACACTAAGGTCACATGTTATCTCTTAATATGGAATTCATTACTCTTTCAAGATTTCTAGCTAGCAAGGTATTGGTGGATGAGTAATAGGTAGCTAGCTATGTTTCTTGGATGCATGCATGACTAGTTCTTTTGGCTTTAATTTTAGATTGTTTCCTCCAATGATTGCTCTCTGAGTCAGCACTAAAATTGCACAAATTTTAGTAGCTAGTATGGAGTCAATTGGTGATGCTTAGTCCCACTACATTGGTGAGATGAACTCTGATGTAAGGTTTAACGATAGATTTAGTACACCCAAAAAGAAAGAAAGCATACCAACCTAGGTCAGTATTTTCTAAATGTTGCAATCATTATGCTTTATGAATAAATAGAGACATAAGTTGTGGATCTATTTCAACAAATTTGTGCAATTGCAGTCTTTCTCATTCACACCCGAGTGTGAATGAGGAATCAAAACCCAAACTAGGGATGACATTTGATGATGTGAACTCGAGGGAGGTGTCTTCAAGGCTTATGAGCATCAAGTTGGATTTTTAGTATGTGTTGGTCAGCAGAAGCTACAGAATGAAGTAGCTTTGTGGAAACGTTACGTATGCTCAAGGCAAGGATGTAGGTCACGGAAAGGTAACAACATTCTTGTTGCCTCAAAGAAAACTTATAAGATAAAAGAAACTAGGTGTGGATGTAATGCTGGCAAGGATGTAGGTCACGGAAAGGTAACAACATTCTTGTTGCCTCAAAGAAAACTTATAAGATAAAAGAAACTAGGTGTGGATGTAATGCTCAACTTTTTGTCAAGCGGGATAGTAACAAGTACAAGATAGCCTCATTTGTTGAGCACCACAATCATAAACTTGTGTCACCTAGTAAGCATCATCTCATTAGATCCAACTGCCAAGATAATGAGAAGGCAAAAAGCACACTGTACACATGCCACAAAGCAAGCATAGGAACCTCACATACGTTTAGGATGCTTCCCGTTAGTGCCGGAGGATTTGAGAGTTTGGGGTGCACTAAGAGAGACCTGTAGAATTATTACAATGATTTTAGAAATAAAATCAAGGATGATGATGCTTAGATGTTTGTGGGCCAACTTGGTCAAATGAAGGAACTAAATGCAGTATTTTTCTTCGATTATGAAGTGGAAAATGGTAGATTGTTACTGTGTTTTGGGAAGATGCCATAGCAAGGAAAATCTATAGTCATTTCAATGAAGTCATATCTTTTGATTCGACATACAACACTAACTAATATGATATAATTTTTGCACCATTCACGGGAGTCAATCATCACATGCAATGTGTATTTTTCAAAGTTGGATTCCTAGCAGATGAAAAGATTGAGTTGTACATTTGGTTATTTGAGACCTTCCTAAGAGCTACAGGAGGGGTAGTGCGTAGACTTCTCATAACTGATGAGGATGCTAGCATGAGGGCTACTATTACCAATACTCTTCCACCACCACACATAGGCTGTGCATGTGGTATATCATGAAGAAACTCCCTAAGAAGATTGGCCCCCATCTAAGGGAGGACCCCCATTTTTGGGAGAGGGTTAACTAATGTGTGTGGGGTTCAAAAATAGGAGAAGAATTAGAGTTAAGCTGGCATTATTTTATTTCTAATTATAAGATGGAGGACAATGGGTGGTTAGCTAAGAGGTATAACATCTATGCGTCATGGATCCTCGCATACTTTAGGGATATATTCCTGTCAGGTATTCTAGAACCACTTCAAGGTCAAAGAGTGCAAATTCATTTTTCAACTGCTTTCTTGGACATAAGCTTGCATTTATCAAATTCTGGCTTAGGTTTGACATAGCGCTACAATGTTAATGCCAGGAAGAGTTGATAGCTAATAATGCAAGCAGCCATATAATCCATACACTACTCACATCATGGGAAATAGAGGGACATGGTGGTTTGGTATTTGCACACGAGATATTCGAGAAATTCCAAGAAGAGGTGCTTGTGGCGAGAGACCACTATGATATTCCTTTATTTCTTGAAATGGCAATAGTGGATGAGATGAAGATCCTACCCATCAGGGCAACTCCAATAAGGTTAGGGAAGTCTGTTGTGGCACAGCCACCATGATAACTACATGCTCATGTATGCTATTCGACTTTAAAGAAATCTCATGCCGCCATATTATATGCATTTGGAGGGATGCAAGATTAAGTGAGATACCGAGCCACTATATCCTAAAATGATGCGGGAAAGTGAAAAGGTAAATATCGGTTAAATACACCATGTACTTTTTTGAAATTTGTATTCAACTACATAAACAATTTCTATTGGCCTTTTTGCAGGGAAAATGTTTACGACACCGAAGGCAACCTACTTGAGGAGAGACGCACTAATAATGTTGACGCTACAAAAAAAAAAGAGAAAGATATCCACTGCCCGCAAAAAGATGGAAGATATCATTCAAAGTGCTAAAAACACAGACGATGGCATTGAGTTTCTACTAAGGAGTTTGGACAACATTGGGGCGCCTTTGTCCAAGTTGGTTCCCACTGTCTCGTGTACAAGATAAGAACATGAGGTTTATATTGGTTATAGCATTCCATCTGAGGTTGGGATCCACCCACCTACTGACATTCGTATGAAGGGGAGATGCAAGAAAATATTAGGATATAGGGACAAGAAAAACAAGAATGAAGGTAAGCATAAAAAGGTGCCACACATGTGCAAGACCTGCAAGCAAATTGGGCTTCACAATAGTTGGAATTGTCCAAACAAACCATGATCAGTTATGATTATGTTTCAGCTAGCAAAAATCTCATGTATTACACAGTTTTGAATTATTTTTAGCTTGTGTCATGTTGCTCAGAAGAATGCTTGAATTGCTATCTCATGTACTCCCAGTTTCAAAAGAATGATCAATTGTGTTTTTTAACCCAGTTTTATTAACTTTTCTTTGTTGTTTGACACTCTATGTGTCATTTAGTCTCTTCCCGACTGTGCTGGTTTAGCAACAATACTTCAACCCTATGCTTTCCTATCACTAGAATCAACTTACAATTCAACATACACATTATTTCAGAACATTATTTCAGACAGGAATAAGACATCATAATTGTTTCAAAGCTTGCCACATGAATACTTGAGACACCCCGTGTCATTACCCAGGGGGTAATAACACTTAAGCAACATATTATTATTCATTTGCTCAGTAGAACACTGCTCCAACGAATAATAAATCTTACCAGAGTAGCATAGCAAAACAATAATGTAGATACTATCTATTTATTACAGCAGTTGCCACGCATGGCTATGGTCTTTATTACATTTATTTGAATGCAAGAGATATGGGATATATATACCCTGTATCTTGCCTACTCTATTCAACGGGACGCCTACTTATCCCAACCATCGTATAGAGTGTCCACCTCACTTTGGTCCTCGTGATAATCACCCTATCCCCTGCGGCCTCGTCGGTGCCTGTGAGCTGATTCGCCTTCTGCGATTACCACGCATACGCGCGGCTTGAGAAAATACTTAGTTAGAATATCTATCTATGAATTTTATGAGGTCACCCCCCCCCCATTTTGGTGGATTTCTAGCCAATTTCATCTACCCCAATTTCTTTCTGGTCTTCTAGGGGCGGTCAGTGTTTCCCTGGGGTTCTCTATTCTTCTTCCTAATTGGCCCCTTGTACACTCGGTGTTAGATTAGACCCTGACCGTATGCCTAGGTCCAACCGATTTTACTCTCCGAGTTACATGTTCAAATAGGCTGAACACAATTAAATCCACAGAGCAACACACTTATAAGTGGTATTGGGCATTCTCCCCCTAAAAGACTAGTCCATTAGATGAGATCTTTCTCACACTTATAAGTTGTGCTTCTTTCTTTCCCACAACTAATGTAGGACTATTCCTAACAATCTCCCTCCAATTATTGAAATAGTTCTATATTTGTTGTGGAAGGGTAAGGAGCCTAACATAAAAGTGGGAGAGTCTCTCACCTCATTGGCTAGCTTTTGAGGTGAGAACGCCCTTACAATCCAACAAGTAGTATCAGAGCCCGGTTCTAATATCTCTAGCCCAAAGTATGTGAATACTTGATGGACTGTGAACCTGAGGGACCGTCGACATACGGTGAAGGAGCGGTAAACAGCTGAGAGACACCAATATTGTGAAGGGGAAGATTATTGGAATAGTTTTATATTGGTTGTGGGAAGAGTAACAGACCTAACTTAAAAGTGAAAAGTTCCTCACCTTATTGATTAGCTTTTAGGATGAGAAGACCTTTACGATCTAACACACGGCACACTCGCCAGTGAGCACGGCCCACTCTTCATTCCTTGAGGTAAATTCTTGCAATCTAATGTGTTGTAATTATCTTCTTAATTGTTAATTTCATGTTAATGGCACTGTTTTGAAGTAGTTAAGATTTGGGGTTCTTTCAATACTTTAATTTTCAGAGTCCTTCAGAGTAGAAAACGGGGATTCATTCTTGAATGAGGCCGAGACAAGCTCCAATCTCAAAGTTGGAGGATTTCAGACCACAACATCTTAAGAGATCAAAGTTGTTCTAGTACTGATGTTTTAGAATAGCATATCCTTTAAAAGATGTCCTTTATTCAATCAATGCCTTATCGTGATGTAAAATCACAATGTTCTAACGTACTTTCTTGCTTGAACAGCTTACCAATTCGTGGGTGTTGGCACCAAGGAGTGTATGTTTTTTTTCACCCAACCGCCTTTTTGATTGACCACTGGAAATGCCAATCAGATGCTGCCCCCACTTGGTAAGCAACCATTATATTTGAGGAGCTCGTACCGTGAAGATGATGTATTGTCCATTCTGTTCAGAGTTGGTGGTAAATTGTTGTTGCGGAAGGGCCGTCGTTGCTGCTGAAGCAAGCAGTTAGGCCTCATGAGAAGTCTGCTAACCAATATTTGTTGGGAGTATGGGGAACTCTAGGTTCAACTTGATGCCTCCCGTGGCTTGAGTTCTGACCAATATTTCTTTGTGATCAGACTTTATAGTCGGTTAACTTAGCGGCATTTTCCTGATAGCCAATGTTTACATCCTTTTCACTAGAATTTGGTCAGCCAAATATCATGCCAGAATTTGGTCCCATAACCATTGTCCACTCTGTGTACAGCCCCCATATGGAAATGATGTTTTGGCTTTTTCGAGTCCTTTCCAAAGCTGACAACTTCCTTGATGATTTGAACTGAAAATTTCTCCCTGTTGCATATATTTCAAATATAACAGTCATCTCTGTTATTAAGTAATTTCTACATCCTTTTCACTAGCAAGCATATACTCATGTTTCTTGTTTCTAACACACCCAAATCCCCAGTATTTTCGCATACAAATAGCCCTCCATTTCACAGAATCAAGTACACATTACATATGAGCGGTGTCGCTACCAAGTCACTGTCGCCACTGAAGGGGAATAGGGATTTTAGGGTTCCTGTTTGGGATTGAGGATCGGGCGCGCAGGGGAAATCGCTGGGGTGTAAGTCTGGGGTGTGCCCATGTGAATCTCCATCGTTCATTGCCGATAGGACACTACGTCGCTGGGGTGGTCGCCTGCCTGAATCTTGGTCGTTCGTTCACGTCTGGACGGTCGGATTGTCTTGAGTGCATGAGTGCACTGAAACGCTGAGTGAACAGCATACGTTCCCCCCTCTCTCTATGTGTGTGTATATATATGAAAATAATTCTATACTCCTAGAAGTATATACTCTTACTTCTAATATACCTCTTTCATAGTATTGTTATAACTATTTATCTATTTAAGCATACTCTAATAATGAGAATAAGATACTTTAAAGTAAGTTTCATGAAAAATTTCATAAAAGTGCTTTTTTATAGCATAAATTGTATATGTACTTCTTTTATACATGAAAAAATATATATAGCAAAAATAAAAGATTCCGATGAAAAATTTCCAACAAAGTTGTATTAGAGTATCTTCGAATTAGTATTTAAGTATACTGAAAGTAATAAAGAGATATAAATATTCGTATAAGTGGTATATTAGAAATAAGAGTATGTACTCTCGAAAATAAGGAAAAGAAAAAAATGATTCTATACTTCTGAAAGTGTATATATATGTGTGTGTCAGTGTGTGTGTAAAAGTGTAGGAGATGCGAGAACAAAAGCCTCAGCGTGCTAGCCAGAGGGAAAGCACGTTGTGTCGCGATTGAGTCATCTACGGGAAAACATACGCCCCCCACGGATCACCTGAAGCTAAGCTAGGCGAAGCACGCCGGTCGCTGAGGTCCATGTCAAGTTAGACGGTTCGGCACCAAGACGCTAAGGGCCTAGCGACGCGAATTATTGGACATACGACGCAATAATACAGAAGGTGAATCGCCTTATCCATCGATCGTCTCCGAAGGCGACAGCGACGGTAGCACTCAAATTCCACGTCTGTTCTTCACATTGTGTGATATTCCTTTTTTCGTCCTTCTAATTAAGCTTTCACAAGTTACTGGTCATCACAAAAGTTGAAGTATAAGCTGACAAGCCAGCACATAGGTCAACGTTGCCTAACAGCTTTCACATCAAATTGAATTAAGTCTGTTGAGTATGTTGACTCCGTTCTGGTAAGACTTAGAGAGGTGTGCTACAAAGATTTATAGATAAATTCTAATTGGATTAGAATTCTTATTTCTCTCTAAGTATGATTAATACTTTATTTTGAAGGGGGACTATATAAAGTCACGAGGTATGATCATGGAGAAACCAACCTACAAACCAACTTGACGAGGATATAGTAATCCTCTATTTATTCTGTCAGCATATTTTCCGACTATACCTCTTAACAGTAAGAGAGAAATTTTATAGAGTAGTAATAAGTTTTACTGCGACTACTCTGTAGTCGTAAGTTCTGCTATGACTAACTAGTCGTAAATCCTGTTACAACTACTTAGTCGTAAGTTATACTACGAGTTCCTGATTATTCTCCTATGTTCAACTAACCAACTCTCATAATGGATCTGCCTGACAAGACAGTTAAACGTGTGTTTATGCTCAATAATCGCACACGATCTTTCTCTCTATCTTTGCCAACAACCGCTCTACGACGAATAGCTACCCACGTCTCTCTAACAATAACCACCATCCAGTGGTTAACTCCTAAAGTGTCAAGGCGTCTTCTGCTAAGAAACAACTATCGCCACTTCGTCGCCGATATAAGGGTTGATGTTGGAGATCAATCACCTCTTCGGCCAAGAAATTTGCAGTAGCGGATGGAGTACGAGAAGAACTACCCACGTATGGACCAAGCCTATTACGGGTCAGGTCAATCTACTGTCAAGCATCATCGACTACGGTCGTCCGGCAACTCCAATTACCCTTTCCCACAAAGGAGGCGTCAAGAGTTTGTTACCAGGTGCCGAGCATTTATTCCTAAACTCCGAGCAGTATGCTAGCCACCATGTTTCCGTCCAGTAAACATAGAGAGGTTTGATAGATCTCAGAATCCCATCGAGTTCCTTCAGATTTACACAACTGTGATACGTGCGATAGGAGGTGATGAGCACGTTATGGCAAATTATCTTCCTACAGTGTTCGAGGAGTCCGCTCAATCTTGGTTTCTCAACCAACCAAGGGAGTAATCACAATCTATTGTGATAAGAAAATGGCACTAACATATGACCGCAAGTCCCTCGAGATGATCGGCCAACCGCCAACTAGAGAAGCTATTGAGGCGCAGCCTTTGAGCAAGCAGTAGAAGCCTAAAGCTACACCGAAACCAAACGAGGAGGTCTAGGAGGTTTCTCTGGATCTATTGGAGCCTTCGAAGACTGTTCGCATCGGGGTTACTTCTGACCCTACATAGGAAGACGCCATCATCGCCTTCCTCTAGCAAAGGCAGATGTGTTCGCGTGGCAGCCGTCCGACATGCCCGGTATCTCTAAGGAGGTGATCGAGTACAGGCTAGTTCTACAGCTTGATAAGAAACCCATAAAACAAAAATTATGGAGATTTGCACCAGATCAGCGAGAAACTATCAAATCAAAATTGGACAAGATTAAAAGTAGGCTTCATAAGAAAAGTCGACCACTCTGAGTGGTTGGCTAGCCCTGTAATGGTAAAGAAGTCTAATGGTAAGTGGTATATATGTATAGACCATACCGATTTGAATAAAGCTTGTTCAAAAGATGATTTCCCACTTCCTCACATTCATCGGCTGGTTGACTCTACTGCTGGTTATGAAATATTAAGTTTTCTAGATGCATACTTCGGTTATCACCAGATTAGTATGTCTTCAGAAGATGAAGAGAAGACCACATTTATCATGCCAGTTGGAATATTTTGCTATGTCAAAATGCTGTTTGGTCTAAAAAATGCTAGTCCAACTTTTCAATATTTGATACAACTAACTTCATACATCAAATGGGCCAAAATTTGGAAGCCTATGTTGATGATGTAGTTGTCAAGAGGATCAAATGACTTAATCACACTCTGACCTACAGGAGAGGATCAAATGACTTAATCACACTCTGACCTACAGGAGACTTTTGATAACCTTAGAAAACATCGCTTAAACCTTAATCCTGAGAAGTGTATGTTCGGAGTTTCTTTAGAAAATTTGCTTGGATTCCTTATTTCGGCGAGGGGTATCGAAGCAAATCCTGAAAAGATCAAGGTCATCGAGTACATACACCCTCCAACAATGAAAAAAGAGGTTCAAAAACTTACTGGCTGCATGGCAGCTCTAGGTCATTTCATCACACGTCTAGGTGAGAAAGGGCTTCCTTTCTTTAAACTTCTCAGAAAACATAAAGATTTCGAGTGGTCGAAGGAGGCTAATGATGCCTTCAAGAATATCAAGAGATATCTTACAAATGCTTCTGTACTAGTTTCTCTGAAATCAGGCAAGACACTACTCGAATATCTTTTCGCCACGTTACAAGCAGTAAGTGTTGTACTCGTTGCAAAACATGAAAATGTTCAGTGACCTATATATTATGTAAGCGAAGTCTTACATGGGCCTAAGGAGCACTACCCGTAGCTCCAAAAACTGTTATATGCCCTCCTCATGTCTTCAAAGAAACTCATGCATTATTTTCATATGTACAAAATTATTATGTCATCTGAGTTTTCCTTAGGAGCGGTCCTTCAAAGTAGAAAAACAGTGAGACGCATGGCAAAATGATCGGTGAAACTTAGAGAGTTTGACCTCTATTTCGTGTCTCGAATGGCCATTAAATCACAGATCCTGGCAAACTCTGTTGCCAAATAGACAAATCTTAAACTTGTTCAGGATTCCCAACAGTACAATTTCCACGACCTATGAACGATGCACTTCGATGAGTCACTTACGTGTTTGAGTGGCTTAGGGGCTGGGGTGGTCCTGGAATTTTCTACGGGAGAGACATTAAAGTATATCATCCAATTACTCTTTTAAGCTACTAATAACGTGGTTGAGTATGAAGGCTTGTTGGCTAGCATACGAGCCACTAAAATACTCAGGATTCGTCGACTGCTCGTGAGAGGAGACTCTCAACTAGTAGTGAATTAGGTCAGCAAAGAGTATCAACGCTCGAGTTTGGCCATGTCTCAATACTTGCCTGTAGTTTGCAAGCTAGAAAAGCACTATTTTGGTTTTGAGTTACGGTATATCCCTCGAAGAGATAACTTTCTCGCAGACCAGTTGGCTCCAATAGCTTTCTCCCGATCACAAGTAATATTAGGAGCCTTCTTATGGCAACTCTAGAAGCCGTTTTTGGTCGAAGGACCAAAGACAACTCCTAATGAGATAGTGTCTATTGAGTATAAAGATACTTGGTCGTCTCCCATCTACGAGTATCTTTGGAAGGGTTCTATACCTGAGGACAACCTCAAAGTAGATCGTCTGTCCCGCAAAGCCAAGATGTATATCTTGGTCAAAAGGGTACTTTACAAGCGGAGTACTTAAGGTGTTCTAATGCAACGTATATCACAGAAAGAGGGATTGCGACTCCTTAATGACATACATGGAGGCATCTGTGGGGCGCATGATTCCTACAGAACGCTGATCGGTAAGGCCTTTTGACAAGATTTCTACTAGTCAACTGCCATCAATAACGTCAAAGAGTTGCTTAAGTAGTGCGTACAATACCAGTTTCATAGCTGACAAATACACTAACCACCTCAGGCTCTTCAAACAATTCCTCTTTCATGGCCTTTTATGACCTAGGGTTTATATATCTTGGAACCGTTTCCGCGAGCGCGGGGGGGCTTTGAATTCCTTTTTGTGGCTATTGATAGATTCACAAAATGGATAGAGGCCGAACCAGTAACTAGAATAACAGCGGAAGGCACAAAAAGGTTCATGATGAGAGGTATAATTACTCGATTTGGAGTTCCAAGTCATATAATTATAGACAATGGTAAGCAATTTTCTAGAGTGAAAGTTTAAACTTTTTTCGATCAACTAGGTACTAAGCTTTGCTATGCCTCAGTCGTCCATCCTCAAAGCAATGGGGCAGTTAAGCGCACGAATGGACAGATAATGCAAGGGATTAAAACTCGTGTCTTTGACCCGCTAGTAAAGCACTCGGGGGCTTGAGTACAAGAACTTCCTTCAATGTTATGGGTAATCCGCATGACTTCTAGTCAAGCAATATGCGAGACTCCTTTTTTCTTAGTCTTTGAAGCAGATGCCATGCTTCCTCCAGAATTAAAGATCAGGTCAACAAGGGTCAAAAACTTCAGCGATTCCAACCAAGAGCAGCTTCAAATGGATAACATCAACCTGGTCGAAGAAAAGAGGAACCAAGCCTTAATCTGGTCGACAGTCTATCAGCAAGCCATGCGTAAGTACTACAATTGTAAGGCCCAACCTTGCAGTCTTGTTGTAGGTGACTTGGTATTGAGGAAAATCCAATCCCAGTCTAATCGAAACAAGCTTTCCCCTAAGTGGAAATATCCTTATACTGTAGTCGAGGTCACGTGACCAGGCTTTGTACGACTTGATACGGAAGATGGCTAGGTTCTCTCAAGCTCTTGGAATATCAACCGATTGCTTAAATTTTACATTTAAATATTCTCAGTTTTACAATAAAGTTTTGGTATTCCCAATCTTTTTACGTTTGTTTAGTGAAAATTCTTTTATATTTGTTCGACCGCTTCTACTATAATTAATTGATTTTACCTGGTCAGAAAAGGGGGCACCACTAGTCAAAGTCTCTCCTTGTTGCATGTGGTCCTACCCACTAGAGGGAGCTTTCTAGTGATGCACTGTTCCTAACTCTTGCTTCCAGTACCAAATAATTGGGTCATCTACAAACATGTTAGATGGATATAAAAGAAATTATTTGAATGATTATCTTGCTATCGATTATGTCTTCGATTTGATTAACCTGTTCGAAGTGTGGTAATAACTGCCTAGTCAGAGACTTTCCTCTATGCATGTGGTCTTGCCCACCAGAAGAAACTCCCTAGCATTGACTCGCTCCTAACTTTCACTGTCAGAATATGACAATTGAGTTTGACAACGATAGTCAGATGATATACTCTTCTCGATACTATTTTCTTAGTTTATTCATATAAATTAAGTAAATAGTTGAGGTCTAGGATAGAGTTATTCATATAACTTCATTTCTTATCTCTAAGTTTATTTTTTCTTTTTTCTTTGCTCTTATGAGTGCTACCTACTCAATGAGATGAATTGCAGGAAAAGAAAGAGATTTTTCATTCATCAAAGGAAAAGAAAGAGACTTTTTATTCATCAAAGGTAAGTCTTATACAAAATTTTTCACTTGCACGACTATTCTGAAGGAGAGTCGAGTTGCATTTCCTCTGCAACCTTTTGAGCAAAGGATGCGGCTTCCTCTATCAGTCGAGCTGCCTTTATTTCTAAGTAGTCAAAGTTGTGCTCCATTGGTTGAAAGGATTGATTCATGTCGAGTGCTTTGAGTTTTGCCGAAGCATAACTTACAGCATCTCTAACTGCTTCCCGAATTAACTCGACCTGCTCATTCTTCAGAGTAGTTAAATACTTCTTCAAAGTCTTTACTTGCAGTCCAATTATACTAGCATGAGCAGTTATGGTGTCTTCAGGAAGATCTGTCCTCTCATAATCAAACTTATTGAGTAAATTGTTGAAGAGTTCAATGTTATCATAGAGAATTGTCTTCACCGACTTCGTCTCCTCTTCACCGTGAGTTGAGATTTTAGAGTCATTATATTTCGACGATAGCTCCTGCAAACAGAATAATAATGATCAGAGAAAAACTTATCACGATACTAGTTCTCAAAAGTTAATTTAAAGTGAAGTTTTCCAACGATTAACTAGTCGTAAGTTTTTCTATGACTATCTAGTTGAAGGTGAAGTTTCTCTTACCTAAAAGTCATGCATAAAGAGTTTCAACTTCAACTTTCATCTTCTCATCTTTCTCCTTGGTCATTCTAGAAAGAGCTATGATCACTTCGGCCTTTTCTTCAACCTCGACACAGAGACTGCCTATTTCGGATTCCTTTTCTGTTGAAGGAAGGAAATCAAGAAAAATAAGGAAGATGTCAAAGAAATAAATAGTTTTGAGTTCAAGACTTAATTTATTTTTTTCTAAGGCCTTGCCCATGGAATCGGCCCGTATTAGGCTTATCCTCAGGTCAGCGACTTCCTTCTTAAGCTTCTGCATCTTATGCTTTTTGTTCTCAAGCGCAGTTGTCAAAGATTCTACATCGCTCTTGGACTAAAAAGGGTTGGCAGCAAATATGAGAAGATTGATCGAGCAATCAAAACAAAATTTGATTACAAGAAACATTAACTTACTACGCTCTCACGTCATTAGAGAGCTTGACATTCTCTTGCCACTAGAGAGTGAGTTGTCTATGGTACTCAGCCACAGTGTCATGTTCACCAATGCTCTCTATGTTCGGAGAGGCAGTGGGAAACAAAAAAAGATCATGTACAAATGTCTAAGTAGTAGATACTTACATTCATCTCCCTTGAGTAAAGTTCGTGAGAACGCTCGTAAAGTCATATAGTTGGTCAAGCTCATCGACCCTTCTCTACCACATCTTTTCGAGATGTTTGTGATAAAAAATTTGCACTTTGTTAGAAAGGTCAGTTGGGTATGGGGCTTGAAGTCGTTCAAAAGAATGCCTCGCTACAAATGGAGGGTTAAAACCAGGTGAGAAGAAGTTGGGAAGCTCATCTTCTTCCAAGAGATTGCCTTCTTGAGATCGAGAAGGAGCGTCTTTAGCGATTTTCTCAGCGCATCACTCAGAAGGTTCTCCTTCCTTCTCCATTTCAACGACCATCTCCGTGGTCGCGGGCACTACAACGCCAGCTTCAGCTTCCATCGCTGTGATGGTCGTTTGCTCGACCACTATTTCCATGTCTTTTGTGATTGCGGGCAAAGTCATGAGAGACTCTTCCACAGTATTATTTTTGCTTGATGGAGACACCGAGCTACACGCCACAAAATTAAGACAGTTTTTCAATAAAACATGGATATGAAAAACCATGTGCATGTCTATACGTACGTTGCTTTCACTCTCTTGATTTTGAAGTTAGAAGAAACCTTCTCAGAGATCAGTTTCTTCGATTTGTTCTCTTCGACCATCTTTGATCAGATGAGAACTTTCTCGACCACGTATGGGTGAGAATCTTGTGCAAGATTTGTTGTTCCTTGTCCCTCTTAGCTCTTCTGACAGTCAAGACCAGATTCGACTACCTGAAGGCCGACCTTTTCTCGATCACAAGTTATGTTGTTGTAGCGATTCCCTTCATAGAAGATATGAAATCCTTCTAGTTTTCTTTATTAAGTTGCTTGATAAAACCTCGAGAAGTACCTACTAAATGGGTTTCAGTATTATAATAGAAGGATGCATTGATCTTAGGAGTCTGATGCTCAAATACGAATGCCCCTATCTCAGATGCAGCACTTATGTCTATAATGAATTTCTGGATTGGGCCGGTCTGAGCAACGGGGGAAAGAGTGGCAGGAGGAACAGCGACACTTGAGCTTTCTTTCCCCTTGTCAGCGGCTTTAGCCAGCTGACACCTCTTGGCTGGAGGAGTATTTGCCTTCTTCGTTATTTCTTCGATAACCATCAATTCGACCCCTTGGTCATCCTGACGGTTATTCATGCCTACATTTTGAAGAAAGAAAGAATAATATTTAATCGTAAGTTTTCCTACGACTATCTAGTCGTAAATTCTTCTACGACTATATAGTCCTAAAGGGCAATATTAGTCTTTAAATTATCTTTAGACGTTCTTCTCTTTCTTTGGTGGATACATCCATCGAATACGAGGAGCCTCCGCTTCCCATGATGGAGCCTTCTTGCAGATATTCTTGACTCGGGAGTCAATCTCCTCTAAATCAAGATCTGATTCGTTTAAACTGAGAGGTTAGTATACAATACTCAGAATTTAAATCTACCACTGTGGGTATGACTGTACATACTAGTTCCATAATCTATGGTAGCATCAGTTGCTCTCGAATATATCCACATGGGATGAACTCATCTCTTCAAGGGCTGATATGACGGATGGTGTAGTCCTTCGCTATATGCCATCCTGTCCTTCGCTATATGCCATCTTGTAAGTCCCTTATCTCTTAGCACCATGATAGCTAAGATGTAGGGAGCAATTCTGGTAATGTCCATCGGGACTGAATTCCACCATGGCCTCCCAGTCTTCCCCACAAAGGAAAGACTGTCTTCATTGATGGCCTCCCAGTAGAACCACCTTTTATTCCACCATGGCCACGATGACCGGGTGAACATCGGGATATACGCCTCCGACTTCTCAATATGGAGCTTCAATCCACAACTCCCAGCGATTCCAGTTTGACGGCTCATCTCATGATAATACCGGAAGAGCTCTAGATCTGGAGAGATTCCCAAATATGCTTCGCAGAGGTACGTGAATACACTTAGCATTGTAATTGAGTTGGGAACCAGATTTACAAATTCAACCCCGAAGTACTTGAGTACCACTGCGAGAAAGGGATGAGCGGGGAGACGAAGGCTGCACTCACAAAAGGCTTGGAACACCAGGATTTGTCTAATCTCCCTCGATGGCTAGTCTTGCCCGATGCCTTCAATTCACTTCATGAACTTCCACGAAGGGATCTTCTCAGCCTCCTCCAAAGCCTTTAGCTTGGATCTATCCATCTTCAACATCACCTAGTTGGATGAGAACTTTGCCATGCTCTCAACTGGATGATTTGGATCTATAGAAAAGTTGAAGGAGGAAGACAATTTGTTCATTGGAAAACACAAGGAGAAATGAAAGCGATTAAGGAAAGTGAAGCCAAAAAGTAACCCAAAAATAACCTTTTTATTGAAACATCAATTACTCGTTTTGGAAGTTGAACGGATTTTTTGGAAAATGAATGGACAGACAGAGTTATGGGAAGTAATTAAAAGTCTCTTTGAAGTCCATCTGTCTTCACAACTCAAATGAAATTATCTTTCTATTCAAACGCACTCCCGGTCGAGAATCGAAAAGACAATTCTTTCGATCATCTACGACTCCACTTGCTCAAGTAAGTTATTTTTATTTGAAGTTGGGGGGCTAGATGACGAGGATATAACAATCCTCTATATATTGTGTCATCATATTTTTCGACTATATCTCTTAACGATAAGGGAGAAATTTCGTAGAGTAATCATAGGCCTTACTGCGACTACTCCGTAGTTGTAAGTTCTACTATAATTACCTAGTCGTAAGATCTGCTACGACTATCTAGTCGTAAGTCCTACTATAACTACCTAGTTGTAAGTCCTACTGTAACTACCTAGTCGTAAGTTATACTATAACTTCCTAATTATTATCTTATGTTCAACTAACCAACTCTCACAGCGGGTCTGTCTGACAAGACAGTTAGAACGTCCGTTTATACTTAAAAACCATAGACGATCTTTCTCTCTCTCTGACAATTACTGTCCTATGGCGAATGACTACCTATGTCTCTCTGACAATAACCACTATCCAGCAGTTAACTTTCGAAGTGTCAAGGCGTCTTTTGGCAAGAAACAAATGTCGCCACTTCATCGTCGATATAAGAGTTGATGTTGGAGAAAGATGAGGGTAATCACTTCTAGAATAAGTGTTAGACTTTTCGCATTATTCACACTTGTAAACTTTTCCTTAATAATAGCAATACATGACGTAGAGTTATTATTCTCCTAGGAGAAGGCTCGAACCTGTATAAAAATTCATGTGTCTTTATTCTGTATGATCATACGAGGGTCTTGAGAGGTTTCTCCCGAATCCAAGAAATCATACATAAGATCGATATTAAAACATCAATATAACTCATCCAAAGTAAGAGATGTACGAGAGGATCAGAGGCTAAATTATTCTTTAGTACTAGATTCTTATATAAGGTAAGAATCCAAAGGTCTTAAAAAGTTTCAGAGGGTTGTAAGACAGCGATAATCTATTATACTCTTTTCAGATTATATTTAAGGAATTTGTGGTCAGATTTACTAATTTTTTCTCTCTCATTGTGATTATTTTGTTGTCATTATTTTGATTCTCTCTACAAGATTTATATATTTTGTTTTTAACACTATAGACGTTTATGCTATATCTCGCAACTCTGATTTGATCGGAGACATGCTATGGACGTCTGATCCATCCGGCTCACGTCAACATTACTCATTACATCTTGCACAATATACCTAGGAATGACCCGCGATTTGATATGCACTTTGAAAGTTTTTGACAGGCCGTGTACATATAGTGGCCTAAAACTCTGAAGGTTTTACAACCACAGAAACTACGGTAATTGGGTGGCCCAGAGCCCAACTTTGGACAGCCATGGGAATATAATTGTACCGAAGTTTGTACGCAACTACAGTGGCCAAAAAATTAATGGCTGAGCCGGCACGACCGAGTACACCTGCACAAGAGCTAGCCTACCATGTAGTGCATTTGGACAAAGAAAAGTGGGCCATGGCGAGTGGGTGGCAGCAACAGTGCTCCTGTGGTAGGCAAACTCTGAGTGTGAAGCCAGGAGAGCCCAGTGACGACTGCCAGATGATGGGAGGTAATAGACGTCCTCGGGTGTTTTCGAGTTCGGTTGGATTTGAACTCTAGTCTTTTTCCATCAAGTGTTTTCGAGTTCGGTTAGATTTGAACCCTAGTCTTGTTCCATCAAATTGTCTTCAAGTTCAGTTAGATTTGAGGCACCACTCAAAACGACTTAAAGCTAAGTTTTGCTTCTTGTTTCTGCTTATTTTTTACTATTCAATAATTTCGTCTTTTTCTGATTTTTTAGATTTTTTGGACTATTTTACCTTTTCTTTTTTTCTGTATTCCTTTGTATTGTCCGTGATAGGTTAAAATATTTTTTCTATTTTTAATTTTTTTAAAAAAATTTAATTATGCTAAATAAGTCAACTCAGTTACAGTAAAAAATAAACCAGCTACAATAAAAAAAGCCATAAGCCAACGTCAAACTAAGCGCTACCTGAACCTCAGTCTAGTTCATCTAGATATTATCTGGCAAGGGTCACAAGTCTAGGTAGAATTCATCCGCGGAATACCTAATAAATCTGTCTAGGTATATAGGGATTTATTTCTTCGGTTTAAAAGAATTTTTGACACAATTAGGTAATGTTCTTAGAAAAGGGAACAAAAACCACTGAAACTGACATCAATCAGAAACCAAATTTCTAACCTGGACTGAAAATTGTACATACTGTCATACTGGTATAGGTTAGTCTAACAATTTTCAACCCTCTTTTGCCCCAGATTGGAGCCGCACAAGTCTGTCCACTACTAGAAATACCAATCTGAATTGAAGATGTCTGGATAGGCACCAATGCGTTCGCTTTGCCGGTAATTAGAGGGGACCATCTTGTTAAGCCACGGTAGCATTAGCTTAATTTTTCCTCTGAAAAATGCAGTGCTTTAAGTAGTATATAACAAATGGGAAAAGCTGAAACAAAAAACACATTTAATTTGTTAGAAAATTTTCCACATTTATTATGTCGGAGTATTGAGAAATATTACGACGAAACAACTGATGTTTGTACAGTATGAGCTTTAACATAGTTCCCACATGGGTTTCAGAAGGTTTTGTTAATTCAAAAAGTTTCTGGAGAGCTAGCTAGTGGTACAATCTCCATAAAGAAGTTGACCAATAAAATTTCAGGAGGCTGGTACTATGCCGAGAAGATAAATTATAGGTCAAAGTCAAACAATGCAAAAATAGTGGTTCATGCGAAGCTGTATATGCTCATGGCAAAATTTTTGACTGGTAGCGATGAAGAATAATATAATACTTATTCAATTTGGCCTCAATCATCTGTCATTTCTCCTTGAAACCTTAACATAGTAGTTCTAATTCTACCAATCTTTTAAATGGATGGGGCAATAAAAGAGACTGATCATGAGTCCTTGTCAGGATTTCATTTCAAGTAATTAGCGGTAACCAGACGATTACTGTCAAAATCAGAGCCCTAGTTGAGTGTATGACACAATTCTAGATACCAACATATATAACAAGAAACTAAACAAGCTTTGTCAAAATAATGAAGCTAGATCCATCTACATGTGTCTCTCATAGTCATCAGTCCGTTGTGTCAACAATGGAAGAGAAAGAAAAAGAAAGATTTCACCTCTTTGCGGTGGTGTCATGCTACTTCATCTTCTTAGGAGGAACTGTCTTTTCCCTTTCATGGGAAGAAGTCAAAATTAAACTACTTGATATAAACATGTGAATGCCCGAAAGTGAGTGCGTATTATATGTTGCGCCGGACTTCCACGCATGCTTTGCTTCCGGACAAAGGAAAAAAAACTTGTACTTGTTCCTCCAACTCCCACAACAAAAAAATAATATTGTTCTCACATTCTTTAATTAGGCTTCCTGATTTGCAATCCGCAAGATGCCCAGGTCTTCTCCGCCGCAGTTTCAAAGTGGCTTATTGAGATAGGCTTTTCGAAATGATTTATCAGCATTCGGATCATTCACACAAACGCTCGCGCTAGGATCAAAACCATAAGCTACAGCTATAAGTTATAAGCCGTAGCCAAAAAGAACACACCTTATTGTGGCTAGCTGAACTCATTAGCATGTTCTCATCAACCAGTACTTCAAGTACAGAGAAAAAAATATCATCTGATCAATTTAGAATTGCACCGATGATATTTACATATTTGTCTTCCATCATTTGGACAGCTATTGCACACATGATTGATTCACTAGTTCGCTACCATAGTTGTAGGACTGATGTCAGCAATCAGAAATGGGGTGAATGATTATTCAAACTTTTTCCTATAATAGTATACAAAATGTTTACTAAAGTGACTATAAGAGTTACCAAGTTCAGATTACACCAATTATGCTTTACAAAACAAGGATAGATACCTAAGTCAACAAAATTAGTAGCCTTCAGCTCAAGGCTGGTCAGACCACCATAGAAGCACCGGTCTGACCACAAGACTAATGGTGGTCTGACCGTTGGGGCCGATCTGACCGCAGGTCTAGGCTGGTCTAATCGGTACCCTATGATGTGGTCAGGTTTCTGAACTTGTTTCCGGAGAATGGACAGGGGTGGTAGCAAGTTGGGATTAGATCAAAAGGGGTAGCAGAAGGTGTCGATCTTGCCCTCAGCAGCTGGACTGGGATTCTCGCCGGCAGCCTTGAGGCTCTAAGATGCCAGCGTTAGGGGAATAAGGTTCTTATTTCTTGCCTTCCAAAGTACATCACACGTCCTCATATATAGGACTCACAAACCTAATATCGTACGTATACCTGTCATACGGCATGGACTCCTGCCATCACGCGTCCACTATGGTTCCCAAAGCCTCAAGATGCTAGGGCCAAACAAGATCATAACAGTTCAAAGAGATACGAAGATGGCCAATGCTTGCGACCGCAAGTCCTTCAAACTAGTCGATGAATTATCAACTAGAAAAGCTAACACACCTTCAATGTAGGTAAAGCATTTAAGTCCCAAAGTGGCCCCAATGTCCAACAAATAGGTAAAGGAAGAAGCCTTCAATAAGGATAGAACTTTAGGAGCCATCAAATTTGGGGCAGGACTCGATCCTCAATACGAAGAGTCACTCGTCTTCTTCCTTCAGGCCAACTTGAATGTATTCATGTGGCTAGTACATCCAACATGGCTCGTGTCCCAGGAAGGTGATCGAGCATAGGCTAGTACTCTGGCCAGACAAGAAACTGGTCAAGCAAAAGCTTTGATGTTTCGTACCTAATCAAAAGGAGGCAATCTAGTCAGACATCGACAAGCATCTTAAGGCTAGATTTATTTGTGAAGTTGAACACCCCAAGTGGCTGACCAATCCTGTGATAGTTAGAAAAAGTAATTGTAACACCTAGCCCAATAAATAGCCTAGAATGTCACCACTAACTTTTTCCCTTACTAATTTAAACCATCTTTAATGAACTTCCAACAATACTATTTTAACCATGTTCCCATAAGACATTTACTTAAACACATGCATGACAGTTAATAAAAGAATAAGGATTAACATTAGCATAAATAAAACCTTGGAACCTCATGCCCAAGCACGCTCAGGATCATGCGCCTGAAAGCGCTCAAACCACACACTCAAGAATGCTTGGAACCATGTGCCTGGGAGCAAACTTACCATTGACAATGATCATAACAAAATTAACATTATTTGAGATAACCAATATCAACTTTAATCAACAGTACTTTAATTGGCAATATCCCATTCTAATAATATTATGTTCTAGGAATACTTATTATCTAACTCTAATAATTGCATGAATGATATTTCTACTATATAAGGAACATATTTGAGTGTGACAGGTGAATCGACGGTGATGCATGTGTTGATTATGTGCTATCCCCTCCCCATGTATGTCACCTTTAACATTCATCTAAAAATAACAATAAAGTAAAAGTGAGTCTAAAGACTCAACAAGTACATAGCAAAGTGATAAACATCACTAAAGCCATAGACATAACTTAACCATATCAACATCCATGTATCACTACGTAACATAACCATGCCATTATCCATAAATCTCCTATCATTTTTTTCTTTTCATTAATGCAATGTAATGCTATGTCCATATGCACCTTTTAAGTTCATACGGTATAGCTGAGGGAACACCCGTCAATGTACATCCTCTACCTCTATTCTGTGGAGGTACCTACCAAAGTTGGTCTTTTTCTTCATTCCATGGAGGTGTCTACCGAAGTAGGTCTTTCTTAAGAGCGCTCTGGACTAGTTATATAACTTACTCACCAACCTGGTTCATGCACTCTGGACTAGCTATATAGCTTACTCATCAACCTATGTCATATTCACTTTTCATGATGTGAATGCAAGTGATGCAATACTTTCCAATAATCATTTACCATATACCAAAACTACCATGTAACCATCGATATCATGTACTCATCTTCATCATATCACATCATATTTAACAAGAATCAAGTAAATATAGCATGATGAGTAAATTTAGATAACCAACAACAAGAATAAATAACCATTTACCGTTCTACCATGTACTTACCTTAACCACATGAAGCTGAGAAATGTGTGGACGACACCAACCCTGTAGCAACCTCACCTACAGTAAATATCTCAACTCAATATGTGAAAAAAATACCAAATATCAAATAGAACATCATCACTCCTACGCACTTTCCAACCTAAATAAACCCCCTTCGGCAGATAGTCCCCTTCGCCGTCCCGGTGATCAAAATACCATAATTTGTGGCTTACAGACCATAACATAGGAAACCATAACTGCTAAACTGCTCAACCAAATCCCGTGTTATTGCACCTTATGGAAACTTTAAATAATTATCTACAATATTCATTATATGAAAATCGAACATAGATACCCTCAAGACTTCTCCACAAAACAGGACATCACACCTTGTTGAATCTCGGCACCAAAAACTCACCCCCAACTCAATCCATCTTCACCGTCTAGTACTAACATGTTCTCAAAACCAATCTATAATGGCTTAAAAATAGCAAAACAAGGTCTAGAGAATGTTACAACGTGGAAATCCATCGTTCCCCTTCTCTTCCCTAGTTGGTCCTCTTCTTCTCCTTCCTTCTTCTTCCTCCTTATTCCTTCTTCTCTGTGTTTCTTCCTTCTTCTCGATCTTTCCTCCTTCCCTAGGCAACCTCTTCTCTCCTTGCCGCTTCCCACCCCTTCTCCCCTATCAGCTCTATCATGGCAACAAAAATACCTTGCCACCACAGCTGAAACCCTTGCAGCGGTAGCAATTCTTCTTGCTGCAGTAGCCCTCTTCAGCAAAGATGGCTAGGTAGGCAACGATAGTTCTAGGCAGCAGCTATAGTAGGGTGTGAGCGTAGGTGACTAGGGTTTCTTGGGGCGTGCTTCCCTGAGTCTGAGTAGGTCACGGTTTCCAATAGTGATCGATTCAGTTAGACAACCGAATCCCTCTCTCTCCTTTCTCTATTCCATTAAGTCCTTAGGAAGGGTATAAATGAGATATTACAGTAATGGGAAGTGGCAAATGTGTGTAGACTTTACATATCTAAATAAAGGTTATCTGAAGGATGACTTCTCATTCCTCGCATTGATCAGCTTGTTGACTCTACTTCTAATAGTGAATTATTAAGCTTTTAGGTGCATATTCTGGGTATCACCAGATCAGCATTGTAAAAAAGATGAAGAGAAAACTTCCTTCATCACAACATTTGGAACTTTTCGTTATGTGAAAATGCTATTCGGACTCAAAAATATAGATGCTACTTTCTAAAGGCTAATGCAAAAAAAACACCTTTAGTCCACAAATTGGCAAAATCTAGAGGCCTACGTTGATAACTTAGTAGTAAAAAGTGTCAATACCAGAGACCATATCTCTAACCTATAGGAAACCTTCGATAACTTAAGAAGATATTACACTAAATTAAATCTAGAGAAGTATGTGTTCAGAGTTTCATCTGGAAAGCTTCTCCATTTCCTAGTTTTTGCTAGAGGAATTGAGGCAAATCCAGAGAAGATAGCAACCATTGAACAAATGCACCCGCTGACTACAAGGAAATAGGTCCAAAAACTAACCGGCTATATGGCAGCATTGAGTTGTTTCATAGCACGACTAGGAGAAAAGGGGATTCCTTTCTTTAAACTTCTTCAGAAAGATGGGGGTCTCGAGTAAACTAAAGAAGCTAATGATGTCTTTGAAGAAGTCAAAAAACACTTGACAAGTGCCTCAATCTTAGTTTCTCCGAGACATGGAGAATCTTTACTTTTATACATAGCTGCTATGCCAGAAACAATCAATGTAGTACTGGTCACTGAATGTGAACATATCTAACGACCAATATACTATGTAAGTGAAGTTTTACATATACCAAAAGAGTGATATCCAAAATCCAAAAACTTCTATATGCCCTCCTTATGACTTCTAGGAAGCTAAGGCATTACTTCCAAGCACATAAAATTATGGTACTGTCTGGATACCCTCTCAGTCAAGTCCTCCAGAAATAGAAAATCATCAAGATGTATAACAAAATGGGTAATCAAACTTGGGGAGGTCGATCTCCATTTAAACTTACGAACATCCATTATGTCCCAAGTTGTAGTAGAATTTGTTGTTGAATGGATAAATCCAGAGCCTATCCAAGGGCCTGAGTACGAGAACCCTAAATGGTGGACTATGTACTTCAATGGGTTTTTGACATTAAAAAGCTTGGGGGCTAGGGCAGTCCTAATCCCCCCTACTGGAGAAAGTATAAAACATGCCATACAGTTAAACTTTCCTATCAAAAACAATGTAGAAGAGTACGAGGGTTTACTGGTAGGCCTTTGAGCAGCTAAATCACTTAGGATTCACAGACTACTAGTGAAAGACGATTCTCAACTAGTAGCGAATCAAATAGGGAAAGAGTATTAATGCTTGAGTACTGTGATGTCATCTTGTCTTTCAAAAGTTAGGAAACATGACAAACATTTCTTTACTTTTGAAGTCCAACATATTCCTAGAAAAGATAACTATCTAGTAGATTAGTTGGCACGGATGGCTTCATCAAGATCACCCGTCCCACTCAGTATTCTTACAAAAACTCAACAAACCTTCGGTGGTCGAGAATTTCGAAGAAGCTCCCAAGGAAGTCACTCATCATGATCCTGAAAATAATTGAATGAAATTAATATATGAGTATCTTCAGCATAGCAAACTTCCTAAATATGATGTAAAGGCCGATCGTATAGCTCAAAAGACTAAATCATACACTCTAATCAAATGTACCCTACAAAGTGAGGAACTCACAAAATGTTGATGAGATGTATATCTCAAAAGGATGGTTAACATTCACCATCCAAAATTCATGGGGGAGTCAATGGAGCACATTTTTCCTATAGAACATTGGTCAGTAAAGCTTTCCGATAAGGATACTATTGGCCAACTACCCCCAATAACGAAAAAGAACTTGTGACCAAGTGTTTACAATGTTAGCTTCATGGTCAGCAAGCACATCAGCTGCACAAGCTCTTCAAACAATCCCTCTCTCTTGACCATTTGCAACATGGGGTTTAGATATCTTGGGACCTTTCCCAAAAAGCGCCCGAGGGCTTTGAGTTTCTATTCGTGATGATCGATAAATTCACAAAGTGGATCGAAGTTGAACCAGTTGTTAAGACAATAACTGATGATGTAGCCAAGAAATTAATACCAAAAGTAGTTACATGATTTGGGATACCTAATCGTATAATCATATATAATAGTACCTAATTCTCGAGCAGAAGTTTTTAGGAATTCTGTGAGGGTCTAGGAAGCAAAGTGTGCTATGCCTTAGTGGCTCACCCATAGAGCAACTGGGAAGTAGAAAGAGACAATGGTATATCAATACAGGGAATTAAAATGAGTTTTTGATTAGTTAGTAAAATGGTCGGAGGCTTGGGTATAAGAACTTCTCTCTGTATTATAGGCAACTTAGAGCATGACCAGTTGTGCGACCGGAGATACGCCCTTCTTCTTATTTTATGGAGCAGAAGCCATGCTTCTTCCAGAATTAAACATTGGCTCTACTCAAATAGATTGTTATAATTATAATAATCAAGAAGATCATCTAATCAATGGTATTAACTTCCTAGAATACAGCACTCATCCAATTGGTAGTCTACCAACGAGCCATGCAATGGCACCATAGTCATAAAATGCAATCTCGTAGCCTATCTGTAGGTGATCTGGTTCTCAGAAAAATCCTGAGCCAAGCTAATTGCAATAAGTTTTTCCCTAAGTGAGAAAGTCCTTACACTGTAGTCGAAGTCACCCAACCAGACTCGGTACAACTAGCCAAGAAAGATGGGTGCATTCTTCGCAACTCTTGGAATATCAATCAACTCCGTAAGTTCTATGTCTAAACCTTTCTTTATTTATGTCAAGTAAATTCATTTAAATTATTTGAATTTTCTTCGATAAGTTTTTCTACTGGTAGTTTCTTGTCCTAGTTCTAGTCTTACATTTTCCATATTGTCTAAGTTCTCGGAGAGTGATCATACCTCTCTCAAACCCTTTCTTAGGGACTTTTCACCTTATCACATCTTGACCTTGACATTGCCATTAAAAGCCATGTGGATTTTTATCGTGACCTTGCCAGCCAAGGTCTTCATGAAGATCTGCATGTTTCCTCATAAGGAAACAAGGTGAAAAATAGATAACTTGTATAAACCATTTCAAGCTCAAGGGTTAAAAGGCTTCATTTCTTACTTCCTTTTCTATTCTTCTCTTGTTTATTCTAGTTGAGACATAGAAAACCTCATAGTCAAAATCTCTCCTCTCTACATGTGGTCACACCCACTAAAATAAGTTTTCTAGCGACAGCCTTTTTCCTATGATCTTTGCTACTAATAGAAATCAAGGGATAGAATACATTTCTAGAAAGTTTTCCTTAGATATTTTTACCGCTAACTAATTTATGACCAGGTTGAATAAGAGTATTGGTAGAAACACTATCTTCTTTTTTGTGTATCTTGTTATCTTGTTCTTATTTTAACAAATGCAAAAAGCTTTTTGGTGGCGTTTGAATTCTAACCATTCCACGACTATATCTTATTCTGGTTGAGGCTAAGGCATCTATGACTAATCAAAATCTCTCACTCTGGCTATGCCCATCATGAGAGTTTCCTAGTTTTACTTGATCCTTTGTAGCCTTGTTACCAAAAGTACTGATATATCTAAGTCAACTAGTTGGAAGCAAAACCAATACATCTTTCATCGTCTACTTCTTACTTATTATAATTTTTGGCAAAGAAAGCAGTCAAAGGCTAGGGGAGATGCAAACACTAATCCTATATGCCAAATAACACTAATGGAAAAAAGGAACTTCATCGACAATAAAGGTAAGCCTTTACATTCACAATATCTAAAAAGTTTTACATTTAATCTAGAGAAATCTAACTACTCAGTGGAGCTCCTTGATTGGCTACCATCCGATGGAGATCCAACATTAATCTCATCGGCAATCTTATTCCCAAAGGGTCTTATCTCTTCAAAGAACTTTAGTGTCTCTTCTTTTGAGTAGTTGAAGGCTGCTTCAACCAGTAGAAGATTAAGAGAAGGGTTCATTGCCTTGAGTTTTGCCAAGGCAAAGTCAACTTCATCTGTGATAGCAGTCCTCATGGTCTACTCATGATTGCTCCTCAAAGTAGTTAGCAGGCCTTGTGGGTTCTCAACTTGCTTCCCAATGCAGGGTGCCTTCTCGACCAAGTCCTCTGAGAAGAAGGTCAAGGTTTCAACACCCATCTCAGCAAGCATGTTATTGAGAAGAAAGATTTTGCTTAGCAAAATCTCCTGCATTGCCTTCCTCTAGTCCTTCTCCACCCCCAAGAGCTTTCTCGAGTTCTTGAAGTCATATTGCTTGCTATGCATGAATAAATGAAATTAGCCAACAAGACATTTCAACAAAATAACAAACTAATCAGAGACATGATCAATTACTTTGGTTAGTCTTCTTGTGTGCTTCAATATCCTCTCTATGCTTAAGAATGCCACCCCTGAGTTTGTTTCTCCAATCCTCAAGTTGTTTTCTTTTGTTTTGAATAACTCCTTCAGTTCTCGAATGATAGCACCTTTAGCTTTTGCCTTAGCTTCAAATTTCTCCAGTGCTATCAATTGAGAAGTAGGCAAAACAATAAGAGAATGAAGTAAAAGGTGAGAGGATCCTTACTTCTTAGCTTGAGGTCATTTTGCTCGACATCTTGAATGAGCTTTTCGTTCTCGGTCTCTAAAGACCCAAACAGCTCCATTTCCTTCTTGAGGGTCTCTTTGAGTATTTTAATTGTGCTTCCCGATCTTCAAAGGAACTCAGGGAATCAAGAAAAAGGAACCCTATCAGACTTGAATTTTGTCAATCCGGGATTCTTTGTGATTCCACAGCACTATTTCCTAGATCAGTAAATACTCCTCATAGATACATTAATGTATATCAAGTTCATATCATGTGGAAGTATAAATAATACAGTAATAAACTTACACATAAGTTGGTTAGGCTGAATTTATTAGAAAGAAGCAACAAAAGCAAAAACTTCATAAGGTGTGACCCCTCAGAACACACCCACAAGCAGCCAACTGGAATTCACGACCTAGTTCTTAGCCTCATCATCGTTTAGCACTTGTCAACTCCTTTAGATGACCACAGACGTGACTTTCTCCTACTTACTGACTGAATGTTGGTAATTGAGCAATAATAAGTACAAATGTACTTAGGAAACTACCACATAGAATGCAATAATAATATATGTAAGGCTATCAAATGGAGGCTTAAGGTTCTTTTATTTGCAAAAGGAATCATTTTCAAAGTTATGATAAATATCAAATGGAGGCTTAAGGTGCGGCGTGTGTTGGTGGCATGGCTAGCGTTGTCCCTCCTACGATTCCAGCTGGGTCGCTTGGCATTTGCCTCTAGCTTGGTGTAAGTATTGCTCTCCTAGGTATTTACAGCGGGGACTCTTCTCTAACTGCGGTGTATTCATTTCGGAGGCGGTGTTTACATTCTCTAATAAATGACAGAACTCCTATCCTTGGTTCAAACAAAAACGAGCAATCTCTATACAATGTATTGATGCAATGCAATGCAAATATACTCTTGAGCTGAACAAAATTAATCAAGGACACAGGAGTCCACATGAAGGATTGAAGGCAGCTCCATTAAGGTCACGCTCAATGTGGCTTCCCGTCCATCGCCAGTGATCATTTCACTGTAGCGACACTGTATCGCTACAGTAAAAAAATTTGTTTTTTTGTGTTTCATTTTTTTTCTCGTATTCCTTTGCATCGTCCACTCTAGATTAGCGTGTCGTTTTTATTTTTATATTTTTTTAAAATTTAATTATACCCAATAAACCAACTCAGCTACAGTAAAAAAATAAGTCAACTACAGTAAAATTTCAGCAAAAATTAAAAACTATCGTTATTCCGAACACCTCCTAAAGGTGGCAATCAAAGTGTCTGACTTCACCCAGGGCTAGGTAGCGCCAGTGGTTAAAGCAAACAGATGAAGACGAGGAGGACGACTTTACTCAACTCTGAAGATAGTATGGCTAGATTTATTGTTCTCTCTCTCGCTCACTGCATGACAATAACTCGCTGTACCTGCAACTGTTACGGCACGGAGGGTGAGAAAAAATGGCGAAGCCCAAAGGCTAAGGCTTGCATTGTGGCCACCCAAACCTTTCAAGCTGATGAAGGAACTGAATGAGGCTTCCCATACAACGCAGCATTGTCAATGGTGGCAGGCCAGTGCTTAATTACGCCTGACGGCGACCATTACGGGGGCGATCTGGCCTGCAAAGCAGCGTGACGTCGAGTGGTTAGGGCAGGCCGTACTCGCCGTAATCAATTATCAAATCCTGCAGAATCACAAGCCTAATCTTGACCCACGTAGCTCGATCGATCGACAGAGTCGGCAGAAGAAGTAAAACTCTAGCTCGCATCAGTGCAGGCCACAGCTACTCGTGTTTGCTGCGTCTCAACAACAGATGGATTGCTCTGCTGCCCAAACCGACCGAAAATATCCGAAGTTTGCATACAATTTGCTCGCTCGGCGTCCGGCGTCACGGGACATCAACGTCTGTCGCGTGAGTTTCTATTACTCTGTACTTTCTTTTATAAACAGTATAAAAAATAATAAACCACAGTAAAAAAACAGGCTCAAACTTCAATTGGTTTCTCTTGCAAGAGGACAGAGCTACGGATATATATATATATATATATATGTGTGTGTGTGTGTGTGTCCAAGATTGTTACTCCTGTAATCAAACAAATCTGAAAAACTTACAAAAGGATTTCCATGTTCTGCATGGACCGATGTCCGCGTCGACACGGTACCGAAAACTTCTTATTTTTCTAGAACTGATACAAAATTTTAAAACCCTGGTCATAGCAACAACGGATCCACGATCCAGGCTGAAAATGTTGCTGGTTACCGCCGGCTGCATGAATGTTAAGAAAGCACGATATTAATACGATAGTTTGTTAAGTTTCGGCTGCATGAATGTTAAGAAAGCACGGTATTAATACGAGAAAAACACAAATTGAACAACAAAACAAAACATGAGCCACAGTTAACACGGTATACCGGTTTTCAAAACCCTTGGCACAGAGCAGGCTCGCCACTGTAGGCGACGACCCGCACTCGATCGGCACGGCTCAACAACCCACCAGAAACCATCGAGATTCACCGCAGCCACTCGCTTACGGCCTGTCCTTGCAAGCTGCCTTCACAAGCACTACTGCACTGTACCTCGCGTGCGACAGCAACTTTCGGTCCTAGATTTCTTCGGCACACTGCTCATGATCATCTCCTTAGTCAGTTTTTGTAAGGATTTTTGATAAACATTGTCCGGATTTTTTTAAAAATAATTATTTAAATTTCTGACATTTTGATTCGCATCGTGATTCGTGCTGCGACGTCGAATTCAGTGTCCTCTCCAGCGAGTTCATATTCTTCTCCGACGAGATTAGTTTGGGTTCTTTCTCCTTACCGGCAAGCCTATGGAGGAAAATCCCACCCTCGACATCTAGGTTTTATCGTTCCCCCAGCATAGAGGGAGGCTAGGACGGTAGCCCATGGTCGGTGGTGGTGGGGGCGACAAGACGGAGTAGGAGGGAGGTGGGGCGACAAGACGGCGTATGAAGGTACTAGCTATTAGGTTAGACAGGGTGGCGCGGCGGGGTGGGGTAGGAGGTGGCATGGCGAGGCGACAGGGGCGCCATCAGCCACGTTTGGTGAAGGAGGGGGCGGTGTGGCGGGGGAGATGTGCGAAGCTGTTTTGGTGAGAAAAGAGTTGGTGGCGTGGAGGGGGCAGAGCAGAGAGCGACGAGGAGGACAGCGCAAAGGAGATGGTGGGGCTGGGGTGGGAGGCGGTGGGTCAGGGTTGAGTTGAGAGAGAAATAGAGTGGGGGAGATGCGTTGATAGGGATTTAATTCAATGGCTGTTGATTTAGATCGGATGATGAAAAATTTAGATGTTTTTAATAGAAAAATATTCGGAATATCGCTAGACATAACTCGGCCTGGGTCTCCCACAGGCAACGTTCGAACGTCTGGCCCGGCACGCGCGCGCGGGCGCGGCCACTAGCGCAAAGGCATGGCGCGCAGTGGACTGCCGCCTACCACCTGTCATCTCTTCGCCATCCCGGCCCGGACGGACGGGGACGGCGCGCTCCGAGTCGTCTCGCCATCCATCTATAAATACCGAACTGCTCGCCTCAGAGCGCAGAGCAGGCAGGCAAGCAGCAGCAGCAGCAGCGAGTCATACAGCTAGCTAAGCCTCATCCCTCGTTCCTAGCTTCTTAATTTCCCAGCTTATAGCCCAGTGATCGTAGCATAAGCTCGAGAGAGAGTCAGAGATGGCGTCCAACACCTCGAGGACCAACTCGCGGGTGAACTACTCGAACGAGATCCACGACCTCTCCACCGTGCAAGACGGCGGCTCCCTCGCCGTCCCCAGCATGTACTACCCGGAGAAGTCCTTAGCCGACATCTTCCCTCCTCACCTGCTCAAGAAGGTTGGGAAAGGAAACCACAGGCCTAGCCGATTGATCATATCGAGCGTGGTAACTAATATTCTTGCAGGTTTTGATTGAGTTGTTTTCTGTACGTATCTGCTTGGCAGGTGATATCGGAGGTGGTGGCGACGTTCCTGCTGGTGTTCGTGACGTGCGGGGCGGCGTCCATCTACGACGAGGACATGAAGCGCGTCTCGCAGCTGGGGCAGTCCGTGGTCGGGGGGCTCATCGTCACCGTCATGATCTACGCCACCGGCCACATCTCCGGCGCGCACATGAACCCGGCCGTCACGCTCTCCTTCGCCTTCTTCCGGCATTTCCCCTGGATTCAGGTATAAAAAACACGTCCACACATATATGCATCATGTCTTCTTGTTCCATATATTCATAGTTTCTTCTCTCTTCTTTCTTGTTCTTTCTGCTACATGCTGGGTTCGTTTTTATCTTCACGGCAGCTCATTGGTTGAGTCCTGCCAGTTGTTAAGAAGAGTTCAGTAGGACTTGGTTTTCAACATGTTGTCATGGACGTGTATAGGAATTAGTCACGGCTTAAGGAAAACTTCGGATCCTAACTGGTACTAGTACGAGTCACGACTTAAGGAAAACTTTGGATCCTAACTGGTACCAGTACGAGTCACATGCACGATCGATATATGCAGATAGTTAATGAAGATTAAATTAGTAATGATGACATATATGCAGTATGTCCTTGTACTGAACTACTGCAAGAACTTTCCACATGGATGGATACATATGGATCGGCCAACTGGATAACATATTCGAGGCAGCAGCAAATCAAACAGCTCTCGTATTTAAGTAGCACAAGTTGGAGTAGCTCAAAAAGATCTACATATAGTTTTTTTTTAGCAGCATATATATTTGTTCTCCATGGGGCCCTTTCCTATTCAGGTGTCAGATCGGTAGCATGCAGTAGCAGGTAAACAATAACTGGCATTATTCGCAACATGCTGGGGGCGCAGCACACCATGTGAACAAAATATATATAAAAACAAACAACTTCAGATGGAATCATGGAACCAAGGCTCTAGCTAATACTACAAAAAGAACATACATAACAAAAAAAAAAAGGATGCCAAGGATAAGGCAACTTGATGTAGAATTATCTCATTATTACGGTATATATATATATGCTTGCCATGAAAGCCTTGATTAGCTTCCACTAATTGCAACTACCACGCACCAACCAATGGGGTTTGACATTCGCTTGGTTTTTAGAGGCATATATATGTTGGTCATGGTCATCTACACACTGTACTTTTGTCCCAATTATTGCGAGGTGTCGCATGTAGGGCGCAAACGGCATATATGGTCGAGTTTCATAGAGCACGGGCCAGCCTAGTAAATCGCTTGAAAGCGTCTTGTGATGTGGATGTGTATCCTCCTCGATTCAAGTCAACCGAACGGTGTACGAGATGCATGCATGCTAGCATCAGCTATATATATTCGGTCACAAATCAACC
The DNA here is from genome assembly GCA_036346265.1 of Melocanna baccifera. Lineage (NCBI taxonomy): Eukaryota > Viridiplantae > Streptophyta > Magnoliopsida > Poales > Poaceae > Melocanna > Melocanna baccifera. Next base: position 4,853,274 of record CM070691.1, on the reverse strand, counting down.
GTGTCGGTATACAAAAGGCGGGCGAGAATCTGATGCGAAAATTTTAAACGGGCCGAATTTTTGGTTGAAGTTGGGTTTTTTTTAGGGGGGCGAGATAACCGAAATTTGCCGAATTTCTTGAAATTTTATCCGAAATTGTTTTCCTGCTGATCGGAAAAGGCGCCGCGCTTCAGAATTGAAAGGCATATATGTAGGATCCCTGCCGGGGTTTGCCATGAACCGCGGCCTTGCCTTTCGGTGCAAGATTCCGGCCGATATGTCCAGCCAGCCAATCACCACACGCCTGCTTTGTCTGACCATGCAACCTGATTCGATGGATGTGTGTGCCCATGCTGTCGTGCTCAAAGATGAGTTCAGGCTTCCGGCCATGCATAGAGTTCAATATTCTTACGTTCTTGCTAGATAGCTAGAGATTATGGAAGCATGTAATTAAAGGAGCATCGCGTATGCATAAAAAGGACGCGAAGCAAGCTAGAATCAAAAGGTTGCACTATGTTCGTGTCACGTCACATCATGCACCCGCATACGTACGTATCACGCGCGCGCACCATGCAAATTAGGATCGAGTGTGTGGTTTTGGGTGGGCTAGCTTGCGTGCGTACGTCTCGGCGGCATCGTGGAGCAAAGGTGGCGATTTTTAGCGATTGTTTTTGACTTTTAGTTGAAATTTTACTGTAACTGGTTGAAATTTTACTGTAGCTGAATTAGTAAATAGTGTAGTGAACAGTGAAAAAAAAAGCTGAAACCAAAAAAAATCGAAACGATCAGGGTCAAAGCATGTCCAGATCTCAGAGGTTGATGTGTGTTTCTGATGCGCAGGTGCCGTTCTACTGGGCGGCGCAGTTCACGGGGGCGATGTGCGCGGCGTTCGTGCTGCGGGCGGTGCTGCACCCGATCACGGTGCTGGGCACGACGACGCCGACGGGGCCGCACTGGCACGCCCTCGTCATCGAGATCGTCGTCACCTTTAACATGATGTTCGTCACCTGCGCCGTCGCGACGGACTCGAGAGCTGTAAGCTTCCTCTTCTGATTAATTACCATACGACTCCGCACCGCGCGCGCTGCTTCCTCTCCCCTGTTTCGGCTCTGAATCTTTCGCTGTTTTCTGATGTTGATACCGCATGCTTGCTGCAGGTGGGTGAGTTGGCAGGGTTAGCAGTCGGTTCCGCGGTTTGCATTACATCGATCTTCGCAGGGTAAATGAATTACTAACGACCAAACTAACCTTAGGAAGGATTGGACCAAATTAGCTGGCCTTGGCTAATTCATTCTGCAGTAAAAGAAAACATGTCACATGGCTAGCACTTGGCTTTCTAAAAATTAGTAAATACGAAGAAATTGTTTAGCTGAAGACATTCTTTAATTTTTAGTGATCAGCCACAGTTTTTTCGCAAAGAATTCAAAGCACCGTATTTTACAAGGTGACACTGTGATGTAACCCAGTCAGCTATATATTAGGCAGCTCAACAATGATATTTTTTTTAAAAAAAAATATGTACTAACGACATTGCGGGCCTTCACTAATTAATCTGTACAAACGATTCTTTGGACCTTCTAACGATTCTTTAGACCTTCTAGCACTACACATTTTTTCTGACCGTGTATGGATAACACAAAATAATTTTCGAGGGAAAAAATGGACTAGCTAGACTGATCAGCAATATATGCACATACACGACAGAAGGCCACGTAGGATAGCCATATACACTAGGTCTTAGACACGTAGGACAGAAATGGCATGTTGATTCATATTAGCTAAGACGAGGCGAAACGAGTGGCATTTGCAGGCCTGTGTCAGGAGGATCGATGAACCCAGCGAGGACGCTGGCGCCGGCGGTGGCCAGCAACGTCTACACGGGCCTCTGGATCTACTTCCTCGGCCCCGTCATCGGCACGCTCTCCGGCGCGTGGGTCTACACCTACATCCGCTTCGAGGAGGCCCCCACCGCCAAGGACGGCCCCCAGAAGCTCTCATCCTTCAAGCTCCGCCGCATGCAGAGCCAGTCCATCGCCGCCGACGAGTTAGACAACGTCTGATCCGCCGGTCGGCCAGCCGGTGCACTTACGCACATGCATTGAATGCTTGTGCGTACGTGTGTACCACTGTACATGTATGGCCGTACTGGACGTGCATGCGTACGTGCGTACGCACGTATACGAGCACGGGAAGGCATCTGTACTAGCCAAAGTATGTACGATCTACGTACGTGTGTGTACGAGTACTGTACGTGCTCGCTCTGTTCAAGAGGGAGAGAGCTAGAGCTACGTGCATACGTGTGGCGCCGGGTACGACGTAGATAGAGTACATGCTTGGTGTGTACGTATTTGTATTTTTCTCCCCGCGCCTACGTGCGTATGTACGTACGCACGCTTCGTTTGATCAGCGAAGCGGTATATGCTTATGTTATATCTTTGGCTTTGTACTGCGTCAGAAGTTGCACAAGTTAATATTATCATGCAGCTCATGGGAATGTTAATGCTTGTCTCCAAAAGATTTGGAAGAAATATATGCGCTATTAGTTGAGAACTCGTGGACTTGGGATTAGAGCTCTAAAAAAAACTCGAGACTCGTGAGCTACTTGAGCTCAACTAACTCTAGGTTTGATTCGAGCTTGAGCTCCAAACGAACTAAACTCGAGCTTGATCTCAAGCTCGCGAGTTTCAACGAGTCGAGCTCAAATAGCTCGTGAGCCTCAAGCTTTTCTTACAGCTCTAGATACATACTAACTCTTACAGAGCTTACTCGAGCTTTTCTATTGTTAAAAATTAGTGTATGTTAAATTATTTTTTACGGTTATCGAGTTTACTCAGTCGAACTTAGACTCGAATTTTTCTTATTCTTGAAAATTAGTACATATTTAATTATTATCGAGCTTATTCGAATTGAGCTCAAGCTAAGCTCTAGGCTCGGACCCCAACTCAGACTCACTCAAGCTCGGCTCGAGTTTCTACCGAGCTCGAGCTTGAAAGGCTAGACTCGCTTAAGTTCGGCTCATTTACAGCCCTACTTGGGACTGTCTATTGTACAGTCGACTGAAAACATTGTATTTCGGTTAATTTTGCTGCAACATTTTTTGCATATGTTTGCAATATTTTTGTCTATATATGTAACATTTTTCTTATGTATATGGGAAAATATTGCATACATAGACAAAAAATATTGTATATATGGGAAAAAATGTTGTAGCAAAATCGACTAAAATATAATTTTTTTTAGTCGATGTGCAATAGCAAAATTGATATTATTACTATCTGTTTCTTTTCCTTTTGGTTTGGATATTTAACGCATAGATAGCCTTTGCTTATTTACTCCTTCCGTTCTCTTTTACTTAATATTTTTTATTTTTTACGATATTTAATATACAATTTTAATCACTATTTTTTATAATTTTATACTAACATATACTAGTAAAATTATAATATTATTAAAATATTTTTAATAATAAATTTAATAATATAATTTTTATATAACCAATCTACATAAAAACTTTGGCAGCACATAGTCTAGTAAAACGTAGTACTGAACACTAGGCTGTCATTTGGTAATGATAACCTCATAAAGCAGGATTAAACTAACATTTACTGATGTACGTCTTGTTGACCCCAAAAGAAAACAAAAGAGATAAAAAATGACTCCTTTGCGAGAGGGCTAGCTTCAAGCTTGCCGCTGGATGCCACTTGCAACACATTTACACATGTCCATTACGAGGGAGCCATAAGAGATTTTGTCGTTGAAAAAAGGGGATTGCAGCAAGAAGCTTTGCCACAGCAACGTGAAAATTAAACCCTTAGCTTTCGTCAATTTCTTCCCACTTATCACACCTTTTCCACAAAAAAGAGGGAAAAAGTTGCAACGCATCCTCCCACTAACTAAAGAAAGAGTGCCCTCGAAACTAATTTACACAAGTCAAATAGTCCCCTATACAATAATATAGTGGGACAGCAGCACTGAAAAAATGAAAATAGCAACAGCCGATCGACATGTAGGGAACGTATGCAAGTGACTGTTATTTTCATCCTCGTGATTTTCTTTTCTTCCCTTAATTAGTCCTAGACAGCGATCGGTACTATGATCTGATTAACCAGCTGCTCTCCAGATCAATTAGTCAAGAAATGGCTGAATCCCATAATTAGGAATTTCATCGCAATCATGCGTGACCATTTCAGACAAACAAGGGTCAGGCCGTCTAGGATCAATTGGTGGTCCTAGACAGCGAGAAGCTGCGTTCCAGAGTTGACCAGTGCCTACATATGTATGTGCAGGACCACATGAAGAAGAAGGGAGAGGCAGGCCAGAAAATCCTCCCTCCACTCAGGCCGGCCGACTAGAGCTACACCTGCATGGCCCATGCATCACCACTCACCCCCGACAAGGAATGTGTAGAGAGACGTCGCAGCAGTGTGCGGAGTGCTGTCCCGAAACCCTCGTTGTCACCTACGTCCCCACGCCGCGCGCCGTCGTCAATCATGAACGCTCGCAGGCAGGAACGAGCCAGCGATTGGACGACGGCGCATCATTGTTGATCGGTTGCAACCCAGTTGCCAACGTCACCGGTTACGTCGCCGGCAAATGTGTATGAATTGGGTCCCTATGCGTACTCCAATAGTACATGTCAGCTATTGGTTAGTAATATCATGTAGGATTTGTAACTGAGGTGGACGAGAGAGAATGAAGAGAGAGAGAGAGGGAGGTCGTCCGTTCCAGACGCGACCGTCGCCTCAAGCGAAACGAAAGCGAAGAGACAACGTCTTAATTTGGTTGTTGGAGAGAAATCGTCGCTTCGTCACGGGCTCGCGGATCGCGGCGGGCGGCGGCGGCAACGGCAGGGGGCTGTGAGCTCGACGGTGACTCACGGGTTCGACCACGTCCCGTGGGCGAGAGGGCGCCAGGAACGCCGCAGTCGTTAGGCGCGGCGGCGGGCTCCTCGGGCGCCGGTGGCTTCTCGAGGCAGGTGCGCCGGCGCCGCGACCTCCAAGGCGCCGACCCACAGCGCGATGCTTTAATAGATGATGAGGCTTTCTGTTCAGAGGAATGCAGGAAATTTTCCCATGGGTTTAGGCTAGTGTTTTGATTCCTGCGGATTGTCCTTATTGCTGCGAAATGTGTAGGCAACGGAGTGAATCCCCCTGGAATTTGGATCCTTTTTCCGATGTCCCTAATACCTGCAACAAGAAATTTTCATTTTTCCCTCTCTTTTCCCCCCGAATCTTACAAATTTCTGCCAAGAAATCCCTCGCCGAGCAGCCACCCCCTAGCTTTTAGCCGAAAAGGAACGCTGGAGAGCTCTGTTCAATTCTAATTCCATAGAATGATTGAAGTTCTCTGCACTATATCTTCCTGCAATCACCATGTTGATAAATGTATGGTTAAGGCCTTAAGTGGCGCAAGTTTGATTCATGCAACTAGGTGTTCTTCTCACCCTAGCCTTTAATTCTGGACAAATCAATTGGAGGCCTTCTAGTATTTTGTTAGCCAATACTATCTTGCAAGTACATAGTCTTCTATAACCACGATAAACCCTGGAAGTAGGTCTAAGCTGTTTTAGGGTTATTGGCCCTTCCAGAAGTATGTTTTTTTATTGTGGATTATCAAGATAGCACCACAATTTAGAACATTGTGTGCTTTTGTATGTTCTTTTTATTGTGAGTGTTAAGATCAATCATGTTTTCGTATGGTTTTGTATTACGCCGGGACCGCTCTTAGTGCTATTGTTCTTAACTTGCTATAATTCTATTTAACAGAAACACCGATCCAGCTCAAAATTCACATTGCTGAGGTTTTCAGGAAGTCCCAGTCATAAAACTCCAAACTTGTCGTCACGGTCTCATACCAACTATAGCAGTGATAGTTCAAGATGTTGTGATAGGCCGCACACCTCAGAGCACAAATACTAATTTTGGTGTTGATGAATCAGGTAGTAGAGAAACAACCAAAGTTCGACGTGATGAATGTGTTGATGTAGGTGCTAGTAACCAGAAGAGTGGCTTCAGTGCTTTAGCCTCAGAGCATGTAGTCAAAAAACTTGAAGAACTGCTGCTGGCTGAAGAAACAAGTGAACCTCCCAAAACTTGTAAGATTGATCGCATAGATCCTTCAGGGCCTCGTGAATCCTCCAACTGTTCAAGTGGTCTGGCAAAATCTGCAGGTCTTTTTGATCATGTCAAAGACCCTCAAACCTCAAAAGGCAGAGCCAGTAGGTGGTTCAACTGCCTTAGCTGATTCTGTCTCCCTGTCCTGCAGATCTTCCATCTGATTCTTCCGCTGAAACCCAAACGGTACCTTTATGACCATGCACCTGCCTCTGCAGATTTTGGAGGTGAAATTGCTGAGCAAAGAAAAATTCAGGCAGAGCGTTGAGGCCAAAAGTCTAACACAAAGAGCCATAAAGATGCGGTCTAGTATTAATCATCACATTTTATATATACATGTTAGAATTAAAAGTTTATATGCCTCCTTAGAGATAACTTAATAGACAAGTTATTAGAGAGGTTGTATCTTGTGTTATCTTTAAGTGATGTGAAAATTCTAGAGATAATCTAAGAGATAAACTATTGTACATACCCTGAGGAGGGTTTAAAATTTTTTTTAACTGTTTAATTGTACCTCTATATATGCCCTATTGCAGCTATTAAAACGATAAGTAAAAAATGAATATAGGTATTACTATGGTACTACCCCTGTCCATGTGTTATCTTTGAGATTTCCACCAAGTTCATCAAGAGAGAGAGACTATCTGATGGCCGTCGTAAGCTCTGCTTGTCAGGTTGTACGTCGAGCCACGGTGTCGTCAACAGCTTTGTCGAAAATGCCACCACCTCGTCCACATCTTTCATCCGCTGTCATCGAGACATTGAGCTCTAGTTTGAACTCCAGATTTGCGACCCCGTGGTTCTCTGCTTGAAACTTGTGAAATATGTAGAAACTTGAAAAACTTGCTGAAACTGTGAAACGAGTGTAAAACTCAGGTGAAACCTGTGGGATACCGTCAGCTAGCTAGCAGCCCCTAAAAAAGCACAGATAGATAGACACAAAGGAGAACCGGCCAGCTGGGGCAGATCATGCGTGTCCATCAAACTAAGAAAGCCAAATTAAGCACATTGATCTCCAATTTTGTTTGTCGTCCACATGTCATATCGTGGATGTGTCATATATCCACCAGTTGCCAACATTCATGCAAGTCCACCACTTAACCCTGGAACTTCCATCCACATCACATCAACCGGTTAATCATACAATTAAAAACCAGTCTGTCCCACATACCATCCATACAAAAGAAGAACTAACGCAGATGAGCACAAAACAGGAGAAGTATGCTAGCCATGCATGCCAATCATCGATCGGAGAGACCACTGAAGCAAAGAACGATGGATATGATCGCCATTTTTTCACATGCCTCTCACATTGGACGATCCCCAGCCGTCCCTTGCGCTAGTGGCTGTACGCTGCCGGCTCTGCGCACGGCCGGGTGGGGGTCCGCCGGCCATAACGCACCAATCCGCCGTGGTCGCCGTCAGATTTCAGGTCATTGTTAGTTGCAGGGAAAGGGCGCCAACAGTCGCCGGGATAAGGAGAGCAGATATCGGATTGGGGTAGGAGGAAGGAGAAATGTCGATCGATCACGCAGTGCCCATTGTATCTGTATCGATCGATCTTTTTGGGACGGCAATGTCCATTAATTAGGTATACTTTGGAATAATTAACAGTGCTTCTAATCCTGCTCTGACCTTAGTGCACGTACCTAGTGCGGTGATAGTCGTACTGTTGGTCCGAGCAACCATGACGTGTCACGAAGACGTTCTAGATCAACGTGTTTTAAAAACATTTTACAGGTGTTTCTGGGTGGCTACCACTTCCTGTTAAAAACAGGTGCCATTGTAGTATCCTTGAAGGTTTTTTTTTTTAAAAAAATACCATATGAAAAATGATAGATTTATCATAAAAATACTTATAGTAAATCCTATAACTTAATCACAGATGATTTGTAAGTCGTCTGTGATAATCACAACATAAACGGTTTATAACTAGAGCCGTCAGTGAAAAACACTATCACAGACTGCTCAAATCAAAAACCGTCTGTGATTGGTGAGTAGTAGAACCGTTTGTGATGTATGAGTATCACAGATGGTTGGTATATAGAATCGTCTGTGATACTTTCGCATCACATATAGTTTAGTAGATAGAACCGTCTGTGATGTAGTATCACAGACGATTTTTGGTTCAAACCGTCTGTGATAGTCTTTTACAGACAGTTTATATTACAAAACCATCTATAATAGTTTATTTTACACCTAAAATTTTTTCTGTTTTTTCGACTAGCCTCAGAAAATATTAGCTATGCTCTTTGAAAATAAGCAAATGCAACAGCAAACACAACAGTACATTCCATTTCTATTAATATTAGAATCCACCATTACAACATAACAAGATAATGAGCAGGTTATCCATCTAACACAGCAAGAACATGGCAAAAACACATCTTCTAATCCTATGAACCTAACTCTTAAACATGGCAAAAAATATAGAAGAAATAGAGATTCTAGCAGATAGTAGAAGCTCAACCGCGTCGGCGAGGCCTCTATGACTATACCCTCTCGCCCCTGATGCAATATGCGAGCTAGATGTCCTTGACTCCCGCCGTCACCGGCGCTAACTTGAGCACTATCTTGGTAGCCAACTTCTTCCGCAACGCCTTGCTACCCGTAGACTGACATACCGTCTACTTTGTAAGGGCCATCAAGGTCGGGGTCGAGGAGGAGCACGGTGAGGAGGCTAGAGAGATCTTAAGCGTGGTAGGGGATGGATTTGGGTGAGTATGTTTAGGGGAGGGAGAGGCGGGAGTGAAAAAAGTTTTGGCGGAATGGGCGTGGGGACAGAGAGGTGGAGCTAAAATCCATGGGATAGGGGTGGTGGATTTCTATTGGCTGGGATTAGGTTGGGAAGGATCAATGGGCCCAACGATTAGGGACATAATTATTACAGACGGTTTGAACGACAAAACGTCTATGATACATAATTATCACAGACAATTTAAACCAAACGTGTGTGATACATAATTATTGAAGACAATATATGTATATACCAGTGCAATGTAAATAGCTAGTCTCAAAAGATAAAATAACAAAGTTTTATATGGTTTATATATGCTTGTTTAAAAGGTTTCGACGAGATCTACAATTTTGCAGTTGAGGTGAACCCCAAATTTCGAAGGAAAGATCAAAAGTTTTTGGCAAAAACAGAAACAGAAAACTTACGATACAAATTCGGGGCCAAAGATGGCAGATTTTGGGGGTCTTAGATGGTTATTGGTGCAAACTAGTCATTTTTTGGATTAGGCTCGTCATTAGCTTTCCAACAAGTACAAAAACATCAAAAACAAATATCATGTGCAAAAAGCTATACCCGTTTTACTAAAGATGTCTCGAAATAGAATTCTACTCGAACTTAGCGGGAGATTAAGTATCACATACAGTTTAAATAAAAAATCATATGTGATATTTGGCAATATCATAGATGGTTCTTAGTTAGAACTGTCTGTGATACTTCACAGATGATGCTCACAATGAACTGTCTGTAATATTATCTCTTCATAGACGGTTTTTAGCGCTGGTAGCAACACAAACAATCTTTAAATCTAAATCGTCTATGATTACAACACTGACAGTTCTTGATAAACCGTTTGTGATGAGACGTCTAATATAAATCTTTTTATAGTAGTGGGTGTCTCCATCGTCTGCTACCGTCTTGAAAATCGCAGATAAAAGACATCTACTGTAGCCCAAAAGAACATGGCTTGTGAAAGGTCTGGGCCACTATTTTTATATGATTCTTTCTATTTAAGATTATACATAGGACTATAGGGTCAAAATGATCCCACCGGATATATATTCTACGACATGGATCGGTCTTTACAACATTGGCAAGTGCAATACAAGCCTCGATTCCAACATAAACAAGAACTGAAATTTTTTAGAGAAATTATTACAATATAAACTAGGAATGGATTACATATATGCCTTATTTTTTTAGTAATTGAGAGTTAATTTTTCGTTTTTGTCATGATTAGTTGCACAATTAATTGAGAAGCTGGTTAGTTAAAGATAAATATGACCAATTGTCTGCGGGGGAAGGAAGCCTTACTCCAAAGTTCAACAGTAATTTATTGTGATCTTGATCTGATGTTGCATGCCCAAGAAATCTTCAAAGATTTGTACTGCAACGTGAGTAAATGAAGACAACCTTTTCTTGGTAGCAACTCATAGCTTATAGGCAACGCCGTTCAGGAGCAACTAGCATTGTTTGCAGGTTTTTCTCATTCAGATCACATGTTCAGATTTGAATTAAATGAGTTCTAACTCAATGCAACCCTGCTTTCTTTCTACTTAACTTGGTGATTAATTTATCCTAACTTACAAGCTGAGGAATTGAGCTGACCTAGCTCATGCTACCAAATAAAGCTGAGGTGTCCATCTCACCGCAGGAATTGAATACTGCCTAGCCTCTGAGTCTGATGCATGCCTTGCTGAATGTCCTGTGCAATGCGTTTGTTGTTGCCGCAAGTCAGATCAAGTATAACTAGAGCTATTGAATTGCACTGTAAATCTAAAACTCTAGCTAGCTTAAGACATGTAGCATATTACTTGATATGTAATGCAATATATGATTTATAATACTACTGTTTTTTTTTTTTTGAACGGAGGCAGGAGGGCTGCCCTTGATTAAGGAAGAAAGCAAGGTTATGATAAAGAGTTAGATTGGGGTGCGACGCGGCCACCCCGAAGGAATTTAGGGTATTATAATACTAAGTGAAAGCTCCGCCAAATGCTTAGCTCCCACGAGGACCTAGGTTCTGGCCTTATCCTTTCAGGGTGGATGTCGTTGATCGGAAGATTCGGGTGTTTCTTTCTTTCCATATTTTTCTTGTCACAAACATTATGAGCGGCGCTACTGTTTTCCGTGAGGCTTCAGGCGTTTGGATAACTGACTTCCACCAAAGTTGTAGCGAAGCCATGGTCTGCCAGTAGTATTTATATATACTACTGTAATATTTATCTTAACTAAAAACTAGCTTAGTTATGTTGGTTATATGTACAACTCGATAAAACTTGGCCCACGTACCCCACACACTACATCCTGCCTTTCTTTCTTGCTTATATTGCAATGCCAAAGGTTGACGAGACTGGTTAGGCACATGCAGCTGCCTGCACCTATCCGTTTGCTCAGATTTGGAAGAAGGTATCGGCGTACCAAAGCTAGCTAGTACCCTCCACCATTGCACGCCTTCACGCCTAAGAGCCCCCATCGATCAATTGCACGTTCGTTATCGTACGCACCTCGAAAGGCCATTTGATTCGATCGTGGGGTGTCCTATTCTGGAATCATCTGATCCCCCCTCTCTCTCTCTATATATATAACTCGTATATTAACTATAAAATACTCTAACATAAATTATATAAAAAATTACAAAAGAGTTCATAATTTTTAACGTATTTTATAAATATCTTTATATACGCACATAAAAAAGAGTATATCTAAAAAAATTACATACCATCTAGATAGTCTTAAATAACTCGTATACTACATGTACATATCCTCTATTACGTGAGATACTCTCTACGTTATGAGATACGATATAGAGAGTAATTACATCTAAAAGTAGAAAAGAGAATATATATATATATATATATATATATATATATATATATATATATATATATATATATATATATATATATATATATATATTCGTGTTGATTTCATCTGTGGTTATAGTCGGAATCATCCCATTGGTAATCGTATGCTTGGTTGGTGGAATGGAACAGTTAACCTCGTGGTACATAGGAAAAAAATCAAAACCAATCACGGCATTGTAGGTAGATATACTCGGTCAGGAACAATCGGGGTTCTGGTAGTGCATCCAATTTCATCCGAGACGGACAAACCAAAACCAACAACTATATTATATGCAGTCTACATACGATAGGTGTCACGTTAATTCTACGGCCGATTGGACCCTAACGTCCATCATACATACCTATTCTCCGCCACCACGAGCGCCACTAGCCTTCACCGAAAGCTACCCATCACCATAGCTAGAGCCGTAGAGAGATTCAGAGAGCACGCAGCAGTAGGCCACACCGTCACTAGCCCCAAAAACGCGCGTGGGAAATTGCTCGCAGTCACGCCGCTCGCTCGCTCGCCAGCCGATCGGAGAAGACGATCGACGATCCGTCGCTATACATCTTTCGCCCTCTCGGTGCATCCGTCCGGCGTGTCACATGAGGGGACGCGTATCGCGGAGCACTGACGAAGGCGCTAATGCGTGTAGCGATCGGGGAACATGGACTTGGAATTTGGGAGCCCTGTGATCTGGCCGGGTGCGCCGTGTTCATGTGCGATTGGGGCCGCACTGCTCACCGCCTGTAGCATGCTCTCCTGCGGCCCTAGCTAGCGCTCCGCGCACGCGGATGAGCCCTCGCGAAATCGCCGCGAACAGTCACTGACGGATAGGTCAGGACGAATCGCGTCTGCAGGCCGGCGAGACGGCGATCCAATGTCCGCGAACGGAGTACTGCTCGTGCGCGCGGCGTTGCCGGTTCGATCCCTGGCCTTTTGACGGAGTGCCCTAGGGTGGAAAGTCCAAGCGACTGTGCATGAATCACGGGCGCATTATAGTGACTACACAAAAGGCTTGTCTCGGGTCATACTTATTAGAGCTGGTATATAATGGTTGTTTACTCAGGGGATCACCTTTGTGAGGTGCTATAATGGAGGTCTCTTGCTGATCGGAAGGTGGTGTCTGGAATCTTGGAAAAATTTTTTATGAGGGGGCAGGTGTACGGGCGACAGTAAAAAGCAGGGGACATACGGTTCTTCGTTTTCTTTCGCCTAGGGGGACTTGGAAAGACGGGGTTCACTCATGGCTTGACATGTCGTTGAACTCGTCCAGGGCAATGGAGACGCATGGGAAAAGGGACGTTAAAGGTTGGGCAATGGGACGGCGAGTCCGGTACATTTCTGCCGGATTTGAAAGGTGTTTTTTTTTGGGTTAGTGCGTGGATAGCTTCGGTTAGATGGGAGCGCAAAAAAAAAAAGTTTGGGACAATTTGGGCCGCATGTTGCTTCTCCAATGTGGAGGAGGGCCGTGGATTGTTGGCCTCTTCTTTATACCATTTTGGATTCTGTTTTCGGAAAATATTTTACCAAATTGTGGTGGGGTTAGCTTTTTTATCAGTACGATAGTGTTACGCCTTAGAAAGATGTTCCTCGTTTAGGGTGTAATGTCTCTATATTTTTTCTAAAAAAACTGCATGAGGTTTTGAAGCACTTTTTAGCTTTAGTTTTTCGGCTATCACTATTCATTAAATTAATAAATGGTAACCATTGATCAAAAGAACAAAGCCGTAGAACGGTCATCCACAAACCTCAAACCATCCCTGTTCCATACATGGTACCAACAGAAGTGCGGCAACTTCCTCTCAGTAAAGCAGAAACAGATGGACGGAATGCCTACCGCAGAGGTTGATGCATGAATCATCCGTCGGCAGGTGCACGCTGTTGGACCTTGCAATGCAACCAGGGCCCATGGTGCAAAATCAGAGTAATTCGGCAGATCACCTCGAAAGCTCCGTGATCCATTAACCAGTTCGCATCGAAGTTGCCGGCTTGCTTCTATTCTACAATTACATTAGTTAGGTATATCCATCCAACTTCCTTTTCCTTTCCAACAGCAAGGCAATCTGAAGTGTGGCAATTTTTTTTAATAGTAAAGCAACAATACATGGACTAAAATTACCTGGTACCTACAATACATATAAACTAAGTGATTGGCCAGATCACCTCGAAAGCTCCGTTAACCACTAGTTGGCACCAGAATTGCCGTCTTATTCTACGCACAGTTACATATTTACATGCATCTCCATGATACTGACATGCATGTTTCTGTTGTCGATTCTAGATGGATCTGAGTGTTCATGTGCACTAGCACACCAACCACGACAAGTTTGGGCCGGGGAGACGGGGACAGCTCCGTCGAGCGTTTTCCCAACGGCATCTTCAGCAATATGCTGCTATGTCCCTCGGCCCAATAACAGCCGCTGAGGCGCTGATGGCTGTCTGCTGCCTGTACTGGGCTTTCACCGACCCGCCGTGCTTGCCGCCTAGTACGGCCTGGAGGCAGACGGCCGAGCCAGCACACGGCAGCCCAGATGCCTGCGGGGTACGCGAGGTGGCCCAACCGCGCGCAGCTCAGGCCGTCGCCCTATCTACATGAACTTTCGGGAAGGTCCAGCGTCCAGCGCGCCGCAGTACTGCAACCGTACGGCACGGCAGTCTTCATCACCGCTAGTGCCCTGGGCCTGTTTTTTTCTGTGATCGATGATTTTTAACTGCAACTGATAGTTTTTTAGCTGTTTACGATAGAGATTGCGGAAAAAGAGATACTCGCTTGCGATTTTTGATGATACAAATATTAGTTTTTTAACGTGTACTACAATTAACTTGTAGACCATATCTTAAAAAAATACTCCGTTTAAAAGTTAGTTACTGTAGCAAAAGCCAAAAGTGGCTTTTAGAAGCCGCAAAAGAACAGAGCCAATAGCTAATTAACACAACTAAAAATGAGAATGATCATAACAATTAACAAAAGTTAAATTAGACGAACAATTAATATTTCAGTATTTTTTCTTTATGTTATCATACATATGGTTGATATTTTATCTATATTACACTGTGTATATTAGCGTGATCCTGGACTAGTGCGGTATGCACAGAGAGTCCGGATTTGCATATTCGGGTCGCGACAGAGGTGGTATCAGAGCCATATCGACTATAGAACGAAGCCCTAGTTAGAGTGGTCGTCTTAGCCCAATTTTAGAACTTATTTTCTAAATCAATCCAACTAAATTGGATATTTAGTCATATCTCTATTTCTTTACCTCTTTCCTAAGGTTCTCGCTCTTCGCCTTATTCCAAAAAATTGTTTTTCCAAATCCTTAAATCGATTTCTCTCCCTTATAATGCCTTAGATGTATCAAACTTCCTAGAACCAATCTGGGGGATGGCGAGGACTTCTCTGAGTTTTGTTGCGGAGCCTTCGATTAAAGAGATCGCCAGTTTACTTCGCCAAGAATGAGAAGCCAAAAGGCCAACGTATTGGATGCATCATCAGGTTGTATTTCACCACAAGGATGGGTAACCAAGTTCTACACCATAGCTTCAAGAGCACACAGTCCGCGCAAGAAGCTGTGCACAAGGCTGATCATGCTGAAATGCACACCCGCAAGTGTACGGGTTGCCGCAATGATAGCAGCAAGTTATTGTGTTCTCCACAGGGACTAGGCTACCGGTGACATAACACCAAACTAAAGCTAAGTCGCACAAACGGAAGAATGAAAAGGGAAATAAAATCCTAGATAAACTACTGGGACAGGAATCGGACCAACTGGTAATCGAATCGACCAACAAAACGCCACATGAACGACTGATTCTGGAGAAAGGAGAGAAAGAAGAGAGAACTGAAGAATACGAGAATGCGAAGAACTGGACTGGGAAAGAGAAAAGGAGGGAGGAAACTCGGAGAGCTCACTCTGCAGATTGAAAAACAGAAGGGGGGTAAGGGAGATGTGCTAGCGAGACGAAGAGGAAAGAGCTAAAGGGGAAGAGATGAAGCAGAGGGAAGAAGAAGACGCTAGGGGATGAAGCAGAGGGAAGAAGAAGACGCTAGGGACGACTGAGAAGAAGACACGCACTAAAACTACAATCCCACCCTTCACAGCAAGCAAAAGATCAAAACACTCAAAGAGAATAAATCTAACTCAGAAATTACATAAAAAACAGCAGATCTAGACCATGTTTTTTTAGTCCTTTTTTCTTTTTACTAATAGAACTAAACAGAACAACAAGCTCAAAATTAACTCTAACTGAAGGAACTAATCTAATATGAAACCTTCTGGTAGAGGCAAAATTTCTATAAGACTACTGGACCATCAAGCAAAATCATGAATCTAAACCAGACATTGCAAATCATAGCATTACTACTACCAAATCCATGCAATTATCCAACCATATCACAAGGTCCATAACAAACATTCAGAAATTGTTCACAACACGAGCATAAGAACTAGTACCAGAAATTAGGCAAAGTTTGCAAAGATTAAACCAAGGGGAGAAACAGAGAGCGGTTGTTGAAGAAGGTCTATAGAGCATGCAGTGCAAATGGAAGCAGAGTAGCAGCCGTGCAGATTTGAAGAAGAGCAGCAGGGGTAGCAGATCCGGTTCGGCACCAGTTGAAGCAGCAACCGTAGAGGAAGAAGAGCAGCAGCAGATCGGTGGAGGAAGAAGAGCAGCGGTGCAGCAGATCCGCTCGGCAGTCTGGATCTGGAGAAAGTGAGGCAACGACGATCTGGAGGCAGTAGGGGAGGCGGTGCTGGTGGAGCTCGTCGCCGGCTATGGCCGATCGCAGGCGACGACAGTGGGAGGAGGGCACATGGTGTGGCGGCAATCTGGAGGGTGCAGCTTGGGGTGGCGGCTGCTTGGGAGGAGATGGGAGATGGGAGTTGGTGATTTTTTTTCTGGTGGTGGTGATCGGCTCCCTTTGCAATGGCTCTCTCCCCTTTTTATATGAGACCCCAATTCCTCCTTGCAGCTGGGCATGGAAACCCTAATGTTCATGGCTGATTTGCACTTTGGCCCCTTGCTTCTTCCGATTTTTCAACCCTAACTACTTCCCATGCTGATTTTCTGTAGATTTTTGCACCTTATTCGCGCCAACCTACATGAAAATTGTAAAACAACGTAAACAGTCCAAATAGGGGGCATATATATATATATATATATATATATATATATATATAATTGATGAAATTATGGCTAATTTATGCTACTCACAGTAGGGTAATGATATAAAAATATATTACAAATATGATGCATATCAAATGCTATTCGACGTCTTTACAAGTTATACAAGATCATCATGCTCCAGCTCATTCAGAAGTTTAAGGAGCAATATGTAGTTACCTCAAGTGTAGCAGAGTAGGAGGAAGCCATGAAGGAACCTCAATCGCAGCTGCAATTGTATCTACCCTCGCCTATGCTACCAAGCCTGAAGGAGAGATGATACATAGCAGGCAACCGTCAGGAGTACCTTTGGCACTTCATTCCAACTAGATTAGGAAAGCAGTCGCCGCGAGTCCGCAACTCATAGGTGTTCTACAGTGACTTGGAGGATGAGTCGAGTGAGACCTACTTGGCCGGAGCCGAGTAGGAGCCCTTAGATTAGACCTTTGTTTAGAGAGCGCGAGTAGAGCGTGTGGGTTTATTTGTAGTTGTGTGTGATGTGAGCTGCAACTTTGCCTTTAAAAGCATTATATTGCAGTTATATCAAATCTTTATTGGAGTTATTTGATTGGTTTTTGTTAGCCTCTTGGCTAAGAGTTTGCTTAGTCTATGTTTGCCATGAGAAATCCCCTTAGACAAGTTTACCTCTTATCTGTACTTTTCCCTCTCACCTTTTGAGCCTGGTGAAGTCAGCAGTTGTTTTTCTTTCAGAGCTGTAAAATATGGTTGATACCCGAAACTCAGTTGGTCGTAGTCAGATGAATTAGGGCCCAGGAACCAGCAACGCGAATCTGCCGACTCAGGGACTGCAAACAGCCCCAATGGGATTAGATCCAGCTCTCAGTCAGTTCAAGGTAGCTTAGACCCAGTTGATGCACATCATGATGCAGAATATAAAGGCAATGATGAACAGACAAAACCAGGAAGCAGTTTCACCACTGTAACATTCCTAAATCTTATTTTGCATTATATTTGATTTATTGAATTTTATTCTAATTTTGCTAGGTTTTATTTCAAAGCCTAGAGTGAGAAAACTAATTTATCTATTTTCTAAAAGACAAAAATAGTTTATTTTATTTTTCGTGAGTTCCCCACAATTTATAGTATTTTTGAGAATTTTTTTGGAATTTTTCTATGTTATTTGCTATTTTCTAGAGTTTTTAGAAACATCTCGGTATTTCCAAAAATTAAAAACAAAATTTAAACCTAACTCTCTCTCTCCCTCTGACACGTATCACAGCAGAATTCAATCTCGGCTGGCCGATCTAATCTCGGCCATCCGTCTTCACTTAAATCGCACCGATGGACAGGATCTCCTTGATCGCCACATGTCAGTCATCTGTAACACCCCGCCTGTCCCAGTATCTCTTTTCTCCTTCTCTCTCTCGTCGATAGGTGGGACCCACCTGCTAGGCCCTTCTCCTTCCTCTCTTTCTTCTTCCTCTGGCCACCCACCATTGATGACCACGAAGCTTCTTAAATCTTACGTTACCACCTGTTGCCTCAAGCAATCATGGCCATTAGTGGCCCTAATTCGCCCCTTAAATGTTCCAACGGTTTTCCCATCCTTAAAACCCCGTTAAACCTAGCCATTAATCACCACTATACTGGACTTAAATCGATGAGCTGCTCTCCAACCACTACCCTTCCCTGCGCCTATAAAAACCCTCCCCAAGCTCTCACTCTGCACACCTGCCCCTCTTCCTCTCCTCAATTCACTTTTCTATGCACATGAGCTTTCTCCCACCCAACTTCTTACCTACCGGCTCAGGACAAACACCGACAAGCAATTCCAGTGAGGCCGATCCTCCCTGCGCCTCTCCACCGCTGCCTTCGCCTTCGCTGGATGCGTGCGAACCCTCGCTGCCCCTCCACTGAGCAAGTCCGCCACAAGAGAACCCCACCGCCGACGCCCTCACACTGTCACCGTGAAATCTCGTCGTTGGCCCAATTCTAACCCCCTTGGAGTCCGTGCTAAGGTAAGGCCGCCTCCCCGTCACCTCCCCTTGCTTTTGCGCACCTCAGCAACCACCATCGAGCACTAGAGCTCTGGCGACCATCGGGGTCCGAGCATCGCCTCCGGCCGACGTGGCAATGTCAGTGGCCGAGACTACGTGGTAGCCAATGTAGATGCCACGCAGGCGCCACACCAGCTCTAGCCACCTGCGCCAGCCATGTGCCACCTCTCTGGTCCATGGACCTGCGTCCAAGTGGTGGGATACTTTAACCACTACCCATGCCAATCCTAAGGCCATTTTAAGGAATGAGTTTATTCAGAGTTTCTACAAGGCTCACATTCCATTAGGCACCATTACTCTGAAGAAAAAGGAGTTCAAAACTCTACGCCAAGGCAGCTGCACAGTGAACAAATATCTATAAAAATTCAACCAACTGGCATGTTATGCATCAAAAGATGTGGCTACTGATGAAGCAAAACGGGAAACATTCTTGGAGGGTCTGAATGACAACATCTCTGCGCAGTTGTTATCCAGCGACTATGCTAATTTTAACCAGTCGGTGAGTAAAGTTATTCATCAAGAGGGCAAGTTTGTGGAAATGGAAAACCGGAAGAGGATAGCCACTCAGAAGGTTAACCCTGGAGGTTTTCCCAAGGCTCGCAGTACTCCACCTCAGATGAATAAGTTCAAGTTGTAGTATAATAACTTCAAGCCATAGTCAAGCAACATTAGGCTAGCAGTTAGCCGCCCACCTTTTAAAGCTAATCACCCTAATCCTCAGGTGACTCATGCTCCTCCTGTTTGTGGTCAAGTTCAGAAGAGTATCACTACACCTGATGGAGTAACCTATTTCTATTGCAAAGAAACATGGCATTTTGCTAAGTCTTATGCCAAGAAGCTAGTCCCTTGCACCGCTCCAATTTCTAAGAGACCGTACCGTATGCCAGCTAATGAGTTAACCGAGTTGAAGAAGCAGATCCAGGAATTGGAGGATAGAGGATATGTCCATCCAAGTTCATCATCCTGGGGAGCACTTGTCCTTTTCGTCAATAAAAAGGATGGTAGTCTGAGAATGTGTGTGGATTACAGAACACTCAATGATGTTACCATCAAGAATAAGTACTCTTTGATCAGGATCGACGACCCATTTGATTAATTGAAAGGAGCTAGTATTTTCTCCAAGATAGACTTGAGATCAGGATACCAACAATTGAAGATCCGTGTGGAAGACATTCCCAAGACTACCTGCTCCACCCGTTGTGGATAGTACAAGCTGTCATGTCCTTTAGATTGATAAATGCACATGCCTATTTCATGAACATGATGAACAATATATTCATAGAGTACCTGGATAAGTTTGTGAAAATTTTCATCTATAACATTCTCATATACTCCAAAAATAAATAAGAGCATGAGAATCATCCCCGGATAACTCTGAAAAAACTTAGAGAGCATCAGCTTTATGTCAAATTCAGTAAGTGTGAATTTTGGCTAAAGGAAGATACTTTCCTCGGGCATATCATGACAGTTGAAGGAATCACTGTAGATCCTTCTAAAATAGAAACAATAATGGAATGAAAGCAAACCAAGTCAGTAACCGAAGTTAGAAGTTTTCTTGGACTTGCGGGTTACTATCGCCGCTTCATAGCAGAATTCTCAGAGTTAGTCAAGCCAATGACCTAGCTTCTGAAGAAAGAAAAGAAGTTTGAATAGACAAAAGACTACGAGCAGAGTTTCAGACCCTTACGAACGGACTTGTATCAGCACTAGTGCTTGTTCTACCATATGTGCATAAGGATTTTGAGGTTTTCTATTATGCCTTTCGTCAAGATCTAGATTGCATTTTAATGAAAGAAGATAGAGTGGTAGCCTATACATCACGCCAGTTAAGACCTCATGAGTACAATTATCCTACTCATAACTTAGAATTAGCAGCTGTAATACATACTTTAAAGATCTGGCATCATTATCTCATTGGTAACCGTTGTGAAGTCTACACGGACCACAAAAGTTTGAAGTACATCTTCACCCAGGCAGAACTCAACCTAAGGCAACGCAGATGGTTAGAGTTGATCAAGGATTATGATATTGAGATTCACTATTATCCAGGAAAAGCAAATGTTATGACCGATGCATTAAGCAGAAAGTCTTATGCATCCAGTGTTTTATCAAAAGAAGACCAGATCTGACTTCAGTAGGGAGTCACCCGTCTGAATCTAAATCTAGTGAACTAGGGTGTTCTCTCAGCATTAAAGATTCAACCTGCTCTACCCGATCAGATCAAGGAAGCTCAGAAAGTTGATGATGATATTCAGGAAATAAAGAAGAACATGAGAAGACGCAAATCCCTAGGAATTAGTGAAGATGAGCATGAAACCATTTAGTTTGAGAACCACATCTACGTACCCAATAATCAGGAGATCAAGAACATGATCCTTTGAGAAGCCCACGAGACTGCCTACTCAATTCACCCAGATTGTACCAAGATGTACTAGGACCTTAGAGAAAGATACTGGTGGATTAGTATGAAAAAGGAAGTTGTAGAGTTTGTTGAAACTTGTGATACCTGCCAGAGAGTTAAGGCAGAGCACTGGAGACCTGCAGAACTTTTGCAACCCTTGCCAATACCAAATTGAAAGTAGGAAGAAATTGAAATGGATTTCATAACTGGACTCCCAAGGACCCAATCAGGTTATGATTCAATTTGGGTGGTAATCGATCGATTGATTAAAGTAGCTCCTTTCATACCTGTCAAGACTACTTACTCTAGAAGTAAGTTAGCTGAACTCTATATGACTTGAATTGTGTGCTTGCATGGAGTTCCCAAAAAGATAATGTCAAATTGTGGTAGTCAGTTCACTTCTCAGTTTTGGTAAAAACTTCATGAAAAATTAGGGAGTAAGCTTAATTTCAGTATAGCTTATTATCTCTAGACAGATGGCCAGACAGAGCGAGTTAATCAAGTACTAGAGGATATGTTAAGAGCATGTGCTTTGGATTTTAGGAACAGTTAGGACTGTTCTTTGCCCTATGCTGAATTCTCATGCAACAATAGTTATCAGGCTAGTCTGCAGATGGCACCTTTTGAGGCACTCTATGGCAGAAAGTGCAGACTGCATTTACTCTAGGAACAGCTAGGAGAGTTTCAAGATGCTGGACCAAACCTACTACAAGATGCAGAGAAAAAAAAAAGTAAGGAACATCAAGGACATACTGAAAATAGCTCAATCACGATAGAAAAGTTATGCCAATAATCGCCGTCGGGACTTAACTTTCGAGGTTGGAGACTATGTTCATCTCAGAGCATCTCCCTTCAGAGTAGTAAAAAGGTTCCAAGCCGAAGGAAAGCTTGCACCAATATTTGTAGGACCATTCAAGATTCTGAGTCACAAAAGAGAAGTTGCGTATCAGTTAGAGTTGCCATCAAGCATGTCAGGAGTACACAATGTCTTCCATGTCTCCCAGTTGAAGAAATACCTCCGAATACCTGCAGAGCAAGCAGCACTAGAGACTCACGATCTTCGAGACGATCCCACCTACTAAGAGTAACCAATCAAGATTCTCGAGACAGTTGAGCATCAGACCAGGAGGAAGACCATCAGATTTTGTACAGTTCAGTGGAGCAATCACACAGAAAACAAGGCCACCTAGGAGCGAGAAGAAGACCTAAAAGCCAATCATCCACATCTCTTTGCTAGCTAGTTCAAATCTCGAGGGTGAGATTTCTCTTAAGGGAGTAGGTTTGCAACATCTCAAAATCTTATTTTGCATTTTATTTGATTTATTAAATTTTATTTGAATTTTTCTGGATTTTATTTCAAAGCCTAGAGTGAGAAAACTAAATTTATCTATTTTCTAAAAGACAAAAATAGTTTGTTTTATTTTTTATGAGTTTCCTTATATTTATAGTATTTTTGAGAGTTTTTTTGGACCTTTTCTATGTCATTTACTATTTTCTAGAGTTTTCAAAAACTTTCTAGTATTTCTGAAAATTAAAAACATAATTTAAATCTAACTCTCTTTCCCTCCAACAAGTGTCACGTCAGAATTCAATCTCGGCTGGTCGATCTAATTTCAGCCGTCCGTCTTCACTTAAACCGCACCAACGGTCGGGATCTCCTTGATCGCACATCCCACACTCTCTCTCTTCTCCTTTCCACTCTCGCCGATAGGTGGGACCCACCTATCAGGCCTTTCTCCTTCCTCTCTTTCTTCTTCTTCTGGTGACCCGCCATTGATGACCACTGAAGCTTCTTAAAACTTATGTTACCACCCGTAATTCACCCCTTAAACGTTCCAACGGTTTTTCCCCTCCTTAAAACCCCATTAAATCTGTCGTTAATCATCACTACAACGGCCTTAAATCGGTGAGCTGCTTCCCGGCCATTACCCTTCCCCGCGCCTATACAAACCCACCTTGAGCTCTCACTCTACACACCGCCCCTCTTCCTTTCCTCAATTCGCTTTTCTGTGCACCCAAGCTTTCTTGCGCCCTATTTCTTCCCCTCCAGCTTAGGACGAACTCCGATGAGTAATTCTGGCATGGGCGGACCCACAGGGTATGCCGGGTGGGCCACGGCATACCCTGGGGCCCGACCCACGAACTGAATACTCCATGTAAACCGAGGAGTACACAGATCGGAACTTAATACTCCACGAAGGCACGAACACAGATCGAAACAGAGGAACCGAGGAGGTGAGGAAGATAAACAGACGACGCAGTCACGCAGAGCCGCAGAGGCAGGGGACTGCACAGAGGCGGAGGCTGGACCGCGGGAGCCCAGAGGGGTGGCGTAGAGGGCCGCAGAGTCGCTCAGTCGACAGTCGTAGACGGCGCACGGGCGCAGAGGCGGGCTGGAGGCAGGGCCGCAGGCAGGGGGAGGCGGGCTTAGATGGCGGACGAGCGGAGAATCGGAGATTGGCAATTGGGGATTTGGGGCGCATGCCCGCACACCGAGTACCAGACGTCTTTGCGGTCTTTGGGCACGGGGATTTATTTGCTGCCAGGAGAGTAGGAGACTAGGAGATTGGCGATTGGGGATTTGGGGCCCGGGCACACAGGGGCGATTTATTTGCGCTTTCTCGCCGTTGTCGTCGCGCCGTGGTCTGTGCCGCGATCTTTGTCTTGATATCTTGTACTTTGTCTTTGTTTAATAAGGTTTGTACTGGCCAGATTTTTTTAATAAGATTTATATTTTGTTTAGTAGTACACTGGTACAGTAGGCATTAGGCCATACTATTAGCTGATTAAATGATTAGGCCAAATTGAAGCAAAAAAAGTTCAACTTCAAATATTCATTATTTTTTTTGGAATTGTTCAGTTATGAAGAGAAGCGGAGACATTGCATCTCTTTTTCAAAAACATGCAGCCAAGAAGGCGTCGGCTGCTGCTTCAAATCCTGCCCTATCTCTGGTTGAAACTATGGCGGAAAAGCAAACTCAAGAGCAAGAGAGAGTAATTGATGAAATTGTGAATTCTATGCCCCCGCCCCCGCCACCATCACCGCCGCTGGTTTATGACATCAATCGTCTTCCGCATGATCTAGGTGAAAGGCAGCCCATTGAAAGTTATTCTGTTAATGATCAAGATGCAATTCGAAGAGCATATATTATTAAAGGTCCGTTCCAACCTTATACACATGATTTTCCAAAAAGAAAGATTGGAGATAGAGATCGTCAATTCAATTTTGTATGGTTTCATAAACATGAGGAGTGGCTTGAATATAGTATCAAGAAAGATTCTGTATTTTGCTTTATATGCTACTTGTTTAAAAAGGGTACCGGGTTAGATAAATTTACTGTTGGTGGCTGGAGAAATTGGAATATATGAGAGAAATCACTTCTCAAGCATCTGGGTTCTAAGGCACATAATGCAACTCAAGAAAGATACATTGGCTTTAAGAATCCCAAGGTAGCAATTGATTATCACATTGAGAAGTGGACTGATGAGGATCTTCGTCTTTACAAGAAAAGGTTGATTTATTCACTAAGATGTATTAAGTTTCTTTTGCATCAAGGATTGGCATTCCGTGGATATGATGAAAGTGAAGAGTCTAGCAACAGAGGGAACTTCCTTGAACTTTTGAAGTTTCTTGCAGGAAACAGTGAAGAAGTGAGCAAGTATGTTTTGAACAATGCTCCAGGTAATTGCACCTTAACTAGCCCAAAGATACAAAAGCAAATTATTCACTGTTGTACCATAGAAACTAGAAAGAAAATAATTAAAGAACTTGGTGATGAGCCCTATGCAATTTTAGCTTATGAGTCTAGTGACATATCACATAAAGAACAACTAGCTCTTTGCTTGCGTTATGTTGATAAATTGGGAAGCCCATGTGAGTACTTTATTGGGGTTGTTCATGTAGATGATACTACTTCTTTATCACTTAAGGATGCAATTGAAGCTTTACTTGTTAGTCATGGCTTGACTATGGCTCAAATTCGTGGTCAAGGTTATGATGGGGCTAGCAACATGAAAGGAGATATTAAAGGGCTGAAAACATTGATCATGCAAGAGTCACCTTCTGCTTATTATATCCATTGTTTTGCACATCAACTCCAACTAGTTCTTGTTGCTGTTGCTAAGGGCAATACTGATTGTGTGAGTTTTTTTGATCAAGTATCTCTCCTGTTGAATATTGTTGGAGTTTCTTGTAAGCGTCATGGCATGCTTCGAAATGCTAGGTTTGAGAATATCAAGAAAGCACTTGATTGTGGTGAACTTGAATCTGGGAGTGGATTAAACCAAGCGATGGGTTTGCCTAGGCCTGGTGAGACTCGGTGGGGCTCTCATTACAAAACTGTATGCAACATCATTATTATGTATTCCACAATCCATGATGTACTCATAGATCTTGGTGATGATACTGCACATAAGGCTGATTGGATAGAAATACATTTTGTGCTTGGAGTATTTGAGACCTTTGAGTTTGTTTTCTTTGCACACTTAATGTTTGTTATTCTTGGATACACAAATGAATTATCCGAGTGTTTGCAAAGAAGAGAGCAAGATATTCTTAATGCAATCTCACTTGTTAATGTAGCAAAGAACAGAATGCAACAATTGAGGTCTGATGGTTGGGATAAGTTCCTTGAGAGGGTCACTTCGTTTTGTGATAAATATAGTGTTGAAGTTCCTGCTATGGACGGTGATTATGTGCCTTATGGGAAATCAGCAAGGTACGCTCGTGCTCGAAATCAAACAAATGATGATCACTTCAGAAGAGAAGTATATATTGGTGTCATTGATCAAATTAGCCAAGAGCTTGATAATCAGTTTGATGAGGTTAATATGGAGTTGCTCTCATGTATGTCGGCATTCAATCCTTCCAACTCATTTGCTTCTTTCGATGCACAGAAGGTACGTAGACTAGCTGAGTTCTACCCTAAAAAGTTCTCGAGCAATTATTTACTAAAACTTGAATTGCAACTTGGTAATTATATTGATGACATGAGACAAGCTGATAGCTTCAAAGATCTAGACAATCTTGTTGATCTTTCAGTTAAACTTGTTGAAACAAAGAGGCATAAAGTGTATGATATGGTTTACATGCTTCTCAAATTGGTTTTGCTTCTACCAGTGGCAACAGCAAGTGTTGAAAGGGCATTTTCTGCAATGGTTTTAGTGAAAACAAAGTTAAGAAATAAGATGGGTGATAGTCTTTTGGATGATTGTCTAGTTACATTCATTGAGCGGGATATTTTCTTTGAAGTGGATGAAGATGATATAATCGAGACTTTCATGTCCTTTAGAAAGCATAGACCAAAAAAGTCAGACAAGTAGTGTTGTAAGTCTCTTTTATGTATATTTGAGACTATTAGTATGGTGTTTGAACTATTTATATTGTAATTTGTGCAAGTTTCTAATTTAATATTTGAATTTAAGACTTATCATATTATTTAGTGCATGTATACCGAATTACGATGTAAATTTTATAATTATTTACCGAATTGGCAAATGATTTTACCGAATTGCTTATAAAAATTTTGGTGCGGCATACCCTTTGGTAAAATCCTGGGTCCGCCACTGAATTCTGGTGAGGCTGGTCCTCCCTGCGCCTCACCGCCACAGCCTTTACCTTCACTGGACACGTGTGAACCCCCGTTGCCCCTCCATCGAGCAAGTCCACCGTCGGAGAACCCCCGCCGCCGACGCCCTCGCACTATCATCGCGAAATCTCACCGTCGGCCCAATTCTGATGCCCTCGGAGTCTACGCCAAGGTAAGGCCACCTCCCCATCACCTCTCCTTGGTTTTGTGCACCTTAGCCGCCACCGCCGAGTGCTGGAGCTCTGGCAACCATTGGGGTCCGAGCGTCGCCTCCGGCCGGCGTGGCCATGTCAGCCATGTGCGACCGACTAAACCTCTTGACGAATTAGTGCAAGGTCTCATTAGGCCCTTGTTGAAGTCAATGTAGATCATCTTCTTTCTCAGGGGGCTCGTAAGTGCCCAGGAAGTTAGCGAGCAACAAGTCTCAGAGTTACTACCATGTGTAGATCTACCCCGATTGGCTAGTTGAGTAGCCAGGAGTGCGCAGATCCTTCGAGCACCATTGGTAAATAATTTGCCATTATATTATCATTGCCTCCAATGGCCCGTATGGTGGTTATATAAATTTGAAGGAACTCCAAAGGGTTTTGAATCCCGTTGAACTTCTCAAGGTTTGTCGGTCGAAACCTGTCTAACCAATGTACTACTTGAAGACCTACTAAAAAATCCTGATAGCTGAAGATCGAATCATAACATCTCCTTTACTATCAGAGAGAAGGGGTGTGATCATTTAGAGAGCAATTGCACCTGTTCATTAGTGGAGGAATAGGTAGACCTAGCCAATCGAGGACACTCATCGTCTCTGACCAACCGAGTGATCCAATTGGTGTCGTAGATCAATGGGAGGGTGATTCCCACACCCTTTTCCACCATTCAAAGAAGAAGCTACCTCCATATCAAAGTGATGGATTCCTCGTCTTATGTAGTCCAACCGTTTGCTGGAACCCTTCGTTTTGGGCCCTATCACTACGTCCTTGAGTGGAATTCACCAAGGATGTAAGGGTTTGACTTTCCAACCATTGCATCTGGTACCTTTCCGAGCAGTTGATAATCGCTTGTATTATATCGAACACCCAACCTGCAAGCACATTGTATCCTAGTGTTCCCACAAGTTCGGGATATGGGTTATCAAGAACATCATGCACAAGCTGCAAGTTTTTGCACAATTACCAAGTTGTACTGGGTGCGATCAATCAGATGCCTCTACCCAGATGAAGCTTGGGGAAGGAAGTTGCATTCTGAGTGCGTCTTGCACCGTCTCTTGTCTACCTTCCATCTAGACTTTGGTCGAGCTGATGAACAACTAGGCCATGGTCTGAATGTCCACCAAATATGTGACCTGTAGTTCTTTCAAGGAGTTCTGGAGCATTTGGAGCATCCTAATGAGTGGGTGGTTGGGGGCCACTTGTGAAGGAGTGAGCATGGGAAATCCACCTGAATTCTCAATTACATTAATCTCACGTCTCCCCCAATCGAAGTCACTCGATGAGCTCTCATCAAAACTAATGGACACACACCCATCGTTTTGATTAGGTGCTTCCAAGAGGGGGAATAATTGGAGATCACTGTCTCTAGTGGTTGACGTGGAGGTGACAACCTGATATAGTAGACTATCGACCAAATGGTCGGCAAAATCATCCTTGACCAGTTCTCAAGTGAGGGTACCCACATGGTTACCATGTTAAGGTGACACCTTGCCCCTAGATTATGTAGGAGCAGTTGGAGATTATGACTGGCCTGCCTCTAGGGTGGTTGTAGCCTTGCTCTCAAGGAACGTCATTACACCCTCAGAAACACGAGATTTTCTAGGTGCACCAAACTCTAGAAAAGTGCCTAGGCACTTGGATGCTGGGGGAATTGTTGTCTCCCCAGGATCGCCTAGCCCTCGAAGCAGCGTGTCATCTTCCATGGGGTTGACATTATCGGCCTTAGGGGCAGACGAGTCTGGCCCTGAGGATTCAAACGATGAGTCACCATGGTCGAGCACCGCCAAGCAGCATTCATGTCAAGATTCCCATAGTCAGCGAGGTCGAACAAGTTATCTTCATCCTAGAAGTCCACCATGAGTACATATGACTTTGGGGCTTCAAGGACTTGTTGTGATCTATCTACAGACAGCGCCAACTATTGACGATTTTGAAGTCAATCTTATGAGTATGAAGGAGAGGAAGATCACTCAATAGACTACACAAATGAGACAAGGGCTTCTTTATTATTAAAGGAAGGTTTATAGAGGTGCTCAAGGAGCTTTGATTACACAGAAAATGAAATTGGATTCTACTTCTTGTTGTTCATTGTGTTTGTCGCATGTGCTTATGTTGTTGTATTTTCATCTTCATGATGAGTCTCTTTCTTCTGAATTTTCCTACTCAGCCTCTTCGTGAGGTCACCTTCTAGGTGAATTCTCTCTAGAAGTCTTAAGGAGTGCTTAATCATTAGCTGACTATTATCATTTAGACCATAGAACCCACAATTGTCACCACAGATTTAGCTCATTGGCCAACAAGTCATTCCACTTAGGTGGATATATTATTTAAAAAACTAGGTGTATACCACTCTTAGCAATGCATTAGGTTTCAGCAATTATAACTTGGTTACTCCTTTATAATTTCTTGAAATTCATTTGGCAAGCTCCCGTTTTTGGGTTAAAGAAGTATAAATTAAACATCTAGATTAGCTTGGCTAGTACGTGAATCTTAATATTAAAGATATTATTCATCCAAGAAAAATCAAGGCATTCAAGAATTTTTTTTTTGGTCCTTTCTCTCCCCCTAATGCTGAGATTAGATCTTTCTATAATAACATAATAAAAAATCCCTTATCATGGGGACTAGATTGGTGAAATTTCATATGTAGTATATATCCATAACTACAAGTGGAGTTCCATAGATGTATGCTATGGTGGTGATTTTATGCGGAAAATATTTCATTCTTTTAGCACACACTAAGTTCAATTGGGGGTTATTCATTATATGGAATGGGGCTAGATTTTTACTAATACAGTGGCATAAAAAGACTGCAAACCCTGATAATCTTGTGGGTTATCCCATCTCCTAAAGGGTAATTATTCTACGACAAAGATCCTATACGGTGATCCATTTATTCTTTGCCCAAATCTTTGACTCATTTACTCACACCATGTTTAAACTAATTTGAATCATTCAAACTTCAAGTTTATAATTACGCAACATGTTTTCTATGGTCACAAGTAGTATGTTCTAACAACATAATATCGATCTATAGGATGCTCTTCAAGAACATAAATATATTGTTGCAACATTAAACATTGACCACAATTATCCTGCACAAAAATACTAGACTATCTTCTGGAATATAACCTTAGTTGAATCACCTGAAAGGATTCATCATTATGTGGGAATGTTCATTGTTCTACAAGAATATGACAATTTAGTTAAGAGAATGATAAACAATATGCCTAACTTCTATTTATACCGCTAACATAAATATGGCCAATTTAGATCATTCTGGATCATTTTAATCCAATAGGTTATTTATCTTTTATTTGGGGTTATGTTTGCTCCTAGCAAATAATATAATTGTTAATGGCCATGTAGTTGCAGACCGCTTATACCAATATGCAAATGTCATGGCCATATGACGTGATTCGGTGTGTGCCAAGCGGTAGCACTTCCTGCACTACGGTTAGCAGCTATCCTTCCTGCACAACGATTAGTGATGATTCAGTGGCACAGTGGCATTAGTCCATGTATGCACCTATGTGCTGTTAGATGGCATAATGTTAAATGTACAAATTATCCACCCTACCATGGGCTACAAATATTATGGCCATTAACAAGATAACATGAATGTTATTCTTCATATCTAGGAGATACTGACAATCATTATGAAATTTATTAATCTCCCAAACAATCTAGATTTCTTAATTGCTTTGGGCTTATTTTGCTTCTAGCTTTAACCTAGGATCTGTCATTATGCCTATCATGGATCTTGTTTTCCATATTTTTCTTATGCCTCTCAATATTAAACTTACCTCTCATGTCCAAATTCTCCCCCCTTTTCACGCCAATAAATTCTGAGTGATAGTATGTGCTTCCTACATTTGCTTTGAATCAACTCAGGTGCTTCTAGCAATATATTGCAACCATACTTCTAAGTAAAATGTCATTTGTCATGAAACCAACATATACACTGTAAATTACTGCTTATAGAGTTCTTAAAGTAGAAACAATGTGGTAATAGGTGGAATCATATAGGCTTCAAGTCTCAGGGTGCAAGTTATTTTGTACTTGTTCAAGGATCATACATTTTTCTTAGCCAAAATGATTCTTCGGAGATTGACATATGGCCAATGAATTCCATTTGTTCACATGCAGCTGGGAAAATATATTTCCCTTTTGCCTACTGGTCATCAATGCATACAAAGAACTAGTGGATAATAACCTACATGGTTAATTTGAGGCTTAGTGAATATCAAGAGCATATTTTAATAATTATTTATAATAGTCAATGCCTTTGATTATTTAAAATGTCAGGTGTAACAATTCGTAATTTTGTTACATATAGATTAATGGTTTTACTATAGGTAAGAACTCAATTCATTAAAATATTTGAATAAATGCATATGTCTTCAGGTAAACAATACCCATGCTCTCCTAGAGCTTACATGAAGAACTTAATATAAACTAAATGGACATACTTCTAATGGATAAATGTACATATAATAATAATAGCTAAGATGCAAATTGGAATACTACCTTGAGTCCCTGTAATGGCCTTCATACTCTTCTCTAAGAAGATCATCAGAATCATCCACCTGGACATCTTCAATGGCATCCTTCATGGTTGAGTCTTCATACTTCTTGTCAAGAGTCATCGCTTGATGCTCCTCAAGTTCCTAATCCTTTGCTTATTTAGTACCAAAGTATGACTTTGGACCACCTTGGGGTTTCTTCCATCCACTCTTCTGTTGGTAGAGGTCAACGAGATACTTAGGGGCGTGACAAATGTGAAACCAATGTCTTGTAGTTCCACATCTATAGCAGGATTGCCCTTGCTCCCCATAATTACCACCTTAAGGTTTCTTCTTGGATTTCCCCTTTCCCTAATACTTAGGCTTTCTCTTGAAAGTTATATGCTTCTTACCTTTTCCACTTCTTTGAAAAAAACCGTTTCCATCGGTCTATTTGTTCCCTTTCTTGTAAGCATTGGCATGAGCTTCATGCGTAGCCATACTTCTAGTGGGAAGAGATGAGCAACTCATCTTCACTTTCTTCACGAGCAACTCATCTTCACTTTCTGTAATTAGCAACACACTCGTCAGCTCTGAATACTTCACGTACTTTGAGCAACCATACTGCCTTTGCATATTCATATTGTTAGCATGAAAAGTGGGTATCTACGATCGCTTGCCACAGAGTCTTAATTGAGTAACAGTACAATGTAAGATGGAGTTGTAATCAACCACAGTCTTGTAGCCTTGGAAACGCAAATTCATCCAGTCACGTCTTGCCTTTGGGAGCAAAGTGGAATTTTGTTTCTCATAACGTTTCTTTAGGGAATCCCGCAAGACCTTTGGATCTTTTTTTTTATCATGCAACCATCCTTTAGGGCTCACTTAAGGTGATGCCTTAGAAAGTGCAAAGCCTAATTCTTTTTTGAAGTAAGCACAACACTTCAAAATAGAGGAAGAGGGGAGGGACAAGAGTGCACTGGTAGGAAAAGGCATCGATAGACTCAAATGTATACGACGAATGACTGCAAGCATAACTTTCAGAAGGTGCACATATATCTTAGCTATAGTTAGGGTTAATGATTCGTACATGTTGCCATTTGTATCGTACGAGTAGTGAGGCAAACATACGCACCTAACCAAATCGTACGCGTTATGTAATTTGCATCTTCATTGTGAAGGGTTATGTCGGCCTACAGGTGATTATGATTTTTTTTTCTAACAACGTATCTCTACTACTTAACACAGTGAGTTGGTGATGGTGGTTCATCTACCCCTCCAAACTCTCCTTTGCACCTTCTTACAGAATTTCTACGCTGATTCACAAAAAAGAAATATACCAAATAAATAAATTTGACAACCCTACAAATTATTTAACAAATAAACAAAGCACTACTGAGTGCACGACAAAGCCAAGAGCGCGAAGACATGTCAGGCGACCGCGCATGCAGAGTCGATGGCGTGGGCCGGACATCCAAATCCCGACAATGTCGAGCCGACGTGTCCGGATAATATGATTTTTTCATGCGTATGAAAGCATGGGTATTCACCTAATTAAAAAACTAAACGAGCACGATTATTCACCTAATTATAAAAAAACTAAATAGCTCGGCAGCACTCTAAGCCCAGCCGGCTATAGGATGGTCTCGTTGCCTGCCCTGCTGCGTGCCGAACGCTCTGCCAAGCTAGGAGACACTGTAGGTAACAGGTGTCATTTATTGCACTTTCTGTGATGGGAACAAAACTATTTTTGTAAAAAATAAATATCCAAGGCTAAATTTATAAAAATAAATTGGCTGCACTGCCAAATCCGTAAACAGTGTTGGATTAATTGGGCTTGGTCCATTTAATTTAGCAATTAATCAAATGAAATTCCTAGGCCCACATGGAAAAACTGTTTAGTCCCATATGGAGAGTTGAATGGGAGTTACACCACTTTAAAAGGTGGAACGTGGTAACCCTCTTGTGGAATTGGAAAGAGCCAATACACGCGCGCGCGCTCGCTCGCCTCACCTCGCCACGCCACGCCACGCCGAGCCGTGCGGTGCGGTGCGGTGCGTGTGCGTCTTGCGTCGCGCGTCTTGCGTCGCGCCGCGTGTCGGTGCGTCGCGTTTTTTCTTTATCTATTCGAAAATCGTAACGCATTGGCCGCGATAGCATGCGATTACTAGTGAATTATGGCTGCGGTTACTTTCGAGTAATGGCTACAGTTACTAGTGACTAATGGCTGCAGTTACTCTGGCTCTTCGCTTTTGCTTTGTTACAAAAGGCTCTCCACTCCATACGGGATGATATATAGTATTCGTTCTTTTTGTGCTTTGGCGAGTAATCTCGGTCCGAACCTTGCGCGCAGCGGTTCGGGCGAGTAGGCCTCAAACTCGTCCGCTTGCGTGCACCGCACGGTAGACGGGCAATCAAGTTTTTGGAGCGCATTGGCGCGACTGCTTAATCTGTGAAGTACGTCATCTACTTCCTGGTGGTGAACTGTTCGTGAGACTGCACGGCGAACATCTTCCTGCATCACGCCTCGTCCTGCATCACGCCTCGATCGACTACATCGAATAGACCATCATGTCGACTGATGGTAACGGTGCCTCCAGTGTCACCGACACTGGCCCCGCCCGAGGGTATAACCTGAAAACTTCTCTAGTGTATTTGTTTCTGTGTGCTATGAATAAGTTAATAGGTGTTGCTGTTAGTTTGTTCGTAAGCAAATATGAATATATTACTGTTGAATCACTCATGCTTTTTTATGTCATGTTTTATATGCTGAATTTATGGATTAAAATATGCCGAAAATTAACAAATTAACTAGATATTCAACAATCCAAAAACTTGATAGGTATTTTTCACTAGTTGGCTTTGCTGCGTCGCTTAAGTCGCACCCTCCGTTTGATAGAGATGGGGTGCACGTGCGATCCTGTGGTTTACTGCTATGGAATGTTTTCATGTTACACAAGGCAAGCCCGCTGAGTCTCTATCTGCTGAGGACGAACGCAAGTTCAATGTAGCGGATAACTTGTTTCGAGGTGCACTTGTTAACATACTGGCAGATAACATTGTGGATGTGTACATGCATTTGCCCACGGGCAAAGAGATGTGGAATGCACTTGAGGCCAAGTTCGGAGTTTCTGATGCTGGTAGTGAGCTGTATGTCATGGAGCAGTTCTATGACTACAAGATGGTTGATGACCGTTCTGTAGTAGAACAAGCTCATGAGATTCAGGCGCTGGCAAAGGAGCTTGAGAACAATAAGTGCGAGTTACCGGACAAGTTTGTAGCTGGCGGTATTATCGCCAAATTACCACCTTCTTGGTCGGATTTTGCTACCTCTCTAAAACACAAGAGGCGGGAGTTCAGTGTTACTGATCTCATTGGCTCTCTTGGTGTTGAAGAGAAGGCGAGGGCAAAAGATACTCGTGGCAAGAAAGTTACTACTGAGGGAGGTTCTAGTGCCAATTTGGTGCAGAAAAAGAACCCTCCGGCTTTCCACAATAAGAAAAAAAATAAGCCTATTGTCAAGCCCAAGGCTACTACTGAGTTTAAAAAGAAAAGCAAAGGAAAGGGCGGCTGCTTTGTGTGCGGTGATTCTGGCCATTGGGCTAAGGATTGTCCAGACCGCAAGGATAAGCAAAAGAAGTCTGCCAATATGGTTATTAGTGATGCTGGAGGAACATCGGGGTACGGTAATTATTTACCTACGCTTCTTTCGCTTGTCAATCACCCGAGTGGTGGGTTGACACTGGTGCTAATATTCATGTGTGTGCCGATATTTCCTTGTTTTCATCTTATCGTCCGCCGAGGTTCCTCCTTGTTGATGGGAAACGGATCGCATGCACTGTTCATGG
This sequence comes from Melocanna baccifera, assembly GCA_036346265.1. NCBI lineage: Eukaryota > Viridiplantae > Streptophyta > Magnoliopsida > Poales > Poaceae > Melocanna > Melocanna baccifera. The sequence goes on along the minus strand of CM070691.1, from coordinate 4,817,872 downwards.
TGTTGGTACGGTCGATCCAAGTATACTTCGGAAAGACCGTGCAGCTGAAGAATGTGCAGCATGTCCCCTCCATAAAGAAGAATCTCGTCAGCGGATCTCTATTGTGTAGAGATGGTTTTAGGCTTGCATTTGAGTCCAATAAATGTGTCGTGTCTAAGTATGGAACATTTGTTGGTAAAGGCTATGAGAGCGGAGGCTTGTTCCGTTTTTCTTTGATGGATTTCTATAATAAATTTGTGAACCATGTGTGCAACGATGATGATGAATCTAATGTTTGGCATTCACGACTTTGTCATGTTAATTTTGGGTATATGACACGCTTAGTTAATATGAGTTTAATCCCGAAATTCACTTTGGTCAAAGGTTCTAAGTGCCATGCGTGTGTTCAATCGAAACAACCTCGCAAGCCTCACAAGGCAGCGAAAGAGGCGAGGAATTTGGCACCGTTAGAACTCATTCATTCCGATTTGTGCGAGATGAATGGCGTGTTGACTAAAGGTGGGAAGAAATATTCCATGACGCTTATAGATGATTGCACTAGATTTTACTATGTGTACTTATTGAAAACAAAAGATGAAGCGTTAAATTACTTCAAGATCTATAAAGCTGAGGTAGAAAACCAACTTGAGAGAAAAATCAAGCGGGTAAGGTCTGATCGTGGGGGAGAGTATTTTTCGTATGAGTTTATTTTATTCTGCGAGGAACATGGAATTATTCATGAGAGGACGCCTCCCTATTCTCCCGAATCAAACGGGGTTGCCGAAAGAAAGAACCGCACTCTAACTGATTTAGTTAACGCTATGTTAGACACTGCGGGACTTTCTAAGGAATGGTGGGGTGAGGCTATATTGACCGCGTGTCATGTCCTGAATAGAGTTTCTACAAAGAATAAAGAAGTAACACCATTCGAGGAATGGGAAAAGAAGAAATTGTCTCTCTCATACTTACGCACCTGGGGATGTTTGGCCAAAGTTAACGTGCCAATTGTCAAGAAGCGCAAACTTGGACCAAAAACGGTAGATTGTGTATTTCTTGGTTATGCTATGCACAGCGTGGGTTATAGGTTCTTAATTATAAAAACTGGAGTACCTGATATGCGTGTTGGTACAATCATAGAGTCCAGAGACGCCACATTTTTTAAGAATGTATTTCCTATGAAATGTGATGTACCTAGCTCATTTAGTCAAGAACCTATAATTTCCCTTGATTCTTTTGTGCCGATAGAATATGCTGAGGAAACACCTATGGAAAATCCTGAGGAGGATAACAATAAGGTTACTCGAAAGAGTAAGAGACAGAGGATTGCAAAGTCCTTTGGTGATGATTTTATTGTATACCTCGTGGATGACACTCCAAGAACCATAGAAGATGCATATTCTTCTCCTGACGCTGACTATTGGAAGGAAGCAGTACGGAGTGAGATGGACTCTATTATGTCTAATGGAACTTGGGAGGTCGTTGACCGTCCTTATGGGTGTAAACCTGTAGAATGTAAATGGATTTTCAAAAAAAAGCTTAGGCCTGATGGTACAATTGAAAAGTACAAGGCAAGACTTGTGGCCAAGGGTTATACTCAGAAAGAAGGCGAGGACTTCTTTGATACTTATTCACCTGTTGCCCGATTGACCACAATTCGAGTACTACTTGCCCCTGGTCGCCTCATATGGTCTGCTCGTTCATCAAATGGACGTTAAGACAGCTTTCCTAAATGGAGAGTTGGAGGAGGAGATTTATATGGATCAGCCAGACGGGTTTGTGGTAAAAGATCAAGAAGGAAAAGTGTGCAGTTGTTAAAGTCTTTGTATGGCCTAAAGCAAGCACCTAAGCAGTGACATGAGAAGTTCGACAGAACTTTGATATCTGCTGGCTTTGTTGTGAATGAAGCCGACAGCTGTGTGTACTATCGCTATGGTGGGGGAGAAGGAGTGATCTTGTGCTTGTATGTTGATGACATACTGATTTTTGGGACCAATCTCAATGTGGTTGAGGAGGTCAAGGACTTTCTGTCCAAGAGTTTTGAGATGAAAGATTTGGGAGTGGCTGATGTGATTTTTAACATTAAGTTACTGAGAGGAGGTGATGGTGGGGTTACACTTGTGCAATCTCACTATGTAGAGAAGGTCTTGAGTCGCTTTGGTTATAGTGACTGCGAGTCTGCTTCTACTCCTTATGATCCTAATGTGTTATTGAGGAAAAATCGAAGAATAACAAGAGATCAATTAAGATACTTTCAGATCATTGGCTCATTGATGTATTTAGCTAGTGCTACGAGACCTGACATCTCGTTTGCTGTGAGCAAGCTAAGTCGATTTGTTTCAAATCCGGGAGATGATCATTGGCGTGTTCTTGAGAGAGTAATGCGCTATCTAAAAGCAACCGTGAGCTATGGTATTCACTATGCTGGGTACCCAAAGGTACTGGAGGGCTACATTGATTCAAACTGGATCTCTGATGCTAATGAGATAAAAGCCACGAGTGGATATGTGTTCACACTTGGAGGTGGTGCTGTTTCCTGGAAGTCTTGCAAGCAGACCATCTTAACGAGGTCAACCATGGAAGCAGAACTCACAGCGTTAGACACCGCAACTGTTGAGGCTGAGTGGCTTCGCGAACTCCTTATGGATTTACCGGTAGTTGAAAAACCGATACCGGCTATCCTGATGAACTGTGATAATCAGACTGTAATTATCAAGGTGAACAGTTCTAAGGACAACATGAAGTCATCTAGGCATGTTAAGAAGCGGTTGAAGTCCGCCGAAAGTGAAAAACTCCGAGTGATAGCGCCGACTATGTCCGCACGACTAAAAATCTGGCCGACCAATTTACAAAGGGTTTATCACGTAATGTGATAGATAGTGCATCGAGTGAGATGGGCCTGAGACCCACATGAGTCATACCACAGTGGTAACCTGTTCTACGTGATCGGAGATCCCGGGAAGTAGGATGGTGAAACAAGCTGTTAGTTGATTGGGAGGAGAGACCTTTACAAGACTCATTTCTTCAATGATGCACTTCTCTCCTATTCTGTATGGCAGGTTGATTTTTACTTCAATGTGATCCGAGTGGCTTATTTAGAGCAGAGATATCGGCCTACAGGACATCTTAGAAGGAACACACCTATATGAGTTTGACTGCTGATCACAGTCTATGAGATTTGGGTGATCTCTAGATACTCATGAATATGCATGGAGTATGACTTATACGCTCCAACTAGAGGGGATGCTTTAGGCAGTCTAGTACTAGTAAAGGAACTGGGTAAAGTTTGTTCGCACAAAACTGTCAATTCAAGGCATAGTCCATTGTTCAGTTGTGGATGAGTGTAACTTCTTTCCTAGGTGGATGTTCAACTTAATAGTCTCCATCGAAACACTGGTATATCAAACAACGCTAGAATCGAGAACATTTCTCGTGCCTTGAAATTTGGTGGGGATTGTTGGATTAATTGGGCTTGGTCCATTTAATTTAGCAATTAATCAAATGAAATTCCTAGACCCACATGGAAAAACTGTTTAGTCCCATATGGAGAGTTGAATGGGAGTTACACCACTTTAAAAGGTGTAACGTGGTAACCCCTCTTGTGGAATTGGAAAGAGCCGATACACACGCGCGCGCGCTCGCTCGCCTCGCCTCGCCTCGCCACGCCACGCCGAGCCGTGCCGTGCCGTGCGCTGCGGTTACTTTCGAGTAATTGCTACAGTTACTAGTGACTGATGGCTGCAGTTACTCTGGTTCCTCGTTTTTGCTGTTACAAAAGGTTCTCCACTCCATACGGGATGATATATAGTATTCTGGTTCTGTTTTTGTGCTGGGCGAAGTAATCTCCGGTCCAGAACCTTGCGCGCAAAGGGTTCTGGGCGAGTAGGCCTCGAAACTCGTCCGCTTGCGCACACGCACGTAGACGGACAATCAAGTTTTTGGGGAGCGCATTGGCGCGACTGCTCAATCTGCGAAGTACGTCATCTACTTTCTGGTGGTGAACTGTTCGTGAGACTGCACGGCGAACATCTTCCTGCATCACGCCGATCGACTACATCGAATAGACCATCATGTCGACTGATGGTAACAGCGCCTCCGGTATCACCGACACTGGCCCCGTCCGAGGGTATAACCTGAAAACTTCTCTGATGTATTTGTTTCTGTGTGCTATGAATAAGTTAATAGGTGTTGCTGTTAGCTTGTTCGTAAGTAAATATGAATATATCACTGTTGAATCACTCATGCTTTTTTATGTTATATTTTATATGCTAAATTTATAAATTAAAATATGCCGAAAATTGACTAGATATTCAACAAACAGTTCCGCCATCTTCTCAGATCCGCCGCGACGCACTTCCCACTCCACTCGGTCACTCCCACCGCCCACCCTGATGGCCGGCGGCCGCGCATTCCGGCCGTCCGCGCCGCGCCGCGCGGCGTTTGCGGCACTCCTGACGCTGTTCCTCCTCGCCTTCCTCTCCTTCCTCCTCTCCTCCGTGCCCGCTGCCCCGTCCCGCTCCTCCCCTGCCTCCCCGCCGTCCCGCCTCGCCGCCATCCGCCGCCACGCCGCGGACCACGCGGCCGTCCTCGCCGTGTACGCAGCCCACGCGCGCAAGCTCAAGGAGGCGTCCGCCGCGCAGTCGCTCTCCTTCTCCACCCTCTCCTCCGACCTCTCCGACCTCTCCTCCCGCCTCGCCTCCCACCTCTCCCTCCCAGAGGACGCGCTCAAGCCCCTCGAGAAGGAGGCCCGCGACCGCATCAAGCTCGCCCGCCTCCTTGCCGCCGACGCCAAGGAGCGCTTCGACACGCAGTCCAAGATCCAGAAGCTCTCCGACACTATCTTCGCCGTCGGCGAGCAGCTCGCCCGGGCCCGCCGCGCTGGCCGTATGTCATCGCGCATCGCCGCGGACTCCACCCCCAAGTCCCTCCACTGCCTCGCCATGCGCCTCCTCGAGGCCCGCCTCGCCAAACCCTCCGATTTCGCCGACGACCAGGACCCGTCCCCCGAGTTCTATAACCCCTCGCTGTACCACTATGCTGTCTTCTCCGACAACGTGCTCGCGGTCTCCGTCGTGGTGGCCTCAGCCGCGCGCGCCGCGGCCGACCCCTCGCGCCACGTCTTCCACGTGGTCACCGCGCCGATGTACCTGCCGGCCTTCGTCGTCTGGTTCGCGCGCCGACCACCGCCGCTCGGCGTGCACGTCCAGCTCCTCACCTACTCCGACTTCCCGTTCCTTAACGGCTCCTTCTCGCCGGTGCTCAGGCAGATCGAGGCCGGTAAGAGGGACGTAGCATTGCTCGATTACCTGAGGTTCTACCTCCCGGATATGTTCCCGGCGCTGCGGAGGGTGGTGCTCTTGGAGGACGATGTGGTCGTGCAGAAGGATTTAGCGGGGCTTTGGCATGTCGACTTGGATGGGAAGGTGAATGGCGCTGTGGAGATGTGCTTCGGGGGGTTCAGGAGGTATGGGAAGTATCTCAACTTCACGCAGGCCATAGTGCGGGAGCGATTTAATCCCGGCGCCTGTGCATGGGCGTATGGGGTCAATGTGTTTGATCTCCAGGCATGGAGACAGGATGGCTGCACAGAGCTGTTCCATCAGTACATGGAAATGGTGAGTTGCGGTGATCTTTGCTTACAACTTACAAGTAGTACTGTGGTACATTGGGATTGGTATCTGGCTGCATCAGCTAATTGTTATGCTTGGTGTCCAGTGTCCTTGTGCCTTGTGGTTGTGCGCCCTTTTCTTCTACAATTTGTCAATTTCACTAGCTTTATGCAGGTTCTGCTTAGTTTTCTTTTCCAATGCCATTATTGTCATCATGTGACTTTTTTAGATGCTGGTCATCAACTTATCATGTGATTTGGCCTTCGATCTGTAAATTGCTTTAGTAGGCATTTAGTATAGAAGATTTTAGCCCAAAAGATTCAACATCTTGGTGAACTATTCTGGAAGAAAGATGTTGGTTAACCATTCTATTTAGCTCTTTCCATTGATGGCTGTGTAGGGAATATAGGATACCAACCGCATGCATATATCATTTACCATTGACCGCGCAGTGTAGTCTTATATACTACATAGATTGATAATCTATCACAACTCAAATTTGAGTAAAAGTATATATTAATGAGAGTTGTTTTTGTGGTTTTGAATGTATTCGTATCTTCTTGAATTTAAGTAGATTCTGGATAACATCCAATGGTTGGGGTTTGGTTGTAATTAGGGTCCACTGGATTGAGGGCCGGGCATTTTTCCTTCATTGTGAGAATTTCTGGTATTTTCCTCCCTTTTTTAGTACATATGACCAAACCATGTCTCATCAGTTTTTAGTATATGATAGTCATAGGTTATTGACGGCACGGTTTTGCCTTCTTAACTAATGATTCATGAAACATAAAATGGCAACTTCACTAGGAAAAGCTCCTAATGAGACTTGGTGTCAAACACACCAATGTTTTTCTTTTGCTGAGCCGTAAATGTTTATGCTTTTATGGTTACCACAGCAATATTAAGATAATTAAAGACTTTATGTACAATTTATGTTTGCATGTTGTTCTGACTAAAGATATGCTTTGTGTTCTTTCGTGTGTATCATCTGTATGCCATTATGCAAATGACCTGTTAGTTACCCATTTCTGCATCATTAGTTGTCAATATTTTCATTGCAGAACGAGGATGGTGACCTCTGGGATCCAACATCTGTTCTACCAGCTGGACTGATGGCCTTCTATGGAAATACAAAGCCACTCGATAAGTCATGGCATGTAATGGGTCTTGGGTATAATCCAAGCATCAGTCCTGAGGTGATCCGTGGTGCTGCAGTGATACACTTTAATGGGAACATGAAACCGTGGCTTGATGTTGCCTTGAACCAGTACAAGGCCCTGTGGACCAAGTATGTTGACACTGAAATGGAATTCCTGACACTATGTAACTTTGGTCTCTGAAGGAATTCAAGAAATTCTCCAAGAATAATGAAACCACCAATATGCTGTTATTTTAGCTAGGCAAAAGAGCCGACATGAATATTATCTCTTTATCTTGTAGTGAAGTTGCTCCTCTGCAGCAATTTGTTACCTTTGTGCTGGGCAACAATGTTCTGTAGATTTTGTAGTTTGTTGCTGATTGTATTTATTTTGTTAGCTAATATGTACTGGATCATTGTGGCATAGATAATGAGATAATCTGTTGGAAGAAAAGTTTAGTAAGCATTCATGTACTATGTATAACAAACATATCTCCAATTGTATTTATTAAAAAGAAGAAAAAATTACTGGCTCCAGGTTGGCATTTTATTCTGTCAATGTTACCTCTTAGTTCAGTTCACTAATAATTATTGAGAATATTACTGGTTATTTTTAGTATGATGTTGGTAAACAGATTTGCATAGATGGGCACCAACTTTATCAACAATTCCTTCTAACATCCTGCGTGGAAAATTGGGAACGCTGCTCCTACCTAGATATAATTGTAGAATCCCAGGTATGATAACAAGTTTCTTCATATATGGTAATGAATGGATACCTAATTTTGATATAATTGTAGGCATTTAGTGTGAATCATGGTTGACATGATGTAACTGGCGACCAAGACGTCTAAGAGGCGTCAGGACGCCTAGGCGAACACCATTCCTGGTTCTGTACATGATTACATGCATGCATACGGTAACATACGTCTCTCTCTCTCCCGTGTCTCCCCTCGTAATATGACCTCTTCTCTCTCTCCTGTGGCTCCTTTGACCCCATCTCTCTCCTGACCTCTCTCTCCCCCTCCCATGGCGACTCCTCTCCCCGGCGCCGCCTTCCCCGTCCGCCGCCGCCTCCCCCAAGCGCTGCCTCCCTCTCCCTCCTCCCCGCTGCCTCCTACCCCGCGCCTCCTCCTCCCAGTGCATCCTCCCCGCCGCTCCCCGCCACCTCCCCCCCCCTCCCCAAATCCCCACAAAGGCACGGCGAGTGGCCATGGCGTCCACCTAGCTCCGCTACGACGCCGTGACAAGCATGGTGTGAATGCTTGCTTTTCATCCACAAATAACAGATAGGCAATGCAAAAGAGATTTGTTGATAGTTGTTCTTGGCAGTCCCATAGATAAACTTTTCTTCACCATCCATATGGTGTTGTATCCCTTGGTATTTCCTGTTCTTATATCTTCGCTCCTACTATGATATGATTGCAGTTAGCTAGTTTTATTTATTTTTATTATTGGCATTTTTGCACTGGTTCAGGTGCTTACTCGACTACTTCCCTCATGCATAAACTCAATGTTTTTGCTACTGGTTGCGACAACAGGATCCATTCTAGCACACGGCACAATGAGAACTGTTGGACACCTTTTCTAGTGGAGTATGATTTTTTTTTCATGATACCGGTGGTACTAGTAGTTGGATGATATACTTACCATAATATTTGTTGATGCTTAATAGTGCCTAGTAGTCACAACTATTTAGCCAGCCTCTTTCTTGTCCAACTAGATTTTCATTTTGCCCTTCACAGTGAGGAGACTGATAAATTTCAAAATTCTTACATGGATGTGTCGTTCTAGCACACATTTATCTTCTCTGATAAAGTTAAAGATTCAATTTTATGTCAGTTCTACAGATAATTGGATGTTTTGTTTTTCTACCAATTGTGACACTGCTCAGTTTCTGGCAACTTACTGAACTCTGTTTTGCAGTGACTTTGCTACGGGGAGTAAACCACAACTTGCTCGGCGCTCAGTGCGCAAAGACATTTTGTAAGGTACCTTTACATATAGAATGTGCAAAGGCATCTTGTTGATGGCTTGATCCGGTTCCAGGCTTTGTTTCTCCGCTTGTGACTGGCGATTTGGCATGTTAATGGAATAGAAGAATGTGCGTGTGTATTCTTGACCTAGGATGCACCGATACACGATACGGGTACGACGATACGGATACGACGATACGATATTTTTCAAAAACAAGGATACGCTGATACGGCAAGTATATATATATTTGAAAATAAACAAATTGTAAACATGTTTCCAATGGTATAACTATCATTTTATCCATGGGCGGAGCTACAGGGTGGTCCCTGTGGGCCGTGGACCACCCTGCGCTCCGCGCGTCCAGCCAAAGCCCAGGTCTGCTTCTAGTCCGCGTCGAGCAGTTATGGCGTCGAGTATGCATGGCTGCATGCAAAAATAATATATGCGCTTGGCTGCATGCAACAATTACGGCCGCCGCCTGCTTCCTGATCGGTCTCCGCGCTCGTGTTCGGTTCGCGAACGCCTCGCCGCCTCCGCGCTGCGCCGCCGCCAGCCGTGCCAAGGCCGTGCCGCCGGCCGCCGCTTGGCGCTGGCGCTTGCCTCCTGGCGCTGGCGCGCCGCCAAGATCGGCGACTCGGCACGGCGATCGCATTTTGTGAACTGCCACTTCCGAATCTTCATGCGGCGACTCCAGCATCGGCGCGGCGCAGGTAAGTACATCAAATTTTTTACTTGGAGATCATTCAATCACAGATTCACAGTGATCGGATTTAATTTATTTGGCATCCAACAAGAAGATTAGAAGAACATTAATCTGAATAGAAGAAACATGGGAAGATTCAAGCGTTTCATAGATGAGGTGGAATTAAAGGATTTGTACTGATCAAAATCCTAAGATGAAGACTCAATTGCTAAGCCTAAGCCAAAGACTCAATCACTCAATTATATGTTTTTTTGCAGTATTAGATTATTGGTTTGGTAAATTGAAACTTTATATAATTCTCTTGCAGATTTGTTAAAACATGAAGAGGAGTGGTGATATTGCCTCTCTTTTTGTAAATATGCATCAAAGAAGAAGGCTTCTTCTCCATCTCCTTCCGTACTACACTGTTCCAAGAGCAAATTGAAGAACAAGAAGGTGGATCGGATCAAGATAGAGTGATTGAAGAAAATGTGACTCAACTCCAATTCCTCCAAGTCCACCTCCAGTTGCTGAAAAAGAACCGGTTTATGATATCAGTCGGCTTCCACTTGATCCAGGGGAGAGGCAATCCATTGCAAATTATCCCGTCAATGATCAAGATGCAGTTCGACGATCATATATTATTAAAGGCCCATTCCAACCTTATGCACATGAATTTGAAAGTAGAAAAATCGGAAATAGGGATAGGCAATTCAATCCTATATGGTTTTATAAATATCCTTGGATTGAATATAGTATCAAGAAGGAAGCTGCATTTTGCTTTGTGTGCTACTTGTTTGCAAAGGAGAAAACTAAGAAATCTGCATTTGTTGAAGGTGGTTGGAGAAATTGGAACAGAAATGATGCACTTGATTTACATGTGGGTGGTGTAACAAGTGCTCACAACGCAGCTCAAGAAAGATACAACTTATTTATGACTCCCATGGAGCAATTGATGATAAAATTGTGAAGGTGGATAATGAGGAGCGACGCTCTACAAGATCAAAGTTAACTTATTCACTTAGATGTTTGAAGTTTCTTTTGCAAAGAAGGATTGGCATTCCGTGGGCATGATGAAAGTGAAGAGTCTAGCAACAGAGGGAACTTCATTGAACTTTTGAAGTGGCTTGCAGCAAATAATGAAGAGGTAGACAAGTTTGTTTTGAAGAATGCTCCGTAATTGCACATTGACTAGCCTGACATACAAAAAGAAATTATTCAATGTTGTGCTATGGAGACTAGAGATCAAATCATTAAGGAAATTGGTGAAGATCACTATACAATTTTAGCCGATGAGTCTAGTGATGTCTCTCATAAAGAACAACTAGCCCTTTGCTTACGTTATGTTGATAAATCAGAAGGCCATGTGAGCGGTTTCTTGGAATTGTTCATGTAGATGATACTACTTCTTCATCACTTAAGGAAGCAATTCAATCTTTACTAGTTAGTCATGGTTTGACTATAACTCAAATCCGTGGTCAAGGCTACGATGGGGCTAGTAACATGAAAGGAGAGATTAAAGGGTGAAAACCTTGATCATGAAAGAATCACCTTCGCTTATTATGTACACTGCTTTGCACATCAACTCCAATTGGTTCTTGTTGTCTTGCCAAAGGAAACAATGATTGTGTGTGGTTTTTGATCAAGTATCACTCTTGCTAAATATTGTTGGTGTTTCTTGTAAGCGCCATGGTATGCTTCGACATCACCAATATGACAATGTCATGAAAGCACTTGAGTGTGGTATACTAGAATCTGAAGTGGGTTAAATCAAGAGATGGGGCTGCCTAGACCTGGTGAGACTCGGTGGGGCTCTCATTATAAAACTGTGGTCAATATGATTGCTATATATCCCACAATTCGTAATGTACTCATAGCTCTTGGAGAAGATACATCACAAAGGAGTGAATGGCCAAAAATACATACTATGGTTGGAGTGCTTGAGTCATTTGATTTTATTTTTAGTGCTCATTTGATGCTTGAGATTCTTGGACACACAAATGAATTGTCTGAGTGTTTGCAAAGAAGAGACCAAGATATTCTTAATGCAATGTCACTTGTCAGTTTGGCAAAGAGTAAAATGCAGCAAATGAGGTCTGAAGGGTGGGTTTCATTTATTCAAAGGGTTACAATATTTTGCAACAAACATGACATTCAAGTTCCTGCAATGCAACATAATTATGTGCCGTATGGAAGATCAAAGACGCTTTGCTCGTAACCAAACAAATGATGATCACTTGTAAGAGAAGTATATATTGGAGTCATTGATAAAATTAGTCAAGAGCTTGACAGTCGGTTTGATGAGGTAAATATGGAGTTGCTTACTTGTATGGCTGCTTTGAATCCAACGGATTCCTTCGTTTCTTTTGATGCAAACATGGTACATAGACTTGCTGAATTTTACCCTAATGATTTTTCAAGCTCTGACTTGCTAAGACTCGACTTGCAACTTGAAACCTTTATTGATGACATGAGAAAAGATGAAATGTTCAAAGGCCTAAACAATCTTGTTGACCTCTCAGTAAAACTTGTTGAAACAAAGAGGGATAAAGTTTATCATTGGGTCTATTTACTTATCAAATTGGTATTGCTTCTACCGGTGGCTACCGCAAGTGTTGAAAGAATATTTTCTGCAATGACCTTTATCAAGAATAAGTTGAGAAATAAGATGGGTGATAGCCTTCTGGATGATTGTCTAGTCACTTTTATTGAGCGGGATATCTTCTTACAATTGAGTGAAGAAGAGATCATCAACACTTTCATGGCTATTAGAAGGCGCAGGCCTGACAAGAAGAAGTAGTGACGTATTGTTCTTCAACTACTATGGGTATGTAATATTTCAATTCTATGTTAAGAAAGCTATATTCGTCTATTTTATGAAGTCCGTATGTCCTTTTTACCTTAATTGCATTTCGCAAGTCATATACTTATGTACCGACATGTTAAATTTATAGCGGTTAAATAAATTTTAGACAATGAACCACTATAGCTACAAATCTTGGCTACGCCACTGATTTTATCAATACTTGGCTAGAAATGAAAGAAAATAAAAATTGCAAAGTTTGAATGGCATACCACTTGGTAGTTGGCAGTTTCACAACTCTTGATCCCAGTTGCAAGATTTCTTGTAATCCATGGTTTTGACCTAGACAAATAAAAGTATGACCTCATATTAGTAAACAAGTAAATAATAGATCATAGAGAATTAACCAATTAGATAACATTCCTATATGACAAATTGACACTACTACCACCAGTACCAGTGCTATCCATTGGAGTATTTGCACTTGCCATACCACCAGTACCAGTGCTATCCATTGGAGTATTTGCACTTTCCATCCATATATGACAAAATGTAACATTGAAAATTTGATTGATAAACATAGTCAAGCACTACTACCACCAGTAAAATGGAGCATTACTACCACCAGTGCAAATAACAAATGTAGCACTGCTACACTTAATGAGCATAAGACAGTAATACACAACAAGTAATAAGTATTGTCGATTGAAGGAGGTATTCATCAATCATCAGTTCATCACCTGGTAATAAGTAATACACAACCAGGTATTCATCACCGAAAACTTTCTAAGCATTGTCGATTGAAGCAGATGAAGCAACAGTTTGGATCGGGATCGGCTAACTCACCAGTCACCAGTTCACCACAGCTATCAACAACAAGGGAGAGGGGATCAGGAGCGGCGGCTGCAGCGAGGAAGAGGCGGCGGACCTCCAGGCGATGGGATCGGCGACGGGATCGGCGACCTCCAGGTGACTGCAGCGAGGGAGAGGCGGCGGATCACCACGAGCTGGAAGAGGCGACGGGATCGACGGCGGATGGCCAGTGGCCTCCGGCCAATGGCTGCGGAGGACGAGGGAGAGGCGGCGGATCACCACGAGCTAGGAGAGGCGACGGGATCGACGGCGGATGGCCGGTGGCGATGGAGGACGAGCCGACGGGATCGACGCGGATCTGCTGGGGGGGAGCGACGGGATTAGGTTTCGCCGTTTCGGGAGCGACGGGAGGTGAGGCGATGGTTTTATTCCACTGCATGCCATCTCACTGGGCCGTCTCCTGTTGGGCCGGAATTGAGTTGGGCTGCCGTATTGCTCACGTATCGGTGTATTTTTTTAATTTTTTTTCGGCCAAAATTCACCGATACTCCACCGATACCGTATCGCCGCGTATCGGGCCGTATCGCCGTATTGGATACGTATCGCGTACGGATACGGCGCTAAAGTGCCGTATCGGTGCTTGTTCTTGACTGATTTTTTACTCTTGATTTGTGTCACTTTTGGCATTGTCACTTCTTTTTGCGATTTTTTCCCATCATAATGTTATTTCATTTCCTCTGTTTTCCACCCAGGAAGAAACGGGTGAAGAGATTTGTGTAACTGCAGTGCTTGGAATCAGGATGGTAATAATAATTGTAATATAATTTCGGCAATGCTATGTTCGTGCGTCCGATCCGGATGTCTCCCGTCAGACGGCGCATCCAGCAACCCACGTATATCCATCGACTGGTGACACCCTAATGGTAGGCAGAATTTAGATTTGGATATCTTTTTGCATGATAGATTATATTACACCGTATCTATGCAAATTGCTTTGGATTTTTTCATGACCATTTAGACCTTTTTCAATGAGTGGGAGCACCAGTGGCACGAATTATGTTGAGAGCATAATACATGTTCTCCTAAGGTTATGATTGTAATTTATTTTTTTTATGATTGTGGACGATTTAGCAATCGACATTACCAAGTAATGAAAGGAGCATAAAAATCGAGACTACGCAAAAGAGAGTGTGATATTGTATTACGAAGTGTTACAATGTGATGCTGACTGGTCAAGACGAACAGGGAGCTTGTGTGTTACAATGGTCAATCACCTTTTTGGAGCCAATCCGTCGTCTTTTTATATTTTCTAAAGGAATGGCAATTATTATCAAAGACTCCATGCGTGCAGTTCCTGGCTATTGGCGGCCCTTCCACGTGCCTGATCTACAAATAAATGTACACCGAGCAGTCAATGGTCAAATTCTAGATAACTTCTGATTTTTGATTTTTTAAAAACCGGCCTTTAGATAAAGTTACTTTTTATTATGGTTTTTACAAGCCATCTGTAAAAGTCACTGTATGAACTTATTTTGAATAGAGTAGTTTATCAATATAAATGTCGCTTACTTTCTCAATCTCTCTTATAATCAATCAAGGACCAAAAAAACCCAACCAAAAACCACAAATCCACAATACTTTTTAACAGAGCCATAGTGGTTCACACTTGGTGGCCTCTTCCATGTGCCTAGTCTACAAACAAATGTACACCGAGCAGCTATAGTGGTCCATAGTTGGCCTTGTTTACTTATATTCGATCGGGGGATCTAAAGTTACGACCAAATGTGTCCCGACAATAATTGATTTTATGTAATTGGTATGTAGATTATAGGATGTTATATCCACATCAAGGAAGTTTTCTCCAGAGTGGCGGAGGCAACATATTCCTGATGTTTTTGCAAAAAAAAAAGAAGTCTAATTAGCATTAATATTTGCATATAAAACCATAAAAATCTAAAGATTTTATACTAGTTGACCCCATAGATTTAGAGACCAGGCTAGGCCACTATTTCTCCATTTCGGCAAATACTATGCAGTGGACCCTCTACATAATCATTTGGTGGACACTCCACGCCCCCAAATCCAGCAAAAAGGACAAAGTTTTACATATAGGTTTCCAGACCAAGAGAAAACAACAAACCAGCTTCGATAAAAACTCGGGAGAAAGCATCAAAACCAAAATGCTACCACCATGTTCTTTCTCCTAACTCCCGATGACTGTCTCCTCTCTGGCAATCGGGGGATACAGTGCTTCCTACCGGCATTGGCGTAGCCCCAGGGGCGACTTCCCGGGCAAGCGACGGTGGGCACCATGGTTGGCGACTTGGACCTTGGCTAGCACTAGCAGGCTAGGTGAAACGACCCGCACAATTACCACGGGGTAATTACGCTAGTCAATGGTTAATTATTCGTTTTAGCCGATGAAACACCGCTCTAACGAATAATAAACCCATCAGAGTTATTGCAGCAGAACAACAATTAGAGCTAATACAATCCATACAATCATATTGCCACGCAGGGCTAAATATCATACAGCCAGATAAGTCCAACTACTACAATTCTAATACAAAGATCAGTAGCAAACTAATTATACAGATGAGAATGTCCCAAAAGTACGATATGCTAGTGGTGCCGATCAAGGCGTGGAGCCCGGATCGCTCCTACAACCCTAGTCCTCCCGGGCCGCCCAAATGAGGTGTAGCCCCCATATGGCTCCGCCTCAAGGCCAATGCCCTCTCCAGGGGAGTAGGGCTCCTCCTGCCTGGTCTCATCTCCCTCAGCAGTGTATGGGCTATCCTCTAACAAAAGAAATAATACAAGGATGAGTACAGAGTACTCAGCAAGCTTATATAACAAAATGCATCAAAAGCCTTTATCTTTTCTTTCTCTTTTCATTCTTTCTCTTTTCTTTAATCTCATGCTCATGAGTCAGTTTATGCTTATATGAGAAAATAATGTTTTTAGTTGCGAAGATTCGACTTTTAGGTCTTTTAAAATCTACTGAACATTTGTATGATTAGCGAAGAACCTCCCCGGGTTCCCGTAATCTCCTTTCCCGGAGATGGGCATGAATCCATGATTTGAAAAGCATTGCGCAAGCTCAGATCACTTTACCCAACATCATCCTGATCTTACTGCACAGGGATCTCCGCATTTCCTAAGATGCGGTGTCCAGATCAGTAAACGAAACTTTTGTAACTATCTCAGTATATTATATCTCCACCCGACTATTCTCAGTTGGCAATCCGACAGAATCACCTCACCAATTCAACCAAAAGGGACATAGTCGTTGGTCAAGCGGTTCTGACCAGCGCCCATCACCCCATCGCGTAATATATCGCCTTCGCGTACTCCACGCTGGGTTCTTGCGATCCGCATCCCCACTTCTCGCCTACTCGCGATGGGACCATGCGGTCGTGGATCCCCACTCCCGCCCTACCGGCCTGGTTCTCTCCTACATAAAATACTTACCCGTGTGGAGGATACAATAACTTTAATAGCACTACTAGTCTTGTCCGCCTGTAGACGAAATGTCTACCGATACGATAAAATACGGTCCACTCATACAGATGAAGTTGGTGGTTACTTATATTATAACTTATGCAGAGGTCCCCAATCTGTCCCTCGGTCTCGCCACGGCAACCTCTCGCCCACCTTTATAATATTCTATACGGCCGATCGCTCCGTCGATGCTGTTCTATCCTTCTCAATAGTCTCGATTTAAGACTTTTCATTTAAATGCAGGTGATAATAGAATATTATCAAAATATCGAGATGTTAAAATACTCGGATTAAACAAGGGAATGCTTGCCCGAGTTGCCCAACAAGTTCGAGCCTCTGCTCTACCTGTACTTTTTCTCCGCGAGATCTAACGCCTTCGCAATAATAATACGCCTCCTCAAACTATTGGTTTCGCGAAGATACTAACTTAATAAAAATATGCTAATATCGACGCGAGACTTCTATGCGCTAGGTTTGGTGGGTAGCGATTTACGGCAAGTGGAAATATTACAACTGAATTACTTAGTAACAACGAGGTTCATTTGTGTTTGCGTAATGCCTACGACTAATAATTCCCAGTTTATTTAGGCAATAACAACTTACGCTAAGCCATAGGACGTGTTAATAAACTCTATATCGATTTCTATTAGGTCATGAGAAGGCCTAAATGCGGTGCTACGGATATTTATTTACTTCTAGCATTTATTTCTTCTACAACCTTTACTCTTATCAACTTATTTATTTATAAACTTTGATTTTATTCAGTGATATAACTCTAGGTGCATAAGTACATATATATGCATAAGCACATATATATGCATATGTATATATGTGCATACGTATATATATATCCCGGCCGGCCCACTTCTATCCTTGCGCCGGCCCACTTCTATCCTTGCGGTCACGCCCGTGCTCCTCCTCCCCCTTATCCTTTCCCCTTCCTCTCCTCTTTCATTTCTCACGCCGCCTATCCTCTCCCTCTCCCTCTCTCCTCTGCGCGCCGCCTCCTTTCTCCTCTCGTGCGCCGCCGCCCCTTTTCCCCTGTGCCGCCTCCTCTCTCTACTCCCCTCTCTCTCTCTCTCACGCCGCGCTACCTCTCTCTACCCCCTCTCTCTCTCTCTCGCTCACCGTCCCGCCGCCTCCTCCCTCGGGTTAGCTGGCCCGTGCCTCCTCCTCGCGCCCTTGGTGCCGCAAGGCCGACCCGCCCGGGCTCGAACCCGGTCCGCCTCCCTACATGCCGACTACCGGACGCAGATCCGTGGCCTTCGGCCGGATCCGCCCTATCCGCCCGATCTAACCTTCCCCGAGGTTCTTGTGAATGATGCTTTACCGATGTAAGTTTATTTTTAATTTTTTTGTACACATGCAAGGGATGGATTCGTGGTACCGTGGGGCTAGGCTCGGCGGTGATCGCGC
Source organism: Melocanna baccifera (assembly GCA_036346265.1). NCBI lineage: Eukaryota > Viridiplantae > Streptophyta > Magnoliopsida > Poales > Poaceae > Melocanna > Melocanna baccifera. The sequence goes on along the minus strand of CM070691.1, from coordinate 4,799,957 downwards.
CACCCGCATGCCGGGGGGGTGCGAGGTGGTGTTCGGGGGCGCGGTCTAGTTGCCAGTGGCTCACAGGCGCATCCTCCTACTGTGGTAAGTCCTCCTTGCTACTTCTATTTTCTATGTGCTGACGACTGGTGATGGTGGTGCTCTGTTGGGACGGTCGGTGGTGTGTTGGTGCTACCAGAGGTTTGCATGCTTGATAACAGTAGAGCATAAGCTATGGCAATACTAGTATGATAGGATTTATAGGCTACCTCCTTCTGGTTGGATGCTTGAATGCTGTCGGCTGAGATGGTGGTGGGGTGGTTGCTTGAGGTTGCCCTCTGGTTGCTTGGATGCCGACAACTCCAGTGGTGGCCTCCTTGCTCGTGGCTTGCGGTCCCCTTTGATCCACCGGCTCTTGATTGGTTGCTTGAGCTGGCTTTGGTTGAATGGTGGGGTTGGATTCCTGGTGGGGCTGGTTTGGGGTTGCAAGTGGGGAAGAAGTGAGCTTCTCTTTTGCCTCTCTCAGGTGGCTATGTGTGTGTGCTTACCTTCTGTGGTTTGTGGCTATGCTCTGGGGCTTGCTTTGGGATGGCTTTGTCTATGGGGTTACAGTTGCTCTGGTATTAGCTTGCCCAAGGTTTTCTGCCCATAGCTTGTCGCCCAACCATCGTGCTTACGTGAGCAAATCTGGGAAAGCCGTATTGATCGCCGTCTTTGCCGCTGGCTGTGCTGGGGCTTGCTGGGGGGTCTGGGCTGGTGTGCTGGCTTGTGGACAAGTGCTAGCTCGGCCTCTGTTGCTTCCTCCTGTGCTAGATATTTGTGTCTGGGAGAGAGGCCGTGTCGGCCGATGGCTGCTGGGCAATTGCCTGGCTGGTTGGTTTACTTACTTGGCTCTTGACACTTGTCGGTTGTTTGTGCTACAGTGCATGTGTTGTAAAACAGGTTTGTTTTAATAAACCGGATGATGAACCCTATGGTTGTGAGAGGTGCCGATCGCCCCGACGGTCAGTATCTCCGTGAACGAATGCCCGCCGAGATAACCTCGAGGGCTCTGACTGTACTTCTTTCCTTTCTTTATGGGCTTTTGAGATTTCTATTCTTTTGTTCGGTCTTTTTGGTATTTACTCATCGATCGCTATCAATTGAACAACGGTGTGGCTCGACGGCAACTACGATGCAAGGCGAGAGTGAACCAACGTGTAAACTTAGGATAATTGTAATAGCGCATGCGTGTGTGAACTTCCTAGTGTATGCATGAATGTATGAAATGGTCTTTGTATGTAATACGTTTCAAATTAATGTAAATGCAAAATTTCAATAAAACATGAGATGATTCGAATTTAAATCTCTTGTGCTTGTGTGTGTTTACGTGGGTATTCGTGCGAGATAAATTTATCCTATTGCCGATTGAACTAACAAACTAGGCTTAGCTAACCATCACTAATTAATCCATGCGATTTCTACTAATCATGCTTACGAGCTAGTTAACAAATGAGGGTTATTTCAGCTTCCCCTCCTTAAAAGAGATTTCGTCCTCGAAATCAGAGTCTTACTTGAACAGACTGGGTAGGCTTCGTAGATCCTCCTCTTTTTCCCATGTCGCTCTCGTGCGGTATGATTCCTCCATTGACCTTGCAAAACGAATCGTCCGGTTCCGCAACTTCCAATCTTCAATTTGTAAAATTCGCAATGGGCGTTCTTCATAGGTCGTCTTCTTGCAATTGGATATCCTCTTTAATTATCTCGCGATCACTACCGGGTCCGATGCACTTTCTGAGTTGGGATACATGGAATATATTATGGATTCTGGACAAGTGCTGGGGAAGTTCTAGTTGATATGCGGAGTTGCCTTTTTGGGCCAATATTTTAAATGGTCCAACATATCTCGGCTTAGCTTCCCTTTAATCCAAATCGACGGACTCGCGCATGGGTGATACCTTTAGATATACGTAATCACCACTTGCAAAGGTAAGATCTCGTCTTCGTTGATCAAGATAACTCTTCTCGCCGATCGCTAGCTATTTGAAGTCGGTCCTAATGAATTGGATTTTCTCGTCATTCTCTCGTATGAGGTCAGTCCTAGCAATGGTTTCTCTCCAACCTCATACCAACAGATGGGTGATCGACATTTCTCGCCAGATAATGCTTCAAATGGTGCCATTTGGATGCTCGCTTGATAACTGTTGTTATACGCGAATTCTGCTAACGGTAAGCACTTATCCCATGATGCTCCAAAATTTAAGGCACAAGCTCTGAGCATGTCTTCCAAAATTTGATTGGTCCTTTCCGCTTGACCGCCGGTTTGTGGATGGTAGGTCGCATCAACTTCAAGGTGGTTCCTAAGGCGGTTTGGAGGCTCTTCCAAAAGCTAGAGGTAAACACAGATCCTCTGTCGGACACAATGGCCTTAGGAACGCCATGAAGGGTTACTATTCTTTCAACATACAATTCTGCCAGTTTATCAAAAGAATAGTTCTGCTTAGTGGCAATGAAATGGGCTGATTTGGTGAGTCGGTCTATTACTACCCAAATGGTGTCCTTCTTGCTTAAGGTCATGGGTAGACCCGAAATAAAATCCATGCCTATACTTTCCCATTTCCATTCGAATTTCTAGTGGTTGGCTTAATCTGCAGGCGCCGTGTTCACCTTTACCCTCCGATGTATCACACCTCATCGACATAACTAGCAATTTCTCGCTCATTCCATTCCACCGTAGTGCCCTTTGCATCCCGATACATTTTGGTGCTTCCAGATGTATGGTATATAAGGTGTCGTGTGCTTCTTGCATGATTAGCTTCTTAATCTCCGGTCATTAGGCACACATATTCTACCATGGTTGTACAAAGATCCCTTCGGATTTATCTCAAATTCGGAGGGTTGGCCTAATTTTATTCTCACGATTTCTTCCATGATAAATGGGTCCTTCAACTCGCTGCTTGCTTAATTTGGTCCTTGAGGTTGGGTTGTACCGCCATGGTAAAAAGAGTGGCTTTCAGGTGGACAATTGAAATTTAATTTCCATTTTAGCTATCTCTTGCAACAAGTCCGATTGAACTTAGTGATCAACAGTGATGGCAAGAGACTTCTGCTAAGAGCATCCGCAACTACATTTGCCTTCCCGGGTGATAATTTAGGGTTATATCGTAGTCCTTAATGAGTTCTAACCATCTTCTTTGCCTCATGTTCAACTCCTTTTGGGTAAAGAGATACTTGTGCTCTTGTGATCATCAGACAAGGTGCATTTGGATCCTAACAGTAGTGTCTCCAAATCTTGAGTGCAAAACTACGGCTCCCAACTCCAAGTCGTGTGTGGGTAATTCACTTCATGGGGTCTTAGTTGCCGAGAGGCATAGGATATAACTTTATCCTGTTGCATTATACGCACCCCAATCCTAACCTTGAAGCATCACAATATATGATATATTCTACTCCATCTTCGAGTAAGGTTAGTACTGTGCAAAGGTGAGAAGTCGCTTGAGTTTTTGGAAGCTCTGCTCACGTGCATCGGTCCACCGATACTTTTCTTCTTTTCTCAATAGCTTGGTGAGAGGTGACGCTATTTGGGAAAATCCCAAATGAATCTACGGTAGTATCCAAATAGACCCAAGAAGCTTCGGATTTCGTAGTGTTGGTAGGGCGGTTCCATGACATAACCGCTTCAATCTTTTGAGGGTCCACCTCGATGCCCTTGCCGCACACTACATGCCCTAAGAAGGAAATTTGGTTTAACCGAATTCACATTTACCGAATTTGGCATATAGTGGTTTTCTCAAGGATTTGTAGTACCATACTCAAGTGTTGGACATGAGCCTCCTTGCTCCTCGAGTATACCAAGATGTCATCAATGAAAACCACCACAAACTTGTCCAGGTATTTCATGAAAAGCTTGTTCATCAAGTTCATGAAGATCGCCAGGCGTTAGTTAATCCGAACGGAACCACGGTGTACTCGTGATGTCCGTAGCGGGATACGAACGCTGTTTTGGGAATGTCCTCTGGTTTTACCTTAATTTGATGATACCCCGACCTCAGATCGATTTTTGAGAATACACATGCTCCCCGAAGTTGATCAAAGAGGTCATCTATTCGGGGTAAGGGGTATTTGTTCTTTATGGTGACTTGGTTCAATTCCCGATAATCGGTACATAGCCGGAGACTTCCGTCCTTCTTCTCCACAAATGCACACGGTGCTCCCCATGGAGACACGCTTTCCTAATGAATCCCTTTGCTTCCAAATCCTCCAGCTTGGGCTTTTAATTCTACCAACTCTTGTGATGTCATTCTATAAGGTCTTTTGAAATGGGGTAGTGCCCTAATAAGGTTAATCAGAATTCCAACTCTCGGTCGTGGCATGCCTGGTAGTTCACTAGGGAAAACATCCGGAAAATCTTGAACTACTAGTATGCTTGATGCCTCAGTTTCTGGGAGATGGTTCAATCTCCCTTTCGGCTTTAATGGTCCCAACCTCTCTCCGAATATATTAGCCTAGAGCCACAGCTTTCTTATGGAGGCATTTTTGAGTTCACAGTCTATTCTTACTCCATTCTTAGCTAACCAATCCATGCCTAATATGGCATCCAAATTGGTCAATTTGATGATATGAAGATTAGCTAAGAATTTCGTATCTGGATAACTATGGGTTGGTTCTTCGTAATAGAAGATACGATTATAACTCCAGCAGGAGTATGAACTCCTAGTCGCTTCTCTAATGTCGTTCCCACTAACCCATTCATCTTGGAAAATTCTTGAGAGATAAAGAATGAGTGGCCCTGGATCAAAAAGAACAAAGGCTACCGAGGGTGGGATAGTGAGTTTACCTACGACCACATCCGTGGCCTCGCCGAGCTGCCTGTGGTGACATGGTTCAATCTAGCTTGGCCCCGGTTTGGCTTCCTGACTTGGTGGTTCTTCTCGCGCACTTCCTTGTACTCCTTGTCCACGTCCGCTGCGGAATTTTGAGGGGTATTCGTGCTCAGATGCCGGGTTTGGTGTGTCCCGAGGGTCCCGTGGTTCTAACAGGTACGGCAATTGGCCTTAATATGCCCCTCCTTCCCGCAGCTTGTAACACCTCGTAGTACCATAGCGACAATCCTTAGTGAGGTGCCTTCCTTTGCATCCGCCACACCGGATCCGTGGAAGGCTTGAGGCTGGTTGTGAGGCTCAAGGTGCTTCACGAGATTGATAATGGGTCCATTGTTGAGGTGGGTTTAGACGGTTGCGGTGGGAGCCACTAACATGCTGGTCATACCTTGCCTTCTTACGCCTCTCGCCCATAAGGTTAGCATGTTCCTTCTCCAAAATGATGGCCCGGTCTATTAGGTCCTCAAATTCAGTGATCTTATGAGATGACAACTGCATCCTGATATAGGGGTCCATATTGGTCTTGAATTTATCTATCTTGCTCATCCGTGGACACATCATCGGTGCATATCTAGATAGCTCATTAAAGAGATGCAAATATTCGTGATGCTTTTACTCCCTTGAGTCGTGGCTCTAACTCCCGCTTCTTGACTTCTTTCGACCTTGTGGCACATGATATGCACCAAACTTTTCATGAAGTCCGCCCAAGTGATGGGGCGTTCGGTGCCTCGGCTTCGTTGGAAGTTCAACCACCAAGTGGCGGCTGGTCCAGTCAGTTGATGGGATGCATATCGGACTTTTTCTGCATCCGAGCACCCTACCACATTTAGTTTCTTTTCTATCTCCTGCAGCCACCATCCGCTTCCATCTGCCCATCGCCTTAGAGAAGGTAGGTGGACGAGTTTGGAGAAAGTCCCAAGACTTACTCCGATGTTAGTGGGCGCCGACCAAGGGCGCTACTTTCGCCAAGAAAGCTTCCATAAACTTATTCGACTCTCTTGGGCCTCCTTATGGAGTTCTCCATAAACTTGAGAATATCTCCCAAGTTATTAATGAGAGTTGGAGCTCCCACATTACTAGCATCTCCCACTCGGGGACTATCTCGCACCGGCCGTGGCTCACTCTCACCTCTGGTGCCCATTTTTCCTCCCGATGATTCCGGTGGTCGGCCTTGGCCACCAACACCCTATGACTGCCAATTGGGTGATCGCCCTCTGAATGGCTGGCCGCCGATGGGTCTAGTCCCCGGGTTCTGGCAGCTGAGTTCTGGCTGTGTGGCTCCATCTGTAATAAAACCAAGTCGAGTTAGTTAACTTTACTCACGTTGAACTCCCCTCGTTCAAAACAAGGTCTTCTAGAATTTGATTGCCATCACACGGTTGGTAGCCTGCGAATGGGTTCAGCAATTTTTTTTGAGGTAAGAGATTAATTTCTTGTTTTGAAAATTGTTCTTAGCACCTGCTCGACCCTTTTCTCTTCTCACTGCTCATTGTTGTCAGTTATATCACATCACAGAGTCAAATAAATTCCAAGAAACATAGAGATGCAAAAAGATCCAAATTCCTATTCTACTCTGGAACTACGTGCCCAGCAACGCTCGAGAACCCGCTCTCGAGACCGCCCAACAATTACGCAGTTGGGACCACGCTCAGGGCTTGCCCCTGAGTGCGAACCTACACTACTCGAACTCGTGCTGTGCACGCCCGAGAACTCGCTCTCGGGTCGCCAACGATTTCGCAGCTTGGGACCACGCCGTGGCTCATTCTCGAGTACGCCCAGACTTCGCTCGGCACGCCCAAACTTACGCTGCGGGAGCGCCACGGACCACTCGTCCGGGAAATCTTTTGTGCAGAATTAGATGAGAACACTTGTAGTTATCAGACTGAAAAAGGTAAGTGGTCAGGGAAACTGGTTCCTATCTACACCATTTCAAATCTATTACTGGTTTGCTATCCTATGTTGTCAAGAACAACCGAAATCACACCATTACAAAAATTAAGTTATGCAATTATGACTATATGCATATGGCAATATTCTAATTTCTCAGAATTAAAGTTTTTAAGCAGTTATAGAGAATGAGATGCATGCAGTTATTAGTAGAGAAGAAAAAAAAACATTATGACATTAAGATATCCCTAAACTACCATTAGTGTTAAATTACTACCTTGCCACCTATAAAAACTTATAATAAATACATTAGTACCTCAGACCTGCCTGTCAGGGCTAGAAGGGTCGTAGTCATCGATCCTCCCTCGCCTCCTCCGCCACTGCTCTCTGCCATCGCTGCCCTGACGACGGAGTGCCTCTCCTCCTCATCCTCCAGAGTGGCGGAGGCAACATATTCCTGATGTTTTTGCAAAAAAAAAGAAGTCTAATTAGCATTAATATTTGCATATAAAACCATAAAAATCTAAAGATTTTATACTAGTTGACCCCATAGATTTAGAGACCAAAGTAGGCCACTATTTCTCCATTTCGCAAATACTATGCAGTGGACCCTCTACATAATCATTTGGTGGACACTCCACGCCCCCAAATCCAGCAAAAAGGACAAAGTTTTACATATAGGTTTCCAGACCAAGAGAAAACAACAAACCAGCTTCGATAAAAACTCGGGAGAAAGCATCAAAACCAAAATGCTACCACCATGTTCTTTCTCCTAACTCCCGATGACTGTCTCCTCTCTCGCAATCGGGGATACAAAGGTTTCCTACCAAGATTGGCGTAGCCCCAGGGGCGACTTCCCGGGCAAGCGACGGTGGGCACCATGGTTGGCGACTTGGACCTTGGCTAGCACTAGCAGGCTAGGTGAAACGACCCGCACAATTACCACGGGGTAATTACGCTAGTCAATGGTTAATTATTCGTTTTAGCCGATGAAACACCGCTCTAACGAATAATAAACCCATCAGAGTTATTGCAGCAGAACAACAATTAGAGCTAATACAATCCATACAATCATATTGCCACGCAGGGCTAAATATCATACAGCCAGATAAGTCCAACTACTACAATTCTAATACAGCAGTCTGGTAGCAAACTAATTATACAGGATGAGAATATCCCAAAAGTACGATATGCTAGTGGTGCCAGTACCGAAGGCGTGGAGCCTGGACTACTCCTACAACCCTAGTCCTCCCAGTCGTCCAGCGAGGTGTAGCCCCCATATGGCTCCGCCTCAAGGCCAATGCCCTCTCCAGGGGAGTAGGGCTCCTCCTGCCTGGTCTCATCTTACTCAGCAGTGTATGGGCTATCCTCTAACAAAAGAAATAATACAAGGATGAGTACAGAGTACTCAGCAAGCTTATATAACAAAATGCATCAAAAGCCTTTATCTTTTCTTTCTCTTTTCATTCTTTCTCTTTTCTTTAATCTCATGCTCATGAGTCAGTTTATGCTTATATGAGAAAATAATGTTTTTAGTTGCGAAGATTCGACTTTTAGGTCTTTTAAAATCTACTGAACATTTGTATGATTAGCGAAGAACCTCCCCGGGTTCCCGTAATCTCCTTTCCCGGAGATGGGCATGAATCCATGATTTGAAAAGCATTGCGCAAGCCTGTATCACTTTACCCAACATCATCCTGATCTTATCGCACGTGATCTCCGCATTTCTAAGATGCGTGCCCGATCAAGAAACTAAACTTTGTAACTATCTCAAGATATTATATCTCCACCGACTATTCTCGCTTGGCAATCCGACAGAATCACCTCGACCAATTCAACCAAAAGGGACATAGTCGTTGGTCGGGCGGTTCCTAACCAACGCCATCACCCCATCGCGTAATATATCGCCTTCGCGCACTTCACGCTTGGTTCTTGCGATCCGCATCCCCACTTCGCCTACTCGCGACCTGGGACCATGCGGCCGTGGATCCCCACTCCTGCCTCCTACGGCTCGGGTTCTCCCTACATAAAATACTTACCCGTGTGGAGGATACAATAACTTTAATAGCACTACTAGTCTTGTCCGCCCGTAGACGAAATGTCACGATACGATAAAATACGGTCCACTCATACGGATGAAGTTGGTGGTTACTTATATTATAACTTATGCAGAGGTCCCCAACTGTCCCTCTGGTCTCGCCACGGCAACCTCTCGCCCACCTTTATAATATTCTATACGGCCGATCGCTCCGCGACGCCGCTCTATCCTTCTCAATAGTCTCGATTTAAGACTTTTCATTTAAATGCAGGGGTGATAATAGAATATTATCAAAATACTGAGATGTTAAAATACTCGGGATTAAACAAGGGAATGCTTGCCTGAGTTGCCCAACAAGTTCTGAGCCTCTGTTCTACCCAGGTACTTTTTCTCCTGCGAGATCGGGCAACGCCTTCGCAATAATAATACGCCCTCAAACTATTGGTTTCATGAAGATACTAACTTAATAAAAATATGCTAATATCGACGCGAGACTTCTATGCGCTAGGTTTGGTGGGTAGCGATTTACGGCAAGTGGAAATATTACAACTGAATTACTTAGTAACAACGAGGTTCATTTGTGTTTGCGTAATGCCTACGACTAATAATTCCCGGTTTATTTAGGCAATAACAACTTACGCTAAGCCATAGGACGTGTTAATAAACTCTATATCGATTTCTATTAGGTGCGAGAAGGCCTAAATGCGTGCTACTGATATTTATTTACTTCTAGCATTTATTTCTTCTACAACCTTTACTCTTATCAACTTATTTATTTATAAACTTTGATTTTATTCAAGTGATATAACTCTAGGTGCATAAGTACATATATATGCATAAGCACATATATATGCATATGTATATATGTGCATACGTATATATATATCCCTACTACCCACTTCTATCCTTGCGCTGCCCACTTCTATCCTTGCGGTCACGCCCGTGCTCCTCCTCCCCTTATCCTTTCCCCTTCCTCTCCTCTTTCATTTCTCACGCCGCCTATCCTCTCCCTCTCCTCTCGCGCGCCTCCTTTCTCCCTCTCGTGCGCCGCCGCCTCCCTTTTCCCCGTGCCGCCGCCTCTCTCTCTACCCCCTCTCTCTCTCTCACGCCGCCGCTACCTCTCTCTACCCCCTCTCTTCTCTCTCGCTCACCGTCCCGCCGCCTCCTCCCTCGGGTTAGCTGGCCCGCGCCTCCTCCTCGCGCCCTTGGTGTCGCACACGACCGGCCGGGCCTCGAACCCGGTCCGCCTCTCCCTACATGCCGACTACCGGACGCAGATCCGTGGCCTTCGGCCGGATCCGCCCTATCCGCCCGATCTAACCTTCCCGAGGTTCTTGTGAATGATGCTTTATCGATGTAAGTTTATTTTTAATTTTTTTGTACACATGCAAGGGATGGATTCGTGGTACCGGTGGGGCTAGGCTCGGCGGTGGATCGCGCCACCCGCATGCCGGGGTGCGAGGTGGTGTTCGGGGGCGCGGTCTAGCTGCCAGTGGCTCACAGGCGCATCCTCCTACTGTGGTAAGTCCTCCTTGCTACTTCTATTTTCTATGTGCTGACGACTGGTGATGGTGGTGCTCTGTTGGGACGGTCGGTGGTGTGTTGGTGCTACCAGAGGTTTGCATGCTTGATAACAGTAGAGCATAAGCTATGGCAATACTAGTATGATAGGATTTATGGGCTACCTCCTTCTGGTTGGATGCTTGAATGCTGTCGGCTGAGATGGTGGTGGGGTGGTTGCTTGAGGTTGCCCTCTGGTTGCTTGGATGCCGACAACTCCAGTGGTGGCCTCCTTGCTCGTGGCTTGCGGTCCCCTCCTTGATCCAGCCCCTGGCTCTTGATTGGTTGCTTGAGCTGGCTTTGGTTGAATGGTGGGGTTGGATTCCTGGTGGGGCTGGTTTGGGGTTGCAAGTGGGGAAGAAGTGAGCTTCTCTTTTGCCTCTCTCAGGTGGCTATGTGTGTGTGCTTACCTTCTGTGGTTTGTGGCTATGCTCTGGGGCTTGCTTTGGGATGGCTTTGTCTATGGGGTTACAGTTGCTCTGGTATTAGCTTGCCCAAGGTTTTCTGCCCATAGCTTGCTGCTCCAGCCACTGTGCTTACGTGAGCAAATCTGGGAAAGCCGTATTGATCGCCGTCTTTGCCGCCGGTCTTGGGAGCTTCTTTGGGGTCTGGCCGGTGTCGCTTGTGGACAAGTGCTAGCTCGGCCTCTGTTTCTTCCTCGTGCTAGATATTTGTGTCCGGGAGAGAGGCCGTGTCGGCCGATGGTCGGGCAATTGCCTCGGCCGGTTGGTTTACTTACTTGGCTCTTGACACTTGTCGGTTGTTTGTGCTACGATTGCATGTGTTGTAAAACAGTTTGTTTTAATAAACCTGATGATGAACCCTATGGTTGTGAGAGGTGCCGATCGCCCCTGACGGTCAGGTATCTCCGTGAACGGAATGCCCCGCCCGAGATAACCTCGAGGGCTCTGACGGTACTTCTTTCCTTTCTTTATGGGCTTTTGAGATTTCTATTCTTTTGTTCGGTCTTTTTTGGTATTTACTCTACTGACTGCTATCAATTGAACAACGGTGTGGCTCGACGGCAACTACGGATGCAAGGCGAGAGTGTGAACCAACGTGTAAACTTAGGATAATTGTAATAGCGTGCGTGTGTGTGAACTTCCTAGTGTATGCATGAATGTATGAAATGGTCTTTGTATGTAATACGTTTCAAATTAATGTAAATGCAAAATTTCAATAAAACATGAGATGATTCAGAATTTAAATCTCTTGTGCTTGTGTGTGTTTACGTGGGTATTCGTACGAGATAAATTTATCCTATTGCCGATTGAACTAACAGCTAGGCTTAGCTAACCATCACTAATTAATCCATGCGATTTCTACTAATCACGCTTACGAGCTAGTTAACAAATGAGGGTTATTTCACTAGGGCGCTGAGTTGGTCATGGGCACATGAGGCAAGGGCCTAGGCATTGAAGTTCTAGTGGCCCATACATCATCACTGAAGGTTGAAGCAGTCCATCTCCATCATGCCCAACCTGGAACTGCCCCATTTTACCATCTTTGTCCCATCCTGAAGCCGAAACACTAAAGTAGTCACTCCTATCCCTAGCTCCCCTAACCCTAATTCATTCCCCTCCCTAGATCTCACTGACAAACTGAAGCCGACAAGGCGGTCTGGCCACTCTGACGCAAGGCCGCAGCAAGAGCAGGGCGAGCGAGCGAGGTGGGTCGCCAAGCAGTCAGCCGGAGTGGCGGATGGGGCGGCAAGGGGCCAAAGGGAGGGCCGAAGGGGTCAAGGGGAGGCGGCAAGGGACCAACGGGAGGGGAGGCGCCAGCAGGGGCGTAGGGCGGTTGGCAGCAGTGAAAGGGCAGACTGCAGGGCCAGGGACGGCTGGCGGTAGAGAATAGAGAAAGGTATTTATCAGGGAATGATATTTGTGAATTTGTTAGTGAATGATATTTATCAGTGGCTCAGTGAATGATATTTATGAATTAGTGAATTTGTCATGCACTCATGCCCCTTGACTCCTTGTGAATCAGATAAACGTATTTGTTAGTGAATGATATTTGTGAATTAGTGAATGATGTTTGTAAATTTGTGAATAAGTGAATTTGTCATGCTCCTTGACTCCTTGTGAATGATATTTCATATTTGTGAATGTCATGCCTCATGCAGTGTGAATTTGTTATGCGCTTTGACTCCTTGTGAAAGATATTTGTGAATTGTGAATTGAAATGTGAATTGAGAGTCAAAGAATTAAGGATCATGGTTTAGCCAGTCATATATATATATATGATATTTGTGAATTGTGATATACTAATTCATAGTTATAGTCATACTAGTAAGGTGCCCGTGCGTTGCAATGGAAAACCAAATAAAAGTGATGCATACTATCAAATATGATCTCAAACTGAATAATAAATATCAACTTTATCTTACGTCATCATGTTTCAAACAAAACATACATGTTCATACTCGTAAATAAATCAAACATCGTATTAGTGAACCATGATAAAACAAACACTACATACAATAATATGTACAGAAATGATAGTAAATAATATTTTCTATAGTATTCTTAGTACATAAATAATCACTGATCTGTCTTGGAGAATAACAAACCAATTGATAAATATGACATTATGCCATAAACATTAACGGAATTGGAACCTTGACTGAACTCAACCACCAACAAGCTATACCCAAGGAAATAATTCCATGTAAGATTTTGTAAAACAATAGTATATACACTTTCTTTATCAACAAGGGATTGTTGTTCATCTCTCAAGTACACAAAAGTCTATACCTTGCAGCTAATAGAAGAATGATAATGTAGGATTCACAATACTTTAAAACTCGTTATATCGCTCCAACAACTAATTCACCAATTGTAAGGGCCCATTTTGCATGCAAGAATTTTGTATAGAGCAATTCCTATAGAATCCCTACAAAAATCGTTGTTCCAAACAGGCACTAATTCAAAATCACCTAGTACATGGAGCTATTGTATAGAGCTAAGGATGGGCATAGTTAGAATGCATATACCTTCTCGAGGAAATAAAGCATCATCCATTTGGCTTTGCGAGATCCGGTAGCTAAACGAGCTAGGAGCATGTTTTCAAGAATACCGTGACCGGCAAGCACTTTGTTGTACCAAAATCTCATTTTTGATTCTCTCAGACATTTCCTCCGGATTATCATGTATGCATTGAGTCATATCCGTAAAAGCTTCATCGCACTCAAAGCCCAATTTTGCATAACATTGTTAAGACGTAGATGTATATGTGGCTATCATTATGAGGGGATGTATCAACATGAATACATGCCGAGTAATGGATAATCCAAAGACAAACTCAACCTTATCGCAATATGTATGCAAAATACCATAGAACTGGTTAGCAACCTACAATAATTCCAACATCTCAATTATAACAAAAGTAGTGTTTCAACAAAAGGTTTTTTAGGAATTGACCATCAAAAGAAGTAAACTAAAAGACATACCTCCCCGTACGCATCAAAGTTATAAGGAACAACCATTAGGTGAGGGCACCGAGCTTTGGCGTCTCTAACAAACATGCCAGCCTTTATCCCTGGAATCCACAAAAGAGGACATCAACTATGTTCAAATGTGTTGACATAACCAGATTTTAAGTTCCAATTGTAACTTTGAAAAAACAATATAAAAGCACCATAGTTTCGCAGGATAGTTTGCAACTGATATTTCCGCAGTTCCTTTAGGATTGTCGAATAGCAAATCAAGCACGCTTATCATGCAGCTCGCATATTTCGATGACGATAGATACAAAAAGCAATCCTAGAATTACAGGTCACATCCAATCGGTAAACATAATGTTCCTACAATTACAGTGCACAGTAGCAGACATCTATTTTGTTTATAACCATGGTATAATTCAACTAAATTTCACACATTTAGGAAGCAATTCAGTTAAAAATTCCAACTTTCCCAACTTTGGGTCAATTGTACCTTAAAAGATGCTTTGAGGCGACGCTGGGGTGCTTGTCGTACGGCGAGCCGCCTCGAGTCAACGAGCGACATCCGCGCGATGGCCCATCAATCGCAAGGGACTTCGCCGACGCCGCATCATTCTTCCAAAACCAGAAAAAGTGAACAATGAGTTGAAGCAACCTGGTGATATCTTGTTTCCAGAAGCTTGCCTTCCTGTTGAAATGTTCACCATCTAGCCAACAAACACACACACGCCGATACCGCGAAGAGAATGACCACGGCTTAAGAAGAGACACACTACAACTCGCATCACAACGCGTCATTGAACGGAAACGGCATGCCGATATGCGCATACGATCCGATCAAAAGAAGCCCCCAATCGGAGCACCTCCTCACCTCTCGAAGCCGCATCCAATGGCTCGCCGGCGGCGCGGGCCGGGAGACCGGCGCTGCTGGCTGCCGCGGTAGACCTCGACCGGACGTCGGGGCACGCCGCAGAGACGCCGCCGCCGCCGATGGGCAGGTCTGCGCGCGGGCCTCGCCGAAGCGCCACGAGCCGCCGGCGCCCTTGCGGTAGAGCAGCGGTGGTCGCACCGCAGCAGTCGAGGCTGCACCCATCGCCGCAGCCGCCTCGTGGCGGGGCCCGCGAGGCTCATGGGCCCCTTCCACTCCTCCTCCCGCCTCGCCGGGGATTCTCGGCGATTCAGCCGGCCGCACCGATGGAGTGGGGCTCGTGTCCGCGCGCCTCTCGCGGAGATTACGAGAGGGAGGAAGGGAGGAGGCGGCTACGCGAGGCGGGAGGAGGGGAGGAGGCGCGGCGCTGGTAGGGAGGGGAGGAGGTGACGGCGCTGGGAGGGAGGGGGAGGAGGTGGCGCGCTTGGGAGGAGGGGAGGAGGTGGCGGCGCGGGGTGAGGCGGATCCGTGGAGGCGAGGAGAGCGAGGGGAGGCAGGGAGAGCGGGGCCATGGGGAAGAGCGAGGCGACGGGGAGAGCGAGGGGAGGCGGGGAGAGCAGGGCGGGGGAGAGTGAGGGGAGGCGGGTGCGAGGGGAGAGCGAGGGGATGCGGGGAGAGCGGTTCGGATTTTAGGGTTAGGGGCGTGCGGGGTGGGAGGGAGGGAGGGGAGGAGTGAACGGACGGTTCGGATTTTATCTTATATTCAGATCGAATGGCTGAGAAGAGAGGAGTGACGACGGGTTAATCACCAACTCCTTCTTTTTATAATAGTAAAGATATATTTAAATATTTTTCTTAAAAATAAATATTTGAATTGTCAATTTTCATAAATGAGGATGTACAAGTCTAAATTGCTCAACAAAATTGCCGGTGATTGGCTTAATAACTTGATGGTATGCTACACCAAGCGGAAGCTATTTAAAGCACTTAACATCACCTGATGGTTTCAATCCATGAAGACTTGGAAAATGAATTTGCCTCATAGTCATGATTAACACATTTATGGTATGTTTCATTCTCTCTAATGTGAATACATTACAATGTTATACGGTACAATAATCTACATATCTTTGTTTTGCATAATCTCTTCTAGATATGTGATCGAACTTTTGTTAAGGAGTCATCGAAGTTTGTCGTACTGAAGTACTTGTAATCGTATCTTCCTTTTCTTTTCATCTATGGATATTCAAATGTGTGTTGGGTTTTAAAATTATTGCAGTTATCAACTTTACTGGTGTTATGTGTATATGGATTTGTTCGCGCTTATTGGCTATACTTCGCTCATGGCTCGACTTGAGACTTGGACACACCTAGACCCCCAATTTTTCTAGGCTCCGCAACTATGGCGGCGAGAAGAAACTCTTAAGTCTAGACTAGGGCTAGCTACCAAGCTTCTTTCGAAATTGATGTAGTTCGACATAAAATTATTTTATTTATCATTTAAGTGGTTATTTTAAATTTGAGCTAATAAGCCACTATCGAGATAAGGCTCATTAACATTTTGTCGAAATGCACTCATTTCAATTTTAAATCCATTAACTATTGTTATCAAAGCAATTTTGTTGGCCCTAGTCTAAAACCCTTCGAACCCAAACCCAAAGCACGACCGTAGGGGCTACGAGTAAGGCTGTTAAAAAGTTCGAGACTCACAAGTTACTCGAGCTTGGTTCAAACTTTAAACGAGTCAAACTTGAGCTTGATCTCAAGCTCGCGAGCTTCACCGAGCCAAGCTCGAATAATTCGTAAGTCTCGATTCGAGCTTAAATAGTGATACATATTAACTCTTACAGAGTTCACTCGAGTCGAATTTGAGCTTAAGTTTTTCTTATTATTAAAAATTAGTATATATTTAAATTATTTTGACTGTTATCGAGCGCGTTCGAGGATCTCAAGCTCGCGAGCTTCACCGAGCCAAGCTCGAATAATTCGTAAGTCTCGATTCGAGCTTAAATAGTGATACATATTAACTCTTACAGAGTTCACTCGAGTCGAATTTGAGCTTAAGTTTTTCTTATTATTAAAAATTAGTATATATTTAAATTATTTTGACTGTTATCGAGCGCGTTCGAGCCGAGCTCGAGTTTGAATTTTTTTTATTATTGAAAATTAGTGCATAATAAATTATTTTAATTGTTATTGAGCTTCAATAAGTTCAGCTTGAGTTTAGGCTGAGTCGAGCTCGAGCCTAGATCCAGATTTAGACTCCAATTTAAATATAGCTCAAACTTAGCTTAAACTTTTATAGAGCTTAAGCCTCAGAAACCAGGCTCACGCGAGCTCAACTAGCTGCGAGGTCGGTTTGGCCACGAGAGCGATACTGTTGGCGAATTAATGAGTTTCCATCTCCGCTGGCTCCATCTGAGCCGTCCAAGCGAAATCAGAGACCTTTATTTATCGCATCGCCTCCGCGTCCCCTTTCCAAGCTCCAATTCCACATTCGCCGTCTCCCCAGGTACGCCATGTCCAGCACCCTGCCCCCCGACTCGTAATCTAGGGTTTCCGCTTAATTCCCCTTCCCCCCAAAAAATCTCTCTCCAATCTAGCTGAATCGTTGAGTTTTGGTTCTAGGTAACTCTCCTAGTCCGTACGATTGAATCTCCCGTGCGCTTTATCATTCGAGATATTTTGTTGATTTTGATGGATTCGATGCTATTTTTGTGGTGATATTTATTGTTTGTTCACCAAAGCTGCTCGGAGGAGCAACCATGGTGAAGAAGCTCACCAACGCCGCAAAGGCCAAGGGGGCCTCTGCCATCGCCGGCGGGGCTGCCGGGCCGTCCAAGGCGAACGCTTCCACCTCTGGATCGGTCAAGACGTCCAAGTTTAAGAAGCAGAAGGCCAAGGCCGACCGCGAGAAGGTTGCAGCTGTCGCCGTGGCCGCTAAAGCGGCCAACGGGGCCGGCGATGCACCTGCGCCTGCGTCCGTGCCGAAGCCGGCCACTGTTGCTGAAGCGTCGTCTGTGGCATTGGCGCTGAAGCCGGCCACCGCCGCTGAAGGGTCGGTGGCTGCGTTGGCACTGGCACCAACGCCAACCACTGCTGAAGCATCGGCATCGGCTCCAAAGCCAAAGCCGGCTGACACTGATGCTGATGCTGCAGCCGCCACCAGCAATGGTGTGGGTGCTGATAACAGCGGTGGTGATGGCAGGAGGAAGAACAAAATAGAGCGGGCTAGGGAGAGGGCTACGAATGGGAAGGGGAAGGATAAGGAGGAGGAGGAGCGGGGGAAGAAGGGGAAGGGGAAGGGGGAGGTGGGCAAGAAGGAAGAGGGGGGTGATAGTAAGGGAGGAGGGCTTATATTCATGTGCAATGCACAGACTAAACCGGAGTGCTTCCAGAACCGCTTGTTCGGGCTGCCCAGGGGGAAGCTTGGGTTGGTGGAGAAGATCCGACCAGGGGCAAAGCTGTTCCTGTATGATTTTGACTTGAAGCTGCTGTACGGAGTGTACAAGGCGACATCAAGGGGTGGGCTGAACCTTGTCCAAGATGCATTCAATGGGAAGTTCCCTGCACAGGTAATCTCAGTCTTGCATTGTTTAGACCTGTTTGTGGTAAATATAGCAGTCGGGTGATCTGTTTCGCTGTTTATGGGTGTATGTATGTATTGTTCCGAAGGATGTGTGGGATTGAAGTGTTGTTGGGATACGAGTAGGCTATACTAGCTCAAATTTAAATTTCTACCGTGCAAATGAGGAGGCTAAGCGAGTAAGAGATCATAGATTATTACCACTAAACGCGCAATGCAGTGGAAGTAGAGTTGAAGCAACCGGTTCAACGTAGCGCGCATCAGTGTAGTGGAAGTAGTCAATCGTCTATGAGCAATAGTCTATCTTTATGAGCCAACCGTCTCCTCTTTGCGATTGTCTTAGTTAGCGTTGCAATCATAGCAGCGTTTCTACCGAAGTCCACACGTCTAGAGATAGAACGACGTGCGTCGGTGTGCTAGCACCAGCGCACATGACAGGGATTTTGTAAGGTGGCTGCTAGGGTTTCGATGAGTGTCTCAGATACTTCCCTCAGCCTCACGCCTCTCTTAATATATAGCCTCTAATCGGGTCCTTATTTGATACGATTAGAGATCGTATTCAACTTGGAGGCCATCTGACCAAATCCTTATCCAATACGAGTAGAGTTTGTATCCTACTCGAATAGCATTCGACCGTATGCTTATCTAATACGAATAGAGATCGTATCCTACTTGGAGTCTATCATCCGAATCCTTAGCGTTTCAACCCGTTAAGTGTGTGACCCTGTAGGTTTATGTACATTTGGCCATGGCTCGAAAGTTTCTTTCTAGGGCTGTAAAAAAAACTCGAGGCTCGCGAGCTGCTCAAACTTAGCTCGCTCTAGAGTCGATTCGAGCTTGGCTCGAGCTCCAAACGAGCCGAATTCGAGCTTCATCTCAAGCTCGCGAGCTTCAACGAGCCAAGCTTGAATAGCTCGCGAGCTTGAGATATTTTTACCCCCTCCCTAATTCCCCACACCGCTCCCACCTCTCTCTCTCAAATCCCCCCACCTCGCCTCTCTCAAATTCCCACCCCTGCACTCCCGCCCCTACTCCCACCCGCTCGCCTCTCGCCCGCCCCCGCGCCTGCTGTCCCTCGTGGCCGCCGCCGCCCCTCCTCAGCCCTGTTGCCGCCACCCCTCAAGAACAAGTTCTGGTTCGACGGGCATTCTAGGGGAAGTATTTAATGCAAACCCAATTTTTGGGCGCTAACATGCTGACTCTTCACATGAGTTGCTGGATGAAGTACGCATGTATTTAGATTTAGAGGTACGTGAGGATACAATGGATGGAATTTTTTTGATGAACCCCCTTAGATGGAGAAATCATTTATGAATGATCCTATCTCTTTACAACCTTCAGGTTAGACCTGCCAAAGCTTGTCCAATTGTCATGTAAAGAGTTTACATATTAGCACCCCATAAAAAGGGTTTTGTACTTGACACATCCCTGCTTTCTTGATAAGCTTACTCGTTTTGAATTAGGCCCTTCTATCCAAGTTTCTCTAAGCAGCCCAGCATATTATGTGCTATTGTGAGAGGCTAGGCTAGGTCCTCCAAGTAAGGCTTGAAGGATAGCAAGTGATATTGAGCTATCATTTTCTTTACAAAAGCACAATTCGTCCTAATAACTCTTTTGCATGATGTTGGCCTTCATCACGGTTATTAAATCGACAAGTCGACACTACCTTCCTAATAACCGACTTGTTGACTAGTCGGCCACTAGTGGCTGACTAGTCAATAGGTACTATTTATATGACAGTGGTATGTATATATTATATTAGTATACCATATAGGCATATACATATGTATATATTATATATCCTGTATTGCAAATTTGTAGTGATTGGAAAGTATATATATAACTTGAATTAAAGAGATGATCAATAACTTACATGTTTTGACTTTTGAGTCCAAACTCCCTTCATTTGACTTGTTTAAGCATGATTTGTGACCTTCATGCTGGAAAAATAAAAAACAAAAAATGAGCATATGAATTGTGATGAAGATAAACTATGATGAACTCTTACGGTACCTTCAAGTGAGAGCAATAAGAGGACAATACAAATCATACGACATAACAACAAATAAATGAGCAATTTGGAAATTAAGCATCTAAAACATCAAGTTCTCAACGACAGCTTAATCATGACAATCCATCAACATGGCTTAACACAAGCCTCAAGTCAAATGTCATACAACTCAAGATCATTGAAATGGTTCGCGTTTTCACTCGGTTCACCGCTCTCATGAGTAGGACTAGACAGAGATTCGGCAAAATCATCAACGCCCTCATCATCAAGCACGAAATTACCATCATCACCATCATCATCATTGTCAGGCTCTGACTCATCATCAACCACCCTTGCTGCACGAGCAGAACGGCGAGAGTAATCTATCACCTTATCATGAGCCCTCCTAGGGAAATTGCGACCTTGAAGCGCACTTGATACACCAATTGCTTCATCAATATGACCCCATGTAAGATCATCGTTTCCATGGTGAACTTCTTCGGCACCAATATCAACCCACTTATTGTCCCATTGAAAATCATCTAGGATCAAGGGGTTGAAATTGCACCCTTCCTCTTGCATCCTTTAAAACCGATTTGTAATCTTCCGGTTGTATTGAATATAGACCAAATCATTCGACCTCCTGTGCTCTAATCAGTTTCTTTTCTTGGTATGAATCTACAAATAAATAACAAACAAAATTATTGAACTATTGTCATACTAACAGCTCCAAAATGAACACTTGAGTAATTGAATACTTACAAACTCAAAGGTGCTCCAATTGCGCTCACAACCGGAGGCCAAACAACAAAGATCAATTATACGCCTTGCAAATGCTTGGAGCTCTAGAGCAACGCCACCAAATGCACCCCACCAAAGAACTAGAAAGGCAAGAATGATAGCCTATGTTAGATCTTGGAAAAAATGGGAGCTTAAAATTAAAATGGAGTTTCTGATAGTCTGATACCCTCTTGTTTTCTTCCTTGGTCCCCATAGTTTGCTCAATGATAGCTTGACCCTTACCCTTTTGTCTTTCCTCAACAGCCACTTCAGGAGACTTTCGAATCATAGAAGCAACTGATTTAGTTACCTTCGGTGTAGCTTGCTTCAAAAGCACCAACACTGATCGCTTCCTTTTGGTGTTAGTCCCGGAGCTTGCAACTGTCTTAGCAGAGGAGCCTTTTGTGCTCCCTCTAGATGATGCCAGTTGTGCTTAGATTTCTTGAACTTCATCACCTTCACCGTCACCTGACTCACATTTATCATCTAGGTCATAGGGTTTATTTCTGGCATTCTTGAACAAGTACTCACACATCTCTTTCATGATAGTTGTGGTTGTTTTCGGACATTTCTCCACATCTCCATAGCCTCCCGCTCGGTGCTGCTTCAATCTTCGTACTCCGGCATTCATTTGCTTGCCGCAAAGTATGCATTGGACCATATCTTTGTCAAGTCTAGCCAAAACCCATATTTCCATCCCGAATCTTTGGACTTAGCCTTCCGCTTAGTATTGTTAGCTGGATCATACTCTTCGGTGCCCGCTGTCGGATTTAGAGCTGAAGTTGGAGTTGGAGTTGAAGATTGCTCTGCCATGATGCCTACATATGGACAAGTCCCCTCCCTTAGTCGAGAGCTCAGATCAAGAAACAGAGAGGAAGAGAGGAAGAGAAACAGAGAGCTGAGAGCCTGAGAGGAAGGTGCGAGGGAGCTTACCTGGGCTAGGCGACGGGAGCGACATTCGACGAAAGGCACGAGGAGCTACTGGTTGTGAGGGCGGCGGCGACTGCCGACTGGATCTGGGGGGCTTGCGCGCGTGCCTCCGAGGGCGGTGGGAGCTGCCTCTGAGCAGCGTGGTGGGAGCTGCCTCCGAGGGCGGCGGTGACTGCTGACTGGATCTAGGGGCCTTGCGCGTGCCTCCGAGGGCGGTGGGAGCTGCCTCCGAGCAATGCGGTGGGAGCTACCTCCGAGGGTGGCGGGCTGGCGTCGACTGCCGACTGGATTTGGCGATCGGAGCTGCCTCTGAGGGCGGCGGCAACGAACAAATGAAGGGTTCTTATCTCTTTGCTTCACTGCCCGCTCTCGGTCACATAGAGTCACAGACTTAAATCTTCGCTTCACTGCCTCTGACAACCGGGCCCCAAGTCACCTGACTTGGCGTCGCCTAGTCGACTAGTTGATGGGCAAGTCGACGACTAGTCGACCAGTCGCCCGACTTTTCGGCGCAAGTCGAGTCGTCAGCTCCAGTCGTCTCTTCACCACCGACTTGTCGACTAGTCGACGACTTAATAAGCAAGACCTTCATTTACCTTGTGTCTTGTTTAAGAATTTCATTGTTGAATGCTTCTCATGGTAGTTAAGTTTTTTTCCACTACTTGCTAAAGGGACATTTGTTCAATCCTTTGGAGGGTTTGTTGGTGATGCCAACATCATGTCAAAAATAATGCAGCTTGTTCCCCTCTCAAATAAAAAGGTGATTTAGCTTGTCAATTGCAATTCTAATGGTAGTGCTAAATTGCCATTTGTGGTGATATTGATCATGGCCACTTTTGATCATAGTGAGAAGTATAGATATTGATGAATGAGGAATTAAAGAGGGTGTGGAGTACGAAAATGGAGTCTTTAAGTTCCATAGTTAAAAGGATTGGTGATTTTTACCCTAGTTTTATCTTCATCTTGTATGCAAGTATAGTCTTGTAATTGTATTTACTATTAAGGGTTAATTTGTTTCATTGCACTTTCGTTGGGTGGTTGGAAGGTTGGCATGAGTAAGGTTGGGAGACTGTAGGTTGAAAAGTTTTGAAATTTTGTATATACCATTGGCTAGGGAAAAAAGGTGGTTACTGGCGGTAATCGGAAAAACCGATAGATAGAAAAAAAACCACCCGAATTTTTTCAAATTGAAATTGAAATTTAAATTTATAATTGCATAATACACTTCCTAGGTTGGTTTAGGTCTTTTTTGTGCTAGATCACATATTGTATGATCTAAATACGCTTCAATTATTGTACTCCCAAGTCTCAATATTTTTTAGACAAACTAGCCTAGCTTGTACATGCTAATTGGAATATGCCCGTCAAACATATACTTAGGATCACTTGCTTGTTACTTCATTAAACACTTTCTAATTAATATTTACATTATTCCAATTGCTAATTACCTATAACTGGTTTTCCCTTGCTTTTCCTAGTTTTTGTAGCGTTTTTTTCCAGTTTTTGCGTGGTAACCGCTCCGGTTACCGGTTTTTAAAACAGTCCAAATTCAAATTTTAATATTCAAAATTCATCATTTCTTCTGATTTTTCCGGTTACCGTTACCAGCCGCCGGGCAGGTTTTACTCCAGTACCGAGATTTGTATCCCTCCCATTGGCTATCTTGCTGACATGCGGGTTCTAGCTCACCGTGTTAGCCTCATGACATAAATTTTCAAGACTGTAGAGGCATATACGAAGTTTTATGTACTTCCAATGGTCACACACTAATTCATGGGAACAAGATTCTACACAACCTTTTGATTGAAGATGGGCCTCATGCCAGAGTAGTTAATGTTGAAGAGTTGACATTCTTGTTGTTCTCAACACTTTTTTAAATGTCTGATGTAGGTGAAATTTAAGATTGATAAAGATTGCCTTCCTCTTCCTGAGAGTAGTTTCAAGCATGCCATCAAAGAGAACTATAGTTCGAGGAGCAAATTCAACCCGGAGATCAACTCTAAACAAGTGAGTGTCCTTGGAATTTTTGTATAAATAGATATTTATTCAAAAGAATGGTTGGGGGTAATTCCAAACATGAATACCAATGTATACCTTATTGTTATGGATTATGCGATATTATGCAGGTTCATAGGCTAATAGCGCTATTTAGGCCTGTCGATGTACCTCAATCAGCTCCAAAGGATCATCTGGAAGAAAGGCACCACTATGAAGAAAGAAGGCAGCCACATCAATATGAAAAAAGGCGACCTTCATTGCCAGTTGAAGAAAGGCGCCCACAAGTGGTTGTACATGTTCCTCCTCCTGAGGACTCATATAGGGCAACACGCTTTGCTCCACTTCCTAGTGATTCATTGGCTAAAGTCCAGAATGATCACCACATATATTATCAGCAAGCACTTCCTGCACCGGTCTCTCGACGCATTCCTCTTGCCCTAGAGTCTCACCATGTTCCGCTTGCCCTAGAGCCTCACCATGTGCCTTCTATGCCAGAGCCTCGGCATGTCCCACTTGCATACTACCACCATATGGCTTCTTCATCTGATGATTCGTACTATCGTTCTCAAGTGGATCCGGTGCATGAGCGGTAGGTTTTTTCTACTTTTGTACAATATTTTATCGTTTTAATATCGTCAATGGAAATTTCACTAAGAACTGGTTTTTTTATCATGTTGGACAACCCTTGCGCTTAAAAAGAATAAAACATTTGGATTTTGACGAATACTTTAGCATTCAGTTAATTTGAGTTGATCTTTCCATTGGTTAGTTGCATATTGAAAATTTGACATAAATTGATCAACCTATTTGTTGCCTTTGTGAAATGATTCTTGAAACCCCGTTTTGTTCCTTTGCAAAGAAATCATGAAGATGTTTTTTGACTTACATGTTACTAGTATAAATTGGCAACACTGTTACCCTATGCAATTTTTGGCCTCCTTTACTCAAGTGGAATATGACCAATTTCCTGGTTTTAAACAGAGTAGCTATCCAACACCAATCTCCTTCCCTTTTATCTCTCAGCCCTGTAAGGCCAATTCAACATTACAAATGCAACAAAAGTGATCATATGTTCTCTAATTTACAAATATTTCTATAATTGACGTCTTGAGTTTTAAGATATATATTAAGTTTTCCTTTAACATTTTCTTTTAGTATTCTTTGACAGAATTTCAGCTGATATTATCTTGCCTAGATGCTATAAATATAACAACATGGTGGCTAACTTGCATCTTAGGAATTTAGGAAATGTAGGAAATATCTGCGCGAAGAGTGAAGGAATTATAGTTGTGTATCTCTGTAATATTTGCAATCAATGTGTCAAAAAACAGGGTACAGTTCAGAATTGCTGTGGATAAGTTTTCTTTTCCAGTAAAATGATTAGCCTCCAAGGAAGGTTAATGTGACGCTCCATGCGAACATAATGGCCCATTTATAATTTCTATTGGTTAGCAGGTCCCTTCTACTGATAGTTTTCTCTAAGGAGTGCAAAAGAGAAGTTATATTGGTTGTTTGATTGACATGGATTTGGGGCCTTGGGGGTTCCTCCATCCATGTCCTAAGAAAATCTGTGTTATCTTAGTCATACCTTGTGAAAACTAAAATACTGGTTCTATTTTGTCCTTAGTTTGAGTCCTGACTAAAAATATGTTCTAAAGTATGTCTTGCTTGATGCTAAATGAAGGAAATGTTCTTCGGCAATATTTAAGGCAAGGAAACTTCGGCAGGTTTATTCATGTCTCCTACCATGGGGGAAATGAACTAGACATTCCTTCCAATTGTGGCACTGATCTCTTATTTTTAAAATGTGTCATATGATACTAGTAATTTCTGTCAATGTCTCATCCAGATTCAGTATATTTTGTGTATGGTAGGTGTGGACTTGAATGCTAATTCAAACTGACATTTATATTCTATTGTGGTTATTGTCACACTTTCCATTTCTTTACTCGAACTATATACTGTGCTCTTGACTGACAAAATCCTTGATTTCAGCGTTGCTGCTAGGACTGTAGCTGAGTTAACTGTTAAGGATCCAATATGTCCAAGGGATTATACAGCACTGCCTGGCGAAATATCTGCTCGTACTGACCGGGTGGAGGAGCTCTACCGGACTGGGGAGATTGCTGCCCGTGGTGCCCGTGTGGAGAATCTCTATCATCCAGGAGAGATTGCTGCCCGTGGTGCCCGTGTGGATGATGTCTACCGTCCAGGAGAGATTGCCTCCCATGGTGCCCGTTTGGAGGATCTCTACCGTCCAGGAGAGATTGCCGCGCGTGGTGCTCGTCTGGAGCTCTATCATCCAGGAGAGATCGCTGCTCGTTCTGATCGTGTGGAGCTCTATCATTCTGATCAACTCGTCACTCGTGCTGTGGACCCCCCGCATCATTCAACCTATGTGACAACTGCTTATGAAACTACCAACCCTACTTATGCTGAAACCAACCAGAGGTATGTCTCGACAAGGGTTAATGCACCTGGTGTGCCAGTTTCGTCGCTCTATTCCTTTGCTGGGGCACCAGTGTATCGATGATTTAGTGCTCTGCATTTACCATGATGTACCCTGAGCCGGTTGTTCTGCCAGGTGCATCGGATGGCACTTGGTGAAAGTTGTATCTAAACCGTAAGAAGTTAGGATGTTTGTCGCCCTTCCCGCCGCTGGGGTTTACATTAAGCAATATTTTGTGTCCCCATTAACCTGCTCACTGGACGAATGACATTTAGGTTCAAACCTTGTTCATCGAAGCTGTTGAATTGCGGCGCAAGTTCCATGAATGATGAATCTTATGTTCATATTTTTCTTGTGTTGATGGCTTGATGACCTACAGGTGTTATGGGCGTTAAGGCCTTGCAGAAGGGCTACCAAGCTCAAGTAGGGAGGGTCCTTTATTCAGGGTTCATTTCTGTCAGGTTTTGCAGGGTTTTTGTCGAAACATGGTCTCCTGTCTTGGATTTGAAAATGTGAGGATTTTGTTGTGGAAATTAGTATGCGTTTTGACTTCTCACGCCATACTGTATTACAGTGGGCATTGTCCTGTGTGTGTTAACGACAGTGAGTGCGTCTTGTCCATCAAAAGCTGATACGCTTTCATTTCAGTTTTCGTGCAGTACTAACCATTCTGTGAAGGAAAAATTGAAAAGGTTTACGGATGCCACACTTTCTGCAACTCTTTTACGGCGTATAGTACTTCCAAACAAGCTCTGCTGCTCTTTGCGAAGCTGTTCTCACGGGTAGCCTCGCCTAGGGGTTTAAGTTTGCTGGGTTTGTCCACTAAACTACTAACTCTTCCGCAAAAATAGCCCACTTATGACCCGCAAAAACCCAATAAGCCATTAGTATGTGAAGGCAGGATGGCCCGCATAGCCGTTGGGTCTCACCGCACTGCATCGCCCCTTGGCGACTCATGTCCTTGACTCTGAACCCTAGCCGCACCTCCGCCATTGCCCCATTGTCGGTGCGAGCGCGCGGCCTCCTCCGCCGTCACCCCATTGTCGACGCAAGTGTGTGGCCGCCTCCTTCGCCATCACCACCGTCATAACTGCAGCCATCTCCTCCGCCGACTCTTGCTCCACCGTCACCCCCCTAGTTGTCGAGTCATGTCGACAGCGTGGCCTCCTCCACTATCTGCCTTATTTGTTGGATTCTAGGTGTGTATTCTATTCTTTTGGATTTGGAACTTGATCAGAAATATAAGTTTTTTGTATTCTTGGGTTCTTGTGTGCTCTGATTTGCTGATCAATTATAAGATTTGGTGAACCAATTAATCTCTTCCAATCAGTTCAATAATATCTGGCCAGTTAATGATATTCTTAGATAACTTCTCAAATCTCCGGATGATTTCCATGGTATTTATCTTGCTTGCAACCTGCTAACAGCACATAGTCCTCACAACTTGGTTTGTCTCATGGACAGTTATATAAATGTTAAATTATGACATAGGATTGTGTATCTATATAACCTGATAATTAAACCAGCTTGAGTTATTGTTCTTTTCTCAGTGTGAAGCCTAAAGTAGCTCAATGGCTGCTCGAGTTTTGGTGATCTCAGATGAAATATTTTAGCACTATATATGAAATGCTTGTCTGTTATGGTCATGCAGAAGTCTAATTGATTCGAACTGCATGGATAGGAAGAATGGAAGATACTGAATTTAGCTTGCATATTCAATAAAATACATCTTAGTATCTTTTGGTCTGGATTCTCTAGAAGCTGCATAATATTGATCTGCCAGTATTTTTACCATTTCGGGAAAATGGTGATGGGAAGGCTTCCATCATAGCTTATTAGAACATATAAGCTGACGTTTATGAAAAGTGGTGATTCCTACTAATGTTTGAGAAGATCAAGAATGCACGAGATTTCACTATTTTAGACCATGATGCAAACTTGTCTGCAAGGTGTCTTTTGTGTGTGATTCTATTCTGCCAAAACTCTTGTGTTTATGAAAAGTGGTGCTGTTTGGAGATGTATAAGAAAACTAGATTTGGTACATCGCTGTCAGTTCAATATTATACAGAAAATGTTAGTTTGAGTAATGCTTCAATGCTGCCATAGAAACTACTATAATACAAGAATCATAAAGCAAAGTGGTTTAGAAGAGTAGTGGATGGATGCAAATTTACTATAGAAATTATGATTTCTACATGTTTTGAGTGTTTTCTTACTGTTCAGTATTTTTCAAGTCTTGTGTGTCCATACGATCTTGCAGATTGAGTTCGCTGATGATGAAATATGCCATGTTATAGCCTGTAACCTGACGTTCTAATGCTTCCATCATAGCTTATTAGAACATATAAGCTGACGTTCTTATGCTTCCATCACAGCTTATAGCAATATGATTGCTCTTTTAAGGTTGGTACCTGTTGTGGTTACAGACCAAACAGAGAGAGAGGTATGTGGTAGCGGAGAGTTAGGTGAGCAATGCTGTCTCTTGGGTCTTTTCCAAGGGCTGCCATGATATATATGTGTCCTCGTGAGGAGCGTCTTTACAATCGTACCCCTACACCGAGTCTCCTTCCGAGGGCAACTATGTCATTGTACATGTCTACATTAGGTTTACAACCTCCTAACAGGCTGGCAGGGTTTAGGTGGGGGCAACCTTTACAACAGGAGTCTCTTATGGTGAAGGGCTTCACAGACCGAAGCTATGTTGCCGAGCCCTTTGGCCCCCTCCGTCCCTGCAGCCTGTGACCTTGTGTGGTTGTGGGCGAAGAGCCCATTGTGGCTCTGCGGAGTCGGAGCCGCGGGACCGCAAATGGAGTCGATGTCGAAGTCCTATGCCGACGTGAAAATAAACTCTGCGCCGGGCGGTCATAGGCGGAGTCGTAGTTGCCCTGCGGAGGCAGGGAGCTCGTCGATGCAGGATAAGCAGGTAGGCGCAGAAAGTTGGAACGTCACGCGCGTGAGCGCCCGTCGGTTCAACTCCGGTGGTTGGGCGCGTGTGGTTGGCCGCGTCGTTTGGATGCCCACCGGTTACGCATGCGTGGGCGGCCGCGTCAGTTGGACTCCCGCCGGTTGCGCTTCCCAAAAATAGCTATATATGCGGCTGTAGCGGTGTGATGAAGTATTGTTGGGACGGCTTGTCTCAAGAATATGCCTTTTCCGCTCACGAGCATGCGGCAGGGTTGGCGTCAGTTAAGGCGCTCTGTGCATGCTTGTGGACGGAAAAAGGTACATTCTTGAGTTGGCAGAAAGAGTTGCACACCTCTTGCGAAGGGGGTGGACCACTGGGCCTCGGCCGACGGAACAGCACCCCGCGCCGAGGAAGAGGCGCTAGGCCTGTTGCCGAGAAGTCCCCCGGGCCTGGGGCCATCCGTTGCATCTGCGCGCGCGCGCCCCTGTCCGGTGGCTAGCGCTCCGTCGATCGGTGTGGATTCCTCTAGCATGTATGGAAAGACGTGGGACACATTAAGGTGCAAAAATGGTTATGTCGAGAGTGAAGAAATATGATGTGCAGCGGGTGCCGGGGTTGTCCCGAGCCATCGAGCGAGGGTCCTTCGACGCAGCGCCGACGCGTGCGCGTGTGTGTCAAGTACCAGAGTGAAGGCGGACTCAGGGTTGCCTGCGAAGCGAGTCCGTCGAAGACGGAGCCGGAGTTGTTTTGCGCAAATTCCTGAGTAGACGCGTGGCCCCTCCGTCCCTGCAGCCTGTGACCTTGTGTGGTTGTGGGCGAAGAGCCCATCGTGGCTCTGCGGAGTCGGAGCCGCGGGACCGCAAACGGAGTCGATGTCGAAGTCCTATGCCGACGCGAAAATAAACTCTGCGCCGGGCGGTCGTAGGCGGAGTCGTAGTTGCCCTGCAGAGGCAGGGAGCTCGTCGATGCAGGATAAGCAGGTAGGCGCAGAAAGTTGGAACGTCACGCGCGTGTGAGCGTCCGCGTCGGTTCGAACTCCCGGTGGTTGGGCGCGTGTGGTCGGCCGCGTCGGTTGGATGCCCACCGGTTACGCGCGCGTGGGCGGCCGCGTCGGTTGGACTCCCGCCGGTTGCGCTTCCCAAGAATAGCTATATATGCGGCTGTAGCGGTGTGATGAAGTATTGTTGGGACGGCTTGTCTCAAGAATATGCCTTTTCCGCTCACGAGCATGCGGCAGGGTTGGCGTCAGTTAAGGCGCTCTGTGCATGCTTGTGGACGGAAGAAGGTACATTCTTGAGTTGGCAGAAAGAGTTGCACACCTCTTGCGAAGGGGTTGGACCACTGGGCCTCGGCCGACGGAACAGCACCCCGCGCCGAGGAAGAGGCGCTAGGCCTGTTGCCGAGAAGTCCCCCGGGCCTGGGGCCATCCCTTGCATCCGCGCGTGCGCGCCCCTGTCCGGTGGCTAGCGCTCCGTCGATCGGTGTGGATTCCTCTAGCATGTATGGAAAGACGTGGGACACATTAAGGTGCAAAAACGGTTATGTCGAGAGTGAAGAAATATGATGTGCAGCGGGTGCCGGGGTTGTCCCGAGCCATCGAAGCGAGGGGTCCTTCTGACGCGGCGCGCCGACGCGCGGTTGTGTGTCAAAGTACCAGAGTTGAAGGCGGACCCGGGGTTGCCCTGCGGAAGCGAAGGTCTCGTCGAAGATGGAGTCGGAGTTGTTTTGCGCAGATTCCTAAGTAGACGCGTGGCGGGGTGGTATTGGCGCGTCGTGCGCTGCCAGGCCCTCTTGTGCGACCGTCGCTTGACTGGGCCTGGCGTGTGTGGGTAGTTGTGCCACTACGGCCTCGATCGTGGGGAGGCGGGCGGTTCGCCTCCTGGCAGTTACGCTCACCGGTGGCGTGGGAGATGCGGGGGTTTTAAATACCCCTTGCGGTACACCACCTGCCCTTTCGTCGCCTTTGCCTTCTAGCTCCTGGTCGCACGCCCCAATCTCCTGCCTTCCTTGCTGCCTTCGTCGCTGCGTAGCTCTACGAGGATAATGGCACACGACGGAGAGTGTGCTCAGCCAGGCGGCAACAGTGCCATCTTTCGGCGATCGTCGCCGCTCGAGGTGGAGTAGACGCTGGAGGGGCGCGACTCCACACAGGCGGACAAATGGTGGGCGGCGGCGGAGAGAGTAGGAGGTCCGTGCTCCCGTGTCCTAGGCTCCACACTAGCGATGGAAGAGACGATCCGTGGCCTTCTGCGCGAGGGGAAGCTGTCAGACCGTCGGGAGGTGCGACTGCCCGCGGGTGACGAGACCGAACCGCATCTCAAGAAATCGGAGGCGATCGTGTTCATCGCCTACTTCGAAGCCGGGTTGCGTATTCCGGCCGCCCGACTCGTCGAGGACGTCTTGCGGACCTTTGGGCTTGAGTTGGCACAGATAACGCCGAATGCGATAGCCCGTCTTGCCGTGTGTAGCTGGGTGTTGCGCACGGAGGCGAGCTGTTCGACCGCGTCGCTGTTCGCCTTCCTCCATGATGCGCGGTGGGAGTCGGAGGATCGGGGGGACGGGACGTTCTCCAGCTTCGGCAACGTTGGTCTTGTCTTGCGTTCGCAGTGCGAGAAGATCTTCCCCGCGGACTCGAGTCGGACGGAGTAGGGGCCGAACTGGATGAGGCGGTGGTTCTACCACCGCGTGGCGAGCGGTAGCGGCCTTGAGTATTCGGGGCGGCTGGCGACGTTTAACACCACGCTTGGTGCGCCGATAGATGCTGAAGATGAGCGAATAGCGTGGAGGCTTATGGGGATCACCGCCCGCTTCAACATGCGCTACCTCGCCGAAGAGTTCGTCATGTATGGCGTGGCACCACTTGCTGCCGAGTGGCGTGTTACACCTGGGAGGCTTCGGCGTGACAATGTCCGCTCGTCCGTGTCTTCGCTGCTGAGACCCTCCGGTCCGCGTAAGTTGTGCGGGAGCTGAGCTTTCGTGCGCTGTTCCTTGGGCCCGTTGTTTTATACCGTGTCCCTTGCCACTCACAGGTGCTTCCTTGGAAGACGTGGAGCGTGCGGTGGGCGCGTTCCTCGGACAGTATACGACCAGAGAACACACGCTGCGCGTAGCTGCGACCGCGGAGGCAGGTCTGGGGCGGCTGAACCATGTGTGCGAAGCCTTGGGCATTAGAGTGCCAGAGCGCGCTGTTCCAGCCCCAGATCCACCTCTCTGTGATTCGACGGGGGAGGGAGTACCAGCGGGCACGGGCTCCAACTCGGCAAAGCATGCCGACGCGGAGGTAGGCGCAGATGCAGGGGCAGAGGAGGGCCCTTGGGCATTGGCGCGGAGGAAGAGTGCCACGTGGGCGATGCGCAGGGAGGAGCATCTTTGCCGCCGGCCGGCACTGAGGCGGAGCCCTCCCCCGCGGAGGATGGTGGGGCGGAATCCGTTCTTGCAACGGTGGAGGCTCCTCCTGCGATGGTTACCGAGGCGCGGCCGCCATCTTACTCCCCGAAGGCGAAGCGGCCCCGCACGCTGTCGCACTTCCCTCGGCGAGAGGGTTCACCGTAGCTAGCAAGGTCGGGGCCTTATGGGACTCGACCTCGGACCGAGTGCGCGGCGTCGGTGTCCTCGCGATTCTCCGGTCCGCGCGCGGCTGGGGGCGGGGTCTGAGTCGAGCTAAGCTCGGCACGAAGCCCTCGATGGCGGGATGGTCACGTCGGGGGACGCCGATGCCCCTGTGGTTGCCGGTGGGGCGGAAGCTATCACCGCGGATGCCGCACGAAGCCTAGCGGACGTCGTCCCTCGACCGGAGGTGCTGGCGGCATGGCAGGGGGTCGCGTACATCGCGGCCGCGAGCCTAGACCGCCAGGCGCTGCGGACTTGTGGGTCTGGACTCCTTGGGAGAGTGCTAGAGATCTCCGAAAAGAGGGTGAGTACCTGACCGTGATCATCGCGCAGCCCTTCGGAGGTGTACTGACGGCTTTATCGTGTAGACCGTCGCCCTTGGCCGGGCGTTGCAGGTGGCTACTGCCCGCGAGCGGGAGGCTTTAGAGGACCGACTGCGTGCTACCGAAGGAGCTCTTCGCGCGGCGGAGGAGACGCATTTCTCTAAGGATGACCGCATTCGACGCCTGGAGGCGGAACGCGCGGGGGCTGTCTCATGCCGAGGAGCTTGTGGCGCGCTTGGTAGCGGCGAGAGGAGGGGACACCGCTCAGCAGTTGTCGTTTGCCGAGGAAGAGAAGAGCCGCCTTGCTGCGTCTCTAAGGGAGCGGGACCAGGCTCTAGGTGACGCTTCGATGGCGGCATGGGATGCGATGCTGACCCTTGAGGGCACCCTCGAAAACCTTGTTGCTGAGGTGCCGCCCCGCTCATTCGGGCCCGAAGAGCTAATGTGGACACTTCGGCGGATTGGGGAAGCTTCCGATCTTGCTTGTGCCGCTGCGACGTCCTTTGGCAACCACTGCTCGTACGTGACCGCCTGCCTGGTTTGTGCGCTTCTCCAGCACCGGGGCTGTCGTCATTTCGATGAATTGGACGACCCGCAATTGGAAATTCCGGCCAGGGCCAGAGTGATATCCGGCGCAGTGCGCGTTGTTCGCCTCGCCGTTCGGTTTTTTCACGAACGGATCTGGGAGTACATCGGGGAGGCCGCGGCGAAGGTAGAGCTGCGGCGTACCATGTACGGCGAGGGCAACCTCGGCGAATGGCTGAATGAAGTTCCTCAGCGCGACGATGATGGCGCCGACGGTTCAAGGCAGGTGTGACCCCAGGGTTCTTGTGCGTCGGTGTGTGTGTTGTAATCTACGTGGCCCATTCTGCGAATGAAGCGAAGATTGCCTTCCTTGCTTTAACCAATCGCGCCATTTTGTTAAGCAGCTGCCCGATGGAGACCGGTTGCTGATTTTCGACGCCATAACCCGACGCCGTTTGCGGCGCTGGTGGCGAGCCGAAGACTCGCTGAACTTCTGGGTGAATCAACCCTCGACGGGCGAGGCTTCGGTGCAGAAGGCCATCCAGGTGGAGCCGAACGAGTAGCGTTGGCGCCTAGCCGACTTTGTATTCACTTTGTAGCAACACGGTAGATAAGCCGAAGCACTCGTCCTTGCCACCGTCTTTGGGCGCATCCGCTTTGTGCTTTTCTTGTGAAGTTTGTGGGCTAGTCGGGGTAGGCACGGAGCTAGCGCCCAGGCAAAGTAGACGAGTGAGCGCTCCGTCCCCTACCCTTCGAAGTGGTGGCAGCGGAGCTGGCGCCTAGTCGGAGTAGACGCGCGAGCGCTCCATCCCCTACCCTTCAAAGTGGTGGCAGCGGAGCTGGCGCCTAGTCGGAATAGACGCGCGAGCGCTCCGTCCCCTACCCTTCAAAGTGGTGGCAGCGGACCTGGCGCCTAGTCGGAGTAGACGCGCGAGCGCTCCGTCCCCTACCCTTCGAAGTGGTGGCAGTGGAGTTGGCGCTTAGTCGGAGTAGACGCGCGAGCGCTCCGTCCCCTACGGCTGGGCAGGATGAGGATAAGGTAGGTTTGGTGAATGACAAGAACCTAGTTCCGCAGGTCCTGTCCCCGGTGGTCGATGGGGGACCTCACGGCGCAATCGTTTCCCTTCGATTCACCGACGGGACACCGAGGCGGATCGGGAAGCATCTGCGCATGGCGCTTTGCGGCTGCGAGGGAGGTGTCCCCCACCCATCGGCCGTTACTTCGGGCCCCCCAGGACAGGGGGACACGTGGAGTGTAGCTGGAGGAGTCTTGTAGTTGAAGCGGGGTGACACTATTGCATCACATGCCCCTAGGGCGGCCGATGGGACTCTTGAGGCGTAATTTCCGCGGTCTTACTTCCGGGGCTCTTTAAAAGGGCGAGTGGCCAAGTGAAGCGGCACTCGCCTTCCCAGACATCGTGCCCCTGCTACTTCCCCTGTCGAACTCGCCGTCCCCAGCGTGCCCCAGCTTCGTCCAGTAGCGTCAAGGGTTCCGAAGCGTGGCTGATGCCGCCTGGACGATCGCGGGGTCGGACATCCAGCCCATACGAGGTGGATGCGACATCGTGGTGTGTTTTCCCCTTGCCAGCTCGCCGAAGAGCCGCGGCTAGTGCGGGGTGGTGGGCAATTCACTTGTACTTCAGTAAGGAAACTTTCACTTGTACTTCAGTAAGGAAACTCTTAGCTTTGGAAGTAGACTTTTACGTCACGCCAGCGAGGCCGCCAGTGATGTGGCCAGGCTTCGACGAGCGCGCGCGCGAGGAGCCTCTGGTGCCCGTGCTCCGCTGTGTTTATACTCCGAAGAGTGCGTGGGCACATCATCCACGTCTTATTTATACTCCTAGGAGTACGCGCGGTGATAACACCAACGTGTGCGGGGAACATCCGCGTCTTGTTTATACTCAGTAGAGTGCGCAGGGAAAACATCGTGTCTTTGTTTGTACTCCGGAGAATGCGTGGGACTATCAACCATGGCTTATTTAAGCTCCGGAGGGTACGTCAACGCGCGCGCGGGACATCCGCGTCTTGTTTAGACTCAGTAGAGTGCGCAGGAAAAACATCCGTGTCTTTGTTTGTACTCCGGAGAATACGTGGGACTATCAACCACAGCTTATTTAAACTCCGGAGGGTACGCCAACGCGTGCGCGGGACATCCGCGTCTTGTTTATACTCAGTAGAGTGCGCATGGAAAACATCCGCGTCTTATTTATACTCCGTAGAGTGCGCGCAGAGGCGTCCCCCCGCTGCGTCTTATTTATACTCCGTAGAGTGCGTGCGGAGGCGGACCTCGACGCTACGTCTTATTTATACTTCGTAGAGTGCGTGCGGAGGCGGACCTCGATGCTACGTCTTATTTATACTCTGTAGATTGCGTGCGGAGGCGGACCTCCGTGGAGTGCGTGGGAACATCGACCACATTTTTATACTCCAAAGAGTACGCGCGGTAGGAGCACCGACGCGTGCGCGGAGCTCCGCGTCTTTTTTATACTCAGTAGAGTGCGCAGGGAAAACACCCGCGTTTTATTTATACTCCGGGGAGTGCGTGCGGAGGGAAGCCTTCGCACGTCTTTATGGGGGACACGAAATAACTTCGCAAACGGCGAACTTTATTAAATTCCTGTTTGCGCGGGTGAACGAGTACAAAAGGTCGGGGACTAACCGATTGAACTCTCGTTGTCGTGGCAGCGAGGTAGGCAGCCTCTGGTGCTAGCGCTGGCACGCCTGACCTAGGAGCCTCCATGGACTTCCGGGTGCAGGCTTCGGGTGCCATGCTCTATGTGCCGGGCCATGTGCTGGTCGCCGAGGACGGTGATGATACCCTGCGGGCCCGGAAGCTTTACGCATAGGAAGTCATAGTGTGGGACTTCCCTAAATGAATTGAGAGTTGGTCTCCCCAAAATGGCGTTGGAGGGGTACTAGATATCAACGACGTCAAAGATGGCATCCCCGCTCGTCACGTTGTCGCCCCGGCCGAAGGAGACCTGCAGACATATTTGGCCCAGTGCCAGCAACGGCTGACCTCCGAAACCTTACAGCGGAATTTTTGAGAGGCCTAGACGGCTTCGAGGGATCGCCATCTGGTCGAAGGCCCCTACGAACAAAACGTTCGCGGAACTTCCTTAATCGACCAGGACACGCCGGACGTCGCACCCGGCAATCGCGATCTGGATGACCAAGGGATCTTAATGGGGGAACTCCACGCCTTCGGCGTCGACGGGCGTGAAGGTGATCTCATGTTGCGCCTAATTCGGCGGTGCATGTGCCGAGTACGCCGCCACGTGGTGTAGCCTCTATACGTAAGGTCTTGCGCTGTGCCGAAGTGAACTCCAGGGAGGAGCCTCCGGAGATTACGTTTATGACCCTACGCTGAGCGCCCTCAAGGGCGTGGATCCGCAAGGGGCTCTCCTGAGGCTACTGCACCTGAGTTTGCATCCGCCGAGGGACCTCCTGAGACTGGAGCTCCTGATCCCAAATTCGAAGGCGACCGTCCAGCGGCTATTGAACGTGTGCCACGACGGGTGGCCGCACCTCAAGATCCCTGTCTCTGGCGACGCTTTGTCGAAGCACCGCGATGGTGGTACAGGAGCGGGTGTCATGATTGCCTTGGCCGTGCACTTCGCACCACTGGGGGCGATGTTGGTCGCCATACTCCGCGCGGCCTCTACCCTCGCAGCCCTGGCCTCGGCCTCGCCCCCGACCGCGCCAGGCCCTGGCACCGCGGCCAGTGGGGGCGTTGTCTTCTGAGCTGCCCTCAATGTCGAAGACGCGACGGGCTCTGCGAGACTTCTGTTGACCGCGCTTAGGCCTGTCGGCTGATGAGTCCCTATGCTGGGAGGCGTCCTTCGATAGCTCCTGCCTGCGCTTGCCCTTCGAGGAGCTTTCCTTCAGGGAGT
Organism: Melocanna baccifera; assembly: GCA_036346265.1. Taxonomy (NCBI): domain Eukaryota; kingdom Viridiplantae; phylum Streptophyta; class Magnoliopsida; order Poales; family Poaceae; genus Melocanna; species Melocanna baccifera. The sequence continues at coordinate 4,762,339 of CM070691.1, read as the reverse complement.
CCTCACCCGTCACCGTGTCTTCTACCAGGCTAGCGTCGGCGTCGCTGCCTTGACGCCTCCGCGCGTCTTCTTCCGCTCTGGCGTATTCTTCCATCTTATCGAAGAGTTTTGCCACCATCTTGATGGGCTTTCGCGCGTTGTACTCGGCTAGCGGCCCCGGGCGAAGACCCTGTATTGCTGCGTTGATGATGGTTGTCTCGTTGACATCTTTGACCTGAGCTTGATTGCGAAGAGCTGATCCGCATCAACACGCTCAGCGTAGTTGCCCTGGAAGTTGTTGTAGAGGCGGTCGCGGACCTGCTCCCATGCGTAGATGCAGTTCCGCTCTATGGTGAAGAACCAAGAGAGCGCCACTCCCTGCAACGCGAGGGGGAGCCCCTTCGCCTTTGTGGTGTCGACCCCCCCGCCGCTTCGATGGCAGTATCGTACACACGCACGAACTCCCCGGGGGTCCGTGTCGCCTTTGTATGCCACGATAGCACTGGGGAACTTGAAGTCCTCCGGCCATACCGCCTGCTACAAGCCCGCAGATAATGGGGACTCCGGGTCCACGCGTTGCGGCGGGGCGCGGCTAGATGTAGGGGCATCGCGGCTATCGGCCCGCTCTGGCATGAGGTCCGGCGCGGCCACCGGCTGGGTCTGCTGATCTCGAGCCTCTTGCATACTCCGCACGGCCCCGCGGAGGTCCGCTAGATCCCGCTGGAGCGTGCCAAGGGCCGCCAGCAGGGCGTTTTCGACTGCTGGTGTAGTTGAGGCGATCGGCACACCAGATCGTGTTGCCGGGACCGCAGCGACTGCAGCCTGTGCCTCCGGGCTGCCCGTCGCCTCAGCGGGGTGGACTCCGCCGTTGATGACGGGGCCCGTGTGGCCGCCGGAACCCCGCGGCACTCCCGCACCGGTTGTGGGGGCGGCGATTGCGCGCCTATGAGCGCCGATGCTACCGCCCGCCGGCACCCGACCGGTACCGCTGGAACTGGGTGTCATGCCAGAGCCGGGCGCTACTCGCGAGGCGGAGTCAGTCACTGCGTTGGTGGTTGCGGGGTCGATCGTTGCATCGATGGTGGCGGGGTCGATCGTTGCATCGGTGGTGGCGGGGTCGATCGTTGCACGGTGAGCAGCGATGCTCGTGGCTGCTGCACCCGTGATCGTCGATACTGAAGCCTTGGTGTTGACACGGGACTCCATCGTGACCCCTCCTTTCTTCTTCACCGCCGATGATGGAGCTTTCTTCGATGCCATCCTTCCGGAGATCTTGAGGCTTGCTCTTGTCGTCCCCACGGACGGCACCAACTGTTATGGTTACAGACCAAACAGAGAGAGAGGTATGTGGTAGTGGAGAGTTATGTGAGCATTGTTGTCTCTTGGGTCTTTCCCAAGGGCTGCTATGATATATATATGTCTTCATGAGGAGTGTCTTTACAATCGTACCCCTACACTGAGTCTCCTTCCGAGGGCAACTATGTCATTGTACATGTCTACCTTGGGTTTACAACCTCCTAACAGGCTGGCTGGATTTAGGTGGGGGCCACCCCTACAACAGTACCCATGCCAAGTTAATTGCATACTGAACATAGAGCTGTCACTGTAGAGGTTGTGAGGTGTAAATATGCTGTGGTATTAATTTTGAACATGATCTAGAGCATTGTTTAACAGGCCTGCTTGATATTTCAGGAACCCAAGGACGATCGCTGGCATAGATGTGTCCTCGTTCTGGGCATGAGAAGGTACAAAACATCCTAAATTACCTTCTCTTTTTCACTGAAGATATGCACTTTGTCTAATATTATCCTGCCTTCTCTGATCAGTTCTCAGGTATTTTGCTGTTGATGAATTGCCTCCACACCTGCAGTGACAAGAAAACACTGAAGAAGTTATTTTTCATCAACAAGACAATAGGCTAAATTCAGCTCAAAGAAAAAGCACACTTGACCACAGTTCCTTGATTTGACCAAATGGATTTGAGCTATAGCTCATGTAGTATTTTTTTGTTGAATGTTGAAGAATTCATGTCAACTAAATGCTGGTGTAATATGTTATTTTGACGTGCATTGCGAGTAAGCTAAGCAAGCATTAATAAGATCCGTATGGTTTGAAGACGATCGAACAGTTTAGGGGGGATAAAGATGTTCAGACGGTCCGAACGGAACGACGATTGAACGGCTGAGGAGTGGTGATGATCGGACTGTCTAAACGATGATGACGATCGGACAGTCCAACAACGATCAGATGGCCAAAGACGATTAGACTGGCTAAAAATGTTCGGACCAGTCAAAGGGGTGGCGACGATCGGATGGTCCAGATGTGTGAGGACGTTCGGACTAGGTCAAAGGAAACATCGTGTGGCGCTCGGCGATTGGTTGCTGAAGATGAAGTGGCGGTGGCTCGTCATCCTAGCAAACGACGTGATGCGCACGTGGCACAAGGCGGCAGCGGCTAGGGATAGAGGGGTGGTGGCGGTCCAGCGAGCTGAGCGATGGGGACGGTGAGGCATGGCGGCAATAGGGGGCTCACCAGAGGCGGCGCACGACTATTGGCGAGTGGACTGCGGCGAACCGGCGAGGGGCTGACGGTGGCGATCGAAGACGAAGATGACAACTCTGGCAGCTCGAGCTCAATGGCCAGGCACGAACATCGAGGGCGGCGGTGGGAGCAACAGCAGGACCAGAGAATCGAGGGTGGTGGCACTATTTATGGCACGAATGACAAGGTATCTCGCTCGGAGACAGCGACGAAGTTTGGCTCGAGCACAAGAACCGAGGAGGCGCCAGAGTCCGTCTAGGAGATGAAGATGAACATAGCCGACAGTGTCGATAGGTGACACGTGGCCATGGCAAGGATCGACGGCTAAGATGAGATGGCACAAGTGAATAGTAATAGGTTGGCCCATTTACTATTGTAGGATTTTGGGTTTTTTTTCTATTTTTAGAAATTTAGATAAAACCTTTTGAGTTCTAGAAAATAGCTAATAAATCCAGAAAAATTCCAGAACTTCACTTGAGACACAAGGAACCCAACAAAAGCTGGTTTTATTTTATTTGATGTTTACTTTAGTCATATTAATTTTTTTAATTAATAAAAATTTATTTTAAACTTTAATTAATTATAGAAAAATCTAAATGGTGAATTTTTATTTTAAAAGCTTCAAAAAAACTCTAAACATTAGGATGTTATAGGGTAGCCACTAAACCTGCCAAGCAAGTGATGCAAATGCATGCATGCTAGCGGCAGCCGCAGTGTCTCAACGACCAAAGCAGGGTGGGTGTGGGCTGTCCACAACCCGCCCCACCTAGGTACTCCGTAGGGCCACATAGGTTTGGGTACCATCGTGGAGACGAGAAGGTGACTCGCAAGGTATTAGAGCGGCTTCTGCTATGCGTAGGTGATTGAGGAGAAATTATGTAGTCATCGTAGAGAAAGGAAATGAGAGAGTGGTTCGAGCGAAAGTGAGGGAGAGAGAGTGGCATTTGGATGGCGGTGACAACTATGTGTTCACCGTTCATGAGGAAGAGAGTGTTTGGATCCAATTGGGGTGCCCGAGATGTGCTCACAGTGGCGGTAGTCGAGATGTGTTTGATGGTGACTGGATTGGCCGGATCTGGACCTCTGCCATCTAGATCCGGTCGGATCTGGGCACTGACGACCTCTAGGCGGCTAGCGGTGGCGAGTAGCATCACGGGGAGGCGGAAGCGAGTAGGGTAGGAAGGGATAGAGGCAAATCGTGGCAAGCGTATCTGTGGCGGTGCATCACAGTGGGGAGGTGGCTAGACGAGGGAGACCTAGGAGAGAGAGGAAGTTGGGGGAAAAGGGAGGTTTGGCTAACGGGGTGGACCAAGGTGATATTAGTAATATCTTTTTGATTTGTAGGGTTCTTAATATAAATGTTAAATAAAACTATAATTCGAGGGTTGATATAGGGTCTGTTCTTTTGCGGTTTTTAAAAGCCGCTTTTGGCTTTTGCTACAGTAATTAACTTTTAAACAGAGTATTTTTTTTTAAATATGGTCTACAAGTTAATTGTAGTACACGTTAAAAAACTAATATCTGTACCATAAAAAATCGCAAGCGAGTATCTCTCTTTCCGCAATCTCTGTCGCAAACAGCCAAAAAGCCATCAGCCGCAGCTAAAAGCTATCAGCCGCAGCCAAAAAGAACAAGCCCATAGAATTCTTAGGGTTGAAATGCAAATTTACCGTGAGCCACTCTGCATTGGATGGAGAGTAGACTAAGAACATCCATACCTACATGTAACTCACTTTTTTTTCATGAGACCACCACCATGGGTGCTTGCATTGTACGAGCCCTCCGGAACAGTGCTTCAGCAGCTTTGACCACCCTCAGCCATGCTCTCCTAAGCCGAGCAGTTACACGGCCTGCCTGACCTAAGTCCTAAGCCGGGACGTATGAAGCTCCAGCTCTGGCAGGGAGTGGTACGGTGTGGAGAGCAAAAACCTCATTCTATTGTCATCCAATAATTATTTGTGCCATGGCCACATTTCTCGTTTTTAGTTGGTATCGTAACAATATGGAACGACAATGACGACAAGTGATTTATCCCATTCCTCGCACGAAACACCCCAAAAACATGCAGGAGGCATGTGTACTCGAACCCTCAACATTGATAAATTAGTCGAAGCATGAATAATTGGTGTACCAGTATGCCAACTTCCGACTTGAAAGAAACCACGTTTTTCTTCAAATCACCTCTACGTCATAATTCCTTTGGGACTGTCTGTTGCATAGACAATTAATTTTTTTTCTTCACTCTTAACCACTTTTTCATCTATTAGATAAGCATCCTTCAATAACCATTTTTAAAAGAGAAGAATTAGTACTATACAAATTTAGATGATTGAGAGGTAAGAAAATTTCAGTCGATTGTGCAATAGCAAAACCGAATTCCTATCTGGCAACTGCATTTTCTTCAACGCACAGACTAGTATTATAAGTTTGATGTGGCTGCGGTTTATAGATTTTAGCCGAAAATTTTAAATTTTAGCTATTCGTGATAGAGATTACGGAGAGAGATACTCGTATACGATTTTAGCTAATACAAATGATGAGTTTTTAATGTGTACTATAATTAACTTATAGATTCTATTTAAAAAAATACTTTATTTAAAAATTAGATACCATAACAAACCCGATATCTATCCGTATAGCAGCAACTCTTCAACGCATCGACTGGTCAGCAGAGCTGAAAGCGTGGAAGCATTTTCCACGGTAAAAGCCAAGACGCCTGGTTTGAAATGCTAGCAACACTAGGAAATCGTCAGATTCGAGAGCTTCCGTTGCTTGCAATATTTAACTACGCCGTTGCTGACCAAGTGATCGGCCATGCAAGGGTACAAGCCGGCCAGGCAGTGAAACAATGGGCGTACGTAGTACGGGGCTACGCCATACTACAGGGTCAAGCAGGTGGTTCTCGCCTCCCTGTTTTTTTTTTTGCCGTACGGGTGGTCTAAACTGGACGGCTTTTCACTGAAATTTTTTTGCTTTTTAGCTCAAAATTTAAAAGTTTTTTACAAATAGATTTCTGAGAAAAAGATTTCCAAAAATGGACCCCCGATACGGCGTCAAAACACGGCACCATGGGTACATAGCACGGTACCAAAACACATGACGCCGAGGTACATGATTTAAATACAGTCACACTGTGGCTCCTACGTGGCATACACGGTGCCATAAGTTTTGGCGCCGTGCTATGTACCCACGGCGCTATGTGTTTTGGCGCCGTGTCGGAGGTTCATTTTTGAAAATCTTTTTTCTAAAGATCTATTTATAAAAAACTTTCAAATTCTAGGCTAAAAAGCAAAAATTGTACCTTTTCTCTTGGGCTCTGCAAGCAATTCGCCTTCTGTTCTACCTGATAGCCGTACGTGCCTCGATCGATCGAAGCATCTTTTTTTTTTGGGCTCACTTCTCTAACCAAACAAGAAGTAGTAAAAAGAAGCATGTTATCCCTTTTTCCCCCAATAAAGGAGAAATTGTAGTAGTACTTTGTTCTCAGTTCATGTACATTATGACTTTCGCTTAGTGAGTGTTGCAACAAAAAAAAATTGCAGCCAGAAATTGACTCTGAATTGTCTAGGAATAGCTCATGCCTAAATACCCAATTATTCGTCTTTTTCTCTGTTTCCCTTGTTTCTCCAAGTTTGACCATGTATACAAATAGCTTCCTGATGTAACCATGTAACGTGTGCAGAACACCAAGCGGGACCATTCTAGGTTCCTTCTCATCGAAGCTGATAATCATTTCAATGATTTGTTGAGTACAGAAATTAAATAGATTAAGTAGTACTGAAATTGACTCCAACTGTTTACGCACACTCCGGAATCACCATCAAGTGACTAGATTCGTCTAATTGTATCTCATCCTGCAAGCCATGTAATGTTCAAAGGGGGTGATCGTTTCGATTTTTTTCGGTTTCAGCTTCTAGTTTCAGCTTTTTTTTCACTATTCACTACACTATCCACTAACTCACTCTGAGTGTTTTTCACCAATTACATTGTTTTTTCAACCAAAAGCCAAAAGCCATCGCTACTCCGATCACCCCCAAAATATGTAGACGGCTGGGTATTAACGAAATAAAAAGTATTAAATCACTAATTACATACACACTGATTTGCTTATGGATACTGAATTTCCATCCATTAGTGTCACTTTCTTTTTTTTACAAGGATACAGAGTCATTGAGTCCCGTTCGTTTTGACGATGGTTTCTGATTTCTTGTTTTTTTATTTTTAGGGGTTTTTTTGCTTTTTTTCCTGTATTTCTTTGCATTATCCGTATGAGGCTAGCTAACATGTTTTTTATTTTTTTTAAATTTAATTACGCTAAATAAGCCACTTCAGCTACAATGAAAAAAGTATAAACCATTGTCATTCTGAACGCCCCCCTAAGTGTTTCTTGCACCAGCCAATCCCGACAAGCTTTTCCTACTAGACATGCTTCCATAGGGGAAAAAATTACATATGCTTTCATAGATACAAGTTTTTCCTAAGTTGATATATACATTTTTTTACTAAATATAGAAAAAAGATACATCTATGCCTTGTTTGAAACGTATAAAAATTTGTGAGTAGATTTTGCAAAACCCTAGGTTTTGAAGCAAAGGTAACACAAAACACCAGTTGTTACAATTTTTTTTTCAAGAAACCCAAGTTTTGAGGCAAAAGTTTCCAAAACCCCAAGTACACCATATGGCCATCCGTTTTGCTCCAAGATTTGTGCTGGATACTAGTATGTAATAAAAAATACATAGTATTTTCGAGTATGCACACAAAGATAGGCCCCGCACTACACCTATACGCCTCCCGTGTCGCTGGTGGGAGAGAGAGATAAGAGGGTGAGAGCGCGAGAGATGTATACGAGTGGTGTACTGCAGGACCCACCAATGTATGTATATACTCAAAAATATCATGTATTGGATGGCTCAAGTAGTATACTACTGGTGTTTTTCGAAACATTTTGCCTTAAAACATAGTTTTTTTAAAAAAAAACTGTAAAACCTGAGGTATTATGTTAACTTTGCTCCAAAATCTAAGGTTTCCTAAAATTTATTCAAAATTTTTTAGTTTTTTATAAGAATTATACTACTTTATACAAAATTTCTGTATGTCAAGTAGGTCAAGGTTCTTTTTCAAGACGTATTCTAAAATCGAAAGGAAAATGCAAGTGCATCTCCTTTAGCGAATGCAGGGAATCCATTCCTCTACTATAGTTGTGTTTGGCTTCACTTTGGTTTTAGTTTATCACTTTCTGTTACAATACTAGCTTTTAAATGATGTCTTTTTAAGATATGATCTATAAGTTGATTATAGTAGACATTGTACCGAATTCAAATATACCGACTAAAATCGTATACTATTGTTTCCCTCATCGTATTGTCTTTTACGAACAATCAGAATTTAAAAATCATAAATTAAAAAACACAATCCAAAAAAATCCACCCCATACCATCCTGTGTGCCAGCCGGCACTAATTTTCTCCTTTGTATAATCCCATTAGGATCGGTGCTAGCCTTAGCCTCACCCAAGTCAGCCATCAGCCGGTCAGCCCCTCCGCCAGCAGCACGGCTGCACCGAGAAGAGGAACAAGAAAGCCTACTCCGGCTGCCGAAAATCCATTTATAATTAGTCCAAACAGCAACAGATAGGGTGGGCGATCCGCCTTCTCCTCTCCCGTTTCCCGGCTCCCCGTCCTCTCGTCTCCTCCCACTCGGTCTCTCGAGTCAGACAAAAATCCTAGTCGCCGGTCTCGCCGGCCTTCTCAGACCCTCCCCCGCATTGCCCCGCCTCGCTATAAATACTCGCCGAACAAGCAGCCTGCAGCATCCACCCATCTCGGAGCAGAAGCAATCCAAGAAACCTAAAACCAGAAGGGCTTCTTGGCTTGTTAGGACGACGAGTTGTTGGAAGTCTTCTTGTTTTGTGCCGGTAAGAGTAAGATCCGACCTGATTTGTTAGATTCTCCCGAGGAAAATGCTTTCTCGTGGCGTCAGCTTCGAGGAATCGCCTCCGGGACTTCACATTTGCGGTTCTTGGTGATGTTTCTGATGTCAATGTTCCTCAATTAGGATTTGGGTTGTATAGTGCCAAGAAAGTGCCACTGCGACCGTGCTATTTGGTCTCAAGATTTGGGATTTTTATCTGTATTTAGTCCGATTTGCTACCAGTCTTAACATTCCGGTGTTTGCGTTCTTGCTCAGAGTCGCAGGGTCCGACCGGTGGAAGCTTCCTGCGATAAAGATTTGGCGCGTTGGGGGGCGTACTGAGATGGCATATGCGGTGTCCGACGAGCTGCTGGGCACCTTCGTGCCGATTGCGGTGTACTGGCTGTACTCGGGGCTGTACGTCGTGCTGGACGGGATGGGGATGGACGACTACCGGCTCCACCCCAAGGGGGAGGAGGCCAAGAACATCGTCTCCAAGTGGACGGTCGTCAAGGGCGTCCTCGTCCAGCAGGCATTCCAAATTGCCGTCTCGCTCCTCCTCTTCACGGTAACAATCCTCTCGAGATTATATCTTCTTGCCATGAAAAACGTGTAGTCGCAATATTACTGAATCTATGGTGGAATGTTTGGTTGTGTTCTGTTAGTTTCCTGTCAGGCTGTCCACTTACAAGTGGCGAGAAATATAAATCATCTATTGAAATAAATTTCTGCTCAAGATGGGTTTGGCAATTGCTGAATGCTGTCCACTTACAAGTGGTTTGACAAGACTTCATCACCACACATGACATAATGAACATTGAACAATTTTGAAACATAGCCTTTGGCAATTGCTGAATGAAGGTGGAATCAGCAAGTTCAGCCCATTCTTATCGAAGTGGCCTGCTGGTGGCATTTTTTTTGAGAGACGTGCTGGTGGCATTTTTAGTATGGAGTTAGTCTTGGGGCTAGTAGCAAACACATGTTGTGTTTACATGCTATTGGTATGAAGATAGAAAAGTCAGATTAATTAAGGACCATGAGTGTTGAGTGTTGTTTTTCTCTGTTGAACATGTCTAAACTCTTAAGCTTACTTGCTAACTAAACAGAGGTAGGGTGGTAGCGTACACATGGGGAACATTCTTATATTGAAGGTAGAAAAGTTGTTTCCAGTAATTGCAAGTTAACTGAGATTTCAAGATAGAAAGTTAGGGGTCATTGAAGTTTGAAACAGTATGCATCGAGTTCCAGTACCGCCACAGTATTTTCTCTTTGAACCAACTTTGGCTGTAATGCTGCTTCTGGATTTACCTGATGAAATTTAATATGCGACTACTGTCTTACGATCTGCAAATTTATCAAAATGCAGATCATTGGTGATGAAAGTGGTACCGTGAGGAAACAACCTCCTCCTTTGGTGATAGCATTGCAATTTATCATTGCAATGTTTGTTATGGACACATGGCAGTACTTCATGCACAGATACATGCACATCAACAAGTTCCTCTACAAGCACGTCCACTCCAAGCATCACACTCTTGTGGTCCCGTACGCCTTTGGAGCTCTTTACAACCATCCCCTTGAGGGCCTCATTCTGGACACCATCGGTGGTGCCCTCTCGTTCCTCATCTCCAGCATGACTCCTAGGACAGCCATATTCTTCTTCTCATTCGCAACCATCAAGACTGTCGATGATCACTGCGGTCTGTGGCTCCCTGGGAACATCCTCCATGTCTTCTTCAGCAACAACAGCGCTTACCATGACATTCACCACCAGCTCTACGGCAACAAGTACAACTTCTCGCAGCCATTCTTTGTCATGTGGGACAAAATCCTCGGAACATACATGCCATACACTCTTGAGAACCGCAAGGGAGGCGGCTTTGAGGCACGCCCAGTTAAACTCAACGAAGTAGAGCAGAGCAAGGCCGATTAGGCAGTGTGCTTTCTCCTGTTGCCCACTTGCCCAGTGCGCAATGCTCATGTTGTGGCACTGCCTGATTTTTCTAACTACATTTGTGTTCTGGAAGTCCTTTTCCTGTCCATATAGATTAAGCCTTTTGGAGGGATGCCATCTTGTACCAAGGTATAGCAAATAAAACAATGTGTTAAAGAATATCCACTCAGATTTGTTTCCTCTGGTGTGCCTGTGCCTCCATGCTGATGGACAAAGTGAGATGATATTATTAGCATTATATGCAGTAGTGCGTTGGCCGTCACATTCGTAAAGCTTTCCTTTGCTGTCCTGGACATGGCCTTGCTGAATGCTGATGCTTTGGCATTTTTAGATTTTAAAAGGAGCAGTGAGCTGTTCTTATGGCCCAGGCTGTCGGATGGCCAGCCTGAAAAAACGTGGCTCTCCTTGACTGCAGGCCATTTGGCAAATGTCCTGTCGTGGTTTGAATATGTAAATTTAAACTTTATATATACTGTATTAGTCTAGAATTACACTAATGCACACAGTGTAAACATATATAAAATATCGATCATATACAAAATTAATAAAGAAACAAACTCAAATATCAATAATATTCATTGGGATCTTATGGCCCAACTTACAAATAATAGCCTAAAGAGCTTAGAAATTAGCAGTGAAAAACAGAAATAAGTATAGTAGCTATTCGATATGCCCATATGCAACCGACTTAGGAGTGAAATCATAATTCGTGAAGTCGTCGAAATATCTTCCTTTTGCGACCTCCTGCTGATATGGTTCCTCCTCAACTGAGCAACAAAAAACATAAAGCTGTGAGTACATTGATACTCAGCAAATCATTTGTAACAAAGATGCAGTATAATATACAAGGCTTATCAACGGATGGATAAAAGTTTACTTTGCAAAAGACAATCTTTAAAGTAAATACAATAAATAGATTGAAAACGAACTTTAAAGAAAAATAATATTAAATAAATAATCAAAAAATTTAATAAACCATATTAAACTATTCGTGAACTAACCATTCACGAATTTAATTACCAGTGAACCAACCATTCGCTTTTCCAAAGTTATCCCAATCAAGTTTTATGAAATATCTATCCTTCATGTGAAATCATCAAGTATTATCTATAACTGGAGACATGACTATTTAAATAGTTTTACATGCTGCAGAAGTTGTACAACTTTATCTACACGATGTGATCATCCACACGTTAAAGAAAATTATAACAAAACTTTTACAATGCTTAACCTTAACTCAATTTCGTCCGCTAAGATTTCGCATCACACTCCCTCTGGCGCCTCATGAAAATCAGCATCCATATTCATCATATTCGCGAAATTGAAATTATAATATCATAAATTAATCAGTCGAGTCTATCACATAATAGATATGTGGTTGCATGATAAGATTCGGATCAATGGTTCACAAAGTTAAGTCCTTAGATATGTGGTTGCTCGGTAAGACTCAGATCAATGATGCACAAAATTTAGTCCTAGATATTACCTAAGCGAGACTTTCACATCTCTCGAAATAAATCCACACTTCTCCTTTTACTGCGTGATCACTCGTCCAAGTAAAAAAAACAAAGTTTGTATAACTAATACCAATGACACACCAATATCATGGCATTTAAATTTTATAATTGTGGCTACAACTATGATTTAATATCTCATTAAGTCAAAATTAATTTAGTGATCACATGTGATGATAAGCCCAATGAGACAATAAGCATGGCTAAACATATTAAATATATAACCCATGTGATAACTAGTATTACGTCACTACACAATTTTCCATCCTATTGTGACATCGGAATCATGACATTCAAATTATTAAGTGAGAGATTAATCAATTAGGGTAATAACTACTAAGTACAAGGGTTTCTAACAAAATAGCAATGCATGGTAATTTAAAATAAAATAGTAAATAAATAGATTAAAAACTAAGTTCAACGTGATTAAAGGATATGACTTACCGTGGCCTGACTCAGTTAATTGCTCTTGATCTTTAAATCTTACTTCAGCTTCGTCGAAAACGCGATCTAACGAAAGATAAAGCAAAATGAAGTATAAAATAAATTAAAATAAAATTTAAGTAAACTCCAAAAACTTTAAAACCAACAGATAAAACTCAATTTTAGATGAATTTAGAAGAAAGAACGGGGTCAATCAGAATTAGGACGGAGGAAAACGGGCTCTCGAAAAATTTAATCCTAAGGAAAAATAAAAAGAGGATTTACTGGAATTATTTTTGTAAAGAAAATCATATTTATGACGTCAACATCTATTTTTATTTTTCGGTCAAAATATTTTTCTAAAGAAAACTGGGATTTATGACATCATCTACTGACGTGGTGGCTGACTGGGCTTCTAAAGCTGACGTGACTGACACATGGTTGAAAGTTGGCAAGGTAGGGCTGATGTGGTAGGGTGACATAAACTGACATGTGGATGCTGACGTGGCACGCTGATGTGGCACATGGGATGGCTCGGGAGTTGACATGGCATATACGTGTTATGACACGTGCCGACATGTTGGATTAGGGTTGAGCTGGCTAGTTGCATGGCAGTGTTGACAAGGCTCGGTCTACGACACAGTGTATCTGACATGCGAGCCCCGGCTGTTAGTGGAATAGTGCACGGTGGACTAGGTCTACACAGAAAGTTGAAGCGACGTGAGGTGCGATACGGGGTGACGTGGCCAGCGTGCGAACTGAGGTGGCCTTTCAAGTGGCCGAACGATTGCATGGTGAGGCGGTGGGGCATGAGAACCGAGGAGCGATCGCGGCGGGGCTGTGCGGCGAACGACGGTTGGAAGGGAGGTGGTGATGGCGTCTCGGTGACTCAGTGGTGGCGACTAAACGATATCATCAGAGACAAGGCTGGCCAACAGAGAGGAACAGTGGAGCGGCGGACGAACCGGAGGAAGATAGCGGTGGTGGCGAACTTCGGCAAGACGGCGAAGACAGGTGGCTTGATGGCTCAACCCATTATTTTAGGATTTTTGAGGGTTTTTCTATTTCAGAAATTCAAATAACATCAAATGAACTCTAGAAAATGGCAAATAAAATCAGAAAATTCCTTGAGACACAAAGAGCCCAAATAAAATATTTTCAGTAAATATTAATATTTATTTTAGTCATATTAAAATTTTTTAATTTATAAAATTCTATTTAAGTTTGTATTAAATCCAGAAAAATCTAAATAGTGTATTTTTTTAAAAGTTTCAAATAAACTATGAAAAATAGGATGTTACATGCCCACAGAAAGAGCACACTGAACGATAAGTTTCTAGTGTGGTCTGTTGGGTTTACATCTGAAGAACTGGAGGGCATTTGTATACTGATGAGTGGAGCCTGTACCTCGTGCTATTTCTGATGTAGACTGTCATATGGCATTTTTGTGGACCCATTTAATTGTCTTTAGCTTCGTCAGGTTGCAATGGGGGAGCCAGAAATTTTACCCTGGAGGTCAATTTTCATTGCACTAAAATATGGTTTATTTTAGTGATTCTCTGAATAACATGCGCGCTGTTCTGTTACAGTATGAATATTCTGCGGGGGAGATCCTTTAACATGCTCTATTAAGTACTTGTCTCAGCCCTTCTGCTGCTTGCAACATGGTAATATGGGCAGTCAGTGGAAGATAAGTCACTTGTGCATTAAACATCTGAAAATTATCACGAGCATGTTTACCCAAGAGAAGCGAAAGATAAGGATGGCAGTTGTCACTCCCATCTCGAGACCATTCCAAAGGCAAGTTCTCATGTGACACGGTCACGCGTGGTACATCAGTACCGCTGATTGAGTGGTACAGTGCCTTCGAGGCCACATGCTTCACGCAACCATGCTTGTGCAGAGGTGAGCCGTATCCCGTGGCGAAATCTAGACGTTTTTGGTACTATTAGTATACAAAAATTCCAAATTTAACCCTCTTCGTAAAAAAATTCTAAATCTAGCCCCACAAGACGACTCACGGCGAGCGACACGTGGCGGAGTCGTGCGATGCCGGACGATCGCGACGACTCGCCAGAGGCGACACGCGTGGCGAGTCGCCCATGTGTCGCTTCGGTGAGTCGTGCGGTCCGGCATCGCGACGACCGCCACGCGTGTCGCCTCCCGCGAGTCGTGCGGTCGTCCGCCGCACGACTCCGCCACGTGTCGCTTCCTGGTGAGTCGTGCGGTAGGGAGGGGGGCTAGATTTGGAATTTTTTTTATTAAAAAAGCTAAAATTGGAATTTTTGTGCGCAACGATACCAAAATAGTCCAGATTTCTCCCGTGGCTGCCATGAAACAGACGGCTTCGTTCAATGGCATGCACTACCAAAACAAGCTGGCGATTTTGTCCATGCGCGTTTGTTTGAGCACCCGTGTTCTCTCTCTTCAGAGAAATGTTTCATCTTATCAGGCCGCGAAATCTTTTCCCTGAATTTGGCCTAGAATCGAGTAATTGGAATTAGGCCCAACCAATTTCAGCTGTTTGGATGTCCATTAGATATGGAATTGGAATTTGGGACCAATTCATCCTGGATTTGTGGACAACCGCTGCCTGAGGCTTGCCCACGATTCAGAGGGGTAACGCTGAGAAGCCATTGGAATCCAGTCAATCGACTCATTCGACGAAGCCTTCCTTCCCCTCCCGCTCATTCGCTTCTGTTCCTCCCCTCGTCGTCTCCGGCGAAGTTCCGTCGGTCGCTCCGGCCGCCGTCCGGCAAGGCCCTGACCGCCCTATGGCAAGGCTCCTCCTGGCTTTTAAGTTCTTGAATCTAGAGTCATCTGGATCCGATCGTCTTCTCCGGCACCGCTCGTCACGGAATCTTCTTCCCCGTCGCCGGCGCCTCCATCTCTTTTTCTTCCTCGTCCCGACATCCAGAAAATCGCTAGATCCAAGAGCCCATGGCCCGTATAAGAGTTGGAGGACAGTACAGTCCTGTTACATATTGATCGTGATCCATAGACATACGCAGGCTGCGACGAGGCCCAATTCTGACCTTACTCTTTTGCCCTGAGGTTGATAGGTTTTGGGTGTGGCTAATTACCTTTTTTTTGTGCTTTTCGAGAAATAGTAGATGATAGAGATGTGAATGATACACATGATATTAAATTAGAGAAGCTGTTTAAAGAAGTAATTTTGATAAGTTGCTTGAAAAAATCACTCCGTTTATTTTAGTTTCTAGAGAAGCCAAAGACAAAAATCATAAAAAAAAAGCCAAAAAGCAATGCCTTTGTCTTCCAGATAGGGGTAAAAAGTGATACGAATTATCCGTACTATCCAGTTACCGTATTCGATAGGATGTGAATATGATATAGATTTCCTATCCAATTAACAATTTTTATACTATTTGTATTCGTATTCCAATTCGCATAAGAAATATGTATGCAAATATGGTATAGACTTTTACCATCTAAAATGTTATTTTATCCGGACTATCCATATACGTATTTGTATATGATAGAGCAATATGCATGTTTTATTACAATATATTACTAATTCAACGGACATGTTTTTTAATTGAACGTGAATTCGTATTTCTTTAGGTGAAGTAAATGAATCATAATAATTAAGCGTGATTATATGAGAATAAAATATCATTAGTGTCTTCATACTATATAAATTATGAAGATATCTAGATCCGACCGAATTGAGTAAATATTCGATTTGAATTCGTATTCGTTACAATATTCGATTTATATTCAAGAATATTCGGATTCATATTCGTATTCGTTCACAAATATGAATACAAATGTGATTTAGGTACTATTCGATCCGTTTTCACTCCTACTTCTAGATGATCCACGAGCCAAGTAGTGATCAGGCCGAGGCGTCCTGTCGCCGGTGGTGGTCGATGCCGGCCGCTGATCGGATCCGATCGACCCCGCCGTTGCGTGATCTCTCAACAATCAGTTCACTTTCAATCAGTTTGTAAATCTTTTGCAAAGATGAATTGAAACAACCGAAAATTTTAAAACTTGATTTTTTTTTGCTGTTAATCTTCAGTTTCTTCTCCTAATCCCTCTCTAAACCTCCCTTAATCCCTTCCCTTTCGGTTCCTGCTCCTCCCTCCCGTTGGCGCCAGCCCAAGAGCCACCTTCTCCCTCCCTCGCCGTACCCACTTGCCGCCTCCCCCGCGTCAACGTCTGCCAGGGGCCCCACCTCCGCGTCCGCGCTCCAATCGCCCTCGCTCCTCCCTCGCGTC
Source organism: Melocanna baccifera (assembly GCA_036346265.1). Classification (NCBI taxonomy): domain Eukaryota; kingdom Viridiplantae; phylum Streptophyta; class Magnoliopsida; order Poales; family Poaceae; genus Melocanna; species Melocanna baccifera. The sequence continues at coordinate 4,745,775 of CM070691.1, read as the reverse complement.
CGGTAGTGCGGCGCCTCCTCGCTCGACGCCTCCGGACCGGTTCTTCGCCATCACTACTTCTCGAAGCTTCCTCCCGCCAATCCCTCGAGTCAACGCCCGCCAACCCGGCATGGTCGCCTCACCTCCAAGAAAAGTCCTCGGCATTCAATGCCGTGCGCTATGGTCGCCCATGCCCTAGCGCAGCTCCCCACCTCCTCGAGCTATTAGAGCCCGATTGCTTCCACCAAGGACACCTACCACCCCTTCTCCTCCCCGAGCAAGCAATCGAGGCCCCATCGCCCCTAGCCCCGTCGCCACCCCTCCCGAACCGGTGAGCCCCAAGTCGATCTCCCTCCTCTCAACAAAGAGCCAAATTCATTTCAGCCCAAGCCCCCCCATAACCTCCCCTCCCCTTTGCCCAACGCACCTTGGCATTTGCGCTCGCCGGTTGGCCCCGCAGCGTGGATCCTTCCTTTGGCCGTCGCAGCCGCCGCGCCGTCTCTCCTCCTCCCGAGCCCTTGCTTTCCCGAGCCGAGGCCGAGCTCCTCCTCCCGGAGCCCCCACGCCGGTCCGGGCTGTGGGGGCCTCCCAGCCAGAACGCGGTGGCTCGCGCCTCTTTTCCCTCCGCCGCCCCCGAGCGAGAGGGAGAAGAGAGACCCCCCCTCGCGACCGCCTCCTTCTACCCGCTCGCTCCTCATCGCCACCGCCCGCTGGCGCCACGCGTCGCCCATCGGCTGGGGTGAGGCGCGAGCGCTGCTGCCTTCTCTTCGCGCAGCGTCTTTGGCCGAGGCCGCGTGGCCCATTTTTCCCGGCGCGTAGGCCGCTTGTAAGCAAGAGGCCGGGCGATTCGCTCACAATTTTCCTGATTTTTATTCATTTCCAGAAATCAGAAAAATCCAAATAAATTCCAGAAAATTTCAGAAAATCCCAAAAATCACCAAAATATGCCACCTTGCACATTTTAATCCCCTGAACCCATTTTTGACCTCCATTCCTCCAAATTCATCCTAAAAAATTCTAAAATCTCCTTTTGTGTATTTGAGCTTTTCTTTTCTTAAATAAAATGTTTCCTTTTATTTCTTTTAATTTATTTCTGTTTTCGTGTTTTTGCGCTAGTGTCGGGATTCCTAAGCTTGGTGCAAGGCTAGGAACCAGGAGTTGCTACGTTCGAGATCGCCAAATCGTTCGGTTTAACGGCAAGTTACAAATTTTGATCATGTTGAAGTCCTATGCCATTTAAATTATGTATTTATGGTATTTGCATTATTGTTAGTTATGAAATGTTAGCTTGCGTAAAATAAAATATTTAGAATGACATGGTATTTAGATATTTCCTACCACCGACAAATGCCCTGTTAAATTGATGCCATGCCTTGTTAGCCCTAGAGATAATTGTATAATTATAGAAATAATTGTAGACTATATGCTTTTTGAGCAAATTCTTTACACTACTAAGGTTGTGGCCGTGGGCCGGTAGATTTGGAAAACCCAAGCTAGGGTAGGGTGGTATGGGACACCGTACCTAGAATGGTTGTACTTGGCATGTGCGATTTGGGGTAAGGGTGTGTGGGAAACCACGAGGCAGTCGCCACCGCTTTACCATAAGTTTGTGCAGTGTAGGGTAAGGGTGTTGTGGGACATCGCGAGACGATCTTCGCCCACCGCTTTACCTGAAGTTGGAGGTTGCGGACCTCAAGGAAATATAAGGATTAGACCCTTATGCCGAGCAAATGACATAGTAACCGCTCGACCACAGGTGTTGATTTGTCAACCCTGGTTTAGTACCGCTCAACTCGAGCAGAGTGCGACTTGAGAGTCGATGCGGGTTGCGGACCACGCCAAGAGTTGAGCAATAAACAACCCGGTTCCTTAACTCACCATGAGGTTAAGGTTGCGTGTGGGTAAAGTTGGGCAACTCAGAGTCAAATAAATGGTATTCGAATCGCCGTGCTCCGGTTAATGGAGTTGTGTCACTTGGGTGATTCCAGTTGCGAAGCTTAAGTAGTTTTTACCAGTGTTTTAACCGGACTAGTTGGTTAATTAACTTTTCGTGAAAACCCCCCTAATCTTAAGGAGTAGTTGTCGTTTCTTGAACTTCTAAAAGTGTTTACAAATAAAACTGCATCCACATAAATTAATAAACCAGTATACTACCTTCATTTGGAATTCCGTGCATGTAGTAAATTGGGATTTTCCATTGTGACTTGCTGAGTACGGTTGGTTGTACTTAAACTTGCTATATTACCCCACCCAGATACCAGAAGAAGCAACTGCAGTTCAAGTGTCCGTGTTAGGGTTGCGACCGCACCCAGGCGTCCCTGTGGGTGTGTTCTTCGGTTCTTCTGATTGTAAGTTACCATTCGGGCTTGGACGCCCATAAAAATGCTAAAACTGACCGTTAGGTCTTATCTTTGTCAAACTAACCCCTTTTAAATATTCGTAAGCAGGCTCGATGCTACCTCTGTCCGTAACAGACACCTGGCTGCTTGCGGATGTCGACGCCTCTGTTCCCAAAAGCGGGCGTTACGAGATGGTATCGAGCAAGGCTTGGTATGAGGTTGTAACCCTAGGCGTAAGTCTGGTTATGATAGGAATCCGATTTTATAAACCCTAATTTCAAATACAAAAGAATTTCAAAAACCATAAGTATTATTGCTGTCTCGTCTTTCCCATTTCTATCTTATCTCTCTTAGACATGCATTGAAAGGTTTCCCTTTTGAGTTTGTTGAAAATATCAAAAACACGTATAGACGTGTAGACTAATTTCTTGCTGTAGGTATTGACCCAATGGAACGAAAACTAACTTTAGTCGAAGATATTAAGGATGGTGTTGCGAAGAATAGTGCGACTACCCTGACCAAGGCTTTTCCTTTCGAAAAGTTGTAAGGTCACCGTTCGAGTGATTAGAAGACAGTACCCGTTGATTTTCTGATGCAACGGGAAAAGACCATTTAAATTAGTCGAATCTTTCTGGTTGTATTAATAGCCAAATTGCACTACTAGCCAGTTAGGCTGTTATATAAGCAATTTGTGCAAAACTAATTTGTGATTTAAATAGGATTATGTTAAAAAGCTTTCCGCTCCTGCCCCATTTCATCTCGGACCTTAACCTCATTCGTCTATCTTATCCTTCCCTTACCTATCAGATTCAAATCCTACTCTACTCGTTGCTCGCTTTCTTTTACTCTCACCCCAGTTCATTCTTACTTTCCCTTGCTAAGCCCAAAAATGTTGTAGACTGATTCCTAAAAGATTCGGTTACCATAAAGCACTACTGACAAATGAAAGTTTTGGCAGCACAATAGATGACGAAGGGAAGTCCGAAAAGACAATTCAGTATGATGGAAGTCTTAGCCACCATGATGAGAGATCAGATCAGATACCACCAAGAACAGATCAAGATGTTGGAGCAACAAACAAATATGTTAGAACAGTTGGCTACTACAACAAGGTCACCAGAAGGATCAACGACAGCCTCAGAGACAACCGTGTTCAAGTTTGCAACATTCCTGAAGACTCAACCACCTCAATTCTCATCAGCAACGGAACTACTAAGTGCAGATAATTGGTTACAAGAAATTGAAAAGAGGACGGACGCCATCCAATGTACAGATAAGGAGAAAGTTTCATTTGCCGCGTATCAGCTAACAGGACCAGCCATTAATTGGTGGAATACTACTCAGTGGATGTACTCAGATAAAAATGATATCACGTGGAAAGAGTTTGTGAAGCAGTTTCGTAAGACCCACATCCCTTCTAAAGTAGTCCAAGGAAAACATCAAGAATTCCTTCTCCTTCGACAAGGAAAGAAATCTATTATGGAGTATTTGCAACAATTTTATCATCTCTCACAGTATGCTCTAGAAAATGTTAGCACCGAAGCCAAAAGGATGGAACACTTTGTAAAGGGTCTACAATCAAATGTGAAACGCCATATCAAGACCACCAACTTTCCAGATTTACAGACTCTAGTCGATCGAGCTCTTCGGATAGAAGAAGTGCTTAGATATGTGAAAGCTCATAAAAGGGATGAACCGCTGACTCCAGGCGATGTAATTTGTTTTCACTGCCAACAGAACGGACATTATCGTGACCAATGTCCAACGAGGTCCTTGGCCAAAATGCAAGCAAGAGCACAGGCATCAACGTCAACTCAACCATCAATGGAGAAAGACACCACTGTTAAGAAAGCAAGAATGGAAGGAGTAATCAAGCACTAAAGGATGACATGGAGTTGTCGCATGTCTCCATTATGGAACATGCTTGGTACTACTTTTGTATAAGCAGGTTTTCGAGTAATGTACTTGAAAACTAAGATAGGTAGAAAAGACTATGGGAGTACGTGCAAGCTGGTTGTATAAAGATGTATGGAATAAAAGGTTTGTGTTGTGCTGAAATCAATCGCAGTAAGTCCAACTCCTAACATCAAGTTGCACTGAGAACATGCCGAGAAAGAGGTTTTAAATGGCTACATACAAGGAATTGACTCTAACATAAGTCAACATTCAGTCTTATGTAGGAGGCCGAAACGTTGTAACAGAAATGTGGTGAGACCATGACTCACAGGACCTTGGTACAAAATGAACCTAACACATCATACAGAATATTGGCATTTGAAGCGATCTATGAAGGTTCAGTAGAACACACCAGTCAATTCATACGAAAAGATAATGAGACAAGTTATATAACAAGGATGATATACAGAATGTGGACCTAGGTTCTTGATGTCACCCAGAAAGACCAAATGCTAGGATAGGTACATTGAGGCAAAAAAAAAGATGACTTTGTGGTATAAGAGTCATGGATTAGTTGATGAGATCTGTACTTATTCTATAAAGTCTCTGAATTAAAGGTATTATAAATTTTGGTCCAAAGAAGGGTACAAAAGGGATCATAAAAATATTAATACCGGAAAGGAACTATGAGAGTTCAGTGGAACATACAAGGTAAATTATACAAAAGATAGTAAGGCAAGTTGTACGACAAGAATGATGCAGGAACAGTGATGTAGATTTCAGCAGCTATTACAGAGCCTAAAAGTTATAGCAAATATATTGAGTCAGAAGACATATCCTGAATAAAGGTATAAGTAGAGTGGACTCGGGTGCAGTAAAGGAAGTACTCCAGGATATATACAGAAGATAGTATCTGATATATATACATCGGAGAGGTATACCAGAAAATAACGGTAAGTCATCAGAGTCTATCAAGATTGTTGCAAACCTTACCAATTTTTTTTTTTAAAAAAAAAAATGAAGAGAAGAAGACATTGATGAAGATTTCCCTACGGACTTCCAAAAAGTGCAAAAGAACATGAAACCGAAAAAGGGGCATAGACTGAGTAACTAAAACAACACATTCTCCATCAGTCGAGCAAGCCACGATGAAGTCAACAAGACTCTACTCGATTAAGACTATAGTGTTGCATGGATTTCAAAGGAGACCGTTTTGGCTCAAAAGCAAAAGTCACCTACGTTCGGAAGAAGACACTACGAAGACACAAGGACTTGGATGCAGTTCAGAAGAGAGACATTAGCAAACCCGCCAGTCAACAAATACAACACAAAGGCTAGTTCGTATGTTAAACAAGGCTAAAGGAAAGGAATCAGACTATAACAAGATTTTATTTTTACCCTATTCTTTAATCTGGGTGAATCTCGAGGACGAGATTCTTTTTAAGTGGGGTAGATTGAAACAACCGAAAATTTTAAAACTTGATTTTTTTTGCTGTTAATCTTCAGTTTCTTCTCCTAATCCCTCTCTAAACCTCCCTTAATCCCTTCCCTTTCGGTTCCTGCTCCTCCCTCCCGTTGGCGCCAGCCCAAGAGCCACCTTCTCCCTCCCTCGCCGTACCCACTTGCCGCCTCCCCCGCGTCAACGTCTGCCAGGGGCCCCACCTCCGCGTCCGCGCTCCAATCGCCCTCGCTCCTCCCTCGCGTCCGGTAGTGCGCGCCCTCCCCGCTCGACGCCCCCTCCGGACCGGTTCTTCGCCATCACTACTTCTCGAAGCTTCCCTCCCCGCCAATCCCCTGGAGTCAACGCCCACCAACCCGGCATGGTCGCCCTCACCTCCAAGAAAAGTCCCCTCGGCATTCAATGCCGTGCGCTATGGCTGCCCATGCCCTAGCGCAGCTCCCCACCTCCTCGAGCTATTAGAGCCCGATTGCTTCCACCAGTGGACACCTACCACCCCCTTCTCCCTCCCCGAGCAAGCAATCGAGGCCCCATCGCCCCTAGCCCCGTCGCCACCCCCTCCCCGAACCGGTGAGCCCCGAGCCGATCTCCCCCTCCTCTCAACAGCAGTCAAATTCATTTCAGCCCAAGCCCCCCCATAACCTCCCCTCCCCTTTGCCCAACGCACCTTGGCATTTGCGCTCGCCGGTTGGCCCCGCAGCGTGGATCCTTCCTTTGGCCGTCGCAGCCGCCGCCGTCGTCTCCCTCCTCCCGGAGCCCCTTGCTTTCCCGGAGCCGAGGCCGAGCTCCTCCCTCCCCGGAGCCTCCCCCACGCCGGTCTGGCCGTGGGGGCCTCCCCGCGGCCGTAACGCGGTGGCTCGCGCCCCCTCTTTTTCCCTCCGGCCGCCGCCCCGAGCGAGAGGGAGAAGAGAGACCCCCCCTCGCGACCGCCTCCTTCTACCCGCCCGCTCCTCATCGCCACCGCCCGCTGGCGCCACGCGTCGCCCATCGGCTGGGGTGAGGCGCGAGCGCTGCCCCTCGACGCACAGCGTCTTGGCCGAGCCGCGTGGCCCATTTTTCCCCGGGCCGCGTAGGCCGCACTGTAGCAAGAGGCCGGGCCGGTTACTGTTCACAATTTTCCTGATTTTTTATTCATTTCCAGAAATCAGAAAAATCCAAATAAATTCCAGAAAATTTCAGAAAATTCCAAAAATCACCAAAATGTACCACCTTGCACATTTTAATCCCCTGAACCCATTTTTGACCTCCATTCCTCCAAATTCATCCCAGAAAAATTCTAAAAATCTCCTTTTGTGTATTTGAGCTTTTCTTTTTCTTAAATAAAATGTTTCCTTTTATTTCTTTTAATTTATTTCTGTTTTCTCGTGTTTTTGCGCTAGTGTCGGGGATTCCGGAAGCTTCGGTGCAAGGCTAGGAACCAGGAGTTGCTACGTTCGAGATCGCCGAAATCGTTCAGTTTAACGGCAAGTTACAAATTTTGATCATGTTGAAGTCCTATGCCATTTAAATTATGTATTTATGGTATTTGCATTATTGTTAGTTATGAAATGTTAGCTTGCGTAAAATAAAATATTTAGAATGACATGGTATTTAGATATTTCCTACCACCGACAAATGCCCTGTTAAATTGATGCCATGCCTTGTTAGCCCTAGAGATAATTGTATAATTATAGAAATAATTGTAGACTATATGCTTTTTGAGCAAATTCTTTACACTACTAAGGTTGTGGCCGTGGGCCGGTAGATTTGGAAAACCCAAGCTAGGGTAGGGTGGTATGGGACACCGTACCCTAGAATGGTTGTACTGGCATGTGCAGTTTGGGGTAAGGGTGTGTGGGAAACCACGAGACGGTCTACGCCCACCGCTTTACCATAAGTTTGTGCAGTGTAGGGTAAGGGTGTTGTGGGACATCGCGAGACGATCTTCGCCCACCGCTTTACCTGAAGTTGGAGGTTGCGGACCTCAAGGAAATATAAGGATTAGACCCTTATGCCGAGCAAATGACATAGTAACCGCTCGACCACAAGTGTTGATTTGTCAACCCTGGTTTAGTACCTGCTCAACTCAGGCAGAGTGCGACTTGAGAGTCAGTGCGGGTTGCGGACCCTGGGCCAAGAGTTGAGCAGCGAAACAACCCGGTTCCTTAACTCAGTCATGAGGGTTAAGGTTGCGTGTGGGTAAAGTTGGGCAACTCTGTAGAGTCAAATAAATGGTATTCGAATACGCCGTGCTCCCGGTTAATGGAGTTGTGTCACTTGGGTGATTCCAGTTGCGAAGCTTAAGTAGTTTTTACCAGTGTTTTAACCGGACTAGTTGGTTAATTAACTTTTCGTGAAAACCCCCCTAATCTTAAGGAGTAGTTGTCGTTTCTTGAACTTCTAAAAGTGTTTACAAATAAAACTGCATCCACATAAATTAATAAACCAGTATACTACCTTCATTTGGAATTCCGTGCATGTAGTAAATTGGGATTTTCCATTGTGACTTGCTGAGTACGGTTGGTTGTACTCAAACTTGCTATATTACCCCACCCAGATACCAGAAGAAGCAACTGCAGTTCAAGTGTCCGTGTTAGGGTTGCGACCGCACCCAGCGTCCCCAGGGTGTGTTCTTCGGTTCTTCTGATTGTAAGTTACCATTCGGGCTTGGACGCCCATAAAAATGCTAAAACTGACCGTTAGGTCTTATCTTTGTCAAACTAACCCCTTTTAAATATTCGTATGCAGGCTCGATGCTACCTCTGTCCGTAACAGGACACCTGGGCTGTTGCGGGATGTACGACGCTCCTGTTCCCAAAAACGGGGGCGTTACATGAATCATTTCTGTTTGTCACACACGCTTGGATGCATTTATGCATGCTCAAATTTGGTGTAGCTAGATCTCGATCGTTGAAGAGGGGTCTCCCAGTTAGTTGATTGCTTTGCACGATGCTGTCTAAATCATTCGTTGTACGTACTAGTCTTTCTTTCTTCCGCGAGCCCATCATCTTGTTGCCACCTTAATTACCAAGACAATTGACGTGAGTCTGCATGATTTAGATCACTTATTTTTTGGAAGAGGATATAAAAAAATCCGTTGGATAAAATCTAACATTCTATATTCAAAGCAGTTATTTTAGAATGGCCATTTTGAGGACAGAGATGACCATGTATCGTCGGTGCATGAAACGTAAATCATGGCATGGGCTCGATCGAGGCAGCAAGCAGGGAAAAAAGCGCGCGCGCGGCAGCATCGATCAGAGCTAGCGACAGGGGAGGATGAAAGCTGAAGCGCAAATAGCCCTTCATGAAAGAGCACTGTAGCCCTCCTGTAGAGAGAGAGAGAGGAAAAAAATTATCGCATGCACTCAAAGGGAGTAGAGCAGGAGTAATACGCGAATTTTAGACACAAATAACACTGTAGACTATCTAAATTCCAGATGTAGCCCTCAAACGTCGAAATTTCTGTTTCTAGCCCCCTCCCGACAACACGATTCACCCGACGGCGACGCGTGGCAATCGTGCGGTCGAGGCGCCGCGACACCGAGTCGTGCGGTCCCCGACCGCACGACTCATCGAGAGCCGAGTCGTGCGGTCGCCGACCGCACGACTCATCGTGAGCGAGCGAATCGTGCGGTCGCCGACCGCATGACCACTGTAGCAACAGTGCACAGGAGGGTGTAATCATGTGGTGGCCGACCGCACGACCTGGCTTCAGTCACGTCGCCACGCCGAAAGCCCGGATTCCTGCGCGTGGTGCTGCTGGGTTTTTCTTTTTCGCTAGTTCGTGTCAAGCTCCCATGCTCTCAAACCGGCCCCTACTTCATTCTTTGCATGTGAGCGCTATGTTGACTGAGGATAAAAGGAAGCACTGCCTGCGTTTGGCCTTCACTGATATTTCATTTGCAAGCGTAGACAGAGAAGCAGCAAGAGAGCGAGCGAGCGAGTGAAGGAAAAAAGAACGGCCAACACGACATTTGGAGTAATTTTCAGTGGGATATGAAGTTTTCGCAATTGTGAAAGTTGTAGATCGTCTCGTGAGCTTCAAGAAAAGGTAAATATCATCTCCATGCGTCTATAATGTTATTGTATTGATTAGTCTGTAATTAGCGTAAACGTTATTTACGGAGTTCCTGCATGTCATTTTTTTGATAAAATGTTAGTAGTTGTAGTGTATTGTATTTTATATTTTATGTGAAGAAATTCTGTATTGCTGTTGCTGTTGTAGTGAGTTTAGATGTTGTAAGTGTTAGAACAAGTATTAATAGAAATTTTATGTTCAGATTTATTAATTAAATTACATGTACAAATTACAGGATAGAAGCCTTTCAAAAGGCATATTTTTGGAGTAATTTTCACTGGGATCTGAAGTTTTTACAATTGTGAAAGTTGTAGATCGTCTCGTGTGCTTCAAGAAAAGGTAAATATCATCTCCATGCGTCTATAATGTTATTGTATTGATTAGCCTGTAATTAGCGTAAACGTTATTTACGGAGTTCGTGCATGTCATTTTTTGATAAAATGTTTGTAGTTGTAACTGAAAGAGAAAAAGGTTGATGTCTCATGTCTTTGATGGTCCAACAAATTTCCCTAGTCCCCCATTGTACTTGTTGCATTCTATCATGTGCCGTAACAACTTTTTGTATTCATGTTTGCTAATTCTTGTAGCCGAAATCACTGAAGTGAGTAACACTATAGCGTACATGTTAGATGGTGATGTTCATGTTTATTTTTATTTTCTAATTAGGAGAATAGATAGTACAATAGAAAAATAATAATAGAAATTATGCTACATGCATGGACTCCTCCGTGGTAGGCGTGGAGATAGTACAATGTATGATTAAACATGTTTAGTACAATGTATGGATTAAACATGTATAGATACCTGAAAACACGTAGTAGTACAATGTTTATCTATGCATGTGGTTTATACGCATGCTTAATGATAGAAATTATGTATGGATTAAACATGTTTAAACATGTATGGATAGTACAATGTAGTAGTACAATAATAGAAACCACGTAGTAGTAGTACAATGTATGGATTAAACATGTTAGATAGTACAACAGAAGAATAATAATAGAAATTAGGAGAGAAATTTGAAAAAATTGTAATTTATTTTTCACGGAAGTAAGATTCGTAAATTAGATAATTGGAAAAAAATGTACATTACATTACTAATTTGATTTATATAGAAATTTGTTAGCGCACTCCATGAAAAATACACTTTTGATTTATAAAAAGTACACTTGTTGTATGATATATATACTAAGAGAGTTCAGTATGGACTTATGTTACGTACGCCATGGGTGACATCCAAGACTTGTTTGTGTTCTACGGAAGTGGTCTCGCATGCGCAGCGGGCGTGCACGCGGACACTGTCTAATTGTGACTGGACTATGATCCGGGCACCGAATCTGAACACCATGAGCCTGTCTGAGCTATGGAGATACGTGTGTTCCGCATTCGATCGGGACACTGCAAGGAACAAATTACGGATCGAGGCAGTGTATGCCACAGTGGTAGGTGCTGCAGGGGAGACAGTGTAGCAACTTATAAAGGTGACGAATGACGCTACATGGGCCAACTACATGGAGGTTGTATGCAAACCTGACGCAGCGATTTATGCCAGGCCAATGATGTATGTTCACTTCGTAGAGTGGACAGAATCATCCGCCATGGGAGGCTCTGGTGGTGCTGGTGGAGATGTAGAGCCTGCATTACTCTCCGACGGTCATGAAGATGCTGGTGAAGGAGAAGTAGTCAATGAGTCAGTGGGGGATGGAGACCTGCGGAGGCGTGTGGAGAATTTTCAGGCGAATGAAGGTGCAGAGAGGTGGTGGGCCGCCTGTGTTGATTATCACGAGTACCTTGCGGACCAGGTGGAAGAAGTGCAAAGCGAGGAGGAGGAGGGTGTGGAAACAACCAGTTCAGGAGAGGACGAAGAAGGGGAACCTACAGCGGGAGGTGTGTTAGGTGGTGTTGTAACCACAGACGTTGCATACGTGTCATCCAGATTGGACGACATCACAGCGAAATCCCTATCTGCCACGGGCGGAGGAGGCAGAGTGGGGATTCAATGAGGGCACACTTCTTTTAGGGCAGTGCTTCCGTAACAAAAGTGCTGCGTAGCAAGCTATTGCCACATACGCCGTCAACATCAGCCGGACATATCGGGTGCACAGGTCCAACTCTGACACCTACATTGTGAAGTGTGTCGACGGCTCTTACCCTGGCAAGGTCCGTGCGCAGCGGTTAAGGAGCGCTGCCACAGACTTCCGGATAACGGTGCTGAAGGATCACACTTGTGAGCTTGCGACGCCACTACATAGGCACCGCAACATGATGTCATCATATATTGCGGAACTTATAAACCATCTTGTGGTGGCAAATGTGTCCATTTCTCTGAAGGTTCTCATGGCGGATGTAGCGAACACGGTGGGGGTTTGATGTCAACTACAAGAAAGTGTGGCGGGCAAAACAAAAGGTCCTACAACGTATGTTCGGGACATATGAGGAGGCATATGATCTGGTCCCAAGAATACTGCATGAAATTGCGGAAGCAAACCCATGCACATACATTAACAAGTATGACCGGGTTCATGAGACGCAAGGGCCGAATTATTTTGTGCTTGATAGAGTGTTCTGGGCCTTCCGTCAGGCAATAGAAGGCTTCAAGTAGTGCCGTCCAATGCTGACGATGGACGGCACATTCCTATCTGGCAAGTACAAGGGTACTATCCTGACCGCGGTTGCAGCTGACGCAAATAACCAGTTACACCCAGTGGCATTTGCAATTATAGAGAATGAGAATACGGATAGCTGGCTGTGGTTCCTTGCCAATGTAAAGTATGCCGTAGTACAAGATCGGCGCGACGTTTGTGTCATATCGGACCGCAATGCAGGCTTGATGTCTGCAATGCGAACGATGTAGAACAGGACACAACCCCTCTTCCAGTGGAATGACATGAAGAACCGGTGGTGCATGAGGCATCTTGCGGTGAACTTCCACAGAAGGTTTCATAGCAAGAAACTAATGAATATGTTCAAAAAGATTTGTATGCAGAACCAGAAGAGAAAGTTCGAGGCTTTGTGGGGGCAGCTTGATCACGAGACCAGCAAGCATGTACGGCGTATCGAGCAGGCTGAAGCTGGGGCCGTAGAGAGAGGCTCCACGAGAGTTAGGGAGTTCACACAATGGGTTCACTCCAATGCACCTGACTTGGAGATGTAGTCTCTACTACATGACACCGGTGGAGCAAGATATGGAATCATGACAACTAATATGTCTGAGGTATACAATGGTGTTCTAAAGGGCGTGAGATCCCTACCTATCATGGCAATCGTGGAAGAGAGTTGGAATCGTTCAGTTGCATACTTTATCAATAGAGCCATGATGGCGAAGAAGCATCTGGACAAAGGCAAAGATTTCTCTGAGGTAGCTCAGGCCTACATGGACAAGAAAATGGAAAAGGCTCGTTCACATATTGCTCATACCATGGATGGCTTACGGAGGAAGTTCGAGGTCCGCCTCAGACAGAAGTACACAATGGGTCAGACTAGAGGGGATCGTACGCAGGTATGCACGATTAATGAGATAGCATCTTGCACCTGCAACAAGCCGCAACTTCTACACAAGCCATGCTCCCATGTGTACGCGGCATGCGTGGTATGGCACTAGGCGCCCACGCATTATATCTCAAAGTATTACGACATAAAGCACCTGTTTGAAACCTGGAGTACGGAGTTCCATTTCTACAGGGTGGACATGCACTACAGGGACCTATGGCCAGGGCAGGTGAAGTGGGTGTCGAACGATGCACTGAAGAACGTCGGCCATGGGTGACGACATAGCCGTCGCATCCATAATGACATGGATGATAGCCAGTGTGGGGATCGGGTTCGACGTCCGAAGTGCAGACTATGCAAGACGGTTGGCCATTCCTTTAGGGAGTGCCTATACAGGACGACATCAAGTAACGCTCCATAGTATGAAGCAGATAGTTCTTCGTGATAGTTCTTCGTTGCTGACTGCTTATCAAGTAACGTTTCTTTCGATGCCCACACTTCGGGGTATAAATTGCTAATAGTATATTTTTCGTTACTGCTTATGGAGCCTCCATGTTAATCGTTCTTTCCCGCAGATGGCGAAATGTGACTTCTCTCGCTGGATCGACCCTCCTCTTCAACTGTATATTGCCAACTACGTGAATACATTATGGTATCGAATATTTGAGTAGGAGGAGCGAATCGAAACTCTCAACGAGGAGAACAATGACCTCCGCCAACAGATGCAACGCGAGAAGGGCAACGAGGAGGTCGTGAACATAGGAAGCTCGTATGATCCCACATATTGCTGCGCGAACCCTAGCTGCATATGTGCGTGCCACTACAACGACGGCCAGTCACATCCGAGGTGTCCCCCTCAGCAATACTCAATGTGGGTGCCACGAGGCTCATTTGGCATATAGACAACGAGGTGTATGATTGTACCTTGTACCAGTATGCACGCTTTCTACGATATGGAGTAGAGAGTGATTAAGTTAGTAATGTGTCGTATTTTATTTGTTATGTTCGTCGTCCTTTCGTTGTGCAAAGCTGCATAGTGTTGTTATGTCACTGCGCAGAGCCGGCTCGTCTCGTCTTGTCGCTGCACAAAGATGGCCTCTTTTGTCTCGTCACTGTGCAAAGTTGCCCTCTTTTGTCATGTCAGTGCGAAAAGCTGACCTATTTTGTCATGTCTGTAGGCAAAACTGACATGTTTTGTCATGTCACTACGCAAAGCTGCCCGCTTTTGTCTTTTCTCTGTGCAAAGCTGACATCTTTTATGTTGTCAGTGCGTGACGCCTTGTTATTTTGTGGCCTCTGTGAGTGAGCCCCCCTATTGAGCCTATAAGAGGGAGCCATTTCTCACCTAGTCCGCTGCATTGTTCTCCCTCATCTCGTCAATTAGTTGTTTTCAATCTATGTACCTTTTCTTTCGTGCTCACTCCCCCGGACGCCGATATGAGTCAGATTAGCACCTCCTTATCGGCACCCACGATGATTTGCCCAAAATGCAACACAGTTGTTAGACGTAAGACCTCACACACGACTGCGAATCCTGGACGACACTACTACAAGTGTCCCTTTCACTCGGTGAGTACGATTGTTTTGGGTTCGTTCAAATCGTGTATGTATGTTTTAAAATCTTCTTGTCATGAAACATAGAAAGTCCCCGGCAGTTGTCGATTCTGGGTGTGGGAGGATGAAATAGGCACCAGGATGGACATTGTTCGGCATGAGAGTTGTTGTGGGGGGTAGCGACCTCGTCGAGATGCGGCATCGTTTCGATAGACTGGAGTGGAAGATAAATTTAATGATATGTGCTATTTTCTTTCTTGTGTTTATTGTTATCGTGAAGTTGTAGTGCTGGAGGTTGTTCTCGTCTATGTTGGTAATGTTTTATGCTATATTATATCCTGTATTTGTTGTTATCGTGTCTTCATTTGCACTTCATCTGCAGGATTAGTAAAGCCCCACCAGTAGTAGCAATGAGGCGTTTAAACGGATCAAATAATATGACATAAGATGACAATGGTGAGTTTGAACGGAAATATGAGATTGCAATGTGGAACAAATGTAACGATATTGAAATGTACCAAACATAGCAAGACATAAAAAATATACGTACCAATACACCCATAGGATGAATTAAACATAGTGCAAACGCTCGGCCGGGCGACGACAGCCAGTAGGTGTGGTGCGGCCGGGGAGCTTTGTGCAAATGGGGCTAGTTTTGGAATTTTTGTGATTTAGGTGTTATTTTTTGAATTTTGGGGATCACCAGTGCTAGAAACGTCCAAAATTCTTTCCGAAATTTAACCGCACTATAACAAGGCACGACGATCGTACCGTTAAGAACGTACGAAAATATTTCAAAAAATAACAATCTACAAAAATATTTCCTACATTATCATCTACAATACATAACGATTTTTCAAATATATTTCATATTTTTTGCATCTCCTCTTCTATATTATAAAATTGCTGCATACTCCAAAACAAATATATTTCATGTAAATATGCATAATTTTTATAATTAAAATTTTTTTGCATAATTGTCTAATCAAAAGAAAAAAAATTAAACTTAATTCATAATGCAAACAACAGCTCCCCTAATACTGTTGCTACAGTGGTCGTGCGGTCGCCGACCGCACAATTTAGCCTGCTATAGTGGTCGTGCGGTCAGGGACCGCACGACCTCCGGTGTTGTGCGCTCCCCGGCCGCACGATTGCCACGCGTCGCCCTCGGGTAAATCGTGCGGTCGGGAGGAGGCTAGAAACGGAAATTTCGGCGTTTAAGGGCTACATCTGGAATTTAGATAGTCTACAGTGTTATTTGTGTCGAAAATTTGTAATACGCAACATCACACACACACTGTCGTTGTGTCACTGCCTACACCTTGCAGATAAATCTGATCACGTAAGCTGCTGTTCCCTGAGGCCCCCGAAGACTGCATACGTATGCGTATGATCGATGCATCGTCCCCGGCTGGCTGGCCACGACGAAAGCGATCGATAAAGGAAGGAAAGCTGTGCCCTCTTGTTCCTATAGCAGTATAGACATGCCTAGTTTGCGTTTTGCATCTGTGGCCGACCGCTGCAGATTCCTCTCGCTCTCTCTCTCTGGGAGTAAATGATGCAGGGGGAGTAAAAGGACGCAACGCATCGCGCGCTCTCTCTCTCTGTGTTTGTGTTTGACGAGTTAGGAGGTCATCGTTTTAGCGATGGCTTTTGGTTTTTTGTTGAAATTTCACTGTAGCTGGCTTTTTTTTACTGTAGCTGATTTAGCTTTTTGGGTATAATTAAATTTTAAAAAATGTAAAAATAGAAAAAACATGTTAGCCCATTACGGACAATGCAAAAGAACACGGGAAAAAAAGAAAAATACAAAAAAGATCAAAAAATCTAAAAAATTCAGAAAAAGACAAATTACTGAATAGTGAAAAAAAAGCTGAAGTTAGAAGCTGAAGCTGAAAAAAACTGAAACGATCACCCCCTTAATCTTTGATACAGGGACGTTCGGAATGGTGTTGATTTTTAATTTTTTTATTGTAACTGGTTTATTTTTTATTGTAGCTGAATTAGCTTATTTATCATAATTAAATTTAAAAAAAATTAAAATAAAAAAACATGTTAGCCCATCACGGATAATGCAAAAGAATACGAAAAAAAGAAAATACAAAAAGATTAAAAAAATCTAAAAAAAGATAAAATTATTGAATAGTGAAAAAAACAAAAGCTAAAAAAAGCTAAAATGAGCAGAGAATTTTGTTGTCACATCGGTAGAGATGCACACATGCACCTGCCTGCCTATCTTTTGAAAAGAGGAATGCGCATGCCAGTCCTAACAAAAGCTACCTCTAGCTAGCGAGGTCAAGAGCTGAGCTGACAGAGGCTCAGATTGTTGGAATATAGATAGACTACACTAATATAAATTAAAAATTTTTATCACGTAAATCATAAAATCATGTGAGTAAGAGATTATAGATCGTTACCACTAGACACATAGAGATGGAACACCGTGCGTTGGCGTGCTAGCACCAGCACGCACGGCAAGGATTATAAGATGTGGTGGCTAAAGTTTTGATGGGTGTATTTTGGGATACCTCCCTCAGCCCCGCACCTCTCCTTATATAGCCTCCAGTCGGATCCTTATTCGATACGAATAGAGATCATATCCCACTCGAAGACTGTCATCCGAATCCTTATCGTTCCAGTTCATTAAGTGTGTGACCTTATAGGTTCATGTATATTTGACCATAGACTGAAAACTTCTTTCCAGTCCATAAGCCGATAGCAGTCTCTAGCAGGATATAACGACTCCCAAACATATATAAAGATCATATCGGACGAACCTATATAGTGCTTTTTGTACCGATCTCTTTGTCTCATGATACCAGATCGAACTCAAGGTGAGAAGCGTGCCATTCTATGATAGCTCGATTCTTCACTCGAATCTGTAGTGGATTACTCAGCTGTGATTGACTCCTCAACCATATTCGGTATGGCCATGTACTTTTTTAATCCAACCACATCGAGGTGCCCCAGAGATATCTCTCCTGTTATATAAGATGGGCAAATTATATCTTTATCGCTCATATTTCTCTGTATGTTTCATAGTAAACCTGAAGAGTACTTTTATGACCACCTAGTCACAGAGTAGTGTTTGATAACTCCTAAGTAAATTATTACACATGTAGGAAACAATGATGATCTTAGGTTTAAGGATCTTACATACACTATATATGAGACCAACTGATGACACTTAAGAATATAACAACTCCCACAGTGTCTTATGGTGGGTCAATTCAATATCATATTCTTTAACATATGTCCACATTATTGATTTGATATCCTATATTCATGATCCGTGAAATATGATTATTAATCAATACATGTGCTGATTTGTAAATTATAATTATCCTATACAATGATATAAGATCAGGGATAATTTAAAATAACATCAAAACATAAATAAATAGTTCCACGAATAAGTCACATATTTGTTGATCAATATGAAAGATATTCAAGAAACAAAATAACATACTATTCAAAAGATTATAAACATAGAAGTGATATAATCATCCCCATAATTGCTTATAGGGTATATCACTAACATAGACCATATAATAATACTCCCAAAATGGCCAAAACTAAACTTGCATTGCAGCTATATACGTCTCAATCCAGTGTCTTAAGAAAGAACATCCACAAAGAAGTGAGGCGTCCTGACTCTTGATACGCACTTTCCATTGCGTTGCATTGCATATTGGCATGCCTTCGACACATTACTATCCTTCCTTTATATAACGGTTTCCAGCGCATTGCATATTGGGATGGCTTAACATATTTACTAGTTTCTTTATTAGGTCCTATTTAGAACATGTTGCAGTTTCACACGAGACAATTCAATGCTGTAGGAGTCTGAAAAGATTCAGAACGGACCTTAGCGCGGGCCGAACATACCCTGCAACCTTTCAAACATGGTCCCTCCAAGGAAAAGTAAAAAAATAAACTAAAAGATAAAAGTAAAAAAACTAAAATCTAAAATTAAAAAAAATCAAAAATTAAAAAATAAAAGTAGAAATAATCTGAACCGTTTATCCGAAGATAAATGACCAGATCGAGGTAAGTCACGCCCTGACTTGCTTCAGAATCTGCGCCGCTGCGGCTGCTCCCACCAGCTAAGCTAGCTAGGTCACTCAACGCAAACCAATCAACCTGTGACGGCCCCAATTTGGCTTAGAGCACAACCGACAGCTCCAGCACGTTAGTGGCCTCACCCTGCAGCAGCTC
Source organism: Melocanna baccifera (assembly GCA_036346265.1). Lineage (NCBI taxonomy): Eukaryota > Viridiplantae > Streptophyta > Magnoliopsida > Poales > Poaceae > Melocanna > Melocanna baccifera. Next base: position 4,726,781 of record CM070691.1, on the reverse strand, counting down.
TCTCTTTTCCCGCCTGCGCAGACCACATTGTAGCTAATTGTGTGGCCAGGCCGCCAATCCGGTATATATTTGCAAGGAAGTGACCAAAGAATGGTATACCGTTGTAACGGTATAGCAACAATTTTTTATATAGTTTTAGTAAGTTTTAAGAGAACATTTGAAAAGTTTTATGTTTCAGTGAGTTTCGTGTATTTCTAGAATTTTCTAGAAGATTTCAAGCCAAAGTTTCGACGAGTTTCAGATTTTAAAACTCAAGTTTCACCTAGTTTCATTTCAACCAAAGTTTCAAGAAGTTTCAATAGATATTAAACGATTTTCAAGAAGTTTCAGTGGGCTCACCTGGCTATGATGCTATTACCATGCTGCCGAGGGGGTTGCTCAACACTGCCTATTGCCGACACATCCTCTTCTCTAGCTCCGACCCTGAGTATCACCACTGCCATGGAGTCGACCGACGTTGTCCGCCGTCAAATCCATGCTCGAGCTCCGCATAGAGCCTCCATCTCTCTCTCTCTCTCTCTCTCTCTCTCTCTCTCTCTTCGCCAACTTAGGCCCAAACTTCGCATCGAGCTGTTGTTGGATCCTTTGTCCTAAGCCACGCCGTCGCTAGATCGGGAGGTGGATGTGAAGCACCGTATCACCGTTTGCATTAGATCTGGAGTCGGAGGTGAAGGAGAAGGAGTAGGATGGCAATGGAGTCAAATGAGGAGGTGGAGGGGCTCATTGTGCTCGTGTGAAACTATGACTGCCCCACTACGTGAGCCTACGGTTGCTTCGTCACGCTGCTCTCGTCGGAGTTGAAGGAGGTGGTGGGGCTCGACACACTCGAGCGCTCTCCACCCTGCTGCACGAGCCTACAGTCACTTGATGCTGCTGCCGAGCTTAGACAAGCTAGCCCGTTGTTGCCTATCATTTGGCACCGCTACAACGCTCGCTCGCCCACCGCCTACTGCACAACCGCCATTGTGCCTACTTGCTGTCATAACAAAGTAAGGCTCTGGAGAAGAGAGATAGATAGAGAAGAGTGGGGCACTTACTCGCTTGCCATACCCGAGCAAGGATCTGAAAGAGAGAGAGAAGAGTAGGGAAGGAATGTATGAACTTCGATTTGAAGCGACATCTTGGACTAGATAAATAAGATAGGTGAAAGTATATAAGAGAGACACACATGCGAGAGTCGTCCGATACCATTCAATACATCAGATCATACCATCACTACTAGAAAACGGATCATCCCTCACGGGCTTTAATTTTCCTGACAGGTCCGCATAGACCGTGAGAGATATCAATTTTTGTGACGGGCCTACGCATCACCGTCGCAAAAATACATTTTTCCTGACGGGCCCGCGTAGCCCGTGAGGGATATCAATTTTCTTGTCGGTCCATGCCCGTGAGGTTTATGATGCAACCCGCCCGCTAATTTCTAATTTCGTGCAGCGCGCTGGAAACCCTACCCAGTTTTCGCCGCCCCCTCCTCTCCCTCCCGGCCTGCCCGTCGCCCCCTCCCCCCGCCCTCCGCAGATCAGCTCCCCCCCGCCACCCCGCTCCTCCCCCTTCCCCCCGCCGCCCCCCTCCTCCCCCTCCCTCTCCCCCCGCCGCCCCGCTCCTCCCCCTCCCGGCCTCCCCGTCGCCCCCTCCCCCCGCCCTCCGCAAATCCGCTCCCCCCCGCCCGCTCCTCCCCTTCCCCCCGCCGCCCCCCTCCTTCCCCTCCCTCTCCCCCCGCTGCCCCCTCCTCCCCTTCCCTCTCCCCGCCGCCCCCTCCTCTCCTCCCGGCCTCCCGCCGCCTCCCCGCCTCCGCAGATCCGCCCCGCCGCCCCTCCTCCCCTCCCTCTCCCCGCGCCCCTTCTCCCCTCCCTCTCCCCCACCGCCCCCTCCTCTCCCTCCCGGCCTCCCGTCGCCCCCTCCCCGCCTCCGCAGATCCGCCCCGCCGCCCCTCCTCCTCTCCCTCTCCCCGCCGCCTCCTCCTCTCCTCCCGGCTTGCTACTCCACCGCCGAGCCGCCGTTGCAGCCATGCCGCCTCTCATACTCATTGCTTCACCCAACCGAAAGATGGTTAGATGTCTGTTAATGCCTTTTCTAGTGCTCTCAATCCAAAGAAAGGATTTAGGAAGTTTAGAGAGGCTGCAAAGGTATAAGTTTTTGTTTGTGTACAAGACATAGTGTATTAGATACTTCATTACCATTGGATATTTCATTAAATTTTGTTTTCTTCCTAGGGTTTTCCAAATGGTTAGATATGGTTCCAAGGAAGTATATGGAATCGTGAATATTGCGAGGTCTTCATAGAGGTCTACAATGCCCACAAGTGAATATTGATGATGTGCATGCTTCGGCCGTGATGATTGTTGTTAGTGCATTGTCCGGCAAGTGGACTTTTCCTAATAAAAATGCTGATGTTTCATTTGCATATTTACGTCTAAGATCGATTTTTATTTTATACTGATTAGCTTGGTGCTAATGCAATCTGGCCGTTTCACTTGTCGTTTGCAAAGTGGAGCTATCATCAAGAAGATTCCATTGCACAGTGTAGCAACTTGCTATGTGAACTTTCTTCATTAATTCGCTTTGAACTATTTGGTCTCTTACTAATTTGAATATGTTCTTCATTGCAAGACATTGCTAACCTTGCCGGCAACAAGCAATTAGTTTTGCCTGTGCTCGCATTCAATGTCATTAATGGTGGATCTCATGTCGAAACAAGCTTGCTATGCGTGCAATGCTCAATTAAGATTTTTGCATATATCTTGCTGTGATTGAGGCGAATGTTATTTATGCCCTCTACATATATATGCAGGAGTTCATGATTCTTCCTACTGGAGCCTCATCATTCAAGGAGGCTATGAAGATGGGTGTTATCCTAGCAAAAATTAGACACATACTTTTGTTATCCTGCAGTCTGTTATCAAGAAGAAGTATGGTCAGGATGCCACCAATGTTGGTGATGAAGGTGGTTTTGCTCCTAACATTCGAGTATTTCCACAGCCATACAGTGTGAGATCAAATTTCCTTTCTTTGTTTTGTCTTGATTGGGGCTTAAACAAGACTAGTAGCGATTCTGTTTTGATGTATAAAACTAGTCCACTATTAGAAATTGATGTCAATGTATTTTGGGTGCGATGTTAGTAGCAGTTCTGTTTGTGCAATGTTAGAGCTATTATTTGATATGCAGGTTTACATATTGTCCTTTGTTTAAGTCAATATGCAATGTTGATATGCAATGTTAGAGCTATTATCAATGTGCAATGTTGATATGAACAAATCTGTTATAATTTTTTTGTTAGTTTGTGCCAATTTTCTTCACGGTTAGTACCGTCAGGTTAAATCAATTTTCCTCACGGTCGGTTAGTACCCGTCAGGTTAAATCAATTTTCCTCACGGTCGGTTAATACCCGTCAGGTTAAATCAATTTTCCTCACGGTCGGTTAATACCCGTCAGGTTTAATTTTCCTGACGGGTAAAACCGTCAGGTTAAATTTCCCTGACGGGTAACTGTCAACCAAATTTAATTTCCCTGACCAACCAGCCCTGAGGGGTTTTGCCTGACGGGAACCCGTCAGGGAAATATAACCTGACGGGGTTTTGTATTTTGCTGACGGTTTGGAACCGTAAGGAATTATACGTTTTCTAGTAGTGCATAAAATGTTATTCTGTCGTTTTTAGCTCAGACAGTATAGCGTTAGTTTGTTTTTATCTATTTGTAATTAATCCCATCCGGTTGGTCGTCCCTTCATCAATGGCCACAGACATGGTAGCAGCTCTGCCAAAATTACAGCATGTATTCCCACAGTGTACATCACGAGATCCAGTAGTCCTCCGTACGTGGGGCATGTAAATAAATAGAATCAATAACGGAATAAGCCAGATCGATCGATACATTAAGTTCCTGGTGGATTTAGAAATGAAGCAAGAGTAGGACCAACTTATGATTAATTAAAAACCTCATTAGATTATAATTAAACTATATCATATATAGTAAAAGTACATAACCATTAACATAACAATTGGTATTATAGTAAAATAATCTAATAACATTTAAAAAGGTATTCTAGTTAGAATAAATATATAGCATTATTTATAATGTTAGGATCAAACTATTTATAATGTTAGGATCAAACTTTTCAATCGGCTTCTGTAACCTTTGATCAGTCACAATATCATCCATATTAAACTTAATATGTGATTTTTTTGCTCAACACTACTACCTTGAGTTGATAAACTTTTCTTTGAAACATCTTTTAAATAATATCACTCCATCTAACAACAATCCTAACAAGTAGCATTATACAATTCTAATTAGTTATTTCAAATTTGGCACTTGGACTTTAGAACTAAGAAGTGACTACTGATTAGTGAGTAGTGAGAGGCGACACTCTTAGAGCAATTCACAAACCTGGCGGAGACTCTGGGAGATAGCTTGGCTGTGGCCGGCAACGTCAGTCGCTAGCAGTGGGGCGGAGGGCAGCACCAATCTCTGACAGGCGAACGACTATGGTCGGGACCTCGGAGGGTGGAGGCGGAGGTCGGACCGCTGGATCCCCAAGAAGGGAGGCCGGAGGTAGAGCGCAGCGACCCGAGTTGGGACCGGACGAAGGAGGCGGAGAGTAGAGTCAGAGGATGGAGGCCGGAGGTCAGATCCAAAGGCAGAGGCATAGGGGCCTAGGGTGGACCGGCAGAGGGTGGAGTCGGCGACCTGATCTAGGAGCCCGGGCCTTGGAGGAAGGGGGTGGCTGGTGAAGGTGAAGACACACCCGGTCACCCTAGCGTTTGGGAGGGAGGAGCCATTAGGGAGGAGGCGCACAGGCAAGATTGCATTTTGTGGGTCACATTGGCTCAGAATGAGGGATCAGCGAATGTTGGGCTAGAAGTCTGATCTTTAGGTTCACATCAACGTATGTCCCAGTTGAATCAATTAAACTAGATGTATAGTCCTTAAAGTTAATTTGCTGGACCGGAGCTACAGCCTCCAGCCCTGGGCGTTTCCGGTATGCAGCGTACGTACCACAGTGGCAGTTAAACCACGTCGAGACGATCTGCCGGGGAGACAGCAAGGGCAACCCTGGCGCACGAGCATGAGCAGGACCTCATGCGCGCTTGATATGGGTAGCAGCAGCAGCAGCCAGCGGCAGCGCGTGCGCCGGTCTCGATCGCTCCCGTGCACGGATCGACTTTGCCTGCATCAACGCGCGCAGCTCGATCGTTCTCTGAGCCGAAACTCGAGACTGACGCCGCGCGCGCGGCCGGTGCGAGACGACCGGGGCGCGCGCAGCAGATGCAATGCACGGAAGTTCGCTTCATTCTGTAGTAGCTAGCGCGCGTAGCGAGCTCCATAATGCGCGGTGGCCGATGTGCTCATAGCCCTCTAATAGAACAAGGCGTTGCTGCTACTGTTGCTCTCTCTCTCTCCCTTTTTTTGTTTTTGGCAACTTTGCCGGCTAGCTGCTTGTACTACCGATTCAAATGAAACGAGCTTTGCTGCTAGCTGCCGGTAATATTCAAACGAAAAGAGGGAAAGAGTAGGAGTGTGGAATCAACCCTAGTACTATTTGATATTATAATCAATTAAGCCGCATGGGGGTTTTTGCAGAGAAAATATGAAGGGGGCTCGGTGAGCAAGAAAGGAAGGGTTTAACATGAGAGACCGGCTGCTTGGAGAAGAAAGTGCTGTGCAATATATGGCAGCTATGCTTGTTAATGTCTCTTCTCCTAGCGTTTTGACCAAACCCTAACAAGCTAGGGAGGAACAAAAGAACGGTCTTTCTCGAGCGCTAGCGGCGACCCTCCTGAAACAAAACCGAAACTTAAAAAATTTGAAATCTTCTTGATTTCTTATTGGATCTTAATCCCAACCCAAAGCCCAGCCAATCCCACTCGTATTCCAGCCCAGACCACTCACCCAACCGCCCCCAACTCGCTGTTTTTGCACGGCACTGTAGCTCATCCAAAAATATCCTACGCCGTTGTTTTGCTGCCGCCTGCGCCCAACCTTTTCTCCCGCCGCTGCTTTGCTATGCCAGCAGCCGTGCACCTCGACTGATGAGCTCCTGGCAAACCCTGACCATTCCCCGTCCACATGTTGTGCCGCTCGGCCAATTCCAGCCGTCGTCGCCTGATTTCCCGCCCGATCGACCACCTCATTCTCTCAAGCTGACCTGATCAACTCCAAAAGCTTTTGATCGCCGCAGTGCGTTCCCCAAGGATGTCAGAGCCTCTCCCCTGCCAGCCAGAGCCGCGCACCCTCGAATCCTCCCGAAGTCACTGGTTTCATCTTCGTCACCGGTACCAGGGCACCCCGAAACCGCTACCCCAACCCTATTTGAACCTCGGAGCCCCTCCGTTGTGAAGCACACACGCACAACCACCCCTCTGCACCGCCAATTGCTCCGAGACTTGCCCTGCTGCCTAGACCCGCCAAAAAGCCCGAGGTAGCCCCTTCTGCCCAAATCCCGATTCCATCGATTAAACTTCAATTGCATTCACATGGAGCATCACCAAGACCCCACAAACCCATCCTAAGCTTTCCCCTAACCTCCCACAGCCTCTACCGCCCTACCCACGAGCACCGCCGCCTGGCCATGGGCGATCGCCGTGGACAGCACAAGCCAAGCATTCTCCGGCCAAACCAGTGCATCTTCAAGCTCCCTCTACCCCCAAAGATGCTCAAAGTCAAATGCAATCACCTTGATACCCTTCGGATCGCCCCTGTGCCATTAGATGCTGTGCGAAGCAAAAGCCCCGCCGCCGACGATCATCAGAGCCTCTGCCACTGCCGACCACAAAAATGGAACTCCTAACCCGCCAGCAATCCGTTCCTACTCTCGAAAACCGTCTCAAAAACCCGTAGGCGCCCCGCTGGTCGCTACCGGCAATATTGTTTCTGATTATCGTTTGCCATAGCAATTCATTGAGACATCTTCTCATCACAGCAAAGGAGGGCTAGCTGGGAATAATAGCGCACGACACTTTGCTTTGGTCATCGAAAAAACCTATGCTCAATTAACATATTTTTACGCAGCGATTGTATGGTATGGAGTCATGCACACAACACCTCACATCCTGTCCTTAACATATTTTGTTGTGTTCCATGCTTTCAGATATATAACTGTGCTTATTACGTCCCAAATCATCTGGACTAGACAAAATGATAGTCATAATCCTCTTTTTCTCTATTCAAGATTGTCACTATATAATGCAACATCCTGCAGTCTTAGTCATGGATCTTGTCTGCAATTCGTTCTATCTTCGCCTCCACTTTCCACTACACACATATGTATTTATCTACTCTGGGAATGTTTAACAAACAGCTAGAACAATATGGTTAAATAGGTTAATTCGTTCCTGTGTAATATGATAATCCTATTACGATTTCCACAGTTTGCATCTGGTTGTTTCGACTGCTAACACATATGGTAATCATCTCTCTTATGTTTTACATCCAATCTTTCTAAATGTTTCACCTCTTGCCTAGCTAATATATTTCCATACCCCATACACCGTGTTAATCATGATCTCCATTGCTGCCATATCAGTCCAGTTCCACGCGTAGCATAGAACTATCCATACTCAAAGTAAACTTATTTCGCATCTAGAGTACCTCCAGGATAGCAGATATCCACTGTGATCCTCACCGAGAGGCTCAAAGGAACTGGATTCAATGTACGATAGTGGCTTATATATGTACTCGGTGCATACCTAAGAACATTGGTCGTAATGCACTAATGCCGTGAGAGAAGGCATTGGTCACGGCAAGTCTAAGAGTCTGTTCTTTTTGGCTACGATTGATAGTTTTTGGTTATGGTTGATGGTTTTTTGGCTGTTTTTGGTAGAGATTGTGGAAAGAGAGATACTCGCTTGCGATTTTTGATGGTACAGATATTAGTTTTTTTAACGTGTACTACAATTAATTTATAGACCTCATCTTAAAAACATACTATGTTTAAAAATTAGTTACTATAGTAAAAACCAAAAACGACTTTTAGAAGCCGCAAAAGAACAAGGCCTAAGAGCCTGTGTATTTTGGCTTGTGTTTTTAACTTCTAATTTATTTTTTACTATTTTTTAATTTTTTTCTGACTTTTTAATCTTTTTTTAGCTTTTTTTATCGATTCTTTTTTTCGTATTTGTTTGTATTATATATGATGGACTAACCTATTTTTTTTTTCTATTTTTCAATTTAATTATACCAAATAGACCACCATCCGCTACAGATACAATGTAAAATAAATCAACTATAGTTAAAATAAATCATAATTTATTAAATCTAATTGAGCACCTCTAATTACACGATCGCATCTTAAATGGACAGGTTCCAAAATAGCATTATATGAAGGTTCCAAAATGCCGTAGCCCTGCACATGTCAAATTACAAGTTCGTTTCCTCGATACGCGCGCTAATCCTGTTGCTTCGAAACCACCACGCACCATGTCCACACAGACCCTGCGCTACCAACCGATCTCCACCGTCCATTTGCCCCTGCAGCCCCGCACCCTACCCTCCATGGTCCATGCACCCAGTCCACGGACATCTCTCTTGAGGCGGAGCCCCTTCTTCCGCTAAGCGCGACGCGAGAGCTCATTGGCTCTTTCCTCCACCCGACGGAGGAGTCCGGCCGTCGAATAGCGCGCTTGATGCTTAGAAACCAAGTTTTGAGGTCGTTCCCGTAATTTAGCCAACGTATAATTTCTTTGGGTGATTTCGAGAGCGGGTTGAATTGCTTCGATTTAGGGTCGAATTTATTTCTTATGGATCGGTTTAGGGTTAACTTTCTGTCATTAGGCTTATGTGGATGCTCTGAATTCGACGTTTTTGGGCTGTTTCCCCAAAATTTAGCTCAAGTTTTGCAAGTTTTGGGTTCGACGGGTAGCTTGTGTGCACCTCTGGGATCGCTGTGACACGAATCCATTCCAGCAATTGGTTAAGGGGCAAGGTATTATCTGCATAAAATTTAGCGTTTTTGACATAATTTTAATCTTAGATCATTCATTTGGTAGCCCTTTTATGTATTTGTGCAATGCTGACATGTTGGGGAAAAAGTTAAACGGGGAGATGGTTTATCTTCCATCTGAAGATAATCTCTCGGTGGGAATGGTTGGGTTCCCGAACTTTATTTTTGGTCTATGTTATAGTTACGCTGAAGGGTCAATTGTGTTTTTTCCCCAAGGGAAGTTGCAATGTTGTAGGGTTGCGTCGATTTGAAATGCCATTCTAGCACTATGTCGATTGATTTATGTTGTTTGAGGTTCAAAATGTCTGGCTATTGTGTTTTATCTCAAACTTAGTTTTTTTTTTCAAACGTGATGTTGGTTGGCTTATTGTTTATTGTTGATCTGATGCTAATCGCAGACAGATTTGTGGTGCTTCCAATTGATGGTGTGTGTTTTAAACCTGCCTTCAGTTTATCCCTTCTGTTATACTTGCATAGTTGTAAAGATGGGAGGAAGAAATGGCGAATCTAGCTCTAATGCTATATATGACTTGGTGATTCAGACTTTTAGGTTGCTGCAGATCGCTTGCTACGGGGTTTGCCCTTTGTGGTATTGATTTGGAGGAATCCATGTGGTTGAGATAGACACGTGTTCTTGGAATGAACTCAGCTTACGGCTTGTGACTCTGGGTGCTGCTGCATGGCTGCAGATTCTCTGAAGAATGGTCCCTTTGAGAGGGATGTCGAACAGGTAATTGTTTCATCTGTTGGATGGAATGAATCATGTGATGTGAAGTTGTGAACAGTTGTAGGAGAATAACCTACAAACTGAGTAACATTCCAGGATTGCTCGATCTATTATTGACTGAATTCTATGACACAAGAAAGTAAGAAACAGAAAACGCTAGCAGGTAAATTTAACGCCTGGTAGGTACCTTAATGAGGTGATCGGTTTAACAACATTGTGGTGGTGGGAGAATCAAGCTTGTAATCTCTTATTTGAGAATATGGGAGCATGTAATCTTAGACCAACCTTCTAGTGATGAAACTCAACTTTCTGTAGGCAGTGAATGTGAACCAGCATTGAACATATGAGGATTTAGTTGTTTTATTCTCAAAATTATACTTCTCTTTTGCTGTCATGTTAGTAAATGGCATAGAATGGAACATTCATTTTCATTTTATATCACTTACCGGGATCCTTTTGAATTGCTAGGCAATAACAGCCCTGAAGAAATGGACACATTTATTGAAATATGGGCGCCGAGGAAAACCAAAATTCTGTCCATTTAGACTTTCCAATGTAAGTAGCAAAACGTCTTCTTCTGGGAATAAATAGTAGTATAGTCTATTTTGCCAAATTACCAAGTCAATTAGATGAAATATATTCTTGTTACTTCTCTAGCATTAACTTGTAATTTTAACCGTTGTGTTTAGCATTTTTTTCTGGCACTATATCGTTTACATTATGCATGAAAATTGTAGATCTGTTTATTTTCTCAGATAGATTTGAGGATTGAGGAGACATCATTATTATATGTAATTTGCAAGTGACACCTATATTCTGCATCCAAGGATATTTTAGAAATAATCTGTAGATGCCAAAAGAACAAACACTTATCCTAATCTTTTCTGTCCAACATTTGTTTTCATCGATAAATCTTGTCCTTGTGTGTCTCAGATTTATCATTTTTTCTTACTGTTCCCAGGATGAAACTGTGCTCATCTGGTACTCAGGGAGAATGGAGAAGCAGCTAAACCTTAATCAAGTATCAAGAATAATACCTGGACAACGTACAGTAAGTCCTTACTTGGACAATTCTTTCTTCTTTTTTTTCTGATTCTGAAATTGATCTCATATGTTCTAGAAAAGTTTTCTGATTTAAACATGATCAACTGGAACTTGGATTAATGTTGATCTTATTGCTACTATGCTCTTTTTGCTTCTTTGTTGAAGTATTTTCAGCATTTCCCTTGATCAATCACCCTTGTTCTTTCTTTCTTCCTTTTTTTCCTTGTGACTTTGTCTAGGTCAGTTGACAACTCTGTTCAGCTATTTACTTGATAATCAAGAAATACGAGGCAAGTTACATGATGATTATGTTTTGTATATTGTCTTCGCTGCCAGGCTATCTTCCTGCGACATCCAAGACCTGATAAAGAGTATCAATCATTCTCCCTTGTATATGGGCAGAGATCATTAGATCTGGTGTGTGAAATTCTATCTTACTTGCAATCATGCTTAAATTTCTATTTCTATTATTTATTTACATGCTGATCAAAGACAAGTGTTGGGAAAATAATGCTTGAATGCTGTGATTACTGATTATGAACCTTGGATTAGTTTAATAACCCTCAGGAGGTACTTTGTGGCAGATCTGCAAAGATAAGGATGAAGCAGAGGCCTGGTTCGTTGGTTTAAAAGCACTTATTGCACGACGGAACTGTGAAAAGTGGACAATAGAAACAAAAAGCGATACAGTTTCTGATAGCCCAACTAACCGTACACAGGGAGATTCACCATCGGCATCCTCATGTCATAGTAGCGATGTTGAAAATAAGGTTGGTAAGCAGTGATTTCTCTGTGTGAATTCATTAGCATCTATCTGCGTAATACTATATCACTGTTTACTTTTTTTTAGGATTTGGAAAGCATCCAGCGATGCAGCACTAATTATAATGCCCTTGCATTTGCTAACTCTGGGAATATGTTTTCTGATGTGATACTATACACTGGGCTGGAGAGGAGTACCGTTAGTACAGGGTCAGTAAGTACTTCTAACTCCCTCTCATCTGGAAGTGCAGATACCTCAAATGGGGGAGTATCTGGAGTTGATAATAATGTCAGAGTTAGCTATTCAAGTGCAGTAAGTTCATCCAGCTATGGATCAGGTGATGATTTTGATTCATTGGGGGATGTTCTCATTTGGGGCAAAGGAGTAGGTGATGGCATGCTTGCTTATGCTTCACATATAATTGGAAATTTACATGGTTCTAGGAGTGATGTATCTTCACCAAAGGCACTCGAGTCAACAGTTTTGCTGGATATTCACAGTATAGCTTGTGGGAGTAAGCATTCAGTTCTGGTTACTAAACAAGGAGAAATGTACAGTTGGGGTGAAGAGTCAGGGGGTAGGCTTGGACATGGAGTTGATGCCCATGTTACCCACCCTAAGCTTATAAGTACTTTGAGTGGAATTAATATTGAATCCGTTGCATGTGGGGAATTTCATACTTGTGCTGTTTCTTTTTGTGGGGATCTCTACACATGGGGTGATGGGATGCACAATTCTGGTCTTCTTGGTCATGGGAATGATACTGCTCATTGGATTCCAAAGAAGGTTTATGGCCCATTGGAAGGACTGCACATCTCATCAGTATCATGTGGACCTTGGCATACTGCTGTTGTGTCATCAGCAGGCCAATTGTTCACTTTTGGCGATGGAGTATTTGGTGCATTGGGCCATGGAGATCGCCAAAGCACAAATATTGCGAGGGAAGTGGACTCTCTGCGAGGAATGCGTACTGTACGTGCAGCTTGTGGTGCTTGGCATACAGTTGCGATAGTTGAGGTTGTAGATTCTCTAAATTCTGGTGCATCTGCTAAACTATTTACATGGGGAGATGGGGATGAAGGTCAGCTTGGACATGCTGACAGAGAAACAAGGCTCATCCCAGCCTGTGTGGCATCACTTTTTGAGCCTAGTTTTTGCCAGGTAGCTTGTGGGTATGACATTACCATCGCTTTGTCAACTTCTGGGCAAGTGTACACCATGGGCAGTAATGCTTTTGGACAACATGGAAATCCAACGACTGATGGAAAGCTCCCCACTCTTGTTGAAGGGAGCATCTGCAGCAGTTTTGTTGAAGAGATAGCCTGTGGTTCTCATCATGTTGCTGTGCTGACTTCTAAAGCTGAAGTTTATACTTGGGGCAGGGGTGCAAATGGTCGTTTAGGGCATGGCGACAATTATGATCGGAATACTCCAACTCTTGTTGAAGCTTTGAAAGATAAGCAAGTCAAGAGCGTGGTATGTGGTACAGATTTCACTGCTGTTGTATGTCTCCATAAGTGCACATCTGGCTTAGATCAGTCAACATGCTCTGGCTGTCATTTACAATTTGGTTTTAGAAGAAAGAGACATAATTGTTATAACTGCGGCTTAGTATTTTGCAAAGCATGCAGCAGTAGAAAATCAATGAAAGCTTCTTTGGCTCCAAATTCATACAAGCTATATCGGGTATGTGATGAGTGCTATACCAAACTAAATATTGTGGGGGATGCAAAAAATCTGCAAAACTCAAAGCTTCTTGATGGAAACCCACATCAATTGTCCAGTGAAGCAACTGATAGAGAAAACACAGATAAGAATTTTCGAATGCGAATATCTAGGCTTTTGACTATGGAATCATTCAGGGCTGAAGGTAAACACTCACAGAGTAACAGCCGGTTTCCCCTACATCAGTCAGGAAACTTAAGCCTTACTGCTACAAACTTCATTAGCCATTCCAAGGTGTTGATATCTTCTTGCATTCCTACCTCAAGGGTAGGTGCCCAGCCAATGTTGTGTTTGTCCTCTGGACCGAGTTCACCACATCCTACTAGATTAGCTACATTTGGCCTAACATCACCAGACACTGCCTGTGCATATCGGTCAAATGAGAATCTGACTGAAGAAGTTGCTAGACTGCAGTCACAGGTAAATTTATCACCATCGCATACAATACAACGATGTTTTACTTTGCTAGATGCTCTCTTGAGATCCTCATTTCTTTTAAAGATTTATGTTCTCGTAAGATCTCGGTTCTGTAAGTAGCAGACATAATTATTCAGTCTGTTAGGATTAGATTTCCCAATCCTTTGCTTGCCTAGTAATATATGTACTGCTCTATCTTTACCTCAAAATAACGTGTACTGCTCTATCTCGTCCAGTGACCTGAATGATTCTCGTAGGTGCATGAGCTGGCACATAAGTCCGAATTACTTGAAGCAGAACTTGACAAAACTAATAATCAGTTAAGAGAGGCCAGAACTACTGCTGATGTGGAAAACTTGAAGTGCAAAGCAGCAGCAGAAGTTATCAGTTCCCTTACTTCTCAGGTAGATATTCATTTCTTATACTGTCAATTCTTGGAATGAGAGGTAGCATTCCCTCGGCCTTTATATGGGGACTATTGTGTTAGTCGCTCGATTCTTGCTCTTGGTGATAGCAAGATTCTCACTCTCATCGAGAGGATGACACTTGGAGATAGGGCAATTTTCTAGGTTTATTTCTCACACAATGCCATGCCAACCTGAGGGGTTGGGGATACATATTTATAGACTGTTAACCAGCCAAGCATATGCTAAGATGCTAGTCTAAGATGCTGTCCTAGATGCTAGTCAAGATGTTAAAGCAAAAGTAAAAAGCAGATGCTGTCCTAAAGATGCTAAAGCAAAAGCAAAAAGCAGATGCTGTCCTAAAGATGCTAAAGCAAAAGCAAAAAAGCAACACAGAGACTTATCCATCACTCTCCCCCTAAGTCTTGTGTGTCTTCTTGTGGGGAATCTGAGCCATCCCGATCCTGGCGCGAAGCTCCTGAAACTTGATCCGCCCAAGAGACTTGGTCAGGAAGTCGGCGAGCTGGTCTTGGGTGTTGATGTAGTTGGCCCGGACACTCCCTTCATCCAGGCAGCTTCTGATGAAGTGATACCTCACCCGGATGTGCTTGCTGCGCTTATGGAAGACAGGGTTCTTCACCAAGGCCAAGGCGGACTTGCTGTCCACCCTGAGCTCCACTGCCTCCGCGTCTCTGCTAAGGAGATCGCCAAGCAGCCGAGCCAGCCACAGAGCCTGAGTAGAAGTGGTAGTGGCTGCAATGTACTCTGCCTCGCAGCTAGACAAAGCCACCACCTGCTGCTTGACCGACTGCCAGCTGATCGGACATTTTCTGAAGAAGTACAACATCCCGCTGGTGCTCTTGCTCGTGTCGATGTCGCCGGCGTGGTCGCTGTCGCCGTATGCCGATGAAGTGCGCGCGCGGGCACCTTGGGTAGTGCAAGCCGTGTCGGAGGTGCCCGCGACGTAGCGGAGGATCCTTTCACGGCTGCTGGTGCTCGTCGTCGGTCATTTGCATGAACCGGTGGCGTGGCCGACGGCGAACGCCAAGTCGGTCGGCGTGTGGACAAGGTAGCGAAGGTTGCCCACAATACGCCGGTACTGCGTCGCGTCCACCCCTCCGCCGTACTCTCACGACTCAGCTTCAGCCTCTCCTCCATAGGAGTGTGGGTGGGTTGCGATCGGTGAGGCCGCCACTCCACGATGTGCTTGGCGTGGCGATGCGCGAAGAGAGATCCGAGCTGTCTGGTGGACCTCGATCCGAGGTAGAAGGAGAGGGCCGAGGTCGCTCATCCGGAAGGTGGCCTTCATCTCCGCCTTGAATGCCTCGATCTCCTCTTCCTTGGTATCGGTGATCACAAGGTCGTCGACGTAGACGCCTATCAGCAGGGCATTGCCTCCCTTGCTCCGCCGGTAGACCGCGGCCTCGTGGCGCTCTGCTGAAATCCCATTTGCTTGAGGGTGGAGTCGGCTTGGCGTTCCAAGCTCGCGATTACTGCCGCAAGCCGTGGGGCCTTGCGCGAGCGGAGGACCTTGCTCTCCTTGCCGGGATGATGAATCCCGGCGGTGTGAGCGTGACCTCCTCCTTCAAGTCGCCGTTGAGGAAAGCGGACTTGACGTCCATGTGATGGGCGCACCAGCCTCTCCCGGCTGCGAGGGTAGGAGGAGACGACGGACTCCATCCGTGCAACAGCGCCGAAGGCATCGTCGAAGTCGACTCCCTCCTGCCGAACGAAGCCACGTGCCACGAGGCGCGCTTGTGCTTGATCACCTCTCGGCCTCGTCTTTCTTGAGCTTGAAGACCCACTTGAGAGAGATGGCGTGGTGGCGGTGGAAGATCGGCCAGCTCCATGTCTTGTTTCGCTCGGCGGCGTCCATCTTCTCTGCATCGCGGCACGCCATGCCGCGTCTCTCCGCCTCGGCAAAGGAACGAGGCTCGCCGTGCGTCTGTGCGAGTGCGGCTCCGCCTCGAGTCGCCTCGCGCTGATTCGAGGACCGGCCGCCGCCGAGGAGGTCGTCCACGGTGCGGTAGCGCGAGGCTCGCCGCCGTGGTAGGCATCGGCGCGATCCTCGTCGTTGGACAGCGAGTGGCGAACTCCACCGTCGCGCGCTCGTCGTGGGCGGCTGCCGTGCGAGCACGAGGGAGTAGGCGCCGGTGTAGGAGAGCGGGCGTGGCGGCGGTCTTGGCGGTGGACTCGGCCGGAGCACGTGGGCTTGCCGGGCCGGTGGTGGCGGTGGTGAAGGACTCGCGGAGGTGGTGGCGAGCGAGGTGGTGGGGTAGGCGAGCTCGGTGAAGACGAGCCGCTGCCCCGCCTCCTCGAAGTGGGCGTGGTCGGCGACGAAATCGCCGGTCGTCGGTCGAGCCGTCATCCACCATCTTGCCCCGTCGCCTCGCCGCTTCGTCGAACACGGCGTCACGTGTAATGCGCCGCGCGCGTGTCGCAGGTCGAGGATGCGGTAGGCCTTGGCGCCCTCGCGTGCCGATGAAGACCCTGGCGTGCTCGGTCGTCGAGCTTGCCGGCGTGGTTGAGCTCCTTGACGAAGGCGAGCGGCAAGACACGGAGGTGGCTCACCGCGGCTTGCGCCGTGCGGGCCTCGTATGGCGTCTTGCCGTCGAGGGCCTTGGTGGGGGAGCGGTTGAGCAAGTGGACGGCAGTCATCACCGCCTCACCCCAGTAGAATGCCGGCATCCCTCTCTGCCTGAGGAGGGCGCGGGCGGTGGCAACCACCGTCTGGTTGCGGCGCTCGACGACGCCGTTCTGCTGCGGGGTGTACGGCGCGGAGAAGTGGCGATGGATCCCCGCGTCGGCGCAGTACGCCGCGAACTCGGCCGCCGTGAACTCACCGCCGTTGTCCGTGCGTAGGACCCGAAGCTTGCGGCCGCACTCCGCCTCCGCAGCAGCTTGAAGGCGCTTGATGGCGTCCGCCGCAGCTGCCTTGACGTTGAGCAGGACAGCACACATGTAGCGGGACACGTCGTCGACGAGGAGGAGGAAGTAGCGCCGGCCTCCAGGTGTAGCCAGTGTCACGGGCCACGAGGTCACCGTGTACGAGCTCCGGCTTCTCCTTGGCGCGAAGCTCGCTGTCGTGGGAAGGAGCGCGCGGCTTAGTGAGGACGCAGTGTCGCAGAAATGCTCCACGTGGTCGACGTCTGCATGCCCCGCACCATCTCCTTCTTTGCCGAGCTGCCTCGGGGCCTCAAAGTTGAGGTGCCCGGCGCTCGTGCCACCTCAAGCGTCGTCGTCGCGGCGGGCTGCAAGACACGAGGTTGCGCCACTGCGCGTGAAGGGCGTAGAGCGGTTGCTCTGTTGACCTTGACGAGGAGCCGACGACGATGATCCCGGATCGCGCAGCACCCGTGCTCGATCTCCACGCGCGATTCGTTCTCATCCAGGTGTCCCAAGGCGATGATGGAGTTTCTCAACACGGGATGTAGTAGACACCGGTGAGCGGCGGTGCTCGCCGATCTTGGCGGCGAAGGCGGCGAGCCGACGCCCTTGATCTCCACGGCGAGGCGTCGCCGAACAGCGGTGCCTCGAGCGCTGAGTCGAGCTCGAGAAGTACTCCGCCGCCCGGTCATGTGGTGGGTGGCGCGGTGTCGAGCACCACCCGTCGGTCTTGTCGTTGCCGGCGCGTCGCCCGGAGGGCGTGTGGTTTTGGCTCGTCAAGGTGGAGGAGAGTCGCTGCGGCCGGTGCCGCTGGAGGTAGTTCCATGCTCGCATGAGCAATGAACAGAGCCGGCTGCTCCTCCTCCTCCGCCTGCGCGACGTGGGCCTAGCCGCGTCGTGGCTGTCGACAATCCTTGGCCCAATGACCAGGCTTGCGCGATTGTAGTAAGCGCCGTCTCGTCGCGCTTTGCTTGCCGCCGCCGCCTGGGCGCCTCCACGGTCATTACCCTCGGCACGTCCTCGCGCCCCGGCCTGGGCGTCTTTACGCGGCTTGCCGCGCTTGCCACGCTTGCGGCCGCCTGTCGTGGAAGAAGGCTCCCCCTTCTTCCTGTCACCTTGGCCGGCAGCCCACTGCTCCCGAGTGAGGAGGAGCTTCCCGCCAATGGTGACGGGTCCCGAGAGGCGCCGTGGCTCATCGCCGCCAACGACCTTGAGGCGACCGCGCCTCCTCGATCGTCATCGTGGAGAGGTCCAGCAGAGACTCGATCGAGCGAGCCATCTGCTTGTACTTCTCGGGGACGCAACGGAGGAGCTTTTCCACAGCTCTCTCCTCGCCGTAGGTGTCGTCGCCGAACTGCACCATCTTCTGCAACAGAGTGTTGAGACGGAGAGCAAAGTCATGAATGTCCTCACCTGGCTTGAAGGCCAAGTTCTCCCACTCTTTGCGTAGTGCCTGTAATGTAGACTTGCGGGCACGGTCGCTGCCGATGCGTGCTACAGCGATGGCGTCCCAAGCCTCTTTGGCAGTCCGCTTGTTGGTAGCGAATCGCATCTCGGCGGATGCGGCGATGAGAGCATCCAGTGCCCGTCGATCCTGGTCGTAGTCGACGTCGCCGTACCGGACTGCATCCCACATATGCCGTACCTGGAGCTTTACCCTCATCACCGCAACCCACTCGACGTAGTTGGTCTTGGTGAGTGTAGGCCACCCGCCGCCGGGGCCGACGTCCCTGACGACAGCCTGGTACTCGTGGTGACCACGGTACCGAACCGGGGAGAGAGAGCCGCGTCGCCTGTGAAAGCCGCGCTCTCCGTCGACCCGTACGCTACCGCCGTGCGTGCCTCCTCCAGGAGCGCCGCCGGCGCGTCCACGCCTGTCTGGGCTGCCGCCGCGCTCGTGGGCGTGCGCGACTGCCCACTGCGCCGCTCGCCCTCGCGCTGCCTCCCTCTCTGGCAGCTTAAGGTCCGCGTCGGCGCTGTCATCAGCAGAGACGGAGCTGCTGTTGCTAGTTGGGGCTGCTGCGAGGCTGGAAGCGACGCTGGAGAAGGGATTGAGCAAGAGATGCTCAGGCTACAGGATAACCTCGCTCTGATACCACTTGTTAGTCGCTCGATTCTTACTCTTGGTGATAGCAAGATTCTCACTCTCATCGAGAGGATGACACTTGGAGATGGGGTAATTTTCTAGGTTTATTTCTCACACAATGCCATGCCAACCTGAGGGGTTGGGGATACATATTTATAGGCTGTTAACCAGCCAAACATATGCTAAGATGCTAGTCTAAGATGTTGTTCTATATGCTAGTCAAGATGCTAAAACAAAAGTAAAAAGCAGATGCTGTCCTAAAGATGCTAAAGCAAAAGCAAAAAGCAGATGCTGTCCTAAAGATGCTAAAGCAAAAACAAAAAGGCAACACAGAGACTTATCCATCATATTGTAGCTGAAAAATATGGGAGGTAGGGTGCAAACGAATTGGTTGTATAGTCATAGGACAGAATTTAAAACTGCCTTGTGCTGCATTGGGCCAATGCGCCATTCTCTTGATTAATCAAACAAGAATTTGGAACGCATTCCCACTTGAAGTTTCTTTGTCAGCTAAATTTGTTCTTGTGCATTAGGTTTTATGCATGCAATATGAATTTCTGACCTACTGAAAATACAATAGGGAGACCAGAGAGAATAGAGAGACAACACATTACTGATACAATTTTGTGTTGACGCATGGTAAGTCCCACTCAGTTAAATTTGATGAGAAGTGGAAACAGAGGGCATCACTATAAGCTTTGTCCTATGAAACCCATGCTGATACATGAAATTTCAGCTAATTTCTTGTTGCTATTGCAACCTATGCAATGGGCTAACATATTTATGTGAGTTCGATAGTCGATTCATTGCTTGTATCTCCTTCGTTGCATGACTCGAAATTCTTTTCTATTGTCAGATCAAAAGTATAGCCGAAAGAGCACCTGAAGGGTGCACCATCAATGACACCTGGACTGATCAAGTATCTAAGTTGTTAGGAAGTCATTTCTGCGAGAATCATTTGAATAATGTTCCAAGGTCACCTGATTCTAGTGGCCACCTGGTTCATCAGTTGCCTTGCAAGGGAAACAGCACTGTTACAGACACGGAATGGATCGAACAGGTTGAACATGGCGTTTACATCACACTATTCCGCTCACCTGCAGGTCATAAGTACCTCAGGCGTGTCCGTTTTAGGTATGGATGTCTTCTGGCTTCATCTGATTCTGATAAACTTTGTGCTCAGTTCTTGGTGGACACTTCTGGGCCTCCCTCTAATTCTTATAGCTCTGCATTTTCTCTTCATGGATTTTCGTATTGATGGCTTCTTTTACTCACCTGAAGCAAGAGACATTTTACTGAGCAACAAGCAGAGCGATGGTGGGCTGAACACCGATCAACACTACAACAACAATATGGTATCCTGACTGGAGAGAGTATCATCCCATCGAGAACAATCCGAGAAAAGGGGTAGGATTTGATCATCGACTAACTGGTGTGATCTGTAGCTTTTCCCGCCGGCAAATGTACATTTTCCTGGCTGGCGGATTCAGTGGACGACCGGTTTTGTCCTCCCAAACAGATGCATTGGAGCAACGGGAGGTGTACACTGTATAGAGCTAGAGCTCACTGGATCCCTTGAGCTTACCCCGGGCTCCTGCATGAAGTCACTTATTAACCATGATTTCTTCTCTGTACAACAGAAATAGTCGATGGTAATGTTTATTTTCTTTTTCGAGTTTGTAACACATATATAGGGCATGTTGTCTGCAATACACTTTGAAGCCTCGATCCCCTCCTGTATCCGTACGTACGCCCTGCAGGTACTTGTTCTTGTCAGTACTAAAAGAACTTCTGACTCAGCCTGTTGATCTGATATAGGGGTGGAAACAGATCGGATATGATCGAATAATCTTAAATACGAGTACAAATCTATATTTTTTTAAACAAATACAAATATTTTTGAATATAAATCGAATGTTGTAACGAATACGAGTTCTAACCAGATTTATACTTAAATCGATCGAATACGAATATCATTTAATAAATGTCGCAACCAGTTGGTTTTTTCGGTTACCAGTTTCAAATTCAAATTTAGACACTTGAAATTTGAACGGTTTTTTTTTGTTCTTCCGGTTACCGGTCGGTAACCAATAACAGCCCTCGGTTATTCTCGAATACGAATGCGAATACGAATATTCTTAAATACATATATGAATATTGTTAAATACGAATATGAATATTTTTTAATATGAATTTTGTTTATCAAATTCGTGCTTTCTCATATATAAATATCGAATAAAATAGATTATCCGTTATCGTTTCCTACCCGACCATAATCAGATGATCTACCGTACCTGTGCGAGGTAGAGCTGCAGCCTGCAGACTTGCTCCAAACCAGTCAGCTCGTACATCGTAACAAACAAATCAGCTCGTACATCGTAACCATTTTTTTAGAATTACATTGTAACCTTTTTCATGGAGCCCCTCTAATCCTCCATGGACTAGAGCTAGAAAAGAGTGTATATTTTTATTTGAAGACGCAACGGCGAGCAAGCCTGCCTGAACTCAATATATTTCTTCAAAATGAAAAGAGAAGAGTGTATTTATGGTTGCCTAGGCTTCGAAGTGAAATGCTAAGGTTTCAGGTTAACTAGGGGTAGAAAACATTGAATTTATGGTTGCCTGGACTTCGAAGTCAAATGCTTGGATTTCAGGATATCTCATGTAATGCAAGTTGAGTTGAATTTATAACCATTAGAGAATCAAAATTCCCTGTCAGGCTTTTGTTCGGACAAGTTCGAAGTGGTGCGATTTCGACCTAATAGGCGTAGGTTTTGGAGCCCATCAAAACCTCAATATGCACGTTCTTCAGCAAAACAGCTACAATTTTGAATTTTGATCAAGTGTTGAATTAAGATCCGGTTCTACTGCAGAGTGCTGCAAAACAAAGCTCTGCAACTTGTTAATTATATAGCGGATCGATAGACGACAATGCATAGTCAGTCTATAATACTGCAGAATCCG
Organism: Melocanna baccifera; assembly: GCA_036346265.1. Taxonomy (NCBI): domain Eukaryota; kingdom Viridiplantae; phylum Streptophyta; class Magnoliopsida; order Poales; family Poaceae; genus Melocanna; species Melocanna baccifera. The sequence goes on along the minus strand of CM070691.1, from coordinate 4,704,823 downwards.
TGGAAGAAGTTTCTGCCTCGAGTGAGATAAACTAAGAACTTCGGCATTGATCTCGCACGTACGTACGTACGCCAGCAATAACTTTGGCAACGAAGGTGCTCTACGGCCAAGGGCAGCAAGCACAAAATCCTCTCAGGCAACTCAACAACTCGCCTCATAGCAGTAGTGCCGTTCACCTGCAGCTAAGTACGTAGTCCATACCCCAAAACTGAACGACCATGAAGAGTAAGGAAACGACGCTAGAAGACACACCTGTACACCACGGCATGGCAGCCCAAAACCAGTGTATCCGCCACATAGGGGGTGTTTGGAATAACGGTGGTTTATAGCTTTTGACTGAAATTTTATTATAGATGGCTGATTTTTTACTGTAATTGAGTTGGCTTATTAGGCATAATTAAATTTTAAAAAATATAAAAATAAAAGTGACATGTCAGTCTATCACGAACAACGCAAAGGAATACGGGAAAAAATAAAACATAAAAATATCAAAAAAACAAAAAAGCTACAGTACTTAAAAAGCCGAGCGACCGCCGAACGCGATCGCTGGTAGCAAAGCTGAGCGGCCCCTGAGAATCTGCGGGCTCATTTGACCTCATAGGTTTTTTTATAATAGCCTGGTAACTTCAAAATTTTATAAAAAAATTTAAAAATTCATAAAGATGCTGATGCAATTAATTCCACAAAATTAGAACCCTTGCTACGTAGGGCTGGCAAAGAAAAAATCTCGTTAAGGTTTGAATCAAAACTGCTTCGATTACAATAGTTAACGGGTTTAAAATTGAAATGAGTCCATTTCGAGTGAAAAAAAAATGTTGACGAGGTTCAGCTCGATAATGACTCGTTAACTCGAATTTAAAATAACCACTTAAACAGTAAATAGAATAATTTTATATTAAATTATGTTGATTTATAAAAAACTCGACGAGAACCCGTTAAGCTTGGTAACCAGCAGTATCTCCTCGCAGAGCACCGTACCGATGGCAACATGCGCGCTAACTGTCGTCTTTCGTACAGAGCTAGCTAGGGAAGGGGGCAGTAGAGTCCACGCATGACTAACAGCCGATGAAAAGGCAGTCGCCTTTTCCCCGATCCGTTCCTTTCTTTCATCCGAAAGAAAAGACAGGCCCAGGTGACCACAACATGCGCACAGGGAGACCTGTCGCGCCTCTAACGCGACACGCTACGGGTGGGGCCATGGCCGCATGGGCACGGCATCCCAAGCGCGCAGAGGCAAGTAGCCGGCCGGCCGGTCAATTCGTCTTCCCATTTCCGCGTAAACAACCGTCCGATTTGATCTTCCGTACGGACGGAAATAAAGTGGAACCGAAGCGTCCACGAAAGAGAGGCGTCGCACGAGGATATGGCGCAGAGCTGTCCTATCGTTCCATGGATCACGATGGGACTGTTGCATGTCAATGACACGATACCTTCCACTCTGACGGCACTTCTTATAGTCTTAGCATTAGGGTTGGATCATAGTTTATAAAATATAATATAAATGTATATGATATTAAAAATGGAGAAGAATCTTGTAGAGAGAACTAAAATAACGACGTTGAAGCAAACACGATGAGAGAGAAAAAAATTTGAAAAAGTCGATCATAAATTCTTTAAACATAACCTTAGAAAAATACAAAGTATTGTCGCTTTCTTATAACCATGGAATCTTTTAGGACCATCAGATCATTGCTCCTATACAAAAATCTAGTGCTAAAAAAAATCCTAACCTTTAATCCTATCACGCTCTCCTGTTTTGGATGAGTAGGCTTGATTGCTTTATTATTTGGTTCCTCTCTATGGTTTATAAGTCTGTTCTAGTTTTCTCTAATTTAGAATACAAATCCTAATCTAAATAGGACTAGAGTCATAATCCTAATAGGATTCATCCATGACTATTTATAGTATATATTTTTAAATTCTAAAAGACTATGTATGAGTCACTCTAACTCAATAATCTTCACCTTGACTATTATCCATTGAAGTAACTGTATTTCTCCAAAAACTCGTTCCAAGTCGGCTCCAACTTTTTTTTATTTTTTTCTTCCACCTTTGGGAGTGCCCCACCATAATATGTATGTCAGAGTCCGGGCTAGCCTGCCTGAACCCTCCACTTGAGAGTAGTTTGATTAATCATACCTATTCCTATAACCTTCCACACCATAGGTTTCTATCACCTCCAAGCTCCACCTGCATGCCGGTACCACGTGGTTGGTCTCACTACGTCTTCCTTCTTCGAACAGCTGCATCTTCACTTTTGCATTTGTGTTTGCTAGATTTTGCAACCATCTTTGTAGTTCCGCATATAATTGTATATAAGATCTTAGTATCTATCGTTGACAATATGTGTAGAACCGAAGATGGCAACAGAGGGGGTGAATGTTGCTTTTCTAATTTTCTCCTAAGAATTTCACAATCCTTTATTTCAATAGCTACAAAGCTACGAAGATTATGATGAGAAAACACCTCAAAACAAACAAGACAAGCTGCTAAAATTTTGCAGAAGAATTAGCAAAATCGGAAGTACCAATGTTATAACTACGATACTACCGATTTTTGAAAGTTATACTTTTTATAACTACGGTACTACCGATTTTCAGAAATACCTCTATTTGCTGTTACTTTTTCTCGGTGAATAGTAATTTCAGCACACAAGTTCAAACACAAGAATTGATGGAACTTTTAATCTGTAGGTCCAAATGATATGAAATTTTGCACGGATATTCTAACAAACGATCATGAAAATCATAGTCAAAGTTGAGACCTTTTTCAGTTTGTTAGAAGATTATACCAAAACTGAGCCAAAACCCCAAACGGTGAATACCACTTGCTCATGGGTAGATGATGACCAAGATAGTCTAGATTATTCCCACATATCACAGCAAGCTAGAATACCGAAGAATCCAGCCCAAAAGCCCTTGAAACAAGAAATTACACGATGAAGCCAAAATCAAGCAAAAGCCGATTTTCCTCAAAAACTTTCTCTAGATCTAGCCTAGATAGATAGGATCTTGTCTATAGGAGGCATCTCCACCTCTTATACATTCTTGGCAATAGAAAAACTCAAGAGAAGATAAATCCAAACAAGAAACCAAGAAAATCAAAAGCATATGAAGGGATTCATGTCATAAATCATTTGAGCAAAGTTTGGATGTTCATTTCACTTGAAGAGGAATGTTTTATAGCCAATCCCTCAGGATAATAGAACTCTAAGTCTAGAATGCACACACGCAAGGCTCCAACTAAGAAACTCTAACCTATCTCTTATAGGAGGGAGGAGATGCTAGCCACCAAAAGGTTTAGCCAACATTCTTAAACCCTAGCTCTTACCTCTACTCCCCTTATGTAGACTATGAAACCTGAACTAAAACCTAATGGATCCACCCATTAGACCAAACCAGGGATAACCCGTTAACCCCATCTAACACCGGGTTTTACTCTCTCATGCACGCTTCTCAAAGTGGCTTACATCCATTAACCCATTAGTGAATCAACACTTGATCCACTTCATTTATTCAGCATATACAAGACCTAAACCACTTAGGCCAATGCCTTCCATAAAGTTTCTCGCCTGTTTTTGCACGAAGCATCGTCTATGCTTCGCCATCTTCCATGTGGCTCCAATGACTTGCTGCTAAGCCTCTCATACGTCTAGATCCCACCGAACTGTCTTCACATGTAAATGACCTAAGTTACTTGGCACACCACATGCTTCTCCTTGCGCATGACGGCACCTGGCTTCCTTGACCGTCTGGACCTTAGCTCCTTCATGAGCCTAGTCCTGGTCCACCTTGCCATTGCCCATCATATCCACCACCGGTAGCTCCCGCTCGAGTTCCTCGTCATCCTAGTTTGCAATTACCCCACAAGCCTCGGTCATTTTCAGCGTCTCCCTGACCGTTCTGGACCTCAGCACTATCCTGTGCCTAGTACTGGTCCTCCTACGCCTTACCATGATCTAGCTCTGAAGTTCTACAACTAACAACAACAAACAAATCACTATGTAGCACCGCACAATATACAAAATCGTCAATTAGTACAATTAATCTATACAATACACCATGCAAAATGTATGCACCCAAATTACTGATCCTAAACCTAGAACTAAATAATAAACCTATATGCACACAAGCAACAACACCTAGGTCAAACCATAACCAAATCCCCCAAAGCCCTACTTTTCTGGGAAGATCGGTAGTACCACTCTTGACACGCCAGAACTACCGCTCTGCGGTACTACAGCTACTCAAGCTGATACTATCGCACTTGTCTAGACCTCTCTGGAAAAAAACGTACTATTGCTCTGTCGGTATTACCGTGCAAACACTTGCGGTACTACCACCCTGCAGTACTATGATGCTTATACTTGAGGTACTTTTGATATTTTTGGGACTTCTAGAGAACAACCCAAATCAATTGCAATATTTGCACGATCCTCAAAAATCAAACTCAAATTCCGCAAATACTCTAATCCAAAAGTCAATTACTCATTAGAACCATGTGGTGACTTCCACATGGTCTCACAATATGGTTTTCTTCTCTATGATTTTTATCAGACCTTCTATTGGTTGCTCCACCTTTAATATTACCCTTTAATCGGTATCCTTCATTGTTCTAGATACTTTTCGTGATTATTTGCCTTTTGCAAGTAATTTGTATGACTCTACCTCGAAGTGATACCTCACAACCTTTTAGTTCAAGTGACATCACAGATATTATATATCTTTTAAATCGGGAACACACCAAACTCCCATCAGTGTGCGATGTGCTCCATATACATCTCTGATGTAACTATTCCCACCTTAGTATTGCATCCTCATTGCATTTAGCGAAGTGAATAGTTCCATACATTGGACGTATAGATCCTTCGTTAGACATCTCCCTCGCTGAACATATATCAAAACGGCAACCTAAATATAATAACCAAGAAGTACCTGATTGACTAACAATTAGTACATTCGAATCATCATTTGCTATTGTCACTGAGTATACACCCTTCATTTGCTTCAAACTCGAATAGTCTTTTATTATATGACCTTTCTCATCACATAGATAGTATACACGTGTGCCTTTAGTCCTGCTCTTCTTCTTCCTATGATCTTTGCTTTTGTCTGTAACACCTACTACAACCAATGCTTGATCACCCGAGAATGAAAACTTCGATGGCTTTTTTCAAGGACTTCGTCTGCAATAGATATACAATTACCTCATTGAAGTTGAGAGTATTTTTTCAATGAGAATATTCATCACCAATTTTTTCTATGATGGTGTAGAGATGATGCTAGTATGATGATCTTGTCGTTCTTCTCAATTTTTTCATTCACACTAGTCAATTGTGTGATATGCTTATTGAAGACATTGAGATGATCAACGAGCCGTGTACCTTCCTTCATGAACAACATATACAATTGTCATTTCAGCACCCACCAGTTTGTCAGCGACTTTGCCATATATAATTCTATCTAATTAGAGAAACATGAACAGATCGTACTGATAGCCTTCTCCTCTATCAACTTTCAATCTTTAACGGATGTCTTTTTCAGTTTGTCCCCTTCAAGAGCATCAATTAGTTTCTACTAGATAAGGACATCATTCACCATACATTGCCACACGCTAAAATTTTCTCCATTGTTAAATTTCTTTACTTGATTCCACATCATCAAAATCGATCTTAATTTTATATCACTTGACACTTTACCAATCTTCTTATAAATCGATTAATCTAGTCTTGGATTTGATACAACTTGTTACACTATGATACACCTTCTTATGTTCAACAGCCCCAAATTGAATAAGAGTTTGTGAGATACAGCATGAGCGTGCATGGTATCAAGAACGAAAAAGATGAATCTTTTAGATAGAATCAAAATAACGACGTTGAAGTAACTACGACGAGAAAGAAAAGATTTGACAAAGCCGATTGTAAATTCTTTAAACGCAACCTCAAAATAGTACAAGGAGTTGTTCTCTCACAACTTTCTTGAATCTTTTAGAACCCTGGGATCCTTGCCATATACAAGAATCTAGCGCTAAAACATATCCTAGCCTCTAATCCTCTGATACACTCTCTGCTTTGAATTAGTAGACTTGATTACTTTGTTACTTGGTTTCTCTTTATGGTTACCCTCTGTGGTTTATTTAATCACTCCTAGCTCTTCTTCAATTTAGAGTAGGAATACTAATCTAAATAGGAGTAGAAGTACTCTATCAACTAATAGGATTCATTGTGACTCTCTGTATCATATCTTTTTAAATCCTAAAAGACTAGATATAAATCAACCAAACTCAACAAAAATAATACACGTAAATTTGAGGACGTAGATGGTAGGGGTGTACACCATGAAGAATCGGTCTATTGGAAACGGCCAGATGCTGCCGGAGGCCTCTGGTGAGACCCCCTCCGGATAATTTGGTTGCGTACACCACCCACACCCAACTGCTGATAGTCTCGGTTCCTTAGGATTGCTGCATTTTTGTGGACCCCGTCTTCACGGGGCATATATATCCCGTAGAAAGTTTTTCGATCCTTTTGTCTGTTACTGTCCTGAGTAAAAATCAATAGTCACACGTATAATATATACTTAGATTTCATGGATCGTTGCGATAATCAGATTAGATTAATTAATCAAGCTGCAACAACTGTACATGCATGGATGGTAGTATATTAGCAGTACCGCTCGATGGGTAGCTAGCGGCTGGTTGGTTGTCTGCATTGGAAACAACTCGATCCAAACCGCAAATAAGTTTACAGGAAAAGAACAAAAAGAAATGAACAAGAGAGAGGAGGCAAGTACTGGGAGGAACAAACCACATGCGAGGAGATGATCAAGGTGAGCTAATGAATTAAGCACAAACTTAGGCGGCCCTAGCTAATGCCCTACCGAAATAAATTTAGTACCAATGAAACCAACCTTAGTCCTTAGGTATGGACGATCTGCATATGTATGTAGTACAATGAGAGCTAGGTAGATTTATCGGATCTCGATGGACATCATGTGTATGTGTATATATATGTAGGCACGAGCTGTGCTGACAGATGAGGAGCTAGCGGAGGAGGCTGCGGATGATCTCGGCGCCGGGGCTGTTGTGGTCCATGGTGGCCATGAGGTCGGAGAGGCGGTCGCTGAGGTCGTCGACCTCCCGGTGCAGGCTCTTGATGTAGCTGCACGTCTCCTTGAGCAGCTTCGTCGTGGACGACTGCATTGCCGCCATTCATAACACATTACGCTTTGACTCTGAGGCTAGGTACCTAGTTACGTGCGTATGTACATGCAGGCGCATGGCATATACGCACGTGCGGTGTGCCGGTGTCAGTCTGTGTGTGCTGCAACTAGAACCACTTGTGTACCTGACTGCTGCCGCGGCGGCGCACGCTGGGGAGGAGGGACTGCAGCTTGGAGATGAGCTCGCTGATCTCCTCCTCCGAGATGGAAGCGCGCGACCTCCGGCTCGACATCGTCGGAGAATAACGCAGCGAGGATGGAGAGGCACGCTGTGTATGAATGATCCAATGGAGAACTAGCGAGCTGAAGTGTGTGTGATGGAGAGCAGAACGAGAGAGGGGGTCTTTATAGGGAGACGGAGCTGGTTAGCTAGAGGCCGGGGAGTGCAAAGATACAAGACGATGATGGAGGCGAGACAGTGGTAGAGAAAGCGAGTTAGCGATCGAGCTGCTGCTGTTTACACTTTACACCACCCACAAAGAAAAATGGGGGTTTGGCCCACATGTCCCTCTCCGGCCCCACCTAGTTATGAGCTACGGCTACATACCAACCCTGTCGATTTGTATTATATTTATCAGTTTCGATTACGCAGCAAAATTATCGGAAAATGTTGTTCACATGTGTACGCCGTAGCAAAATTATCGCCAACTCACAATATAATCAATACGGTTTCTGCTAAGCAAAATGTTCAGAGAATATGGATCATGCACAAGTTTGTGGAGTTCAGCTGATCTCGTCCTTTCATTTACAATCTAACGGCTGCGATCTGAACTCCGCTTACTTAGGTAGCTCTAATCGGCGGAAAATAATCTTTAACAACGACACGTCCCCATCACAGAACAACCCGAGTACCAGACCCATAAGATGCCCTGTCCCCAATGTCCGGTGGCGGAACGACAAGTCGACAACTACCGTGCGCGCGTACGTATGTGCGTGTATAATTACATCTGAGTGTAAAAGTATTATATATATATATATATATATATATATATATATATATATATATATATATATATCCGTGTGTGTAATTACACCCATCTCAAATATACCATCTAAATAAACTTGAAATACTCTTTTATCACTTTGGATATACTTGTATACTAATTATAAGATACTTCAATGTGAACCACATCAAAAAAATTACAAGTAAGTTCATAGTTTTTAGCGTATTTTGTAAATACCTTTATATGCGCACATAAAAAGGAGTATGTCAAAAAATTCTACATACTACCTCTAAAAATTGTTCATACCACTTAGATGATCTTAAATACTCGTATATTGCACGTACATACCTTCCATTACATGAGATACTCCCTACGATATGAGATACGACATAGGGTGTAATTACACCTGTGTAGAAAAGAGGTTTCCTATATATATATATATATATATATATATATATATATATATATATATATATATATATATATATATATATATATATATATATATATATATATATATATATATATATATATATATATATATATCTTTTACACCTGGGTGTAATTACACCCACCTCTAATATACCACCTAAACAAATTTGAAATACTCCTTTATCATTTTGGATATACTCATGTACTAATTAGAAGATACTCCAATGTGAATCACATGAAAAAATTGCAAGGGAGTCTATAGTTTTTAGCGTATTTTGTAAATGCCTTTATATACGTACATAAAAAGGAGTATGTCAAAAAAAAATATACATACTACCTCTAAAAAATTATTCATACCACCTAGATGGTCTTAAATACTCGTATACTACACGTACATACCCTCCGTTACGCGAGATACTCCCTACATTGTGAGATACGACATAGGGTGTAATTACACCCGGGTGTAGAAAAGAGGCTTCCTATATATATATATATATATATAATTATAATTACTAATCAGTAGCTACGTGTAGAATAAGTATATGACCCTGATCGACCAACCAGCCAACCACCTCACCTCATGGATAGTTACTAGCGCTTGTTAATTCTGACAAAGTTACTATTGTATGTGCACCAAATTATCATCTATAATTCATAAAGTTACCCATAGTTATCATCTGTAATTCGTGAAGTTACTGCCATGTGAGAGTGAAGTTATTGCCAATATGCATGTATTGAGAGGATAAAGAAACATGCATATCAATTGTAAATAACTCGTAACGGAAAGTTACTGCCGTGTGTAAGTTACTATTTTGTGCGAGTAAAGTTACTGCCAAACACATGTAGACTTATTGTCCATTGTAATACTATAAACTAGTAGTAACTCCATATGTATTTGACAGTAATTTCACTCACACAAGATAGTAACTTTATATGACATGAATTTCGTAACATCAAAACATATTCAACATGGACCTTATTTTGTTAAGCTCGTAATTTCGAGTACAATGGTGCAAACGGATCACAGATCGAACTTTTGGTGAAAAATTATTTTATTTTTTAACTTGTAAACAAGATAAAAAAATTACAAGTCAAATATATGTATGTATGTATGTATGTATGTATGTATGTATGTATGTATGTATGTATGTATGTATGTATGTATGTATGTATGTATGTATGTATGTATGTATGTATGTATGTATGTATGTATGTATGAGGATGTATGTTATGCGTGCACTCATGCACTCAAAACCCCGACGTGCGCCCGATGAGGAAATGACGGCTCATATTCGGGCCCCCCAAGTGAGCATCACGCCATCACTCTTTTGCGTTGAGCCCCCTACTGACATTCCATTGTCACCGATTTCAAGCGCCCCCTGGTGATTCCCCGTTCGCCCTCCTCCGCCCAACTCTAACACGCAGGGCGTGCGTGGGGAGACGGCGCTCCAGCCGGCATGGAGGATCCCCTCGCCCCATGTCGATCCCCCAGTCGGCCTCCTCCTCCCAATTGTACCCCGCCTTGCACAGGGAGGCGGCACCCCGGCTGACGGCGGCCCGCTCCACAGCTCACGGTTGGGAGGCACGCAGGGAGGTGGCGTGGGGAGCACACGCAGGGAGGCGGCGCCCCGACCGATGGCCTAGATCTTCTCTCTCCATATGGGGGATCTCCTTTCCTCCTGGTGTTTCCCCCCGTTCGGCCTCTTCCTCCCAACCGTAAGCTGCCTTGGCCAGAGAGGCGACGCAGCGCGCACGTGGGGAGGCAACACTCCGCCTGGCAGCAGCCCGCACGCCGTGGAGGATCTCCTCTACCCCTTGGTGATCTCTCGGCGGCGATCCTCCTTTCCCCCTAGTGATTCCCCCATTCGGGTTCTTGCCGCCAGGTCATGAGGAGGAGGCATTTGTTGGTGTTGAATGGAAATTAGTCATTGCTTGTTAACGATGAATGGAAATTGGTCATTGCTTGTTGATGTTGAATGGAAATTTTTCATTGCTTGTGCCTCTGGGATCCTGGAACTTCACCAATTTTTGATGTTGAATGCAAATTGCTGACTATCTGTATGAGATGATAATGGAAATTATTGATGTTGAAAGGATTGCTCATTGCTTGTTCATGTTGAATGGAAAATGTTCATTGGTTGTGCCTCTAGTATCATGGAACCTCACCATTTTTTTGATGTTGAATGCAAATTGTTGACTATTTGTATGAGATGATGATGAAAATTATTGATGTTAAATGGAAATTGCTCATTGCTTGTCGACTTGTTTCTCAGACCTGACTGAACTGTCATGGACTCCTAAACTATTTCTGGCTTTCAATAAAAAGAAGTGTGCAGACAGACTCCAAAACTTAATCGGATTTCTTATTAGCTTAGGAGTGAAAATTGTAATGATATCTTCACATGCCAATATGTTGTATATATGGTGAAGACTGAATGGATCCACCTCAATGCAAACATCTGAGAAGGAAATCAAATGTGAAGACTAACGCACAAATATGGTGAAAAAACTGATTTGAAAAGACTGAATGGATGTCTTCATGCTCCTTAGGTGGAAACAAGATTTGTCAATGAAATAGAATGCGGATAAACAAATAAATCAAGACATTTTGACTCTTGCATCATCTTACATATGTAGCACTGAACTCCAAGATCACCTTAAGGCTTGAATTATGAAACCTGGTTATTGGTACTAAATATATTTATTTTTAAATTAGATGTAGATCTGCGTACGTATAGTTGTTATCAAACTAATCAAATACTCCATTTCATGATTTGGATGTTATTTAGGCTTGTTTTTGTTGAACCAGATTTGCAGCAGCACTTATTTACTTGTGTTTCACTTGTGTTCTCATTAGTATGGGGTTTAACATCCAGGACAATACCATAGGCACAAGCAAGGAACAATTTCCATTCAACATCAACAAGTAATGAGTAATTTCCATTCACAGTTAACAATTTGCATTCAACATCCAAGACAATATAATCATGTAAGAATACAAGATTCAGCCTTCCACCAGATGGAGCTTGCCTTTCACGCGCAGGCCAACTCCTTCTGGCGGCTGGGCAAGATGAACTCGCTCGAGTGGGGCTGATGAGCGGATCTTGGGGGAATCACCAGGGGGCCACGCCCCCTTGATGGTGGGTCGCCGTGCGGGCCGTCGGCCGGTCGGAGCACCACCTCCCCTCGCACGGCCTCCCAGCACAGCCGAGCATATTACGGTCGAGACGAGGAGGTCAAAAGGGGGAATCACAGGGGCCGCCTTGATAGGGGGGAATCCACGCGGGCCGTTGCCTCTGCGCGCGGCCTCCTGGCACCGACGTGCAAATTAGGGTCGGGAGGTGGAGGCCGATAGGGTGAGTGGCTAGGGCACCGAAATGGGGGGGGGCATTAGCATAGCAGGGCCTGAACGTAAAAAATTAGCAACAACGAGTGCGCTGACCGGCCGCCCCAATCCAAGCCGCTCACCCCTGATCGGACGCATGACGTGGACTTGAGTATACAGTATACTTCCCCTGTATGTATGGTATGTATGTCGTACGTACGTAGGTACATATGTATATATACATACATACACACACATATATACATATCTATAGGACAAATGTTTTATGCCCCTAGGTGTCTAGGTACCTATATCAATACTCATTGATGTGCTTTAAGATTTGTAACGTTTGACATAAGTATCTTTATATACCCATAAAAAGTATATTTGAGATATCAAACTCCGAAAAAAATTAAATTGAACTTCAGTTTGTGTGTGCGCGCGTGCGTGTGTGTCTTGCACCTAAATCAATATCCATTTATGTGCTTATATCAAGGGTATAAAACATCATACGCATGGTGTTATATCATATACTTATCAATCATACATGTATCGAATGGTTCTTGATGTGGTTGCTTAGTCACCTAGGTGCCTCATGTAATATGGATATGTATATATATACATACATTTATTTACACACACACACACATGTGTGTGTGTTGAGGGAGGGTCCCCATGGTACCTTGGGCCACAGAAAACTTTGGCAAGGCAAGGCATGTCGAGGTGTACCACTACAACCCTGGCTTGACATGGCAACTTGGGGGACCCAACTCGGATGAGGTCTAGGGGCCAATCTCGGACATAGTCTGGAGGTCAACCTTGGTTACGTGGCATGTTGCAGAATCCACCCTGGACGAGGTTTGGGGGGTCAACCTAGAACGAAGTCCAGAGACCAACCTCGATAAGACATGATACTTTGGGCGGTTGCGTTGAGTGGAAGACTAAGGGAAGTTCAACCTGGGCCCAAGAGCCCATCAGATGAAATGGGTGAAACTATCCTTAGGAGTAAGCTAGGCCCTAGGGGCGAATTTGTAACTTCACGTGCCTCTCTCCCCCACTCTATAAATAGGACCCCTTATAAATGGAGAGGGAGAGGCCACTTGTATCACTCATATGCAATACACTCGTATGGTCGCTTGGGTGTAATTCTCGTTGAGTTCCCCTTTTGCATCCTCGGTAGTCTACGAATCTAATTGAGGGTGCCAACAAGTTCATTATCTGATCTCGTATCAACGACAGTTGTCACAATCTGTGGGGACTCGGGTAAGAAGTCATGCCACCTAGGAAGGTGAAAGCATAGAATGTCATCAAAGTAGGAGGTGTGAACCCCCTCTGATGCCAAAGTCAAACTGGATCATAGCCATGCCACTCGGGGCCTAGGGCCTCTACCGGATCTCTCCATGGAGCCTTAGGTTACAGGTGAGACCATAGTCTCTAGGGAGGCCAACTTTTTGGGTGCCCATGAGGAGGTCAAGAGGGAGTTGGCAGACCATGTCCTCACCTCTCTTAGATTCGTCGTCTCCAGTGAGCTTTAAACCATGTCATCACCTCTCTTATATTTGTCTCATCATGTTCTACATGATGTTTCCCTCCTTTTTCTTGGAAACCCTTCAAAATTTTTGCTTCCGAAACATAGCCATGGCCGCCTAGGGCACTCCGTGTTCCCATCTATCTGATGATGTTTTTTTTATTCCTTTCATGTCAAAATGTGCCAAACCATCCTATGTAACTACCCTCCAAATAGATTTGGATTTCCTTCACTGAGCACTAAGATATCAAGTTTTTACTTTTTCCCTACCGACACCATTCAATCACTGATTGTGTCTTCTCCAGTGTGTTTCCGGCCAAGCCAAGCTCACTCTGATGCCAAAGTCAAACCGGATCATAGCCAGTGCCACTCCGGGCCTGGGGCCTCTACCGGATCTCTCCATGGAGCCTTATGTTACAGGTGAGACCATAGTCTCTAGGGAGGCCAACTTTTTGGGTGCCCATGAGGAGGTCAAGAGGGAGTTGGTAGACCATGTCCTCACCTCTCTTAGATTCGTCGTCTTCAGTGAGCTTTAGACCATATCATCACCTCTCTTAGATTTGTCTCATTGTGTTCTACATGATACTTCCCTCCTTTTTTCCGGAAACCCTTCACAAATTTTTGCTTCCGAAACCTAGCCATGGTCGTCTAGGGCATTCCGTATTCCCATCTATCTGGTGATATTTTTTTATTCCTTTCACGTCAAAACGTGCCAAAACAATCCAATATAGCTACCCTCCAAATAGATTTGGATTTCCTTCACCAAGCACTAAGATATCAAGTTTTTACTTTTTCCCTACCGACACCATTCAATCACTAATGTGTCTTCTCCAGTAAGTTTCCGGCCAAGCCGAGCTCACCTACGTGTTCCATGGGCTGAGGCCAAGCCAGTGCTCATGCTATTTCTCTACGTTCTCCGCTAGAATGACATCGTCCATGTGAGCTCATCCATTGCCGTGCCCTGAACGCCACCATGCTTCGTCTCTGGTGCTGCCACCACCACCATTGGGTAGAGGACCTTGTCGGGGTTCCTTTTCGGTGGTTCCTGGCTACCGCCATCCCTTTCCTCGTCAGCATCGCCACCATGGCCTTGAAGCTCTGGAGCTCTCTGTTCGTGTTTTGTGCATAAGCTCATCCTTGTTTTGTGCATGAGTTCAATTAGTGGTTCTTTGAGTTAATGACCATATGGACCCATGTGCATTGACCCTCTCCTTTCCCTTTCTTTTTCTCTCTTGTCTCACTAGGTTGTGGTTCCTCCTTGTCATGCACCCAAAAGCTTTTGCTCTTCTCTGTAAAGCATCCGATCAATAGAGTTCCACAACAGCATTTTTTGGATTTTCCATCATCTCATGTGATATCCAAACTTTCATATGTTTGTTCTCCCTCATACGAACTCTGAATATATTGATTCTTTCTCCTAAATTCATCCACAATCAATATCTTCCTTATAGTGTATATTTTGTATTTTATGATTTTATTTGTATTTATTTATTTATTTGGGTTTGTCATTTTGCGCATAAAACCCGACATTGGCGAAGAATTTTTCGATCCACAGCAAGAAGGTCCAGTCAACGTGCAAGAAGGCAAGTCTCCTTTGATCATCTTGTACCTATGTTTACCAAAATTATTTTATTATTTTAAATTTAAATGTATTGCTATATTACATAAAATGATAATTTCTGTCTTAAGGATATTAGTTAATCCAATAATTGTTATACCCTCAATTGATGTTGACATCCATGTACCGTTATCGCCCTAGATTTTCCTTGTCTCAGTATTAAGATTATAATATTATTTGATAATTTTAGAATGGTAGTAACTACTTAGACAAGTTATTTGGTCACTATAACCCTAATTGGTGGGAATAATGTTATCAAATCTGTAAACAATTATTTTTATCAAGTGTTTGGCAATACGTGAAGCCATTGGTTTATAAAATAAAATAAAAATGGTGAAAATTGATTTTAGATTTGGGCAGATGATAAGATTGGGTTGGTGCAGATTTAGCACGAGAACTTGTATTGTGAATGTGCTGCACAAGTCAATTAAGGATCAACACTTGTGATTGTATAAACTAAGCACTACCGCACAACTACACGTCTAAATGGGTACGACCTAGTTGATTAACTTGCAAAGGTTTAGTTCAGATATCACAGTTGTAAGTGGATGTCAGGGTGTACTGGTTTACTCATAGTGAGGTGATGGATTTGTTGTACTCATACGGCGCAAGAGGGGGCTTCTGACTGTTGTAGATTTAACCCTTCAGCGGTGAAACCTCAGCTAGTGGTGTCTAGCTAAATTGGAGTAAGGTAAAAACTTGTGATAAATTATCTGAGTCTCATGCCTAAGGAAGCATGTTGGCTATTAAGATGACTTATCTCTTATGGGTAAAGCAGTATAATCTCTGCAGAGTATAAAACTATTCGAATTACAGTGGCCAAGGTCAAGGGCGGGCAAGGTGCGCTTTCACATGGTAGATCTTTGGTTTTGATTTTAAAGTAAAAGTTTTAGGAATTCGGGAGTGGATGAAACTCTCGAGAGTGTGTCCTGGCGAATGAAGTCAATGCGGTGGATGGAACCTATCTTGAAACTTGTGGCTAGAGTCTGTCTATAGTGTTGGTGGTTGGAACCTTTATTAAAAAATTTATCAAGTTTTAGTTATTACAATTACTTTTTTAAATTTATGCTTTTGAAAAAATATATAATGGTATTTGAAATAAAATGCTGCTTTGTGCAAAAAAACCATATTATCCTTTCTTGTTAAGCCCTACATATACTGCATTTTTTCCTAGACTTGCGGAGTACTTTATGTACTCACATGCTATACTCAAAATAACTCTTAGAGGATTATGAAGCTCAGGAAGGAAATTACGACTACTTCACGTGTGGATTCGACGAAGGCTTCCCGGAGTACTAGGTTGTGCTTCCCCTGTCAATTTCCTGTGGCGTATTAATGGGTCATTGTTAGAGTTTCATTTTTACTTTCGTGGTGTTTTGTAAGTTTGAGAGGTATTGTAATCTCAGTTGTAATAAGTGACCATAAGGCTTGTATTCTCTATTATTGTAATAAAGCGTTGTTGGTTATGCAATCATCACTGTTTGACTGTGTGTACTAGTTTTGATCTGGGACTAGTGTGGCAATACTAAGAGGGTTCGGATTCAGAAATTCGGTCCCGACATTCATTGATTAGTTTGAGAGATTTACGATCACAGGTATATGCTATTTTTGGATACCCTTGAACTATTATGACCTGTTTTGGCTCTAGCATTTTTAGGCTTTAGTAACCGTTATGCGTGGCCACTAGAAACTTGATTAAGGCCATGGTGACCTTGGGATGGAGGATGATGATGAGGAGGTATCATGTTTCATTGTGCAGATGCATGCGTCCATGTCAAAATCGACGTACTCTGCCAAATCAAACCAATTCTTCTCATCATAGGTTCCTGCCATGATCGTATAGGCAATGTTGATAGAAACATAGAAGAATGATGATGTTAATGAGAACCTTAAGGGGCTCAGCGCTACTTTCCCATGGTCGGTGTCAGCTGTCGATGATCAAATTGTTGATCTTACAAATTGTAAGGAAAAAACCAAGACTCACAGAATAATTGAAAAGGAGAAAGTGGACTATTTTTATTGTTATATCTGGATTACACTCTGCTCTTAAAGTGCGATTATAAAGTGGATGCTACTAGCACTATTTTTGCTTTTTTTTTTCTTTGCCTCCGTAGTCTATTGCCTTTTTTTTCTTTATTTTGTATTCATCATCTATTCATCTTCTCCTGTAAAACTTAAATAACGTCAAAGAAACGTTTGTTATTCATATAAACAGACGTCTTATTGATTTCTCGCGTCTAGCTGAGTAAGCAGTTGCTGTCATGAGAAAGCCGCCTGCAGGTAATAACTGCTGATCGGTTGCGTACTCCGGCTGGCGTGGGCCCAGGGCCGACGGGGGCCACGTTGTGGTCGAGCGAGATATATGCATGACCACCCCGCCTAATTGCGTTTGCAGGTGAGGTCGCCGTCGCGGCGTTTATTGCATGGCGCTGCCCGCCCGCGGGGAAGGCAGCGGTGGGCTCCCGCACGTGCCGCTGTTTAGAGGCTGAGCAGCCTCCACCGCGCGCGCATGCATATGCGTACGTGATCCCGTCGCCCACGTACGGGCGCAGCTCCATGTGCGCGCCATGCCCCGATCGATGCACCTGCGGGGGTCGTACGTGGTTGAGCCATGCATTTTTCATGCTCGGGTCCGGTCGATTAATTAATGATAATAAATAAACGCCAAGGGAAAATTCGATGATTAATTGGCGCCCATTTCCCTCTCTTTGTTGTGGAACATGCGGTACGTACGTGCATGTTGCTTATCAGATGATGCTTAGAATTCATTGATTGAACTTACTGAAAATTAAGAAGAATTCCTTGTCAACATCACTTATTAATCGAGCTATAGCCACACACCAGCGATCGATGTGCTACCGTGCTAAGCTTTTATACTCTAAAGAACTGAAAAGTATACATATCATAAAGCCGCGGTGCTGTCGACCGGCCATGCATGCATGCACCGTTTCCTACTTGTCATATGGCCTTTTCTCGAACCGGGGAGAAACACTTCTTGTCATTTGGCTGCCATGTTTTTCAACCTTGTCGTAGGGTCAAGTAACTTTCATGTCATGCCAGTGCTGTCCGTGTAGGCCAACTTTTGCTCGTCCCCGTCTGCTGCTCCAGAGCTCCCGCTTAGCGCTAGCCCACGTCTCCCCGCCATGGCCAACCGGGCGCATGCAATTGTTTGCCCAGCATTATTGCGTCTGCGTATATTATATTGGGCTTCATTGGTCGTGGTAAGTCGTCTCCAAACTGTGTGAATCCGACCAGGACCAGATCAGTACAAGTCTACCCCACTCATCGACGTCTAGTTCCGATCGATCTGGGCCTTACGCGCGACTTCCAGATCGCCAGTCGGCAGAACCACTACTGTTCCGAGTGCATGCATCTGAACCCTCATCTTGCTGCAGAACCGGCCGACCGGACAGCCGGTTTGAAAAGATCGATCGACAAGCTTGATTAACCACCTTTCAGCTGGAAACGTGTGCTGAATCCGACGGCCGAAGCAGTGCCTCAGCTAGCCAGCTGCCGGAACGATTGGAAAGAAAAATCAATCTTGAAAAGGCTTCATCAGCTAGCTATTAAGGATGATCTGTTCAAAGGAGTGATCTAGCTATTTATAAGCTGAAAAATATATGTAGATCGATTTGTAAAATTTTGCGTTCGTACATGATGTTTTGCATAAGTTTAATCAAGCTCGAGCCAGTTTGATAACATATATTTAGAGTTGAGATTGAAAATAAACAATTTTTTTTGTTTTGGGGATCTAATTAGTCATGTTTAATTTAGGCTTCAATATTTATGTGCTCTTCCTCAGAAGATGTTAGGAATAGTCCCACATTAGTTATGAGAAAGAAAGAAACACAACTTATAAGTGTGAGGGGAGTTTACCTATTAGACCAGTCTTTTAGGGAAAAAAAAGTATCCAATACCACTTATAAGTGTGTTGCTCTATGTGCTTAATTGTGTTTAGTTCATTTAGACCTATGGTCCAAAGAGTAAACCCGATTAAATCTAGATATATGATCAGGGTCCGATCTAACAATAGAATATTTATTTGCTCGAGTTGGGTTCGAGCAGTGCGTGGGTTGCGAACATTTTGCCCATCCATCTCCAATATGGTTAATTAATTTGATTGTCCACAGGATTGAAACATGTTGTACGTGTGTAAACAACCCTACAGTTGGGCAGCTGCACTTTACATCAGCAGATCGATGATTAATTAGTGGCAAGGTACCTATGTCTGTACGTGTATATGTTGTTTGAAAAGTATAGCTCCACACCCAGATAAGTTAAAACTAATGATGTATGGAGATTCAATAAATATTGCTGGTAACTCAAAATGTTAAAGGCAATAAAGAAAGGTACTACTATATAGTCACACTCGTACGCCATGTCGTCGAAAAACTCTACCGGCAAGTACGCCACCATGTGTAACTTCATAAGAACATGCCCAAAAGGACAATACAAATCTCTCCGAATGATCTAAACAATGGCCATGAAGGATTGAGATGAGATGGCGAGATTACTGTGGCCCAGTACTGTGACCGAGACGTACATGGTGACAATGTCAAAATTGAACTTTTGCGACGGGACCAACGCCCCAGATTTCGGTCCTGAACCTAAATATCTTTATCTAATTGTGTTGGTCCCAAGACACCGAAACCACATCATCCCCAGCACTCGTTTCTCGCAGATTTAACCAACTTTTGGCTGTGTGTGTGTGGACCATGCACACCATAATCCTCCTGTTAATTTGGACATCAATATCACGCAACCAGAAGATTAATTGCATGTCCCATTCCAATAAGCACATCCAACTAGACAGAACTCGCGATCCGATCCGTTCGATTGGGCTAGCTAGGCTGGCAGACATATTGTCTGATGTACGATCATATCAAAACGATGATAATCCTTCTTAATCTTGCGATCGATCACAAGTTCGCGTTCTCACTTTAGTTAAAAGGATCGAGCTCTTGTTAGATACATCTCCCCAATTAATCCAAGATGGTACGTACGTAGTAGTGTCCACGATTCTTCCTGCAGCCCACCTGGAAGTCCACTTCACATGCATGCATGCATGCATGCAGTTGCAGTAGTGCCATTGCCACTCTCACCTCGCCGTGCATGCACGCATGCATATAGTCGGCGCACGCAGGCGGCCGGCCGGTGTTCCAGGACGTCGGACATGCAAGCAGGTCGCGTACGTGCCTCCAGGAAGTGGGTGGCGCCTGGCGCTCGCGCGCGCGCGCCGTGGTGCGAGGGGCCTGCAGATCGAGCTGGACGTGGACCGCCGGCCGGCCGGTTGTGGTGGCCGGGCTGCACGGGTGCCCGCGAGCACGGTGTCTGCCTGCCTCCGGGCAGGCACCTAACAGTGGCACAGGCTGCCTGCCGCGCGGGACGGCGGGACAGCGGCGTCTGTGCGTGCGTGCGTGCATGGATCTCGGTTGATCTCAAGGCCGGACGGAAGCTAGGCCCAGGTTGGTGGGTGGCAGCATTGTCCACCACTGGCCGCTGTCGTCGGCGTACGTCCTGGGGCCGGCCGGGAGCTGGCCATGCGCCCATGCACGCATGAATCATGGAGCGGTTCGTGGAAAAGGTGTTTGCGCCACAATTGCAACCAAAAACCGGTGTCCCATTAATGTGTTGGTTTGGAACGTACGCGTAAGAACTAAGAACCTCGCGATGTACTAGTGTACTCCATCAGTATCACAGAAGCAACTGATGGAGTACTAGTGTACTCCATCAGTATCCATCAGTATCACAGAAGCAACCTCGTTTAGAGTTCGTTTATGATTTGTATTCATAGAAGTTGCCTTAGTTCTATGTATTGCTACCTCTATATATTGAGATGAAAACAAGGAACAATAGTAGCCCCTAGAAAATCACTGCCTTGCATCTCGTTTGCTTCTTCTGTACCATGTTGGATTTGCTACAGTATTCTTCATCGGGGTCCTGATCATTGATCAATCGCTACTCGAAGTCGTAGCAGGGGAGCGTTACTCGAAGTTGTAGCAGCCGAGCGCTACTCGACGTCGTAGCCGAGAGCTACTCGAAGTCGTATCCGAGTACTACTCGAACCTGTGACATTGTCAACATTTACTCCAGGATTCAGGAATTGCAATGCTGCGACGTTGGTCTGAAGATTTACGCCCTCAATCTGGTATCAGAGCTACGGTTCAACATTCAGATCAATGTCAATCGTTGTCCACGGCGAGGCGGTGGGATGTTTTCCTACCCGCAGCTTACGACGACCAACTACACCAGTTGGGTGATCCGAGTGCAAGCAATGATGGAAGATCAAGACGTCTGGGAAGCGATTGAGCCGGCGGCCGGGGAGGCCGTTGACACGAGGAAGGACAAGAAGGCGAGGTCGCATCTTCTCCAAACGCTCCCGGAAGACCTCTTGATGCAGGTGGCCAGGAAGAAAACGGCGAAGGAAGTCTGGGACTGCCTCAAAACTCGATTCATTGGCGCAGATCGCATCAAGGAAGCACGGCTGCAGACATTGAAGAGCGACTTCGACGCCATGCGCATACAGGAGGGAGAGAGCTTGGACCAGTACGCCGGAAGGCTCAACGCCATGTCCGTCAAGTATGCAAACCTTGGAGCAACACTCGAAGATGCCGCGATGGTCAAGAAGTTGTTCGACACCGTGCCAGAATGCTTCCTGAGCGTAATAGCCGGGATCGAGCAATTCTGTGACATCAAGACGATGTTGTTCGAGGAAGCAGTAGGATGGCTAAAGGCATATGAAGAACGGACACGTGCACGCACGTCTGGCGGAAGTGGCAACGGCGACAGCCAGCTTCTGCTCACTCAGGCCGAGTGGCAGGCACAGCAGAAGAAGGAGGCCGGCGAATCTTCGTCAAGCAAAACCAAGTACTACGGTTCTGCTGAGAACAGCAGCCGTGGTAGAGGTGGACGAGGACGCTGCAGGGGAGGTCGCGGTGGCATGCCAAGCAAAGACGACGCGGTTGGCTCAAGCGGCGGTGGCCGTGACAAGAGCCATATCCGTTGCTTCAACTGCGACAAGACGGGGCACTACAAATCCGAGTGCCGAGCGCCGAAGAAGGGGGAGGAGGCCAACCTTACGCGCACAGATGACACCGAGCCTGCACTGCTACTCGCGGTCTCTGAAGAATCGGCACCGGAGCAGTAGAAACGACAAGAGGTCGTGCTGCTAAACAAAGAGGAAGTAATGCCGGAGGTGAAGACTACCCCAGGACAAGTCTGGTACCTAGACAATGGGGCAAGCACCATATGATCGGCGACAAAGCGAAGTTTCGCGAGCTGGACGAGAGTTTCACCGGTAAAGCGAAGTTCGGCGACAACTCAACGGTGCAAATCATGGGCAAAGGCTCGGTTCTGTTCGGCTGTAGAAACGGAGACCAATGGCTGCTCCAGGAAGTGTACTACATCCTGAGGCTCCAAAGCAACATTGTGAGCCTTGGGAAGTTGACTGAAATAGGCCATAAGGTAATTCTCGATGAAGATGTTTTGCAGGTGTTCGACAAGTGACAAGCAAGATTGCTCATGGAAGTGAGGCGCACTGCAAATCGTCTTTACAAAATCGAGCTATACCAAGCGGAGGCAGTTTGTCTCCTGGCGAACCTCGAAGACCCGACATGGCTATGGCATGCCAGACTCGGGAACGTCAACTTCCAGGCCATGAGACAATTGGTTGACAAAAGGATGGCGGTGGGCGTTCCATCTCTTGCGCATCCAAATCAACTGTGCCAATGGTGTCTCATGGCGAAGCAGTCAAGGCAACCGTTCCCGACGACAACAGCATACAGGGCAGAGAAGCCTCTCGAATTGCTACATGCTGATCTCTGCGGACCAATTACTCCTTCAAGCATCACCGAAAACAACTACTTCTTGCTAATTGTGGACGATTACTCGAGGTGGATGTGGCTGTTCGTGATCAAGACGAAGGATCAAGCCTCCACGGTGTTCAGGAAATTTCGGCTGCAGATTGAGAACACATGCGATCGGCGAATCAAGATGATCAGGACCGACCGCGGCGATGAATTCCTGTCAACCGAGTTCAACCGAGTCTGCGAGGAGGCCGAGATTGAACGGCAGCTCACTGCACCTTACTCGCCACAACAAAACGGCGTGGTAGAGCAGAGGAACAGGACCGTGATGGGAATGGCGAGGTCGCTTCTCAAAAGCATGGGCGTACCAGGAAGATTCTGGGGGGAGGCGGTGCGGCACGCAGTGTATTTGCTGAACCAGCTGCCGACAAAAGTGCTGGGCGAACGCACTCCGTTTGAGGCTTGGAACGGCAGGAAGCCGCATCTAGCGCACCTCCGCGTGTTGGGTTTAATGCTGAAGTATTCCATATCTGCAGGCGGCAGCAGCAAAAGCTTCCGAGAGCAGACGTAGAGGAGTCGGTTTTTTTTCTAAACCGTGGCTAGTTCTAATTCATACTCGTTTCCGAGTCCAGTTCTCGTTTAGAGTTCGTTTATGATTTGTATTCATAGAAGTTGCCTTAGTTCTATGTATTGCTACCTCTATATATTGAGATGAAAACAGGGAACGATAGTAGCCCCTGGAAAATCACTGCCTTGCATCTCGTTTGCTTCTTCTGTACCGTGTTGGACTTGCTACAGTATTCTTCATCGGATCCTGATCATTGATCAATCGCTACTCGAAGTCGTAGCAGGGGAGCGTTACTCGAAGTCGTAGCAGCCGAGCGCTACTCGACGTCGTAGCCGAGAGTTACTCGAAGTCGTAGCAGCCGAGTGCTACTCGACGTCGTAGCCGAGAGCTACTCGAAGTCGTATCCGAGTACTACTCGAACCTGTGACATTGTCAATATTTACTTCAGAATTCAGGAATTGCAGCGCTGCGACGTTGAACTGAAGATTTACGCCCTCCGCGACCGTCGGATGCCATGTCTTCCTCCTTCGCGACAGCCACCAATCAACTATTTTATGGCATACATACATAAAAGTTGATGGAAACGCATCTACCCTTGACGAACAAGAACCATGATTAGTCCCTGTCACTCAACTTTTTGCTGTCGCGTCTGATGTCTCAAGTGTTCTTTTCCAACACCTTTTGGGATGAACTCCTTGCGCAGTGCCGTTTTGCAAATTAATAAGAGAGATGCATAGGCCTTAGCCTTCGCTGTTCTGGAGTCGTCCTCTTTAGTGCCACTCAGTTTTTTGGCATATGTTTAGAGTTTGGTTTTTATTTCCATGGTAATCATTTTTTAAGATGAATTTATAGGTAAATTGTAGTATAAATCGTATCAAGTTCAGCTGTACCGATCATAATCACATACGATTATTTCTCTCTACATACTATCTCTCACGAGTATATCAAAATTCAAAAACCATAAACATAAACCATAAACATTAGCTCAAAAATATCTACCCAAGTCTACCATGCATTGACATTTGAAACGTTTGCGTGACAGATCGATACAACCATCCGTTGTAGGCTTCCGGCACCTGCGGTACCTTCAGAGCCGAAACCATATCTGGTACATTCCCGTGTACCAAACGGACCTTAAAGTTTAAGGTCAGACACATCACCGAACTTTGCTTGATCACGAGTCTTTTAAAAAAATAATATATTTTTATTAATAATATAAAACTATACTACCGCTTCAAAAAATTATAGCAATAATCCTCCATCATCATTTAAATTGGTGACAAATGGCGACAAAAACTCTGTCGTCGAATGAATAGTGATAAAGTGCCACATTGGCACCACGGGTTCCATCATCATTTCAATTAGCGACAGAGAGACCAATCATCAATTGAAATTACGACAAGAGCTATCATAACTTCAATCGTCGTGTCAAATGATGACAGATACCTTGCACCCTCTATTGACCAATTAACGATAGAGACTTGCACGCGGTTACACAGGACTCCACGTAGGATTATCTCTAATTGAAATGACGTAAGAGATTTATCGCCATTTGGAATGGCTACAGTAGATTATTTATGTTATTTTTTAAGCGATGGTATATTTATATAAGAGATAATTGATTATATGCCACTGAATAGTGTTCATTTCTACAAAATACTATTGAAAAATACCCTCTCTATTATATACCACTGAATGGCACCAAAATTCAATTATATGCCACTGCCGTTAGTTGACCGTTATATTTTAAAAAAGACCAAAATACCCCTACCAAAAGACTGAAAACCCGATTTATTTAAAATAGCAAACAACCTCCAAAAATTATAAAAATTTACAGGGGTATTGTTCAATATGTCACTGAGCTAGAAAAAAAATTCAAGACACTGTTGAAAGAAAAGTTTTAGATTTTTAATTTAAATGCTAATAAAGGCTACTATTTACAAACAAAGACTAAATGAGGTATAAAAATTCTAAGATGCCACATAGCTCCTAAAAGATATAATTTTCTATTTTTCTATAGTGAATTTTTCCAGTTTAAAAAAACTCAAATAGGCTGATTTTAGATTTGAATTTCAAAAATAGAACAAATGAAAGAGTCAGTTCACACAATTTTATATTTGAGTTGTACACTACCCCCATGATCCACCAAAAAATTCAGTATTTTTGGCTAAGTCAATTTGCCCTATATTTAATTTTTATTATAGAGACAGCTTTGAACTGAAGGCAAAATCGTCTTTTTTCATAGGCAAATATATTCTAACTGATGGCAATGACATATAATTGAAGTTTGGTGCTATTCATGGGCATATAATAGAGAGAGTATTTTTTTTAATGGTATTTTGTAAAAGCAGACGCTATTCAGTAGTATATAATCAATTATATCTTTATTTAATATTAATAAAAATATATATTATTTTAAAAAATCCCTTGATCACAGTCCTAGCCAATCTACGGTTATTTGTCCGGAAAGGAGATTTGTTGCATAAATTGGCTAAATTTTCCGTTTAAAAAACCTGAAGCATGCAAGCATAATTCCATCGCACCTGTATAAAAAGACTTGCGATAAAAGCTAAAAACATTCTCAGACCATGATTTAGGTGCAATTATGCAAAACATTTTGGTTTGAGTACCAAATCAACGTCAGGTTTGTCAATAGAGTATTGCATCACCTTTTAGACATTCAAGTACTGGCTCAAAATGTATTAGGAGAAACAAAAGAACTTATGGTTTTGTAAGGGAGCTTTTCCCCCAATGCAAATTGAATTTGAACTTAAAATTTTTAATAGGTGCACTAAATTAATAACTATCTTTGTGATCTTTTTAGAATTTTTTGAATGAACAAAAGTGCACAATTACTACACCTAATTAGATTTTTTAGAAAGGTTCTTTGATTTGTATTAATAATAACACAAGGATAAAGAACACAAGTACTCCACTTTTACATTGCAGATACCAGATAAACTACATGTTACCAAGCCTTTGAGTCAATGAATGTGCTAAACTTATTTATCTTCCTCGTATGAGACTCCAGATCTTACAATGACATCATGATTATCATGATTTCAGCAGCGAATGATAGATTGTCGATGATCTCTACTGATGTGTAGGACTTACGTCTTAGTAGCAATGTTGTTCGTTAAAAAAAATTAGAGAAAATTTATTTATACTTAGCTCAGTCTAATAAAACCTATCATAGATAACACCAGCGAGAACACCGGAGAACAGAGTTGAGGGGCCAACGCCGGATCGACGGAGTTGTGGCCTGCCGCAGCGCTCCGTTATTCTCCCTGGCGGCTTAACACCTAATTAGATGATAGTTTACACCATATAGATCCCTTTCCTAGGCCCATAAAAGATAAGAAGTGTCATTAATATCAACTATTGGGCCATAGTATTAGTAGGGTCGAGATAGAAAATAAAAGGCGGCGTGTATCTCCGAAAGCCCACTCCGTTGGCCAATATGAAAGTGCTCTATTCGGAGGCCCAATAGTACTACCACAAAGAGTACTCCGATTTCATCGCCGTTGGATTGCAAGAGGGCCTGCAGCAAGGCACTGATTTTGACAGAAGGGATTAGTACTTGGAACAACTACGCATGTCATTAAATAGGTGTCATTTCATACGTCAAAATGGACTCTCAAACCCATCTTTGATCATTGTTTCTGTAACTATATGATAGTAAAGTTTGTAAGTAATATGGTATTAAAGAAATACTTTCGATCACAAAATGTACCAATCTAAATACTTTTGTGTTTATTCGTGATCAAAGTGCTGAAAACCTAATTGCAAAAAGCCTCTTAGTTGTCACTGTGAGTATGCAAAACACCCTACAACTTACAAGATATCTTGATTTGCGAAATTCCCGTCGTGATTACTTTATTCGCAAAGTTTAATAGAAAACATTAAAAACATAGGAAGTGATCATTAACATGCCGACACATGATAGAGACTGCAATTTCAAATAAATATATTTTCTTCCACATATATTTTGTACACTTGTTCTCATTTTCCTCTTATGGTATAGCAGCAAGAACATATTACATGAGAGATACATATGTTAAGCATTATATTGTTACTTCACTGACTTTCTAGTGTCTCACTGCCTTCAACCAAAAACAGATGGCGTTTTAACAAGTTGGTTTGTTTGAAGTTAATTGTCATTTTGGTTTTCTGACACAATATTTTCCACCATATCCACCAAGTATTTGTTTATTGGTAGGGATATTAGAGAGATTAGTATACAATTGATAGAGCAAACTATATAAAAAATAGGATAGTAATTTCTTGCTTTATGTGTATTGAGCTAAAACAACTATAGTAACATGGGCATGAGGGAGTAAGTTACAATTGTTAGAAAAAAAAAGCAGCAAGGGAGTTTGCAAATAGATAGTGTTAGAGGAATAATTCATCCCTCTACTAACGGGCCCATTTTACGGAAGACACCTATATACAGGTCCAAGAAATGCAATTATGCTTAGAAAAACTATAATGCCCTTTGATTGGATGCTTGGACACATGTGACATGTTTGATCTTCAAAATTCCAAAAATGGCCTCTAAAACCCGAAAATTCCAAATATAGCCCCCTGCCCGACCGCGCAACTAACGCCAACTATCTGGCGTTGACACGTGCGCGGTGGTGCGACCGGGGAGCACACCACCTACTGTTTACAGAGTGGTGGTGCGGTCCCAGACCGCACCACCCACTGTTCATCCCCCGCATTATTTTTTACATTAGATTGTAGTTTTTATTTGAAATCTTTTGTAATTAGATAATTAAAAATTTTTGTCCATAATTTATTTATACAGTGTGGACGAATATAATTTTCGTCCTAAATTATTTATTTGTACAGTGTGCATAAATTTAATTTTTGTTTGTAAATTATTTATTTGTATAGTGTGCACGAATTTAATTTTCGTCAAAATATTTATTTGTGCTTCTGATCAGTAGCAGGTTGCCTGAAATCGTGCTTACCACGAGTCATCATGGGGTGTGAGTTGACCACCGGAGCTATGGGAACAGCCTTGGCCGGAACCAGTTGTACTGGAGGGGCCGACGACGGGCTGCAGGGCACGCATGGCTCAGGTTGGGTCCGTCTGCTGTAGACGGTACCAAAGCGGTGTAATGGGGCCGCACACGGCACAGGAGCGCCGAGTGAGGCAGCAGGCACACCAGACATGCGGGGCACGGATGAAGGAGACGCCGTGGCCGTGTGTGGCGCGGATGGAGTATCGTCGTGGCCGCGCGTGGCGCAGGCGGCACCACAGTCGCAGGACAGGTCACCGAGGTAGGTGAGTTGGGCGCATCAGATGGTCGATCCGTGGTGGGAGTAGTGGCGTCAACCACCAGCAGCGCAAGAACCGATGCACCTGGCGAGGTGCGTCGGGAGCCTGTAGAAGAAAAAGAGCCAGCCGGAACCAGACTTGTCTCAAAGTTAGTAAGAAAATCAAAATCCACTGGGGGAGGCACCGCATCTCTGGAAGAAGGAAAAAGAGACTCGTCGAATGTGATGTGTCGGGAGATGATGACCCTGTTGGAGGAAGGGTCAAGACACCGATAACCTTTGTGATCAGAGGAGTAGCCAAGGAAGATACACAAGGTAGAGCGAGGGGAGAGTTTGTGAGGAGCGGTGGCGGACAAGTTAGGGTAGCAGGCGCAGCCAAACACCCGAAGATGGTTGTAGGTGGGATGGACACCATAAAGAGTGAAGTAGGGTGTGGCCATATCTAGGGTTGTTGAGGGAAGACGGTTGCAAAGGTATGTGGCATTGTTTAGAGCTTCGACCCAATAAGAAGGGGGAAGGGATGCCTGAAATAAGAGGGAGCGAACAGAATTATTTAGGGATCGGAGAATTCGTTCAGCTCGACCGTTTTGTTGAGACGTGTATGGGCAAGACATACGGAAGGCAACACTATGGGTGAGGAAGAAGGTGCGGGTCGAAGAATTATCAAATTCACGATCGTTGTCGCACTGAACAACCTTGATGGTGTGCTGGAATTGGGTAGCCACAAAAGAGAAGAAGTTTGCTAGAGTTGGAAAAGTCTCGGACTTGAGACAAAGAGGGAAAGTCCAAGTAAAATGAGAGCAATCATCTAGAATGATAAGGTAATACTTATAACCAGAGACGCTCACTACAGGAGGCGTCCACAGATCACAGTGAATTCGGTCAAAAACATGAGATGCTCGAGAAGAGGAACTAGCAAACGGTAAATGTATGTGGCGACCAAGTTGATAGGCATGACAAAGGGTATTACATGACAACTTAGTATTACAAGTAATGGCGGAAGTACTAGAAAGACTAGATAGGGCTTCATTGGAGGGGTGACCAAGGCGGCGATGCCACAAGGAGGCTGGGGCACCGGCAAGGAAGGTGCAGTTGGATGAAGAGGATGCCGGGAGGTGCAACGAGTAGAGTGGGCCAGAACTATTGCACATGTTGATCACGGTCCCGGTCCTGAGATCTTTCACAGAAAGACCAAAGGGGTCAAATTCCACAGAGCAAGAGTTGTCAGTGGTGAATTGGCGAACAGAAATAAGAGACTTAATAATGTCAGGGGCAACTAGAACATTATTAAGATAAAAGGGCCCAGGTAAAACTGTATCGCCGGTGGAAATAACAGGCAGTGTGGAACCGTTACCAACAATGATAGATGAAGGGAAGGAAGTACGGGGGGGACGGAACAAAGAGATGTTACCGGTGTCTGGCGTCATATGAGAGGAGGCGCCGGAGTCCATGA
Source organism: Melocanna baccifera (assembly GCA_036346265.1). NCBI lineage: Eukaryota > Viridiplantae > Streptophyta > Magnoliopsida > Poales > Poaceae > Melocanna > Melocanna baccifera. Next base: position 4,674,644 of record CM070691.1, on the reverse strand, counting down.
CCCACTCAGTGGAGGCTGGTGGAGTGACAGTCATGATGCTGAACGCATTTGCCAGGGACTGCTGATCCCAGGAGCCACCAGCCCAAAGAGCCCATGGCGAAGGAGGCTGTATAGGCGCTGGCTAGGGCGCCAGTTGGGGTGCGCCGAACGCAAACCCACCCTGCTGTCCGGCCTGTGGCACGGGGTGTGATGCGTATGGGTCAGTGCCGTATAGCCCCAACGCAACCAGACCAGGGTGCAGTCCGGGGGCGGCCAGCAGCGCTTATTGCGGCTGACCGTGGCGCTGCTGCGGCGGCCTTGGCTGTTGACGCTGCTGCGGGTCACCTGTCGAAGGTGGACGTCCTTGGCCGGGCCACATCTGGATGGACCCGGTTCAGGGATTGTAGAACGAAGGCCACTGAGCAGACCCGACGGAGGAGCGATTGCCGTCGTTCCCACGGCGACGGCGACGTCCGGAGCTTGAGCCCCCCTGCTGGTCAAACTGAGGGTTGGTGTTCGGTTGGGTAGGCGGACCAGCAGGTGGGTGAGAATAGCTCCCGCCAAATGGAGATCTCTTTGGGGCAGAGGTGCCCTTGGCGATGAGAAGAGCTGTCGACGGTGTCGAGGAGGATGCCGGCGCCATGGTGAGTTCTTCAAGGAGCAGATCGAAGCGTACCTCGATAAACGTGGGGAAGGGCCGCTGTCGTTTGAGAAGGGCTGACATGTACTGGAACCGCTCATTTAATCCATGAAGAACATTCAGGACGAGGGTTCTGTCGTGTACGACTTCGCCGAAATCAGCGAGGGCATCTGCCATACCCTTCATCTTGCGGCAGTAGTCAGAGATCGATAAGTCCCCTTGAACAAGGTTACGAAACTCAACATCGAGATGAAGAGCACGAGTCTCGCGGTTGCCAAGGAATTGTTGCTCGATGCCGACCCACGCGAGGCGCGCTGTTGTGCCGCGGGCGCGGACGATCTCCATGAGCTCGGCGGAGATCGTGCCGTAGATCCATGAGAGGACCACGCAATCCATGCGGTGCCACGAGGGAACATCAGGGAAGGTGGCGTTGCGCAGAATGTGATCGGAGAGGGAGAAGCGGCCGCAGACGAGGAGCATGAGGTCACGCCACTTGTTGTACTGTGGCGAGAGAAGATCAAGAACAATGGGAACAAGAGCCCGGATGTTCTGAACTCCCGCGACTTGAGCGTGCAGGTTGGCGACGAGGACGGCTTCGTAATGATCGGCGTCGTCGTGGATGGAAGCATCGTCGGGGACGGAGTAGTCGTTGCGGAGGCGATCCCGAGCCTCGGCTGCTGCGCTCTCCAAAGCGGCGGTGTCCTCGCACTCACGGTCAAGGGCGGCGGCAGCAGCACGAACACGGGCCTGGGCGGTGGCGGTGGCCCGAGTAGCAGTGTCGGCGGCGGTAGTTAGGGTTTCGTGCTCGTGGGCAGCGGCGAGTTCGCGTTCCCGAGCGGCGGCGGCGGGGGCCTCGGCATTGCGCTCGCGTGCGGCAGTGGCTTCGCGTTCGTGGGCTGCTTCCCGTTTGCGTGCGGCAGCGGCTTCACGGTCGCGATCAGTGGCAGCGGCAGCGACGCCGGACATGGCTGCTGTGGTGGAGTTTAAGGTTTGTGGAGCGGAAGCGAAAAGGCACATGAGATGAACCCTCTTGATACCATGATAACGTGGAATGCTTTGCGCATAGATTACTTGATGAATGAAGTTACATCTTACACGTATATATAGCACTAGCTACACACATATGAGTGTGAATACAAAGAGAGAAATGAAGAGACTAGAAGCTGAACCAAGGAGGCATGCATTCATGCATGCGTGGGAAGATAGAGAGGCAGCCATGTGAACAGACATGCATTCATGCATGCGTGGGAAGATGGAGAGGCAGCCATGTGAACAGACGTTTGCTAACAGTCTTCCCAAATTTGGTTTTTCTCCATTTCCTATTTTCCTTTTGAAAAAGGATAAGAAAATGTCTTTAGTACCCGTTAGGCCAGACCAGACATGAGAGTACCGTGCTTGCTACTTACTTGGGACAAAGTTTGCTTATATAAATATTTTTTTCTTGAGAATATCTTGCCAGATACCCCCCTCGTTTCCAGTTTTCCAAAACCATTTAGGCATTTACCAAGTAAGCTGGTGTTCATCATTTCCAGATCCAAAACCCCGAAACCTCCTTGGCCTTTGGGCTGAAAAACCTCAGCCCACCTGACTAGATGGTATTTCCTGGAGTTTGGATCATCTTGCCGAAGCAACCTTCCCAGCAATACACGACCGAGAGAGCGAGACTGCGAGAGCAAAAGACCGGCGTCACAAACCTCAGCATTGGCCCTGTTGGGCGGTTGCCCGTAGCCACCACGGCAATGATTTCCCCATGGGTACAACGTGGGCGCAGCTCTTTGAAATCTTTGTCCGGTGCTCTTTCGGATGAACAGTAACGCAACAATGGCGTGACTCTTGGGTCTGGTTATCTTGGTCTTTTAGTTTTTTCGAAAGTGAAAATAAATGGGACAGCTTTTTGAAATGGAGTCTTCAAACAGCTTCTCGAGTCCAAAAATGTATGCGCTGTCGGTGTTAGCATCTCTGCCATCCGTTACCGTCTTTAAAAATGCAATTAAAAACTATTCGCTACAATCAAAAGATATCAACAACAGCCCAAAATAACAGGGCTTACAATTTCAGCTCACAACCACCCATAAGCCATGAGCTCATAATGTAGTGAGCCTGCCGGTACACGATGAAGTCGCTGCCAGGTGGAGGCCCTGTTCTTTTGCGGCTTCTAAAAGCCGCTTTTGATTTTTGCTACAGTAACTAACTTTTAAACGGAGTATTTTTTTTAAGATGGGGTCTACAAGTTAATTGTAGTACACGTTAAAAAAATAATATCTATACCATCAAAAATCGCAAACGAGTATCTCTCTTTCCGCAATCTCTATCGCAAACAGCCAAAAAGCCATCAGCCGCAGCTAAAAGCCATCAGCTGCAGCAAAAAAGAGCAGACCCGGAGTACGCTGTGGAGCCATGATGCCCAATTGTCCACCTGCCAGCAACACAACATTGTGCTTGAGAAGTTAATGGGTATTGGAGCCGACAATAGGACACATGGTTCATATTGTCACAGTGGTCAACTGTGAACTCAGTAGCCACTGGTTAGAAGTTAGAATTTCCGTTCTTCACAATGCAATTAATCCTTCTGCATTGCAATCTACAGAAAAGTGTCTTCAAAATTGAAATCTACACAAAATAAGTCTAAACGCATGTGCCATTGCAATCCTAAGATGGCAATTTTTTTGTTCTTGTGTATGTCTGTACAAGTTTTGACGAGCAATTCGTCAAACACCTTGAGAAAAGGCACACAAAAAATCCACACGAACTCGGAAGAGGATTCACTAACAATTAGCAAACGGGACATCTCACTAGCCCGTTCTCGTTGCACTCGGGGCACCTCCTGAAGGCTCCGGCGGTGCCGTCCTCGTCCTCGACGAACAACTTGCAGCTGCCGGAGCACGCGTCGCACGGCACGAACCGCACGCCGCCGCAGCCGCCGCACGGCTCCACCGCGAGGTCTCCTGCTCCCTTGCCCCCGGCGCCAGGAGCCATGTCGCAGGACTTGAGAGCCTCCGCCAGCTCCCCGAACTCGTGCATGCGGCGGACCTCCTCGGCGCCGCCCAGGTGCCAGCCGTCCGCGAACACCTGCGGGAGCCTGCCGTGGCCGAGCCCGACGGCGGCGGGGCCGCCGAGCGCGGCGCGGAGCTCGTCCTTGTACCCGGCGTGCATCGACAGGTCGCGCTCGTCGACGTGCACGCCGTAGCTGCGAAGGATGGCGCTCGTCGCCCAGCAGTCCTCGTACGTCTGTCGGATGCCGCGGAGGCTGGTCAGGTACACCACGACCCGCCGCGCGCTCTCCGGCGGCGGCGGCGGCGGCCCCGGCGACGTCTTCTTGGCTAACTTGGCGTCGATTTCTTGCTGGAACACGCTGACCCGCTCTTGCACGACGCCCGCGAACATCTGGATTTCGCCCTTCTTGACGGCTTCTCCGTCGTGCGCGGCGGCGTCCGGAGGAGGTGACAGGTCGTCGAGCTCCTTCCGGAAGACGGCCAGGACGTCGGGATCGAACTCCGGCGATCCGGGAGCCGACCGCACCTGCCGCTCCACGCCGTAGCCATCCTCCTCGTCCCCGTCGTCGTCCTCGAGCCCTTTCATGAGCTCCCACACGTTGATCTCCTCGGGCTCACGCAGCGGCGTCTTGGTCGGCGTCCGTGGCGCCCGCCTCTGCCGCTTCACCGGCGCCATTGGCGATGGCGGAGGACACCACCCATCGATGACGCACCGCGTGGCCACGTACTTCCCCGCGCCACCGCCGTCGTTGCCCGCCTTCACCACCATCCCCTCCCCTCCGGCGAAGGAAACCGCCGCGGCCGCGGCAGCCGCGCGGTCGAGGCTGAGCGTCCCCAGCGTGGACGACCTCAGTGCGACGGAGTGCCGCGCCACCAGCCCGGAGTAGCTCCGCGGCTCCGGCGCCTGCGCCCCACCTCCTCCTCCTCCATGCAACGCGTGCTTCGACCCCTTGCAGCCCATCCACACCAAGAACCCGGCGCCGCCGTTCCACCGAGGAGGATTAGGATACGGCTAAAACCTCTACTAGGTAGGAGCCGACGACTCGGCACGCACACAGGCAGGGGACAAACCGTCAAATGGTAGGAAATGATCGTTGGCGAGTGGAGAGGCAACGCAACGAACATGGCGAGATCTGTGGACGGCAACGCATAAGAAAGCGAGAGGCGGGCGGGCGGGCGTTGGGGGCGGGTACGGGAGCCGTACGTGCGTATTGAATTGGAGATATCACGTCCGTTCACGTATGAATTGGGCGGCCGTGGGCGCGTACTTGCGCCGTGGCTGTGGAATTCTCGGCCGCGTCCGGTCAGGTCAGGTGGACGCAGGAATCATTGCCGCCTCACTCAGTATGCTACTGTACCACTGCTCTGCTCCCATCCTGTGTCGGTAGTGTCACTGCCGGTTCGGTAGCAGTTGCGGCTAGTAGGCTGGGCTGGACAAATGCTGGGATTCAGAAAGGTTTTGCCACCAGTAGCGACGTGTTCTTGCATTGCATTGATGTACACATTTACCCGACCGATCTCCGTCAGTTGGCGGTTGGAAGTTACCATTGATTTCGTGTTGCTTTACCTTCCTAAGGGTATCTCCAATGGTGCTGAGTCAGCTGACTATTTACATGTACACATCAGCATATATCCTATGTGGAGGAAAGAGAGTATGTAAAACACAAACAGCTAGCTACTATTTCGTCTCTAGTCTATAATGCAAAACGAGGCAAGTTTTATAAATAATTGTGTGTGCATGTAAACATCAAATAGTTATCCTTATAGATAGTCCTTTGGAATACTAGCTTTTAGTGTGTACTCTATAAATGATGTGGAATTCTTATAGATAATACTTAGTTAGGACTATTGGAGATGCCCTAAAGTCTGTTCCTTTGGCCAAACTTATAGGTCACACAGTCACCCAGTTCCCCAATCTTGATCTCGGGGTGGTAGCATAGCCCCTCGTGCTCGCCGACCGGTGGTGCCCTTTGTGAAGCTCACTCCCCAGAACTCAGCGACTTCGCACCGCAACAACTAGCTTGGTGGTTGGACCGCAGTAGCTTGCTGTCGAAACTGAGCTGCTCCATGAATTTTCTTGAATTTTGACCGAATTTCAATTTCTTGCTTAATTTAGAAACTTTCAATTTCTGCCTTATTTAGAAACTTTCCAACCAAAGTCGCTTTCCCTAACAGTCTTTCCGCCTTTCCCAAGCCTTGATGCCATTTCTTCTTCTGTCTTCATCCCTGTTTTATGTGTGCCACTCGGCCAACTCCTGATCGTCGCTGCCACCACTAGCGACCACCACTGCCGAGCCCGTCAACAGCCGTATGAGCACTATCATGCATCTGCCATCTTCAATAAAGCCTATCTCATCGCCTAAGACCATGCACCATAGCGGCTGGCGCTTGTTTCGCCGCGGGTGCCAAACAAAGCCTGTCCTGCCCAATGCGTGCCCGCACTTTGACTGTGCCGTTTGCGAGTTCTCTTGCGCCGAAGAAGAGCACTGAGCCCAAGGCGACACCGTGACCATCAATCGTGCCACCGAAGCCACCTTCACCGACTACGCGCCACCACCACAACGAGCCACTCACAGCTTCCACCACCTCATGAGCCCTATAAAGCTATACTAACTTCACCAATTGCTTTGATTGGCACCAAATTACTCACCCGATCCAATCCCCCAATTCTGGCCACCGCAACACCATTGCTGCCGTGAAACTTCCAATGAGCACTAACTCAAAATTTGGAACTTTCCTCCACCAAACTCAAATTCTCTTCACCCATAACACCACCTGGACCTCCCCATTCTAACCCCAACCATGCCATGCTCGCCCGTACCCCCTAGATCGCCGGTGACACAAAGCCGCCGTCGTGCCAACCATGTCACCGTGGACAGCCCACTGTGAGCCATTTGTATTCATTCTTTTGTGCTAGTAACCATATTCAATAATTTGGTCAACGAAGGAACTACAGGAGTACTTCAAATAGTGTGTCAAACCTGAAGCCTACAGAGAAGTGATCGATGACCATAGATAAGGAGGCAAGTCCTTATAATTGATCATACTGAACCTAGTTTTCAAATACAAATATTTTTCTTTCAAATACAAATGCATGCTTGTTATTGTTGTTTATGTCAACTATAGATTGCCTAGCTACACTATACAGTTAATATCTCTTATTTCTCTTTCATGATTGTTGATAACATCTTTCCCATGTCACCATATGATAATCATAATAGTAATAACTCCACCCTTAGTCACACCTTACCAGATTATGGTTGTGATTAGATGTGCTTTAGTAATAGAAACATTGCCGATTGAAACTTGAGATATAGTAATGATAGTGGTAACAAGGGTTACTGTTAGAAATAGGAAGATATTTTATAAAATGGTGGAGACTCGGACGAGTGATTGGTATGCGACTGGTGCAGGGACTGCACAAGATCTGGATTTATTGGTTTGTCTCATCTGAGTCGATTAAGAACTGAATCCGTGTGCACTTATTTTTACACATAATTGTGCAACCACAAGTATAGTATGGGATGGATATAGCCAACTAATTTGCTTAGTTTCGATGTAGACTCCTACAAAATTGTAGCTATTTTAGGAATGGTCCATCACGGTCATTGCCTAGGTGAAATGTAATTTTGATGGGAGCTGAAGGATCACTGCCCTTGTGGAGTGCAACAAAGAGAAGGGTGAGAGACTCCCTAACAACGGGGGTTCTTCAGCATTGAGGGGTTACACCTGTTGAGTAGGAGAAAGCATCGGAATTAAACATTGCAAAAGCCTTATTATAATTTCTTAGTCACACGCCAATGAAAACGTGTAATGTCTGACATTATGAGTTAATCACATCTTATGAGTAAAGTTATACAACCTCTACAGAGTGCTATAATCTATTCAAATAATTGTGCCCTCAGTCATAGACAAAGTGTAGAAATACCACAATTGTGAAGGGTCATTGCCCTTGTGGAGTGCAGCAAAGAGAAGGGCGAGAGACTCCCTAACAATGGGGTCCCTTAACCCTGAGGGGTTACACCTTTGGAGTGGGAGAATCATCAGAATTAAGTATTGTAAAAGTCTTATTATGATTTCTTAGTCGTACATCTACGAAAGTGTGTAATGGCCGATATTATGATTTAATCTTATCTTGTGAGTAAAGTTGTACAATTTCTATAAAGTATTATAATCTATTCAAATAGTCGTGCTCCAATCATGAGCAAAGTATAGAAATACCATAGTTGTGTAGTTTGCGCAAAATGGTTACTGGTTAATGATGCTTATGGACATGGTATGGTGGTATGGAAATGGATATGGAATAGTATCTATGGATTGGACATGATAAATAATTGTGAAGAGAGTTGCTTTTACGAATTTAATTGAAACGGGATATTTTGGTTAGAGTTAAAAATGGCTAAGTCACATGTTTGAAAACTAGCTATAGTATGATATTTGACAAATTGACTTTATGCTATGAAAAACATAATATCATCCCTTGGTTAAGATTTGCATATAGTTGTTTGCCCCTATAAATGCATTTTTTTTATAGAAACTTGCTGAGTATCTAGTGTACTTGATCTTACTTTAGTTTCAATAGAGCAGATAATAGAAGATGAAAGGATGCTTTAGCTTTCATGTTAGAGTTATGACTGTACTTAAGTGTTCCTATAAGGACTTCTTCGATTTTTCTAAATGTAAATTAAGTTTTGAGTTTGGACGTCTGTAAAGCTTCAATTTTTTCATGATCCTAATTTGTTCATGGTAGTATTTCGAGGGGGGGGGGGGAGATGATCAACATATTCCAATCAGACTCAACTAAAATTGCAAAAGCAAAAAAGATTTTACGTTTGCTAATTGTTAGTGATGTTGTTCCCATGTGACCAGGAGAACTCCTGCAGGAGCCGGCAAACTTTGTGGATAATGCTATTGCAGCAGATGTATCATTCATGTACATGTTGCCGGTTCCTTCGTTCATGAACCAGCCATGGCGTTGCGATCAACGAGATTTGACGAATATGCCATTGTAACAAGATATATCAGTTTTAGCTGTTCTTTGTGAATTTTGATATGAAATAAATAGAATGGACATGAGCTTGTTCAGATCGATGATTCGATGACTGAAACGGCTTCGGAACAAGATTCGTGCGCTGCACTGAAGTTTACAAGGATTGACGAGGTGGTGGGTGGGCGATCGTCGGGTAATTCAGAGAGGACGCGACTATTGAACGAACATTCGCGCTATGATGTGTACACGTAAACGGCAAAGGCGTTTATTTTTATTTGCATTCGCTAGCGGTTAGTAGTAAGTATTTGATCAGCCAGCATGGGTTTTATTGAGAATCTGTTTTATCACTCCAAATCGGATTCGTTATACCAATCGCGATTTTTGAACTCATTTTCACAGTTGTAAAGAGCGTTTGTTTTAGCGATGGCTTCTAGATTTTGACTGAAATTTTAGTGTAGTTAGTTTTTTTTACTATAGCTGATTTGGCTTTTTAGGTATAATTAAATTTAAAAAAATAGAAAAATAGAAAAAATATGTTAACCTATCATGGATAATACAAAGGAATACAAAAAAATATAAAAAAGTCTAAAAATCTAAAAAAAATATAGAAAAAAATAAATTACTGAATAGTAAAGAAAACTAAAATTGAAAAAAAAACTGATACCAGCGGGGCGTTCGTTTTACCATTGAGGAACTCAGGCTGGAAGACAGGATGCACGTGGGCATTTTGGCAGTTAACCAAGGCAAATGCATTAGATCTAGATGTGACAACTGACAATCTGACAGTGCTAGCTTCTTTCGTACATTCCCACATGCAGCATCAAAATTCAACTGCGACCGGCAAAGTCACAGCCAACCTTTAATTTAAAAAAATAAATTTAGCCCAACCTTTGTTCAACATCGCAACACTTGTTTTTTGTCCAAAGCCAGATGCTGGTGCTTTACTTCGAATGCATCGTCAGCGCTGGACCAATGTGAGTCATGTGACCCAGCTTTTACAGTCTGCCGAAAAACACATGCTTTGGAGGCTTAGTTGTTCTCAAAAACACCAGGGACTCGTTACTTGGTCTTTTGTTTTGATTTTTGATTTTCGGTTTTTTTTCAAAAGTTATAACAATCAGAATAATTTTTTTAAATAATTTTTTAAATAGTTTTTCAAATCTAAAACTATATGTACTGTTCACAATCCGCCGTCTGCTGTTATCTCAGAAAACATATATAAAAACTATCAACTAAAGTCTCAAAAGAATAGGATAATCAATATGGAATTCAATGGTTTCTTTGTTTATTTGAGGTTTTGGCTTAGGTCGAAGAGAGTCGGCGTCAGATTGCAAATTCGTAGGGGGGCTTGTCAGTTGAAACCTGCTTCTTGGTGACTAGTCCACTTGTTGCCTCATCCTTTTCGTTTCTCCAAAACACTTGTTGCTTCGCTCTGCTTAGTGCATTGCACGTCTTAAACAGTGATTAGTATTGCTCTTAAATTATATCGTTGTTGAGAGTATAAAATATTTAGAGTAATTACGCTATATTCATTCAAGTTATAAATGGTTACACATATATATAACCTAGTATAGCTAATGGGAATACATGACTAATGTGAACATAATAAAAAATTAATATGAACACAATACAAGATTAATATGAACACAAGAGATTAAGCACAAAGCACAAGAAGGTAGAGCATTTGGTAACCAAAGAGTCAGGCTAACATACCCCCGCAGTCTGAGCGTCGGCAATGAGAATGTTCAGACTAGATTTGAACTCTATGAAAACAGAGGTAGGCAACCCCATGGTGAAGATGTCTACGAACTATGATGACGTTGGTACATGAAGAACGCGGACATGATCGAGGGCGACGCGCTCCCGGTGGTGCAACGACTCGTGCTCGCGGACGACAAGGCGGCGATGATGATCTGACATGATGACGACGGTAGACAGGGCGCTTGGAAGGCCGCGGACGGAGGGCCATGTCGACAAATACGCCGCGTCATGCCATAACATCATCAGATGAGAGGAGACGTCAGAGAAGTCAAAGTCAAGGCGGTGAAGTCCGAAACTAAGAAACATCGACTGGTCGATAGGGCGACGTAAATTGATCTATGATCAAAAAAGTAGAGAAAACTCGATCTGAAGATGACCGAAAAAACTCTAATTGGTAGTCGATCGGATGATCGTCGATACGACTTAAACTAAGAATTGCATAGCCCCAGGAGATATCATGGAGATGAAATCATCTCCTAGGGACGCGCGCGGTGGAAGCTGTGGAGGCGGCGGTTCAGGAGTGGCACCGCTCTAATACTATGAGAGTGTGAAATATTTAGGGCAATCACGCTATATTCATTGGAGTTACAAAGGGTTATATATATAGCCTAGCATATCTAATAGGAACATATGACTAATATGAACACAAGACTAAATGTGAACATAATACAAGATTAATATGAACACAAAAAGTTAAGTACAAAGTACGAGGAGGTAAGGCATTCGGTAACTAAAGAGTCAGACTAACAGTTGTTACTTAAAGTTTAGAAGAAAGAGAGCGATGCGTACGTATTCTAAACGGCGACACAAAATCATTCGCTACATACATATACTCCCTCGCCAGTGGCCAAAGTTATTGAAACCGGACCGGAGATCGAACCGGTGAAGTCACCGGTTCACTGGTCTGACCGTCGGTTCAACCGGTGAACCGCCGGTTCAACATGAGCAGTAGAAGTGTAGAACATCATGCAAATAGCAATGTATATACACTCATGTATGAAGTGTAGAACCCATGTATGAAGATATATACACTCATGCAAATGTATATTTAAAAATGTGCAAAGACATCTAATTAATCCTAATGCTAAATTATTAACCTTACCAAATTCTCACATCAATGCAAATAGCAATCAACAACAAGTGAACAAAAATTAGGATTTAAATATAAACACCGCAGTTGATTGTGAATCCACCAGAGGTCAACATAGAGATACGTTGATGTAGCATATCTTTATATGTATGTAAATTAAATCGTAGCTAATTGAAGGATCAAGTAGTTACCATTGTGTATGGATCACCGGATGATTGTGACGCGGCAGAGGCGAGACGGCGATGGCAACCACCGGCGGCGGCGGGGGCAGCGTGACTGCGTGAGGGGAGGAGGCCGCCGGCACGGCCAGGCAAGGGCGGTGGCGGCGCGGAGGCGGGCATCGGCGCCACCGCCCCCGCACGAGGCGACGCCGTGAGGCGGCGCTTCAGCGAGGTGACCCCACACGAGAGGAGGCGCCAAGACACGCCAGAAGGGCGACGCAGCGGCGACAAGGGGCGCGCGAGAGGAGGCCGCGGCATAGCCAAGAAGGCGGCGGCGGCGACAAGGCGGCCTGGCAAGCGGCGCGCGAGGGGAGGCGGCGGGCCCGTGCGGGTGAAGTCGGGTCGAGGATTTTATTTTCATTTTTTCCAGTTTTGCCCTTAAACCCTAGCATAACTGGGGGTATTTTCGTCCTACGCGAAAACCGCTCGGTTCATAGAAAACCGTCCGGTCCACCGGTTCTTTTAAAACCGGCGGTTCGCCGGTTTTCGGTCCAACTGCATGAACGGTCTTTGAACCAAACCAAACCGGTGCACTACCCGGTTCCGGTTTTTTCCGGTTCAACCGGCGGTCCAGTCCGGTTTTCTTAACTAGGCCAGTGGCACGACGCGACAGACTCGAACGCAATGTTTTAGGTGCGAACGTGAGTCCAATACCCTTTCCAACTTTTGACCAAACCACTCGCTTTCATGTGTGGATATCACTACTTCACTAGACAAACCTCTGACAGGGTAGGCACCTGCCGGGCTCACTGGCGTCAAGCCATGGATCTTTCGTGGAGTATCCTTGTCGCTTGGTAGGAGTGGCAACGGAACGGGGGATCTTGGGGGAGGCTTCCACGGCTTTGCCCCGCCTCCTGCCCTGTTAAGGCTACCGGGGGGAGATGCCCCCCCATCCTCGATCCCCACAGGGATCCGATCGTGATTCCTGCGGGATAAAAAATGAGTTAATTTTTTAAAATAATAATAATATAAATTTAATTATTAATTTATAATTATTTAGGCATACTTTTCAAAATATAGCTTTAAAATATATATTCTAACACATCGATTCAAGTTTTAATCAAATATACAAAAATAATAATATCTCATATGTAAAAATTATAATATATTTTTTAAAAAATTTATATTTACCGAGTCCCCATGGAGCCCGCGGGGGGAAGGATGACCCCATTCCCACCCTACTAGCGTAGGGGCCCACCTCATACCCCCGTCGCGGAGGGGGGGAGGGGGATCGCCCTTGCCCTCATGGGGAATTGCCACCCCTATCGTCGGGCATGACGGAAGTCACATCTTCCAGGCAAGGCTCATCTGCTGGACTATCACAAGAGTTACAAGACTAGTGATGGGGTGTCTGAGCTAGTGGACCGTTACTTGTCTAGGCTAGATTTTGTTTTGGCTCTACCCCTGGATGATATAAGCTTAGTGAGGTTTTAATTCTTAGACCTTTGTCAGCTGCTCAACTCATAGGAGAATGACTAAAAACGACGCAACAAGGGGTATTTTTTGGGCTGTGATTTTAATATAATAAATAGTAATTACTAAAAGAAGCTAAAATCGTAAGCCAAAAATAATGAATCTAAGTTGTACGAAAATGAGAAACGGCTAGGAGTAGGCAGGCATATAAAGTAGTTGGGTTGGATTTAGTCCTGTTCATTTTGACTTCTAAAAACCGTTTTTTCATAGTAAATAATTTTTTATAATACCTAACTTTTAAACGGAATATTTTTTAAAAAACTGTATCCACTAGTCGATTGTAATAGATACTATAGTGACTTCATTTATATCAACCAAAATCATACGTGAGTGTCTCTCTATAAACTTCTTTATAAATTATTATTATTTATAAGCTAAAATTAAAAGCCAATATCTCCGGCCCTTAGTGGTTGACACGGCGCGTCTCCATCGTTCAGTTCGGCCGGCTAAATTACGGCGTTGGATCGGGTGATCGTGTTGCTCTGCACGTTCTCCTTTTTCCTTGGCTGGACCATCTGAATTAACGTCTGGTGCTGTATCAATGGCCGAGCAATGAATTTTGGGATATCCAGGCAAAATTTTAGCATAAATATTGGGTAGGATATGGTAGAACATTTATCACCAACTAATCATGAAAAAATAGGTTAAAGTTAAGTCTTAACTAATAGAAGTACGTGTTATCCCCCTGGACTCTTCGCTTCATCTAATTGTAATCTCGAACTCCGAAACCGTATATTATGTACCCGCTAACTACCGAAACCGTTTGCCATACCTTCGAGACATGAATCAGCCCTGATTTTCATCCATGATGATGGTTTTAGCTAATATGGCGTACGAGTCAAAAGATGTGCTGATGTGGCCGGTTCAGTCAGCAAGTGCCCAGGGCCCAGCTTACCCCGGTGCTAGCTCTGTCCCTGACCTCGGATATGTTCTTTTTAATTTTTCGATTGATTTTTGGCTTCAAATTATTTTAATAATTATTATTTATTAGATTAATTAGGCGCTAACAAAAACAACAACCTCTACATGATCCAGCCTTCCTTACTGCACTACATGGCTCATCTACCAGCCTAGGAATGGATGTGTGCTTTCGGGACTTTTAGACGAAACGCAGCTTGTTGGACCCTTTGGATTGGAATCCAAGTGTCCTTTTTGGTCTAGGGACGTTCAAATTGGTTTCAGCTTCTGACTTTAGTTTGAAGATGCTAAAAACCGATTTAGACACCTCAGCTTCCAAAAGTGGCTTCTTCAAGTTGTCGGCTAGCCTCTGTCGTCTTCTCCATGTCCATGTCTTCCAAAAAAGCTTTTTCAAATTTCATTCCAGAAGCTACTTCTTCTAGCTATTACTATTTTATTTCAGCCAACAATCAATTGCTCCAGCCAAAAACCATCAGTTTCAACTGATTAAAACACCCGTAGCATAAAAAAACGACTCCTCTGTAGTAGAACTATTACTGCATGATTACTACGCAATTTGAGTAGAGGTGGCAGTTTCCCCAGCGGAGAATTTCTCCATCAGGGGCGGGCCTATCTCCCCTAGGGGAAATAGGGGCGGGGCCCCTCTAGGCTAGCAGGGTGGGGATAGGGGTCGTCCTTCCTCATGGGCCCACGGGGATTATTTAATATGAGATAGTATATTTTTTTCTTGTATATTTGAACTAAAATTTGAATATATATGTTAGAATATATATTTTGAATCTATATCTGAAAAGATCTAAATAACTATAAATTAATAAATAAAGTCATATTATTATTTTTTAAATATTTTACTCTATTTTTTAATCCATACAAGTATATCTACGGAGGCCAGGTCCCCACACGAACTGAGGGTGGGGGAGCCAGTCCTCCGGTAAGACAGGTGGGGTCAAGGTGGGCCTGCTCTGCCAGATATAGGAGCAGGGCCGCGGGGGCTTCCTTGGGACTCCCCGGCCCGTTGCCACTCAAAAATTTGAGTCGTTGGATTAAAACAAAGGTTGAGGTCATCCTCAACGAGAATCCTGCGCGGTAACCAATCGGCCCAGTAGAACTGGCCGAACTGGGTCTCGCGTTCAGATCCCGGTTTTGCTGCGGCGGCCCCCGAAGCCCAATAATGAGAATGTCCATCCGAATTTCAGGGAGGTCCAATGAAAAGAGCAAATCATTGGCGCCATCCATTACGTCTGTACCCACTCGGTCCAGCCACAATGCCATCTCCGCCGTCGACGGCGGCGGCGGCCGCGCCGCACCTGGAATCCCTCCTCCCGCGCCTCGCCACGCTCTCCCACTATAAGCAGTTCCACGCGCGCCTCCTCACCTCGGGCCACCTCCACTCTCACTCGGCCTCCGAGGCCGCTTCCTCGACCGCCTTGCGCTCTCCGCGCAGCCCGCCCCACGCCCTCCACCTCCTCCGCTCCCTCCCCTCCGAGCAGTTTCCTGGAGTTGCCGCCGAGGGAGGAACCCAATGAGGTGACCATCGTCGCGGCGCTTTCTGCGTGTGCACAGCTTGGCTTGGCTCGTTACAGGACGGTGTAATGCATAAGTATATTAACGGTGACAAAGATCACCCAAGGTGGCAGGAGATTTGCAGAGCACTAGAAGACATTGGAGCAAGAATTAGTGAACTGGGATATGAGCCAGAAACAAGCAAGGTGCTACCTGACATTGGGGAGGAGGAGAAGCAATATGCATTGTGTTAGCATAGCGAGAAGCTGGCCATTGCATCTGGGTTGAATATGACCGGGTGATCGTCATTCGGGACAGGGCAAGATTCCACCGGTTTGAAGACGGGCAGTGCTCTTGCAGGGATTACCGGTAAAACACTGGCACGCTGGATCATTTGCAGGCATAAATGTGGCATGAGCTCCTGGAGAGGTCAAAAAAGGGTGAGACACACAATCTTGGTTCAGTATGTGGATGGATATGGGCAATGTGCCAAGTTCTTGACCAAGTCACTTCACAGGGCCACCAAATCAAAAGGTTTTCAGCAGATAAATTGATATAATCTTGGCTTACTTGCGCGTGTTTTCTGTGATTTACCCCTCATTTGAGAAGAATCTTTCAAGGGAAACCCAACTTCTACTACAAGGAAGTTGCTCGATGTTTCTGTTACTACAAGAGTTCTCAAACCTACAAGGTGTATGAGCAGCTGAGCACTGCTACACTATCGGATTTTGCACCTATAAGGTGTGAGAGGTTAAGAGGACTAAGCATCGGAGAGATCCATTGATGAAACTAGTGGATTCTGCTCTTCTAAAAAGGCAAATCAGGCATGCTAATACAGCAGTATATCATCAATGATAGTTTCATTTGTCTTGTGAAAGAGGATTGAATAGCCCATGCTGTACTGATAAATCAAGAAATGAAGCTTATCATGCACCTGAATTTTCCTGGTACTGAAACATCATGAACGTTGAGCATTCATCAGGAAGCTATGCATGTGGAATTTTACACTGAATTGCTGACATACTGTGTAATGTGTTTATCTACGCAAATTCAGGTGCTGTTTGGAAAATTGAAGTTTGTTAGACATGAACTTGCTTGGCGCTGAAAAATCCTTGCAGCGGAGAAGAATGCTGATAGAGTGATAGTTAGTGTACAGAAAAGAATGATCATACTCAAAACTTTCAATATTTGAAGTTGTTGAAACAGTTCAGTACCTGATGGCTCTTTGATGGAATTAATTGTTTAAGTCAATGAAGTTTGGAGGGGGCCTTTTCGTTTACAGGAGAACAATCTTGGATTGACACTGTGTGAAAGCATTCTCAGCTTTTTCTAGCTCATGGAAGAGGAACGGAAGCATGTGTACACGGTGTCAGAGGCTCAGAGCTAGCGGATAATGGCATGTACAATAAATCCACATCATCGAGTTTACAAAAAAGCCCCCAGCATTTTTGAAATAGCGTACAGGTCCTCGGTTTTTACAAAAAAAAATCCCTACCATGTTAGCAGTTTTTGCTAAGAGGCCCTTTATTTTCCAAAAATTACGTATGGGTCCTTCAATTTTTCATAGAAGTCCTTTTGCTTGATAAAGCCCTGCAACTTTTCTGAAATTACGTACGGATCCTTGTTTTTTTACAGAAAAGACCTTCGGTTTTTCCAAAAATACGTACGGGTCTTTGATTTTTGTGAAAAACTCTCCCACGAATTGTTGGTTCTTTTACTTTGGTCTACATAGTAGTTGGCGCGGTGTGGCGCCGTGCTACCGTTGCTAGTATACAGGGGTGGATCTACAGTAATTCAGGGGTATTCAGCTGAATACCCATTTTTTTGAACAAAAATCATTATATATAGGGTATAATACATATGTATATATATAGTTGGGCTGAAATCAGTATGTTCAGTGCACACAGCCCAACTTTCACCGCCTCATTCGGTCATCGCCATTCCACCTCGCCTCATTCGGCCCATTTGGCCGGCCCGGCACTTCCGCGTCTCCCCCGGCCCGGCGCTTTCGCGTCTCCCCCGGCCTAGAGCCTATTCGGCTATTCCCCATTCCCCGAGCGGCCGAGCTCATTCCCCATTCCCCGAGCGCCCGCCGAGCCCCCACGCCCCCACTGCTGCCCCAGACGCCCCCTGGACCCCAGATCGAAGTCCGGACTCCAAACTCCACCCGGCCACTCCGGCCTCCACCACGGATCTGCGCCAGTCTTCCCCTCTGGCAGTCCGGCCACCGGCCCTCCGCCCTCCCTTCTTCAATCGGCCGCGGCGGCGCGTCGCCATTAGCCTCCGGCGGATGGCGGTCCGGCCCAGATGCCCAGTCCTGCTCCGGCTGGCGGCCTCCACCGCGGATCTACGCCAGCGCCCTCCCTTTTTCCAGATCTACGCGGCTGTGCCAGGTGCCAGCGCCATCAGCTCGCCTCGCCGGCCGCTGTGGTGCCACCCACCTGCATCTACCCTCCGTGGCTCCGCTGACTGCCCGACCGCCGGTCCGCCCTTAGCCCCTTTTCCTTCCAGCCCTTTTGCTATTGTTTGAGTCTTTGAGACTTGAGAGTTGGCTAACAGGCTGAGTTTTTGTGGAAGCATTAGAATTGGCAGTTTGGCACACTAGTATACAAATTGTGGAAATTGACTGAGTGTAGAGAACTAGAGATTGTGGTGTGGAAATTGCAGTTTGTGAAATTATGTTCCGCTCATCCATAGATTGGGTTATGTTCCGCAAGACACATTGATAGTGCTATTTCGATAGTTATTCAGTTTTGGTTATTTGTTGATTCCACTCATCCATAGATTTGGTGAGTTAATTATGTTCCTGGTTTATCCACACTAGTATTGGGTGACTGTGAAATTGTGAATGAAATTTGTGGGTGTTAAACTGCTCGATGAGCATAAATCGGTCTATATGAGATTTAGTGGCAATCTATGGAGAATTGGAGATTTATGCTAATTCTCAAGTTGTTCAATAGCTTCTAGTTGCTATTTTTGTACTTATTGTAACTTTAATCATATCAGTTTACTTGTTGCCATTGTACATTTCTTGAATTAATCGATAGCTTGGCTCTTTGCTGCCATTGGCTACAAGAATTAATCGGTCTATATGTTATTGTAGCCAATTTGCTGCCATTGTTCTTGTAGCCAATTGTTCAATAGCAGTAGTTTACTTGTTGCCATTGTACTCAATCGCAAGCAGTAGTTTACTTTCTTTATTAGTATTCTGTTAATATTTAGTTCTTAATCGTCGTGTTAATAGAATCGTCGTGTTAATATTTAGTTCTTAATTTTTTTGTAATTTCTTTTGTATTATTCCTGTTGTTGTCTTCACTACGAACAATTGTACTTTAATTTTCGCTATTATGGACCTTTATGTTTTCTATTGCACAATATTTTTGTAACTTCAAATACCTATCTTGAAATTCCTGGATCCGCCACTGCTAGTATATCAAACTCTGCATTGGACAACGTGATGATGGGACCGATATGTGATTCCAACTGCTTCTCTAAACTATAATTATACACACACACACAAAACTATTTCCAATTTGCTTTACAACCAGGTTTTCTCCTCCAATTCCGTTAATTACTTGAAACTATATGTTGGCTTAGCCAGTTAATTTCAATGGAAATCCTAGTTGTTCAATTGAAGTCCTGCTGTCTTATCATGTCGAATAAGTTGGCCTAGCTAGTACACAGAATAACACAAATTATTGACCTTGCATCATAGCTGCTGATTTGAAGGAAAAAGTTATTGAAACTTCAATGGTTCCATCCTTATTCAAAGTTTCAACTCAAATGAGAGGTAAAATAGGTACTAATAAACATTTTGTAGTAAAATAATCCAGAATGAATATCATTAATTACATAGGGCTCACCCAATATCATTAACAAGCTGTCTATAGCAGGGCCCACAATACCGTTTTGACCAAAATTCCTGGACCCAAGCTGAAAAGGTCCCACCAGGTGGTTCCCAGTTCTTCTACGGTCAACCATTTTATCAATTTTTTATATTTTCCTAAATATATTTGTTTAAGTTTTAACATCTTGTATAAGCATTGCATTGACATTTCATTAGAAACAACATGCATCCACCATCATTCCAGGTCCTATTGAGCTCTCACTGGGAGAACGTTCCTGCTGAAATTTTTTTAACCTCACTATGTACCAATTTTATTTTGTGGCAGATCTGTTTGTGCTTCCCAAAATCAAAATTTAATATTTTCTGATACGGGGTCGCCCGATCTTCTCGACGTAGGATTGGATACTCGCGGGAGTCTTGATGAATCGCAATGATCTTCCAGTGCCAATGCAAGGGACGAACACTCTTTAATCCGCCAAAACACACTCGCGGCGATTTCGCCGACCACCAAGCGAAGATCTACCGTGCACCCAATTCCTAACGGAAAGGTTGAACGATCTTAATTGAAGAACACTCCTAATTCCCTCACGAAATTTCAGCAGCAATGATAAGCTCGAACAAACTTTAGTATATTGATTATTCTCAAAGGTGGTCTGAGCCCTTAGGCTGCCAATACATGGCTTATATAGGATATTGGGATGTCCATAGAGTCCACAAACCTAGTACAACTCAACCCTATATGGTTTTAGATACGAACTCTCATAAAAAGGAAACTAGATTTTACAGTCGTTATATTTTTTCGACCATAACTTTTTATCCGTGATGAATTTGATGCTGGGACTAGATCCATTGCGTAGCCCTTGAAATTATCTTTCCAACGAGTACAAGAACGCCTGAATCGGACTCCGTTTGTGAAAGTTATGACCTTTTTAGTAACTGCCTGTCAAGCTGTCCCGAACCGAATCCGAATTGAATTCTGAGTTGAATCCGAGTTTGAATCCAATTGGCCTTGTGGGAGGTACGAATTGGGCTTGCAAATCTTATCCAAAACTTGTAGTTTAAGTCCTTGGGCTTCTCCCTTTTGCTCTCCCACTGCATGGGCTTTCTTCCTTCATGTCTTTGGCACATAATGTGATTATCTTCTTCCTTTTGCCACTCCATTGCTTTTCCATTGACAAACCTAAGAATGCACCATTTGATAACATGAGATAGTATTTTATTCTTATGAATAACAACATTATATTTAGTTTGAAATGAGTTCACCTGGCAATGTTTCATGCGGCTCAATAATTCCTTCCAGTTGAATAATATATTTAACTGAAAAGTGCAAGACACGTGCGTATCCACATCATTTTCTATCGCAACACTCAATTAAACACGACATAGTAAGAACAGCTAAATCCAACTATCTATAACAACTGAAGCTAGCTGCTAACATCTGTTTAACATACATAAACTTAGATGCCCTTCCAAAAATGCAATGTGAAGTATTTGTATGGCTAAATCTTGTCATGGAGGTACAAATGGCTGCCCGCATCCATGGTTGCTGACCTCCATAATAAAGGGCAATACCAATGTGAAGTTTAAGATTGGACATCCCTTTAAAACATAGGGCTGAACTAATAGTATTATGTAAATATAATTTGGAGGGGGGGTGTAGCAGGGGGCGATGCGAGGGTTTGGGGCCGGTTGCGGACGTGGGGAGGTGCCGGGGGGAAGGGGGGACGGAGCGGCGGCGGGGGGTAGGCGGGGGTGAGGGGATCGGAGCAGTGGCGCAGGGGGCGGTCGCGGGTGCGGAGGGTGGGAGCGGCGTAGCAGGGGGCGGCGTGAGCGTTTGGGGCGGGAGCAGGAGCGGGTGGGCCGGAGTGGCGGCGCAGCAGGGTGGCACGCGGGATTGGGACGGAAGGGAGAAGGGATTGCGGGCCAGTGGCACGGCAGGAAGAAGGGGATAGGCAGGTTTAACTTGTAATGATAGATATTGGATGAGCTGAATAATGATGTAGATATCCAAATAGTAGGACTAAATTATGTTGATCTAACTGTTAGAAAAGGAGGGTATTAACATAATTATATGACAAAAGGCTTAATTAAATTGGTGTTTTTTATATTAGTATAGATCCTCGAAAGTTGTGATATGTGAAGCCTGGTGTTGACCTCACTCCCCTGTTGACATACGATGATGGTATCTGTTGTTGGCTTGTTGCACCAATAGCTGTCGGTGCACAAAACCTTGCTAACTGCAAGGCTGTTCGGAATAGCGGTGGCTTTTTTGCTTCTGGTTAAAATTTCACTGTAGATGATTGATTTTTTATTGTAGCTGAGTTAGCTTATTAGACATAACTAAATTTAAAAAAATATAAAAATAAAAGCGACATACTAACGTATCACAGACAATGCAAAGGAATACGGAAAAAAATAAAATACCAAAAAAAACAAAAAAAACCACTATCAAACAAATTTGCTATAGTAATTCTTAAGCCCAAAAAAAGCTAGAAGCTGCCGCTTGCAGATCATTTGAGCGGGGATTTGGATAATGTTGTTGTCTTTACAGCTATGTGAATACTTACATTATTTCTTTTATGTTCAGAATGATGAGCAACTGAGAGTTTTCAATAACCAGATTGAGGAGGACAGAAAAATAATCTTTTCAAGGCATAACCTTGTAGAATTGCACAAGGTTTGGAAGTGCTGTTTGAGCTTTAATCAATAATTTTAGTCATTGCTGTTGATTTTCACTACTTGGCCTACAGATGACTTGATTGAATGCCACTTACTCGAGTACTTGCCTGTAAACCATTAACGGTAAATGCAGGGGCTTGAAGAGCATGAACTATCATGTGAGGATCTTTTGCATGTGAGTAAGTCTATCTGGATCCATGTTATGATGCATATGCTATATTTTTACCTGCAGTCTTGGTTACCAATGTTACTTATATGCTGTTGGATCACATCAAAGTTTGGAGTGAATAATCCTCAACCTAAAGTTTATTGGAGTTCCTGTTAACTGTGCTGGTGGCATGCATTATCATTTGACGGATCTAATTGTTCTTTTAACTGGAACTGTTGCTCTTGTTAAGGAACTATTATTTGCACAGTGCACACTGACCAGCTGAGCTGCAACAGTAGAGTATGCAAGTAGTGCTCAGTCAATGGGCATGGGCCCAACCAATCTAAAGTTGCATCCCCTTATGATGGGCCTTACATGCCCAAACAAACTTTTCTTTTCTCCTCCCAAATGAATGCAACTCCTCTCACCAATCCTACGGTGGATTCAGAAGGACAGTTGCTTACTGCATCATTTGTAATTTTGTATTCTCAATTGCAGGAGCAGAGAAGGTCATTGGATGAGCTAGAAGTCACTATTTGTCGTCAGCGATTCATCCTTCCATAAAAGGTGACAGGCTAATCATTCCCCGTGAAAGGTATTTTCTCAGTGGTCTGGGCATTCAGTTATCTTTGTTGGCTGAGCACTGACTATTGACATTGTTCCTTTTTTGAAGTCTGGACCTAGCAATTGGGAGGCTCAAGGAGCAGGAGGGTTCAACTAGGAAGCCCTCTGAAAACATGAAGGTAGTTTTAGTTTTAGCTATTTCATAAAATTGGCTTTTCTATTGATAGTGAGCCTTATTGTTATTATGTGGCACGTGTCTTCACTGCATATGTTGGCAAAAGATGAATACAAGCGCAATTTCATTTCAGCAGTCGTACCTCCCCGTGAAATTGGAGTTAAATTTGATGATATTGGTGCTCTTGAGGATGCCAAGAAGACATTGGATGAACTTGTTTCTCTTCCAATGAGGAGACCAGAGCTTTTTTCGCATGGGAACTTGTTATGGGTATGCTTTTCTGTCTGCTTTACCATATATACCTGCACATTGTGGGCTTCCTTCCGAATAGTGAATTCGGTCCGTTGTTACCATATGGGCATATAAACTACTTTAGACTACGTTGCTGTGCCATAGCTAACAAATATGTAAATAATATTCTAATGCAGAAAGAAACGTAGTTTTTATTTTGTCTAGATAAAAAAGTGCTTGTAATTTGATGGGGCCTTGGTGTTGTGCCTCTGCAAGTTTGTTTTGTAGTTCAGTCATGTTAGATGCATAGGAGAATGAACGCATAAATTAGGTTAGTTGTATTGAACTCAACCCAAAGAGCTATATATAGAGTACGTAGGACACGCATAAGACTAAATCTTAGAACTAGAAAATACCACAAATGTCTTTATATTTTTAACGCCCTCACTTAAATGTAAGGCATATGCAATAACATTGCATTTGAAAGGATTGATACTAAAATAGAAAAAATTCAAAATCCAAATCTTGAAAATGTCGCTGTAGCGTATAGCTCTTGAAAATTGTGTCGAGTACCAAAATATCTCCATCCAGGATCGTGCGACAGACCATAAAGTATGGTGGCGCAGATCGAAATACGAGACAACAGCAATGCGAAAGAAAAGCGTTGCGGCCTTAAAACTCGGGGCGACAACTCAGAGAGAAGCGGCAGCCTTAAAACTTCTACAATCTGCAACGGTTAGAAAGAAGATTAGCAACTGTGACCATGCAAAAAGGAGAAAGCCACACTCGATCCAAGAGGATGAACAATTGCTAGCAAAAGCGATCAGCTGACTGATACAGAGAAGTACTATTTGGGTTTGCAAGGAGCAGTAGTATCGGCGTGTTGCGAGCGGTTCTTTTGGATTTGGCAAAAAATAGAATTTTTGTGTTTTGAGTCATGGATTGAGTTGGGGTGACCTAAGTCATTGCATTAAAGTTGCATGATGCATGTTTTGACTAACGTGGGTCAAGTTGTAAAGAATTTGTGTCTAAAAATGATTTTTTTTTTGTCTTTGAATGTGTAGAGACGTTTGAAGTCACCATGGTCGACGGTGAGGATCAGAGCTACGCTCAAGGAGGACCTAAGGCCCAAAACGATGAAGGATGTCAGGTGAAATGGTGAGCTCAAGCGTAGCACGAGAAAGGTGAAAAATATTAAAGGTGAGTTCAAATGGCGGATTTGCACCATATAACTTGGTTGATCTAAGTGAGACGTAGTCTGGTGGAACTGAAGTGGAAGAGACTTACAAACGCGTGGCAAACATGACAATTGCTTCAATAGGAGACGAAGACCCGGCAAAAAAAAAGGTATTTTGGTAAGTTTGGCCTAAATATTAGAATCTATCTTGGATCAAAACCGTGGCGCATATGTGGCGTTTGGAGAGCGGTTTAGGTTAAGGAGAAACTAGTTTGATCAAGTTGGATCATGCAAAAAAGGCTTAGCGGATTTAGATTTATGCGCTTTGAAAAAATATGCATAAGTAATATGTGTGAGTTAAAACCCGTGTGTATGGGGTTAACGGGTTTTCTCCATTGTGTTAAGTGGATAATATCCATTAAGGATATGTGTGGCTGGTTAATCCACCTATATAAAGAGATTAGGATAGGGACTTATGTTGACCATCTAATCTATCTCTCATGTACTCTCACATCTAGGGTTATGATTTGAGAGTTAAGTGCATTATGTGCTCTTTATCCTCAAAGGTAGAGTGGTTGTAAAACCTCCCTTCTCAAGTATGCAATACATCAATCTTAATCATCTTGATGGATTCTTTATGTGTTGATTGATTTGCTCTTATCTTGGTTGATTTGATCTCTCAAACTCTCTTCTTGATCTTGCTATGTCAAAGATGTG
This sequence comes from Melocanna baccifera, assembly GCA_036346265.1. Classification (NCBI taxonomy): domain Eukaryota; kingdom Viridiplantae; phylum Streptophyta; class Magnoliopsida; order Poales; family Poaceae; genus Melocanna; species Melocanna baccifera. The sequence continues at coordinate 4,649,538 of CM070691.1, read as the reverse complement.
AATGAGATAGAGATAATCTCTTGAAATCAATCTCTAATTATCTAGCCACTTTAATAGCAAATTCATCAAGAAGCTCAATTTTACTTGATTTTGGCCTCATCAAGTAATTTATTATTTTAAGGATTTTTAGATCATGTTCTTCGGTGTTCTAACTTGCTGTGATATGTGAAAATATATCTAAAATGATTTTGGCCATCATCTATCCATAAGCAAGTTGTATTCACAGTTTGGGATTCTGGCTCAGTTTTGGTGTAACTCTTCAATGAAATGAAAAAAGGTCTTAACTTTGGCTATGATTTTAATGATGTTTATTAGAATAGGTTCTTAATATCCTATAGTAGATCTCTGCAAATTTTTATATTATTTGGATTTATGAATTAAAAGTTATATTAATTCTTGTTTTTGAACTCATGTTGAAAACAATGTTTCATTGAGAAAATGTAGTACAACAGTGCAATTAAAGGTACTTCCAAAAATCGGTAGTACCGTATTTATCAAAATGGTACTTTCTAAAATTTGTAATACTGTAGTTCTAACATAGGTACTTTTGATTTTCCTAATTTTTCTCAAAATTTCAGATGTTGGTTTTTTTTATTGGGTGTTGGTTTCTCGTTCCGATCTTCATAGATTTATAACTATTAAAGTGAAGGAGTGTTGAATACTTGAGAAAAAATTTAAAGCAACAATCATCCCCTCTGTTACCATCTTCGATCCTACATGAAGCTTTGAATTCAAACTCAATTGAAAATTTTTTATGCAGCCAAATCATTATGCCCAGAAAAATGGGATGTTACATTGGTTTGATGACAGATTTGTCCCACCAAACGCTACTAAATTTTGCTATTGGCAAATTTTGGCCATCGGGTTGGTTACCAATGTTTGGATTAAAGATTGACAATATAATGAACTAGGGAGCTGAAGGAGAAGAAAGTTTTGGCAAAGTTTGATAACAAACCAAATGCTTACCAAATCCGACGCCTCTAAGGAAATGTTCAGAATGACGATAGCTTTTTTACTGTAGCTGACTGATTTTTTTACTGTAGATGAGTTAGCTTATTTGACATAATTAAATTTAAAAAATTTAAAAATAGAAAAAACATATTAGCTATCACGGATAATACAAAGTAATACGGAAAAAAAACACAAAACAAATCTTTACTATTATAAAAGAAGGAGTTGGTGGTTGCCGAAGCCTCCATCCGATCTGGACCGTCGGATCTCCCTCCTCCCGGCCATAAAAATCCCTCATCCCACCGCCTCCTCCCCCGCATGATTTCCTCTCGCGCTCTAACCGCCGCCGCCTCGCGCTCCCGCCGTCCTAATCGCCCGATCCGCTCCCCTAGCTCATCCCCGCCGCCCCGCCTCCCCCTCGTCTACACAGCCCCCTCCTCCCCACCGCCCCCCTCCTCCCTCTCCGTAGATTTCTTCTCGCGCTCCCCCCGTCGCCCCCTCCTCCTCCCCCCACCCCGCGCCGCCGCCTCCTCCCCTCCCTCCCACCCCACACCGCCGCTGCGTCGCCTCCGCTCCCGCACCCACGCCGTCCTCGCGCCACCACCAGGGCCGCCTCCAAGCTCTCCTCCCACCAAGCCACGGTCTTCCGCGTCGCCGACCACGCCGGGGTCGCTCTCGCCGGCTTCACCGCCGACGGCCGCGTCCTCAATCGATTCCTCCGCTCCAAGTGCATCAACCACGCCTTCGTCTACGACGCGCCGCTCCCCGTCTCCAGGCTCGCGCTCTGCCTTGTAGACAAGGCACAGGTCCATCCCCATATCATCACCCCTCTCCCTCCTCCGCCGCCGCATCCTCCCCTCCCTCCACCCCGCGCGCCACTCCTCCGCACCCCCACCCTCCTCACGGCCGTGCTCCGCCTCACCCCTCGTCCCGCCTCGCGCCACCGCCACTCCACCGCCACCCCGCGCGCGCATCCTCCAAAGAGTTTATCGCAAAAAAAACTTTGATGATTTAATCTACACTGCCACGAACACGTTTAATTTGTTATAATAATAATGTGCTTTTGTCGAACTTCCCTGCAGGTTTCAAGAGCTCATTCTTTGTTTTTGTCGAACTTCCTGCAGGTTTCAAGAACATTTATCACGCATTTAATCATTGTATGCGATTGCAAACAAACATGTGCAAATCAAGGTATGTTTCTATTTGTAACCTTTGGTGGTTCCTTTTGGAACAGCTCTCATGTAGCAAACTAAACTGTGAGACTGCAGATAGGACTTGTAAATGCTATGCAATACTATGAAATTGATGACCTGCAGTAGAATTTGAGGCAAGCGAGTACATGTTCATGATGTGTGTCTGTCATGTTTTTGTTTAAAAAGCTTACTCTGCTTGTTGTACTACCTTTACTCGCCTTGAATTACAAGCTTGGAATTGATGTGATGTTCTTCTGTTAAGAGTTGTAGATTGCATTACTGCATATACATTTTCTTCTCCTTGTTAAGAGTCTAAATTATTCCGGTTAAAATACAGCTTGAAATCCGTCCTAAGCTCTGCCGCCTTTGCCCATCCTGCCGCTGCCCCCTTGTCAATCTGCGACGTGGATCACCAATCCGGTAAACGCGCTCGTCTGCAACTTAGCTCACCAAGGGGTTTCTTGTGCGATGCCGAGGTAATCTTGTTAATGTTTTCTTATTTTTGGTGGGAGCGATGCTTGACACTAAGCTAGCCGAAGCGGCGATTAGCGGCTAGCACCAAGTTGTTGCTTCTCAGACTGCGAGTTTTTTTTGCTGTGTGCTGCCAGTAGTCTTTTATTACAATTGTGTAATATGGATAAGGCATAGCCGAGCATCAGCAGCTAGCAGCTAGCACCAAGTTGTTGCTTCTCAGACTGCGAGTTTTTTTTGCTGTGTGCTACCAGTAGTCTTTTGTTACAATTGTGCAATATGGATAAGACATGGTGCCAAATTATTACTTCGGTGTTGTAACTTTATATTTCAATAAATCATGTGTAATAACTCGTGCACCAGACAACGTTAAACGCAGCGCTCTGTAATTTTGCTTGTACAAGTGCTCGCAAATGAACTGTTGAATGTAAAATGGTTTCTTTGGCACAATCTGCTGTTGATGTATTGATGTATTGTTGGTGCAAAATGGTTTTCAAGCTATGGTGAAATGCTTGTATTGCTGGTCCATTGCACTACACAATTGAGTTGAGAACAAGCTCAAGGATCGATGAATACAAGCACTAGCATCAGCACATAAGAGCCAAATTGATGAATATAAAGGAGGGGGATTTTCTTCTTATTCAAAATACCATTTGTTGTTTGCACAATTATGTCTTTAAAATAATTCTTATGTGCATTAATTGATTCTTTCAGGCAGTGGCTGCAATTACTGTTCATAGACATTTCAAGTCGCAGCTAGACCCGATATTGGTTGTACTGCACATAGGCAGTGGCTCTATGTATTAGTTGTACTGCTCTATGTCGACAGCTTCCCACGTCGTGTACCAATGAGGGAATTATGCCTCATGGATGACAGGCAAGTTGCATAGAATGCTTCTATTTTCTTGAAAACAAATAATTTATATTGCATATTGTTGATTGAGTCCATTTTTATGTACATCAAGAAAATTTATTATTTGTGCGCATTTGGGATGGACTTATTGTACGATATCTAACACAATGGAGACTTGCGGGGGAACAGAACCATATTTTAGCTGTGACAATGCTGAAGAAGAATAGTCGATATGGTATGTGTGCAACTAATATGAATACATCATCATCTTATATTTTATTCCTGTTCCTCATCTAATTAATACATTATTGAAAATGTTGCTTAATGACAATGGATTGTACAAATTTTATATTTGGACCACAAGGTGATAGGCTACAAGAGCTTGAAGGTACAAAACAAGTAAATAATGTATGCAAGTATGTATGTCTTTCATAATTTAAATAATACTCCCTTCAAACAGAACTGCGCCAAGTAGTGCTGCATGATTTGAATGTAAGGAACTTTATCATGAATACTGTTGACGTAAGGAACGATACACTTGACAGAATGTTTGGACATTAAATAACGTAAGCAATTCACTAAATCTTTTCGTAAGATATACAATTGATTTATGATGTTTAACTATTTGTTTGTCATTTTCTAGATCGGCGGCTGTTCTCTTTGTTAGTTAATTTACAACGCACGGGCTCAAATATCATTACACTGTAAACACTGCTCCATGCCAACATTCTCTTCGAATTTTAGTCTCGCAGAGAGCCACACGGACCGCTTCGAGCATCTTTGTAGACATAGCGTGTCTTGACGCTAATGGTTTAGGTACCTTTGGTTAGCATGTACAAACCAAAGGTGAAAATGTAGTGACTCTAGACTAAATTTGACGGACTAAGGAGACATTTGTATTGGTTTTTGCTTTGATAGTATGTATCACTTTTATTTGGTTTTTCGTTGCAACGCACGGGCACTTTACTAGTTAAAAAAAGTGTATAGAAAAAAAAAGGTGAAGCTGAACGCCCAACGCCAGCATTTGCTGACGCTGTGCGCGGCCTAAATTTTGATAAGGCAAGCACTACACTAAGATTGTTGGAAGTAAACCAAACAGCTCCATGGTTCCCTTCTCAAACTATTCTACGCAGGATAGTCAGAGCCGGGACTTGGAGCCTTGTCCCTCCGTGATTCCGTTCTGTGACCGACAAGTGTTCCCGCTGCATCGCACGTGTTTTACTCTTCCTTTTTGAGAACTCAATGCACATGTTTTTACTGGCAAAGCTTCTCTTGATTCACGTCATTACGTGTAACGCACGTGTTGGACCGGTGTGTGGGGGGTAATTTGACACGTTTTAATGGTACGACTCTGCGGCGGATGGGGCTCGACGACGAGATAAACAAGTCGTTCGCTGGTGCCTGTCTTGTACATTCCGGTCCGGCCACGGCGCCCGTAACCGGCTTGCATTGCGCGCGAGGCCATGCATCGGCGTCGCGGTATCGACACGCGCCATCCTGAGTCAGCGCCACGAAGCAAACATGGTGAGTTGGTCGCACTGGGAAAAAAAAACCAGCACGTTACACCTGGATATACGAGAGATCCAGTTCCGTGCGGTAGAAAAGGCAATCGAGTGTTGCATATTTAATCGGCCCTGTGGGATATATGAGAATGTGTCAGGCTAGGATCTCAACAGCAGCTACAAGCTATGTTCGGAATCTAACAATTTTATAAAAAGTTTCGGATAGAAGTTAGAAAAATTGTGACAATAGAAGTTGGAAACGCCGGTTTGTCCTGAGTTTTCTTTAACTTAGACCCGTTTTTTTAGTTTATGATTTATAACTTCTTCTGAATAAATAAATAAATAAATAGAACTTTTTTACCGTTGTTTCGAAGCAACTTATCGAAACAAAATTTTCAAAATAATTTATTGGTATTCGGTTGTTCAACAAACACCTATATTAAAGCTAAAAATCTATTAATCACAATCATAAATAATCAACTGTAATTAAAAACAATATCTGATACAGAGGTACGGAACTACCTCCAATAAAAAAATTGATATCCTTATGTGCGCGCGCGTGGTATTGCCATCCATATGATACACATCGCCCAGATCGCATCCTACTTAGTCAAAGTTGCCATGTATCTAGGGTGAAAACTGATTGAATATAAACCAAATAGTATTTTTACTAAACAAATGAATACGAATATAAATATTATTAAATACGAATATGGATTGAATATTGTAACAAGTACAAATTTGAATCGAATATCTACTCAATTCGATCGAATGCGGATATCATCATAACTTATGCAATATGAAAGTACTAATGATATTTTATTCTCATACAGTCACACTTAGTCATTCTAATTAATTTACTTCATCTAAAAAATGAATTCACTTTAAATTAAAAAACTTTGTCCAACTAATTAGTCATATTGCAATAAAATATATATACTACTTCGCTGAATACGAATACGGATATGAATAGTTTGGATAAAATAATATTTAGGATGGTAAAAATCCGTACTATATTTGCATTCATATTTTTGATGCAAATACGAATACAAATAAAAAAATTGTTAATCGAATAAAAAATCTCTATCACATTTATATCCTATCAAATACATTAACTAAATAATACAGATATTTTATACCTATTTCCCACCTGCATATATCCCTCACCTTCGTCCTTCCCACCAACCCCAACATGCCCATGTCAGTCCGACGTGGCACCCCACGGTCTCATCTCCTTCAGTCCTTCCTGAAACCACACGTTGTACCAGATTGCAGCCCCAACAGATACTCGTATTTGATTTGACCAAAGTACCCCCCTAGATTTCCAGTAAGGGCAACAACGACAAGACAAATCTCAACATGCAATTTTCGCGTGCTAAACTATTTAGGGCTAGTTTTCTCTTGGTGTACACAGTTCACAATGCAGTCATTTAGAGATCAATTTCACAGTCTGCTTGAAAAAACATACACTTGAAAATAACATATAACCATTTCTCAGAAGCGTATAATCACTCTAAATTAATTCATTTTAGATCTATTTTTGTAGCTTCTACTTTTAGGTTTAGTTTTTCATAAATCAAAAAGTCAAATATCGAAACGGAACAGTGTCTTCAAGTGGATTCTCCAAATGACTTTATGAGTCCGAAACCATATACATTATCCGCGTTGTCATTCTCGTCATCCACTAATGTATCTAAAAGTACAGATAAAAAATATCATCTATAACCAAAAACCACCGACGACTGTCCAAAACATCACTTATTCGTTTGTATTATGTGCACCTGCATTGTTAGCGTCGATACAAGGTAAATGTAGAAGCTATGTCAGCCAAACATCACTCGAAGGGTTTTTTCTTTTCAATTTTTAAAAGTTATTTTTGGATTTTTTTATAGTAACTAGCTTTTAAACGGAGTGACTTTTCAAAATGGTATCTACAAGTTAACTGTAGTACACACTTATCGATTTATATTGATTAAAACCGCATGTAAGTTCTTATTACTTTATAATCTCTTATAAACAATCTAAAATCATATATCATAACAAAAAACTGTAAACCGAAGAGAAAGAAGAACATACCTAGAATCACGGACGGCTCTGGGCACAGACCCAATATCAATCCCTAGCACATCTCGACGATCTTGTTTCTCACGAGAAGGTGAAATAAAAAAAAACTATAAACAAGGGCAAAAGGGTAATTCCCCATTCCTCCGAGCAAACGCAACATCCCGTCACCCGTCAGCGCCCTGGCTAGGGCCACCACCAGCGCGGGTATTTAACACCGCGGCCACCAGGCGCCGCCACCCGCTGCGACCGCGCCTTCCTTCTTCTTGTACGTTCCAACGCCGCAGGCTACGGCTACCTGCGTCCTGTACAAAGCAGCGCGCGGCGAGCAATGGAGGCGGCCGCGGGCCTCGCGATGCAGTCTCGGGCGGTTGGGGTCGGAGCTGGGCCCCGCGGGCGCCGGAACGCGGTGCTCGGCGGCCGCGGCGAGAAGTGGGCGATGATAGGGAGCCTGCGGATCGGAGGCTCGGCCGGAGCGGCGGCTCCGGCGGTGACCGTGCTTGCTCGCGGGGCCAAGCCCCTCGCCCCGCTATGCTGTCTCAAGACATCCAGAGGTGATCTTCCCCCGTTTGATCTTCTTTTTTCTGCGCGGCCAATTTGGCTTAAGGCTGGGCATTTCGGGTGCGGATTAGAGGCTCGTGGAGCCTGGAGCTGGATTAAATTAGGTGCGATTTTGGAAGATGATATCTATAAGTCTGTGATTTGGTTCGAAAGGATATCTATGATGCTTGGTATGGATCGGTTCATTGTGGTGGCGAAATTCGGCAGGTTCGATGGGCAAAGATGGTTGTTTTATTGTTGATTTGGAGTAATCGTGGTAAATTTTGGGTTGAAAATGGTGCTTGGTTCAGAGACTGCTTGGTCAAATAGTCGACTGGAGGAGGAATAAAAAAGATCTCTTCTTTGTTTGGTGATGTATGGGAACACAAACATGGTAGTCTTGCATTTGAAGTTTTGAACGGATGGAATTTTGAATTAGGTGCGATGTTGGTTGTTGAATTGGTTGGAGTCGTTGGAAGGAGGAAGATATGGAATTATGGAAGTGGATGCCATTACGCTGTATTGATGCTGTCTAATATATTTTACATTGAAGTGTAATACTTATTTATTTGGGAACATTTATACTGCACTTAGAAAATTATCTAAGCTGTTCGTTGTCGTCAATTCTTTGGAATATATATGTTAATGCATTAACACTTACCAGACTATGTGGAATTGAATTATATGTGCATCTTAATTTTGTACTAGTTTTGCTTACTCACACAACCTAGTCTTTTTTGGGTGGTTACTTGACGAGATGTATGAATTGATTAGTCACATTAACTTTTCTTTTTGATCATGTCTAATACAGGTCATGAAAGCTTGCATAACTCAGTAGACGAAGCCATCTTGTTAAAGGTAGCTAACTTTTCTGAATTCATAATATGAATCAAACCAAATGCGGTTTGCCTGTTGTCTGGCATCATTTTGACATACTCCTATTGTAATTGCAGAGGAAATCAGAAGAAGTTCTGTTCTACTTGGATGGGCGGTGTATTTACCTAGTTGGTTAGTTCTGATACCTGTCCATTTACTGTTACCAAAGAGAAGACACCAAATTATATGTATATTTATCTTTTTTACCTCTAAAATTAATAAGAGTGGGTTCATACTGCAGGAATGATGGGCTCTGGTAAGAGTACGGTGGGGAAGATCTTAGCTGAAGTTTTGGGTTATTCATTCTTTGACAGTGATAAGTTGGTCGAACAAGCAGTTGGCATGCCTTCCGTTGCTCAAATATTCAAGGTTCATAGTGAATCGTTTTTCAGAGATAATGAGGTAATGTTTGCTGAGTTCTGTTTGCTCTGCTGAAAAGTTGTTTTTCAGAGATTCGATGTCTTTGTAGTAATCAGAACGGAAAGACCCATGGACTAACACTTTCTTGTTTCTCTGCCTTCTTGTCTTACAGAGTAGTGTCTTGAGGGATTTATCCTCAATGCGGCGATTAGTTGTTGCAACTGGAGGTGGTGCTGTTATTCGGCCTATTAACTGGTATGAAATCACTCTAATTTTTTCCCCATCTTTGTGCAATTTTGAGCTTCTTGTTTTCTCCTTTAGATGAACAATTCTGATCTCCATCTTGTTTTATTTTCAGGAAATATATGAAGAACGGTTTATCTGTTTGGCTTGATGTGCCTTTGGATGCACTTGCGAAGCGTATTGCTCAAGTGGGGACTGCCTCTCGTCCTCTTCTAGATCAGCCATCTGGTGATCCATACACAGCGGTAGCTACTCTCTATCCTTGAAGCCGAGTTATTTGAACATTCATAAGAAAGATCCTGTCTCTCTGACCGACTTTACAACTGTAAGATGAATAGTTCTATTGTGCAAACACTAAATGAATTCCAAGAAGGAATTATAGTAAAGATCCATATAGTTTTTGAACTTGTTTGTATCTTCGTTTACTGTATACATTTTGTCTTTTTTGCATGTTTGTCCTAGTTAGTAGTTAAAATGCATGACTAGATGAATTGTTTGTGCCTCAGGCGATCACAAAACTCAGCACACTTGCGGAGCAAAGAGGCGATGCTTACGCAAATGCAGATGCAAGAGTTTCTCTTGAAGGTATGTTTCCTTAGGATGAATAGCATCTTCTTACCATGTCTTCATCTAGAGAATATGCCCATTCGCTTCATGATCATAGATGGGTCTCCGATCCGTTTGAGGAAAGTTTAAATGCCCAGCAGAGAACACTAACACAGGCTGCATTTATCTATGCAGAGATTGCTGCTAAACAGGGTCATGATGATGTCTCTAAGCTAACACCAACTGATATCGCTATTGAGGTATTGTACTTTTCAAGTCAATTATTCATGTACAATTTACATTTTTGATACTTTCCAAAATGCACCATCGAAATGAAATTTTCCTAACGTAAGATCCTGTTGCATTTCAGGCCCTACACAAGATTGAGAGTTTGGTCACTGAGCACTTCACAGTCAGCGGCCCAGTTGGCGACTTACAAGTTGATTCCCAGAGTCGAAGGATACAGACCTTGTAGAATTTTTGCCCCTTTTTTGTACCATGTACCTGTAGTCTGTACCTCTTAAAATTATTTATTTATTCTTTATATCGAAAAGGGAGATAGGCTGAAGCTTGTTCTCCTTGTAAAAGAAGAATAATGAATGGATCAAATGTGAGTTCCACAGTAGAGAAAGATCATTGCAATTACATAGTTCACTCCAGTGGTTTCCTTTGAAGTTTATTTTTTGTTTCTTTTTTTTTTGTAAATGCACGCATTGCTTGCTTTCCCGCTATAAATTGCAAGCAGGCAGTATCTCAATGCTTTTCCTGCGGTAAGGTCGTCAATTAGGAACTTGTCTAGCATTTTCTTTCTTTGCGAGGAGCTTGTATTTTTGTTTGAGTGAGAGAGAGAGAGAGAGGGGGGAGGGAGAGAGGGGGAGAGGGGGAGGGGGAGAGGGAGAGGGAGAGGGGGGGGGGGGGAGAGAGAGAGAGAGAGTTTCTTTAAAAAAAAAACGAATCGAGGGAGGGAGAAGGAGAATTGAGAGGAGCTTGTCTAGCAGACGGAGATGCAAGTCTGGTTAGAGAAATTTGATTATTTGCCCTAAAGTTACAGTGGTTTCAACGTAAGTTACTTGCCCAAAACACCTATATGTTCTCTTTCCCGCCACGAATGTAAATTCTAATGTTCTAATCCAGGAACCAAGAGTGAATATCCATATTTTTTATTCCCCAGAGGGTTACTCCCTCTGTTCTTTTTTATTTTTGATTTTTTACCATCTTCAAGATGTAACTTTGATCATTATTTTTTACAACTTTACACTAAGATATACTAATAAAATTATAATATTATAAAAATATTTTTTAATAACAAATCTAATGATATAATTTTTATATAGCTAATCTAGCTAGTTTTGAGTCTATTGATGGTCAAACTTTAAAAAGTTTGACGATACAGATTCTATAAAGTTAAGTAAAAAAAAACGGATGGAGGATTATTTTACCCACATCAGTCTTTAACATGGTGGCCGAAAGCTTTGCATCGTCTGCAATGAGTTGGGTTTCTGCAGTCAGCTTTGACGTGATCGAGGCCCAAGCAATTCCAGCAACGACCTATTAGTCTGCAGGGATCTCCGACCTCTGGTCCACTGCAACTACCGACCGGGATTCAACGCTCCTCCAGCGGCGCCTATTGTTGACGACACGCCAGCCATCATCTGCTTCCACAAGCAGAAGTAGGTGGTCTTCAAGACGGGACCGATGAGGAGGAGCACTAAGAAGGGAAGCCGCTGGGGGTGGTGCCGCAACAGCCGCTCGCGCCAAAGCATGAAGCTTAGGTTTTGGTGGTGCTGACGCTGAGCTCCTAGCGATCGTCGTCGCCTCCAGGTAGGATGCTGCTCCCATCTTCATCCCGGATCCCGGACTAGAAAAGGAGGAGATGGGACTTTGATCTTGCCATCGTTGGTCCTAGCTGCGACCAGCACTGGGCGGAGTAGCCATCTGGGAGGGTTGGCTAAGGTGGAGGTGCAGGTTGAGGGGTGGGCTGCGAGTTCGGCGGAGCGAGGCGGCGCCGGAGGAGGCCGACGAGCCCGAGGTGGACGTGTCAGAGGGAAGGGGGAGCCTCAGAGGGGGAGAGCCTCAAAAGTTGGAGATTCATCAGGAAGCAATCACGATCATATCAAACATGGACTATTGCTAGTTTCTGACCTCCAAGATGTTGGAAAACCCAGAGCTGGCTTCTTTTCTGACCCGTGATGAGGACCTTGAGCTTCTTGAAGGCTGTGCTTGCTGCCTCTCGAAGAAGAGGGCTAGGTGCTCACGTCGTGCGGCTAAGTCACACACTGTGTTGGGAGTTTTTGAAGTCTTCAATCATTGTTGATAGAGTATCTCATCATTTGGCCTCTTTCCAATGCAGCCAGCAATTCTCTACCCTAATACATACAAGGAGAAATAGAAAGTAATGAGCGCTCTCGTACTCAGCAAGTCTAGACAAATAGAAATAGAATAGAATGCAGATCCTGAAACCTTTAAGGCCCCGCTCGTTTCAGTTTTTTTTTCAGTTTCAGCTTCTAGTTTCAGTTTTTTTCACTATTCAGTAATTTATCTTTTTCTAATTTTTTTTAGATTTTTTGGTTTTTTTGTATTTTTATTTTTTTCGTGTTTCTTTGTATTGTCCGTGATAGACTAACATATTTTTTTTATTTTTAATTATACCTAAAAAGCTAAATCAGTTACAATAAAAAAAGCCAGCTACAGTTAAAACGAATGCCCCCTAATAACCATTATTAGCCCATTATACTGAGGTTTATGTGGAAAATGAAATAGACAGTAAATAAATTTAATTAAAAAGCTAATATTCACTTACCAACACGGGCCAAAACCACCTGTAGGTTCTCTTTCCCGCCATGAACGTAAGTTCCCATCAGGAACCAAGGAGTGAATATCCATATTTTTTATTCAACAGAGTGGAACTCTCTCCGTTCAAAATTTGACGTTTTTGACTTTTTATAGACTCCAAGATGCAATTTTGATTGCTACTTTTTATAACTTTATACTAAGATATATTAATAAAATTGTAATATTTATAAAATATTTTTAATGACAAATCTACATGATCAAAGGAGACTTGTCTGGATTTCTCGGAGTAAGGCCACATGACATAAAATGAGAATATCCGCCGCATGATTATCCGCTGTCCCGCTGATTTCTTCCATTATTTCCGCCTCTATCGCTTCTTAGTCCCATCTCCTTCTTCAATGTCAGTAATCAGGTACTAAGTTTATTAGGCAGGGACTAGCACTGACTATATGAAAGGTAATACCTAATTACTACAAGCGGTTATCCCAAACATATACAAGCAATCATACAAACAATAATATGATATGTATATGCACATATGTATGCTAGTGGCGATGCTAAATATGATCAAGGACATAGCTATTGGAATATATGCATGTATTTAGTGTATGCATATTTATATATGGAACAAGTCTATTTTAACCCCCCCCCCCCCCCTAACAAAGTATTGATCTAAATTTCAATCTCTAAGAAAGAAATTGGGTATTTTACCCTATTCAACTATCAATACCGGCTAACACCCCCTTCGGCCTATTTCACCCTGGTTTTTAACTTACGTGGCGCATACGTGGCAATAATTTCCACATGTGGCACTGGGATCTGCCCGTCAGCCTCCAACCCACCTCTGCTTCCTCCTCTCCCTCTTCTGCCCCTTCCACCTCTCTCCCCTCTCCCAAAGATCTCGTCCTCATGGGCCATGGCGTCTCCATGGTTCGAATCCCCGGGAAGTGATTTTATTTCTTTTTTTTGCTTGAACTTCAAACAAAATTCAAATTTTATTTTAAAATTTTGGCCGAAAAATCCTGAAAATCGAAAATTTCGGAAATTTCGATCCCCTACGGTAAATTTTGGTATCCAATTTTCAAAACCCTATTTCCATCGAGCACTTTATCCAAAGCCGCTCACTCAGATATTGTTATTATAGCATGTACTAGACGCTGCACAGCTGCACTGAAGGTGGAAGCCTATTGTTTGTAACAGGCCTTTGAAGACGGGTCCACAGTTCACACTATATAGCAAACAGGGGTGAAATTGAAAACTGATGTGATTTGGAAGTATAATTGGATGCTGCTCAAGTTCAAATATGCATTAGATGGTTTCCGAATACAGATAAGGGTTCTTTCAAAAAGAATACAGATATGGGTTGCATGTCTGTACCGTAGAATATTACATAAATACTTAGATTTTCTTTTCACATGTCAAGCAAGTCGAAAGTTCGGCACCTTCCAATCTGGAAATAACATGTCGCAAATGGACTTGCGGAAAATTCACTGTCATTGACACAATTTTTCTGGTGTAATTTAAGTATTTCAGATGTCGATTAAATTTGTAGTTGTATTCAAATATATACAAGCTTGTCTCCATCGTATTCAAAATCAATTGCAGATTTAAAATGCATTTTATATAAAATCAAACCATTTTCTTGAATGGGGTATGCATTTGGGTAAAGACTAAAGGATACTTCTTATACAGATCCACATCTTGTCAGATTTACTCATGGATAATTTGGATTCCATTTTTAATTTGTGAATGTTTGCGTGTACTTTTAATTTGGAAATGCTTAGTGTCAGAAACCTACCGTTTCTGCTGATCACAATTGCTATCGTATATAGGTTGCAATCTCCGCAAGCTTCATATTCTTTTCGGTGATTCGCTCCCTGTTGGTATGTTGGTTCATTCATTACAACTGAAATGGAATAAGGTAAATACTGTTGATATAAATATGTCAACCATTTTCAGGACTATAATAGGGCAGCAGAGTCTCTTGAAAAGTCCTTTGATTCTACAAGAGGGAAGCTTCCTGAAACCATGGCTTCAGTGAGACTAGTTGGAAGGGACGTTAGACCCTGTTCTTTGCGGCTTCTAAAAACCGTTTTTGGCTTTTGCTACAGTAACTAATTTTTAAATAGAGTATTTTTTTAAGATGGGGTCTACAAGTTAATTGTAGTACATGTTAAAAAACTAATATCTGTACCATCAAAAATCGCAAGCGAGTATCTCTCTTTCTGCAATCTCTATCGCAAACAGCCAAAAAACCATCAGCCGCAGCCATCAGCAAACAGGCCCTGACTTGACTGTGGATCTCAGTGACCTAAGGTGCGTAATTGATACTTCTCATTTGTTTCCCTTGGTTTTTTTTTATTATTTGAGGATCAAACGATTGTATGCATATATGCAATTGTGTTGACTCCGAGTAAATTGGATGCTTCATTCTATACAGAATGCAACTTTTTTTTTATGTTATGGTAATTACTTACAGAGATTTTTGTATCCACCGTACACCTACATGGCTGTATCTCGACTTGTATTCCGATAAATTGGATGCTACTTTGTGTACAAAATTAAGCAGCTTTTGCGATATATTTTTCTTAACATGGGGGAACCAAATTGGCATACTATTCTATAGAAGAGTCCGAAATTTTTGAAAGGGAGAAAGTGTGAACAATCATCATTGCTTACCTTCTTTTAGGGATGGCTTTGCGACTCCGCTAGGAGTGGTTATCAAGGGCTCAGTCAAGGAGGCTATGGCATGGTCTGCGGGATCCCCTTGACAATGACCTTCGAGACTTCTTCAGTGCATCCTCAGTGATCCATCTGGGCAATGGCGCTTCAACAAGGTTCTGGACGGACGCTTGGCTCCATGGACAAAGCATTAGGTTGATCCTTCTGTCTCTCTGGGGGAAGGTCAAAGCCTCTCGACGCCACAAAAGTTTGGTCTCTGAATCACTGCTTAATTACGCCTGGATCAAGGATTTAACTCCCCCATTTTGTTCTCCTTCCATTCTGGACATCTTTCGGCTAATTGACATGCTATTAGACGGCATTCAGCTGCAGCCGGACCAGGCGATGTTGTCACTTGGCATTGGACAGCAAACGGAGTCTACTCAGCCAGCTCTTCCTATTTGGCAGTTTTCAATGGCGCAATTATCTTCCCCTGTGCGAAGCAATTGTGGAAGAGCTGGGCACCACTGAAAGTAAAGTTTTTCCTCTGGTAAGCCTTACATCGGAGATGCCGGACCTTCTCCCGTCTGTGCAAGCATAATATCCAGGCGCCAGAAGTTTGTTTACTTTGTGACAAGGAAACAGAAACAGTCGACCGTCTGCTGCGGCATTGTGTTTCTGCTAAGTTGGTTTGGTTCAGCATGTTCCAATGGCTTCATTGCTTCCCGTCCGGGTTCTTCAACAGCACCAGCAGCCAGAGTGGTCGCTGGATTGCAGCCCGCAAATCAGTACCTAAGGGTTTTAGAAAAGCACCGGATAGCTTGTTCTTGCTTATTCCCTGGATGATTTGGAAAGAGCGTAATGATATGTGGTTCAGAAGCAAGCCCTTCCAAATAGCTGATCAAGTTACCTCGATTAGGCAGGAATGTCTCAATTGGGCAAAGTTGGGGGTTACCAACTTTGGTTCTATTTTGCCGAGTAGTTCGTCTCAGTCACCTTCGGGTTTCCAGCTGCAGTCTCCCCTCTCTGTATCTGATGCCCTTTTTGGGCAAACTAACCTCTATATTTTGTTCTTTCCCCTCAATTGAATGAAACGCTCCTGGCGTTTTCGAGAAAACCTTCTTGGATATTTCATGTACTAGGGGCTGTGGTTTGTCGTCAGTTGCGCCCCTCAAGGTGATCCCTGCTTTGATGGCACTAGACTTCTACGATGGTTTAAGCATCCAGGTCAATGGTTTTTGCCTGATTATTTCTTCCACCTGACTAGGAACCGCGCAGAGGGTGGCTAATGGGAAGAAAGGGATCGGGGAGCCATTGCTGGCTAGTACGGTGAGAGAACTCCGTGAGTTGATTGCAGACATCCGCTAAGGATTTTGGTTCAAAGCGCCCCAAGAATCGCTCGTAGCCTCATAGTGGGATAATGTTGACGATGAGATGTTTTTCTTAGTTGAACGTGTCTTGTTACTGCTACTACAAGCATACACTTTGACATGCCAGGCTGATTTTTTTTAGCATTGGAAATTTGGATTATGTTCCCTGGTATTTCATATATTTTGGAACCAATTCATAGAAAAAAAGTTTGATTTTGAAGTATTGGGTAGAAATTTCATCTGAATATTTAATTTAAAGAGTTGGCAGGGCCGCGCGAACGCGTACCCCTCTACCACAAATTATGACATCCACTCTCCCACTTGGGGAGATGGTAAACCAATGCGCTAACAAAGTGCAATGTTGGCCACTGATCTAGGCCATAAGCCTTCGAGATCGCTCATTTTCCCCGTCCAGGTAAGTATGTTTAAACGTTGCCATGGGTGACGCCTAAATAGCCAGCTCGGCCTCCCAAGGGTACTTAGAGTCCTCGATATGGGACTAAACACGATTATGCGTACAAAAGGTCCCGGTGATTGTTTGAGGTGCTAATGATGTGTGAGGTAATTAGGTCCCGGTGATTGCTTCCTTTATAGTTTTGGGCCTCAGAAGACGACGGCGGCATCCAAGCCCAATAACGCGCAATCAGTACATCGTCTGTGCATCACGTTGTGCCGTTGTTACAGGAGCGTTGAAATCTTTAGCTTATCTCAACAGCCAGGGATCGATCAGCATCAGAGATCCAGGCACGTCCCATGTTCTGATTTTGCACAGAGAGTCTATAGCGAATTAGCGATTAATGTGAAGAGAAGAGATGCAACAGCGCTAGATTGCCATTTGCCTAAAGTTATCTCAACAGCGCTAGCGATTAACGTGAACCGAAGAGATACAACAGGTGCCGAGGTGCGATGCAACTGTGACGACACCACCGCGGTGGCTCGCACCAACAGCGACTGGCGCAAGACCGACGAGGAGCACATCTTCTCCTCCGAGATCCCTGGTAATGAAAAATCTCAAACTCTGCAACCTGCAATGGCTTATGCATCAAATGTATGTACATGCTCTGTTAGTAACATGTAGAATCTCCATGCATGTAGGGGTGCTCAAGATCAGCGGGGAGAAGGCGGAGGAGGAGGAGCAGAAGGGCGACGTGTGGAGCGCGGCTTCGGCTCGTTATTGTGCCTCTTCCGCCTGCTCGACAACGCCAAGATGGAGTGGATCAAGTGCATCATGCAGGATGGCGTGCTAAACGTTGATCAAGTCGTCTAACTGTTAGACGATTAGACATTGTCGTTGTAGGATCGATTCACACTAAGATAGACGAGCAAAGCGAGGTGAATGATTGCGGAAGCTAAATTTTAACACTTCTCCCGAAACACAAAACCTAAACTCAATTAGCCTCTAATCATCAAATATTAATATAATCCCTCAGCTACATTATTTGTTATAGCCAACATGCATCCAAATACTGGCATTAACAGACAACGAAATAGGATAGAAAAGATAGGCAAACTTGGGCAAAGAAAAGTTTCATAATACGATCAGAAAATCATGGTCAGTAAACATCCCAAAGTATTTCGACGAAAAATCGCGCTACCTCAAACCGGCTGCAGTCGGCCTCTGTTTCTTCGTTTCACAGGTCACGGCAAAAACACCGACTGCCACCTCTCTCTTCCAGTTGCTTCAAAAATTCATGCCCAAACAGCATGCATGCAGGTCTCCAAATCCTTTCACAGCTGGCCACTTTTTTCTCCAGAAGTCACCAGCGCATGGCACAAAAAACAGCTGCCTGTCTCCTTCTTTCGCAAAGGCACACCTGCCGGTTTCCTTTCTGCCGAAACCACAAACTGCAGCGCCTGCTCCTGATCTTCTTTCGCGCAGCACTGCTGCTCCTTGTTCCCAGCCAAGATTCACAGCCGAAAAAAACAAATAGCACTGTCTGCTCCTCCTTTTCTTCCGAGACGGCACCAGCACCTCCTTTTCTTTTCAATTAAAACTCACAGCACAAGAAAAAAAGAGCCGCACGCACATGCTTTATCTTCCTTTTCCAAAACTAGTAAAGTACCCGTACGTTACAACGAAAAACTAAATAAAAGTGATACATACTATCAAATATAATCTCAAACTGAATACAAGGAACTTAAGTAAGCTAAAATTGCCTAACCAATTTTCCCTCCTAAAGTCAAAGAAAACAAAAATTTAAGAAAAGGATTACTGATACAATTCACCTTGATTATTTTAGTCTGTTACCCCTAAACACTAAAACTCTGAATTATTTTAGTTTGTTACCCCCAACAGATACAATTCATCTTGATCAAGGAGCAGAGTGGAAGAGGAGACGCCGTAGCGGGGTGGGGAGGAGGCGGTGCGCGGGGTGGGGAGGCGGAGCGGAGTGGAAGAGGAGGCGCTGTAGCGGGGTGGGGAGGAGGCGGTGCGGCGGCGCAGGGTGGGGAGAAGGAGTCAGTGCGGCGGCGCGGGGTGGGGAGGCGGAGCGGAGTGGGAGGGAGGGGAGGAGGCGGCGCGCGGGGTGGGGAGGCGGCGCGCGGAGGTGGGGAGGCGGAGCGGATGGAGGGGAGGCGGCGTATGGGGTGGGAGGGGAGGATCCGGAGTGGGATCGGATTTTAGGGTTTAGGCGGCGTCGTGCGGAGTGGGAGGGAGGGGTGAAAGACGGTTCAGATTTTATCCTATGATTAGATCAAATGGCTGAGAAGAGAGGAGTGACGACGGATCAACCACCAATTGTTTCTTTTATAATAGTAAAAATAAAGATAAAAGATAAAGATTACAACAGAAGCAAAAAAACCTCCGTGCAAAGCAAAATTATCTAGTTCTCCCTTTTTGCTTATTTTTGTATTGCCTCTTTCCTTTTTTTTATTTCCTACGACCGCTGCCTGTAGCTCAATATCTAGTGCATGCTAGTTTCTCTCCTCAACTCACTAATGCCTCACGAGATCTCTCATCTTCCATCAAAACTCATGCCAAAAAAACAAGTAATGCATGCGGACAAACACATACCATGCAACTTAATTATCTATTGACTCATTAGCAATCATTTAACTATAAAACTTCATTACGCACAAAAGAAAAGCAACTCCAGTTTAACAACTCGGCCAATGCATTAATTCTTTACTTTACGTGTGGTGTTTGGCTACTGTTTGGAACAATGCTTCACGGATCAAAATTAAGTCAAGACTCACCTCAATCATTTTATTGCTCAGATGTAGCAGAAGACATGCTTCCTCAATTGGCGACGAGGCAAGTAGTAGATCCGACGATGCGAACACTAAGGATGCTGCGCAAACTTGCAAAGGCTGGCGGCGCCAGATCTTTACTTTCTCCCTAAAAATCACCGCACCGTCGTCTTTCTTCTTCTCGCCAAGAATCGCCGTGCCGCCCGAAACAACCCAAAACGCTGGTTTGTTATTAAGCTTTCAAAAGCCACGGTAGGCCAATCAAAAAGCCACCGCAAGCAACTTTTTTTCTCTCTCCGTTCGTGTTACAAATCACGGCCCCAACTACAGCCGCAAGCCTCTCCTTTTATCTGGTCCCTCTCCTCAATCCTTAACCTACTCCAATACAAACTCTCAGTCCTAATACAACTCATCTTAGATCTTTTCGTCTGAACTAGTCTTTTTGGCCTACTGCTTTTTCCAAGGACCCAAAACCTTTCCTAATATGGGTTTTTTAATTCCTTTTATACTACCGATTTTTCCAACCTTTCACGTGTCGAAGCCTCCAGGACCGTACCTCCTGTATCTTCTCTACGCATCATCTCTACATGTATTGTTCTCTAGCGTGAACATCCCGCATTACATTCTTGACCGATAAGACCTTAGTTCCTCCCTGAACTTAGTCCCGAAACCTCAGTTCCACCGAACCTAATTTCAGTCCCGTCATCGACCATGTTCCACCTCAAGCAACACCTGCACATGAATAAACACGTAACCGCATACAAGCATAAGTCCATGACTTGACTCAAGTCAATCCGCACAATACCTCACACGAGCGTATCATGCAACGTACGACAATCCGTACACGCAACACATTATAAATAATATCATAACCAACGTTGTCAATTATTCATCACCTAGAATATCCTAAACATGACCACATGGTCTAACAGTCACTCAACGGTTGGACAATCCGTTAGGTAATAAGGCTCTAGTTGTTCAATCTAGTTGAGTGACTAGTTTAAGTCGTCCAATGATTAGGTGATTTAAAATAATAATATAATTATTTTATTAATTCAATAAAAATAATTGTGGAGGAGTAAATAGCAATTTTATATGTATTATATTTAACAAATCTTATTTGTATGTTGTTTTTTATTTGAAATAAAAGGGTAGATAATATCAGTTGATCCGTTTGTGATTTTTGTAGATTCTGAAGCGTACGAAATTTGTTAGACTCAAAATAACATTATGTGATCCTCGTATGTTGTTGTAGTGCAATAAATTTCTGAATAATTTTGTGAGGACGATTGATCCAACAACGATTTGTAAGTAGGAAGGTAAGTTATATTGTGATTCAATAGGGAATTCACACACGGAGAAGGAAGAATCACTACTCGCCACCAGCTACATCACCCGCAGTACCTCTTCCATCGTCGCCATGTCCAGCCCTCGGTTGGTGCCCGCCCGTACGGCCCTACTTGGCCTTCCTCAGCGCGGGGTGTCGGCGTCCCAACAGGGTGAGGCGTTAGGAGCCCTACTGATCTGTACTCCCAAGGCCTCGGGGGTTGACTCCACCCGCGCCTGCGTGGGTGCTGGGGCACCGCTGAGCTGCAACCTGAAAAGAACCTCGATGGGTACAGGCTCATGTGCTCCCCTGACCTCCATCGAGTCCTCAAGGAGGAAGTCGCTCACCTCCCCTAGGAAATTCTCGTGGGGGCATATCTGAACTCCTGGCCCGTACATCGTACCTACAGGACAAGTATTATTTATTCCTGTAATATATTAATGTGAAAAAACCTTAAAAGACGAAACATACCTTTCACGTGGGCCATGACCTGCAACCAATTGTCGTACCTACCGTACTCACCTTGGACGAACAATGTTTGCTACCCTGCCGATGCCAGGTAGGGGTCCACGGGCAACGATGGCGTTGGTGTGTAGGTACATGCCCATCCTGACCCTCTGGCCTAGCTTAGCGGCGACGGTGGTGGTGGTGCCCGGGGGTTGGCACATGGCCACGCCAACCCTCTGGCTTGGTCATGTGTTGGCGAGGCCCGTGCATGTGGTCCTCTGGAGCCTCCTACTTGAGCTGTAGAATGTGTGGCCTCCGCGTATGCATCGATGTGGCCACCTCTAGGAGCATCCTGCATGACAAGAGGGTGAGGGCACACCTCAACACAGTGTAGACCCAATGGACAATATGCAATAGCTCATCGCGCGTCACCTCCAAACTGTGGGTGACCTTGTCCATGATCGACCTGGTGTCCCTCACAATCTCGGCGTGATGTTCGTCTATAAGAAGTACATGAAAGCGTCAAACTAGTAATTATGGTAACCGTATTAGAAACTTTGAAACACGAGAGTACTTATCGCGAGGGCGAAGTTCTGGGCTAAGTGTACAGGGTACATGTTAGTCAGTGCTGGTACGTGAGCAGGAAAGGGTCAACGACATGCATCAGCCTAGTGTGTCTACGAAGTGTATCAACGTAGGTACTCATCGTACGCGCTAGGGTCATACACAATGCCCTCCTATACGAAGTCCTTGAGTGCCTCTGCCCACTCCGTCACTCACGATGCCATTTCATGGCCCACCTTGTCTTGCTACTACCCCTCCTATTTTGCATGCGAAACGTACAACTGCAATTACAAGGCATCATAACAGAACTGCAAAAAATATAGGGATATGTGTTGTGTGCAACTCACGCATGGACCGAGTCAGGCATCCGATGCCCAACGGGGATAGGAACAAGCTGACGGAGGTCGAACTGGCACATCACCCTATGCATTGTGTAGTCCTCGATGAACACATCAAAGACGAGCTTCTTCCGCGTGAGCCAGTACGTCTGGTCGCGTAAGCATAGCGACGAGAGCCCGGTTGGGGCGCAGTTCGCCATCTCCTGACCAAAGTACGGCTCCTAGCAAACGTCGTCAGCGGTGAGGCGGCTGAGGTGCTCGATGAAGTTGTCGTACACACGGGTGACCTGCATGTATGTAAACTGTGCCTGCAAGCTAGAATAGTGGTTACAAAGAATGACACGTAATACATGTATAGTAAAGATTCAATAGAGTACGTACCCATCTACGACACCAAAGGGACCCTATACTAAGCTAGTCCATGGTACCCCTGGTACATGTCTGCGTGGTACGGACCACTATCGAGCAGCATTGGCCATTCGAGGGGAAGCACTCGAATGATCACAGCTACAGCAGGAGGGGGTAGCCTGTGAGGACAGGGGACGTCCTCGTCTTGCGGCAAGTATCACACATGCCGCAGTATGTCGTGGCAAGTGTGGCCGATCCCCAGCTGACATGCACCTCCTCCCCGTCGATGATGGCCCTGGCATACCGCATGAGGTGAGTGTCGACAGAGTCACTGTGACTGCTGGTAAACAATACCCAACCCAATAGCCACATAAAGTACACCGTGAGGTGCCTCGACACCTGGTACTCATTGGCGTTTGGGTCCATCTGCTCGACCTATGCACAAATGAAAAATTAGTACTAAACAGGAAATATAGATAGCATATGTACCCGAAACCACGAAGCCATCACATGGGTAGGCCATGCATCTATCGCGCCGAGAAGACGTGGTACGCTGGCACGACCTTGGCCGGAAGAACCCCATCAAACCTGCCTAGCAGGTCGTCACACCAGTTAGCAGGCGCATCCTGCGAGGAGGCAACCTCTCCCACGATAGGCAGGCCGAGCAACATCACGATGTCCTACAGAGTGGGGGACATATCCCCTAATAGGATGTGGAAGGTGTATGCCATGGGCTGCCACCCATCTAGCAGAGCTGTCAGCAATGACCGGTCGAATGGGAACCGTCGTGACCACTCCGGGCCGACCTCGATGTCCCTGGCCTCCTCGACTGGAGCGTCGTCCTCATCGGTGGCCTCCACTATCCACGCAAGAGGTAGAAGACCGGCATCGCTCAGCCTGCAAAGCATGAAGAAGTAAGTACATAGTGGAAATATCGTAAAAAGATATGCCATAGTTTGTACGCAAACCTATCTCTCCAGTGTGTATCTAGTCTCCAAATTCATCGTGGTGTTCGCGTACAGACCACCCCTAACTAGGTTGCCTCGTCCCCACCCTCAGGATGTGGGACACGATGACTCACGTGGTGCTACGCGTCAACTTGCCGGTCCAGTAGGCCGAAAGGCCAGTCTGAATGATCAAGGTCGCGAGTCATACCTGCAAATCAATATAAAGTTTTAGGGTACTAGGGTTTTAGGGTTTAGATTTTTGGGGTTTTAGGGTTTACGGTTTACGTAACTATTTACAACTATTAACAATATGTGATGTACCTAACACAACTGCACTATTTACAACTATTAACAATATGTGACATATCCGACACAACTATACGTATAATGATTTTAGTTGTTAACCTACCATGGCCTCAAAAGAACAATTGCTAACCACTAAATTGGCATTAGTTCTAGAACTACACTATTTACAATTATTAACAATATGCGATATATCAAACATAACTACACATGTATCAAGAGTCGACTTCAGCGATCCCACAGACCATGCCATAGCCTCCTCAGCTGAGCCCTTGATAACCACTCCCAGCGGAGTCGCAAAGCCATCCCTGAAAGAAGGTAAGCAATGACGATTGTTCACACTTTCTCCCTTTCAAAAAATTCAGACTCTTCTACAGAATAGTATGCCAATTTGGTTCCCCATGTTAAGAAAAATATATTGCAAAAGCTGCTAAATTTTCTACACAAAGCAGCATCCAATTTATCGGAATACAAGTCGAGATACAGCCATGTGGGTGTATGGTGGATATAAAAATCTCTGTAAGTAATTACCATAACAAAAAATGGTTGCATTTTGTATAGAGTGAAGCATCCAATTTACCGGGAGTCAACACAACCGCATATATGCATACAATCACCAGATCCTCAAATAATAATAAAAACGAAGGGAAACAAGTGGGAAGTATCAATTACTCGCCTCAGGTCACTGAGATCCCTTCCAACTAGCTAGTCTCACTGAAGCCATGGTTTCAGGAAGCTTTTCTCTTGTAGAATCAACGGACTTTTCGAAGAGACTCTGCTGCCCTCTTGAAGTGCTGAAAATGGTTCATATCTGTAATGAATGAACCGACATACCAACAGGGAGAGAATCACTGAAAAGATTTCAACGTGATGCACAGACGATGTACTGATTGCGCGTTATTGGGCTTGGATGCCGCCTTCGTCTTCTGAGGCCCAAAACTATAAAGGAAGCAATGGCCTAAATTAGTAGGTTTGGGTGGACCTAATTACCTCACACATCATTAGCACCTCAAACAATCACCGGGACTTTTGATACGCATAATCGTGTTTAGTCCCATATCGAGGACTCTAAGTACCCTTGGAAGGCCGAGCTGGCTATTTAGGCATCACCCATGGCAACGTTTAAACATACTTACCTGGACGGGGTCAATGAGCGATCTCGAAGGCTTATGGCCTAGATCAGTGGCCTACATTGCACTTTGTAGGCGCATTGGTTTACCATCTCCCCAAGCGGGAGAGTGGACGTCATAATTTGTGGTAGAGGGGTACGCGTTCGCGCGGCCCTGCCAACTCTATAAATTAAATATTCCAATTAAATTTCACTTTTTATGAATTGATGATTCTACCCAATACTTCAAAATCAAACTTTTTTCTATGAATTGGTTCCAAAATATATGAAATAACTGGGAACACAATCCAAATTTGCAATGCTAAAACAAAATCAGCTAAGGGACGCCCAGGTTAGGTCCGCGGCCAGAATCTTAATGCTCACAACATCACTGGCAATCTTCTCATCTCAGATCTCCAGGTGTGCGGAAGACAGGTTCTGGCCTGCCATGTCAAAGTGTATGCTTGTAGTAGCAGTAACAAGACACCTTCAACTAAGAAAACATCTCATCGTCAACATTATCCCACTATAGGCTACGAGCGATTCTTAGGGCGCTTTGAACCAAAGTTTGATGCCCACATGAAAAGGCCGGCGCCCAACGTAAGCCAAGCCTGGGGAAAAACTTTACTTTCGGTGGCACCGACAAAGGCATGCCATCCGTCGAGGTGATTCCTACGAGATGGACGACGAAGTCATATGTTGAAGCTAGGCCATCCCGCCAAGGCGATGCCTCCATGGTGGGCGGCGAAGTTCAATGTCAAAGCCAGGCCATCCCACCTAGGCGATGCCTTCAAGGTGGGCGGTGAAGTCTTTTTATGAAGGCGTGCCGTCCCGCCGAGGCGATACCTACGAGGTTGATGGCGAAGTCACATGCTAAAGCCGGACCATCCCACTGAGGCGATGCCTTCAAGGCTGGCAGTGAAGTCTCTCGGCAAAAGTGTGCTGCCCGCCGAGGCGATGCCTACGAGGTGAACGATGAAGTCACAAGCTAAAGCTGGCCCGTCTCGTCGAGGCAATGCCTCCAAGGTGGGTAGCAAAGGTTTGCATGCTGTCCCGTTGAGGCGATGCCTACGAGGCGGACGGCGAAGTCGCACACTAAAGTTGGGCCATTCTGCCGAGGCGATGCCTCAAAGGCAGGCAACGAAGTCCAATGCCGAAGCCTGGCCATCTTGCTGAGGCGATACCTCCAAGGCGGGCAGCGAAGTCTCTCAACGAAGGTGTCCTTCCCACTGAGGCGATGACTACGAGGTAGATGGCGAAGTCTCACACTGAAGTTGGGTCGTGACGATGCCTCCAAGGGGGGCGGTGAAGTCCAACACTGAAGCCAAGCCGTCCCACTAAGGCGAGGCCTCCAAGGTGGGCTACAAAGGCATGTCGCCCCACTGAGGCAGGCGCAAGCAGTGTAGGCTAAGAAGGGCAAACGTGAGCAGCATAGGCCGAGACGGGTGTTACGCATGCGGAGGTAGGGAGGCGGAGTCGCCATTCTCTACTTTCAAAAAGAGTGCCCACGAAGGACGAGTGCAAGTGGCGCAAGTCAAGATGGGCGAGGGCGAACTGTCGCTCCCCTACCTTCAAAAAGAGTGATCGTGAAGGGAGGGCGCGAGCGACGTAGATCAAGATAGGCACTACGCACATAGAGATAAGAAGGTGGAGCCGCTATTCCCCTACCTTCGAAAACAGTGCCCACAAAGGGTAGACGTTAGCGACGTAGGCCGAGTAGGGCGCTAACGCACATGGAGGTAGGGAGGCGGAGCCGCCGTTCCCCTACCTTCAAAAAAGCGCCCGCAAATGACAGGCGTGAATGGCATAGGCCGAGATAGACGCTATGCACGCAGAGGTAGAGAGGTGGAGCCGCTGTTCCCCTACCCTCAACAAGAGCGCCCACGAAGGGCTGGCACGAGGGTCATAGGGCAAGATGGGCGATACGAATGTGGAGGTAGGGAGGCAGAGCCGTCATTTCCCTACCTTCAAAACTAGCACCAGCGAAAGGCAGATGTGAGTTGCGTAGGCTGAGATAGGTGCTATGCACGCGAAGGTAGAGAGGCAAAGCTGCCGT
Source organism: Melocanna baccifera (assembly GCA_036346265.1). NCBI lineage: Eukaryota > Viridiplantae > Streptophyta > Magnoliopsida > Poales > Poaceae > Melocanna > Melocanna baccifera. Next base: position 4,622,491 of record CM070691.1, on the reverse strand, counting down.
TCCCCCACCTTCGAAAATAGCGCCCCCAAAAGGTGGACAAGAGCGACATAGGCTGAGACAATCACTACGTACACAAAGGTAGGGACGCCGAGCTGCTGTTCCCCTACCATTGAAAACAGCGCCCACGATGGGCGAGCGCGAGCGGCTTAGGCCAATACGGGTGCTTCATAGGCAGAGTTAGGGAGGCTAAAACGTAGTTCCCCTACCCTCAAATAGAGCGCCCATGAAGGGTGAGCATGAACTGTGTAGGCCAAGATGGGCGCTATGCATGTGGAGGTAGTGAGGCCAAACCACCGTTCCCCTACCTCCGAAAAGAGCATTCGCAAATGGCGAGCACGAGTGGCATAGGCCAAGATGGACGCTATGCACGCGGAGGTAGGAAGATAGAGCCGTCATTCCCCTTCCTTTAAAAATAGTGGCTATGAATGTCTAACACGAGCGGTGCAGGCCGAGACGGGCGCTACGCATATGGAGGTTGGGAGGTGGAGCTATCGTTCCTCTACCTTCGAAAACAACGCCCGTGAAGGGCGAGCACGAGCGACGTAGGCCAAAATGGGCGCTACACACATGAAGGAAGGGAGGCCGAACCTCTATTCCCCTACCCTTAAAAAAGAGTGCCTGCAAAGGGCGAGCACTAGCGGTGTATTCCAAGATGGGCACTACGCACGTGGAGGTAGGGAGGCGGAGCCACCGTTCCCCTTCTTTCAAAAAATAGTGCCCGTGAATGGCTAACGCGAGCGGCGTCAGCTGAGATGGGCACTACCCATATGGAGGTAGGGAGGCGGAGCTGTCATTCCCCTACCTTCAAAAACAGCGCCCGCGAAGGGTGAGCATGAGCGACATAGGCCAACATGGGTGATACACACGTGGAGGTAGGGAGGCCAAACTGTCGTTCCCCTACCCTCAAAAAGAGGACCCACGAAAGTTGAGCGCAAGTTGCATAGACCAAGACAAGAGCTACGCATGTGGCGGTAGGGAGGTTGAACCACCACTCCATTACCTTCAAAAAGAGTGCCCACGAAGGGCAGGCACGAGCAGCGTAGGTCAAGATGGGCCTTACGCACGTAGAGGTAGGGAGGCGAGCCGTTGTTCCCCTTCATTCGAAAACAGCGCCCACAAAAGGCTAACACGAGTGGCATAGACCGAGACAGGCGCTACGCACCGAGAGGCAGAGCCATTGGTCCCCTACCTTTGAATACAACGCCCATGAAAGGCGGACGCGAGCAACATAGGCTGAGATAGGCACTACACACACGGAGGTTGGGAGGTGGAGCTGTCGTTCCCTACCTTCAAAAAGAGCGCCAGCAAAGGGCGAGGGCAAGTGCTAAGGCCAAGATGGACGCTATGCACGCGGAGGTGGGGAGGCTAAACCACCATTCCCCTACCTTCAAAAAGAGCGCCAGTGAAGGGCGGGCGTGAGCGGCATAGGCCAAGATGGGCACTACGTACACAGAGGTAGGGACGCGGATATGTCGTTCCCTTACCTTCAAGGCACTCCCTGGTGTGACACACGTGAAGGCGTGATTAGCTGTTGAGAACAAAACCCTTAAAAAATCACGAAAATCGGTACTACCACTGTTATAATTGCGGTACTACCGTTTTCCATTATAACGACTAAAAAAATAGCCGTTATTCAGTATTTATGGTACTACCGCGGTTATATTGCAGTACTTCTATTTTTTGGAACTATCGCAGTTTTAAGGGTGGTACTTTTGTTTTTAGTTTTTCAGCACAGATGACACTCGAAAAAACGGTCATAACTTTTGACTCCGATGTCAGAATTAAGTGATTTTGGACTCTATAAAAAGCTTATTCAAATGGCTACACAACTCATATATTTTTCATCATCTTAAATACATTAGATAAATGTAGAAATTATAAGAGATCCAAGAAGTCTAAGTCCAAGAAAATAGTAACAAATAATCTTAGACTATGCCAAGGGATAATGCATGACCTCCAACAATTTACAAAACATATTTACAAACTTAGATCTTGCCACAAATAAAATGTATATTTACTTCAACCATTTGCAAAACGTATTTACAAAGTATAGTTATATGTTGCAAGGATTAGGTACACGAGGCTCAACTTCTTGCAAAACACATTCGCAAATAATTGCATCATACCATGGAGAGTTAGAGTAAGCAAGATTGAGCTATCAACAGATGATGAAACTCAGCTACTATGCAAGACCTCTCTTTATAGTACGATAATTCTATACTAGCAATCCAGTCTTTCAATCAAATACCAAGACCGGTAAAAGACTAGGAACACATTCTTAGTCATAACTAGTTGTACATTTGCCTTGAGTATCCTCTTGAAGTTTGATGCCGCACATCTTCACTTTAAGTTTAGGTCATTGTCTTCTCTTGACTTGATGATCAACTCATGATCATCTCCTTTTCGAAATCTTGATATGCATCAACACATGATGCATCTCCTCGTTGACATGTATCAACATATGGTGCATCCTCTTCTTGATAGCCTTCAACTCATGAAGTCATCTTCCATTTTGAACCTTTACTTGATGATCTTCAACATATGAAATCATCCAAAATCTTCATCATCATGGAACATAACCTATTCATCCAACTTATGAAAAATGTTAGTCGCACACTGTGATTGTCATTAATTACCAAAACATACCATTAACTCATAATGGCAAGTATAGATTCTTCAATCTTCCCTTTGGTAATTGATAACAATCACTACAATTTTAAATAATTGAATATAAAACAATTAAACTCAAAGTGCGGTACCAACACCATCTAAGGTCCGGTAGTTTCACTCTCTGGTAGTTCCGATTTCATGTGCGGTACTTCCGTTTATCTTGAGGATCAAAGCTTGGTCCTTTCTGGAAAAAAAACATACCGTCCATAAATCCGAAACTTCCGGGGTCCGATAATACTGCTTAGGAGTTGCAGTCATACCGCTATGCGGTATGACTGCCATTCAAATCTCGGTACTATTGTTTTTAGAGAAACTAAGTATTTCGAAAGGTGTTCTATGGAAAAATAATGTACTACCAATTACACGTTGGTACTTCCGGGTTTCGGAAGTTCCGCTCTACTGCTCTGGTCATACCACACTATGGTAATACCGCCGATTACACACTGATACTACCGATTTTCCTGATAATACATAGTTGACTTTAGAATTTAAATTTAAATGTATGCATGACCTTTGTCTCGAGCTATGTCAATTTTCTTGTCAATCTTAGCATACATCTCTAAGTCGTTAATCAAAATCTGGGACTAAAACTTTCAAACACTGCTCGACCACAATTGTATTTATCATAATTGTATTTATCATTATCGCTAAAACCAACTTGGTGGAGCTTGAACTTATAGCCTTCCCCACCAAAACTCCACTTCTGGCCACCGCCAGAACCACCAGCAGGAACAGAGCTACTCAAAGCTTGCCTTTACGAAGTAAGCTCTCTCTCCAACTCCATCCCCCTAGCCTGCTCGACCACAGAGCTGAAGTCACATAGACCAGTTGCCCCCAAAACATGGTGACACTCCTGGTTGAGGCCCCTATAGAACCTCTTGGCCTTCTCCCTGTCATCACCAACCACCGTTGGTACAAAGCATACCAGATTGTTGAATCCAGCTTCGTAATGTACCACTGACAATTTCCCCAGACAAAAGTCATTAGTGAATGCTCCATCCTCTCAAGGAATGGCTCTAGGTAATACTTAGCTCTAAACTACTCCAAAAAGAGCTCCCAAGTAATCGGTCCCTGAACAGGGGTCATAGCTATCAACACCCCTTTCCACCAGATATCTGCCTGTCATTTCAGTTGAAAGGCCACAAAATGTGCCTTTTGAAGAGAAGACATCTCTAGAGCTCCAAATTGTCTTTCCATATAGCGGAGCCAATCTGTTGCCTGAACCGGAATGCTCGCTCCATCAAAAGTGTCCAGACGAAGAGACATCCACTCGCGGAGGCTCATCCTAACCTCCTGCAGAGCCAGTACAGCGTCAGGGATGACAGCAGGTGCGGCTGTGGCAGGAAGGGCTTCCTACACCTGCTGACAGAGTTGCTAGACCTCTCACTGAAGGTCCTGCAACAGAACGACTAACGCTGCCTGAGCACCGACGGTTGGCTAAGCAGCCAAGGCAACTTCCTCTCCTGCATCACCCACAACCTTGTCAGCCGAAGGTGGTGGCACTACTGGGCCACGCCTGCGACCATGGCCTTGAACTCCTCAGCAACGAACACCTTCACGCCCACGGCCTCTACCCCTTGCCATAACTGGACACCAAAAGAATACTGATCATTCAGGTCAAGTACAAAGTCAACAACAAATTGAAAACAAATCATCACAATTTATCATCCATGATAAACACATAATCTATCAAAAATACTAATGCATTGCATGAACCTATCCCAACCTATTGTGCACCAGTGTGTCAATTTTTTTATATATAATAGCAAGTGAGTTAACAATTTAACTACCATGGACCTTTGCCCACTTTAATACCTACTGTAACACCCTGTCTATGCAAAAACCAAGATGCTACCTAAACTTCTAACACAAACCAACAAAAACCAGTTGTTCCAACACCTTATCAACTACTGACAGCTAAACATCGACACACAAGGGTACTACTACAGTAACTAACCTAAATTTCAGCAAGCATGTAAACTCTAAATCTCATATTATAAAGCTTCAATCAAGGGAAACAAAGACATGAATACCCGTTGCCCATATTGGAATGATGGGACTTTCAATACCCCCTCGTGGGGAAAAATCACGAATGCTTGAAATGAAGACCTTGGAATGAAAAGCATACTCTCAAAGAAACATTTGATATCAACCATGAACGGAATCATGTAAATAACGAATTACTCACAATTCATAGAATTTAGCCATGTCATAGGGGGTGATCGGCATAGCGATGGCTTTTGGCTGAAAAAACACTGTAGCTGGCTGAAAAAATACTGTAGCTAAGTTAGTGGATAGTGTAGTGAATAGTGAAAAAAAAGCTGAAGTCGAAAAAAGCCGAAACGATCACCCCCTATAAGCATACAATCATTTTGAATAAATAAACAGTCAAGAAAATTCAATATGTACTTGCCTTTCGCGTCGTGACACGTTAGGAGGAAAAGAAGGTGCCACTAACCCCGATGTCACTCCTACAACAATTAAGTTACTCGAAACAAGTTTGAACAGGAAATAAGATGCTATTCGCAATGCTCTCAAACACGTTCCCCAAAACCTATGGTTTAATTATTTAATTTACTCAAATAAGACGATGAACTAGCAGAAAACTACAACTGGACAGCAGCATTCTAAAATACATAACTATTCATTTGTTAATCATAAGATGGCATGCTCAAATCCTGTGGAAATATAACAAAATTATCTACAAAAACTTAGTTGGTGAAATCTCCTTATTCTACTTTTAATTACATCCAACAAACAGAAGAAAACCTACTATCAGAAACTGATAGACAAATGGACAGCGGCAAAAGAATAGCTATAACTTTCAATTGGCTGAACCAAAAATCGTGTTCTTTATCAATCTGGAAAGCTAAGCGAATTGCCTACAAAAATCATGTTGGGAGACATCCCTAATTCGGCCATTAACAAATCCTTATTTATCAATTAATACGACTGCTGTATTTTGACAGGGTTTCTGGACTGCAGTAAAGAAATTGTTGTATCTCCCAAACTACAACTACTATCCTATCCTCTAATTTCGCCCAGATCTAAACCAAAACTGATGATCAATAAGGCTACAGATTACAGATTCAATGCAGCAGGAACAACAATTCACTAAACAACAACAATCGTATAGAAAAGGACTAAACAAATCAGTGAATAATTGAAGATCACCCTTGGAGACCTGCTGAAACTCGAAGAAGATCCCACCCCACGCACTTCCTCCTCCCTCTCTCCCTTGGCCAACTGCACTTGAAGGAGACCTCCTCCTTCCCTTCCTTGGCCGGCAACAATGGAGATCACAAGAGTAGGGGAGGTGCCACCAGGAGACGAGGGAGAGGTGCTACAGTAACAGCAGCGCTACAATAATCACGTGCTACAATAAAAAGGTGCCCTAGGGTTTGATTGCCCCTTCTTAAACCAGCTTCCCACTTAGGCCATACAATGTGGGCCCAAAGCCCAAGATTAATTCTCCTCTAAAAATCTAAATTTTCTTTTTAAATCCTGCTAAATACCTTTCTCATTTCAATTAATTCTCTAATGCTAAATGGAATATTACAATTGCCTTCCTTCACCTTCTTCTTGTATTTCTTGAATTTGCCCCTTATTTCTATAGCCACCTCATCTTCCTTAGATGTGTCACAATCTCTAGGGAGATACTGTCAGAACTGGAATGTTCTTTTAGGGGTTTCTCAAACTTCATAACTTCTTGTGAAACAATCATCATCTGTGATTGGCTCTTCTTTGTACAGGTAGAATCATAGATCTTCCTCAATGATGTTATGTCCTTCTACGTATTGATTGGAGAAGATGGGATAATTTGCACCTTCTTTTGTCCCTATTGATGAAACTGATCATCCTCAGATTCCTCATCTGGTGTCACTACATCCATCTCTTCCTCAAAGTCATTGTCTTCCCAGTTGTCATCATCTTCTTCTGACTCCCTTCAACTGGCATTGTCTCTACATATATGTCAACAACCTCTCCTTCAGAAACAGAGTTGGACGTTAACTGGCAAGCCTTGTCATCTACTGACCATTCAAAAGCTCTTTACCGGGAAATAACCAATGCAGCAACATCCCCTACACTACAGCACAGTGGTCTCCGATGTGCCCAGTAATCTCAGGTAAAGATACTTTATCTCGTTCAATGTGTGACAAGCACTCAGAACCGCCACAATAGGGTAGCACCTTGCCATCATTAATAAACTCTCCATTTAAGTGGAATATGACAACAAGCTTGTCCAAAATATTCATTCCTACGGCGCAAGGATTACATACAAGCATTCCAACAAGAAATTGATCAATTTATTACCCACAACATAGCACTAATCAATATTTAACTACACCTCTTTACGCTCCACTCATCCCGTTTGCAAATAAAATGACTGCACCACTGGGCTACTTCTATTTAAATACGCATACTCGACAATCAGAAGCCTCAATACTGGCCTTAAACAAATCTAAGCTAATGCTTTGCTATGCATAAACAATCAACCAATTCCTCGAGACGCAACAAAATCCTTTTCCGAATCAAATCAGAACTCAATAAATCCAAAAAGCGCTAACCTTTGCGGACGTCATTGCATAGAGCCTGTTCTTTGCGGCTTCTAAAAGCCGCTTTTGACTTTTGCTACAGTAACTAACTTTTAAACGGAGTATTTTTTTAAGATAGAGTCTACAAGTTAATTGTAGTACATGTTAAAAAAACTAATATCTGTATCATCAAAAATCACAAGCGAGTATCTCTCTTTCCGCAATCTCTGTCGCAAACAGCCAAAAAGCTATCAGCCGCAGTCAAAAACCATCAGCCGCAGCCAAAAAGAACAGGCCTATAGTGTCTCGTCCTTCAACCCACCATGCTTCCCAAATGTGCAATCTCCAATTTGTCATGGTGGATTTGGCTGCCGCAATCGAGCTAGGGATTTGGGGGTGAGGGTGGGGGCACAAAGACAGATAAGATCTCGCACACTTGTTATATAGTGTAGCCCATGGAGCATTACTTGCCAGTTAGACGTGAGTTAGCGGCTAGCGTGACGGAAATCGAGGTAGAATTAGAACAAGAGGTTAGTTGTTCAGATTAGAAAGTTTCGGATGACAAACAACTAATTTTCAAGTTTATGGTGAAATTAAACCCCGTGCAGGGTTCAAAGGCCAAAAATGGAATTTTTCCAAACGCAAATGATCAAATTTCTCGTGTGGTTGAGTCGGCCCAACACAAGTGCGGACGCTCCCAAATGTCGTTGTGTCTTCCGCTTCGTCGCCACGCTGAAGCTACCACGCTGCCGACCGCCGCCTCCGCCTGCCTCCTCCGCCCGCCCAGCCGTCTCCGTCTCGGTCTCGGCTCCTGCAGAGCTGCCGCGAAGTCTCTCGCGGCTGCCTCCCCGGATGCTGCTACGGGCCTCGCCCGCGGCCACCACGCCTCCGTGGCCGCCTTCTCCCCGCGCACCTCCTACAGCCCACGGCCAGACGGCGGCGGCGGCTTCCTCCTCCTCACCGTCGCTGCTTCCGCGGTACGGCCCCGGCCTCGTGCTCCGGATTTCCCCTCTCATCTCAAGCTCCTAATCCATCGACCACTTTATCCAAAGCCGCTCACTCAGATATTATTATTATAGCATGTACTAGGCACTGCACGGAAGGTGGAAGCCTATTTTGTAACAGGCCATTGAAGACTGGTCCACAGTTCACACTATATAGCAAACAGGGGTGAAATTGAAAACAGATGTGATTTGGAAGTATAATTGGATGCTGCTTAAGTTCAAATATGCGTTAGATGGTTTCCGAATACAGATATCGGTCCTTTCAAAAAGAATACAGATATGGGTTGGATGTCTGTACCGTTGAATATTACATAAATACTTAGATCTTCTTTTCACATGTCAAGGAAGTCAAAAGTTTTGGACTTTCCAATCTGGAAATAACATGTCGCAAATGGACTTGCGGAAAATTCACTGTCATTAACACAATTTTTCTGGTGTAATTTAAGTACTTCAGATGTTGATTAAATTTGTAGTTGTATTCAAATATATACAAGCTTGTCTCCATGGTATTCAAAATCAATTGCTGATTTAAAATGCATTTTATATAAAATCAAACCATTTTCTTGAATGGGGTATGTATTTGGGTAAAGACTAAAGGATACTTCATATACAGATCCACATCTTGTCAGGTTTACTCATGGATAAGTTGGATTCCATTTTTAATTTGTGAATGTTTGCGTGTACTTTTAATTTGGAAATGTATAGTGTCAGAAGCCTACTGTTTCTGCTGATCACAGATATTATTATTATAGCATGTACTAGACGCTGCACTGAAGGTGGAAGCCCATTGTTTGTAACAGGCCTTTGGAGATGGGTCCACAGTTCACACTATATAGCAAACAGGGGTGAAATTGAAAACGGATGTGATTTGGAAGTATAATTGGATGCTGCTCAAGTTCAAATATGCATTAGATGGTTTCCGAATACAGATACGGGTTCTTGTTAGGTTTACTCATGGATAATTTGGATTTAATTTTTAATTTGTGAATGTCTGCGTGTACTTTGAATTTGGAAATGCATAGTGTCAGAAGCCTACTGTCTGTTGATCACAATTGCTGTCTCATATAGGTTGCAATCTCCGCAAGCTTCGTATTCTTTTCGGCGATTCACTCCCTGTTGGTATGTGGGTTCATTCATTACAACTTCTGAAATGGAATAAGGTAAATATTATTGATATAGATATGCTAACCATTTTCAGGACTGTAAGAGGGCAGCAGAGTCTCTTGAAAAGTCCTTTGATTCTACAAGAGAGAAGCTTCCTCAAACCATGGTTTCAGTGAGACTAGTTGGAAGGGAGGTCAGTGACTTGACCGTGGATCTCAGTGACCTAAGGCGAGTAATTGATACTTCTCACTTGTTTCCCTTCGTTTTTTTTTATTATTTGAGGATCTGATGATTGTATGCATATATGCAATTGTGTTGACTCCCAGTAAATTGGATGCTTCACAGTTCACACTATAGAAAATGTTGTTAGCATATTCTGTAAACTTGTGTTAATTGCTCACTGTTTTCCATACAAACTCCATACAAAATGCAACTTTTTTTGTTATGGTAATTACTTACAGAGATTTTGTATCCACCATACACCTACATGGCTGTATCTCGACTTGTATTTGGATAAATTGGATGCTACTAATGCCATCATTTTCTAGATCAGTCAAGAATTGAGGAAGGGTGTCAAAAGCTCCATCAGCGTTGTTCATACAGCCGAGGCTCAACTTCACCAGCTGACAACCTCAGCCCCTCAAGGTGATCCCTGCTTTGCTGGCACTAGACTTCTACGATGGTTTAAGCATCCAGGTCAATGTTTTTGCCTGATTATTTCTTCCACCTGACTAGGAACCGCGCAGAGGGTGGCTAATCGGAAGAAAGGGATCGGGGAGCCATTGCTGGCTAGTACGGTGAGAGAACTCCGTGAGTTGATTGCAGACATCCGCTCAAGATTTGGAGTAGCCTTCGGCATCGCCAGCCTTTTCATGTGGGCATCAAACTTTGGTTCGAAGCGCCCTAAGAATCGCTCGTAGCCTCATAGTGTGATAATGTTGACGATGAGATGTTTTCTTAGTTGAACGTGTCTTCTTACTGCTACTACAAGCATACACTTTGACATGGCAGGCCAGAACCTGTCTTCCGCACCACCCTGGAGATCTGAGATGAGAAGATTGCCAGTGATGTTGTGAGCATATGAAGATTCTGGCCACGGACCTAACCGCGTCTGATGTTTTTTTTCCTAGCATTGGAAATTTGTATTTGGATTTTGTTCCCTGGCATTTCATATATTTCAGAGCAATTCATAGAAAAAAGTTTGATTTAGAAGTGTTGGGTAGAATCATTCAATTCATAAAAAGAGAAGTTTGATTTAGAAGTGTTGGTAGGGGCCGCGCGAACGCGTACCCCCTCTACCACAAATTATGACATCCACTCTCCCACTTGAGGAGATGGTAAATCAATGCACCTACAAAGTGCAATGTAGACCACTGATTTAGGCCATGAGCATTGATGATCACCCATTGACCCTGTCCAGGTAAGTATGTTTCAATGTTGTCATGGGTGATGTCTAAATAGCCAGCTCGCCCTCCCAGGGTACTTGAGTCCCCGATATGGGACTAAACGCTATTATGCGTATAAAAGCTCCCGATGATTGTTTGAAGGTCGAGTGCTAATGATGTGTGAGGTGATTAGGTCCACCCCAACCTGCTAATTTGGGCCCATTGTTTCCTTCATATACAGTTTTGGGCCTCAGAAGATGAGGCAACGTGCTCAAGATCAGCGGGGAGATGGCGAGAAGGGCGACGCTTCCGCCTGCCCGACAACGCCAAGACGGAGCGGATCAAGTGCATCATGCGGGTCGTCGTGCTCTGGACGAGGCCCAGAAGCAGCGCATCGTCAGCTCCATCGGCATCTCACAAACATGCAGCGCCGCGCTACTGCGCAGTATCTTACGGTGTGTGTGGTCTGTGTGCCTCACGCACAAAAAAATGTAGTCATTGTGTGTAGTAGCATTTCGTACGTGTGCGTGCAATGTAGCCTTGTGGCATATGTATCATGTTTCGCTTTGGGCGTGCCGTGTTAATTTAGGTCTCGTCCTTTTTTGACCAGCCCAAAACAGTGGAGTCTAGGTGCATTCTGGGCTCGTAACAATTTAGTTCTCATTCTTTTCGGCTTTTTCAGTCAGTTTTTTTTTGTTTTGGTTGCTATTAGTCGATACCAGTGTTCACCTAGACGCTAGTCATTAGTCGAGCGGCAGACTGACAGCTAGCGTCTAATCACCACCTGCGGGCAAAGCGGACGCCTAGGGGATTAGTGGTCGATACCAGGGGCGAATCCACTGTGGGTGCTTGTGGGGGCTCGAGCACCCCCTTCTCCCACCGTAACTTGCGGAGGGGGAGGCCAGAAGCGGTCAGCGCGAAAGCGGAGGGGGAGCTACGGAGGCAGTCGGCGACTCGGCGGCATCGATGCGGAGGTGGAGGGGGAGGCCGGAGACGGTCGGCACAGAGGCGGAGGGGGAGCCACGGAGGCTGGAGGGGGACGCTGGAGCCGAGAGGCCGGAGGGGGAGGCCGAATCTAACCTCCATCTAGTCGGACGGCAGACCGACAGCTAGCGTCTAACCTCTATCTAGGCGGGCAAGGCAGATGCCTAGGGGATTAGTAGTTGATACTATTCCTTAAACCTACTAACCGCAACCAAAATCCATTAGTCGTAGCCTCCACCCCCACCTGCTTGTGGAGGAGTGCACTAATGAGAGGGCAGAGTGCGGCCGACATGGGGGCGGCCTTAGCAGCCACTGCGCAGATAAGGTCGATAAGTGCGGTGTGCATGGAGCAGTCCTGCCTAGGGGTGGGAAACGGTCATGGATAGTCTGTTTTATCCGATTTTCCTACCAGAGAAAACACGGATGTGATAAGTAAAATTTGTATTCAAAAATATTCGTATTCGATAATATTCATATCCGTATTTGAGAATATTTCTATTCGCATTCATATTCGTATTCGAGACTATTCGATTCATATTCGATCCGTTTTCTATGCCTACTGGTCGATAACCGGAAAAAACAGGAAAAAACCGACCAAATTTCAAGTGTCAAAATTTGAATATAAAACCAATAACAGAAAAACCGGCTGGTTACAACATTCATAGGAGGATATTCGTATTCTACTGAATTAAGTACATATATGATTTGAATTTGTATTTGTTATGACATCCGATTCATATTTGTATTCAAGAATGTTCGACTTCATATTCGTATTCATTTTAAAATTATAGATTCGTTTGAAATATATAACTACAGCATGGAAAGTTTATCACGCCCACTTTCCAACGGATCTGGTCCCATCCCAAAATTCCTTCTGTGCACAATGACATCTTCAAAACAATCTTTCGGTTTTTGAAATAGAGATAGAATCAGGTATGATTTGATTACTTTCCATATATTAAAAAAATTTCATAAACAAGGGGCTACGTGCTCCGATAAATAGAGACTCAATTGGCCATATAACATAGACCATCATTGAGAATAAATATACTATTGTTCGTGCTTGAGTTCCGTGAGGAATTTGGGAGTTTTTTTAATCAAGATCATTCAGCCTTTTCGCTGGGAATTGGGTGCACGATAGATCTTCCCTTGGTGGTCGGCAAAATCGACGTAAGTTGTTTTGACGGATTAAAGAGTGTTCATCCCTTGCACTAGCATTGGAGGATCACTACGATTCATCAACACTCCCGCGAATATCGGGCGACCCCGTATCATCTTGGTATCAAAACGCGGTTTACTCGGTAGGATCTTATCCCTTTTAATTTCGGTTTATTACTTCCTGCCCTATAGTCCGTATTCTTTTCGGTTTATTACTTTGAATTTGGAAATGCATAGTGTCAGAAGCCTACTGTTTCTGTTGATCACAATTGCTATCTCATATAGGTTGCAATCTCCGCAAGCTTCGTATTCTTTTCGGCGATTCACTCCCTGTTGGTATGTGGGTTCATTCATTACAACTTCTGAAATGGAATAAGGTAAATACTATTGATATAGATATGCTAACCATTTTCAGGACTGTAAGAGGGCAGCAGAGTCTCTTGAAAAGTCCTTTGATTCTACAAGAGAGAAGCTTCCTCAAACCATGGTTTCAGTGAGACTAGTTGGAAGGGAGGTCAGTGACTTGACCGTGGATCTCAGTGACCTAAGGCGAGTAATTGATAGTTTGATACTTCTCACTTGTTTCCCTTCGTTTTTTTTATTATTTGAGGATCTGATGATTGTATGCATATATGCAATTGTGTTGACTCCCAGTAAATTGGATGCTTCACTCTATACAAAATGCAACTTTTTTGTTATGGTAATTACTTACAGAGATTTTGTATCCACCATACACCTACATGGCTGTATCTCGACTTGTATTTGGATAAATTGGATGCTACTAATGCCATCATTTTCTAGATCAGTCAAGAATTGAGGAAGGGTGTCAAAAGCTCCATCAGCGTGGTTCATACAGCCGAGGCTCAACTTCACCAGCTGACAACCTCAGCCCCTCAAGGTGATCCCTGCTTTGATGGCACAAGACTTCTACGATGGTTTAAGCATCCAGGTCAATGTTTTTGCCTGATTATTTCTTCCACATGACTAGGAACCGCGCAGAGGGTGGCTAATCAGAAGAAAGGGATCGGGGAGCCATTGCTGGCTGGTACGGTGAGAGAACTCCGTGAGCTGATTGCAGACATCCGCTCAAGATTTGGAGTAGCCTTCGGCATCGCCAGCCTTTTCATGTGGGCATCAAACTTTGGTTCGAAGCGCCCTAAGAATCGCTCGTAGCCTCATAGTGTGATAATGTTGACGATGAGATGTTTTCTTAGTTGAACGTGTCTTCTTACTGCTACTACAAGCATACACTTGACATGGCAGGCCAGAGCCTGTCTTCCGCACCACGCTGGAGATCTGAGATGAGAAGATTGCCAGTGATCATATTAAGCTGGGCGTCTGATGTTTTTTTTCCTAGCATTGGAAATTTGTATTTGGATTTTGTTCCCTGGCATTTCATATATTTCAGAGCAATTCATAGAAAAAAGTTTGATTTTGAAGTGTTGGGTAGAATCATTCAATTCATAAAAAGAGAAGTTTTATTAAGTGTTGGTAGGGGCCGCGCGAACGCGTACCCCCTCTACCATAAATTATGACATCCACTCTCCCACTTGGGAAGATGGTAAATCAATGCACCTACAAAGTGCAATGTAGACCACTGATTCAGGCCATGAGCATTGATGATCACCCATTGACCCTGTCCAGGTAAGTATGTTTCAATGTTGTCATGGGTGATGTCTAAATAGCCAGCTCGCCCTCCCAGGGTACTTGAGTCCCCGATATGGGACTAAACGCTATTATGCGTATAAAAGCTCCCGATGATTGTTTGAAGGTCGAGTGCTAATGATGTGAGGTGATTAGGTCCACCCAAACCTACTAAGTTGGGCCCATTGTTTCCTTCAAATACAGTTTTGGGCCTTAGAAGACGAGGCAACGTGCTCAAGATCAGCGGGGAGATGGCGAGAAGGGCGACGCTTCCGCCTTTCCGACAACGCCAAGACGGAGCGGATCAAGTGCATCATGCGGGTCGTCGTGCCCAAGGACGAGGCCCAGAAGCAGCGCATCGTCAGCTCCATCGGCATCTCACAAACATGCAGCGCCGCGCTGCTGCGCAGTATCCGTGAAGTGTCCCTTCTAAGAGCAACTCCAGCAGTAGCCCTCAAAATAGGGCCCTTATTTTTTATTTGAGGGCTCTCTCTACTTTTGAGAACTCTATTTTCTGAGCTGCACTCCAGCAGAAGCCCTCAAAACAAGGCCCCTACTTCTCAATTCCCTCTATTTCCTCACACACTATATGCATATGTATGGGACAAAAGCACAATACACAATAAAATATTTATGATTTCACAATGAGGGACAATATTTAAATTTATGAATTTAAATACGAATATTCAAATTTGTTACGAATTTAAATTGAAAGCACAAAGTTCATCACATAACATCAAATAAACTGATATAATCCATCATAACATGTAAAATAAAGTCTACGAAAATTATTAAACAAGCTGCGACGCGCCGCCGATCCGCTGGCGGCGCTCCTCCATCCTGGATGCCGTGATAGTGAATAGTATCAGCATGTCACAAAATGGAAGCACTACTCACTACTTTCTGAAACTGAGCAACTTTTCTGAATGGATGACGTGATGCTTCCATTTTGCAAGCTAGGTGCATGAAAGCTTGGCATTCCCAAGTGGCAATTGGCCTTTCCTTGCAAGATAGGTGCATTGACAGTATCAGGTTAAGATGCATCCACTAGATTCTTGAACAAAATGGCAGCACATTCATCTCCAGTTTACACTTGAACAAAATGCAGCAACAGCAGCTTGCTTGCCTGATACTGTTACATCCTTACAACACAAAACAAATTCACATAATTTACTAGTGCTTCAATCCTTCCATTCACACCACACAAAACTAATCCAATTGACAATTTGTATGGAATCAGGTTCAAAACATGCTTCCGTTGATACAGCTCAAAGATATAGTTCAAACATCCTTTCTGAAACTAAAACAAAACTAAAGCTAATACAAATACAATAGAACTTTAGTGGCCAATCTTCCCAATGCACATTCCAAGCAGCAAAAAAAAAAAAAACAACAACAATTCACATCAAGCCCTTTGTTCTTGTCCTTTTCCAGCAACAGCCCACCCTTTGTTCACATCAATGCTCATAACAATAGTCTCACTGACAATGTGTAGAACTACTAAGAGCATTCTAAATCTAAGAGCAAATGTGTAGAACTACTAAATATTCTCACTGACACCTAATAGTCTCACAACATCCGCATTACCAATCAATCAACAAATTCAGAGCAATGCTCATAACAATTCAGAACAACTACATTTCAGTCAAGCAAAAAAGCTTACATTTCAGAACAACTCATAACAATACCCTAGGAACGAGCAGCCAAGCAAACAAAAAAGCTCTGGATTTCAGTAGAGAAGGTGATTCAACTTATTAAACACAATCTATAACAAAATAAGCACAATCTATGCCCCCAAACCAATTCCAAAATCCGCAGTTGTATTGCTATCAATCCAATACCTAGCAATCTTTCTTACTGACATCTACTGGAGTTTCATAATATCCACATCACCAAAAAATCAAACCATAAGCAAGAAGAAGCCAAGAGAACCACCAACTCCAAGCTCAGATCCTGCGAGCCGACGAGCGCGTGCTGGCCCTCCTCTCGTTGACCGCCGACGACTTGGCAGCGGCGGCGGCGGAGGTCTTCTTCATCTCCTTGCTGCTCCTCAGGGAGGACCTCAGGCTCAGGCCGCTGGCCCGGTTCGCGGGGAAATCTGCTGCCGGCATGGACCTCCTCACGGACTCGGCGGACTTCTTGGCGCCCCGCCGCTTGGACATCTTGACGGCGACGCAGGGGTCCTCGGCGCGGGGAGGGGAAGAGGGGAGGAGGAGGCGGCGGCGCGGGGTGGGGAGGAGGGGAGGAGGCGGTGCGGCGGCGCGGGGAGGGGAAGAGGGGAGGAGGAAGCGGCGGCGCGGGGTGGGGAGGAGAGGAGGAGGCGGCGGCACGGGGTGGGGAGGAGGGGAGGAGGCTGTGCGGCGGCGCGGGGAGGGGAAGAGGGGAGGAGGGGGCGGCGGCACGGGGTGGGGAGGAGAGGAGGAGGCGGCGGCGCGGGGTGGGGAGGAGGGGAGGAGGAGGCGGCGGCGCTGGGAGGGGAAGAGGGGAGGAGGAGGAGGCGGCGGGGGATTGGGGGCGCGCGGGGGATTGGAGGCGGCGGGGGAATGGAGGCGAGCGGGGGATTGGGGCGCGCGGGGACGTTTCACTCATGCGGGAGAAAAACGAGCAAAACTGAAAAATGAGAGCTGAAGCAGGGCCCCTAGGAATGAGGGCTTGGAGGCTTCATTTGAGAGGCCTCTATTTTTGAGGGCTCAAGTAGGCGCCCTGCTGGAGCTCAATTTTTTACTCTAGCTCTCAAATCTGAGTTTAGAAGCTCAAGTAGGGGCCCTACTGGAGTTGCTCTAAGTGTGCGTGCTATCTGAAGCGGTGCCCTCGTTCGTACTACTTACGGTGTGTGTGGTCTGTGTGCCTCACGCACAAAAAAAATGTAGTCATTGTGTGTAGTAGCATGTCTCTAGTAGTATTTCGTACGTGTGCGTGCCATGTAGCCTTGTGGCATGTGTATCATGTTTCGCTTTAGGTGTGCCGTGTTAATTTAGGTCTCGTTCTTTTTTTGACTTTTCAGTTGACTTTTGTTTTTGGTTATCAGTCAGTACTATTTATTAAACTTACTAACCACAACCAAAAACTATCGGCCGCACCCCAAAACAATAGAGTCTAGGTGCATTCTGGGTTCGTAACAATTTAGTTCTCATTCTTTTCGGCTTTTTCAGTCAGTTTTTTGTTTTGGTTGCTATCAGTCGATACCAGTGTTCACCTAGACGCTAGGCGCTAGTCAGGTGGCAGACCGACGGCTAGCGTCTAACCGCCATCTAGGCGGGCAAGGCGAACGCCTAGGGGATTAGTGGTCGATACTATTCCTTAAACCTACTCACCGTAACCAAAATCTATTAGTCATACCCTCCACCCCCACCTGCTCATGGAGGAGTGCATTAATGAGAGGGCAGAGTGTGGCCGACACGGGGGTGGCCTCAGTAGCCACTGCGCAGATAAGGTCGATGAGTGCGGTGTGCATGGAGTAGTCCTGCCTAGAGGTGGGAAACGATAATGGATAGTCCGTTTTATCCGATATTCCTATCAGAGAAAACACAGATGTGGTAAGCAAAATCTGTATTCAAAAATATTCGTATTCGATAATATTCATATCCATATTTGAGAATATTTGTATTTGCATTCATATTCGTATTCGAGACTATTCGATTCATATTCGATCCGTTTTCTATGCCTACTGGCCGATAGCTGGAAAAACCAGGAAAAAACCAACCAAATTTCAAATCAAAATTTGAATATAAAACCGGCAACGGAAAAATCGGCTGGTTACAACATTCATAGGAGGATATTTGTATTCTACTGAATTAAGTACATATCTGATTCGAATTTGTATTTGTTATGACATTTGATCCATATTCGTATTCGAGAATGTTCGACTTCATATTTGTATTCATTTTTAAAATATAGATTTGTATTTGTATTTGAGACTATTCGATCGTATCTGATTTGTTTCCACTCATAGTCCTGCCCCCCAGGACATGGCAGAGCACGGCGGCAAGGATGCATGGGACGAGGGGCATGACGGCTTCACACGGGAGGAAGGTGGCAACGAGCATGAGAACGCAATGGCGACAGGATTATTTGTAGCTAGGATGTGCTCGACAGCATCAAGTTTGGTCGCCGCCATGGCCTCGGCCTACTCTTCTCCCTTCCACTACAACCTCACCGCCATGCTCCGTGGCTCCATGCTATCGACTACATCTGCGTCCTCGTCATCTTCTTTTCCTAACTGTGAGCTCTCTTTCACCGGCATCTACTCTACCGTCGGTGACCTTTCCACTGTGGCCGGCGACGAAGAGGACGTGACCGCCTATCAATTGGGGCTCAACATCACATGCACGAGGCTCATGCCAGTAACCATGTGCCCATTGAAGGAGAATACGGAAAGCGTCAGGAGTGGAAGGCGAGGGTGTTCAAGGCGCGTTGGCTGAATTTGAAGAAGAAAGATTAGGGGAGAGGAGAAGAGAAGAGAAGAGCAAAAGGGAGGTAAGGAAGAAGTCAGTCCATTTCAGTTATTTTAGGTGGAGGTTATAGAGAAAAACACATTGTAAATTGATTTAAAATGTAAAAAAGTCAAAAAGTCAAATGGTTCCTCAACTCTGGTACATAAGATACATTACCAAGTGGCAAATCATGGAAACGCAAATGATCAAATTTCTGGTGTTGTTATGAGCCAAATGTCGTTGTCTCTTCCTCTTCCTCGCCACACTAGAGCTACCACACTGCCGACCACCGCCTCTACCTGCCTTCTCCACCCGCACAGTCGTCTCTGTCTTGGTCTCGACTCCTACAGAGCTGCCACGAAGGCTCTCGCGACTGCCTCCCCGAATGCTACTATGGGCCTAGCCCACGGCCACCACACCTCCATGGGCGCCTTCTCCCCGCACACCTCCTAAAGCCCACAGCCAGACAGCGGCGGTAGCTTCCTCCTCACCGTCACTGCTTCCACGGTACGACCCTGGCTTCGTGCTCTGGATTTTAGCCGCTCATTGAAAGCTTTTCTTGATGGATAGGTTAAATACTAGAGATATTTAAAGAGAAAGAACTTTAATATTGCTGGTCCATCTACTTATGTTTTATGTGATGGAGGTGTGGATGAGACTTTGTTTTATCTTTTTCTTTGAATGCTCTTTCCACACTCATTGTTGGCAAATGATTGGGATTACATGGCATTATGATGTTGATGTGGCGCGTATGATTTTCTTGATACATCACAACTTTGGGTTCTTTGTTTCATGAAAATATTCATTATAGCTACCTGGAATATTTGAAAGCAACGAAGTGGTGTAATTTTTGATAATTTGGATCATAGTTTGGCTGCTTGGAAGAGAGATTTCAAAGGTGATGTAATTTTGCATTTGTGCAGAGTTAAGGCTAGTGCTCTTGATGATCTATGTAATTGACTAGACCATCATTATAGAAAGGGTCATCACAGACGGTTCAAAACTGTCATCAGATACGGTTTTTGAACCGTCTGAATTTATGTGTCAATGATAATAGATGGTTATCACAGACGGCTCCCGAACTGTCTAAGGTAGGTAAAAACACAGACAGTTTTTCAATACAACCATCTGTGATATATCGATATCATAGACGATTTTTTATATTAACCGTCTATGATAGTGAACATTTCATAGGCGGTTTATTTTAGAAACTGTCTGTGATATATACATCACAGACGGTTTGGTGTTCTAAACCGTCTGTGATAGCTATTTAATTTTTTTTTATTTTTTGGCTAGCCTCAGGAAATACTAGCCATGCCCTCTGAAGTAGGCATAGAAAATGGATCGAGTACAAATCGAATAGTTTCAAATATGAATGTTCTTGAATACGAATGCGAATACGAATATTCTCAAATACAGATACGAATATTGTTGAATATAAATACGAATATTTTTTATACGAATTTTTCTTACCATATTCGTGTTTTCTTAGATACGAATATTGAATAAAACGAATTATCCATTACCGTTTCCCACCCCTAGTCTTCAATAGTATTTCGTATGTGTGCGTGCAATGTAGCGTTGTGTCATATGTATCATGTATCACTTATGTGTGCCGTATTAATTTAGGTTGTTCTTTTTCAAATTTTCAATCGGCTTTTGGTTTCTATTTTTATCAGTCGGTACTATTTATCAAACTTACTAATTGCAACAAAAAAACTATCAACCGCAGCCCAACAAAATAGGGTCAAAGTGTGTTTTGGGCTCCTAACAATTTAGGTCTCATTCTTTTTCGGCTTTTCAGCCAGTTTTTTTATTTTAGTTTCTATAATTCGGTACTATTCATCAAACTTATTAACCACAGCCAAAAACCATCAGCCGTAGTCTAAAAAAACGGGGCTCTAGGTGTGTTCTAACCTCGTAACAATTTAGGCATCTTCTTTTCAGATTTTTAGTTGATTTTTCATTTCAATTTCTATCCGTCGATACTATTTATTAAACCTATTAATCATAACTAAAAAACCATTTATTGTAGCTTAAAAAGAACGGAGCCAAGATGTTGTCTGAGCTTGCAACGCTAGCGTTCATCAAACCTACTAACCGTAACTAAAAAACATCTATCATCACAGTCTAAAAGAACAAACCTAGCGCGTTCCAGAGCTTGTAACGTCAGAGTGAGCAGAACGAGACCTAAAGTTGAAGGATTCATCAAACCTACTAACCGTAAGTAAAAAAAACATCTATCATCACAGTCTAAAAGAACAAACCTAGCGCGTTCCAGAGCTTGTAACGTCAGAGTGAGCAGAACGAGACCTAAAGTTGAAGGATTTTCAACAGGTAACGTTGCTCCAATGCCTAACCAAAGAGAACTGGGCCCTTCGCGGAAGCCGAGACGGCGACGTGCCGGGCGGGCCATTGCATTTGCGCGGAGAGGCCAACCCGCGGCGAGGGCAAACGCGCGCACGCACTCACTCCACACCTTGGCTGACTCGTGTACTCCCCGGCACGGCACCGCACGGCGCGACCGATCGACCAGCGCCGGCCACGTAAAATTCCGGGGCGCGCAGCGTGCAGGCCCCGCCCCGTTTACTCCCGCGCCTCCCCTCTCCCAGTCGCCTTGACCTCACCACCGCGTACGACTCGAGACTCGACTCCCGCGATGGTGCCGCGACGCCCCACAAAACCCCCGCGCCACGGCAAACGCGTTCCCCTCCCCGCACCTCACGCCGATGGGCACCGCCGCGCTGCCCCTCCTCGCCATCCTCCTGTGCCGCCTCGCCTTCGTCGTCCCCAACTCCGAAGGTACGCGCCGCGCCGCGCCGCAGCTGTCGTTCCCTTGGTTTGTGGCTAATCGTTTTTGCTGATTTGCTCCCGTACGTACGCGGTTGGTTGCTCTGCGCGCGCGTGCAGTGGATGCCCTGAGCGCCTTCAAGGGAGGGTTCGCCGCCGGGAACCCGGCGTTCCTGAGCTGGGACCAGTCCATGTCCAACCCCTGCACCTGGTTCCATGTCACCTGCGACCAGGGAAACCAGCAAGTCGTCAGGCTGTAAGCATCCGACCAACAGCTAGCTGCTGGGCTTATTACTCGCCGCGTTTTGCTGGTGCTCACTGCTTCTGTGTTGTGTTGTGCGTACCACGCAGGGACCTCGGGAATCAGTCGCTGTCCGGCAAGTTGAACCCCGCGATTGGGCGGCTGCAAGCCTTGCAATCCCTGTAAGTGTAAGCTTGTGTTTCGTTTCTGTGCTGTGTGAGTGATTTCTTAGTTTCTTCCATGAAGGAGTTCCAAGTTGGCAAATTTGCAATGAATAGTCAGCATCAGTACCCATGCCTGCCAATTAATGCTTAGAACAAATAATTATGAGTGCTCAGTGATTTTCAGTTGTACCCAGTGGCTAAATATATTGCCTGAAATGAATTCTTTTGGTCACGAGTTTGGTCTGAGTGAAGAATTATTTATGTATGCACAACTATGATGATGGTATATGTGTTGGCAATTACGCAATTTCAGCAATAGTTTTAATTTAATTCCAGATTTAAGCATGAGCACAGAGCAATATTCCAACATACTTCATATGACAAGAGAATCAACAGTAAATATTTAAACATAAAAATATTATTCAATTCATATGAGGAAAGGAATATGCATAATACCAAGAACATGTGAGCTTCCAAATCTAGCATAATGCACAGATTAATGATTGCCTTTTGCTCTCAGTTTGAGGAGTTGCACAAGTTAATAGAAACTTGGCCTTTTACAACTCTTTGCCAATTTTTTCACGACCATAGTGATAATTTCTCAAAATATGTTAGTCTGACTTAAATGAATATTACCTCAGTGTAGTATCAATGTCAAAAGCATACAAAAATAACAGATTCTGACTGAAATCAGCCACTAGAATCAGACCAATGCTACTGCAGTAACAACATACATGTTCGGCAATTATAGAAGCATCATGTGTGTGTGTGTATTGCAAGATTTAACAACAACAGTATGTAATACTGAGTAGGAACGACAGCATAAGCAAATGACAGTGCTGCAAACTACACTAAACAGAGATAATCAACTAGAATACGAAGAATCACACTAGCAGAATGAGTCTAACATGTCACTGTGATATCAATTTGACAAAAATTCCTCATTGAGCAATTCATAAAACCACATTCAACATGCAAAAGCCCTCCTGGTGCTAGATCTTACCGCAAACAACTAGCACGGCTGACAAATGCGCAATAGATATAAGAAAGGAGAAGTAAAGCTCACTGAGCGGCGGCACTTCAAGCCACTGTGAGGGCGAATGGGGCTAGGCTCATCGGAGACGATATCCCAGAAAACCAATCACCAACGAATACCAGAGAATCACCAGAGAGGCAATCGAAGATACAAAGCCTAACTTCTCAATTCAATCCTCACCAAACCAAGAAGTTGAGGCACCAATTAGTGCTGCACAAAGCCACAAGAAGGTGAAGTCTCGTTGCGCACCACACGGCCGAAGCCGAGACAAAGATCAGAGGAACACCGAGTGCAAGGCCTCAGTCCAAAGAGCAAGAGCTACGAGCAGGGCACACAAGAGCCACAACCCGGCGACCACTGGCATAGCCGCTGCCGAACTCTCCCTCCACCAAATCCCAAATGACCGGATAGCCACCAAAAGAATGAATCTGGGTGGTGAGCTCTATGTCTTCCCAAAACCCCCAACTCTCCCATCTAATAAAAGGATCCAAGAGGCAAACTCATGGGTGAGAGAATGGTAGCGCCCACAAACGGAGAAGCCGAGGCTTTCGCCGAAGAAGAGGGAGGGGAGGTGACTAGAACGCACCAGCCAGATCTGAGAGCAGCTGAACCGGTCGCCTACCCCCTTATCTCCTCTCTCCCTCTCTTACAAGTGGGCCCAGGCCAATTTCTTTTTTCCTTTATTTTCTTTATTCGAATGAGGGAAATACCCATTTTGCCCAACAATATAAAAAAACTCGACCTGTGGGGGGTAAGACGACCCCGGGCATTGTGCTTAAGAAGAAGACGATCTTCTCACGCAGATCGAGAAAACCCCCGAACCCTTGCTCCACCCTTACATAGCGGCACCGTCGCCCGCGTGAGAATGACCAACGACCTGGGCCGAACCTTAGACCTGTACTTTGGTGTGGTAGCATGCGAGGGGGTTTTTTTTCCCTCAGCCTGAAAATTCGCTTCCACTGGGAGTCGAACCCAGGACCTGAGGGGTGCTACTAGAGCGCTCCAACCATTACGCTAGAGGCCCGTTCGCTTTGCCCAACAATATGAAATAGGGAAAATTGGATAAATCCCATTGCAAAGTTCGCAGTTTTAAAAAAATTCCACTGGCTGTGAGACTGACATGTGGGTCTTGGTCCCACATATTAGTGGGACATCCTTTGGCATTTTCAAAACTGCAAACTTTGTAGTGGCATTTATCTATTAACTGAATCTTTTATGGAAATGGTAGTTATATTCTATTATCAGATATCTTTGATTTTTATGTACAATCATGGGTACTAAACTACTAACGTATTTCTTTTGGTTGCAGTGAACTTTATGGCAATGACATCAGCGGGACAATACCGAGTGAGCTTGGGGATCTAGCAAGCTTGCAGACTTTGGATCTCTATTTGAACAAATTCACTGGTGAAATACCCACTGAATTGGGAAATCTACCAAAACTTAGCAACCTGTAAATACCGACTGAATCTGTGCCTTGATTAAAATTTACTTGGTGTCCTTATTTGGCTTTCCATGCAGTTATCACATTCTCGCTAATTTATTTGTGTTTAGTCCACATTTAAATCATATACATAATCAGCCTCAGTTGACAATTCCGTAGTTTTAAGATTGGTTCAGATGCTCTCTGCATTTCTTTCAAGGAGCTAGTCATCACTAGTATTTGATATGGTACCTTCATTTCATGACCATGCCAGCTGCAAGTAGTTTCTCTTAATTTCTTTATGCATGTGAACTGAGTTCTTTTTTTTGTTAGGAGTTTGCATCTTTCTGTTGAGACAAATAGTTCATGTAAAGTACTTTTTTATGATCAGCATGAAGTTAGTGAAAAGCTGGACTACTACAAATATTGACCTTTATGAATTATGACATCACATTGTTTGTGACAACGAAAGCAATTAGGCATAGAGGCTAATACTCTACTAATCTTTGAATCGTGTGCAAGGATAGCCGTCTTAACAACAATAGCCTATCAGGTCCAATTCCCATGTCATTGACAACAATCCAAGATCTCCAAGTACTGTAAGTACTATGCTACACCAACCCAATCACCCCAAAGTGTGATCATTGAGATGGTTATATGCTAATATGTTCATGCAGGGACTTGTCACATAACAATTTTTCAGGAATAATACCGACCAATGGTTCATTTGCGCGCTTCACCCCGATTAGGTTTGTTTGGCATCTAGTGATAATATTGATCCAACATGCGATGGGACTAGTGTGAATTTCTGTAATTCTGTTTCGCAGTTTCACTGGTAACCCGCGTACTTTCGCAAATTCTTCCGATTCTCCATCAAATAACCCACCAGCAACGGTGCCATCAGGTCAATTTCTTCTCTTACCCTGGAGTATAGAAATGCATTTACTGTTGCATTGTTGTGTGTAATCCCAGTTGCCTACATGCTCTGAAATTGGTTACTTCCTACTTTTATTCTTGAATTTGTCTCTCTCAATTCTAATCCCAGCTTTTCTAGCCGTTATCTTTCTTAGCAAAGGACCTGCTCAACTCCTGTTTTCAACAGTAGTGTCTTTTGCTTACAATCAAATTTAACCTGTATAGATAACTAAGATAAGTAAGATGATAAGAATAAATGCACAGTGGTTATTATTGCAGTTTGTGACCTTTCTATTCCCAATATCACCTCTATTTAGTAAATCATCAAAAGCTTTCAGGGGCACATAAATGCACTTATGTGGAGAAAAGAGTCTTTGTTGTGTTTAAGTCTATCTTGAGTTCCTGACTGTTGACCCACATCCACCCAAAAAAAAATGATGGTTGTAGAACATATATGTACATATATCATCATGTCTCCATGTTGGGTCAGGGATGGCATCTTCCCAGCCTTACCATGCCCACTGCAAGTGAAGGTGCAGTTTCAGAGGTTTGGCCGCAGCTTGGGCATGTATCCTTTGCACCTACCCCAGTACATTTCAGTGCTATTTGTCTAGCAAATAAGTTACTGAAAAATTTGCACGTTAGTTAAGGTTTGCAGACTTGCAGTTAGTCTGATCCTATATTTTGCTACTTATCCACTCAGGACGTAGTACAAACAACATTGGAGCAATTGCTGGTGGAGCTGCTGCAGGTGCCGCCATGTTGTTTGCTGCTCCTGTTGTACTATTCGTATGGTGGTGGCGACGTAAACCACATGACCAATTCTTTGACTTATTAGGTCAGTGCTACGTGAGACATTTGGTAATTTGGACAGTCTGCTGCTTTGTTCTTTGATGGCATTCCTTTTCACTATGCAGATGAAGAAACTCCAGAAGTTCATATGGGTCAGCTTAGACGGTTCACATTGAGAGAACTGCAAGTCGCAACGGATAACTTCAGGGCAGATAACATGCTAGGGAGAGGGGGCTTTGGAAAGGTCTATAAAGGAAGGTTATTAAATGGCTCACTGATAGCAATAAAAAGACTAAATGAAGATCGCATTGGAACTGGGGAGCGGCAGTTTCTAATGGAAGTCGAGATCATTAGCATGGCTGTGCATCCAAACCTTCTGCGCCTCGATGGGTATTGTATGACACCTACTGAGCGGCTGCTTGTGTATCCTTACATGGAGAATAGAAGTCTTGAGACACGCTTACGAGGTATTTTCTTAATTTTCGCACCTGCTTATTAAGTGCTTGTTTCTTAAATACGTGCATGTTGTTGACGTGAGAGAATATGATGTTTCTTGTATTTTTGCAATTTGAATTTCTCTTAGAAAAGCCAAATTCCATATGCTGCTGATTGTGATGCTCCAGAACATCATTGAAACCTCCTTTTGACATTAAATAAGTTCCATATGTATTATGCAGAGTGTTCTCCTTCACAACCACCACTTGATTGGCCAACACGAAGAAAAATTGCATTAGGATCTGCAAGAGGTCTCTCTTACTTGCATGAAGGTTGTGACCCCAAGATTATCCATCGAGATGTCAAAGCTGCTAACATTCTGTTGGATGAGAAACTTGAAGCAGTTGTTGGTGATTTTGGTCTGGCTAGAATTATGGATTACAAGGTTTCCCATGTGGTAACTGGTGTGATGGGGACATTGGGGCACATTCCCCTGGAGTACCTAACCGCAGGAAGAACTTCAGATAAGACTGATGTATTCGGGTATGGAATCATGCTTTTCGAGCTAATTAGTGGGAAAAGGGGAATTGATCTTGTTGGTCTTGCAAATGAAGAAAATGCTAGAGTGCATGATTGGGTAAGTCCTGTTTTCTTTGATTCAGCTATATATTGCATGTGATACATTTTTTCAAGCAATTCTACTTCCTTCCATCATTTATATTGAGTATCTGCAGTGATTCAAATTTGTCAGGTTATAACTTGCATCCATAGTCTTGTTTCTTATTTCTAGGGAGCAACATGCTCAGATTCTTGTCATCAACGATCACTTCTCCAATGAACCAATTAACTAGCTTTCATCTGACCAGGTCCGCTTCAACTGGAGCAGTCCTTACGGAATTCCCACTTCTTCAATAGTCCAAAGCCCAAAGATGTGTACCTCACTAATCTATGATTACACTAGGCTATATGCAACTTATGCACAGATTTGTATTCTGTTGATTCCATTACTGCCCAACGTCCAACTATATATACCATAGACTGATAATCAAGCCATGTTTCATGTATCATTGGTGAATTAATAACCAATGCTATACTACGTTTCAAAAATGATGCTATACTGATCTTGAAGCATGCTTCAATGTGAGTGAGTCAGAAGAAACCCCGACAGAATGCATCACCTTGATTGTTCCTGTCAAATATCAACTCATGGCAAAAGATGGTTCCATTTTTATTGTTCAGGTCAAGAAACTGCTGGAAGAGGGCAGGCTGGAGGCACTGATTGACCCAAACCTACAGGAAATCAACGACGACCAAGAGCAAGGAGTGCGAGAGGAGGTGAGGCTGCTCGTGCAGATTGCGCTGCTCTGCACCCAGGAGTCCCCTTCAAACCGTCCCAGGATGTCGACAGTGGTGGCAATGCTAGAAGGCGTCGGTGTTGCGGAGCATTGGGACGCATGGGAAAGCAAGATGATGCTGCAAGCGAACCAGGAAGTAGGGCAGAACATTTCCGAGGCTTGCAATGACTCAGTTGCTAATCTCCCTGCAGACACATTGTCTGGTCCAAGGTGACGACGACCCTAAGAAGGGCGGACGCAAATTGTTGTGTTTAAGTCGTCGCGCAGAACTTGGCAGTAGTTTGGTATGTTACCTCTGGGAGATTTGCTTCATTCCACTGGCCATGAGTGTATCGATGGCTGTAGGACCAGAGGTCCAGATCCCACATGTTATTACATGATGATACTTTGGCAAGTTATGTATATATTTCAGCGTCATGGAGACAATTTGTCGCTTTATTTTTTATAGGTCCTTGCTTTCCTTTTGTATCCATTTTACTGGAACACATTGTAGACTGGATATTTAGGTATCATGTATCTATGTCCGCGAAACAGCATTTTCGCGACAAGAAATGAACACTAGGAAAGGTTGCCACTTGCCGGCCGATTCGGTCTAAGATAATGACCTTTTACATTTGTTACTAATTATATCTATTTTTACAAGGAAATTTCTATATATATTGCAAATAACGCATAGAAAATAGAGACGAGAGATGATTTTTTACGCGGAAAACCTTTACGTGAAAAAAACCACGGACTCTCGAAGGCAAATCATTACAATGGAGCGCTTGTTCTTCTTATAGGCTACTGAGGTACATATATAAGGGTAGGGAAACAAGTCACACACAAAGAGAAAACCGAATCAGAATCGATTGTTACAGATTGACACCACGTCTGATACAATCTGCGCATGGACTAGACACCTGTCATGTCACGTCTAATATGAGGCGTTGAAGTGTCCTATATGAACACGGTATGAATTCGGATCAACTTCAACAATCTTCACCTTGAGTCGAATTTCCTTCAGTGGTCGAAGAATATGATAGACTCTTCTAATAAAATCAACATCTTAAGTATTAGGTCCTTAAGGCCTTGTTGATGGGGAAGGAAGATGCGCTTCCCGTATCCCAGGACTCCTTGTTGGTCTTGAGTCATTTTCGGAGCCTCTCCTTTTGCTATCAGGGTCTTTAGTCTTAGAGCAGTAGAATGTTCCTTCGCACAGCTATAATTTGCTCTACTATACTTGGTTGTATCTCCATAGTTGCTATCGTGCCTTGTTCTACTATCTCAAGGTTGAGTGCTATTAGTTCTTTATGGAGTTCAGGTTGTTGCTTTTGAACTAAGAGATTATTGCCATAGTTTTTTTTTTTGACTCAAGGCATTGGCTACCACATTAGCCTTGCCAGGGTGATAGTGAATACCCAAGTCGTAGTCCTTAATTATCTCCAACCATCTCTTTCGCCTCAGATTGAGGTTTGAATGTGTGAAGATATATTTGAGACTCTTGTGATCGGTTTATATGTCGCAGTGGTTACCAATTAAGTAATGCCGCTATATCTTTAGGGCATGCACCACTGACACTAGCTCTAGATCATGAGTAGGGTAATTTGCTTCATGAGGGCGAAGCTGTCTAGATGCATAAGCCATGACTTTACCCCCTTGCATCAGTACACATGCAAGGCCTTGGCGTGAGGCATCATAATATACCTAAAAGTCGTTGTGTACATCTGGGAGGACCAATACGAGGGTGGAGGGTGGGGGTTAGCTTCTTCTTTAGTTCTTGAAAACTTTCTTCACAAGCCTTTGTCCATTCAAGCTTTTTCTCCTTCTTGAGTAGTTGTGTCAGGGGTTTGGCAATCATGGAAAACCCTTCTATAAATCTCCGGTAGTATCCTACCAGCCTAAGGAAACTTCTCACTTCCATGATGGTGGTGGGCTGCTTCCATTCCACAATGGCTTCGATCTTGGCTGGGTCGACAGATACTCCTCCGGCAGATACTATATGGCCCAAGAAACTGATATCTTTCAGCTAAAACTCGTACTTGCTATATTGGGCGTACAACTGGTGTTCTTTTAGCTTCTCTAGCACTAAGCGTAGGTGCTCAGCATGCTCTTCGGTATTCTTGGAGTAGACAAGGATGTTGTCGATGAACACCATGACAAATTTATCCAGACATCCCATAAAGACCTTATTTATGAGATTCATGAAATATGCCGGGGTATTGGTCAAGCCAAAGGATATGACTGTGAATTCATACAGCCCATATCTAGTGGTGAAGGTTGTGTTCGAAATGTCTTCAGCTCTAATTTTTAGTTGATGATAGCCCGACCTTAGGTCAATTTTGGAGAACATGGTAGCTCCTCTAAGTTGATCAAATAGATCATCAATCCTAGGTAAGGGTACTTATTTTTGATGGTCACCTCATTTAAGAACCGGTAATCCACACACATCCAGGCAGTGCCATTCTTCTTCCTAACAAAGAGCTTCGAGGACCCCTAAGGTGAGGAGCTGGATCTGATGAAACCCTTTTCGTGCAATTCTCATAGTTGCTTCTTAAACCCTTCTAACTCCTCAACAATCATTCTATATGGTCTTTTAGCAATCGGGGTAGCGCTGGGCTTGAGGTTAATAATGAACTCAAGATCCCTATCTGGCGGCATGCTTGGTAACTCTTTAGAAAACACTTCAGGGTAATCTTGAACTACTAGCATCCCTTCTAGAGGTATGTCTTCAAAATGATAGACCGCACGACCCCAACAATAGGGTCGATCCACCTTTACTTCTATGGTTAATCCAGTGTATTTGGTTAGGCTCACTCTTCTAGTAGCATTGTCTATTACTTCTTGATGCCTTACTAGCTAGTCCATCCCTAATATGATGTCCAAAGTCTGGGAGTTCAATGCTATTAAATCTACTAAGAAACCAAATTCTTCCATGATAATTTCTACCCCAGGGCTCACTAAGGTAGCGGTGATAACTCCTCAAAGCGAGCAAAGCACCACTAGTTTCTTTAATGGGTAAGTGGGCAACCTTAGCTTATCCACATATCTTCTTGCTATAAAAGAATGTGAAGCTCCAGAAACAAAGAGAATGTGTGCTGGTATTATCTTGACAGAAAATATACCCATCAAAACTCCTGCTGCTTCCTGGGCCTCTTCAACTGTGATGTGGTTAACCCAGCCACGGTTGAGAGTCGGGGTAGTCTTGCTGGGTTGAGGGGTCCAGTACCCCTTGTTGGGTGCAGATGCTTGGCCACGGATGGTGGGTGGTCCCTAGATTGAACCTCACTGGCATAATCTGCTTTTGTGGGCATCGGTTAGCGAAAGACCTCTCTCCCCACAGCTGTAGCACTTGAGGTAGGCAGCGGTGTTTATTCCAGTGGACAGGCTACTCAGGCATGGAGGCTGAAAGGTGTTGTCGCTAGGGTGCGGTGCGGGTGCTGGGGTTTGCAGCCTTGAGAAGGGAGGGTTGTTGAAGAGCTTTTGGACGAATCTCCCTTGAGGCCGTTGTATCGCTTGTTTGCGCTTGCGGCTGGCTTCCAAGTTTTTTCTTTCATTTTCCAGGATCAGTGTTTTATTCACCAGTTGATGAAAATTAGAAAAAAAAACCTGGATGATCAGCTGCACACGTAGATCCTCTTTCATGCCCTCGAAGAACCTATCTATCTTCTCTTCTTCTTCGGCCATGTCTTTTGGAGCATAACGGGAGAGTTGGTTGAACTTAGTGAGGTACTCGCTAACCGACATGCTTCCCTGTTTTAGGGTACGAAACTCATTTATCTTCGTCTTCATTATCCCTGCCGGAACAAAGTTAGCTTTGAAGGCCATCTTGAACTCCATCTATGGGATGGCCTGTGGGGCTTGTCGGGTTTGGTTAGCTGGGTTGGCTTGACTATCCTGATTTGCTTCTCCTTGTACCCCTGCTTCACCTCCTGCTTCTCCTTCGGAGTCATCGTCGGCCATGGCACTTTCATTGCCTTGGGCGGACAAGTACTTTTCCCACTAGGTTGCTGCTGCTCCCTTGAGCTGGTGGGTGGCAAAGATTACTTGATCTTCCTCAGTGCATTTAGCAAGTCGTAGCTTCCTTTCAGTGTCTCGAAGCCAGTCTTCAACCTCGAGGGGTTCGTCTGTTAAGGCGAACGTTAGGGGCCGAGTCCTTAAGAAGTCTGCCAGTTTTGAATTTTGGTTGCCAGCACTGGCTTGCTGGCTGGTGTAGATAGCTTACAGAATCTGGGTTTGTTGTGCCTTGACCTACGCCATGGTGGGGTTGATCGGCATGGATGGAAGGTCGACTGCTTGACCCCGGCCTCTACCCCGGCCCACAGGTGGGGTTCCTTGGTTGGCATCTACTCCAGCCTGCACATCTGGACTGGCGCTAGCTTGGTCCCGGGTAACTCTCTGAGTGGCCATCTGTAAGTACCATTTCTATCTGTTAGCTGCTAATGTTAAGTAAGTGGGTTATCAGCCCACAACAATCACACAAGAACCAACTGAAATAAGATAAACGATAAAACACATTTCAATACAAGGTCTACGTTTGTCCACATAGCATTCATAGATAAGAGGACACATGGCTCAGCTTACATAGCACTTAGGCTAGGCTGAGTTTTGAAGTTACAATATAATACTTATAGTGTATAACACCCATGGCTACCGTTCTAGTTACTACCACATCTTCTTACTAATACAAGAGGTTAGTGCTTGCTATCACCATACAACTTCTAACAAGCACTACACTAAACTACCTACTCTTCCATGAAGTTGGCTCCTAGGCAAGAAGGATTGTAGTCTGGATACTAAGAGCGGGAGCAACTGCCACTGAAATCTGATGAGTCTGAACAAGAGCGGAAGCAGATTTGGCCACGGCTGGTCCCTCCGAGGGTGATGGTCGCCTGCAGACCAGGGGTCGCACGCTCTTACGAGCAGTGAGCCTCGTGCGGGGCCCATCGGCCCATGGCTGGGGCGGAGTAGAATCCATGGTGACAATGGCAAGTGCAGCAGGAGCTGGAGTGAGAATCGCTGCTGTAACTGCCATTTGTTGCAACTCGGCGAGGGTGACGACCTTCTCCTTCTCCACCTCTATGACTACCTTCTCGCATTTGGCGAGCTGCTCCTAAAGTGTCTCCACACGGCTGTAGCTGGCAAGTAGAAGCTGGAGAAGGTCAGTGATCTCCTCCAGTGCTATAGTGTAGGTGGCCCCATAGCCCTAGTGAGGTGCACCTGATGTGTGAGCATTGGATTATCTTCTGCCTCTGGGATGAAGGTCTCGTTGTGATTGGCTCCATCTTAGTGGGATGAGTAGTAGAAAAATGAAGATTTCAGCAGTGCGGGTCTATGAATGTCGCATAGCTAAGCAGCGGCTAGGCAAGTGGCATCTTGAAGAGCAGTGGATGCAGTGCTCCTCCTATGCAAACTCCTAAAGACATGAGGTGGCTCACTTTCTTCTAGTGAATAAATGAAGACCTCCATGATCTAAGATTCTCTAAGTCCTTCTGCGGCCTTGCGTCCCCGATACATAGGCTGATCTTTGTATCCCAGATAGTGTAGCAGCTTGCGCAGGATGCTAGCGAAGTCCCCCTCGTATAGCCCATGGGTGAAGTAATCCCACGTACCATCAACTGCAGCTCCGATCATCTGTAGGTTAAGACATTAATGTCAGTGTCTATTTTTAAAACATCAAAGAAGGGAGGATAAGATCAGATCTAAGAGGGGTAAGAAAAGAAGTAATACGCTATGTTTTAAGAATTCTATTTTACTAATTTGTAAAACTAGGTCCTAGAACTCTATCTAGTGACCCTCCTAAGGTTTTACCCTACAGTCCAATGCTCTGATACCATCTTTGTTGGACCCAGATTTTGTAATCCAGAATTCTCTATGATTCCACCACACTATTCTCTAGATCAGTATATAGTGCTCACAGAAATATTGCTATCTCAAGTCATGCATCGCACAAGATAGATCGAACTATAATATTACATGTTAGAGTTTAGAATACACCACATCGGGTGACAATTTTACATAATGGCCAATCAGGTCAAAATATTTACAGTACAAAAGATAGCAGCGAAAAGTATAAACAAAGTATAGCCATTAGCCATAGGCAAGCAATTGGGGGTAAGTGGGTGCGACAAATATTATCTAAGACTAGATAATAGATGTGCACATATAACCATCGAGTCTATTTGCCTAGGACCGAACTTGATAACAACTTCTAAATCCTGTCCTCGGCTCTCCCTTCCGTGGCAGGTGCATTTTCATATGCATAGTGTCTTGGCTTCCTATTTTTTGATAATGCGATAGTGAGCACAAACCACCGTGCTCCATGAACCAATACATAGGATACAATTAATTATCATGCAAGGCTTACCAAACAAATGCTAGGGTTGTTTTATTTGTCATAAATTACTTTTGAGAATATGGTATATAGAAAACTTTCTATGACGTAGCAGTTTGAACTAAAACATATTATTTGAACCAAAGAGTGCAATAATAATATCCATATGCTAACCTTTCAATGTTATATCTGCCAACCTTACCACTGGGACAACACCCAGGACAACATCAATCAGGGCTTCTTGCCGCCCGTCATTTTTCATTCCCACCTATAAAGTTTTTGAAATAGAATTATCTCAAGTTAAGTTCCCATGCCCGTCCATGATCGTGGGTACGACAGTTCAAACAGTTTTGACTCTGTAGAGTTTGTACAATTTCATCACAAGAGATAATTTGCTCGTTGCTCCACAGGATTCCTTAGTCATGCAATTGAGTAGATCATCACATTAACTTTTTAAAATATTTGGCCCCCTTTTGGTCCCTCACCTTATGGGCTTCTCCCACTTGGGGTGGGTCCCATATGTTGCTCGGGATATTTACCACAACGACTACTGCAGCGGGACTCCGCTCTCCCCAACGTCTAGCACAACTAGCAAACGTTACCCTACCCTTGGTGTCCCTTTAAGCCTCCCCTTGCCCTTGCAATATTTCACTTCTTTCCACTACCTGTGAGATGAGTCCGAGGGTTCAACAGATTTACTTAGCCAAGTTGCAATTTACAGACTTGTGGTTATACTGTTTTACAATAGGAGGTCATGACCTGATTCAGTACTTAGGGTTATCTGATCGGTTCTACCATAATCCACATGTTCTCATGCATCCACCGCACCGGCCCCTCTTACTACTTGCCCAGATAAATAAGTATGTTGGAGATTTTGGGAATATAAAATACCATGTCAAAATTAGCTATTTTTTCAAATCAGTTTTCATGATTAAATGTGATGGTTGGAGCATTTCGGTGCCCCCGAGTATGTAAGCAGTACTAAGCATAGCGTATAATTATAGATTTAGTTTCAAAGTTTATCATCATAATTTAGAATATCTCAAGGGAATGTACTACTAACAAGTTCAATAGTGAGCACGCAGCTAGTACTCTAAGACAATCATAGATTTACATATAAATTATTGGCATGCAATTTGATAATTTAAACAGAAATAACTTGCTAAAAAAATATATGTTCAACATGATCAAAGTATTGACTCGCCTTGATCACAGTTGGCTTGGTCTTACTGGTCTTGACTCGCTTCCACTACGGCCTCCTCTTTCTAAGCCTCATATGCTATTTTACGTTGCGCGAAAATTCAGATAAAGAGAATCAGCAAACCAAATAAAGCCACATATAAAAATTTAAACAAGCTCCAAAATTCTTGGTTTTAGTTTCATTAGATAGATCTTGAATTTAGATGAATTTAAAAATTTGTTTCATCAAAATTGGAGTTAATACAAGTAAGCTATGCCTATTTAAAGTTCTTTATTTGAATTTAATCCAAAAATGAGAGAGGAGAGAGATCTCTCGCTACAAATGGGCCCGATTAAGTTTGGATCTGTCCAAACATTTGAGAGAGTTCGGACCATCCGAATGGGTGGGATGCAAGAGCCATCCGATCAACGAGGGACCGCTCAATTGCCCGAGTGGTTCGGACCGTCGAACAGTTGCGATGTGTGAGTTGTTTGATCAATGATGGACCGTCCGATCGAGTGGAAGGTTCAGACTGTCCGACGGCTGAGACACCCGAGCCATCCGATTAGCAATGGACTGTCAGATCGAGCAGAAGGTTCGGACTGTCCAAACAGCCAAGACGTGCGAGTCGTCCGATCAGCAATGGACACGCGATCAACGATGGACCCTCTTCCTGAGCCTCATATGCTATTTTACATTCCACGAAAATTCGGATAAAGAGAATCAGCAAACCAAATAAAACAACATATAAAAATTTAAATAGGCTCCAAAATTCTTGGTTTTAGTTTCATTAGATAGATCTTGAATTTAGAAATTTGTTTCATCAAAATTGGAGTTAATACAAGTAAGCTATGCCTATTTAAAGTTCTTTGTCTGAATTTAATCCAAAAATGACAGAGGAGAGAGAGAGATCTCTCGCTACAAATGGGCCCAGTTAAGTTCAGATCTATCCAAACATTAAAGAGAGTTCGGACCATCCGAACGGGTGGGATGCGAGAGCCATCCGATCAACGAGGGATCGCTCGATTGCTCGAGTGGTTCGGACCATTGAATGGTTGCGACGTGCGAACTGTTCGATCAACGATGGACCGTCCGATCGAGTGAAAGGTTCAGAATGTCCGACGGTTGAGACACAAAGAGCCATCCGATTAGCGATGGAATGTTAGATCGAGCGAAAGGTTCGGACTGTCCGAACAGCCAGGACGTGTGAGCCGTTCAATCAGCGATGGACACGCGATCAACGATGGACCCTCTTCCTGAGCCTCATATGATATTTTACGTTGCGCGAAAATTCGGATAAAGAGAATCAGCAAACCAAATAATGCCACATATAAAAATTTAAACAGGCTCCAAAATTCTTGGTTTTAGTTTCATTAGATAGATCTTGAATTTAGATGAATTTAAAAATTTGTTTCATCAAAATTGGAGTTAATACAAATAAGCTATGCCTATTTAAACTTCTTTGTTTGAATTTAATCCAAAAATGAGAGAGGAGAGAGAGAGATCTCTCGCTACAAATGGGCCCGGTTAAGTTCGGATCTGTCCAAACATTTGAGAGAGTTTGGACCATCCGAACGGGTGGTATGCGAGAGCCATCCGATCAACGAGGGACCGCCCGATTGCCCAAGTGGTTCGGACCGTCGAACGGTTGCGACGTGCAAAATGTTCGATCAATGATGGACCGTCCGATCGAGTGGAAGGTTCATACTGTCCGACGGTCGAGACACGCGAGCCATCCGATTAGCGATGGACTGTCAGATCGAGTGGAAGGTTCGGACTGTCCGAACAGCCAGGACGTGCGAGCCGTCCGATCAACGATGGACTACTCGAATTCGCCTAGGAAAGTTTGGATCGTCCGAACGGCTGGAACACGTGCACCGTCCAATCAGCTGATGAGTCGTTTGGCACGCTGGGCCGACACGCCACAGCCCATTTAGCTCGTGGGTCGTGCTAGCACGGCATGGTAAGAAGGCAGCAATATGCGTAAATTGTAAATTTAATCTAGTTTAAAAAGATTAAATACTTGTATTAATACTTTTAGGGATGCAATTTTATATATTAATTGTTCTAACCAACGAATAGCCGCACATAACAGCTTTTGCGTAGCAATGAATGTTCGTCCTAGAAAATTTGGCTTAGACATACCTGTTAGATGGAACTCTACTTACCTTATGCTTAAATATATATTGCCATATAAGAGCACATTATTTGTTTTTTCCTTCACACCTAAGTTAAGGATAAATTACATAAAGTATACGAGAAATACGAAAATAAATTTAGGTCTATGCATTTGGAAAGACCCTAGGTAAACCATAGCACCTCTGTAGGGACTATGCAATGGAGCAAGATTTTTTGTTCTTCCTCTCGAGGTTCTCATGCAGGTACACATTAGTCAGGAGGAGTAAGGCGACAAAGCACCGGAGACCTATAAAAGCTATCTCAACAGTGATAGTGTTAGCTTTGAGCAAGAGTTGAACATCCTCTCATGGTGGAAAACCCAGAAAGTAACATATCCAGTGCTATCCATATTAACACGGGATGTGTTGACTGTTCCTGTATCTACGGTCTCCTTGGAGTCAGCCTTTAGTCTCTCTGGAAGAATAATCGAGGAGCAAGAACAAGTCTCTCGAACGAGATGGTCGAAATCCTTCTGACCGTCAAAAACTAGGATCAAACTAAATCAAGACTCCAACATACTACACAGAATACAGACTTAAAATAATCTTTTGATAATTTATATTTAGACATCAATGAATAGGATTTTCAATATTTTTTCTTCAAATGTAGTCACTAGTGAGCTTTATAGGCTATACACTTTTTCTTTACCAAGGTTTTCTCAAGTTGAGTTTTTATTTGGTAAAATTTTTAACGAGGCAGTTATGCAATGTAATTTTACAAATTAATAAAGCTTATTATCTCATTGATAATAATTATATTGATGATTAACAATATCTATAATTTTGTATAAATTTTCTATAATTTTTTTACAATTTTTCTTTATTTTTCTATATTTTTTCGATTTTTTTAGCCTAAACGGGTTAACCGTGCTGACACGACCCATTTAGTCCTAATTGTGTCCGTGCCGACACGGCACAGTCACGGACCGTATCTAAACTTGATCCTCAGCCCATAAACCGAAACAACATAACTCAGTTATTATCTATACCTAAACAAATGTACTTAAATAGATCATGTCTACTTTAGGCCCATGTGTCGGCCCGGCACGGCCGCCAGGTCTGCATCCTAGATTTGGAGCTACGCTTAATGCACGGGAAGTTAGCCCTGCAGTTTTCCCCAGCCGCCCGTAACGCTTCCACCGGCCGGCCGGCCGCCGCCGCAACGCCATGATCCACCTCCGAACTCGCATCCTCTCTCTCCTCCACTCGCCATCCCGCTTCCCCGCCTCCCCCGTCACTACCCTCTTCGCTCTCCACCGCCCTCTCTCCACCACCACATCCATTCCCCCAAACCCCTTCTCCGTCCAGGACTACCTCGTCGCCACCTGCGGCCTCACCAGAGCCCAAGCCCTCAAGGCATCCAGGAAACTGTCCCATATCAGCTCTTCCTCCAAGCCCGACGCCGTCCTCGCCTTCCTCTCCGGCCTTGGCGTGCCCCGCTCCGCCGTCGCCGCCCTCGTCGCCGTCCACCCATTGTTCCTCTGTGCCAGCGTGGAGAGGACCCTGGCCCCCCGCGTCACCGAGCTCAGCGACATCGGCCTCTCGCACTCCCAGATCGCGCGCCTCATCCCGCTCGCCCTACTCTCCTTCCACAGCAGTTCCCTCAGCCGCAATCTTAGCTTCTGGCTCTCGGTTTTGGGATCGTTCGAAAAGCTCCTCAATGCCCTCAAGATGAACTCCGGCCTCCTCACCGCCGACATCGAGAAGGTGGCCAAACCCAACCTGGTCCTCCTCCAGCAACGCGGGATAAGTGCCTGTCATTTTTCCAAACCATTCATTTCCCGGGTGCTCGTCGGGAACCCTAAGCACGTCCAGGATGCTTTGGTGCACATTGATAAGTTTGGGGTGCCGCAGGAGTCGCGGATGTTCCACTATGCACTCCTGGCATTCGTTGCCCAAAGTCGGGAGAAGCTCACTGAGAAAATTGGGATGCTTGAGATGCTTGGTTGGTCACAGGATGACGTGTTGATAGCTGTGAGGAAGATGCCGGGTATCCTGACCATGTCCAAGGAAAGGCTGCGGAGAAATGTGGATTTCTTGACAAAGGATGCTGGGCTGGAGATACCGTACATTGCTCAAAGGCCGGTGCTGCTCAAGTATAGCCTTGAGCGCCGTTTGTTACCCCGGGACTTCTTGCTTAAGCTTCTCAAGGTGAAGGGATTGATGAATGTCAAGTTTGACTACTTTGCTGCTGCCGTGCTAACTGAGAAGAAGTTTCTTCACAAGTTCGTGCATCCTTATAAGGAGAGTGTTCCAGGCCTCGCTGATGCTTATGCTTCTAGCTGTGCTGGGAAAGTACCAATGGAGTTACTATCTGAGAAGACAAAAGGAAACTAGATAATGTGCACATGCCTGTCCTGGGGAGTACTACTAGGATTGCTGTGTTGGAAGGAAGATTTTAAGGTTTGCCACCCGCTTGGTCCATTCTTCTAATTCTTTACAATTCTGCTATAGGTGATCCTCTGGCATTACTAATTGATATCGGATGGTTTATCACTATCAGATGGTTGTGTATCCTGAGTTGATATATTTAGATGCGGACTTGACATCTCTGTTTCCTGAATGGTTATATTTAGATGTGGACTTGCTTGTCAACGTGCATTTCATAATTTATAAATTGATATCGGTATTCATTTGGCTGTAGTTTTTAGAACCTGTCAACTTTTCAAATTGTGTGCTTTGTACAAACCAAGCTGAATCTTTCAGAGCCTACATCACAAAGTGGAACTGTGCAGATGATTTTGGAAAATGGTGAACTGAAATCTTCTTTTGAAATGAAAATAATTTTGTTGTGATTTGGCTATTGTTGCCTTTCATATGGCAAGAATAGAATGGCAGAACTTGCTGTATTTGAACAGTGCTTAACAGAACAAGCTCTATACAATTAGGACAATAGAAAGAAGAAAGATGAGGTTTTGTGATGACAATTTGATTTGGACCAAGTCTTTCCACAGAAAATATGCAACGCTCTATACGTTGACACATGAGAATAATATATCTATAGATCAGGTTTTGAAGAATGAATGGGAAGTGTTTGGGTTTGGAAGAACTCTATGTATCATGTTTGGCAAAATGAATGGCAAAAGTCCATGTTTCCTGTAAAGGCCCCTGAAAACTCTCAATGCCCCGCACTGATATGTAGGGCAAAGTGATGGCTGAGACTTGTTTCCCTTCTATTCAGAAGGGCCTAATGGGTGGTATACTATGAACCTAGGATTTGGAGCTTAATAATCTTCTAGTTACTGTATTGGGGTGTTTGGCCTAGTTTTAGCTTCTTGCTTGGAAAAACTGAAGTTGGGGACAAATATGTGGCTTCTTCGGGGAACTTTTTCCAGAAGCTGGACACCTGAAGGTTAGATCATTGTCTACAAGTCTGGTTTTAAAAATAACAGTGAGTCAATGGCCAAAATAGTTAATTGCATCCCAAAAACTATTTCCAAAAATTTCAAGCATCTATAATATTGGATTGCTAAACATTTTTTAAAGCCAACTAATAGCGTTAAATTAAGCTAGCAGATATAGTATAACAATTTAGATGCTCAGTTGATCTGGTGGAGACCAGAATTTAGATCTCATTACCTATGGATTAAGGTTTAC
Source organism: Melocanna baccifera (assembly GCA_036346265.1). NCBI lineage: Eukaryota > Viridiplantae > Streptophyta > Magnoliopsida > Poales > Poaceae > Melocanna > Melocanna baccifera. Next base: position 4,581,156 of record CM070691.1, on the reverse strand, counting down.
ATTCCATGTTGCAGATGTGAGGTTATTCGTTGCTGGTGGGGTTGGTCCCCTGATTTCTACGTAATCTCAATCTGTAATATGGTTGTGCTAACGAAGGGTATGTTTGGATCCTTAGCTAGCTTTGCCCAGCTAAGCTAGGAGAAAGTAGCTCATCCGAGCTATAGGTAAGTGTGGCAAGGTTATCTGTTTGGTTCTTTTGCTTTGAAATTTTAAAATAAAAATATATTTGGGTTGTCAATAAATCATCCTCCAAAATATTTGTGAACCATTTTGTTTAAAACCAACCAGATATGACGCATGTAACTTCAGAAATAAATTAACTAGCTGTGAGGACATTAGTAGTTGACTTGTTGCAATAGATGGCAATAACAGGGGCTCCCATGAGTCCCCAAAATAAAAAGCTCTTGATAGCATGCATACCGCATCAATCCCCTTTGTAGTTAGTGATTGATTGGAGACTGTGAATTAGCAATAGCACATACACAAAGGAAGATAGTGATTGATTGGAGACTGTAAATTAGCAATAGCACATACACAAAGGAAGATGCCTACTCGACGTGTTGAAGGACCACTGTGTGCGCTGGCTTGCGGATGAGAAAGAGCCAATTTGGCTCTCCTCCGTGGGCAAGAATTTTTTGTTGTGGTTATGGGCTACTTTGCCTAGCAAAGTCAGTCCCCTTGAACCTAGAAGCCATTAACAGCTCATACATCACACTGGTCCCCAAAGTTCATAATCCCACTAGTGTCAGTGATTTCAGACCAATCTCTTTGTTGAATGGTATTCTCAAAATTATCACAAAACTCTTGGCAAATAGACTGCAGGCAAGAATAATCCCCTTGATTCATACCAATCAGTATGGTTTTATAAAAAGCAGGACAATTCAAGATTGTCTGGCCTGGGCCTATGAGTACATCTATCAATGTCAACATTCAAAAAAGGAAATTATCATTCCAAAGCTGGATTTCACAAAAGCGTTTGATACAATTGAGCACACTGCAATTATATTGATGATGAAGCACTTGGGTTTCTCTTACCAATGGATTGATTGGATAGAAAGAATTCTGGTTTCTGGCTCTTCCTCCATTTTGCTCAACGGTGTTCCAGGCAACCATTTTCATTGTCGCAGAGGGGTTAGACAAGGTGACCCTTTGTCCCCACTTTTATTTGTGCTTGCCGCTGATCTACTTCAATGTATCATCAATAAAGCTTATAATCAAGGTCTCTTCGAGCTGCCAATACCCTCTTATGAGCAAGATCAATTCCCAATTGTTCAATATGCAGACGACACTCTTCTTGTTTTGAAGGCATCACAGAGAGAACTTTTCACGTTAAAAGGGTTGCTGGAATCCTTTGCCCAGTCAACTGGACTTCGAGTTAATTATAAGAAATCCTGCCTTGTTCCTCTAAACCTCTCTTTAGAAAGGGCTCATTCCTTAGCTGGAGTTTTTGGCTGTAAGCTGGAATCCTTGCCATTTACCTACCTGGGACTGCCGTTGGGTACCACAAAGCCCCGGATTGAGCATTTTGGATCCATTATGAGTAAAACAGAAAGGAAGCTCACTTCCACCTCAAATTTCCTGACACATGCAGGTAGACTTCAATTGGTTAATTCGGTCCTATCTTCATTGCCTACCTTTGCTATGTGTACTTTACAAGTTCCAGCAACAGTTCTGGATTATATTGATAGAGCAAGACGGCATTGCCTTTGGAGAGGATCTGAATCCAATGCCAAAATGAAGCCCTTAGTGGCCTGGAAAAAGTGCTCAAAACCCAAAAACAAAGGAGGGCTGGGAATCATCAATCTCAAAACTCAGAATAAAGCTCTTCTCCTTAAGCATCTGGATAAGTTCTACAACCAAAAGGATATCCCATGGGTCAAATTGATTTGGAATGCTCACTATCCACAGGCCAAGTTCCCATGCAACTACGATTAGAGGATCCTTTTGGTGGAGAGATGTTCAAATTATGTGGACTCTTGGGGCATTCTTGAGTGCGAGTGGGGCCGGCTCCACGCTTCTTTTTGGTCCGATCTTTGGAATGATAATATTTTGCAAATCGAGTTCCTCGACTTTTCTCCTTTGCAAGACACAAGAATATTTCAGAGCCAAGTTCTGGCAAATAATTTTCGAGACTCAATTCTACTGTCTCTCTCGAGCAAGCTTTTCAGAGTTCCAAAGTCCGCAAGATTTCATCCAAGCCCTTGGATCAATCACAATTCAAAAGACTCTTGGCATTACATTTGGGGAAATAAAGTTTATTCTTCCTCAAAGTTTTATAACTTCCCCTATAAGAATATAAGGCCTCCAGCCCCCTTCCTCTGGATTTGGAAGTCTAAATGTTGCAATAAACTCAGAGTCTTCTCTTGGCTGCTCTTCATGGATAGATTAAATACAAGAAATATCTTGAGAAGGAAAAAGCAAAAGATTGAAGGAAATAACTATAACTGTGTCCTCTGCAGCAACAATATTGAAGAAACTACTTTCCATCTTTTTTTCAGCTGTCCTTTTAGTCAAACCTGTTGGCAGCAACTTGGAATTAATTGGGATTTCACAAGAGATTTTTTCAAGATGATGCAGCAGGCTAAAACCCAATCTCAGAACCCTTTCTTCATGGAATTCTTCATCATTGCGGCATGGCAAATTTAGAAGCAACGTAACAACCTCATCTTTGATAGCAGTCGGCCGTCTTTTTCTTCTTGGAAGAACTCCTTCTGTGAAGAAGCTAGGCTTCAGGCTCATAGGTTCAATAATGTTAAGAGTTTAGAGTTTCTATCCCGCTTAGCTCCTCTAGCCTAGTTCTTCAACCCCCTCTAGTCTTGCTTCTTGTGTAACTTCTCTTTTTCCTCGGTTGTTTTTTTCCTTTGTACAGTGTTTCTTACTATTTGTTTTAATAAAATTCACAGTGGGGCCCTCCCCTGCTGTTTACTCTCAAAAAAAAATGCATGTCCTTGCTAAGCAAGGCTAGAACTTCCCCCTGCTTAAGATCCAAACACACCCCAAGTGTTCTTGTTCTTACAAAAATACTATGCAACCTTAATACATTTTCTTGAGTTAGGTTTATAAACAAAAGGATCTCAAGGAGTTACTTAAAAGGACAATAAAAGAGAACAAAACTGAATAAATTCCTTAACACAAACCATCTGATCTATCGACTCTCAAAACCCATGTGTTCCCCTAGCCATTATCCCCATCTTCCTTCCCTCATTGAGATGGAGATGGAGTAGGATTTTTCTTCTAGGTGAAAGACAACCATTTCTTCATGGTATGCTCTAATCTGTTTTTCTATACCCTTCATTTCATCTTTGGTCATTTTTATTGATTTAGTGCATTGAGAGTTTTATAATGAACATGTGATTCTCTGTTTCAAATGTATCTACATATCTTTTGCAGTTGCATTTGATATGAGCCTTCGGCAGAGTTCTCATTCTCGTATCCCACGCTACTCGAAAGAGTGGACTGCTGATGCCATTTCCACTTTGCCACTGACGCTGAGCTGAACGTCCATTTGACAAGGGCTGTGATGCATGCCATGGTCACTCAAGGTATCAATTTTATGTGGTCCTCCTTTGTTTTCTCTGCTTATTACGTCAGAAACGTTGTGTTCTTTGTATGCTATATTTGATGTGCAATGAATGATCGCTAGGAAATTCCCTCATTCAAACACGGATGTGTCATGGAGGGGCTTTTCGATCTGTCTAGTTTAAACTTGTACTTCATAAATGGATGGATCATGGAAGTGGCCTTCTGGCTTCAATCGGTTGATTTACTATTGCTGGAATATTCTATTACGCTTTTGGTGAAATATTTGTGTTTGAGCAGCTTTGGAAACTGAGGTTTTATACTAGTTCTTTGCCTCTTTGTTCCCAAATGTATGTCATTCTACGATTTCGGGATATCTTTTAGCATTTTTTTCTTATATACATTAACTCTGGTTATGCCATTTGGCATGCCAAAATTTACTTTTTCAACCAAACTTATATCACCAATGTCACTCACTACTAGTTGCTTCATGAAACTGGCCTAACATGTAACTAAGGCCCGGCTCTGGCTCCAGGATTCTCGGTGGAGCCAGGTCAAACGAGGGCGCTCCAAATTTGGGCTCCAAGAGAGCTAGGGAGGGAGCACCTGGAGGTTTGCTTCTCGCGGGAAGACGGGGCTGCAGCCGTCCCTCGCGCGACGTGGTGCGTGACCGGAGGCGCGGCATCCCTCGTCTCAACAAGTCAACAACCCAAGACGGCGACCATGATCAACCTCGAGCTTTGCTGCCAACGACCATGATCAACACGAACCGGAGTGAAAATAGGAATTAGAAAGACGACAGCTGCATGCATCTGCAAGCATGCTCCTACACTCTAATTCATCTGAAACTTCTCCCGGCATCAGCTGATACTAGTTGAGTTCGAAATTATGCGCTATGCTGCGCCACCCTGTTCAGTATCTCCTCGAATTTTCTCGGATTTTTTTCTCAGCGTTTTGATTTGTGAAAGAGGCGAGGGGGTGCGATGATACCCTCCGGACGTAGCCAGCACGAACGTCCAGGGCGCTGAGCGCGACGCTTGGGCTGAATCTTTTGAGTGGGCCGCGCATGGGTCGGCTGAATATTTTGCGGATGGGCTCACTTGTAACGCAAAGGTAGACCGGCTAGGTCAATTGTGCTGACCTGAAGCACGGTACTATTGCTCCGATCTAGGTACGACATGAACAGCAAATGGCTTGTGCCGGCATGACATGGCATGAATAGTACTGTGCCGAGGCATGATTCAGTCCAACACGGTATATGTCATTTACCCTCAACACTTTCAGGAAGGTAGGTTTGCTCAGAAAAGTGCAATAACTCTTCTGTTTTAGTGTAGTAAAATTATTGATGTTAGGGTTATTGTACTCTATTGATTGTAGACATGTGACTTGCCGGCCTGAAGTACGGTATTATTGGTCCATCTAGATATGATATGAACAGCAAATGGCTTGTGCCGGCATGACATGGCATGAATAGTACTGTGCCGAGGCATGATTCAGTCCAACACGGTATGTCATTTACCCTCAACACTTTCAAGAAGGTAGGTTTGCTCAGAAAAGTGCAATAACTCTTCTGTTTTAGTGTAGTAAAATTATTGATGTTAGGGTTATTGTACTCTATTGATTGTAGACATGTGACTTAACAGTAAAATTACTTGTGGTTAGCGATAAAATTACTTACGACTAGTAGTAAAATTACATGTGACTAGTAATAAAATTACTTATGTCTCATTGGGCTAAGCATGTTTGGGTTGACCCAACACAGCCCGACCCCTCTTTGTACTGTGCCTAGGTCGAAGGGCAGACATATGGGCTGGCACAGTACTGTAACTTATTCGAGCTAGCTGTATTAAGCCTAATTGAACTATGTCTTATTCGGACCTGTGCCGTGTCAGGTGACCTATTTGGCCAGGTTTGCGCTATGGCTCAAGATAGTTGAGGGAAGGAAGTTGATGCCCTAAACCCAATTTTACCATCCACCATTTACCCTTCCGCCACCGCCGCGGTTCCATGATCCACCACCTACTGACGCATCCTCTCTCTCCTCCGCTCCCCATCCCGCCTCCCTCCCCTCGTCTCCCTCCATTGCCTCCTCTCCGCCACAACATCCATTTCCTCCAAACCCTTCTCCATCGAGGACTACCTCATCGCCAACTGCGGCCTTACCCGAACGCAAGCCCTCAAGGTCTCTAAGAACCTCTCCCATTTCGTCCCTGCCCCCAAAAAGACCGCCACCAACCCGCAGCTCCTCAGTGCCAAGGTGGAAAAGACCCTCGCCCGCTGCTTCACTGAGCTTAGCGACTTCGATCTCTCTCCTTCGCAGATCACGCACATCCTCTCGATCGTCCGCACAAGCTCTCTCCGTGGCAACCTCCTTTTCTGGCTCCCATCTTTGGTTCCTACGACAAGCTGCTCCTGGTCGCCAAAAAAAGTTAAACGCTGATCTCAGCATCAACCTCGAGAAGGTGGTCAAGCCCAACCTGGCCTTCCTTCAGCAATGCAGGATAAGCGCTTGTGATATTGCCAATGTAACCATGTACTCTTGCCGACTGTTCACCGTGAACTCTAAGTTTCTCTAGACACTGTGGCACAAGTGGAGGAGTTAGTCTTGGAATGGAGCTCACGGATGTTCCACCGTGCACTCGTTGTAGTTGTTTTCACTAGCAAGGAGAATGTTGATGTGAGATTATGTGGATGTCACCCTATGGTCGTGATAAGTAATTGACTTTTGGTTCAGAGAGTTTGCATAGTTTGAATTTGGTTTTTGAGAATTTGCAATTTTCTAGTGAGCTTATTTTGGGGTGAGCTCAAGCGATCATATCGAGCTTTGTACCGCGGGAGTACCAGGCAGGGAAAATTTATTTGGTTTGGGAAAACTTTTGGGACCAGGCAAATGGAACGAAATGACGAAATTTCGTTTATTTCGGCCGAAATTTCGAACAAACTATTCAAATAGTATTTAAATTTTTGATAAAATTTAACCAAAATTTAGACAAATTTCATGCAAATTTCAAATGGGGAAAAATTCGGCCGAAACAGCTGCCTTTCGCCACCCAACAAAACGGCCAAAATTTCGCCGAAATACCGAAATTTCGGCCGAAAGGTTGAACCCTGGTACCAGGGTGATATTACCAGTGTTGTACTGGTGGTATGACCGGCGTCAGGCAGTATAACCGGTCTTTGGTTGGTAGTCATATCGGCTGTGGTGTGGGCGGTCTGTCCAACCTTTGGTTGGCTGTCAGATCAGCCTTGTAGGTGTGTGCTGAGTTGGCTGAAGTTGTGTAGATACGGCATGCGTGTCGTTGCTTGTGTACACAGGGATTTAAATTTTGGTCCTACGTTTAGGATATGTGGTTTGGTTGTACACATTTTACATGATGCATTGTATGGATTAATTGTGTCAATTGATGATTTTGTGTATTGTGCGGTGTTAGGTGATAGTTTACTTGTTGCTGTTGGTTATAGTATTCTAGAGCTATGTCATAGCGAGGCGGATGGGACTAGGACTAAGTTAGGAGAGCTTAGGTCCAAAGCGGTCAAGAGATCAGAACTATACTTAGAAGGAGCCGAGGTCCAATCAAGAAGCCACCGAAGATGACCAAGATTTGCGGGGTGGTTACAAGCCAAGATGATGAGCCAGAACAGAAGTTGTCGGTGAACATGACGGGCAACGACAAGATAGATCAGGACTAAACTCAGGGAGGAGTCAAGTTCTTGTGCATTTAAGGAAGCTAGGTACTATCATGTGCGAGAAAAATCATGTGGTGCGCCAAGTGACTTGTGCCGTTTGCAAGTAAGAACAGTTTGATGGAATCTGGACGTATGAGAGCTTTGGCAACAAGTCATTAGGGCCACATGAAAGATAGTGAAGCATAGGTAATGCTTCGTGGGAAAGAAAATGGGAAGTTTCGTGGAAGATGGTAGAAGGATATTTTGGTAAATTGCTCAATATCGGAAAAGTGGCGGTGTGCGAAACCATGGCGTTGGCATAAGTGGTTTATGTCTTTTATATGCTGAAAATGTGAAGTAGATCAAGTGTTGATTCACTAATGGATTAATAGATGTGAGCATTTTAAGAATCTTGTATGTATAAGTGTAAAACCCGATATGGTTTTCGGTTAATGGGTTAGCCCATGTAAATGGATGAAATCTAACTAGAGGTGCTGGTTAGAGTTTCCCTTGTGAACCTCTATATATAATAAGGAAGAGATGTGGCTAGGTTAAGATTTTGAAGAGTTTAGTGCAAGCGTTTGAAAGGGGAGTTAGGGTTCATGAAGAGAACTTTGTGCGAGATGTGAGAGACTTTTGTGGCTGAGTATTTTATCATCTTTAGGCTTTGTGTATACCTAGAGAGTGGCTGTAAACATTCATCTCCAAGTATCAATAAGATCAAACTTCGTCAAGTATTTCTCTTTTATACTCAAGTTTTGAAATCTTGATTTGGCTTGGTTTTTGGTGCTTCTCCTTACCCTTTTGATCTTGTTGTATACCAAGGACGTGTAAGTGACGATGATGTATCATGGAGACTAAATCTCATTCATCTAGACACTTGTTATTTGTAAGTTCTTATATTTACCCAGTTTTTGCTCAAGAGAGAGTGATATTTGAGCTTTACTCTTGTGGGTGATTTAAATCAAATTCGTGATGTGATCTAGCTTGTTATGACATGTGAGAACCCATCCAAGGTCACCTAGATCATTTAGGACTCACGAGTAAGAGCATATCAAAATTTTTCTCTTTTGCTTAGTTTTAGTGCACTCTTCACTTAAATGAAAAAATATCACAACTTTGACAATGATTCTCTCGATCGTTGATTGAAATAGGTTTGTAACATCCTAGAGAAGGTGTACATTAAATTTAAGGCATTTGGATCATCAGATCAAAAGCTACAAGGTTTTTTGGATTTGAAATACTGCTGAAATTACTGTTCATTCGCCTGGTTTCACTGTTCATTCCGGTCTGACTGGTGTTGATGTTCATTCCATTGCAGTAGAGGTTCGCAAGCCAGTAGATCCCAGTTTTCTAAGTTTTTTCTTATCTTAAGTTGGGATAGTTTCTTGAGGTCATCATCTAACCCTAGTTCAAACTACAAATCATTTGGAGTAATGAATCAAAAGTTTTGTCAATTTTTGAATTTGAAATAGTGCTAAAATCTCCTCTATTCCTAAATTAGAAGTCAAACCACCATCTTTGTAGAGGTTAGACTGCCACCTTTGTAGATGTCAGATCACTGGCGTTGTCAAGACTCATTTTGCTCTTTTCTTTTTTTGGATTTTTCCTTGTAGATAATTGGTCTCCGATCTTCGTAACTTCTCATAGCTATTAGAGTGGAGAGTTTTACTTTCTCTTTTGGAGAAGATTTGCAAAATCGTTTAATTTGTTGGCTCCTATTCACCCAATTCTATTCGCCATTCTCGGCCCTACAGTTGCCAAGAAAATGCGGCTGTTAGACAAGCTTGGGTTTTCCACGGGATGATGTGTGTAATCACAAGGAGGACGCCACATCTCCTTGGTTAATCCGAGAAAAAAGATACGGCGAGTTGTGGAATTCTTGATGAAGGAAGCACCGTACCTTGTTGCTCAAGGTTCTCAGGGCGAAGGGACTGCTGAATGTCGAGTTGGATTACTATGCCACAGCCTTGATGGCCGAGAAGTGTGTGCCAAAAGGACCATGTCCCAGCCCTCGCTGATGATTATGTCTTCAGATTTTCTGGGAAAGCATCGAATGGAGTTGCTTGTGAGAAGACTGAAATGGATGCTGCTATAGCTTATAAGTAGATTGTTGCACAGGAAGGAAAAAAACGTTGAGGTTCCTCATTCCCTTAAATCTCACTTCATTCTGGCAATGTTTATAAGTTTGCTATCAGTGGACATGTTGATAATGCCTAACAAAAGTTACAATTTGGTTCCTGATGACTCTAGCTATGTGCTTTGTAATCAAGTTATTTGCTCTTGTTTGGTTCAGTTATGAAAGTCGAAACAAATAAATGAGTACATTAAGTTTAACAGTTTGCTCTTAGTATGTGTTCCCGCTTTTTTTACATAAGCTTTATATTTATGTTACCCAATTGGTATATGTCACCTCCTCAAAGACTCAAATGGCAAGCTATGTGCATGCTTCGGGATCTGGGGAGATTGGTGTGTTAGACCTGGAGAAGACGAATACTTAGTGATGACATGGTTTTGGAATTGTTTTAAAGATTAAGGTAGTCAAAAGGCCTACCTTATGTATATATTCATATAGCCATACATTTAAGGTCATTAAAAAAAAAAGATACATGGGGTTGTACGGAGTATCATACATTGATATTATTGTATGGTTGGTTATCTGTAGTATTGCTGCCCTTCACATGATCCGTTGCTAGAAGGACTTTCATGGTGACGTGTTTAAGCGATATTCTTTCATCTGAGCCATTCTTAATAGGCTGTGTATGATTTGCAAAAGCAATGTATGGGTACTTCCTGTTGAGCGACAGCTCCCAACAGATTTCTGTGAACAATGTAGTACAGATAATTGGATATGTTCGATGCAATGTATTGGCTGTCTTTTGCAACAGGTCTAATGGCGTCTGAATTTATATTTGTGATATGTTGGTCCCAATAGCTAGCCAGACATGTGTTTCTGGTTCACAAACTGCCAGAACATACAAGGTGCACAATTCTTTAAATTTCTCTGCTTGTTCTTTTTTCTCTGCAGGTTGTCCATTGTGTTTTGTCGTTCTCTGGAAAGTAGCCATAAGAAGAATTTGCATTTGAGCGGCACCTTGTTGTTCCAAACATGTTTGTATATAATTCAGCTTTCTTTCCATGGTAGTTGCAAACAAGGTCGGTATCATGTACTGATGTACTGTGAACTCTCTTGTAGGACCTATAAGCATTGACCTTGTGTCCTCTTTAGTCTGAATTTGGACTAATTGGTCAGAGGTCTAGAACACTAGTAGTGGTACCATCTTGTTAAATTCCATGGTTGCCCCACTCGTTTCGGTTTCAGCTTCTGACTTCTGACTTCTAGTTCAATATTCCTTAATTTCGTCTTTTTCTGGTTTTTTGGGCTTTTTTCTGTTCTTTTTTCCCGTATTCGTTTGCATTGTCCGTGATAGGCTAACCTATTTTTTTTCTATTTTTAAATTTAATTACATCAAAAAAGCTATCAGCAATTAAGTACAAAATAAGTCAGTTACAATAAAAAAAAGCCATAAGCCGACTTATATAAACCGAACTTAGCACAGCCGATGGGGGTGCTCATTTGAGCTTAAGGCTTTGGCTTATTTGGCACTGTTTAAGGCTTTTTTGGTATTGTAATTGTTGTTAACTTTTCAGCGTAATTAAATTTTAAAAAATAAAAAAAGGAAAAAATGGCACGTCAACACAAACAATGCAAAGGAATAAGGCAAAAAATCTCAAAAAAAATAACTAGCCAGAAAAAGATGAAATTAATAAGCTAGAAACTAAAAGTTAAAAGCGTAAGCCTAGTGTGTCTGCATTTGGTGAGTTTGCATATTTACCCTTGGCCTCTACAATTATATACGTGTGTTACGGGGCATTTAGCTCGTATGTACGCGTGCAGGAGCGAAACTAGGATAAAAATAATCGGGGTTCACCCCTTTACTATATATAATTTTTAAATAATATTATGCTAAATAGTAATATATCTATAAAAGCATCAATACTTCAACATAACCGATGGCAGTTTATGATGATAAAGAATTAATAATCGAAATGATTACTAAAATAAAGAAGCTTGATAATAATATTGGTCAGTTGTAGCAAACTAAAGGAACTAAGGATGGAGCCATAGACAAAAGTTGATCTATATTGGTAAAATACATCATCCGACCTTAATAGCCTGTTAAAAGAGAACAAAATTATTTAAAATTTTTAAGTAAAAATAGGACAACGATAAAATATAAATTAATGTATTGCCTTTTAGTATTTACGTTCTCTCAAGTGCATAAAAGCGACAAACAACATCATTGGTAATTTTTCGTCAATTCCTGTTTCTTCACATAGCAAATAAGTATATCGTTCATAAAATTATCACCAATTAATTAAAAAATCAATTAGATATTTGTATGTTTAACAATTTAAAAACAATATAATAGAAAATACGTCTAGTGGCTTACTTGACATTGTGGTCAAATACTATAATTTTTCGTCCTATTTGCAACAAGATAGGTCGGTATTTCAAAAATCAAAATTAAAATTCTAAGTTTTAACTCTATGATTCGACAAAAATGAATCAATAATTATCACATTGAAACTCTAACTCATAAATTTAGCTCTTGTTCTTGAAATAAATTAAAAGAATTGAGATAAATTTAGAGCAAAGTACATACTAATCAAGTGAACCTATGCTTTCTTTGGCCAGTGAGGGCGTGAAGTACCAGGGAACAGGCGGTGTCACGATAAGATGGTAGCCGAGGGCAGCCGGTGTTGTCGATTTCTCCCTTTTTCCAGTGATCGATCGCTGCTTGGCTGGGTGCGGTTGTCCGACGGACATAGTGCACATTCTTAGCCGACCATATGAGATGAACAGATGTCAAGAACTGCTGCAAGGTGACATGCTTCTGGATCGATCAAATAGATGCGTGGCATGTTACGATCCTTTCACTTAGCTTAGCTCAAGGGTTAGCTTGATATGCTGTAGTTGTCTTATGAGATGAGGCAAGCCGAGGCTCTTTTATAGACTGCTGCTAGCTACTGAATATTTAGACTGCTAGTGCTCCTTTTTTTGGATTTCAAGAAAAGAAATACATGCACTAAGTTCAGACAGAAAGGTTCACATATAAGCTGAAGGTGTTGATCTTGCTAAAAAAAATTTTGGACCTAATGTCCTGTGAGATTGGTTCAATAACTTGGTTCGGCCCCTGCGCGTGTGCATCTACAGTTGCAATAAAAAAATCTGGTAAAACATTACAAGCATTTCCGACTTCCGAGCTAGAGCACCTGGGCTTTGGGTTTGGACCCTGCCCCAGATCTAATGGTCCGACGTCCGCAACACAAATTCGGCCCGGCACAGCATACCACAGGAAGGGAGGGTTAGAAAGCTGGGCTTGACGGAAAGACGATTCCACCTGGCCGCCGGTAATCCTTGCGCCGCCGCGGCGCCATGATCAACCTCCGGAAGCGCATCCTTTCTCTCCTCGTCCACTCCCCACTCCCTCCCCCCGCCGCCCACATCTCACCCCACTTCTCCCTCCACCGCTTCCTCCTCTCCACCACCGCATCCGTACCCCCAAAACCCTTCGCCGTCAAGGAGTACCTCGTCACCACCTGCGGCCTCACGCGAGCCCAAGCACTCAAGGCCTCCAAGAAACTCTCCCACATCAAGTCCCCCTCCAAGCCCGACGCTGTCCTCGCCTTCCTCTCCGGCCTCGGCCTCTCCCGCTCCGACATCGCCGCCGTCGTCGCCGCCGACCCGCAGTTCCTCTGCGCCGATGTGGAGAAGAACCTAGCTAAACGCATCGTCGATCTCACCGACCTCGGCCTCTCGCGCCCCCAGATCGCGCGGCTCATCCCGCTCGCCCGCTCCTCCTTCCGCAACAGCTCCCTCGGTCCAAACCTTGGCTTCTGGCTCCCGGTCTTCGGCTCATTCGAAAAGATCCTCAAGGCCATCAAGATAAACTCCGGTCTCCTCGCCACCGACCTCGAGAAGGTGGCCAAGCCCAACCTGGCCCTCCTCCAGCAATGCGGGATACATGTCTGTAATTTTCCCGATACATACATGTCCCTGGTGCTCTGCAGGCCCCCTAAGCACGTTCAGGGCGCTGTGGTGCACATCAGTAAGTTTGGTGTGCCGCAGGACTCAAGGATGTTCCGCCATGCACTCATGGCGTTCGCGTTCCAAAACATGGAGAAGCTCGCCGAGAAAATTGAAATCCTTGAGATGTTTGGTTGGTCAAAGGATGATTTGTCGACAGCTGTGAGGAAGATGCCGTGTATATTGAACATGTCTGAGGAAAGGCTGCGGAGAAATGTGGATTTCTTGACTAGGGATGCTGGGCTGGAGGTACCTTACATTGCTCAAAGGCCTGTGCTGGTCATGTATAGCCTTGAGCGTCGGTTGTTACCCCGGCATTGCTTGCTCAAGGTCCTCAATGCGAAGGGGTTGCTGGATGCCAAGTTGGACTTCTATTCAGCCATTGCGCTGACTGAGGAGAAGTTTCTTGACAGGTTTGTGCGTCCGTACAAGAATAGCATTCCAGGCCTCGCTAGCAGTTATGCTTCTAGTTGTGTTGGGAAGTTACCGAATGGATTTACTATCTGAGAAAGCAAACAAGAACTAGAGAATGTGTTCATGCTTGTGCTGGGAGAGTACCAATAGGGTTCATGTGTTTGAACTTTGAAGGATTAAGTTAGATTTTAGGGTTTGCCATCTCATTGATGAATAGGTTATCCATTGTAGTGTCAGTAATTGATGAATAGCAACACTATAATCTGTGGCTTCCATCCAGTTCGATATGGATTGTAGAACAACATTTCCAGGAGCAAAAATTCTTGATTTGAAGCGCAACATGTTTAACTTCTCCTTTGTTGTTCACTGTCTGAAGTTGCTTATCCTGAATGGGTGTATCCATGTATTTGTTCTGCTGCCAGTGCATATGTAGAACAAAGAAAATGAAAATCAAATACAGCATGCCACTACTACCTCGGTATTCAGGGCAGTCGTGGTTGGAGTTCTTTTGTTTGATTCTGCAATTGTTTATGATAGGTGGTAGGTTTAATTAGTGTCATGAGTAAAAAATTTGGACTTCAAGTGAAGGTGATCAGCATTGTGATTTCCACTCTGTTTTTTAACGAAAACTGTAATGACTGCCTCGTCTCTAGCATGTGCCTTGTAGGGGTGAATAGTCTGTTCGAAATGATGCTAGAGATTAGAAATGAGTGTGTTTGTTCTTGTTTTTTTAAAAAAAAGTACAAATGAGTATTGAATTACGCAATATGAATGAGTGATCAGAACACACATGGATCGGATGGATTTGGCTCATATCTTTGGAAAATTAAGGGTTAATGAAGAACCGCAACTGAATTTGACAATTCCAGATGGAAGTTGCGATCATAGGCATGGCTGCACATCTGAACCCGCCGCGCCTCTGGTCATTGTATTTGTATGGCAGTTACTGGTGGATTGCTTGTTATCCTTGCCTGGAGAATGGAGGATTGAGATGCGCCTGGTATCTTTTGCCTCTTTGATTTATTAAATAATGTGCAAACTCTTTATGTTTAAGCGTTTGATTTTGTTGTCTTCCTGCAATTTGAGCTCCTTCAGAAAGCCAGATTTCATATGTTGCTGATTGTTTCATTCTGGAACACTATCAACCCTTCTTTTGACTTTATAAATTTCATACGAAATATGTAGTTTCCACCTTCACGCTGTCCATAGTTATTAAAGTCGGACCGGTCACTGAACCGGTTAACCTTCCGGTTCACGGTTTATCGATCCAACCGGTGGTTCAATATGACTTAATAATATAGTAAGTTTCTTATATATCATAACATTCAACTTGCTCACTTACTCACCAGAGCTAGCTCGTAAGGTGGATGTCATAGGAGGTTATGAGGTGGATGTCATAGGAGGTTGTGGGTTTGAGCCTTGTCTCACCGCATATTTTTCCAAAAATTTTCTCGCTGAGAACACCTCTGGTCCACTCATGCCGGTTTTTCTCCGATTTTGTGCAGAATCGGCCGGTTCAACCTCTGGTCCCCAGCCGAGAAAATCGATACTTTGCCATCCTATTCGGTGGGTTTCGACAAAATGCCACTCCCTAGAATGACCACTATAAAATGCCATTCTTAACATTGACACTTTGATTATTTGCCATTTTGAGCTGTTTTTAGGATTCTTAATTATTTTTTAACTATTTTTAGATTATTTACCATGGGAAAAGACACATTTACCCTTGGACACCTCCATGCCGGATGCAAAGCGCCGCAGACGCAGCAGGGGGCGACTTTTCCTTCCGCCATGGGGGACGATATCTGCACATCATCCTCCGTCACAAAGCTTGGGCAAGAACAAGAAAGAAAGAAAGAAAGAAAGAAGTTGAAAACTGTACAAATTATGCAGTACGAAGGAGGGGAGAGGAGAGCAGCAGTGGCATCGACAGGAGCAGATTGCAGAAGAAATCTAACAAGAGACTGCACTATAACAAACTCGCAAAGGACATGATGAGACCAAAATTTCCCTCCACTGCTTCCGTCCTATCTTCGGTCGTTCTTTCCCCTGGATAGCGCGTTCTCAAAGCTGCGATGGAGAAGACTAGTACTAGAGCAAGTTTTTCGACCAAACACTTCAAACTTGCTCTTCGTTTTCCCACCACCCTTGGGCCTCTGCACTTTGTTGCATCCATTCTTGTGCACGTTCCTAAGCTTGACGATCAGCAGCTCATTGCCTCGCACTTCACCGGAATCGACCGGTCGAACCCGCCGCGGGACAGCAGGGTCCCAACCACCGCCATGTCGCGGCAGAACACGCCTTGGAATGCCGGGCTAATTGTTGTCACTGCAGTTGCCGCGGTCCTTGGCATTGTTTAAGGGCAAATGTGTCTTTTTCCATGACAAATAATTTGAAAACAGTTAAAAAATAATTAAGAATCCTAAAAACCCCTCAAAATGGCAAATAATCAAGATGTCAATGTTAAGAGTGGTATTTTATAGTGGTCATTTTAGAGAGTGATATTTTATCGAAGCCCAACAAATAAGATGCCAAAGTATCAATTTTCTCTCGCCAGCCGCCCGTAACGCTTCCACTGGCCGGCCGACCGCCGCCGCAACGCCATGATCCACCTCCGAACTTGCATCCTCTCTCTCCTCCACTCCCCATCCCGCTTCCCCGCCTCCCCCGTCACTCCCCTCTTCGCTCTCCACCACCTACTCTCCACCACCACATCCATTCCCCCAAACCCCTTCTCCGTCCAGGACTACCTCGTCGCCACCTGCGGCCTCACCAGAGCCCAAGCCCTCAAGGCATCCAAGAAACTGTCCCATCTCAGCTCTTCCTCCAATCCCGACGCCGTCCTCGCCTTGCTCTCCGGCCTTGGCGTGCCCCGCTCCACCGTCGCCGCCCTCGTCGCCGTCAACCCACTGTTCCTCTGCGCCAGCGTGGAGAGGACCCTGGCCCCCCGCGTCACCGAGCTCAGCGACATCGGCCTCTCGCGCTCCCAGATCGCGCGCCTCATCCCGCTCGCCCTATTCCCCTTCCGCAGCAGTTCGCTCAGCCGCAATCTTAGCTTCTGGCTCTCGGTTTTGGGATCGTTCGAAAATCTCCTCAATGCCCTCAAGATGAACTCCGGCCTCCTCACCGCCGACATCGAGAAGGTGGCCAAGCCCAACCTGGCCCTCCTCCAGCAACGCGGGATAAGTGCCTGTCATTTTTCCAAACCATTCATTTCCCGGGTGCTCGTTGGGAACCCTAAGCACGTCCAGGATGCTTTGGTGCAGATTGATAAGTTTGGGGTGCCGCAGGAGTCGCGGATGTTCCACTGTGCACTCCTGGCATTCGTGGCCCAAAGTCGGGAGAAGCTCGCCGAGAAAATTGGGATGCTTGAGATGCTTGGTTGGTCAAAGGATGATTTGTCGATAGCTGTGAGGAAGATGCCGTGTATATTGAACATGTCTGAGGAAAGGCTGCGGAGAAATGTGGATTTCTTGACTAGGGATGCTGCGCTGGAGGTACCTTACATTGCTCAAAGGCCTGTGCTGGTCATGTATAGCCTTGAGCGTCGGTTGTTACCCCGGCATTGCTTGCTCAAGGTCCTCAATGCGAAGGGGTTGCTGGATGCCAAGTTGGACTTCTATTCAGCCATTGCGCTGACTGAGGAGAAGTTTCTTGACAGGTTTGTGCGTCCGTACAAGAATAACATTCCAGGCCTCGCTAGCAGTTATGCTTCTAGTTGTGTTGGGAAGTTACCAAATGGATTTACTATCTGAGAAGGCAAACAAGAACTAGAGAATATGTTCATGCTTTTGCTGGGAGAGTACCAATAGGGTTCCTGTGTTTGAACTTTGAAGGATTAAGTTAGATTTTAGGGTTTGCCATCCCCTTGATCTGTTGTTGTAATGTCTTACAATTTTGATATAGGTGATCCATTGTAGTGTCAGTAATTGCTGAATAGCAACACTATAATCTGTGGTTTCCATCCAGTTCGATATGGATTGCAGAACGACATTTCCAGGAGCAAAAATTCTTGATTTGAAGCGCAACATGTTTAATTCTCCTTTGTTTTTCACTGTCTGAAGTTGCTTATCCTGAATGGGTGTATCCGTGTATATGTTCAGCTGCCAGTGCATATGTAGAACAAAGAAAATGAAAATAAAATACAGCATGCCACTACTTCCACGGTATTCAGGGCAGTCGTGGTTGGAGTTCTTTTGTTTGATTCTGCAATTGTTTATGATATGTGGTAGGTTTGTTTAATTAGTGTCATGAGTAAAAATTTGGACTTCAAGAGATGGTGATCAGCATTGTGATTTCCACTCTGTTTTTTTAATGAAAACTGTAATGACTGTCTCATCTCTAGCATGTGTCCTTGTAGGGGTGAATAGTCTATCCGAAATGATGCTAGAGATTAGAAATGAGAGTTTGTTCTTGTTTTTTTTTAAAAAAGTAGAAATGAGTATTGAATTTATTCAACATGAATGAGTGATCAGAACACACATGGATCAGATGGCTTTGGCTCATATCTTTGAAAAATTAAGAGTTAATGAAGAACTGCAACTGAATTTGACAGTTCCAGATGGAAGTTGCGATCATAAGCATGGCTGCACATCTGAACCCGCTACGCCTCTGGTCGTTGTATTTGTATGGCAATTACTGGTGGATTGCTTGTTATCCTTGCCTGGAGAATGGAGGATTGAGATAAGCCTAGTAACTTTTGCCTCTTTGATTTATTAAATAATGTGCAAACTGTTTATGTGTAAGTGTATGATTGTCTTGTCTTCCTGCAATTTGAGCTCCTTCAGAAAGCCAAATTTCATATGTTGCTGATTGTTTCATTCTGGAACACCATCAACCCTTCTTTTGACACTATAAATTCCATACGAAATATGTAGTTTCCATCTTCACTCCAACTGGACTATACAAGGTTGTTTGCAGAACATTATTTTGGCATGGTTGTGTGGTAAGTCGGTGGTCTTGTTATAGTTTTTCCCCTACCTGGACGTTGGATGTCTGCTAATCTGCTATAACCTTTTTGCCTATTATATCTGTTGCTGATGGAATTACCATTGGATATTTATATTCCAATTCCTGATACATCTAGAGGGATCCTAACCTGAATTATTGAAGATATAACTTAGGTACTAGAAGAAGGATGATCTAAAATTCCAAGCTAACATCAGCAAATTCTGCATAAATACAGTGAAGCACCCAGAATCAGGAGCTTTCATTCATTCAAGCAGCACAGATTACAGATGTTTCGATCAGTTTATATCTTAGTTTTCTTTTTTAAGCTTTGACTAGCAGCATGTTGTGGTTGTGCACAATTTCTTCATAGTTTAGCGTGTTCCCGCACAATGGAAACCATAGTCCAATGGTTGTGCAATGTTTACACATGGTGGTTCCTTCTTTGTGTTGGCGGCTGCTGTAGGAGGGTTGTATAAACCCTGCTTCCAAGTTTCAACATGTGATTAGTGAAGGCCTGCAAAATTGCCTTTACTATGTGCAGTTGGCTCATCAATTGGGCGTACTTGAAATCTTTCGGAAGAGTTGGGCCAAGTTTCAGAAGAAGAAAAGCAGCTGGACGACAGCTGCGGCTATGCTAGCTGAATGGGAAATGTTGCTGTATCTCAAGTTTCTGCCGGTTGAACGATTGTTCCTTGATGTTTTGCAAGTCTATTTTCCCTGCAATATCGCTAATTTTTCATTAAAATGTGACACGTTAGCAGCTGTGCAACCATCCTTACAACGACACCAGGCAACCGGCGAGGAAGGGAAAGAGGGAGATAGGGACTAGAGGTGTAAACGGGCGGGCGGGCGGGGAAGCCTCCGCGGCCCGCCCGCCCCGCGAACCCGCCCCGCCCGCCCGTTTAGCCAGCGAGGCAGATTGCCCCGTCCCGATCCCGGGGACCCGACTTCACGGGTCCCATGGGATTAAAAACTTAAATTTATTGTTTAAAAATAATTTTTGATTTTATTTATTAATTTATAATTACTTAAGCATATTATTTTTAAAAATATAGCTTCAAAATATATATTCTAACATATAAATTCAAGTTTTAGTCTAAATATACAAGAAAAGAATACAATCTCTTATATTAAAAATAATAATCTATTATTAAATATAATTATTTTTATTTTTATCGGTCCTCATGGGGCTTCAGCAGTGAGATGACCCCGTCCCGCCCGCTAGCTTCATGGGCCCCGCCTGTTTCCCGCTGGGGGATATTACCCGCCCGCCCCACGGGGATATTCCATGGGGCCACTCATGGGGAAATTGCCACCCCTAATAGGGACATACTGTCTAGTGGATTCGGTGTGTTCGTGCTTGCTCATGTGCCATGATTTCATCGGAAATTCAGGAGAGATTAGCAAAAGAAGAGAGAAAAATTGAGTTGTAGAAGTGTATTTGGACGGTAGAAATAACTCGCCAGTGTCCCGGAGCAAAATGACATGTATGGGTAGGTTTTCAAATTTACCTGAAAATTAGGGTCCTGCTTTAAACGGTTTCAGCTTCTGACTTTTGGCATATTTAAACCAAAAGTCATTTAAAACGTGCTGACTTCTAATTTTGTTTTTTCTTTTTCTATCTTTTTATTTCTTTGTATTGTCTGTAACGGTATAATGATTTTTCTTTTCAAATTTTGTTCGTGATGGTATAACTTTTTATTCTCATTTTTTAATTTTTTTTCTTATTTTTTATCATAAAAATTTATAGCCAATACAGTGCAATTTCAGCTAAAAGGCACAACCAAAAACAAAAAGACAACCAAATTGATCTCTTGAAACGCAGCCCAAACTCGGTCTGGATTTGGAGTTATGCTTATTACACGGGAAGGTAGGCTAGCTGGGCTTAGATTCAAAGGGTGGGTTCAAATACCCTGCGGCTTACGCTTCCGTCCGTGCAGGCATAGGATGCCCAAACGGTAGTGCTTACGAAGACAGATATTTCCCCGTCCGCACGTCTCCTTCCCCGGTCCCCCTTAGGTAGCCATCACCGAGTTCCCCCCATGGCCACGCCGACTCCCCCCCCCCCACTACGATATCCCCTTCGTCGAGCCCCCTACAGATACCCCTACCTCGCCTCCCCCTACGTGAGATCCCCCTGCCCTGCCTCCCCGTCGGCCAGATATCCCTACCTCGCCTTCCCCTGGGCGAGATCCCCCTGCCTCGCTTCCCCCTCGCGAGATCCCCCTGCCTTGCCTCCCTGTCGGGCAGATCCCCTTGCCTCGCCTCCTCCTCTATGAGATCCCCCTATCCCACCTCCTCGTTGGCGACATCCCCATGCCCCGGCTCCCCATCACCGAGACCCCATCCCTGAAGACGGCGGCAATCCCTGTAGTGCTGGGCCCGGTGACGACTCCTATGGATGCTCCTGTGGCCCCATCGGGGTAGGGCCCGCCCCCTCGACTGCCGAAGGTGTGGTCTCGGTCCCTCAGTCACAAACCTGGTCATCCTCAGACACCACCTCCAACGCCAGCACCACAGAAGCTACGCTCACGGAGATACGAAGGATAGCTTGCACCATATCGAAAACACTTCCTGCCTCTCTTGCTGTCGCCGGAGCCCTTGTACAAGCCGTCTCGCCAGGGCTTTGTTCAAGCTCTTCTGTAGTCCATCCTTAGCACCCGCATGAACCCCTTGCGTACCCGCCGTCAAGTAAGCTCCACGGCCTGCATGAGGATTGTTTGCCCTATTTTATTCTTGTTGCAAATGTTTCATCAGCTTGGAATGCGGTAGGTTCTTGCTTAGTTGCTTCCCAGATTGCAACAATACATAGGAACTAGGTGCATGCATAACCATATGAATTTAATCGTAGGTGTGTGTGTAATGCTGGATCATGCAGTATCTGTTCGATCAAATGCGCAATACGCTTAGACGCCTGACTCCTCAATGTGTAGTGTACACATGTAATGCCTATACCTGCTGCTAGTTTTTTAGCAAGTGGTATGTAATCTGTTAGTATTGCTCCTTTTCTCCCTTATGTCGCACTTGGGCATGGTTAATAGTCGTTGTCTGTTGTTTGCACTTCAGATGGATCCTACGGCTGGCAATGCGAAGATTTGGGATGATGAGGCGCACTTGGCGTCCCTTGAGATATACCATGAAGAGGTCCTCATCGAAAACCGACAAACCACATGCCTCAACCCGCAAGGCAAGGTTAATCTCATGACGAAGTTGAGAAATTAGCAAGAGAAGAGAAAAAACATTGAGTTGTAGAAGTGTATTTGGATGGTAAAAATAACGCACCAGAGTGTCCCGGAGCAAAAGGATTTGTATGGGTTGGTTTTCAAATTTACCCGAAAATCTAGGTTCTCCAAACGGCTTCAACTTTTGGCTTTTTCTGGTTTTCGGCTTATTTAATCCAGAAATCATTTGGAACGCGTTGGCTTCTAATTTTAGTTTTTCTTTTCTTTTCTTTTTTCTCTTATTCTTTTATATTGTCTGTCACGATATAACTTTTTCAATTTTTAAAATTCTTTTTAATTTTTCCTTATTTTTCTTAAAAAAACTAACAGCAGTTATATTATAATTTTAACCAAAAGCTATAAATCAAAACTAAAAGATAGCCAAAACTTAACCAAAAGCTACTTAAAGCAGGCCCTAATCTCTTAAAACGCAGCCCAAACACGGCCTAGATTTGGAGCTACGCTTATTACAGGGGAAGGTAGGCTGGCAGGCGCATAGGATTGTAAAAAGAAAAAAAAAGGAAGGAGGATTTTTAGGGTATGTCTGGTTTGTGCCCCAATTTGCCGTTTCAATTGTTTGGTTTTCCCCAGCCGCCCGTAACGCTTCCACCGCCCGCCCGCCGCCGCAACGCCATGATCCACCTCCGAACTCGCATCTTCTCTCTCCTCCACTCCCCATCCCGCTTCCCCGCCTCCCCCGTCACTCCCCTCTTCGCTCTCCACCGCCTCCTCTCCACCACCATATCCATTCCCCCAAACCCCTTCTCCGTCCAGGACTACCTCGTCGCCACCTGCGGCCTCACCAGAGCCCAAGCCCTCAAGGCATCCAAGAAACTGTCCCATCTCAGCTCTTCCTCCAAGCCGGACGCCGTCCTCGCCTTCCTCTCCGGCCTTGGCGTGCCCCGCTCCGCCGTCGCCGCCCTCGTCGCCGTCGACCCACGGTTCCTCTGCGCCAGCGTGGAGAGGACCCTGGCTCCCCGCGTCACGGAGCTCAGCGACATCGGCCTCTCGCACTCCCAGATCGCGCGCCTCATCCCGCTCGCCCTATCCTCCTTCCGCAGCAGTTCCCTCAGCCGCAATCTTAGCTTCTGGCTCTCGGTTTTGGGATCGTTCGAAAAGCTCCTCAATGCCCTCAAGATGAACTTCTTCCTCCTCACCGCCGACCTCGAGAAGGTGGCCAAGCCCAACCTGGCCCTCCTCCAGCAACGCGGGATAAGTGCCTGTCATTTTTCCAAACCATTCATTTCCCGGGTGCTCGTCGGGAACCCTAAGCACGTCCAGGATGCTTTGGTGCACATTGATAAGTTTGGGGTGCCGCAGGAGTCGCGGATGTTCCATTATGCACTCCTGGCATTCACGATCCAAAGTCGGGAGAAGCTCACTGAGAAAATTGGGATGCTTGAGATGCTTGGTTGGTCACAGGATGACGTGTTGATAGCTGTGAGGAAGATGCCGGGTATCCTGACCATGTCCAAGGAAAGGCTGCGGAGAAATGTGGATTTCTTGACAAAGGATGCTGGGCTGGAGATACCTTACATTTCTCAAAGGCCGGTGCTGCTCAAGTATAGCCTTGAGCGCCGTTTGTTACCCCGGGACTTCTTGCTTAAGCTTCTCAAGGTGAAAGGATTGCTGAATGTCAAGTTTGACTACTTTGCTGCTACCAAGCTAACCGAGAAGAAGTTTCTTGACAAGTTCGTGCATCCTTATAAGGACAGTGTTCCAGGCCTCGCTGATGCTTATGCTTCTAGCTGTGCTGGGAAAGTGCCAATGGAATTACTATCTGAGAAGACAAAAGGAAACTAGATAATGTGCACATGCCTGTCCTGGGGAGTACTACTAGGATTGCTGTATTGGAAGGAAGATTTTAAGGTTTGCCACCCGCTTGGTCCATTCTTCTAATTCTTTACAATTCTGCTATAGGTTATCCTCTGGCGTTCCTAATTGATGAAAAAGCAGAGTTACAGACTATAATTCTCATCTAGCCAGAGATGGACTATGGAATGAAATTCCTAGGAGTGGACATCCTTGACTTCATCTGCAGCGGGTTTAACTTTTTCTTAGGTTTATCACTATCAGATGGTTGTGTATCCTGAGTTGCTATATTTATATGTGGACTTGACATCTGTGTATCCTGAATGGTTATATTTAGATGTGGACTTGCTTGACAATATGCATTTGATAATTTATAAATTGATATCGGTAGTCATTTAGCTGTTTAAGTTTTTAGAAACTGGCAACTGTTCAAATTGTGCGCTTTGTACAAACCAAGCTGAATCGTTCAGAGCCTACATCACAAAGTGGAACTGTGCAAATCATTCAACATTTTACGAGACAATGAGATGATTTTGGAAAATGGTGAACTTAAATCTTCTTTTGAAAAGAAAATAATTTTGTTGTGATTTGGCTATTGTTGCCTGTCATATGGCAAGAATTGAATGGCAGAACTTGCTGTATCTGAACAGTGCATAACAGAACAAGCTCTATACAATTAGGACAATATAAAGATGAAAGATGGGGTTTTGTGATGACAATTTGATTTGGATCGAGTCTTTCCACAGAAAATATGCAACACTCTATACGTTGACACATGAGAATAATATATCTATAGATCAAGTTTTGAAGAATGAATGGGAAGTGTTCGGGTTTGGAAGAACTCTGTATCATGTTTTGGCAAAATGAATGGCAAAAGTCCATGTTTCCTGTCAAGGCCCCTGAAAACTCCCAATGCCCCGCACTGATATGTAGGGCAAAGTGATGGCTGAGACTTGTTTCCCTTCTATTCAGAAGGGCCTAATGGGCGGTATACTATGAACCTAGGATTTGGAGCTTAATAATCTTCTAGTTACTGTATTGGGGTGGTTGGCCTAGTTTCAGCTTCTTGCTTGGAAGAGCTGAAGTTGGGGACAAATATGTGGCTTCTTCGGGAAACTTTTTCCAGAAGCTGGTGAAGGTTAGATCATTATCTAGAAGTCTGGTTTTAAAAATAACAGTGAGTCCATGGCCAAAATAGTTGATTGGAAACTGTAAATTAGCGATAGCACATACACAAAGGGAGATGCTTGTCCTTGCTAAGCAAGGCTAGAACTCCCCCCTGCTTAAGATCCAAACACACCCCAAGTGTTCTTGTTCTTAGAAAAATACTAATGCAACCTTAATACATTCTCTTGAGTTAGGTTTATAAACAAAAGGATCCCAAGGAGTTACTTAAAAGGACAATAAAAGAGAACAAAACTAAATAAATTCCTTAACACACACCATATAATCTATCAACTCTCAAAACCCATGTGTTCCCCTAGCCATTATCCCCATCATCCTTCCCTCATTGAGATGGAGATGGAGTAGGAGTTTTCTTCTAGGTGAAAGACAACCATTTCTTCATGGTATGCTCTATTCTGTTTTTCTATACCCTTCATTTCATCTTTGGTCATTTTTTATTGATTTAGTGCATTGAGAGTTTTATAATGAACATGTGATTCTCTGTTTTCAAATGTATCTACATATCTTTTGCAGTTGCATTTGATATGAGCCTTCGGCAGAGTTCTCACTCTGTATCCCACACTACTCGAAAGAGTGGACTGCTGATGCCATTTCCACTTTGCCACTGACGCTGAGCTGAACATCTATTTGACAAGGGCTGTGATGCATGCCATGGTCACTCAAGGTATCAATTTTGTGTGGTCCTCCTTTGCTTTCTCTGCCTATTACGTCAGAAACGTTGTGCTTTTTGTATGCTACTAGTAAAGTGCCCGTGCGTTGCAACGAAAAACTAAATAAAAGTGATAGTTTCTGGGCCGTTTATTATTTTAGGATATGTACAATCTATTATTTTAGGATATGTACAATCTATTATTTTAGAGAGGTGCGTTCTCTCAGGAGGAGGAAGACCTCATCATTGAACTCCATGCTGTCCTTCGGAACCGGTAAATTTTAAGCCCAATTGGCGTGAGCGAATTCGAGGATTAGTAATCGCAAAGCAACACTTGATAATTCAGCTAATATAACCTCTTCTTTCGATGAGAAGGTGGTCTCAAATTGCAAGACACTGCCCGAGGATCGACAATGAGATCAAGAATCTCGGAACTCATGCATCACGAAGAAGCTCGTGAAAGGCATTGATCCCAACACCCACAAGCCCCTCGCCGAGGTTGCCCTGATTGTAAGGGCACCGTTAAGCAAGCAATAGCCAATAGGTCAAAGTTATAGTCCTTGATCCAATCACAATGATATCAAAACATAGACTAACAGAATTTGTTAGCTATGAAACATTTATACATCGTACAATACAAGACAGCTATGAACAAAAATTTAGTACTACAAAAGTATTAGACAAACACACCACACTGAATTTAACATGCTCATATAAAAGGATGGTTTCTATTTATTGCAATCAGAGATATGCATGTACTCATTTCTTGGGGGAGAGAAGACAACATTAAATATTTGTCATATGGTTCAATACATGAAGTCAAGGTTGATTCAATCCATGATACAAGTAGAATTTTGTTTGTGAATTAGTTAAGACTAAAAACAAGATAAATAAGTACCAAAGGAAATTGCATAAGTCCATCACTTGTGGATACCTATTCCAAAGTGTAAAAGGACCTACAAAATAGGTTTATCAGACTTCCAATGATGGCATGTCAGAAATGTAACAATAAATTTGTCGAAATGAAAGGAAATGGTACAAAGAATGAAATTTTGGCCAAAGCATCAAGTATTACTTACATTCGACTCGATGAAAGATCCGCACAATACGCAAATACATTAACTGCTCATTGTACCGTAGTCCACATTGTCTTTTCTCGAGAGTTGAACCCGTGACAAAATCGCTCAAAGCGACAAGTAATACCGATCTTCACGGGCATACAATGAAACCATGTATGCGTTAAAAAAGAGACATTCGAAAGATTATTTACTATCATCAATACCCCAATACTAAAGGCGTGTTCCTTTGTCAAACTAATAGTCAAGGAAAGCCCTAGAACCCAATATCCACTTACATTTTACTCCTAGAATTAAAACTACTTGTTTCCCAGTCCCCAAATTTCTAGCACTCGTGTTCATGATAATGCACACCGCTTAAACACATGTACACACATTTTAGATTTTGAAAGAGCGAATGAGCTCAAGATTTGCAAAGGCAACTTACTTCGAGCTAGGACAACACCGGTTTCATTCAACCAATATAAACATGTTGCTTTGAATGGTGTCTATCCAAAATATTCCCAAGAGTTGTCATGAGATAGGAACATTGAGTTAGAACATCTATGCATGTAAGAATTTAAAATAATTTAAGCGAGAAAAAAGATGTTTTCTAATATCTAACATTCACAGTTACAAACTGTCGATTGGTTCAATACCTATATTTACCTGTACATCACCATCCACCTTGACATAGAACTCAGCATCCCACATTGACACAAATTGCCACAAGATGATTTGGTCTTTGAAGACATCCTCAACATGTTCTGACAGATAACCCGATTGATTAACATTCCTACCATTGTGCAACGTATGTGCTTAAACCGACAAACAATTGTGCAATAATTTAAATTACTACTTACCAGCGTCATGATGTCCCCATGCTCCCTATCTTCTGCTTCAATTGCTTTATCCAATATTCCACCAGAAGTAGCACTACAAGATATATGTATATAACAAATCATCAGATTCAGTAACCCCTCAAGATATATTGCATTACACCATGATGTCCTCGGCTGTGAGGAGGTAGGGAAAGAGCGAGGCGGCGGAGGTGGAACAGGGTCGAGGGGAGCAACCGGCGATGCACGAGGCGGCAGCGGTGGCCGGCGACGTGGCACTGGTTGGGAGGAAGCAAGGGGAGAGGAGTGGAGGGGTGTAGGAGGGAGGGAGAAGGGGGCAGCGGCGTAGGGTGGATGAGAAGAGGGCGGCAGGTGGTAAGAGGCAAGCGGCAGTGTGTGCAGAGAAGACATCACCGCCCGTCCTGAGTCTCTCGTTGCCACCCTCCCTCGCATCCTCACCCGCTTGCTGCGGCCCTCTATCACCTCCCTGCCAATTAACCGCCGTACACCCGCTGCCGCCTCTCTTCTCGCCTCACCTCATTGCCGTCTCTCTCTCCTCCTCTCCGATCATCATCCACGACGCCCTTGACCGGTGGGGATGAGAGGCACCGGATCTGCTAGAGGAAATCGGATAAGGTGAACAGATCTAGGCAAATCGCAACCGAGTCGGCGGGGTGGGAGGAGGCGCGATGCGGGGTGGGGTGGGGAGGAGGCAGCGACGGAGCGGAGGGGTGGGGAGGAGGAGGCGGCGCGGGGTGGGAGGAAGGGGAGGAGGAGGCGCGCGGTGGGAGGAGAGGGGAGGAGGCGGCGGCGGGGATAGGGAGGTGGGAGCGGGGCGGCGGGGGAGAGGAGGAGGACGGCGGGGCGGCTGGGGAGGGGAGGAGGGGCGGTGGGGCGGAGGGGAGGCGGTGGCGGGGGAGGAGGAGGGGGAGGGGAGGAGGGGGCTGCGGGGAGGGGATGAGGGGCGCGGAGGTGGGAAGGGCGGAGGAGGAGGAGGCGATGGCGCGCGGCGGCGCGGGAGCGGAGGAGGAGGAGAGGCGCGCGCGCGGGAGGAGAGCAAGGGCGGGAGGATGCGCGGGGTGGGAGAGGGAGGGGAGGAGGCGGCGCGTCGGGTGGGAGAGGGGGAGGCGGATCGGGGGGTGGGAGCAAGGGGATGGGGGAACGACGGGTGTGCAGACGGGTTCGGTTAGGGAGGGCAGCACGGGTTTTAGGGTTGGAGGGGTTTACGGTCAAGATTTTATTGTTCAGATCAAATAGTTAAGAAGAGACATAGAAGAGGACTCATCAACCACCAACTCCTTCTTTTATAGTAGTAAAGATATTTGATGTGCAATGAATGTCATGGAGGGGCTTTTCGATCTGTCTAGTTTAAACTTGTACTTCATAAATGGATGGATCATGGAAGTGGCCTTCTGGCTTCAATCGGCCTGATGAGCTGAAATCTTGACATAGAGGGACATAGTTACATTTGCTTTTTAAAAACGAATTGGGGATGGTTAAAATATATCTTTCAAGGAAGATCATCGGGTATGGCCACTCTTCGACACAAAATATTTCACATGACTGGTATATCAAGTGTCGCAAAATGGATAGAGAATGGTCAGGTTTAGACAACTCTATGAAATCTGAAGGATGGGCCACTATTTGAGAAGTACATCGCGTGACCATTCTACCATACGGCTTTATTAATTAAATAATTTTTTCAGAGAATGAATGTAGTCGATTGCATCCACTACGAACAACATAAAAGCCTTGTCCTAAAGTGCTGTGGCTTTTAGTTGGAATATTACTGTAGTGTAGTTTTTTCTAAGGTATTTAATTAAAATCAAATGAAGAGAAAATAGGAAGAATGAAAAATATTATTATATTTTTATGGATAATATAGAGGAAAAAGAAAGAAAAGGGAGCTCAAATGAGCTCCACCGTAGAATCGTGGACAAGGGGACAGGGAGAAGAGACGAGGGCGAGGTGTCATAATCTCGCGACTGCGAGGTATAATGTTTGTGATTTTCGTTGAATCATTAAAAAGGGTCAAGTTCCAACGAAAGTTATTTCTAATGAAAACTAAGGTGTTCAGAATAACGATGGCTTCTAGTTGAAATTTTACTGTAGCTGAGTTGACTTATTGGGTATAATTAAATTTAAAAAAATATAAAAATAGAAAAAAAAATATGTTAGCCCATCATGAACAATGCAACGGAATACGGAAAAAAAGAAAATACAAAAAAGTCCAAAATATCTAAAAAAATCAGAAAAAAATAAATTACTGAATAGTGAAAAAAAAATTGAAGCTAGAAACTGAAACTGAAAAAAAGCCGAGACGAGTGGGGCCCACGGTTGTCATAATTGCGATCATAGGTAGGATTTTTTTTTTGTTTTGGTCGTGATCCTATTAGACTTCGAAGATCGTATGTTTTATGTGTGGAGTTATGTTTTTATTGAGATATATGCGCGCAAAACAATTAATTTGGATTCAACTTTACAAACTTGGATGTGCTTATTTGCATTCAATTCAAATTTGTAAAACGGCATCTTAGGAGTCCAACATAAGAAGGGTGACACTTGTTTAACTCAAGACAACGTCAAAATTTTGTGTGCCGGTATAGTTTGTCTGCAGTATCATGATTCCAACCGATCTTGAACGAAAATTTTATGGGAAAATCAATTATTGCTACCTCAAAGATTGTTACTCACTGAAATGACATTTCAAAGATTGGCTTCAAGGATTTGGCACCCTATTCATAAAAATAGTCATGATTTACCTTTTTTTTTTTGAATTTTTGGCTATTTTGACCCCTCACGTCGCGTGAGTGCTAGATATGGCCTCCCACCACGTGAAATTACCCGTTTTGCCTCCTCGTGCAGCCGGGGAGTGACGAGATGACCTTGTGCGCTCCCCAACTGCACGAGGTTCATTGTAGCAACTTCCCAGGAAAAACTATTTAAATATGCATTTTCTAGGAATTTTTAAATATGACAAATGATCTCCAAAACAATAATTTTTTTGTGGAGCCTCCCAATATAGTGTAAATCTTGTGTAAATTTTTTTAATAATTTTTACCGATCTAAATTTTTCTCAAAAATTTCTACAAACAATATAATTAAACAAATTTTCGAGAAAATTCAAAGTGGTAAAAAAATATGGAAACATTACATAAGCAAGTACACTGTGTCGGCAGACTTTATAAAAATTATTATTTTTGGAGCTCATTTGTCATTTTTAAAAATTGCTAAAAAGTACAGATTTAAATGGTTTTCTTCGGAAGTGCTACATTGCATCTCGTGCGGTGGGCGAGCACACGAGTAGCGGTCAGCCCCCATTCGAATTTCGACTGGAGAACCGCATGAGAGCCACTGTTGATCAGGAAGGTATTTCTTGTTCAAAGAAAATCTATTGGATATATACAAACAAGAATGATGAAATCACTAGAAGATGGGGATCCTGATCGAACCATGCGCATGCATGAGATGATGAGAATGAAAGAAAAAGGAAACCATGCACACAACATAGAATCGAGCACTCCTTGCACCATGCGCGCGGAGCATGGCGCCCTACTCCCCAACCGCGGCACGCGCGAACGCCCCCGTCGTAGAGCTGGGAGTTGGGCCGTGCCGTGCCGGCACGGCCCAGGCCCACCGTGCTTCGGATCGGTTCGTGTCGTACCGGCTCGGCTCAGTCATCCCACCGTACCGTGTCGTGCCGGCCCGCCTCACCTCCGGTCAAGCTCAAGCACGGCCCAAAGCCCGGCGTGCCGGCGTTCGTGCCGTGCCAGCCCAAGCCCGGCCCAAAATTACTATGCACGACAAAGGCTGCGCGACAATTGTGGCGACGTCTGTCATCTTACTTTCTCTCGCACCCGTCTCGTTGAAAATTAATTCAAGGTCTTAATGCGTGTAATTTTTTTGCTGGTTGCCTGGTTGGGGACGTCGGCACGCCGTGGAGGAAGTCGTCAACTTCTTGGCGGAGCTCGTCGATGTGAAAGTGTAATGCAGCAGGAAGCTGAAGAGGGCGCTGACGCCGAGGGACGCGGCGATGGGGGTTTCGGCCGTCAGCTCGGCCTCTCGGGTACACTCCTTTCCTTCCCCTCTACCCCCTCTGCTGTGTGTGTAATACTGTGATTGTGATTGTGATACTGGGATGGCGACGGGAGGGCGGGAGGGGGACGCGGAGGGGAGCCGGGGAGGGCGGGGCGTGCCGGCTGTGCCCCCGTGCCGCCCGAGCCCACCGTGCCGCCCGAGCCCGCCGTGCCGTGCCGGTCCAAGCACGGCCCGATCTACCGTGCCGTGCCGTGCCGCCCACCGTGCCGGATTTTGAGGCCCGGCACGGCCCACCCGTTTGTGCCGTGCCGGCACGGCCCGCCACGTGTCGGGCCGGGCCGTGCTTGGGCCGTGCCGTGCCGGCCGTGCTTCGGGTTGGCCTAAATAAGCCCGGTCCAAGTCCCAGCTCTACCCCGTCGTGTGGACTGCGCCCTCAGGTGAACTCCTTGCTGCCTTGACAGCACTCGAACGGCAGCCATGGTGGATGGACGAGAACGGGATGAGAGTTGGGGAAGAAGATGAGGAAGAAGGTTAAAGATGTCTGTTCGTATGTTAATTTTAGTCAAAAATAACTGAAAAATTTTAGAATACAAAAGGAGTGGTAAATCCTAACCACTTCCATGAATTGGGTGGTAAATACTAAATCCTAAAAGCCCATATTTAGAGCGTCATTTCATAGAGTGGTAATATTTGAGGTGGGAAATAATTAATTTTCCTAAATTTTATTTGGTAAAATTTATATCTAATTCTGAACACCATATTTACCACATCCTATAGTAATATAGAATTGATCCACGCTAACTGCAAATTAGTGTTAATTCTCTCTTCTTTGGAAAAGCCACATCATCACTAAATCTTATATACGTTGGATCAAAATTTAGCGAACCTAGCCTCTCTACAACAGTTTTGGGTGTTGGATCCTTTGTGCCTTTGATCTCCTTCCAACTCACTCATCTCAATCCTTTCATCATTTCTCTTCTCAATCTCTACTAATATAAAAAGAGAGTTTATCTATTCACCCCTCGGAAAGGCTAAGGAAGCCAACTAGAGTGGGTGTGAATAGGCGTTTTTAAAATTCTTTTTAGTTAAAATAGAGTTTTAGATATGGATACGTAAATCAAATCGGTTTTACTCAATTAAAGCCTAAATCATCTAGTTTCATTAAGTGTACCAACAACATAAGTCAATGTAAAGGTTTGCAATTCTAGTGTGACAACAGATCAATTCAATTATAAAAATGTAATGCAAGAATATTAAATTAGCACAAAAAAAAAGCAAACCACAATTGATACGATCTCTTTTTACTGTGGTATTCGAAAACTTACCGCTCTTCTCTAGTCAACATTGAGGTAAGCCTAAATGAATTGGATCAGCTCTATGAATTAACCTAAACACCTTAATTCCACTAGTAGTAACTCTCCCCCTCGATAGATGAGCTCCAACCTCACAATACACTGGGCATTTTCACAAATTTCTTGATAAGATCAGCAGACCACGACACCTCCCCGCCGTCTAAGAGACAATAACATCCAAGAGTAACAAGCCAAGTGTGTGGCTTGGCTCTCACCAAATGCAATACATGCACACATAGATTCTCAATCCACCTATAAAAGCAATACATATAACTAGATATTTCTCTCCTTACTTACAAAGTGTAACACATTCACAATTAACAGGAGAAGCTCACACTAGCCTAGGATATTAGAATGGGATGTAGCAACCTTGCCTCCAACCAACCATGGTGGGTATTTATAGCCTCCACATACAAAACTAGCCATTGGAACAAAATTTTAGCAAAATTAGACTGGGTTGGTACTATCACCAACAAATGGTCGATTGTACCATCCTCCTTTGTAACGGCTAGAAACATAACCATTACAGATGCTGCTGGTCCGACCGCCACACACGAGGTCTAGTAAGACTGCACTGGTTGGTTAGACCACTACATAATCCGGTCATACCGCTCAACAAAATCAGAGAAAAATGGCTCTCTAAAAAAGCAACCAACGACCAAGCCCTAGCGGACCACACAGGCAATTAGACCACTCACATAGAGCCGATCATACCACCAACCAATCCAACCGCTCACACAAAGCCGGTTATACCGCTGGTCGGTCTGACCGTTCACATAGAGCCGGTCGGACCACCAACCGATCACACTACCACGAAGGTCGGTCAGATCGTCAGTCGGTCAAACCGCTCGCATAAAGCTGGTCATACCGCCAACAGGGATAGAGATGCATGTACTTCAACAAATTTATAAAATATATTCGCAAATCGTAGTACCATACACACAAGGATTAAAAACATGATTCACAATGAGTTGCGAAACATATTCGTACACTTCAGAATTATGACGCAATGTTTAGGGACATATACTCAAACTATTTGCAAAACAATATTCACAAACTTAAGTCAAATGCTACAAGCATTATGCATGATTTTTAACTATTTATAAAACAAATTTGCAAAGATGAGCATCATGCCACATGGAGTAGGTGCTTGGATTGAACTATTTGTAAAACATATTTGCAAACTCTAATTATATGTTACAATAATTATGCATAAGCTTCAACTATTTATAAAATACATTTGTAAATACTAGCACCATGCCATGAAGAGTTAGAGCAAGCGAGATTGAGCTATCGATACATGCTAAGACTAAAGCTATTAGACAAGATATCTCTTAATCGTACGATAACCTGTACTAGCAATCCGGTCTTCCAACCAAACACTAAGACTGGTAAAAAACTAAAAATACATTCTTAATCTATACTAGTTATATCTTTACTTTGTGCATCCTCTTGAAACTTGACATCTTTACTTCAAGTTCGGATTCTTATCTT
Source organism: Melocanna baccifera (assembly GCA_036346265.1). Taxonomy (NCBI): domain Eukaryota; kingdom Viridiplantae; phylum Streptophyta; class Magnoliopsida; order Poales; family Poaceae; genus Melocanna; species Melocanna baccifera. The sequence continues at coordinate 4,546,871 of CM070691.1, read as the reverse complement.
GACATCTCATGATGATTATCACTTATTCTAGAACCTTGACTTGATGACGATCAACTCATGACATATTCCCAAGTCGTCGTCATCATAGGACCTAACATATTTCACCAACTCATAAAAAATATTATTCCCACAAACGGTTGTCATCAATTGCCAAAACTCACTGTTAACACATAATAACGGGGCAAGATTCTTCACCCTCCCACCTTCGATCTTCTCTTGCAAGCGCCAACACGTGAGCCTATGTCATCAGCCCCAAACTGCTATATCGCTTGTTCTCGCTTAACTGCTTCGTCATGCTCCCTATTTTTTGCATTATTCACACAAAGCGAGGCAGCAACTACCTTAGATTTGTTCTCTCCCCTCAAAGCCTCTACTACTTCTTCCTCCCATACGTTGCTATGCTGTTGTTGCACTAGGATGGCGAAGAAGAGGAGAGAGGTGGAGCTATACTCAGTAACGAAGAAGAGGAGCACACTAGTGTGGACAACGAGACATTGGTATACACTTCGAAGACAACGATCGAACGAAAGTGTACATTGCCGAGGTTGACGATCAGGACATGGGGCACACCAGCACGGATGACGAACAGGAAGGCAAAGTACACCAGCTCTGATAAGGCATACACCGTTAGAGGTGAGGAAGAACCACGAAGCCGGCAGGGTCGAGGATAGATCCAGAGCAGCTATCTCGACAACGGCGGATTCGGCAGTGACCTTAGAGACAACAAATCCGATGTGCTGATGTTGGGGATGCTAGATCCAGTGGTTGTGAGATAGGTCACTCCCGGATCTGGTGCCCTAAGCCGAGGAAGATAGTAGACCCAACGGCCAGAGCAGATGAAGACGTCGGATTCGGCCGTCTCCAACCGCACCACCGTGGATCTAACCTCTCCCAACCGTACTCACCTACTGCGCTACTACCCGCCGCTAGGCATGGCGCCACCACCTGTCGCCGGGTGCTACGCTGTAACCCATTGCTATGCACCACTAGTGGAGAGGAAGAGAGAGGTGGGAACAAATGTGGAGAACGAGGAGCGAGATGGGTTTAGATATATAGATATATAAGTGTAACCTATTAAATTGTTTCACTTTTTGTCTGGGATTGCAAGATAACATTTTATGATGGCATGAAAAATATGCATAGTAATTTGATGATCGTTCTACTTGCTTTATTTGTATTATGCTTGTCATGTCATTCTTCGTATCAGGGGTGTATCTTAGCTGAAATGGTAGAGATGAGCTCTTGTTAGTAGTTTTACAAAAGAATGAATTTAGACTTATATTTTATAAAGGTTATTATAGATAAGAATTAATTCAGTTGTCCATCAAGAGCTTCCTTCACATGGTCTTGTACTATCTTCACCTTTTTAATGTTTCATTATATGATTTAATTCGTGTTAAATGATATGTGTCATCTTCTTTTAGAACCTGTTGTAACGTATCTTAGGGCACTCCTAATGGACTGATATCAACAATGTCCATAGAGTGTCATATAGGACTTAGAGTGAGGTGGAGAAATTAATAAAGAAAGAGATGAAAACAATGTCTCATACAAGATATTGCATAGATACAAAATCCAAACAGCAAAGAACCATAAAGAACTTGCATTATCGAAAAACTGCAGTATCTATGTCAACTTTTGAGAGAGTAGGAGAAGGGAGAGAGACAGAAATACAGAATAGTGAGATTTATTGCTTGGATCCATATGCAGACATTACCTACTAAAGTAGCGCGTAGTGTCTACAATACAATAGCTTGAGATATCTATCATTGGAAATACCCTTACTGGTCTTCTGTAATAACACCGTTTGCTTCACTCGACTCCTCCCATCCTATAACCGGCGATCATTCAAGCGAGGAATTCCGAGCAATCAAGCAAGGAAATCCGATCAGCCTGTAACCGTCGAGACAATGTGTTTTCCTTTCAGCTATCACTTCTTCCTCCCTTTCCCGGAGCGCAGCGCCAAGCACGTCTCGCCACGCCCATGACGACCTCGCCGGCTATCAACTCCCGCACCAAACGCCGTCCGCGCTCGTGACCGGCCATCGGCTTCAGCCGTCGACGTTCCGCACTCAGAGCTCTAATCAACCGCTTGAAACCGGCCTCATCGTACACAGCGATTCAGCTTCTGCCCCCATCGGATTCAGCGACCCTCTGTTTTGACTTCTCCTGATTATTCATTCCTCCAATTTTTTTTGCATGACTGCATCAATTTTGTCTGCGTTTTTGTATCATGTATCGTCGAACGATTGACAGAAGAAAAACCCCAGTTACAGATAATTAACAATTGAAAATTTCTTATATATTCATAGCAAAAAGCATCAAATTAAGCACGAGAGATCCTAATACATTGGATTAGTGTTAAATAATGTAAACATCATTAGAGAATCTAATTTTTATGTTAAAAAATTCATAGCAACAAGCTTCAAGTCAAACACGAGAGATCCTACTACATTAGATTAGTGTCAAATAATGTAAACATTATTAGTGAATCCAACTTTGACATTCAAACATTCAAATTTGAATTTAAACAAATTAGGTTAGTAAATGCTTTCCGGTACCCATCGATAAATCTAGTAACCGCTGGTTATCAACGGGATTTTGAACCCTGTTCTGGACCACTTATTTGTTAAAGAATTCCAAGTTTCCAACCTATGTTTTTCTATTGCTTGTGGATTTTGGCCATTTACTTCATATACACACATCTGAAGTAAAGCAAATTTCAGATATTCAAGTGACATGTGGAGGCTCGCGTAGCTTACATGTCTCTATAGATGCAAAAGAGTGGAACAAACATCAGATGGGTGTATATGAATAGGGGGTTCCCGTTTAGCTAAATTATTATATTACTCTCAATAAATTGTAAACCAGAATATATTACTCTCAATATATGAATAGGGTGTTCTCAATTACTATTAGAGTATTATATACAGTTAAGGATTTGTAGGACATTAGATATTTTCAAGGTATACCGTATACCCCTGTTAGTTTATTTTTTAGACGCCTCCTAGTGGAATCCACAAGCAAAACAATTTTGCCCGAATTACTGGCACCATTGTGTTGTCGGCAAGTACTGTGTGACGTAGTAATTGTTTATTTTGTTCACATATTGTAATTTTTAGAAATTGTTTAACCTCGTACTGGGACATTGCTGAGTAATAAACTTGTCTATACAACTACTACTGACTTTGATAATGCGGAGAAAATAAATGTAGGAGTATGAAGGTCATGATAGCAAGGTGGTGGCTATCATGTTATTCTTTTGATTTTGTTTGATTCCAGATTTTTCTTACTGGCATAGTTTCAATAGGATTATGAACGTTGAGGCCATTTTTGTTCCTTTTTAATTTTTTTTCAGCACCTCAGGGACTTCAAGATGGGTCTTTACGAGAGATGGTGCATGTTTGTGGGAAATGAGAGATGTTGTCCCGCTCAACCGGCTTACGGTTTTAAGTTTCTGACTGTAACTTTTGGTTTATGACTAAAATTACATTGTAACTGCTATTAGTTTTTTCTAAGAAAAAATAAATAAAAAATGTTATATCGCCACGAACAATGCAAAGGAATATGGGGGAAAAAGAAAAAGAAAAAGCCGAAAACCCCCAAAAGCCAAACTAAGTCGAAATTAGAAGTTTACATATTCCAAATGACTTCTGACTTAAATAAGTCAAAAATTAAAATAAGCTAGAAGCTGAAACCATTTAGAGCAGGCACTAAAGGATCTAAATGGTGCCTGAAACATCCGTAGCTTACAGGCAACCATAGGGTGGTTCGGTATACTAGGGTTGTGCTCAGTTGGGTTTTTTTGTGGCTTTTGGTTCTTTTTTCACTGTAGTTAGCTTATGTTGCACTGTAGCAGCTGGCAATTTTTTTGGCATAATTAAATTTAAAAAAATAAAAAATAAAAAAGGTTATCCTGTTACGGACAATACAAAGGAACACGGAAAAAAAGAAAAGGCAAAACAACCTTAAAAAGCTAAAAAGTAAAAAAAGATAAAATTAAGGAATAGTAAACTATAAGTCAGAAGGTGAAGCTGAAATGAGCAGGGCCTAGTATGAACGTTTGTAACAAGAATATAATACTACTCTATTTATTACGTCATCATATTCTCCGAATATACCTCTTAATGATAAGAGAAAAATTTTGTAGAGTAGTCATAAGTCTTACAACTACTCCGTAGTCGTAAGTTCTGCTACGACTACCTAATCATGAGTTCTGCTACGACTACCTAGTTGTGAGTTATGCTACGATTACCTGGTCGTAAGTTATGCTACGACTTTCTAATTATTCTCCTATGTTCGACTAACCTACTCTCACAGCGGGTCTATCTGACAAGACAGTTAGAACGTGAGTTTATGCTCAATAACCGCACACGATCTTGCCCACGTCTCTCTGACAACAACCATCCTATGGTGAACGGCTACCCACGTCTCTCTGGCAATAACCGTCATCTAACAGTTAATTCCCGAAGTGTCAATATGTCCTTTGGCAAGAAACAACTGCCGCCACTTCGTCGCTGATATAAGGGTTGATGTTGGAAAGGGAGAGGGGATCAGTTCTGGGAGGAGTGCTAGACTTTTCGCACTAAGCTGATTTATGGAGGAACAACATGAAAATCACCTGGTCGCTGTCAAACACATACTGTGTTACATTGCTGGAACACACAAGTATGGAGTCCGCTACGCAAGGAAGCAAGACGGTCAACAGCTGCTGTTGGGATTCAGTGGCAGCGACATGGCCGGTAACATCGACAACCATAGAAGCACCACTAGAGTGCTCTTCTTCCTCGAAAGCAGCCCCATCGCCTAACAGTCGCAAAAGCAGAGGGTGGTGGCGCTGTCATCCTGCGAGGTGGAGTTCATTGCCGCGACGACCCCGGTATGTCAGAGCATCTGGCTAGCACGGTTGATGGGCGAACTTCTTTGCTCAGAGCCCAGCGCGCCAGTGCTCAAGGTGGATAACAAGTCCGTCATTGCTTTAACTAAGAATCCTATCTTCCATGACCGGAGCAAGCACATCGATACTCTGTTTCACTTCATCCAGAAGTGTGTTGATGGAGAAAAAATCATCCTCAAGCATACTCATACAGAAGAGCAGCTCGCGGACATCCTCATGAAGCCACTCGGGCACGTGAAGTTCCAGGACCAGCGCGCAAAGATTGGTGTTGTTGGATCACAAATAAACGCAACAAGAATTAGGGGGGTGAATGTTGAATAATCCAGCATGTTCATCATGGTTAGAGTCAGTCGTAGTAACTGTGGTCGATCGTAGTCGTAGCGACTGTAGTCGAAATCGTAGAGTTATTGTAGCGGTCTTAGTGGGTGTGGTCGAAAGTTATGAAAGTACTTTTTTGAAATAAATCTTCACATATAATTTTCATATATCCAATCTAATATTTAAAAAGATATTGATTACTAAAATTTTAAATGTGTAATTGCATGTATCCTAAAACGACATGTTTACGTGAACAAGAGGGAGTACTTTGCGTGTCGTTTGACATTCCCATAGAACAAGGAATACCATACCTATCCAAGGGTGGACCCAATGAAGTTCATGAGTGCTCAGCTGAATGCCCAAATTTTTTTTGACAAAATACTATATATTTAGTAGTGTATTTAGCATATATATATTGATAGTTGGTCCAAATACTTTATATTTATACCTCTAATAGATTTTAGCCCACTCTCACACCTTCCCCTCTCTAATTCATCTTAAAAATTACAACCCAATAAAGGTTCAAAAAGGTTGACTAAAGGGGCAGGTGAATAAGTTTAAAATTCTTTTGGCAAAATCGAGTTTTATGCAGAATTTAAACTCAATGTAGCAAGGGGCGGTTTAGCCAAATCGCCTACAGCTAGCGTCCTGGGAGGGAGTGTGCAGCGACGGTTGGGCCACCAGGGTCGGTAAGTAGGCTGTGCACATCGACAACAGCATAAATGCATCCCCATTTTCAGGTTCTAAATCCCATATTCCCAACTCAACATTTTTTAATTGTTTTGTAATTTTTCTAAATTATTTAAGATGTCTCTACTACGAACAATTTATATTTTGATTTTTACTACTATAGACCTCTACTTTTTCATTAAATAATATTTTATCTTAACTCTAAATACCTATTCCAAAAATCTTAGATCAGCCACTGTACCCATCCCTTGCAAATTGCAAAAAAGGAAGGGTTGATACTCAAGCTATATTAATCTTCGGGTCAAACAGACGTTAGCCGGCGTGTCACAACTCTTTGTTCCGACGGCGGCTGGCCAACGTGACATGCGAGCCAAGGCTGAGGTCGACAGCTCGGTCAGCGGTTGGTGTGGGCTTTGCACGGCACCGGTTGACAGCCGCAACCGCCGAGACGTCGTACGGCGAAGCCGGCGCCGCGCTGCTTGGAATGCCATGGCACAAGACTGAACGAAGGTGGAAGCGTCAAGGAGCCGTAGCAAACTCCATGGCAGCAAAACAAAGAAGGGCACGAGATACAAAAATGCACAACCGGCTCTTGATCACTTGCATGTCAAACCCCAACATTCCTTCTTCAGTTTTGGACAAAAACTACTTATCACTTTCCTATTACAGAACACATATATGTAGTAGCAAGTAGCAACTGAGAAATGAGTATCGCGGCAAGTACTACATGTAGTAGCAAAAAAATAGCAGCTCGTTTTTCATATCACTTCACATGTCTACATCTTACACAACGGCAAGCATCCAGTTCTCGGCTCCAGCGCACCCGTTACAAGGCTAAGGCTCCCCTGTGAACTCCGCAGAAAACTTTACAATCGAGCAGGGACATAGGAACGGTGTTAATTACCGTCTCCAGGCTTTGAAGAATAGCTTGCAAGGATCGATTGTTCAAATGAACTTGCAACCGCTGTGAACACGACGCCAATATACACATTGCAGCTGCATCGACGTCACAATATTGTGCATCCACATCTGTTCTGCTTGGGAGAATTCGACAGCTGCTTCTCTACAAAAAAGGATGGTAGCACATTGTAAGGATCTTTTTGTAGAGAACTATTTCGAAACATATGGAACAGAAATATGATGCTACAATGCATCGACAAATGTATGTACATATGCAGTAGTGCAATATGCATGTCCACAAAGTTGCCCATGTGACACAGTTACCCTTTAAATGAACATCAATGTACTTTGAATTCTCAGATTAAAAACATTACATTAATAAAAGTATGTACTCAATCACTAGGCGAAATAAATCAACATAACAAATGCCAATCAACATAATGGTATTCACTTATTACAGGACTGATCAACAGATATAGTAATAAGTTACCTGTCTTGTGTACTTTCAATTATATATTCACACACTAGAAAGAGCCGCCAGGGACTCACGGTGAGTGACATCATCAGCCAAATTGACCAGGGAAAACACATGCAGTTTAGTCAAATTTTGGTTTCGCCTTCCCCATCAACCTTACACATAACCATCTCAGCTTTGACTATATTTATTGATACATAAGTGTTTGACAGTCTGTTCTGATCAACAAAGGCAACTAACACGATGTGAAAAATTCCTGTTACAATTCACAAGACTCTATTATTGAGTGATGGATCAACTTAAAAGAGGAAAAAACAATGTTTCAACCCAGAAATTTGATAGCAGCATAGTACAAAGTGTACACCTAGAGGGTGCATTATGGCCATTTTTCTGAAAGATAATGGTCAACATTTTGATTCGAGACACACATCGTAGAATTCCAAGCCATTGGAGTGAGAACATCAAACATATCAGGAAAAGCACTTGAAGAAACAAGAGGAAAAATCAAAGCAATACCACTTTTGTCAGCTTGGGGAGGGCGCACAACAACATGTATTGTGATCACACCTCCTGGAACTTCTCCTACTGGGACTCGAGACTCAGCAAGAGTTTTGTTATTCTCTAGTACCCTTCCAGCATTGATGAGCTTCACATCATTGACAGTTTTTGGAACTATTTCTTTATCTGTCAACAAACATAAAAAAAATGCTATTAACACAGTAAACAAGACATACTTCATAAAGGTTCTGGAAGACTGAAATAATTAACAGCAGCATTGAAAGGAACTAATACAAAATGAAGCACTTGCAAAAGCAGAATAACAGATCCCCCTGGAAAAAGAAAAGAGAAAAAACTGTAAATGCCAATTCAGTGCATCTCATCTCAAGGAAAACTCTTCCTCTGAAGCATAGTCATTTTATCCTCAAAGCATGCTCTGATAGCTGTCACAAAAGTGAATTGTTTCTTTCCTTTTCTACAGTGAACCTGTCACAATGATTAATCACTGTAAGCGAATAAGAACTGGTGCTTCTTGCCACCAACAATTCTTTATTTCCCACCCATTAGATTTTGAGAAAACTTAACCAAAGGTCCATTTGCACAAAAACAATGTAATGGTTACTTGTCCAATTACCAAACAAACAATTTGAGAAAACACACAAAATAAGTAATATGCGGTCTGCACTGTTAGTACTCGGTACGTCCCATATGCACCCACATGTTGAATGTGGTCCAGTCTCATGCAGATGCTTAAATGCACTTGGTGTTTACAGTTACGAGCTTAACCCAGTCATACTTGATTCCATAAACAACATGAACATCCTGAACAGTTTTCACCAAAGTACTGGCTGGACTAACACCTTGTTGTTCAGAATTCAGAGTGGACCACTAAAACTAGGAGATCATCCAAGGAGACTACCATGATAAGAAGGCAGACACATAAAGGAGTACTAGCTGGACTAACACCTTGTTGTTCAGAATTCAGAGTGGACCAATAAAACTAGGAGGTCATCCAAGGACACTACCATGGTAAGAAGGCAGACACATAAAGGGTGGGTTCTTTTCGGCTACCTGATGGCTTATGACTACGGCTTATGGCTTTTGGCCCTAGCGCGAGCGTCTGTGCGAATGAACCAAATATCGATAAGTCGATTCGAAAAGGTTGACCCGATAAGCCGCTTCGAAAAGACGACAGAGAAGTCATCCCGTTTGTTTGTTCAGAGGAAGCCATAAACTGAAGGGGGCAAAGCCATATAATCTCCTCAGATGGTCCTGCCATCACATGTTTACATAGTACCTCAGCATGCTTCTTAAGATACAGAGATCCAAAATGCTTCCAGAGCACTACCAAGTAGCGACATCTGCCATCACATAGCGCCAAATACAAAAATTCACCTGTATGTCTCTTTAGGCAATGCATTAAAGGGGAAAACTCCAAGCAGGAGAGCACAACCATCCATCTCAAGTACAAGGCAAGAACTTCTACACACACACCCACTGTGACATAATTGCTACTACAGGTAATAAGGCCTTTAAAAGCATCAGTTACTCCCATATTGCATTTGCAACCAACTAAAAATTCTTCTAAATAAATACTACAACTAAGAGCATCTCCAATGGTCCTAGCTAAGTACTATCTATAAGGATTCTACATCATCTATAGAGTACACACTAAAAGCTAGTATTCCAAAGGACTATCTATAAGGGTGACTATTTGATGTTTACATGCACACATAGTTATTTATAGATGCTGCCTCGTTTTGCGTTATAGACTAGAGTTATAGACTAGAGACGAAATAGTAGCTAGCTATTTGTGTTTTGCATACTCTCTTTCCTCCACATAAGATATATGCTAATGTGTACATGTAAATAACCAGCTGACTCAGCACCATTGGAATACCCTAACTAGCGAAAGAACAGAACAACCACGCAATCCACGGAACAACCTGATCGGTCGGTGTGAAATTACTAGCTTTAACGCGACACGGAAAGCAAGGATAGCTCCCAAATACCAACCCAACCGTCTGCAACAAGAATCGCGACACGACATCGATTCTTCTTGCTGGATCAAGAAACCGATAAGGAGGCATGGTGACCGAACAAGCAACCTCCCGAAACAGAAGGCATCAAAAGTAGAGCTGTGTATATACGCAGGAAGGCAGAGAGAGAGAGAGAGAAATGGATCGGCGGGTCTCACCCTGCGGCCACCGAGCGAGGACGAACTCTTTGAGCGCGGCGACGGTGGTGGAGGGGTCGTACTTGCTGGGCCCGATGTCCGTGCCGTCGAACAGCCGGAACTTCACGTCCACCAGCTCCTTCCCGCCGGCCATCTCCCCGGCCGGATCGCTGCGCCCACCAACTCCTCCCTAATGTCGTCCTCCCCAAGATCCCAACAACCGCCACGCCGACTCAGGCGACAACGGCGGCGAGGGAAGGAATCGCCAGGGGGAATTCAGGGGGGGGAAGCTGCCTTAATCAGCGCGGGAAGGGCAAGAACCGATGCGGATCCCACGAAGGATCTGATTTCTCTTTTTTTTAGCTAGAATTTAGAATTCTTTCGTGGGGAGCAAAGCGACGAGACGGCCGTCTCGAGGGAAGGAAAGGAACGGAACGGAGAGAGGAGTGGGATTCGTCGGTGTTTTGGCAGATACACCCTCAGAAAGTTCGGTATTAATTCTCCAGGTATTTTAGTAAGAAATCGCTGTGTGCCCGGGTCCAAATGGGCAGTCCGGCCCGGCCCAACTCAGTATGGGCCTATTTATGCATGGTCTAGTTGGTTTAGTTAACTAAACGGATCATGTCATATCAGTTTATAGGCTCAACTTCAGATCCAAATACAGCCTGATGAAGTTATAGACCGTGCCATGTCGGTCCAGGCATGTTAAGTCTGATCGGCCATTATTGGCTTATTTAGCCCATCAACCCCTCGTTTCAGTCACATTTTGAACTATTGAATTGAAATCCAACCATCCTTATCTATTCCCACCCCATATATAAAAATTAATCTAACCCTAATCCCAGCATAAGCCATCGTCCGCCCACCCCCTCCATGCGCCGACGCACCGCCTCCCCTCCCCTTCTTTGTCGACGCGAGCTACCTCCCACCCTCCACCTTCTTACCGTCAGATCTATCACCGTTGACCACCTTCCTCGTCTCTAACCTCATCATCGAACTGCCTCTCCACCCTTTTCCTCTCCCACCTCCTCTGCTGCCCACCTCCCACACCCTCCCACCCCAACGCCGGTGTGTGTGGGGACCCCAGATTTATTAGAAATCTTTGTATTCACATTACTGTCCAGAATTTTAGTTGCGCACAGATTGATAAATAGCCTGCTTATGATTACAATACCATAACATAGTTTTTTATATAAAGTACGACATAGCAGTCGATTATAGAGTTTTAAGACTTCTAAGCCAAACTTACTTATATTACAAATAAAAGACGATAAAAGGTGGCAACACTACAAGCAACGCTTGAGTGTAGGGTCGACCTAAAACGTATGATCTTTACCATTGTTATACGCATTATTTGCTGGCATGTCCTCTTCATAATAATCGTTGTATGAACCAAAATATGCAAGAATGAGTACATTCATACTCAACAAGTCACGATGATAAAGTTTTATAATGCATTTGAGGATTTCAAGGGAGATGTCTATCAAAGAGAGTTTATTTGGACTTATCATCACTAGTACCTATACAATTTTATTTGTAAATATTTTGACTTAAATCAAAGCAAGTTCATAAAGAAAGTTTTTGTAAAGAGATAGTTATATCACTTCCACGTTATCACAACTTTAACTAATAATGTTACTTTGTGCCATGACTTAGGAATAACCCCTTTTGATATAGCTCCATTAATCGGAAGCACAATACATTCGAATGATTTGGTTTAATCTCTACAGAGAATGCCAAACTTTACCCACACGATATCCACGACTTGATCAAAAGCATGATAATAGAATTTATCACTGATTCACAATATTAGTACTATTGAGTACAGAGAAGGTCCCTCTTAGCAGTGGGTCCCTTACTAGGCCTTGGTACGAGTGACTCCTCCGCTACTCCCAGGGCTCATATTATGGCATAGATTGGTATGTGGTCCATGCCAACACCAAACCTATCCGTGGCAATAACAATGAAACTAATACAGTAACTAAATTAAGTTTTACAAATCGATCCTATGGATGGGTGATAATCATGTCTTCTCATGGTACAAATTAATTACTTATGTACTTTGGGTGGAACCACCTTTCCAGCAGAGACTTGTGCACGCAACCATCGAGTAACATATGCATACAGTCACCACCAAACCACACACCCGTATCTGTCCTCAGTTAACATTTTCCACAATATTACTCCAGTTGAGTGATCTAACATTATTATTCATCATACCAAAATGGTCATAAATTCTTATACGTCAACTCGTGATGGCGGACCACAATGTAATGAGATTATTATTACTGTCCATGTTTACTACTATGTTAATCTAAAGTATGATATACTATCTCTAAGTTCATCAAGGAAAACCAGATCAGATTATCATCAAAGATGGCAGGTAAATAATGTAATTAAGGCATTAACTATTTAAATGAGATCATTCAAAAGTAACTAATAACAAATAACATTGGCAAATAAATAATACAGAAATTAACCCATATGTAATATAACCCAACCAATAGGAATTCAATATGATCATGGATCATGGCTTACCTTACGACTCGTAGTCGGTGTTTACTCCTTTGTAGATTTCAAGGTCGTTACATCCAGCTCCAGTTCTCCTAGGGACTTCTTCTCTATGATCTAGCGTATATACACACAAATAAAGTCAAATAAGCCTATTGAAGAGCTAAACACTTGCAAATAAAATACTACTAAAAGAAAGAAAATAGAGCCAAAATGTTATCTAAAGGGAAAAATGATGGAAAATTGGCTTTGAAAAGCTTTGAATTTGGAGATGGAGTGACATTTGATGGGTTCACTAGGGTCTATGGATAATGCACTGTGTAGAATCGGTGTTGACTCGGTGGGAATCGGTCTGGAATCATATGAATCGGCCTTAATTCGGCAACGAACCTGCTTAACTCAGGTTGAACTGGTAAGAATCGGTTTGGATTCGGGCTAAATGGGTTTGACTTGAGTCAAATTCGGTCTAAAACTAGTTTGGGTCTGGTTTGGATCAGCACGAGGCAGTTTGGTTCTATCGTGTGTGCACAGTGCTGCACACGGCTCGATCGGACTTGAGTCTAGTGTGTGTGTGTGTGTGTGTGTGTGTGTGTGTGTGTGTGTGTGTGTGTGGCTCAAATCATGTACATGAGATGGCTAGGTCAAACCGTGTGAGCACAATGCTGGATGGCAATGTTCTTTGTCTTGGCTAGACAGAGGAAATCAGATAAAAAAGATGATGGCGGCGATGATGCAGCAATGGAATGGTGTATCACAGACGATACACAGTCATGCTTGTAAAACCATCTGTGATAATTATAGCACAGACGGTTCCCTATGAACCGTCTATGATACATGCGTCTAGTATAGTCTCTTTTGTAGTAATGATGCATAATGAAAAGGAAAAAAGTCAAAAATATGAAGCCAACATGTTTATTTTAGCTTTAAAGTAAAAAAACCAAAGCCAGAATGAACGAGCCAAAATCTAATTGAAAGAAATTGAATAGCAGGGATATAAGAACATTCTTTGTCCATGGAGTATGTGGCGGAAACCTTGCCGCATCAGGCCAACTTTCATTTCCGATCTCCAGTCGCGTATGTTTGCGGTGGCCCAAGATGAGCTTACCTTAGCAAATCTTGTCTCTGTTATGTATCATCTTTGATCCTTCCATCAATCTAGTATTTGATCTTAGTTTGTATGGAGGGGCTTATGGATATTGTTCTGTTACCATGATGCAGTGTTTGTTATCTTCATTTCATTGCTGCTGCTATTGCTTGCTTATGCTAATATGTATCATGAATGAGTCCAAGTTGAAACTCCTATTTTGCTCGTTCAATAAAGTAGCCGATCTGGGTCAAGCTCGACTCGTTTTTGACCCCTAGCTAGCTAGCTAACGGATTAGGTGTTGAGGCAAAATTAAACGGCTAGAAAGATTTCACGATCAAATTAATATCATCAAGTATCAAATAAATTACCAAAAGAACTTTTATAGCACGTGCACCATCGCTCTTGCGTATCCCTTGGAACGTGTCTCGCTGCAGATTTGATTGATCCAACGGATGCCCGTGCAACGCTCGGACCAAAATGCGCACGCGTTTGTCACGCGCGGTCCAGACGTGAAATCAACCTTGATAGGAAAGAAATTATCTGGCCTCTCAAGCCTACGGGGTGTTCCTTTTTTTTCTGTGATTAGCTTTTAGTTACCACTGATGATTTTTATCTATGTTTTTTGATATGGTAAGGGATGGTGGAGACGCCAGCACGGATAGCACGCATAATTTTGAACTCAAGAAGCCTTTAAAAGAATCTGTTTAAAAATGTTGGCCATCCCGTTTCAACGTTTGGCTGTTTTAACTTTTCAAGAAACCCAAAGCAAAAGCCAAAAATAATATGGCCTATTCGTTATACACGCATGGTAAAAATTGAAGACAATTTTTACGGGTCGACTTCCCACATGGATACATCCTCACCCCATGAGAGTCCCCTCACCCTTCTTCATACCCTACCCCCTCAACCCCAGTAGAGGTGAGACATGAGCTATGCCATGTCGGCATGGCACGAGCCCGACGTGCTTTGGGTTACGTCGTGTTGTGCTGGCTTGGCTTGGCCATCTTGTTGTACCGTGCCGTGCTGGCTCTTCTTATCTCCAATCAAGCCCAAAGCCCATTATATTAGCGTCGTGCAGTGCCGACCCTAGACCAGCCTAAGTTACTATAGATGGCAGAGATGATGGCGATGATGATGCTGGCAGCTGTCATCTTCATTCCTCTTGTACTCGACGGAATTAACAACAATATTAAGATGTCAAGCCCTGTCCTGCCAAGATAGCTAACATCAAAAACACATGGAAAATCATCTATACCTTGAGAACAATAGAGCATTACTAGCGCCGACAAGAACTTTCACAATTCACTACTTCCTATTTCCCAATTCATGAAAGGAAGTTGATGAATATGTACAATGAGCTCACGGTAACATGCTCCGAATTCATGACTGCTATTTTTTCACACTTAAATATGGACATTTTCCACCTTCCGCTTCAATTTATGACCACGTTTGAATGTTTGCAAAACGAACAATTGATTGGAGTGTATATATACGTGGTTACTTCTTGGGACTTTTTTTTTCTCTAAATTCTCTTCTGGAATTCTCTGAATTTTATTGGAAGCTTATGCACAATCATCAGGACCTCTGAAGATTATCAAAACCATTAACTCTTAAACTAATATTGTGTCATTGCCGAGATAGGAATAACTACCATTATCGTCTTACCAGCTACACCTATCGAGATTGTTTTTGACGAACAAGACATTGGTGTTGTCCCTGATATAATTTCGGCACCCTCTCTTTATGTCCTTTTCCCCTGATGTCTTTGTAATAGGATACTGGAAGTACAGGAATAACTCTCAAAAGAATTTGTTCTGCTGCACTGAACAACGCCAGAATGTTTGGGCAATAAGACAAAAGATTTAATCAACAACTTTGTGATTTTTCTCCAACTAATAGGAATATTATATCACCTAGTTCGTTGCAGTAAACTCGTGCATTTGGATAGGCATCAAAGACCTTAAATTTTTCTGCGTTTATCAGTGATAACAATTCTCCATCTATAATGCCTACGTGCCCCTTTCATTTTCCAAAAAAAAAAAAAACTAAAGCTGAGCTGACACCAAGCTGCCCCTTTTATTTCCATTAAACCATCCATTAATGCCTACCCTGCTCAGCGCCAAGCTGTCGCAAACCGTCTTCACGTTTGCGGCCACGCTGCCCTTCGTGCCCACCGTGCTGGGCCAGCCCAAACACGACACACTTTGCCCCTTACTGAGCCGTGCCATCCGACGGACCTATTTGCCAGGTCCGGCCCAGCTCCCTTTATACCGTGCCAGTACAGCCCATCACGTGATAAATTTGTGCCGTGTTCGGATCGTATGGGATCAGCCAGACCAGCGTGCTAGCACAGAAAAGCCTGGCGGACTCGCACCTCTGCACGCCAGCATAAATGCGCGTCATCCTCAACCCGAAAGGATTCGTCCCTCGGAAACCGCTCCAACTCTAGGCCCTGGAGACACGAACTGGATATCGGGATTGGCGAGCTCAAAATAGCCGAGCTCGCTTGCTCGCTCTCCCACCCGTGCGCTGCGAATCTGCAATGCTCCTCTCCGTCACCGCCGACCTCGACGGGAACCGCGACGCCGCCGCCGCCCGCGTCCTCGGCCTGCAAGCCCTAATCGCTGACGACGTCGCCCGGGTCAGCAACGTGGCCACGCGCACGATGGCCGCATCGCGCTGCGCGGTCTGTTGCCTCGGGGATCCCGCGTTGTTTGCGGGGGAGGAGGAGGAGGAAGAGGAAGTCGAGGGCGAGGAGGAGGGCGAGTGCTGGGTGCTGTACGGGTGGCGGCGCAGTCTGCGCCGCCTGCCGCCCCTGATCCCATCGCTCCGGCGGGCGGGGCGCTCGCCGTGGGCGCTGACGCGGACACGCACCGCCGACGGGCGGGTCGTGGTCTCGCGGGAGCCCGACCAGCGGCGGGGGCGCGTCTTCGCCAGGAAGGTCGAGGGCCGGCTAATCTTGGAGCTTGTCGACAGCCCGGTGCCCCCGCCGCCTGTGGCGCCGCGGCGGCCCCATCCCTCGATCGCCCACGAAACCGACTCCCCTGCGGCGGCGGATGAGGAGGAGGAGGAGAGCGCCGAGCGAGGGAGCGCTCGCCGTGACGTGCCAACCGCTGCGCTGGCGCCAATGGCGTCTCCGGTGGGTTCGGCTTCCCCCCCGCCGCCGCTCCCGGTCGCGGGGTGCTTCGAGGACGTGATCCTTACGGCCTCGTTGCGCAATATGCACGTGAGTATGCCCGGGATGGTGCACTGAGAGAGGAGAAATTCTTGCAGCTGTTGTCGCATGCATCCTGGGGAATTTTTGGCAGGCTTATGAAAAATTTTGTATGCAGCTAGAAGAGAGTATCGAAAATTTTGAATGCAGCTAGAAGAGAGTATACGTTGTAGAATCGAAGAAAATTTTTGTAGCCATCATCGTAGATGAGATCCATACCCGGATAGCGAATCAGCACTTCAGTTGCTTCATGGAGAGAATGCCTAGCTAGTTGTTCATGGATAATTGTTCTTTTTTTGGGAAAAGATATGGATACTTGGATATGATACGATTTTAACTTCTAGGGTTCTAGTACTGTTTGCCGCATATTACCGAACTGAGCCAGGCCTTAGAATGGTGCGTCGTGCATGTTATCTCTGTAGTCTGAAATGTGTGTTGTGTTATTAGATATACATGACGCGGCTGCTGAGCTTTGCCAAACTCTTGCCATGCTTCATCCACAATTACACGTAAGGCGTAAACTAAATCGATCGTGAAATAATCGTGGAGCATGGTACAGCGATAAATATCCACCGGATGTTGCCGATGTTAATCTTAAATCGTTGTTCAATGTTAACTCTGAAGTCGTTTACCTTTCTAAGTAAGGCACAGACATATCTTAAACTGAACAGCAACTAACAATTCTAAAATAAAAGAGTTTTTATCATCCTCGAAAGATATCATGAGGTACTGGTACCTTATCATAATTTGGTAATAATGTACCGGTACCTCTAGTACCTTTACAAGTATGGTAACAATTCATAAAATAATCATGGGGCATGGTACAATGCATGACAAATTAATATCCACTGGATGTTGTCAATGATAATCTAAAATTGTTGTCAATGTTACTAAGGACCATGTGAGAAGATCCTGTTTAATATTGTGACGAACCATTGCAATGTTTGTAGAATAATCAATTGGTTTTGCGAAGAGTGTATTAGAATTGAGCTATTTTCTGGAAGTGTTAGAAAAATTGAAAGTACCGTAGGAATAAATGCAGTAGTACTGTAGGTATTTTTTTACGATAGTACCGTAAGGCGGAAGTACCAACAAAGCAACAATATATTTTTTCCAGAGAGGTCCAGTTCGGATTTGCAAGGTGCGAAAAGTATCGCTTTGAAAAGCGATAGTACCGGTGTTGAAGGTGTGGTACTACCAATCTTTATCTTTACTACTTTAAAAGAATGAGTTGGTGGTTGATGAGTCCTCTCTCACTTTTTCTTAGCCATTCGATCTGATTATTCATAGCATCTCAACCGTTCGTTTACACGTAAAACCTACCTGCACGCCCCGCCTCCCCTGCCTCACCCTCGCTCTCCCCCGCCGCCACGCTCTCCCCCCGCCTCCCCCTCGCTCTCTGCTCTCCCCCCGCCGCCTTGCTCTCTCCGCGCCGCCACCCCGCTCTCCCCCCGCCTCTCTGCTCTCCCCCCGCCGCCTCGCTCTCTCCCCGCCGCCACCCCGCTTTCCCCCCGCCTCCTCTACCCCCCGAGCGCCTCCTCCCCTACTCCGCCAACCCCCCGCGCCGCCGCCTCCCCCTCTCCGTCCCCCGCGTCGCCGCCTCCTACTCCCCCCACCCCTCTCCCTCCTCCGCCGCATCCTCCTCCCTCGCCCCACCCGCCGCCGCCTCCCCTCTCGTCCCCGCCCTCTTCGCGGCCAGCTGCTGCAGCCCTCCCCCCTCCGCCCCGCGCGCCCTCCTCCTCTACCCCGGTGCCTCCTCCCTACTCCCCAACCCCGCGCGCCTCCTCCTCCCCCACCCTCTCCCTCCTCCGCGCGCATCCTCCCCTCCTTCGCCCCCGCCGCCGCCACTCCTCCGCGCCCCACCTCTTCGTCGGCCCGCTCTCCGCCTCACCCCCTCCGCCTCACCCGACGCCGCCGGAAGGGCTTCACCAAGCTGTTCCCCATCCAGTGCGAGGAGCGCGCTTTCATATGTTGGAATTGTCTCAAGTGTTCATTATAAGGTTTAGGTGTTAAATGCGGTTTTCAAAGATTAAGGTGGAATTTCCATGCTCTTGCTCCCAGCAATTCTACTAGAATGTTTTACCAATCTTAAATTCTACTAGAACTATCAGTACCATGTTAAAGTGCCTATTTGTTGTCATGATCAATTATTTTGTAGATTCTGCTGCTATATTTTCCATTTATTTACTATGGATGAAGTGATTTTATTGACTTCATTCTCTAGGCTATATTTTTGTATATATAATGGTATGAATGGCGAATATGATGATCCTTTCCCGGATGATCGACAATGAACATTACGTGCCTATAATTATTCTCATCGAGATAATCAAGCCGTGACTCGATCCTCCGCTTTTATGTACAAACCTAATTTTCTTTTTCTCAAAGGGTTTGGGTATACAGGAATGTATGTTCATTCTACTTAGATACTTGTTTTGTTACTTTTGTGATGCAATTTGTTTGTTATGGAGGATATGACGATCCTTTCCCGGATGATCGACAATGAACATCTTGGCGCTATAATTTCTCTTCTGAGAAAACCAAGCGAGATTCGATCCTCCATTAGGACATGTTTTTGTGCTGAATTTGATTTTATTTTGTAGCATCGTTTTTGTACTTGAGTTTGATGCTATTGTTGTAATTTTGTAGGCGTTGGCCCGATTACAGTGGATCTAATATTTGGAATTTTGGATCTAATATAATTTCTCACCCGCCGGCATCACCAAGCTGTTCCCTATCCAGGTACAAGGAGATGGCAGTCTTTTTATTTCTCTTGATTGAAGCGTAATTGTTTGTTCTTAGAATCATCTGTTGACTGCGAAAGTTGCTTCCTCTTTTCACAATTAGTGGCTTGATAAGGCAGTAGCACATGTATACCAAATTGTGTGGTCTCTGGAGCTACAATTCGGTCCATGTAGCTACAATTCTGTCCAAATTGTGTGGTCTCTGCGCTGCAAGGCATCCATGCTAAATAGTCCACAGCACCTTGAGTAGACGGATATTACCAATATATTGCTGTATACATGATCGCAGTCCACAGGAAACCATGGATGGTTTTAGGCAGAGGGAACAGGAATATAGAAGTGCATTTTTAATGCTAGGCCCTTTCCTTTCGCTTATGATTTATGGCTACCCATAAATAAAAAATTGAGATGGCTTTTTCACCTTTTTTTCATAACAGCTGTTATCGGAACGGTAAAATGGCTTATCAATTTATTGACATTCAGTTCGTTTACACAAATATTTATACTAATGCCAAAAGCCATCAACCACTTATCAGAATAGTAAAGTAGCTTATCAGTTTATTGACTTTCAATTCTTTCGCACAAATACTTATACTAAGACCAATAGCCATCAACCAGCCGCCAAAAATACCCACCACATGATTCAGTAGTAGCAGCTGCGTATCTGTAGAAGCTTCAGGATTCATAGCAACATGGACAGAGAAAAACGAAAATGCAGGTATAATAAGTAATCATAAGCGGATTCCACAGCAACCAAACTTAACCATGACATCCATTTCGCGTGGTTGAAACTCATCAATTATCACCGATCGGTGATATCAAAACTAACAACCGAAAAATAAAATACTTGTAACATATCGTTGCTAAAAAATTCCATGCTTATGTTTGACAGAAGAGTTGGTACTCAATATTGCAGTGGAAGTGTGGAAGTCACTACAAAGGTTTTTAGCCTACAAAGATAGTATTGGACTATTTACCACTCAATATTTTGATATTTTTTGCATGGTCTTGACCTTGTTTGTAGTGTGGCTGTTAATCTACGGGTTTCTTTGCTGTTCAGAAACGAAACCAATACATGCGATATTGTGTACTATCGAGTACTATGGATGTTCAAGTCTTGGAGTTCAATTAAGATGGCTCTGGACTGTGAAGTGATTGGTTGAATTTTGGATTTGTGTGTGTGCATACAAATATTTAGTGTAGCTCTTGATCATACGATTTTTTGGTAGTTAGACCCTCTGAGCACATTCATATAACCCTTAAGCAATTTGTTCAATGTTGTTAAGTTTGATCCCCTTCATATGTTGTATAATGGAAGTGATCCATCTTAATTGTTGTTATGTTTGTTGATTGACAATTCTTGATGTTGTATACATTGTGTGTTCTTGATCAACATGACAGAGGATTTGTTCAATGTTGTTGCTTCTCAGATTGCGAGTTTTCTTGTGCTCATTCTTTGCTTTTGTCGAACTTCCCTGTAGGTTTCAAGAACATTTATCACAGATTTAATCATTGTATGCGATTGAAAACAATTTGTGCAAATCTGAAGGTATGTTTCTGTTTGTAACCTTTGGTGGTTCCTTTTGGAACAGCTCTAATGTAGCAAACTGAATGGCACAACCGAATAAAAGTGGGCTAAGAAGTCCAATCTACAATGTTACTGTATGTTTTAAAAGTGAGTTGGTGAGTCTGATGGTTCTTGTGGTGTTGACAAGACCGTAATGGTATGAGCCTTGAGGATTCGGTCTTGGTCCACTCGCTGTTAGATTCCACCTGTTTAGAGTTAACCAACCAAAACGAATCAAAGAGTTAGGGAACAAATGATGTTTTAAGTCTTTTAGATTGGCATATGTAAGTTCAGTTTCAGTTATGCCATCACATATGGTCATTCAAAGCAATGTTGTTCAAGTAAGCTGAGACTTTTAACACATCTTTCGAACTGAAACATGGTAGTCAGCATGATGTCGGTTCGGAACCTTTCTACGCGAAGAGTCTATGCTCCCTTTGATACACACATATCATTCCAGTCTAGGTAAGTGTTCTTGAAGACACGTTTATGCATGTTCCTATTTTTCCTTTAGTTGATTCTTTATGTATCTTAATGTACATTTAACACAAAATGTAATGTCGTTGACGATTTACCTTTTATAGGTGCATCCACTTTCATGAGTTGGGCCAGACGACATACATTACAAGTGGAACTTTCGTGTACATATAGTGCACAAATTTCCAATTCAAGAGATTATGACTGGATCTATGCTTCAGCTAATAGTCGCTGATGAGAATGTATGTATCGATATTTGCTTTAATGTTCATTACACCATATGTTCTTTTAATTGTCAACCCAATATTATTTCATGCAATTACTTATATGTTTTTCGCATTTCTATTATTAGGGCATGAAAATGGAAGTGTTTTGCTTCGAGACAATCTCATAGATTTGACCGACATTTGTTAGAAGGAGTTCGTATGAGATCCACTCGATGCGTTGACCCAAATCCCAACGAATTTCGATTCCTTGGAAAAGGGCTTGAATTAAGGTTCACATACCGAACTATGGTTGGGCAATTAAGCAATATGATTCAATTTTCTGATCTTCCTATCCAATATACACATTTTAAAGATGTTTATTTAAAACCAAACAAGTCAATTGTTGGTAAGATCTCCACTTTTTCATATATGCTGCCTTTTATTTGATATATATACTTTTGTGTTGTTGCTTTGAACAATCCTTACAATTGATGTAACTTTGGTAAGATGTGGTCGGTTTGGTTGTACATGTCATTGTCACGGCACATCAACAGCTTCCCACGTCGTATACCAATGAGGGAATTATGCCTCATGGATGACAGGCAAGTTGCATAGAATGCTGTTATTTTTTTTGAAAACAAATAATTTATATTGCATATTGTTTATTGAGTCCATTTTTAATATAATCAGTAAGAACTTATTATTTGTGCGCGTTTGGGATGGACTTATTGTGCAATATCTAACACAATGGAGACTTGCGGGGGAACAAAACTATATTTTAGCTGCGACAATGCTGAAGAAGAATAGTCGATGTGGTACGTGTGCAACTACTATGAATACATCATCATCTTATATCTTATTCCTGTTCCTCGTCTAATTGATACATTGTTGAAAAGGTTGCTTAATGACAATGGATTGTACAAATTTCATATTTGGACCATAAGATGATAGGCTACAAGAGCTTGAAGGTAAAACAAAAGGTAAATAATGTATACAAGTATGTATTCTTTCATAATTTAAATAATGCTCTCTTTAAACAGAACTGCGTCAGGTAGTGTTGCATGATTTGAATGCAAGGAACTTTATCATGAATACCGTTGACGTAAGGAACGATACACTTGGCAGAATGTTTCAACATTAAATAACGTAAGTAAATCACTAATTCTTTTCGTATCTTTTGTACACAATTTATACAATGGAATTTTAACTAATGAATTTTTTATTTGACTAATGAATTTTTTATTGTCCTATCCAGGTTCTTTTGTTCACATGGTCTCTGGAACTTTAAAACTTGGTGGATCTGAAATAGTTGAATATTTGAAAGGCCTTGTGTATCTGTTGCTTGCAACATAGTAGGGTGATATAAGATACAGTAGATGCCTAACTGTTATTGGACAACTCACGTTACAACGAATTTTAATGTGTTTTTGCTGTTTGAGTTGCATAAAATTACTAATGTTTTTGGACTTGCAAGTGGATTCTTGTACACAAGTTTTGGTTTTAACATGATGATTTTGCCGTTCTTCCTGTTTAACTCCAAAACTTCTTTCGTTGATCAATTGTTTTAACCCTAATCCTGTTGATATTGTGTTGCGTCTGAATTCGCTAATTGTGTGCCAGAATCCATGGCTCTGTCTGCGCACAAGGGTCTACTGTTGCATAGTATGCATCACTTTTATTTGATTTTTCATTGCAACGCACGGGCACCTTACTAGTCTTCCTAGAAAAAATAGTATTTTTGGTGATTTGAGTCATGGATTGAGTTGGAATGACCTATATTATTGGATTAAGATTGTATGATGCATGTCTTGGCTAATGTAGATCAAGTAGTAAAGAATTTGTGCGCGAAAATAATTTCTTTGTCTTTTAATGTGTATGGTCGTTTGGAGTCAATTGTGATCAACGGCGATGATCGGGGCTAGACTCATGAAGGAGTTGAGGTTCAGAACGATCGAGAATGCGGGGTGAGACGATGAGCTCAAGCAAGAACCGACAAAGGCGGAAAATGTTGAATGCGAGTTCAAATGGCAGGACGGCGCTATGTGGCTTGCACGGGCCAAGTAAGCCATGGTTCGATAGAACCAAGACGGGAGAGACTTGGTAATGCGTGGTAAGCTAGTGGTGCACCTACACATAGCAAGTATGACGATTGTTTGCAATTGTTGGTGATGATTGGGAGAAGGAAGTGTATTTGGTAGTTTGAGGGTCACCAGACTGATCATGATTAGTTCGTGGGAGTAATTTCCGGAGGAACTTTCTCTTTGTGTGCGTGTGCGTTAAAAATAAAATAGTGAAAATACGATTTTATCATTTTTTGGAAGGAAAAGGATTTTGGCCTTTTTTGATGGACGGTTAGAAGAAGTGGAGATGTTAGCACCTCTTACACCTCCAAATGGACGGAACCACAATTCGAATTTGACATGTAGGCATAAATTAAAATATAATCCATTGAACAAAATGGCTCTTTTTTATCATGTGAAGAATGAAATGTTAGTACATAGCTACATACTAAATGTTAGGCCTGTTCTTTTGAGCTGCAACTTATTAGTCCAATGAATAGATTGTTGAGAAAAGTCAAAAGCAAAAAGTTAATGACAAGCTAAAAAAATATGAGCAATGCTCATGGACGGACCTTGGGGGGATCAACTGGAGGCTTGGGCGGCGAGGAGTTTTCTAGACATCTTGGCATGCAACAAGCAGAGGTAGGCATTGTTGTATTTTGCCATGGCCAAAATGGGAATTTCCCATATGATAAAGGGAGAGAGAGAATGGGGCCCACCCGTCGGTGGGACAAAATAGAGATATGGGGAGGAGGACGTCTCCTCCTCCCATTCGACCAAGCGGCAGAGAGGAGAGCGGCCAGGGCGGTTGGGGCGATGGCGCAGGGGCCGGCGGGATCGGTGGCGCGCCAGGCAGCGGCAGCGGCGGCGGCCCCCAACCGGCTCTCCCGCGCAGCCCGCTCCTCCGCGCAACGCGCTCCTCCGGGTGAGCCTCCCGTGCGGCTCTCTCTTCCCCACACGCCGTGCGACCCGGTCCCGATCCGTGTGCGCGCTCAGATCTGGGGAGTGGCGACTTTTGAGGAGCGTTGAGGGGCTCGGGTGGAGCGGATGGCCCGGTCTTAGCCGTTGGCAACCACGCCCGAGTCCTCCCCCTCTTGGCTATTTAAGCGAAGTCGCTCCTCCTTTGAGGAACATCTGAAGGCAAGGGCTCTCCTCCTCTCCTACTCTCTCTTGTTTTGCCTGTGGTGACTTCGGTTGTGGTGTGTGGCTTCGGTTCCCGACGCCGATCTGCGATCCCCTGGTGCTTGTCGGCGAGGTGCTTGGCCGGCTCCTCCCTGCGCTTGTGCGGCCTACTCCCTGTACCTCGACTTTGCTGGTTCGTGAAGGCAAAGGTGGGGCTTTGTATCTCCGTGCCTACTGCTCTCTCTCACGGTTGTGTTGAGAGGCAATAGGTTTTCTGAGACAGTGCTCACGAGCACGCCTAGCCCTGTGACCTTCTGGTGATTTAGAATATCACCTGTGAGTGAGTTTTCGGTTCATATCTTGCGTTTTCAGTTTGTGATATATCGAGAAATTGCAAAGAAACGATGGGCTTAATGTTGCTCAATGATGAATTAATCATATCTCGATATTGGTTTATTCAATCTGTGGGCTCTAGTTTACATAATTTCTGTCATTCTTTGTTAATTCGCAAGTTGATGTTCTTTCAAATATTTCTTGTCTCATAGCATTTGGTTTATGCGGTTATAGAGCATATCAATCTTTTACATATTGCCTTTGTTGGGTATTTGACTTACAAGAAAACTAGTGTGTATGTGAAAGAGATAGATATATATTTGGACAATTCCTTGAACTGTAGGTGGTGACCAAATTGCGCATGTGTTGATATATATATGTTTGAACTGTTAGATTGCAGAATATAAACTTGAGAGCTCATAGATTGAATTATTTTGACATAACCAATACGTGAAGAGTATATGAATTGGTAGCGGGACGGCAAAGATTAATCTTTTGTAACCCTACAATCTGAGAGCACAAAGAATCAATTAAAATTTGAGCTTGTTGCTAGTATTAATTGATACTCACTTTACACATTGTCATACATGTTCATGAGTAGGAGTTTAATGTCTTCTTTATTGAATATATGTTATCCTTTGAATGATATATTCAATTCATATGGTTTCATACTTGTTATGTTATTTATTTATGAATTGATGTCATTCTTGTGTGCTTATAGTTATATTGGAATTATATTTATACTATTGCTTATACCGCAAATATTACAACAATCCAGAAAACCTACTTTCAAAGTAATGGCTTCATCCGATGTCGTGAAGCCGGAAGTTTTCGACGGTGCGAACTTCAAGCGGTGGCAAGCTAAGACAAAATTATGGCTGACCGATCTCAAACTCTTTTGGGTCATTTCAAATCCTCCGGCGTTTCCGTTGGAGATCCCTGAAATGATGAAGTGGGAGGATGCAAATAACTCGGTCTTAGCCCGTCTATTAGCCATCCTGTCCAACCGGCTGTTCGACGTATATGTCAACTTCACAAACGCCAAGCTTCTGTGGGATGAACTTGAAGAGAAATACTCCGAAGGAGACAATGGAAATGAGTCGTTCGTGACTGCAAACTACTTGAACTATAAAATGGTCGAAGGACAGTCGGTGATGGAGCAGCTCCATGAGCTTCAACTCCATGTACGTGACTTAAGTCGATCGATGCTCTCTGGAAAAGTTTCAAGTAAGCGTCATTACGGCCAAGTTACCGCCATCATGGCGTGACTTCGTGTTGCTCGACGACATATGAAGGAGCGCTTGACACTCAATGAGTCATCGGCAGACTATAAATGTCGAAGAACGAGCTAGAGCCGGTGACGGTGTAGGAAAGGCTCAAGTCCAAGCCCATCAAGTTCAAGTCAAGAATGCTGGAAGCTTTGGGAAACCAAAATTCAAGAGTCAGCCCCAAGTCAAGCTCCAACCGAAGAAAATGAAGAAGAAAAAGGAGGACATTGTCTGCTTTGTATGCGGAGAGGCTGGACATAAGACCAACCATTGCCGCAATCGCAAAGGCAGAGGTCCTACTCCCGGTCAGCACAAGAGCCGCAAGGCTGAAGTAAATGTCGCACTGGCCTACTCCAGTTCGGAAGAGTACGTACCTCAGGCCTTTATGGCAAGTCCATCAATTGATTGGTGGATTGATACAGGTGCTACTAGACATATATGTGCTGATCGATCGTGTTTCTCTTTATTTCAGGGTGAAGGTGGTGGATCCGTCCTAATGGGTAACGGAGCCGCTGTAACAGTACGTGGGATCGGACAGGTCTGCCTGAAGCTTACCTCGGGCAAGACACTCATCCTCAGGGCGTCTTGTATGTGCTGCAATGACTCGCAATCTTACGAGTGGGTCGATCTTTGTGTAGGCAGGAATAAAGCTTGTATTTGAATCCAATAAGGTCGTGTTGACCAAGTTTGGTAATTTTGTGGGCAAAGGCTATGATAGCGAGAGGCATGTTCCGCTTATCGATTCTTGATTCAAATAATGTAACGATTTACAATGTTTCCCATTGCAATAAAGTTCATGATGTTTGGCATTCACGTTTGTGTCATGTTAATTTTGAAGCTATTATGCGTTAAGCAAAATGAATTTAATTCCAAGTTATAATTATGAGAAAGGTTCAAAATGTGAAGTGTGTGTGCAAGCGAAGCAACCCGAAAACCTTTTCATAGTGTTGAAGGGCGGAGCACTTCTCCACTTGAATTAGTCCATTCGATCTTTGCGAGATGAATGGAATTTTGACTAAAGGTGGCAAGCGCTATTTTCTAACTCTCATAGATGATGCGACTAAGTATTGTTATATTTACCTACTTAAGTCAAAAGATGAAGCACTTGAATATTTTAAAGTCTATAAAGCCGAAGTTGAAAATCAACTAGAAAAGAAAATCAAGCGGTTACTGTCGGATCGAGGCGGTGAATACGTCTCGAATGAATTCTCTCGATTCGTGAAGAAAGTGGAATAATCCATGAGACTACTCCACCTTACTCACCCCAATCAAATGGAATAGCCGAAAGAAAGAACCGAACTCTTTGTGACTTGGTTAACGCCATGCTTCAGAGTTCAGGTATGCCGGACTCTTGGTGGGGTGAGGCGGTTCTCCTGACTAACTATATCTGAATAGGGTTCCACCTCGAAATCAGGAGGAGACACCCTATGAAGGATGGAAGGGGAGAAAACCTAACTTGTCTTATCTTCGGACATGGGGATGCCTCGCAAAGGTACATGTGCCATTACCGAAGAAAAGAAAGCTTGGTCCGAAAACCGTTGATTGTGTTTTTCTAGGGTATGCTATAAATAGCACGGCTTATAGATTCTTAGTAGTCAAATCCGAGGTGAGTGACATCACTACAAACATAGTGATGGAGTCTCGTGATGCGACGTTCTTCGAACATGTGTTTCCTATGAGACCAACTGAAGTCATAGACCCTACTGTTCCAGTTGACTGCTCTATTCTTCCTAGTGTGGATAATACCGCTCCAGAGTTGGAGTTGAGGAGGAGTAAGAGGCAGAGGACTGAAAAATCACTGGGCGATGACTATGTCACCTATGTCGTGGACGATGAACCACGAACCCTTTCAGAGGCATACGCATCCCCGGATGTGGATTACTGGAAGGAGGCAGTCCGTAGCGAGATGGATTCCATCACAGCTAACGGAACCTGGGAGATTACAGATCTTCCACCTGGATGCAAGCCAGTGGGTTGCAAATGGATCTTTAAGAGAAAGCGCAGACCTGATGGTACTATTGAAAAGTACAAGGCCCGCTTAGTGGCTAAGGGTTACACACAAAAGGAAGGAGAAGACTATTTTGATACATACTCTCCTGTGGCTCGTTTACCCACAATTCGGGTGCTTATAGCACTAGCTGCCGCATATAAACTCCAAGTACATCAAATGGATGTAAAGACCGCTTTCCTAAACGGAGAGTTGGATGAGGAGATTTATATGCAACAGCCTGATGGTTTTGTGGTTGAAGGGCAAGAAAAGAAAGTATGTCGATTGATTAAATCTTTGTATGGCCTAAAGCAAGCTCCCAAGCAATGGCACGAGAAATTTGATAGTACCCTGACATCGGTCGGCTTTTGTGTTAACGAAGCCGATAAATGTGTCTACTATCGGTTTCATGGGGGTGAATGTGTCATTCTATGTCTATACGTAGATGACATATTGCTTTTTGGGACAAACATGGATGTGATCAATAAAACAAAGTCTTTTCTCTCTCAGAATTTTGATATGAAAGATCTTGGTGAAGCTGATGTTATTTTGAACATCAAGCTTATAAAGGGTGAGAATGGGATTACTCTGTCACAATCCCATTATGTGGACAAAGTCCTATCGATTTGGATTCATGGATTTGTAAGCGGCAAATGACACCCTATGATCCAAATGCTAAGCTCCACAAAAACACGGGACATGGAAAAGATCAATTAAGGTATTCGAAATTATTGGATCCTTGATGTATCTAACTAGTGCAACGATGCGGATATCTCTTATCTTTGTGAGCGATTGAGTCGTTATCGTCCAATCCAGAGATGATCATTGGATAGCACTAGAGAGAGTACTTAAATACCTAAAAGGAACCTCTAATTTGGGTATACACTATTACGGTCATCATGCGCTTGGAAGGATTCGGTGATTCTAAGCTGGATCGTGACTCGAATGACATGAAGGCTACGAGTGGCTACGTGTTCACTCTAGCGGTGGGGCCGTTTCGTGGAAGTCTTCCAAGCAGACTATTCTTACGGTCCACCATGGAGGCCGAGCTAGTAGCTCTTGACTCGGGTGTAGAGCGAGAATGGATTAGAGAACTCCTTTCGACCTACCGATTCTGAAAAGCCAATTCCAGCTATTTTGACCTCTCACGATAACCAAACCGTTCGGTTAAGGCGAAGAGTAGGAAGGACAATATGAAGTCCTCAAAACATATAAAGCGACGACTTAAGTCGGTCAGGCATGCCAGAGAGACGGGTGTTATTTCTGTTGAATACATCCAGTCTAAAAGGAACTTGGCAGATCCTTTCACTAAAGGATTGGCGCGGAAGGTCATCCTTGCAGCGTCTCAGGGAATGGGGCTCATACCCGTGTAAAGGCTCACATTGGTGGTAACCTATCCTGGAAGATCGGAGATCCTGTGAACTAGGCTCTAGGACAACAAACTGTGTGGGATAAGAGAGCACAACTAAAGAGTCTCATTAGCTGCAGTGCTCTGTCTGTATGGAAGGATGAGCAGTGTCTCTTAATGAATTCGATGTCTATATGACTTCGGGAATCGTCCTACAGGATTTCCTGGAGAATTCACCTACGTGAGTACGATCGTGAGGTCGCGATCAAAGAAAGTTAAAGGGTATACTTTCTTAATGTACTCATGAGCAAGATATGGGGACATGACCGTAACGTCCCAACCCGAGAGGGAAAAGGGCAAGCCGCCCTGTACAGAGTGTGACTTGGGCGAAAACTCTCACACCAAGGCATTGGATCAAGGCGTAGTCCTCCTTTGTCTGTGCAGAGTCGTAGTCCTTGTTACTAGACTTTGAGTTCAAACCCGAAAGGTACCCATTGTCGAATCAACAGATATTGAACAAGACTTTGAGCATCAGTTATCAAATGAGAAATTGGTGGGGACTGTTGTATTTTGCCAAGGCCAAAATGGGAATTTCCCATATGATAAAGGGAGAGAGAGAATGGGGCCCACCCGTCGGTGGGACAAAATAGAGATATGGGGAGGAGGACGTCTCCTCCTCCCATTCGACCAGCGGCGAGAGGAGAGCGGCCGGGCGGTTGGGCGATGGCGCGGGCCGGTGGGATCGGTGGCGCGCCGAGCGGCGGCGGCGCCCCCAACCGGCTCTCCGCGCAGCCGCTCCTCCGCGCAACGCGCTCCTCGGTGAGCCTCCGTGCGGCTCTCTCTTCCCCACGCTCGTGCGACCGGTCCCGATCCGTGTGCGCGCTCAGATCCGGGAGTGGCGACTTTGAGGAGCGTTGAGGGCTCGGGTGGAGCGGATGGCCGGTCTTAGCCGTTGGCAACCACGCCCGAGTCCTCCCCTCCCGGCTATTTAAGCGAAGTCGCTCCTCCTTTGAGGAACATCCAAGGCAAGGGCTCTCCTCCTCTCCTCCTCTCTCTTGTTTTGCTGTGGTGACTTGGTTGTGGTGTGTGGCCGGTTCCGACGCCAATCTGCGATCCCCTGGTGCTCGTCGGCGAGGTGCTTGGCCGGCTCCTCCCTGCGCTTGTGCGGCCTACTCCCTGTACCTCGACTTTGCTGGTTCGTGAAGGCAAAGGTGGGGCTTTGTATCTCCGTGCCTACTGCTCTCTCTCACGGTTGTGTTGAGAGGCAATAGGTTTTCTGAGATAGTGCTCACGAGCACGCCTAGCCCTGTGACCTTCTGGTGATTTAGAATATCACCTGTGAGTGAGTTTTCGGTTCATATCTTGCAGTTTTCAGTTTGTGATATATCTGAGAAATTGCAAAGAAACAGTGGGCTTAATGTTGCTCAATGATGAATTAATCATATCTTGATATTGGTTTATTCAATCATGGGCTCTAGTTTACATAATTTCTGTTCATTCTTTATTCGCAAGTTGATGTTCTTTCAAATATTTACTGTCTCATAGCATTTGGTTTATGCAGTTATAGAGCATATCAATCTTTTACATATTGCACTGTTGGGTATTTGACTTACAAGAAAACTAGTGTGTATGTGAAAGAGATAGATATATATTTGGACAATTCCTTGAACTGTGTAGGTGGTGACCAAATTGCGCATGTGTTGATATATATATGTTTGAACTGTTAGATTGCAGAATATAAACTTGAGAGCTCATAGATTGAATTATTTTGACATAACCAATACGTGAAGAGTATATGAATTGGTAGCGGGACGGCAAAGATTAATCTTTTGTAACCCTACAATCTGAGAGCACAAAGAATCAATTAAAATTTGAGCTTGTTGCTAGTATTAATTGATACTCACTTTACACATTGTCATACATGTTCATGAGTAGGAGTTTAATGTCTTCTTTATTGAATATGTGTTATCCTTTGAATGATATATTCAATTCATATGGTTTCATACTTGTTATGTTATTTATTTATGAATTGATGTCATTCTTGTGTGCTTATAATTATATTGGAATTATATTTATACTATTGCTTATACCGTAAATATTACAACAGGCATCTATGGCCTCCCAGCGGAAGGGGAACATGATTAGTGATATGGCGACGAGGCACTCGTAGGACTAATATAGGGCCCCTATCTGGCGGGGAACGCAGCGATGGCTGTCTCCAACTCTGCCAGGGTCAACTCCACCGCAAGATGGTCGGCGAGGCTTGGAATCGGAGGTAGGACACAGGGGAGCAACAGTGGTTTGGGAGGGGGTTTGGAGGGGCGGAGCTCTCCAAGCGAGAGGACGGTGCTTGCTTTTAGCCATGGCAAGAGAGGAACAAAGAGAGAGACCGAGAGAAGAAGGGGGGAAGCTTGAGTTGGACTTCTTGCTTGTATGTACGCTTACAACACAACATATGACAACAGGGTGGTGATTTGTGTCTTCTAGCTTATGCTTAACAGCGTGCCTGACGAGGAATTGTGGAATAATTCAGAGTTTTGGTGAGAAGGTGGTGGGGTTTTGCTATCCTAGCTAGCTATTCTCTATCCAACTCCATGCTCCACGCACTAAACCACTTCTATGGATTGCATGCATGATCAAGTCATGTTTTTCTTTAGTTTCTTTTTGGTGTGTGCTAGTCCATGTTCTTTTTTTTGTGTGTGATTTTTGGTTTCGATTTCTCCGGAAGCCAAATAGGACGGTATCTCCAAACGGCTTCTTGAGCTTAAAACCATATGCACCGTATCAAAAAAGCGTAAACAAAAGCCATTAACCACAACTTAAAACCATCAATCGTAGCCCAAAAGAATAGAACAAACTGATGAGCAAGTCCTACTAACCCCTCCTAAATTTTGATTCTAGGTCTGCCGCTACCAATGCTATGTTCAATCCAAAATTTCCCCAAAATGGATGACAAAATACCTCGATCTGTTATGAATTGGCTCGATCCAAATGCGATCATCTCCCTCGCTCAGACACACACACGCACACATGCGCTGGTTAAATACGCACCATCAATTCATCCTTTAAGAATCGATTAGTTAAGCACGTATAGCTTAAGCACGTACTGGCCGTGATGCTGTTGCGCCGTCCCATTCACCCGAGGGACGTCGCAACCGACCGCTGCGCGGTCGGCATCATCGCCGAAGAAAAGGAAAATCCCCGGGGAAAGCTTCGCCGTGAATTCTCGTATTTCTTTCGGAGCTGGAATTCTCACGCTAGGAGAGGAAAAAGCGGGACAAAATTAGCATTCAGCAATCGCAGAGGGATCGATCGGTGAGCCCGTTCGGGAGCACCGCTCGCTCGTCGCAGGCCTAGGGTTCACAGCTCGACATTGCTCTGCTAAACTAATCTGAAGCCTTCGTCAATGATCGAGCAATCATATCTTGCACATGGGAACGCCGATTGAGCGCGGGTTGCAACCCTCGGGGGCTGAGTTGTCTTCGCACCTGCATGGTAGCCCTGCTGATTAGGCCATGCCAAGCGTCTACAGGAACTA
Organism: Melocanna baccifera; assembly: GCA_036346265.1. Taxonomy (NCBI): domain Eukaryota; kingdom Viridiplantae; phylum Streptophyta; class Magnoliopsida; order Poales; family Poaceae; genus Melocanna; species Melocanna baccifera. The sequence continues at coordinate 4,513,455 of CM070691.1, read as the reverse complement.
GCACGCCTTCCAAGTGATCATCGTCACACAGGAACCACTGAATAGATGCTTGTGAACATGCCATTCTCTTGCTCTGGGAGAACACGACAGTTTATCCGTTGCTAGTTGAGAATTCACGCGATTCGTCCGTTCAAGACGGCAGCGACGTTTGTTTATAATTTACATAGATGAAATGCGTGCCTTATTTGGTGGTACTGACACCGTAGCACGTTTGATCGAGGGGTAGTGTTTAAAAAAGCCTTATGCTGTGGTAGTGCTTATTTGGATTTATAAATCTATGCTTTTGATTTTTTTACACTGTAGTGTTTAAAAATACACTGTAGTTGTCGTTAGCTTTTCAGGATGATTAAATTTTAAAAAATAAAATTTAAATAAAGTTGTATCATCACGAATAATACAAATGAATAAGAGAAATAAGATAAAAAACTAAAAAACCAAAATGCCAAAAGAAACTGAATTAAAAAGCTAGAAGTAGAAACTCGTTGGAGAAGACCTCTCGTGAGTCATGGTACAACTGCACCGGAAGAAATAGACAATCTGCTATGAATGAATCGGTTAGTACAAATGTTTTTGCAAAATAAAGGAATTCATATGGAAAAGATTTTCCCCCTATTTTTTCAAGAACGTGTCCAACTGTTTTGCGCTCGATTTTTTTGTCGTGTGCACTGGTTTTACAGCTATTTGGAAGTTGGCAGATACCTCTCCCACCTGTTGATTTTGTCTTGCGGAAGCCAAAACCCCGCCAGCCCATGCAGACTGGCACTAATCAACTACCACCTCAACCAGCGTACTGTACTCCCTAATTTCCACTTAATCTAATCACCAAGCTTAAGAGGGTGTTCGTATTAGCTTTTAACTGTGGATTTTGCTTGAAAATGAATAATTATGATTGAAAAAATTGCTTTTAGAAGAAGGGAACGAGCGGTACAAAAAGTGAAGGAAAGATGTATACGTGTGACAAGAGAGAGAGAGATGAGTGGGGTGGATGATGTACTCGTGACATTGACCTTATCTTAGAGTGAGACGGTAATAAAAGGAGTGAAGAAACTAAATATTCGTATTGATATTTTTAAATTAAAATTAGAAATAGAAACCAATATAAACATGACCTAAAACCAAAAAATAACTACAAAATAAGCATTCCGTTCAACACTCTTTATGATTACTACTCTCCAATCCTTTATATAAATGGAGGGTCTTTTAAAATTACAAAACAAGCAGAGGGTGATCATGCAAAAGTGTCACTCTAAAGTAGGGGTGATTAGATCGGATTCGGACGGATAATATTCATATCATGTTTTAAACCCATTTTTCCATAAATTCGGAGTTGGATACAGTAAAACTAGATATAAATACAAATTCAAAGTTTTGGATACGATACCATTAGAACTGATACATAACTGTTTCAAATCGAAACAGATAATATAGACGGACAGTATGTGCATACATAAAAAGAATATATACTGAACCATACCACCATCACTTCAAACCTTCAGCTATCAATAAATTTATCTAATTATTTAAGTACGATAGTTGACACAACACAAATTTAACATAAGCGATAAATTTATACCTAAGTTTAAAAATCGATTAATTTATACGTAAGTTCAACATAAGCGGATAGAATTAATGACGATTGACTAGAGTAGTTGAACTTTGGAGTTTAGGTTAAGACTTGGATAAAATCTAGCCTGATTAGTGCCAATGATGGTTTATGGGCTGGATTGATTGAGGTACTAACTTACTTATCAGGTATCCGGTCTGATAGTATTTAGTTTACTATTTACCTAAGCTATTCGGTCTACCGCATTTGACTACAACTATCCGATACCAATCATATTTGATACCAAATACTAAACTATCTTTCTGATACTAACCAGATTCAGTACCGCCTCATCGGGATTAAACCATGCCATTTCCACCCCTACCTCAGAGTAACAAACCAACTGCTTCCTACTGCCACTTGTCGGCAGTTGTTGGCAAGAGCAGAGCTCACTTGCTATATAAATGCCGCCCTCTTTTGGAACCCGAAAATTACGAAATAAAATTCCCGGAAATAAAAAAAACGAGAGCGTAACAGACGCCTCCGCCTCGGTGTATGGGCGCCTCCCTCCCAACTGGATCTGCGGTGGCGAGATAGCAAGAGGCGAATCCCAGAGATTGTTCGCAAAATCTCGCTCCCTGTCGCGTCGATTCCATGAGAGGTTCTCCTTTCTCTGTGGCATTTTCCGCGATTTTCTCGGGGCTTTTCCGTGATGATTTGGTCGCGGCGCGGTTTCTTGCAGTTGTAGTAGCTTCAGTGCAGCTGGTTTTGGTTCGTGATCCGATGCCTAGGACGGGGATTGCGAGCATTTCGAAGCGGAGGTGCGTTATCTAGTTGGGCACGTGGGGAATTCGCGGGCTAATTGGCGTCAAATGCAGCGATTTGTGGGAGCTAGTTTGCTAGTTTGGTAATTTGGGAGTGTAAATGATCCACTTGGCGGCAGTAGCTGCCGCATTCATTTGTGGTTAGATCTGGGGTTGCACATCGGTAGTTGGTTAAATCTGAGGCGAAATCTGGTCTTAATTCTATATATAATTCACTTGATAGGAAAGTCTTGTCGTGGATCTGACGCAGCTCGTTTGCTCTTGTGTCGGTTTCAGGTTGAGAGCTTGGCACTGAGGAAGCGGATAGTCTTATCTGCTCAACTCAAGGGGTTGCAGCTAAAAGATGGCAGCACCATTATCATGGCGGTTCAATGGAACCAATGGCGGTAGCCATGGCGGCGCAGATCTGGTTTGTGTCCTCTTGGATGCTGTGCTTCTGAGCTAGTAGAATGGCAGCCTGTCGCTTTCTGAGTATTCCTGGGATTGTAATTCTGCTGTCGTGCTTTTTGAAAGGAATTATTTTGACTGCATTGGGTTTTGATGTGGACATTTTGGATGAAAGTTAAATATTATAGCAGTAGGATACGCATTGAAAGCGAGATCAGTATTTAGTCTACTTGAGAAAAGTCATTCCTGCTTATTTGTCAAATTTTAAGCATGGGGGGTTCTAATGGATCTGTACTTTAAAAGCCGTTCAAATAGTTCTACCAACTTGAGTGTGGGAAATAGTTTGCAAGTCTTGACTCTTGAGACTGAGGAACTAGGAAGCTGTTACTTATGTTGGCCTTTTGCCCATAAGAAAACTAGCAATAACATGCATCTGGGTCATATATGTTTACTTGGGTGATGGTGAAAATGGGTTGAATAGATTCTTATTGGTGTTTTACAAACACCCTTACTGTTACACCCTAAAAAAATTGTTTCACAAACAGAAGGGCTGGAAATGCTCTAACTTGGAACAGTCAGATTCATATGTTTGTATTATTTTAACTTTTGACATCTATGACCATTGGAAAGAATTGGAAACTAGCTTTAATGTAATGTATCTATTTGGATGAAGTGACATAAAAAATAAAACTGATTGAGTGACTATGGATTTTTGTTACTACGTCTGTGCATGATCTTGGTCTCAGGTTCATTTCTTTGTTGTGGGATCCATGTTTGATTTGACAATACAACCTTTTTTTTTCTCACATTTGTTATTTTTCATAATTGTTGTCTTATTCAATCTTATTTTTTGCATATAAAGTCATGTGTCATGTAAGCAATTTGCTTTTATGATCTAGAGGATCATTTTGGAATTTGGTAAAGTTAATGGGAGTCGTGACATAGAAAATATTGGCATGCATCCATGTAATTAGAGGGAGTCCTAATACCTGAAAGAAAGTGCATATTATGAAATTTTTCAATGGTGTTGTTATCTGGGTAGATATTCTACACTGATTTCACGGGCATCTTTGGAACAAAATTGTTTTAATTCCATCTGTACTACTTTCTGAAGTGTCCATACTCCATAAAAATGTGATTTCCATCGACTTAGACGCATATTATTGAGACTATGCATACTTCTGCACATGCAAGATAACTGTGATTTATTACACTGCCAGGATGACAATTCTTTTGTATCTCGCTTTTCACTTTGACAAAATCCCATGGGATTGATGATCTGACAACATGCTCCCATTTGAACATCCGACCTATTTCATAAGGCATTATGTCCATTATTTAAATACATTCAAGTTTTGTAATAATTTTTAGCTGTTCAAGTGCAATCCTTCTTTTGAATCTAGTAATTACTGTGTTCAATGTTTTATGCAATGAGATGCTATCAGCTCATGTAAAGTTCAAAAATTACACGTTGGAGTCTTTAATCTTAATCACTTCTGCTTGGCTATTAACAGGAAAGGCATGTGGACAAAGTTCAAGATTCAGAGCCACCAACTCCTCGTTCAGTCGTGAAAATGGGCAAGTAAGTTTTGAGTCTACTTCTTGGTTGGTATTGCAAAATTCTTGTACGTAGCTTGAAGAAATGAACTCTACCATAGCAGTACTAGTCATAAAATCTCTTATTGTTTTTCTTCTTCTTCTTTCACAAATTTGAGAATAATTGATATTTTAGGTTTTTAACTGTGGCATTTCTAATATTTTCACTTTCATCAAATCATGCCATACAACAATTGTGAAGATTCAAAAGATGATGTACAGTTGCTGTTAATTGTTGGAATAACAAATGGGAAAGAAGATAGAGCTACTAAAATGTTCCTTGTTGTTCACTGAAGGGATATGTTTTTAGAAGTCACCTCACTGTAAACCAAATTAGTGGGGGAAAAGAAAATGAGGAGTCTACAACATTTGCTCCAGTACCTCACCAAAATTTTCTGCCTTGAAGTTCGAATAGAAACTTCGTTGATGCTTTGGTTCAATATTATTTGGATTTGTCTTGAAGAAATTATGAAAGCAAGAAAAATCTACGGTTGCATCTGGCACATGTAAATACATGATCTCATCGACTTGCGATAATACTTCGTATATTATGATTGGGGGGATGCCCGGGCAAAGGCCCCTTCCACGTGGCGTTTTTTGCCAAAAAAACCTCGTATTTCCGTAATTACGTATAGACCCTTGGTTCTTACGAAAAGGTCCTCGGTTTTTTGCGAAAAAACCCCTTCGCTCTACTTTACTGGATAACGCCTCACGGTTTCTTTGAAATTGCATGTGGGTCCTTAGTTTTTTGTGGAGAGGTCCCTAAGACGTCATTTCTTCCCCCAAACCCCCTCTACTTCTCCAAAATTGTGTATAGGTTCTCCGCATGGTAGCGAATTTTCGTATCTTTTACTTCGGTCCACATGTTGGCTAGCGCGGCATGACGCCGCGCTTATGTGGCTAGTACCATTGTAATAAGATACTATTGTAGATTCTAAGATGTCCTGCAATTCTAGATTCAAAGATACTATTGCAATATGAAAACATGTTAGAATCGAGAGATTACGTAACTTTTAAGCAGCGGTGCCTTAAATTTGTTTTTACTGCTTATGGGTATAAGTCTTTGTATCATCATGGCATACCTGCTTATTGATAATGCCTTACTAAGAAGCTTCAGGAAAAATATTAAATACAGTATGACTGTGCATTCAACTTTAAAGTCAACGAAAGAAATGGCTTGACGCAGGGTCTGCTGCTGGAGAAATAATTGATTCTTAGATACTAGCACATTGTTCAAATATATAGGGCATACATTTCTGGCCCTATTGAAATCAAGTTGCTCCATTGAGCCTAATGAAATATCTTCCATTTTGAGTAATAAGAAGAGTAGATTGGTCATCTTGCCAAAGCGGTAAACTATTGATGAAACCATGGTTATCAAGTCGTCGACTAGTCGACAAGTCGCCGACGAAGGAGCGCCTGGAGCCAACGACTCGACTTGTGCCGCCACTGCCGTTGCCGCTGCTGGATGTGCCACCGTTGCCACCGGATCTGCCACCGCCGACACCAGATATGTCGTCGTTGCCACCGTCGCCGGATCTGCCACCGCCGCCACCAGATCTGCCGTCGCCGCCGCCGGATCTGCCACCTCCGCCGTCGCCGCCGTCGGATCCACTGCTTCCGCCAGAGGAGATGGGGAAAGGAGAGAGGGAGCGAGGCGGTGGGGCGCGGAGGTCGGAGGGAGGCGGTGGGGGGCGGAGGTCGGAGCGAGGCGGTCGGGGGCGAAGGTCGGAGAGAGGCGGAGGTCAGAGCGATGGGGCAGGTTATGGCAGAGGGATATGAAATACCAGCGACTAGTCCTTCTCTATATATACTAGTCGGAGCGATCGGAGCGAGACAGTATGTATTTTGCAGTGGGGGGCAAGTTATTTTCTAAAATTACAATAAAGTCCTTCTCTATATATACATATTTATATAAACAGTACCTGTCGACTAGTCGACTAGTTGGTCATTAAGAGGGTGTTGTCGACTTAATAACCTTGGATCAAACTTCTCTCTCTCTCTCTCTCTCTCTCTCTCTCTCTCTCTCTCTCTCTTTTCTTTCTGGAAAGGAAAACTATTGATGAACCTGGACTCTTTAAAGTGGACACAAGTGTGGCAGCTAACTGTTACAGGATACCAATCGCTAACTGAGATTACTTTAGTAAAGTGAAGTATGTGGAGCAAAGAGGCATATACTATTTTACAGTTGTACTAATGCATATTAACCAGTACTAATAAGGGCCAGGTTGATAATATTACACAAAGTAAAATATGTTCTAGGATATGAATCTATTACCAATGTGGAGATTACTTATTTTCAGATATTGTTGCAAATATGCAATACACCTTTTAGTATCCTATTTGTGAACTTCGGAGAAACTAATTATGTTCTTGTAACACATAAGAATTATTGTGAATTGTAGAACGCTAGAACTCCCAAGTCTTATTGTTCTGTAATTGCAGGAACCGAGTCAATGTGGAGGATGAGGAGACACTTTCAAGTGTTGCTCAATGTATTGAGCAGTTGCGGCAGAGTTCTTCGTCAACTCTAGAGAAAGAAAGCTCCTTGAAGCAGTTATTGGATCTTGTTCAAACACGTGATACTGCATTTGGAGCTGTTGGATCACATTCACAGGCTGTTCCGATACTTGTTTCTCTCCTCAGGTCTGGACCATCTGGAGTTAAGATGTTGGCTGCTACTGTTCTAGGGTCTCTTTGCAAGGAAGAGGAGCTAAGGGTGAAGGTTCTGCTTGGTGGTTGCATTCCTCCGTTGCTTGCTCTTCTCAGGTCCAAGTCAGCTGAAAGCCAAATGGCAGCTGCCAAAACTATTTATGCTGTTTCGCAAGGTGGGATAAGGGATCACGTTGGATCAAAGATTTTCTCAACGGAAAATGTTGTTCCTGTACTGTGGGAGCAACTCAAAGTTAGCCTCAAGAATGAGAGTTTGGTGGATGGCCTGCTAACTGGAGGACTGAAGAATTTATCAAAAAACACAGAGAGGTTTTGGTCAGCAACCGTGCAATGTGGTGGAGTTGATATACTTATAAAGCTGGTTGGTTCTGGACAAACAAATACCCTTGCAAATGTGTGCAATCTTCTTGGTGCTTTGATGATGGAAGACTCGACTGTTTGTTCAAAAGTTTTATCTGGAGAAACAACAAAACAGCTCCTAAAGTTACTTGGTCCTGGTAATGAAACTTCCATTAGAGCCGAAGCTGCTGGTGCTCTCAAATCCCTTTCTGCACAGAGTAAAGAAGCCCGGCGCCAGATAGCTAATTCTAATGGTATTCCTGCTCTTATAAATGCTACTATTGCTCCATCAAAAGAGTTCATGCAAGGGGAATCTGCTCAAGCATTGCAAGAAAATGCGATGTGTGCATTAGCAAATATATCTGGTGGTTTATCTTATGTAATGACAAGCCTTGGTGAAAGTCTTGAATCATGCTCTTCACCTGCACAGATTGCTGACACTCTTGGTGCATTGGCCTCAGCCTTGATGATATATGACACAGATGCAGAATCTATCAGTGCTTCAGACCCCCTAGTTATTGAGAAAACACTGATGAAACAGTTTAAGCCTAAGGTGCCCTTCCTTGTACAGGAGCGTGTAATAGAAGCTTTGGCCAGCTTGTATAGTAACCCAGTTCTCTGCAAGACACTCGCAGATTCCGATGCAAAACGCTTGCTTGTTGGTTTGATAACCATGGCAAGTACTGAGGTGCAAGATGACCTCATGAAATCACTTTTTGCTCTATGCAAGAAAGATTGTGATCTATGGCAAGCTCTGCAAGGTCGTGAGGGTGTTCAGCTATTGATTTCTTTACTTGGTCTTTCCTCAGAACAGCAGCAGGAATGTGCTGTTGCTCTGCTCGCCCTTCTGTCAAAGGAGAATGATGAGAGCAAATGGGCAATCACTGCTGCTGGTGGCATACCTCCTCTTGTTCAAATTTTAGAAACTGGGTCTCCCAAAGCTAAAGAAGATTCGGCAACCATCCTTGGCAATTTGTGCAATCACAGTGAAGATATACGAGCATGTGTTGAAAGTGCTGATGCTGTTCCTGCTTTACTATGGCTTCTCAAAAACGGAAGTGACAATGGCAAGGAGATAGCATCTAAAACACTGAATCATCTCATTCACAAGTCAGATACAGGAACTATTAGTCAGTTATCTGCTCTGTTAACAAGTGAACAGCCTGAGTCAAAAGTTTATGTTCTGGATGCTTTGAAAAGCTTGCTTTCTGTTGCACCATTTAATGATATTCTGCATGAAGGAAGTGCTGCAAATGATGTGGTTGAGACAATGATCAAAATTCTAAGCTCCCCCAAAGAAGAAACTCAGGCTAAATCAGCATCTGCTCTTGCTGGTCTATTTCATTGTCGCAAGGACTTGCGAGAATCTCAAATTGCAGTGAAGACACTTTGGTCTGTCATGAAACTCATTGATGTGCAGTCTGACAAAATACTAATGGAGGCCTCATGTTGCCTTGCTGCCATTTTTCTTTCAATCAAGCACAATAAGGAGGTTGCCACAGTTGGACGTGATGCATTAGCTCCACTAGTCTCACTTGCAAATTCTACAGTCCTTGAAGTTGCAGAACAAGCAACCCGAGCTTTGGCAAACCTTTTTCTTGATTATGAATTATCTGTCCAAGTATCTTTTGAAGAAATTCTCTTCTCTGTAACACGTGTGCTTAGAGAGGGAACTATTGATGGAAGAACTCATGCAGCAGCAGCAATAGCTCGCCTTTTACAGTGCCGACCCATTGACCAGCCTCTTTCAGATACCATTAATCGTTCTGGTGCTGTACTTGGTCTAGCTGAGCTTCTGGAAGCTGCTAATGGTGAAGCTGCTGCGACATCAGAAGTTCTTGATGCACTGGTGCTATTATCAAGATCAAAGGTGTCAAGTGGGCATACCAAGGCTCCCTGGGCAGTTCTTGCAGAAAACCCACACACTATACTTCCCCTTGTTTCATGTGTAGCTGATGCAGCACCCTCCTTGCAAGATAGAGCCATAGAAGTTTCATCAAGGCTCTGTTCCGATCAACATGATGTTGTGGGTGGTTTGGTTTCTGAAACCCCAGGTTGCGTATCATCAGTCGCACGGCGAGTTATCGGCTCCAACGTGCTTAAAGTTAAAGTTGGTGGATGTGCTCTTCTTGTTTGCGCAGCAAAAGAACATTGTCTGAAGCAGATAGAGATTCTGTGTGACTCAAGCCTGTATATTCCGCTAATTCATTCTCTAGTTGGCATGATCCATATGACAAACTTGCCTTCTGAAAATGGGAGCGGTGAAAGCATAGCAGACATTAAAATTTCAAGACACTCCAAAGAAAATAACAGCGATGATGAAATTGTGTGCCACACTGCTGTAATTTCGGGTAACATGATTCCACTATGGCTGCTTGCTGTCTTTGCTCGCCATGACAGCAAAACAAGAGCAGAAATTCTAGAAGCTGGAGCAGTTGAAATGCTCACAAAGAAGATTTCTCAAAATGCATTCCTATATGTGGTATGTGAACGCTAGTTGTTTCCATTATTTTTTGTAATTCTTTGCTTGGAAGCTAGTTGGTATGTGAATGCTAGTATCTCTTAAGCACTTCAGTACTAGTACAGTACATAGCCAAATTACATTTACAGCTCCTAAAATTTACTTAGCTCCCATGAATATTCTTTAGGTTAATTTCCATTATTTTTCATAATTCTTTGTTTGGATGCTAGTTGGTATGTGAATGTAGTATCTGTTACGCACTTCAGTATTTGTACAGTATGTACCCAAATTACAATTACAGCTCCTAAAATTTACTTAGCTCCCTTAAATATTCTTTAGGTTAATTTGGAAGGCATGAAATCTGTTTAGGCAACAGTGACATATAGGCTGAGTGGCAATGCAGTGTGCACTCTAGATTGAATAAGTTGCCAGAGAACCCAGTTAAGAGGTTGTTGAAGTTTAAGAGGTTGTTGAAGTAAGTATTGCTAGGTTGGATGGATTGCTTCCTACCTAACTGATTCGTAGGATTCCATCTCTTGTTCAGTTAAGAAACATTTATTTAACTATCCATTGCCATTCTTGGAGCCCTATAGTAAAATTTGATATTTTTCCACAAAACATGGGCTTGTGTTTGTTTGTCTTAGAATTCTAGGGTTGTTCCTATGAATTGATTGAGGTTTTAAGGGTTAGTGTTTTCTGTGCATGGTCTTTGCCTATGCATAGATATTGTGTAGGTCCGTTTAAATAACTCTGCTTCTATTGCTGTTCTCAATTCCATTATTCTGTATTTCTGTATGATAAGTTCTGTTTCATATTTTGGTTTTGAAACTTATTTAATTATACTCTGCGGAGACTCATCATATATCTTACTCCTGCACTGAGCCGCTGACCTCCAAATATCTGGTCGGATAGAAGTTCTATTTAGGATTTTGGTATTCATACTGTGAGATAGTATATCTCCTTTGATGCCACAGCCCACATGTACTTCAAAATCAGAAAGGATTAAAAGTAAAATTTAGATGCTGTGTGCATTGCTGTTGTCTTATTGCTTGGACATCATGACTAGCATCTGTGAAGTTTCTCTGGCATTCGCTTCCATTTGTGTAAATTTTGCATCATTTTCTGATTGCAGTTGACTAGTAGAGTTCCCTAAATTCTTTGTTTTCATGAGGGAACATCCACTTTTCAAGTATCTATTGGAATTCAAATTCTTACTTTGTTATTTTCTTACACACCCATTATGTATCGTCTTGCTCCTTATAGCTTGTCAAGTTCATTTCGATTGCTGGGACTGCTCTTAATGTATATTCATGCTTTTGTCAGGGTGAAGAAGATAGTACTGCATGGGTCTGCGCGTTACTTCTTGCTTTGCTATTTCAAGAAAGAGAGATAAATCGATCTAATCCAGCATTGCACTCAATTCCTGTGCTCTCAAACTTGTTAAGGTCAGACGAGCCAGCATACAGGTACTTTGCTGCACAAGCTTTGGCAAGTCTGGTTAGTAATGGTAGCAGAGGAACTCTTCTGGCTGTTGCTAATTCTGGGGCGGCCACTGGACTCATATCTTTGCTTGGATGTGCTGATGTTGATATAGCTGATCTTTTGGAGTTATCAGAGGAATTCATGTTGGTGCATAATCCTGATCAAATTGCTCTGGAGAGGCTATTCAGAGTCGATGATATCCGGGTTGGCTCAGCTTCCAGGAAATCTATTCCTCTTCTTGTTGATCTACTTAAACCCATTCCGGAAAGACCTGGTGCTCCTTTCTTGGCATTGGATCTTCTGACACAGTTAGCTGTTGATTGCCCCCCAAACATGCTGCTAATGGCTGAAGCTGGAATCCTAGAAGCACTTACCAAATACCTATCACTTAGCCCACAAGATGCAACAGAAGAAGCTACAACTGAGTTGTTGGGTATTCTTTTTGCTAGTGCAGAAATAAGGCAACATGAATCAGCACTTGGTGTTGTTAACCAACTTGTGGCAGTCCTTCGTCTAGGAGGAAGAAATTCACGCTACAGTTCTGCAAAGGCATTAGAGAACTTGTTTTGTGCTGACCATGTCAGGAACAGTGAGTCAGCTCGCCAGGCTATTCAGCCGCTTGTAGAAATTCTGAGTACTGGCATGGAGAGGGAGCAGCATGCAGCTATATCAGCACTTGTTAGGCTGCTTTGTGACAATCCATCAAGAGCACTTGCGGTTGCAGATGTTGAGATGAACGCAGTGGATGTTCTCTGCCGGATTCTTTCCTCGGATTGTTCAGCTGAGCTGAAAGGAGATGCTGCAGAACTGTGCTGTGTTCTATTTGCAAATACAAGGATCCGTTCCACAATGGCTGCAGCACGTTGTGTGGAACCTTTGGTTGGTTTACTGGTTAGTGAAGCTAACCCTGCCCAGCTTTCTGTAGTTCGTGCACTGGATAGGCTTCTAGATGATGAGCAACTGGCCGAATTAGTGGCAGCACATGGGGCAGTCATTCCTCTTGTTGGGCTTTTGTTTGGCAAAAACTACATGCTTCACGAGGCAGTTGCTAGAGCTTTGGTGAAACTAGGAAAGGACAGACCGGCTTGCAAATTGGAAATGGTTAAGGCTGGTGTAATTGAGAGCATTCTTGATATTCTCCATGATGCGCCAGATTTTCTTTGCATGGCATTGGCAGAAATGCTTCGGATTCTGACAAACAATGCTAGCATAGCAAAAGGTCCATCTGCGGCCAAAGTAGTACAACCTCTTTTCTCTTTGCTATCTAAGGCAGATATTGGTCCTGAGGGGCAGTACAGCACTTTGCAGGTTCTTGTGAATATTTTGGAGCATCCTGAATGCCGCACTGATTACAACTTGACACCCCGCCAAACTATTGAGCCAGTCATTATGTTACTGAATTCATCTCCACCAGCTGTGCAACAATTAGCTGCGGAACTCCTATCTCATCTTCTTCTAGAAGAACACCTCCAGAAGGATACAATAACAGAGCAGTCCATCCCTCCTCTTATTCAAGTTCTTTCATCTGGTTTGCCAAATTTACAGCAGAGAGCTATAAAAGCTCTTGCTAACCTTGCATTATCTTGGCCAAATACAATTGCAAAGGTGGGTGGTGTTTTTGAGTTGTCCAAGGTGTTGTTGCAATCTGACCCTCCATTGCCTCATGTCGTATGGGAATCTGCAGCATCTGTCTTGTCTAGCATTTTGCAGTACAGTACCGAGTTTTTCCTTGAGGTACCTGTTGCAGTACTAGTGCAGTTGCTCAGGTCAGGAACTGAAAGTACTGTTGTGGGTGCGCTAAATGCCCTGCTTGTATTAGAGAGTGATGATTCAACAAGTGCAGAAGCAATGGCTGAAAGTGGTGCCGTGGAAGCCTTGCTGGATCTCTTGAGGAGTCATCAGTGTGAGGAAGCTGCTGCCAGACTCATTGAGGCGTTGCTAAACAATGTACGGATAAGGGAGGCGAAGGCTGCTAAAAATGCTATTGCACCTTTGTCCATGTACCTTTTGGATCCACAGACACAATCTCAACAGGGAAGGTTGCTTGCTGCTCTTGCACTTGGAGATCTTTTCCAAAACGAAGGTCTTGCTCGTTCTACTGATGCTGTTGCAGCATGCCGTGCTCTGGTTAACCTTCTTGAAGATCAACCAACTGAAGAGATGAAAGTGGTAGCCATTTGTGCCTTGCAGAATCTTGTCATGTATAGCCGAGCAAATAAGAGAGCAGTTGCAGAATCTGGTGGTGTCCAGGTCCTGCTGGATCTTATCAGTTCAAGCAATCCTGACACTTCTGTTCAGGCAGCAATGTTTATCAAACTTCTATTCAATAATCACACTATCCAAGAGTATGCCACAAGTGAAACAGTCAGAGTTATAACTGGTAAAACAATTTTCCTTTCTTGTTTATGTCAATTTTCGTGTTCCAACTCCTGTCACGCTATAGAAGTCAAAATCTACCTTTTGTATGAACCACAAGTCAATTCTCAGTGATATCTAGCAAATACAATAATCAAGTTTGTGTGTGAAGTTCATACTTATTTCAAATGTTCCAATATGAGATTATGTTTTGATGCTTTTCTACACAATATGCATTTTTTTGAAGTCCACCTTTCAGGTAAAAAATTCTTATGTCGACCTGGAATATCTTTTCTTGTGCCCAGAATTTACTTCCTGTATCTGATGATGGTGTTTTGCATGCAGCTTCAATTGAGAAGGATATATGGGCATCTGGGAGTGCCAATGAGGAGTATCTTAAAGCGCTTAATGCTCTACTTAGCAACTTCCCTCGTCTGAGGGTCACTGAACCTGCTACATTATGCATTCCTCATCTTGTAACTTCCCTTAAAACTGGTTCTGAGGCAACTCAAGAAGCAGCACTGGATTCACTATATCTTCTTAGGCAAGCATGGTCAGCTTGCCCAGCTGAAGTATTTAAAGCTCAATCAGTTGCTGCCTCAGAGGCTATTCCTCTACTTCAGTACTTGATACAGTCTGGCCCACCACGGTTTCAAGAAAAGGCAGAGCTGCTCCTTCAGTGCTTGCCTGGGACACTTACAGTGACTATAAAGCGTGGCAACAATCTAAGGCAATCAGTGGGAAATCCTAGCGCATTCTGCAAGCTTACTCTTGGAAATAATCCGCCAAGGCTAACAAAGGTATGTCAAAATTGTTTGTGCTGCTCATCAGGGATATTGGTCCATAGTACAATTCATTACTTCCATGCTGACAATAAATAACTTGCTACAGTCTGCAGTTAATATTTTATATATTATCCTTGGAATGTTTCCTTATTTATCGGTTTTATGTCCACTTCTATTCTGGGTCACCGGATCACAGATAGTCCATGCCAAACTTGGACATTGGTTTATGGACTGAACCCAACTGGAATTTCCTTTAAGTTTATTGTTTGATTATTTGTCCCGCTACTTCTCATTATTGTGCCTTCAAGTATTTAAGGTTAAGGGTGTGGCGCCAATTAGGGGTTTACTAATCCTGTAATACCCCAAAATATGGTGAGCATATATTTTTTTCACAAAATTTTCTGCTATGTGATGGAAATTGTTTCATCAGACTCCAATATTACCACCAACACTATAAATTGCAATAACTCCTAATTTTTAGTGCCTTTGGATTTGGTGCTTAAATTGATGCATAAAGAAATAATTGGCACTTGGCAGTCTGTTTTGCTATACTGAAAATGTGCATTTTGAATTGGCATGTTTGGCGGATTTTTCTTACTGGTGATAACCGATAAGCCATTCCGTTGAATATTCCTAATTGGCTTTGAACATTTTTTTTCGCTAGTGAGCATCTGCACTCATGCCCACACTGATGTACAATTGATTGACCTAACTGATTCGATGTAATACACAGATTGTCTCGACTGGTGCAACACCTGAATGGGATGAAGCCTTTGCATGGGCATTTGACAGCCCTCCCAAAGGCCAGAAGCTTCATATCTCTTGCAAAAACAATAGCAAATTCGGAAAGGTATTGAAATGGGACACATGCATTATATTTATCACCTTATATTCTTTTGCTGTTTCGTGTCACTGTATCTGCATCCTCAAGCTCTCCAACTGTTGCTGCAGAAATCATTTGGTAAGGTGACAATCCAAATCGATCGGGTTGTCATGCTGGGGTCAGTTGCCGGCGAGTATACTTTGCTACCGGAGAGTAAAAGTGGTCCTAATAGGAACCTGGAAATTGAATTCCAATGGTCAAACAAATGACAGTATCTACATACTTAGGTGCTCTGTGTAAGTTAAAAATATATAAGAAGTCGAGAGTGGTTTCTTGTTTCATACTCTGCTAAATGTTACCCTGTTAGCGCATCAGTGTAAATAGCCGGCAGAGAAAGTTGTCATTTTGTTGTACCTTTTCTGTGAGATAAAAAACAGACGAGTCATATGTTTTGTACTGATTGTAATGAATCGATTCATTATTTTTTCCCCGGGATTTTTATTTGTAATCTTTGTAAGGGGTGTAACAGAATAAATATATGTTTGTTTAGGTTTTGTGAAGGACCAGGTGAGAAGGTCCTATTTTATGTTGTGATGAACCATTGCAATGTTTGTCGAGTGGTTATTTGATTTTGCAAAGATCGCCCTTTGGAAGTATTGTTTTGGCAGAATTAAGGATTCTGTGTTTTGAGTTATGGGTTGAGTTAGGAGGAATTGGGTCTCTGCATTAAGATTGCATGAAGTATGTTTTGACTAACGTGTGTCAAGTTGTGAAGAACTTGTGTTTGGAAATAATTTCTTTGTCTTTGGTTGTGCAGGGAGGTTTAGAGTCGCCATGGTTGACGGCGAGGATCGGGGCTATGCTCAGGGAGGAACAGAGGCCCAGAACAGTCAAGGATGCCGAGAGAGATGGTGAGCTTTAGCATAGCACAAGAAAGACTGAAAATGTTGAAGGCGAGTTCGAACGGTGGGTTTGCACCATATAGCTTGGTCGGTCCAAGTGAGCCGTGGTCTGGTGGAACCGGAGCGGGAGAGACTTGCCGACGCGTGGCAAGCTAATGGTGAACCTACACGTGGCAAGCATGGCGATTGCTTGTAATGAAAGATGAAGACCCGGTCAAGAAAGGGTATTTTGGTAAGATTGGCCAAAAATATCGGAATCCACCTTGGATTAAAATCGCGGCGCATGCAGGGCGTTTGGAGAGCGGTTTAGGTTAATGGGATACTGGTTTGATCAAGTTGGATCAAGTGGAAAATGCTTAACGGATTTAGGCTTATGCGCTTTGAAAAACGTGCATAAGTGACTTGTGTGAGTTAAAACCCGTGTGATTGGGGTTAACGAATTTTCCCTATTGTGCTAAGTGGATTATATCCATTAGGGCTAGGAATGGCTGGTTGGACCTCCTATATAAAGGATTGGGTTGGAGACTTGTGTTGACCATCCAATCTATCTCTCATGTGCTATCAAGTCTAGGGTTAGGGTTAGAGAGTTGAGTGCATTGTGTGCTCTTTGTCCTCCAAGGTGGAGTGACTGTAAAACCCAACACAAGTAAGCAATACATCAATCTTGATCATCTCGATGAATCTTCTCTATGTGGTTTGATTTACTTTTGTCATGGTTGAGTTGATCTCCTCCCGTTTTTCTTCTTGATCTTGCTGTGCCAAGGACGTAAAAGATATGGAGATTACTTGTGGGAATCTATCTCATATCATCTAGGCACTTCTATAGCAAATTTATCAAGAAACCCGCTTTTGCATGTTTTAGACCCCATTGTGTGATTTCTTGTTTTGAGGGTTTTTGATTGTTGTTTGCCCTTAGTCTAGTTTGCTGTGACATGTGAGAACACATCTGGAGCCATCTTGGCCGTCATATACTCACGAGCAAGTTGGATTCTCAAATTGGGGTTTTGGCTCGGTTTTGGTGCAACATTCCAACAAACTGAAAAAGGTCCCATCTTTGGCTATGTTTTTCATGATCGTTTGTTAGAATAGGTTCACAATAACCTAGAGAACATCCATACAAAATTTCATATCATTTGGATCTACGGATCAAAAGTTCTCTTAGTTTTTGGATTTGAAATCGGGCTGAAAACACTATTTATCGCCTGATTTTACTGTAGCAGCGGTCAGACCGCCGTTATAAGGCCGGTCAGACCACCTGGAAGTGTTTGGCTCCAAGTTTAGTTGATTTAGGTCAATTGGATTGATTTTTGGCTAGAAATTCTATGTTCTATACCTCTGTAGGTGTTTGAGTATAAAATCTTGAATACTTAAGGGAAAATCAGAGTTGACACCATTCACCCCCTCTCTGTTGTCATATTTGATCCTATATTTTATCTTACAGACTGGATTACTGAACTTATTGTTTATGATCAAACAGTGGATATTTCTTTGTTATGTCCCTTTCTCGTGTGACAGACAATAGTGTTCATGCCACTGTTTAGTTCGGTTTATCCATCAATTCTGGAACCTTGAGATGGTGAGTACAGTTACCATTAAACATATCAATAAAGATTGATTTGTTGATATGGATTTTTTAAACATAATTTGTTGATACGGAATGATCAATCAAAGTACCCATTTATTTACACAGATAATAGGATCATCCAACATAGTCCTACACCATGCACACGCCTGACAGCCTGACACACACATACACTATCGTTCTTTCATGCATCACCGGTGGGTGGCGTCGTCGCACTGCTCGCTACACCATCGACGTTCGCGGCGCGGGGAGGCCCTGGCCCCGTGGATGAGATGCCGTTAGTGGTATGTTATAAAGATAATTATAGAAATAATTATAATACTTTTATATTTATGATTTTTTAAATAAATATTATTATATTTGTTTGAATGATTTATCGTTTATAAAGATTAGCAAGTATATGATTTGTTGGTGAAGCTCTTTATTTGTTATATGATATCATTTTAAAATGATCACTGATCGGAACAACAGTGGCTTATAGGTTAGCAAATGTATTAATTGATGTCCACGTTTCATCAATTATAGATATTGAGATATCAAATCAATAATGTTGATACATGTTAGAGAATATGGTGTTGTATTGATTCATTTTAAGACACTATTGAGATTGCTATGTTTTATATGTTATCAGTCGGTTTCAAACAATGATAATGTATAATCGTTATACCTGAGATTAGCATAATTTTCTACGTGAGTAATAGTACACTCATGAGTTTCCAAACGCTACACCGTAACTAGGTAGTTATAAAGATAGCTTTTGGTTATACTATAAAATATGTGAAGAAAAGTGATTGGTCGGATATGAGATTTGCACATCCTTTATAACAGGAGAGGTATCTATACGTCCCTCATATGGTCGGATAAACAAAGTGCATGGCCATACCACGAATGGTAAAAGAGTCGAGCATATAAATTTATCATTCACTAGATCAAAAAAATTTGAATAGTTCATGGATGATACATTTATTACTTGAAGTTCAATCAGATACCGTGAGGAAAAAGGAGAATACATAAACAGGACGATAGGTCCTACTGGATGTGATACAGTCATATAGAGATATTAACTGGTCATGAGCTGATCAGATATATCATAGATTAGTCTACGATCTAGGTGTGTGGGGATGCGAACTGGTCATGACCATATACGATCTGGTCATAAGGAGTTATCTAGATTGATCTTTATATATATTTGGGGGTCGATATATCCTACTAGGAACTACTTCTGACCAATGATCGGAAGATTGTTTCCGAGTTATAAACGAAGTATGCATGAACCTACTAGGTCACACACTTAACAAGTTAGAACAGTAAGGGTCTAAATAATAGGCTCTGAGTGAGATACGATCTCGACTCGTATTGAATAAGAATCCAATCAAACGCTTTTCAAGTAAGATACGATGTTTAATCGTGTTGGATATGGATCTATATAAAAGTAGTGCATGAGCTGAGGGTTACATGTGATTAACACGGCCATCGAAACCCTAGCTGCTACCTCTTATAGGTCCTGCCATACGCGCTGGTGCTAGCACACCGACGCACGGTGTTTTACCCTCGAACATGTGGACTTCGGTAGAGACGCTACTATAACTACGGTACTGATCGAGACGATCACAACGAGGAGACAGTTGGTTCGTGGGGATCAGCTACCGCTCGAGGACAATTGCCTTCCAAGGACACTAATCGAGATGTTGGACGATCGACTACTTCCACTATATAGACGTGCACTACGTTGAACCGAGTTGCTTTAGCTCTTCTTCTGTTACATTGCACATCTAATGATAATGATCTATGATCTTTTACACGCATGGTTTTCAACAGTGGTATTAGAGCCATCATGTGTAGTTTTTGATCTAGATTGGTCGCATATAATAGATGTGTAGTAGTAGTAGTAGATTTGATATATTACTAGTTTGGTACAATAAACTCGATCGATTCATATAGATGGACTGGTTTGGGTGCCAATTGATGAGGTCAATCGACTTCGGCGTAATAAGATGGGTTCATAAGAGATCAATCGGTTTTAGTTGTGCCTATTCATATATCAATCGGTTTTAGTTGTGCTTATTCATAGTCGCATTGCATGTTACCCCTACCGGTTAGAATTCCGCCATCGGGGTAAGCCAAGATGTGCAGCCTTATGGGGCAATCGATCGGATTTGCCGACCAATGCAATTGATCAATGGAAATTGGGCCGATCAAATGATTAACCCGACGAATTTTTCAAGGGTAAATTCATGAATAGGATTCATGTCGCAGTGCTAAGTAATCATTGGCACGTTATAAGTATTATGTGTTCATATTACACGATAGAATTGGATTCTTTGTGTAACTTGTTTTTGTAGGGATTGATGTGAATAGTATGGCTCATTATGTATGTGATGTATGTATGAGATTTCATGGGTTGCGCGTCATGTTGATTTATAGCCATGGGCAACATATTATTATATAACGGCCTGCATGTCGATTTGATATCAAGCTCATGTTGATTTATAGCCATAGACAACATATTATTGTATAACAGTCAGCATGTCGACTTGATATACTTGATATCCTCATATGTAATTCATTACTAGCTGTTAGGAGTAATAACTTAGTAGATGAATGTGGTGACTTCAAGTGTGATGGCTCGATGAACAGAAAATGTGGTGATGGAGATTACCGTGCTAAGGGCTATACTATTGCACAATTAAATATGATTATCTGTGAATATTTTTATATTCATGTTATACTATTATTCATATTATTATTTTTGGTGTTTTTAACATGATAAAATAGTATTCCTCTAGAAAAATTAAGTAAAACTTGATGCCCTTCCAATTATTGTATCTATCAATATTTTGATCATTAACTGGTAGATCTTTAAAGCGGTGACAAATGCCTAATGGCGGTGCAGAAAACTAGGGTAAGTGCCCTAACTCTGATAACATGTTATGAATATTATGCGTGTATTCATGAGGCTCAAAGGGTAATATATATAGAGAGTACATAGGGACATACAGATAAACATACCATATACAAATAAGAAAACTAAGGTACATAAGAAAATAAATAACAATCATATTCTATCTTGTCTATCCTTAACATCCTATTCTCACTTTCTCTCGGAGTCTCAGGTGGTGATCGTTTTAGCGATGGCTTCTGGCTTTTAGCTGAAATTTCACTGTAGCTGACTGAAATTTTACTGTAGCTGAGTTAATGGATAGTGTAGTGAATAGTGAAAAAAGCTGAAGTTAGAAGCTGAAACCGAAAAAAGTCGAAACGATCAGGGCCTCAGTCCCATTCCCACTCCCCGAGCAGATCTCCCTTCTTAGATCGCCTCCCTCCAGCCTCTACCGGCCGCCGACTTGCGGAGCCTCGCACGACGGTGCCCCCACAGGCTGCACTGTCGACTGGCGCCTTGCCTTCCCCGCTCCGCTCGGTCACTCCGCCGACCGCCGCCCTGTGCCTCCACTATGGACCCTGCGATTCGGTAAGACTAAGAGACAAGAGTAGCTCTGATTTGTGAAGAGTAGTTCTGATTTGTGAGTTGCTTACTTACTATTTGGTATTATTGGTTGTGGGCCTTGTCACTTGTGGCTGTGGACTACTTATTGCTTTGTGGGCTGAATGATCGTGAGAATTTAAGATAAGTCCATGTAGCCATGTGTAAATGGTAAGTGTGTTCTTCCTCATCAAGGGAGGCTGAGGGCCTGAGGTTCGTGCCGAGGGGCTTTCTTCAGCGAAGGGTGGACTAAGGCCTATTGAAGCCCTCCGCTGGATTCGCCCCTTGTCGGACCCGGATTTTCAATCCAGAATTCTCTGTGATGCCACTGCACTATTCCCTGGATCAGTAGATAGTGCTCACAGTTACAGTACTGAACATCAAGATACATATCAAATGGAAGCATAAATACAATAAGATACTTACACAAGGGCCGATTAGGCCGAAGACAACGAAAGCAGCAGTGGAAACGAAGCAAACAGGTGAGACCCACAGAACATGCCCACAGGCAGCCGACTGGGGGTTCGCGACCTAATTTTTGGCCTTCTTGTCAACTTCATCATCATGGCTCAGCGTATTGCTGTGGTGCATCGATTCGACTCTTGATTCTAGATTTTGTTATACGAGTGTGAGCACTCCAACCCCGTGCTCAGCGAGCCAACACATAGAATGCAAATATATAACATGTATGGCTTGACAAAGGATAAGCTCGGGTTAAATTTTTATTTGCTAGAAATTGCACTCCAAGACTTACTGATAATTTTAGGAAAATCCTAGACTTAGCCTTTTTGGACCAAAATTTATAATACCCTTTGTATTAAGATTTTATAGAATAAGTACAGATCTCATCCACCAATCCATGATTCTTATACCACAAAGCCAGTTTTCAGCGTCATAGCCGCTTAACTTACCACTGGGACGACACCTAGGACAACACAAATCAGGGCCTTTCTCTGCCCTCAACTTTACCCATGCCGCTTAACTTACCACTGGGACGACACCCAGAACAACACAAATCAGGGCCTTTCTCTGCCCTCAACTTTACCCATTCCACCAGGTTTTTGAAATAGAACTATATCTTGTCAAGTTCCCATGTCCGCCCTTGACCGTGGGCATGGCTATTCGAATAGTTTTGTACTCTACAGAGTTTGTACACTTTACCCACAAGAGATAGATCTGCCCATTGCCCCACATGATTCCTTGGCCATGTGGTTGAGTAGATTATCACGAGACTGTTACAATGCATAATCCTACTTGTGGTTACGCCCGCTAAGGTCTATTTTCTGTAGGATGCGTTCATCCCTCGAGAAGGGTCCCTCGTGAGCCATCACGGGCAAAGGCGGGGATGCGACCATCTTTCCCTTTGCTCGTGTTCACACCTTCACGTAACCACACTAGAGCTATGCAGATTAGTTAGCCCCGCCTACATTTTGCCAGCTTGTGGTTGTACTGTTGTACCTTGGGAGGTCATCACGAGATTCGGTCCTTAGGTTACCTGGGCGGTACTACCACGCCCACTCTCTCGTGCACCACTGCACCACACCCCCGGACCATCCGCCCAGGTATTTAAGCAAGTTGAGGTTTTTGGGAACATAAAATATCCTTGCCCAAATACACCAACTATTTTCACCCTGACTTCCCAAATCCAATTCTCATAGTATAAAGTGACGATGGGGACCTTTTGGTGCCCCCGAGTATCTAAGCACAACTAAGTATGGTATATAATTACGGACTTATTTTCAAAAGAATACCATTATAGTTTTACTAGGGTGACAAGGCTCACATATTCAATTATTCTAAAAGAAGGTATTACTAACAAACTTATTACATGGGTGAGTAACTAGGGTATGAAAAATCAGGTATATACTTAGCATATAAAATAATAGCATGCAGTTGATAATTTAAATAAAAATAAATTGCAGAAAATGTAGGTCCAATATGATCAAAGTATTGACTCGCCTGGCGCGGTTTACCGTGATCTTGACCTCACTCACAGCTTTCTTGCTTGCTGATCTCGAGCTTCTGGTCTTTACTGACTTCTGGATCCTGGTCTCGCTGGATCTACTGATCTTTCAGGATTCCAATCTCTAATTACGCGCTAAGCAATAAAATGCAAATAACTCAAAAAGATCCAAGCAAAAGCAAATAAACTCGACTTAACTTTATTACGAGTTAAAGGGTGACATTTTGGTAGAATTGATTGGATGCAGAGAATTGGCGGAGTCAACGGAGTTAGAGTGGGGCGATGAATGGCGAAAAGGAAAGTGAGGTATTGTGGCGGAAAGGGTATTTGCCGAAGTATTCTGCTTCGGGTGTAGAGATGGCTAGGCACAGCCGATTGCATAATATCATGGCTGGATCTATTTTATTTAATAATCTTTTTTTATAATTTTATATTTATCAAGGAAGTTCCATGAGTCAGGGTATATGCATGAATTTGGCTGAACATTTTTTTGTCGGGGTTAGCATTTACAAATTAAGGCATGCGTTACATATATAAGGTACACCATTACTTTGATTTACTAAATTAGTCTTATAGTCTATAGTTCTAGGAATGGAAGACGTATTATTTTATGCAGTCCCAGTTTGTTTATTAAAACACCACTGGCACAGATTATTTTATTTACCGACGCTCAGAGGATTTTAAATAGATACATTATATGATTCATTATTTTATACCGAACATTTAGATTGGAGAGACAATTAATTATCTGGGTGATTTTACTTTTCAGTTTGTCGTGGCATATCTATTATCGTCAAGAATGATCTTCAAATAGGTTTAAGGTTTCGGGCTTACAAGAGCATATATAAATCTATACATCATTTGTTCCCAAATAATTAACTTGCTATCTGGAAGAACAGTTTATGCATGATCTGGCTTTAGTCAACTTTTATGTAAGGGTGAATCCAACAATCATTAGTGTCATAACATTTGTGCCAACCTTGCTCATTATAATTCTAATAGCAATTTCTTACTATTGTAATGGCATTTAATTTGTTAGTCATAATTTAACATGTAGTTTTTGCCAATACTAAATTTTATTTGATTCTTATTCGTTTCTCCTTATTATCTATCATATATCTCTATACCTATAATGCCATTTAAAAGGTTATGTAAGTTACCTTATTCTATATTCTTTATTTAAGTTTATGCAAATTACTTGTATTAGTTACCATTAAAAAGGGCCTTATACTTTAGTTATATATAACTTACACAATACATGAATAAGGCCTACCTTTTAGGTTGGAATCTTAAGTAATCATATGCAAGATGATCTCTAATTGTGAGTTTATAGTAACTTAGTATTCAATTTGATTAATCAATACTTGAAAAAGGATTTTCATGAAAGTTCTAATGTCTAGAAGTATTAGTTATGGTTTAAACCTCATGTTAGTCATCTTTAAAATCTTTACTAAATATGAAATATGAAATGTCTTGTGATTTCATTCTTTTTGCACCATTTAAGTTTTTAGATCTCCTCTTGCATGACGTGCTGCCCCAGAAAAATCTTCTTCCCATTTTAATTTGTATTAGTTCTTCTAATCAACATTTGAGTTAACCATTTTTACTACTATTTACCATGAAAGGCTCCAATTGCCAGACAACCAAAATGTACTGCCTTCCCAGCTAACTGATAGAGGAGGCGCTTGGCCAAACAACAGAGGGAAGGGGGCTTTGCAAAACAGGCGGCGGTGCTGGCTCCTTGCGCCGACGGCGATGGCGAGGCAAGGCCGGAGCTTCAACGGCGAGGGGTACAACGGTTTCCAGGGGAGTGGTGAAGCCAGAGGCGACGGTACACCATCCGGAATGGCACAGGATGCCCGCAGCGGCTTGCGGCGGCTAGAGCGAGCCAAATAGTGAAGCCGTGGCGCCGACGAAGAAAAAGAAGGTGAGCATGAGTGGGAGATGGTCGAAGGCTACTTACCGACAGCGATGGCTTGACCGGAGAGCTGCCGAGGCAAGCTGACGATGAGAGCCATGGGTGGCGGCGGTCGGTCACCGTGGAGGCGGCACTCCAGTAGAGGAGAGCTTCGGGCGAAGGTTGGAGAAGCTCAAGGACGTCGTGGTGAAGCTCCAGCAGCAAAGAATCGGAGCGGGGGAGGCCGAGAAGGGATCGGTGGCGAAGTTGGTGGTGGCCGGCCGAAATTAGGGGAAGATGGTCCGTGCGGCTAGCAGTCTTCAATTGGTTTCAATCGGCCGCTGGTGGAGGTTCTAGGGAAGGAGAGGCGCACGTTGATGCAGCTGGATGGTACGAAGGCCTCGCCGGAGCGGCTAAGGGCGGTGGCGGCCGGCGCACAAGTGAGGCGGAGCGAAAAAGGGAGATGAGAGGGGAAGGCGCCGGGCAACAGCAAGCTTGGGGGCGGCTTTATAGCCGGAAGAAGGGGGAGAGAGAGACCATGCGCGCACTGACGTCGGAGCAGGGGTGGCATGGCCTCGGCACATGGCCGGAATGGGCGAAGGTATGGCAGGGGCGTGGGGATGGGGCCTTCTGAGCGAGAGTGCACGGGAAGAGGGAACTGGGGCGGCTGCGGTGAAAACGGGGCGGCGAGTCAGACATGCGTGCGGAGGAGAGGCTGCCGATGGGCCTGGTGCGCTCGCGCGTAGAGGAAGGAAGGGGTAGCGCAGTGACCATCAGGCAAAGAGGGTAAGGGGGGAGAGAGAAAAGGGAGGAGGTGCTGCGCTGTGTCCACTGGATATTGAGGGGAAACTGAGAGAGAAAGAGAAGGGGAGAAAGAAAAGAGAAAGAGAAGGGGAGAAAGAAAAGAGTAGGAAGGATGCCCAAGTAAGAAAATTGATGAAGCTTGCATTTTCAACTTATTTATAAGCTTAATTTGAATTGAAATTACAATTGCACTTTATTTTACTCTGTGCTTAATATACTTTTGAGTAGTTTTTATGTTTCAGTTCATATTAAATTTCAGCCCTCGACTTGAGTTTTAATAACTACATTCAAATTTTAATTTTTATTATTTTCGCCTAGGAGTTATGCTCCGATTTACATAACACCTTTTTGGGAAAACTCAGTCGAGATTATAGAAGAAATCCAATTGCTAATAAGATGCAAATAAAAATTTTAAATCCTTCGAAATTTTACTTGCTCCAGAATTCAAGATGTTACACCCCTGCCCCAGCATCACACGCCCAGGATTACCACAGCCACGTGAGCGTCCTCGTCAGGATTACCATAGCCACGTGAGCGTCCTCGTCAGGATTACCATAGCCCCAAGCCACCAATGGGAGGCAACCACTTATCCGACCGTCTTATCCGCCTCTGGCCCTTGGCTGCGCGCGCATAGATAACGCACTCCCGCCCTCACAAAACGCCACAACCACACCCACACCCACCAAGCGTAGGCGAGCGACATGGCAGCATCACTGCAAGCCGCGGCCACCCTGATGCAGCCGGCCAAGATCGGCGGCCGGGCCTCCGCCACGCTTCCGTCGCGGCCGTTGTCTCACGTCGCCAGGGCGTTTGGCGTCGACACCGGCGCTGCCAGGATCACGTGCTCTCTGCAGTCTGACATCAGGGAGGTCGCGAACAAGTGCGCTGGCGCCGCCAAGGTCGCCGGCTTCGCTCTCGCCACCTCGGCGCTACTCGTCTCGGTAAGCGCGCTTGCACAGTTGATTTGTTGCCGTGCAGATGGCTACATATGTACGGACCTAGTCAAGGTGGAGGTGAGTGACGTAGAGAGTGCGGTGTGCGTGGTGCAGGGCGCGAGCGCGGAGGGCGTGCCGAAGAGGCTCACCTATGACGAGATCCAGAGCAGGACGTACATGGAGGTGAAGGGGACCGGCACGGCGAACCAGTGCCCGACCATCGATGGTGGCGTGGACTCTTTCCCCTTCAAGTCTGGCAAGTACTACATGAAGAAGTTATGCCTGGAGCCGACGTCCTTCACCGTCAAGGCCGAGGGCGTGGCCAAGAACGCGCCGCCGGAATTCCAGAAGACCAAGCTCATGACCCGCCTCACGTACACCCTCGACGAGATCGAGGGCCCGCTCGAGGTCGGGGCCGACGGCACCGTCAAGTTCGAGGAGAAGGACGGCATCGACTACGCTGCCGTCACCGTGCAACTGCCGGGAGGCGAGCGCGTGCCGTTCCTCTTCACCGTCAAGCAGCTCGTCGCCACCGGCAAGCCGGAGAGCTTCAGTGGGTCATTCCTCGTGCCGAGTTACCGTGGGACGTCCTTCCTCGACCCCAAGGGCCGTGGGGGCTCTACTGGGTACGACAATGCGGTGGCGCTCCCCGCCGGAGGCAGAGGAGACGACGAGGAGCTTGTTAAGGAGAACATCAAGAACGCGTCGTCGTCGACGGGCAACATCACGTTGAGCGTGAGCAAGAGCAAGCCGGAGACCGGCGAGGTGATCGGCGTCTTCGAGAGCGTGCAGCCGTCGGACACCGACCTCGGGGCCAAGGCACCCAAGGATGTCAAGATCCAGGGGATCTGGTACGCGCAGCTCGAGTCTAACTAGAGGAGGGAAGTGTTCGATGGAGAGGAAGGGAAGCAACGTGTATCTAGTAATGCAAATTCGGGCTTTTGGTTTTAATTATAGCTTTTGTTTCTTCCTCTGTTCTTATGAACTGATGATCCCCAATGTGTTATTTGCATTTGGAGAAGTGGAGAGGACATTTGTATGATACATATATCTCTGCATATCTTCACAAGATTTTCCACCAATTGGTACTTCCTTTCTAGTACCTTCTTTCTGACCAGAAGCATTAGCAGAATCTATTTACATTTTGTGATGGCCAGGGGCGTGACTAGTGCCAGGGAGCTGGTGATCGAGGGTCCGCTCCCCTCGTGGTAGCGGCACTCAACCGCCGCAAGTGGTAGTCGATCAGCCCCAAGAGGCTCCAATCCTAATGCCTGTGTCGGCACGGTACCCAGATACTCGTACCGACGTGGTTATCGGCAACAACACCCACACTGGCACCTCTGTCGACCGGGATGTCCGTGCAGGCCGGAGCGATGGCAACAACACCTGCGATGGCACCTCAATCGACCAGGACGCCTGTGCAAGCCAGATCAACGGCGACAACGCCTACGCCGATGTGTATATTGATTTTGGTGGTCATGCCTGCCCAGTCGTCGATGACCCCGGTCACCATACAAGCACGTCTACCAGCTCCAGAGCCCAAGCTGCCATCGCCAACAACCTCGCAACACACACCTCCACGCCAACAGACTCTGCCGCGCGTTTAGTGGACGGTACGCTCGTGGCGGCCCTCGAAATGTTGTAGCGCGAGCTGATGGACCTTCGGAGAGCTATGCGGGAGATCCAAGGGGCTGGGAGTCACCAAACGGCCACGGTAATGGTGGCGGAGTCGGCGGCTGAGCGAGCAGACAGCCGCGATGCCTCTACCCTCACCCTTGCGATACCTCGATACGGGGACTCAGAGTCTCCAGCCCTCAGCACTCTCCAGCGCGAGTTGGTAGACCTTTGGGGGGGCCATCGAGAGATGCAAGAGGCTCGGAGCCAGCAAGCACCTACGACGATGGTAGCGAAAGGGGCAGCTGAGTGGACGGATAGCCGCGAGGCCCCTACCCCTGCCCGTGCGACACTCTGGCGCGTAGACCCGGAGTCTCTACTCTTTGTCGGCCTGTAGTAGTCCCCGTAGCCAGAAGACTTCAAATTCCCTACTGTCAAGCTGTACAAGGGTGATAAAGACCCCTGGGAGTTCGTTCACGCGTATGAGACGACCATCGAAGTAGCCAGCGTGGATGATTCCACCAAAGTGAAGGGGTTGCCACTTGCTCTCTAGGGGATAGCGCTCTCCTGGTTCTTCACCATTGCGTCGAACTCCATCTACGCATAGGAGCAGATTCGGGACCGCATTTACAACAATTTTCAAGGCAATTACATTGAACGGGTCGATGCATCCCAGTTTTTCGCTATTAAATAGAAGCCCTCAGAGAAACTCCGAGAGTACTTCGCTATAGTTCATTGCCAGGTGAAGGATGTGAATGAAACAGCCATCATCAACACAACAATCTAAGGTCTTTGCCCGGGTCCGCTGGCTGAGTATAACGCACGCAAGCCCATCAAAACGTTTGCCAAGCTTTTTGATAAAATAGAGGAGTATGCAAGGGCCGAGGAGGACACTCAGCAGCATCGTGGTGACATCTCTGAGCCGAAGCTTGTGTCTGGCGCTTCGAAGGATGGCTCCAGCCGCAAGCAGCAGAAGGGCCAACAGCCCAAGTATGTCCTGGACATCGAGGGTGGCGGTGACACCTGCAATATTTTGGTTAATCATGGGCATGGCCGGAGAGGCCATGGGCGCAGAAGGGTTCGCACCCACGATGACGGAGAGCACATCCGAGAGGAGGCGCAGCAGCATAGGCTGTGGTGTGAGGTGCATGGCCGAGGCGACCACCTCATGTGACACGCTCCACCATCGTGACCCTCCCCGAAAGTGTCGTCAGGAACAAATCCCTCGAAGGGAGGACGTCGGTGGTGGCCCATGTACAGCAGCCCCTGGACGGCCAACTGATACAATCTGCCCCCACCACGCTATGTATACAGGCCCCAGATAGTGGATCACGTCATGTAATCAACGTCTTCATGGGGGTTGGTCCCTAGACTTTTTGTCTGAAAGGCAGCGGAAAGCCTACGCTCGCCGGTTGCATCTCGTCGCTACATACCCCACCCAAGTGCCGCTAGGCTCGCAGGCCAACATCACTTTCACGATGACGGATGTGCTGGGGGTCGACTTCCCCCACCAGGATCCCTTGATGATTTAGGCCAGTATTGTAGGATGCGACATCAAGTGTGTCCTCGTCGACGGAGGCAACTTCGTAGATATTATATTCACCAGTGCCTTTGACCAGATGGGTATCCCCGAGTAGACTCGAGCCTCCGAGT
Source organism: Melocanna baccifera (assembly GCA_036346265.1). Lineage (NCBI taxonomy): Eukaryota > Viridiplantae > Streptophyta > Magnoliopsida > Poales > Poaceae > Melocanna > Melocanna baccifera. Next base: position 4,483,356 of record CM070691.1, on the reverse strand, counting down.
GTCCCACTCCAAGGGTTTGGGGGCAGCCCCTACGCACCCTAGGCCAGGTGTGGCTCCAAGTGTCCTTTGGGCAGGGCGATCAAGCCTGATGTGAGGACATAACCTTCGACATCGTTGACCTCCCATATCCCTACAATGCTATTCTTGGGAGGGCGACGCTCAACGCCTTTGGAGTGGTCCCGCATCACAACTTCTTGTGTATGAAGCTGTTGGGCCCCTAGGGAATCATCACCATGTTCAGAGATCAGGACCTCGCCCACCGTATAGAGCTCGGGGTGCGAGGCCCCTCCAGAGGGTCCACACGGTTAGCGAGACCCTTGCCACATCAACACCATCATCACCATCAGCCCCCGGAGTGCGAGGCCCCTCCACAGGGTCCACGCGGTTAGTGAGACCCTTGCCACATCAATGCCATCATCACCATCAGCGGCTAGACGGCGGGGTCAAGAGGGTCCCCTTGAACGAAATGGACACCTCTCGGTAGGTCTCCATCTGTGGAAGCCACACCCCGACAGCTGAGCAGGAACTTCTCCAGGTCCTTTGTACCACGCAGACATCTTCACGTGGTCCCCAGCTGACATTACCGGAGTAGAACGCACCATCATCGAACACTGCCTTGTTGTTCGCCCTGGTGCCAAACCAGTCAAACAGAAGCTTAGACACATGTCCGTTGAATGCCAGCAAGACACCAAGGCAGAGACTGCAAAGTTACTAGGGGGGTCATTCACGAAGTGCACCATCCAGACTGGCTCGCCAATCCGTTGTTGGTCAAGAAGGCTATTGGCACATGGCGTATATGTGTGGACTTCATGAACCTTAATAAGGCATGCCTAAAAGACAACTATCCCCTCCCACAAATCGACCTGCTGGTGGATGCCACCGCGGGCTACGAGCTCATGAGTTTTCTGGACACCTACTTCGGTTATCACCGTATTCACATGGCCACAGAAGATGAGCCCAAGACAAGCTTCATAATCCTAGGAGGAATATATTGCTTCACCAGGATGCCCTTCAGCCTCAAGAACACGGGGACCACGTTCACCTGCCTCGTCGCTGCCCAGTTAGGTAGAAACGTTGAGGCATACATCGACGACGTGGTGGTCAAAAGCAAGCAAGCCGGGTCCCATGGTAAAGATCTCCAAGAAACTTTCAACAAACTTCGACGGGCAGTCATTAGGCTAAATCCAGAAAAATGCATCTTCGGGGGTACAAGCGGGCTTGTTGCCTGGGTTTTTGGTGTCCAGGTGAGGAATACAGGGGAACCTGGAAAAGGTTGACGCAATCCTCTCCATGGAGCCACCCAAGACAACCAGGGAGGACCATTGGTTGGCGGGCCGCCTGGCCACCCTAAGCCTCTTCTTGTCTAGAGCGACCGAGCGCGGACTCCCATTTTCAAGATGCTCCGCAGATGTGATGGATTTTATTGGAGCGATGATTGCACAGCCGCCTTCGACGACCTAAAGAAGCACCTCGCCGAGGTCCCAACGCTGGTGTCCTTGGCACTAGAGGCTCCATTGCTACTCTATTTAGCGGTGGCCCCAGCAGTAGTCAGCGTGGTCCTCATCTTGGAGGAAGGCTCTGTTCAGCGGCTAGTGTACTTCATGTCGGAGGCCCTTCAAGAAGCCAAGACACGATACACGTGTTAGTGATATGCCCTAGAAGCAATCATGTAGATGACTATATCACTTCTATGTTTATGATCTTTTGAATAATATGTTATTTTGTCTCTTAAATAAATATCTTTTATATTGATTAACAAGTATGTGACTTGTTCGTGGAACTCTTTATTTATATTTTGATGTTATTCTAAATTATCCCTGATCTTATATAATTATGTAAGACAATTATGATTTACATATCAGCATATGTATTGATTGATGATCATGTTTCATAGATTATAGATAAAAGATATCAAATCAATAATGTAGACACATGTTGAGAACATGATATTGGGTTAACCCACCATAAGATATTGTGAGAATTGTTATATTCTTAAGTGTCATCAATTGGTCTCATACATAGTGTATGTAGGATCCTTAAACCTGATATTGTCATTATTTTCTACATGTGTAATAGTTTACTTAGGGGTTAACAAACATTACTTCTTGACTGGGTAGTCATAAAGGTAACTTTCGGGTTTACTATGAAACATGTGGAGGAATATGAACGATCAATATTGAATTTGCCCCTAATATATAACAGGAGAGATATCTCTGGGCCCTTCGATGTGGTTGGATTAAGGAAGTGCATGGCTATGCCAAATGTGGTTGACAAGTCAATCACAACTGAGTAATCTACTACAGATTTGAGTGAAGGATCGAGCAACCATATGATGACATGCTTCTCGTCTTAAGTTCGATCTGGTATCATGAAGCAAAGGGATTGGTACATAAGCACTATATAGATTCGTCTGATATGATCTTTATATATATTTAAGGGTCATTATGTCTTGCTAGGGACCGCTTCTAACTTATGAACTGGAAAGGAGTTTTTGGCCTATGACCAAATATACATAAACCTATAGGGTCACACACTTAATGGACTGGAACGATAAGGGTCCGGATAATAGTTTCCAAGCGGGATTTGATTTCTATTTGTATCGGATAAGGATCTGATTGGAGGCTATATAAGGAGAGGTGCGGGGCCTGAGGGAGGTATCCCGAAACCCACCCATCAAAACCCTAGCCGCCACCTCTCATAACCACTGCTGTGTGCGCTGATGCTAGCACACCGACGCATGGTGTTTTCTCCCTGAACGTGTGGATCTCGCTAGAGGCGTTGATATGACTGCGGCATTGATCGAGATGATTGCGAGGAGGAGATGGTTGGCCAAAGGATGATCGATTGCTTCCATTACACCGACGTGCTCTTTGTCGAATCGATTGCTTCAACTCTAATTCTGTTGCACTGCGCGTCTAGTGGGAACGATATATGATCTCTTACTCGCATGGCTTCCTGTTTTACATGGTAGAAAATTTTAATTTGTGCTAGGGTAGCCTACTCGTATCTCAACAACACGGAGTTGGAGAAATTAGCCTACGTGCTCCTCATGGTCTCGCTCAAGCTTCGGCATTATTTTCTGGTGCAACCATTATGGTGCCCTCATTATTCCCTCTAGCGGAGATGCTACAGAACAAGAAGGCGACAGGTCGCATAGGCAAATGGACGGTCGATCTGGCGCCCTTCTCCTTGACCACGCTTCCCGCACAGCGATAAAATCGCAAATCCTGTCGGACTTCATCACGGAGTGGACTCCGCCGGCCCAATCGCAGACTCAACAACCCGTAGAGCCGGTCTAGACTCTCCACGCCGATGGAGCCTATGGTGCCTCCGAGGCCGGCGTGGGCGCGGTTGTCATTACACCCGAGGGCCACCGATTGCTCTACTCCGCACGCCTCGACTTCCCCGCAACCAACAACATCACTGAATATGAGGCCCTCTTGTTCGGCCTCAGGAAGATGAAGGCCCTCGGCGCACAGAGGGTCTTGGTACACACGGATTCATGACTGCTCGCAGGACACGTTGATAAGTCCTACCAAGCAAAATATGCTGACCTCATCAAGTACCTCACTGTAGTTAGAGCATGAGAGCGTCATTTTCTAGGCTCCACAGTCAAGGCCATCCCAAGAGCGGACAACGAGGATGCTGATGCGCTCGCCAAGGCTGCGAGCTAGGGGCTCCAGTTGCCAACAGGGGTAGTCGTCGAGACTGTCACCGTCACAGCCGTTTAGCACAAACAGCACTAAAGACTGCTCTGGTTCACCGGATTACCGGCGAGGGTGAGTGGCGGGAGCCTATCCATGCATTCCTGCAAGGGATGCGTGAGTCAAACAACCCTTTCCACCCCCAGGCAACTCTACGGAGTATAAAAAATACGCGCGGAGTCTTAGATCTCTCTGTGCACTCAGCAGCGTATAAAGCACCGGGAACTTAGCTGTCCCGGGCAACTCTACAGAGTATAAAAAAGACACGTGGAGTCTTTGGTCTCCATATGCACTCTACGGAGTATACAGTGCCAGGAACTTAGCCATCCCGGGTAACTCTACGGAGTTTAAAAAAGATGTGCGGAGTCTTAGGTCCCCGCGTGCACTTTGCAGAGTATAAAGCGCCGAGAACTTAGCCGTCTTGGGCAACTCTACGAAGTATAAAAAAGACGTGCGGAGTATTAGGTCTCCACGCACACTCTACGGAGTATAAAAAAGACGCGTGTTCGAAGGGTGGGGGACGGAGCATGTTCTTTTAGACTTGGTCTCGCCGCCGACTTCATCGACGCCTATCCGAAGGGTAGAGGATGGAGCACGCGTTTTAGACTTGGCCCCGCTACACTGGACAGGAGGCCTCAGCATCACACCTGTCAATCGATCATGACGTTCGTTGCAGCTTCGCTGCCTTCAGCTCGTCGGGGCACCTCGCCTAGCCAAGTCCCGAGGTCCACCGTTGCGCCCAGAGTACGCTTCATAATGACCTTCGTTGTATCCTCATCGATGTAGTCCCAAATTCGGTGGTGGAAGGCACGGACGGACCGTTGTACTACGTGAAGCGCCCTCGACATTGTTCCGCTCCCCTCCGGCAAGTCCAGGCAAGGATTGGCCAGCTCGCCCACGTGTAAACATCCCCGAAGGTGAAGCAGGTTGACGAGCATCTGGCCAGTTGCGAGTGAGCAGTGATTGTCGTACGTGCGTGCGACATTTAGAGATAGGGACGAAGCCTCCCCAATCCTCCAAAGGCTGCATAGGAGGTCCTCGTGTCCGTGAGATCGAGGAGGGATCTAGACCGCGAGGTTGGTTAGAGTATTCTCCAGCGACTCAGCGACCTCCACGTTAACAAAGAGGCATCGCCCAGCACACGGTCCCTCTACATTACTTCTGACATTAGCCGGCTCTTCTCCACCTCCATTTCAGAGATTTGCTGTAGCAACCCCTCACGCTCCTCAGCAGCTGCCCGCTGAGTCTGCTCTACCAAGGAATGCACATCGGCGATGGCCTTTGTGCCTTCCATCTCCCGGAAGCGGATGCGCTCGTCCTTCGTTGCTGCGGCAACAGCCGCTTCCTTGGTGGAGCGATGGGCGAACACGACCTCTACTTCCACGACAACCAACCGCTCCTACAAACCGTTTCGCTCCTGGTACCTCACCGCCTGGACAGCACGAGCAAGAGCAAGGCCCTGCAAGACACCCCAATGTCAATGACCAGTCTACTAGTTATCGCCGGAGTAAGCTAAACGTATCTTCATCTCGGTCGCTTCGAGGCACTCTCCAACAGCTCCAAGCCACACAAAGAGAGTGCGCAGTGGTGCAATGTGGTGTCCATGCATTCCACGGCCCCTTGAAAAACCCTTAGTGCTTCTGGATGAGTCACAAAGTCCTCCACAACGAGACGCCGAGACTCCGTGCTGGTGGCCTCGGGGATGGGGGGACCCGAAGACATGTCCACGGCGGCAGTGCCAGCCGGGCCACAATCAGCTTCGTTGCTAGAGCCCTGTATGCGCCCCGGAGATCGAGGGCCTGCTGACGCTAAGGACAGTGTTAGGAAGCAGATGGGGGAAAGCTGCATGAAGTTGCGGGAGGAGTTGATCGTACCTATAGCCCGATTGAGGGACATCGGCTGGGAGCCGGTGGCACCTGCAGACTCCATATGTGGGCTCATGGCAGCACCGCCGGCAGCATCAGCTCTAGTCCCCACTTCAGGGCCAACAAGGTTCATGTCGGAGTCCGAATCCTCCATAAGTGCTGTCAATGCTACTCGGAAGCCCGTGCTTGCAACCACAGGCGGAAGAGCTACTCCACCCGCAGGACCGAGGGAAGATGTGTAGGCACACTTTGTTGCTCCGGTCTTCAGGGACGCCTCGCGAATGGCTGAAGGTGGAGCCACATCCTCTCGAGCATGTTTCGCTGCTTGGTGGTGTCTAGCGCCTCACGTCCTGTACCAGCCTCGGGGCCGCCAACTTCGTACACCCGGTTCACTCGGCCAAGGTTAGCCGTCACCGACTCCCAAAGGCTGTGCTCCTTCGCTATATATGGCCCCAAGAAGACGGCCGCAGCGCGTTCAACATCCTCGAGGATGAGTCCTGCCATGAACAAAAAGCTTTTACCACATAACGAAGGCGAGTGTCCTGATCTCTGCGAAGCATGTACTTGGGTCCGTCGGTTTCGGCAACAAAGCGATAGTGGGGCAGACACCGTCGTCCCGAGTAGGTCCGAATTGAACATGCCACGGACAGCTCAGCGGAGACACACCGAACATGAGGAACTCCTCCGCCAGATCCCGCATGTTGAATTGAAGGGCAACCCCCACAAGCCTCCGCATGCGATGCTTGTCGTCGTGGTCAAGGGTCACGGAGGGGGACATGTTGAAGTCCATCAAGCGCCCCGACCACTTCAGACCACCACCGCCCTCCACCCGGTGGTAGAACCATCGTCGTATCTAGCTCGATTCCCACTTCATCCACATTGCATTCGTCGGAAATAGCTTTGTATAAGGGGACCAGAGCACGAAGTTGACGCTTCCGAGGTTAGAGTATTTGTCCTCTGCTAGCTTCTTCGGCTGGCACTGAACACTGTGGAGGAATACAATAGCGCCGGACTCAGCCACAACGTCTCCACTCGAGAAGCCCAATAATACACCGCCAGCCGGATGATCGCGTTGGGGATCAGCTGCGCCAGCTCCAACCTGTACAACCTAAGGACTTAGCCAATGAACATCACCACTAGAAAAGCAGAGCCCGTTGTCAAAATATGTGCCAAACACAACGGTCTTTGACTCTGTTGGGTGGGGCTCAGTCTCACCGACGTAGGGTAGACGGACCACCTCACGACCAGAGATCTTCCCGTCTCGCACTAGAGCCCGAATTAGCTCTTCGGTAGCCAGGCTTGGCCCCAACACATTTGTGCAGACGCTGTTCACCTTCCTCGCCACTAGCTTGTACTCTACCTCGGTTGCCGACGAACTTCCCTACCTGAACGTGGTGCTGCAGCTCGATGAAGCACCCACGGCGACGCGGCGAGTACACTAGTCGCTGCTACAAGCCATCGCTGCGCGAACAAGAACCACGGCGGCGAGTGTAACTACAGGCGGCGTGCACGCGCGTTGCGGTGGAAGGAACACTAATGGCGCGGACGGCGAGTACAGCAGGCGGCGCGGCTGATGGCACTAGTCAGAATACGCAGGAGGAGGAAGAGGAATAGTGTGCCCGGCGTTCTGCAAGGAGCGTTGGCTTTAAAAGCACGCTGAGTTTTCATGTCTCTTTGGAAGTCATGCCAAGCGACAAGACGGACAACGACGCACCAACCACAGCCGTATGCGTGTCCTACGCCACAGAAATGGCGCTTGACCGCGGTCAACACGACGGATTGCACCAAGCGGCCCATGGGCCGACCTCTTACTAGGCCGAAGGGACGGAGGGGACCAAAAGGGCTTATGCAGCATAGTTTTGGCTTACTCAAGATAAAGCCTTTTACCATGAGTGACTCCTGTTGTGGAGATGGCCGCCGCCGACAGCCATTTGGCCTGTTGTGCCATGAGGCCCATTAAAGCATGTAAAAGGCATGTACCCTCTGAATAGTGCACCCAGTAGGGAGCATTACTGTAATAGGGTCTTGTGGCTATGTATATATGTTTCTTGGAAGTAACAAGAGAGGGACATCTCATTTTTCCCATATATATTCAAATAGTCTTTTAGTTACTGTTTGGCTCCTAGCCACAACTCTCTCTCTCTCTCTCTGGAAAGGAAAACTATTGATGAACCTGGACTCTTAAAAGTGGACACTAGCGTAGCAGCTAACTGTTACAGGATACCAATCGCTAACTGAGATTACTTTTGTAAAGTGAAGTATGTGGAGCAAAGAGGCACATACTATTTTACAGTCGTACTAACGCATATTGACAGTACTAATGAGGGCCAGGTTGATGATATTACACAAAGTAAAATATGTTCTAGGATATGAATCTATTACCTATGTGGAGATTGCTTATTTTCAGATATTGTATCAAATATGCAATACACCTTTTAGTATCATATTTGCGAACTTCGGAGAAACTAATTATGTTCTTGTAACACATAAGAATTATTGTGAATTGTAGAACGCTAGAACTCCAACTATTATTGTTCTGTAATTGCAGGAACCGAGTCAATGTGGAGGATGAGGAGACACTTTCAAGTGTTGCTCAATGTATTGAGCAGTTGCGGCAGAGTTCTTCGTCAACTGAAGAGAAAGAAAGCTCCTTGAAGCAGTTATTGGATCTTGTTCAAACACGTGATACTGCAACTGGAGCAGTTGGATCACATTCACAGGCTGTTCCGACACTTGTTTCTCTCCTCAGGTATGGCCCATCTGGAGTTAAGATGCTGGCTGCTACTGTTCTAGGGTCTCTTTGCAAGGAAGAGGAGCTAAGGGTGAAGGTTCTGCTTGGTGGTTGCATTCCTCCGTTGCTTGCTCTTCTCAGGTCCAAGTCAGCTGAAAGCCAAATGGCAGCTGCCAAAACTATTTATGCTGTTTCGCAAGGTGGGATAAGGGATCACATTGGACCAAAGATTTTCTCAACGGAAAATGTTGTTCCTGTACTGTGGGAGCAACTCAAAATTAGCCTCAAGAATGAGAGTTTGGTGGATGGCCTGCTAACTGGAGGACTGAAGAATTTATCAAAAACACAGAGAGGTTTTGGTCAGCAACCGTGCAATGTGGTGGAGTTGATATACTTATAAAGCTGGTTGGTTCTGGACAAACAAATACCCTTGCAAATGTGTGCAATCTTCTAGGTGCTTTGATGATGGAAGACTCGTCTGTTTGTTCAAAAGTTTTATCTGGAGAAACAACAAAACAGCTCCTAAAGTTACTTGGTCCTGGTAACGAAACTTCCATTAGAGCCGAAGCTGCTGGTGCTCTCAATCCCTTTCTGCACAGAGTAAAGAAGCCTGGCGTCAGATAGCTAGTTCTAATGGTATTCCTGCTCTTATAAATGCTACTATTGCTCCATCAAAAGAGTTCATGCAAGGGGAATGTTCTCAATCATTGCAAGAAAATGTCATGTGTGCATTAGCAAATATATCTGGTGGTTTATCTTATGTAATCACAAGCCTTGGTGAAAGTCTTGAATCATGCTCTTCACCTACACAGATTGCTGACACTCTTGGTGCGTTGGCCTCAGCCTTGATGATATATGACACAGATGCAGAATCTATCAGTGCTTCAGACCCCCTAGTCATTGAGAAAACACTGATGAAAAAGTTTAAGCCTAAGGTGCCCTTGTACAGGAGCGTGTAATTGAAGCTTTGGCCAGCTTGTATAGTAACCCAGTTCTATGCAAGACACTTGCAGATTCCGATAAAAAACGCTTGCTTGTTGGTTTGATAACCATGGCAGGTACTGAGGTGCAAGATGACCTCATGAAATCACTTTTTGCTCTATACAAGAAAGATTGTGATCTATGGCAATCTCTGCAAGGTCGTGAGGGTGTTCAGCTATTGATTTCTTTACTTGGTCTTTCCTCGGAACAGCAGCTGTTAAAGGAGAATGATGGAGAGCAAATGGGCAATCACTGCTGCTGGTGGCATACCTCCTCTTGTTCAAATTTTAGAAACTGGGTCTCCCAAAGCTAAAGAAGATTCGGCAACCATCCTTGGCAATTTGTGCAATCACAGTGAAGATATACGAGCCTGTGTTGAAAATGCTGATGCTGTTCCTGCTTTACTATGGCTTCTCAAAAACGGAAGAGACAATGGCAAGGAGATATCATCTAAAACACTGAATCATCTCATTCACAAGTTTACAGGAACTATTAGTCAGCTATCTGCTCTGTTAACAAGTGAACAGGCTGAGTCAAAAGTTTATGTTCGGGATGCTTTGAAAAGCTTGCTTTCTGTTGCACCATTTAATGATATTCTGCATGAAGGAAGTGCTGCAAATGATGCGGTTGAGACAAAGATCAAAATTCTAAGCTCCCCCAAAGAAGAAACTCAGGCTAAATCAGCATCTGCTCTTGCTGGTCTATTTCATTGTCGCAAGGACTTGTGAGAAACTCATATTGCAGTGAAGACACTTTGGACTGTCATGAAACTGATTGATGTGCAGTCCGACAAAATATTAATGGAGACCTCATGTTGCCTTGCTGCCATTTTTCTTTCAATCAAGCATAATAAGGAGGTTGCCACAGTTGGACGTTGTTATAAATGTTGTGTGTGTATTGATATGAGGCCCAAGGGACCATATATATAGGAGTACAAAGAGATATGCCATATAGAGATAAGGCATATGTGGAATAGAATACAAACTCTATATCCTACTACAATTCTATATCCTTAACACCCCCTCTCAAATGCAAGGCGTATGCAATGGCATTGCATTTGAAAGAGTTAACACTAAAATCCAAAATCCAAAACCCTAATTTTGGCTCTGATACCATGTTATAAATGTTGTGTGTGTATTGATATGAGGCCCAAGAGACCATATATATAGGAGTACAAAGAGATATGCCATATAGAGATAAGGCATATGTGGAATAGAATACAAACTCTATATCCTACTACAATTCTATATCCTTAACAGACGTGATGCATTAGCTCCACTAGTCTCACTTGCAAATTCTACAGTCCTTAAAGTTGCAGAACAAGCGACCCGAGCTTTGGCAAACATTTTTCTTGATCATGAATTATCTGTCCAAGCATCTTTTGAAGAAATTCTCTTCCCTGCAACACGTGTGCTTAGAACTCATGCAGCAGCAGCAATAGCTCGCCTTTTACAGTGCCGACGCATTAACCAGCCTCTTTCAGATACCATTGATCATTCCGGTGCTGTACTTGGTCTAGCTGGGCTTCTGGAAGCTGCTAATGGTGAAGCTGCTGCAACATCAGAAGTTCTTGATGCACTGGTGCTATTATCAAGATCAAAGGTTTCAAGTGGGCAGACCAAGGCTCCCTGGGCAGTTCTTGCAGAAAACCCACACACCATACTTCCCCTTGTTTCATGTGTAGCTGATGCAGCACCCTCCTTGCGAGATAGAGCCATAGAAGTTTCATCAAGGCTCTGTTCCGATCAACATGATGTTGTGGGTGGTTTGGTTTCTGAAACCCCTGGTTGCGTATCATCAGTCGCACAGCGAGTTATCGGCGAGTTCTTATTTGCGCAGATAGAGATTCTGTGTGACTCAAGCCTGTATATTCCGCTAATTCATTCTCTAGTTGGCATGATCCATATGACAAACTTGCCTTTTGAAAATGGGAGCGGTGAAAGCATAGCAGACATTAAAAGTTCAAGACACTCCAAAGAAAATAACAGCGATGGTGAAATTGTGTGCCACACTGCTGTAACCTCGGTTCACATGATTCCACTGTGGCTGCTTGCTGTCTTTGCTCGCCATGACAGCAAAACAAGAGTAGAACTTCTGGAAGCTGGAGCACTTGAAATGCTCACCGAGAAGATTTCTCAAAATGCATTCCTATATGTGGTATGTGAATGCTAGTATATCTTACGCACTTCAGTATTAGAACAGTACATAGCCAAATTACAGTTACAGATCCTAAAATTTACTTAGCTCCCTTGAATATTCTTTAGGTTAGTTTCCATTATTTTTCACAATTCTTTGTTTGGATGCTAGTTGGTTTGCGAATGCTTAGTATCTCTTACGCACTTCAGTATTTGTACAGTATGTACCCAAATTACAATTACAGCTCCTAACATTTACTTAGCTCCCTTGAATATTCCTTAGGTTAATTTGAAGGCATGAAATCAGTTTAGGCAACAGTAACATATAGACTGAGTGGCAATGCCCTCTAGATTGAACAAGTTGCCAGAGAACCCAGCTAAGAGGTTGTTGAAGTAAGTATTGCTAGGTTGGATGGATTGCTTCCTACCTAACTACTTCGTTGGATTGCATCTCTTGTTCAGCGAAGAAACATTTATTTAATTAACCCTTGCCATTCTTGGAGCCCTGTAATAAAATTTGATATTTTTGCATGAAACATGGGCTTGTGTTTGTTTGTAGGGTTGTTCCTATGAAGTGATTGAGGGCTTAAGGGTTAGTGTTTTCTGTGCACGGTCTTTGCCTATGCATAGATATTGTGTAGGTCCGTTTAAATCACTCTGCTTCTATTTCTGTTCTCAATTCCATTATTCTGCATGATAAGTTCTGTTTCGTATTTTGGTTTTGAAACTCACGTAATTATACTCTGCAGAGGCTCATCATATATTTTTGGAATTTTAATTCCCGCTCATCTCTTGAACACAATGATATACTTTTCCGGAGCACCAACCGTTCCCTCTTTTTTTCTTATTTCTCTTTCTCTCTTCTCGTATTCTCTTACCTCAATTACATGACTATTGTACCTTATAAAGGCTAATTTCAAGCCTAACACTCGGACTCTTAATCCTACTTGGATTCCTATTTCCTTTCTCTACTCCCATACGTATACTTTGTAAATACTAAACAAGCTCTCCAAAATATAAACCAAACCTACTAAAACAAGATTAACTTTAACATATATCTTACTCCTGCACTGAGCCACGGACCTCCAGATGTCTAGTCTGATAGAAGTTCTATTTAGGATTTTGGTATTCATACTGTGAGATAGTATATCTCCTTTGATGCCACAGCCCACATGTACTTCAAAATCAGAAAGGGTTAAAATTAAGATTTAGATGCTGTGTGGATTGCTGTTGTCTTTTTGCTTGGACATCATGACTAGCATCTGTGAAGTTTCTCTGGCATTTGCTTCCATCTGTGTAAATTTTGCATCATTTTCTGATTGCAGTTGATTAGTAGAGTTCCCTAAATTCTTCGTTTTCATGAGGGAACATTCACTTTTCAAATATCTATTGGATTTCAAATTCTTACTTTGTTATTTTCTTACGCACCCACTATGTATCGTCTTGCTGCTTATAGCTTGTCAAGTTTGTTTCGATTGCTGGGACCGCTTTTAGTATATATTCATGCTTCTGTCAGGGTGAAGAAGATAGTACTGCATGGGTCTGCACGTTACTTGTTGCTTTGCTATTTCAAGAAAGAGAGAGAAATCGATCTAATCCAGCATTGCACTCAATTCCTGTGCTCTCAAACTTGTTAAGGTCAGATGAGCCAACATACTCAATTCCTGTACTTTGCTGCACAAGCTTTGGCAAGTCTGGATAGCAATGTTAGCAGAGGAACTCTTCTGGCTGTTGCTAATTCTCGGGCGGCCACTGGATTCATATCTTTGCTTGGATGTGCTGATCTTTTGGAGTTATCAGAGGAATTCATGTTGGTGCATAATCCTGATCAAATTGCGCTGGAGAGGCTATTCAGAGTCGATGATATCCGGGTTGGCTCAGCTTCCAGGAAATCTATTCATCTTCTTGTTGATTGCCCCCCATACATGCTGCTAATGGCTGAAGCTGGAATCCTAGAAGCACTTACCAAATACCTATCATTTGGCCCAAAAGATGCAACAGAAGAAGCTACAACTGAGTTGTTAGGTATTCTTTTTGGTAGTGCAGAAATAAGGCAACATGAATCAGCACTTGGTGCTGTTAACCAACTTGTGGCCGTCCTTCGTCTAGGAGGAAGAAATTCACGCTACAGTGCTGCAAAGGCATTAGAGAACTTGTTTTGTGCTGACCATGTCAGGAACAGTGAGTCAGCTCGCCAGGCTATTCAGCCGCTTGTAGAAATTCTGAGTACTGGCATGGAGAGGGAGCAGCATGCAGCTATATCAGCACTTGTTAGGCTGCTTCTAGAAGAACACCTCCAGAAGGATACAATAACAGAGCAGTCCATCCCCCTCTTATTCAAGTTCTTTCATCGGGTTTGCCAAATTTACAGCGGAGATTTGTAAAAGCTGTTGCTAACCTTGCATTAGCTTGGCCAAATACAATTGCTAAGGAGGGTGGTGTTTTTGAGTTGTCCAAGGTGTTGTTCCAATCTGAGATTGCCTCATGTCTTATGGGAATCTGCAGCATCTGTCTTGTCTAGCATTTTGCAGTACAGTACCGAGTTTTTCCTTGAGGTACCTGTTGCAGTACTAGTGCAGTTGCTCAGGTCAGGAACTGAAAGTACTGTTGTGGGTGCGCTGAATGCCCTGCTTGTATTAGAGAGTGATGATTCAACAAGTGCAGAAGCAATGGCTGAAAGTGGTGCCGTGGAAGCCTTGCCGGATCTCTTGAGGAGTCATCAGTGTGAGGAAGCTGCTGCCAGACTCATTGAGGCGTTGCTAAACAATGTACGGATAAGGGAGGCGAAGGCTGCTAAAAATGCTATTGCACCTTTGTCCATGAACCTTTTGGATCCACAGACACAATCTCAACAGGGAAGGTTGCTTGCTGCTCTTGCACTTGGAGATCTTTTCCAAAACGAAGGTCTTGCTCGTTCTACCGAGGCTGTTGCAGCGTGCCGTGCTCTGGTTAACCTTCTCGAAGATCAACCAACTGAAGAGATGAAAGTGGTAGCCATTTGTGCCTTGCAGAATCTTGTCATGCATAGCCGACCAAATAAGAGAGCAGTTCTAGAATCTGGTGGGGTCCAGGTCCTGCTGGATCTTATCAGTTCAAGCAATCCTGACACTTCTGTTCAGGCAGCAATGTTGATCAAACTTCTATTCAATAATCACACTATCCAAGAGTATGCCACAAGTGAAACAGTAAGAGTTATAACTGGTAAAACAATTTTCCTTTCTTATAGAATGTTATACCCATGGAATAAAAAAAGAAGTAAAATATCATTTAGCCACCAAAATATCAACCGGCAAACCACATGTCACAGTAAAGCCAACACAAAACCAGCCGAATAGAGGAGAGAGTAGCACATGAATGAAAAGGCCACAGCCAACCAGCTGAGAGAGAAGAGGAAATATTGAGCACAGCACACCAAGAAAGCACCGGAAGAGGCAACCAGCATAACAAGGTGTTAAGCCAAGCCGAAGCCAGCAAAGCAAGAGAGAGACAAAACTTCATTTGGTCATCAACACCGCCAGCCAATACACCAGTTGAAGCCCATCCCATTCATCTTCACCTCCATTCGGCCATAGTATGGCAAGGAGGAGCCAAGCCAAGGCAACATACCAGCTCCTCCCTTTCTTTCTTCCCCACTCAAGTCCAACACCCATACAGCCAAGTATCGTCGGCCACCACAAGACCTGAACCAAGGCCACTGACTAGGAGCCAGGAGGCAAGCCACGGGACATCAGGCCGTTGGAGGAGAAGGGCATCACCGCACAACCAACCAAGAGAGCAACTACTGAGGGCATGAATTCAACTTTTCCTAAAGCCACTCGACAATCAACCGACAAAGGTAGCCCGCCATCCATTTTCAGAAATAGCATCAAATTGTAACACCCCGACCCTCCACAGGGCCCAAGATGCTACCACCACTCTGTTACTGTCTCACATAGGCGCGCCATAAACAGAGTTAACGCACAAGAACTGTATTAACAAGAGAACCTGTTCTCCCGAAACATACTGTAACTAGAAAATTTTGCATAAACTTCTTAACAAGGATTAATCATAATGCTCAGTACGTGACTAAGCAGTTATCTCATATGTGCATGCAAAAGGAACTACTCCCATTCCATGCTTGCCGTCATTCCGGATCACCCTAAAAAAACAACAAAGCAAGGGTGAGTCCGAAAACTCAGCACGCACCCGATAAAATAGTACATCAATCTATATCTGTAAACTATAATCCAACTCTACGGCTATAAGCTGTAAAACACATCTACTGTGAACTGGGAAGCCAATCGATTGTAAACTGTGAAGCACCTCTACTGTGAACTATAAAATCGATCTACTGTGAACTGTAACTAACATCTACTGTGGACTGTGAATCAATCCACTGTAGTCTGTGAATCTACTATGAACTGTAAATCAATCTACTGTAATATGTAAATCCAATCTATTGTCACTTGTAAATCTCCTGTAAACTGTAAATCTAATCTATTGTGATATGTAAATTCAATTCAATCTATCGTAAACTGTAAATCACTTCTACTGTAAACTGTAAAATCAATCTACTGTAACCTATAAATCACATCCTCTGTAAGCTGTAAATCAATTGTGTGACTCTGATCTGTAAATCATATCTACCATAACTGTAAACTGTAAGTCAAACCTACTATAAACTGTAAATCAATTCTGTGACTGTATTCTGTAAATCACATCTACTGTGGTCTATAAAGCCAATTGACTGTAAGTTGTAAATCACATCTACTGTGGACTGTAAAGCCAATCTACTGTAATCGGTAAATCATGTCTACTGTGAACTGTTGAGCCAATCTACTGTAAGCTAGAAATCAATTCTGTGACTGTGAATTACAAATCACATCTACTATAAACTGTAAATCACACCTGTGGTTGTGGACTATAACTCAAATCTCACTGTAATATGTAAATTAATGACTATGTACTGTTAGGTGATAATTCAATTCTATGTCTGTAATATGTAATCGTATCACATGCATTATACAGTATCATTTGCATGCAATCGGTGCCATGCGATGCATCATGCTTGTAGCTTATACCGGTATAGCGGAGTGTCCACCCGTCGATGGACCACTCAATTGCCCCGCCCTCTTTCAGACGGGGATTCCATCTTCACTCCTGTGGAGTCCCTACCGAAGTAGGCCCTGTTTCGCTGTGTATAAGTGCAATGCAGGATGCACATGCTTTCACTGTTGGCACTTAATTATAATTTGCACTCATCTGTATGCACCTAACTGGTAATCCTGTATCTTAGCCTATAAACTCTGTAAATCATGTATCTCAGGCTAGAACCACCGTAAATCATGTCGTAAACGCTGTAAATCATATAACTCAAAGTTTGTAAACACAACATAAATCAGTATGCAGAATAGCAATCATTAACCACACTATACTATTCTACCATGCACTTGCCTCTCAGCCTGGCGGAGGATGCGCGAATGGCATCGAGCTCGAACCGCCACCTGAGCAAGCAACAAACAATTCATAACATCACTAACGCGGTATATACACACGCGAGCAATTAACGTTGCTATTACACATAAATCCAGTATCACCGACAACCCTCTCACCAGACATCACCCCGCTATCCCGTTTTAATCGGCATACTAGTCTGTGCAAAAATCTGTAAATAACGGAGGAGGGTTTTTTTTTGAACCATTACCCAAACCCGACGACTAGATCAGGCCACGATCTGGCGTTCCTGGCTAGATCAGACAGATCTAGCGCCAGATCAGACAGATCTGGAGCCGGATCAGGCAGATCTGGAGCTGGATCGGGCACTCCCCTTTTTTTCTTTTTTTTCTTTCTCTCCTTTTCTTTCTTTCCTTTCTTCCATCTTCCCTTTTCTTTTCTTTTCTCTTTTCTTCCCTCTCTTTCTCTTCACCTGGCAGCACCTTCCCTTTTCTTTCTTTCTTCTTCTCCTCACGCGTGCTGCTCTTCCTCTCTTTCTTCTCACACCTGCCGGCCTCTCCTCTCTCCTTCTTTCACGCAGCGGCTACCTCCTCTTCTTTCTACTCCCTCACGCCGCCGGCCTTCCCTCCTCTCTCACGCTGCCGACATCCCCTCCTCCCTCACGCCACCTGGCCTCCCCCTCCTCCTCTCTCGACAGGCGCCGGCTTGGCCCTCCCCTCCTTCCCTCACAACGGGCCCCGGGCCCTCCCCTTGCCTCCCCGCGCGGCGAGCAGCCGGTGGAGCAGGAGAACGGCGGCGGCTAGTACCAGTAGGAGGAAAGGGGCGAGCGGGAGCAACGGCGACAGGGAAGGGTGGCAACGGCGGCACAGGGGCTGGGACAGCACAAGCGGCGGCGGCAACAAGGGTGGCGGCAGAGCGCAGGTGCATACGGGGCAGTGTCGGGAGAGTTCGGGAGAAGCTAATGCCAATTTTGCTTCTCCTGTCTCCCGGCTCCCTCTTTTATATCACCTAGATATGGGCCGGGCCGGGCTTCTACTGGGCCAGGTATGACACAAATTCTCAGAAGTAAACCATGCATAGTCCATATGCAACATAGCAAAGCACTAGAGCACCACCACAAAGATTAGGTGCAGGAGGTAGAGGAGTAGAGGGGAGGAAGGTTTACCGTAGGCGAGGATCGATGGCAGCACACTACCATTGGCTTAGCACTCACACCCGACAGCCACCACACACTCCCTCGGCGTGCGGGTGGCTTTGGGCTCCATTGTGACAAGCCAAGGCAGCTCACCTCCATGCCCATCCCCTTGAGCTAAAAACCAAATCAATCGAAATAGTAACACAAACTCAACATAGAAGGGAAATGGCAACGAGTAGGGGGCGTGGGAAAATGCATCTGGGTGAGGAGGAGCCAGATCCAGGCCATAGGCCACGGATCTAGAGACTGACGGATACGCTAGGGGCGGAGGCAGCGCAAGGAGCCAGGGTGGTGGCTGGAGGCACAGGTGACTAGCAGGGCTTGAGGGACGGCGAGTGGGCCGAGCAGCTGGGTGCTGGTAGTCGGGCGGCGACAAGTAGGGAGATCGAGCCAATGGTGCTGGTGGCCAAAAGCGACGCATGGAGCCAGGGCGACGACCAGGAGAAGGCCCAAGGCGGACAAGGATGTGGCATGGGGAATCGGAGAGGTGAGCGAGGGAGCCGGAGCGGTGCACCCCGTCGAGCGCCAGTGGCGTGGCAAGGGGAGTCGAGATTCAGATCGATGTGATGAGATAAGACTCCAGGAGTAGGGATGGCAATTGGACGTAACGGGCATGGGTAGTGCTCGCCCATACCCATACTCGCGACCCTGATTTACGCCCATGGGCATACTCGCGAAGGACGACGGGCGAAGAACCTCTCCCGTACCCGTCGCCCGCGGGCATGCCCGTTTACCTGCGAACGCCGCGGGTACCCGTCGCCCACGGGTATGCTCGTTTACCCACGAACTGAGAGTCAGCATATAAGAATTGAATTGATGACATATACATAAAAGTAGCAGTTGTTGCTAAAAAATATAAAAGCATGACATTCAAATTCACACATACATATAAGCATCGTATTCACATTAAATATATATGTCCTTAAGAAAGTAATTTTCACACAGACATAGCATTCGACCTGTCAAATCATGGACTCACGGGTAAACGGGCGAGACAGGTACGGGTGGAGCTCACCCATACCCGTACCTGTTTACCCGATAGGTAAAAAGTTTTCCCTGTTTTCATACCCGTGGGTAAAAAATACATCACATACCCGACTCTATTAGAGTATTTACCCGTGGGTACGCAGGTAAATGGGTACAATTGCCATCCCTAGCCAGGAGAAAGAGGAGATGGGAAAAAATGAGGGGAGCCGACCGGTTAGGAAAAGAAAAGAGGAGGAAGGAAAAAAAGAAAAGATGAGAAAAAGATTAAGCGCGTACGAATAAGATTTATCTGTGAATATAGATAGCACGATCCTTAAGTGGTCATTTAAGCACCGAGGCATCAGAAAGGTGTCCGGTGAGAGAGAGGTTATTGGTATCGGGTTGCACATAGGAACATTGTCGGTCATCTATACTCGTAGAACTGGTGTCGTTTGCATGCTTGTGTGAATTGTAATGTTGAGTTGAGGGTTCGGATGATGCTTACAGGTGGAGGTCTTGGTTTGGCGCCCTTCACACATTGTCGACAGGAATAACCAGGCAAGTGCATGGTAGAACAATGAATTATGGTGAATACTTGCTATTCGTGTTTTCATAATACCATGATCTATAGTGTTTATGTGATGTGTATGATTATGTGCTAATCATACCCTGATGAGTGCTCCTTATAATTTAAATGCCAATAGCAAAAACATGTTGTACCATGCATTGCACTCATACACAGAGGAACATGACCTACTTTGGTAGGAACTCCACGGGAGTGGAGGTTGAAACCCCCATTGAAAGAGGACGGGGCAAATGAGTGGCCTATTGACGGGTGGACACTCCACTATACCGGTATAAGCTACAATTACTGATGCATCGTATGGCATTGCATGAAAGCAATAGAAACAGTGATACAGTTACATATATTATGATTTACAGTTTATAGTTATGGAATTGATTGAATTGTTATATTAATGTCATTGTTTTATTGTGTACTTACTGAGTCTTCGGATTTACCCTTGCTTTGTTGGTTTTTTAGGCGTGTGGTG
The DNA here is from genome assembly GCA_036346265.1 of Melocanna baccifera. Taxonomy (NCBI): domain Eukaryota; kingdom Viridiplantae; phylum Streptophyta; class Magnoliopsida; order Poales; family Poaceae; genus Melocanna; species Melocanna baccifera. The sequence continues at coordinate 4,463,294 of CM070691.1, read as the reverse complement.
AAGGCGACATACACGGGCGAGAGTAACACATTTATTCCACGTACAACAGTAATTCATATATCACCTTTAGTCGACATGTTTAAACTTTGATGGCATAACAGGTAGTTAGTGTTAAAAGTATGTCATATCACTGATAGTTGCCATACTTTGCTTTGTATAGCACATGAGTACCTTTTGGTAATTGGCAAATTCCTACCTCTACTGCACTTGGTATCTAGTGTTTGTCTTTTGCCGTTTGATTGTTATTCTATCAGGGGAGTTGCTGCACAACACCAGCGACAAAGGTTGGAATTGGTAGCATCATAGGTAGGTGGTAGCACTTTGGGCTCAGGGGATGGCCGTCGTGTTATAGTTGGTATCAAAGCGGGCATTAGATCCGTGGTGGATAATTTGGTAACATATGTTGGTTAAGTATTCAAACTTGATTTAGACCTAATGGGGAGCATATATTTTTTTCACAAAATAATTAGGGGGTTACTAATCCTGTAATAACCCAAAATATGGGGAGCATATATTTTTTTCACAAATTTTTCTGCTATGCGATGGAAATTGATTCATTAGACTCCAATATTACCACTAACACTATAAATTGCAATAACTCTTAATTTTTAGTGCCTTTGGATTTGGTGCTTAACTTGATGCATAAAGAAATTATTGGCACTTGGCAGTCTGTTTTGCTATATTGAAAATGTGCATTTTGAATTGGTATGTTTGGCAGATTTGTCTTACTGATGATAACCAATAAGCCATTCCGTTGAATATTCCTAATTGGCTTTGAACATTTTTTCGCTAGTAAGCATCTGCACTCATGCCCACACTGATGTACAATTGATTGACCTAACTGATTCGATGTATGTAACATCCCAATTTTTAGGGCATGTTTCCATTGTTTGTAATGCAAAAACTTAAATGAAGATTTGATTTTTTTTCCCAACCTTGGTTTTGTGATTTACCAAATTATTTTTCCCTTTTTATTCAAAAAAAAAGAAAATAAGAAAAGAGAAACCCCTCCCCCGCGCGGCCCAGCAGCCCAGCTGGCCTGTCCGTTTCCCCTCTTCTTCCTCGCTCGCCACCCACCCCTCTACTCTACTGCGCGCGCCATTGACACCGCTTCACGTCACCGCCCCGGCTCCCCTCCCTACACCCGACGCCGAATCTCCCCGTGGCATCGCCGTGATCACCCTGTACTCCCTCCCTAGGGCTAGATCCCATCCTCCTCCTCCTAGCCCTGTCGCCCATCATTTTCCTCCTTATCCCCGTTGCGGTCACGATGTAGCTCCCCGAGGATTCACCGTCGCATCCGAGCCATCGCAGCTGAGGCAGAGCATTGACTCCCCTCCGCAATTGCTCCGCCTGCACCAGCCTCTCCCTGCCCCGTGGCGTCCTCGCTGCCCTGCTGTACCCGCGCTCCGTCGCCTCAGCGCCACCCCCACCCCTGTAGAGCATTGATGCCTCCGGAGATAGCAGCGCACACACCACCCCCTCCCCTGCCCTAGCTCACGGTAGAGATAATCGAGTGCACGCCGCCCACTTCGTCACCCGCCTTAATCACGCCCAATGCTCATCACTTTGATTTTGCAGCATAAAATAGTGGTTAATCCCCGTTCCAACTCACTCACTCCAGAAAACGATTTCACCGCTGCCCAGCAGTTCTCCGGCCACCACCGTCGCCAGCCATTCCCTGAGTATTGCCAGTAGCGTAGAACCTCTCCTTGAGTCTCTCACACCCCGCTGGTGCTTCTGTGAAGCCAAATCGGCTTCATTTTTCCTCGCAGCTCGTCGGCACCATTTCTCCCCCAACTCCGGCCGCCTCGCCTCGCCGACGATTCCGATGACCGCCAACCAATTTTGTTCACCAACAGCTTCCTCCCTGCTAGTCGAAGATAGTTCTGGCACCAATTTAGAGGTTCACCGACCTCTCTCCTTTCGCGTCGATCACCCCTCTCCGCCGTTCGAGCTCACCGTCGCCAACCCAACTCAGGCATCCCTGAACCTTCCCTCCTCTTCCGATGAGTTCCTGTCATCCCCTAGAAGCTCTCCTCCCATTTAATTGAGCTTCTGTCACCGGCCTTGCTGTCGCACACCCTACCTTGTTTCTACAACCGCCCGGTTCGCCGCTGATGGCCGCCTAGGCCAAATGCGGCCACGTCACCTCGCCCTTGAGTGCACACGAGCCCCGTAGAACCATTTTTGGAATGCACTTGTGACACCAGGCCCTCCTTCATTGGCGGTGAGCCGTGCCACCGATCGGCCGAAGATGACGCATTTTTCCACCGTTATTAGCGTTAATCTTTCATTAATAATTAATGATCGTGTTTAGTTTATGTAAATGAACCGCTGACTAGTGGGCCCCGTGCCGATTTAACGCTAATGTTAGGCTGATAAGCGGACCCCACCCCGATTAAAATTCTTTTAATCCAGTTTTAAAAATCAGTATCACTGACAGGTGGACCCTACTTCACTGTTACACAGTACCAAGGCCCACATGTCAGTCTCTGACCGTTAATTTAATTTTAAGAATTAAAATAAACCCATCTGTTCAACTTTTTAGCTTCTAAAAGCTATTTTTCAGCTTTTCTATAGTAACTAGCTTTTAAAAAGACTGTCTTTCAAGACGAGATTTATAAGTTGATTGTAATATACACTGTAACAAATTTATTTATATCAGCAAAAACCATACGCGAGTTCTCTTACTTCGTATTATCTTTCATAAATAGTCTAAAAGTTATAAGCTGTAGTCCAAAAGAAAGATATGCAGTCCTTTGCTCTACTTGTTAGTGAACAAAACAGATGCATTTTTTCTTCATTTTATGATGTGGCAGCCACTCATTGGCTGGAACTGAGATCTTCACATCGCCGGATCCCCCAAACCAATAGCGAAGCCAGGAATAAAATAGAGGGTGGGCTGGATGAACTAAGATAAATTAATAAACATAATCTTGTTCTCACAATTACAATCCAAATCAATAAGCAAAGAAAAGATGCGAGAAATACAATAAAGGTACCTTGGTAATGAAAGAGGCATTCCAAAACATATGAATATGCTTTCACCCTTTCAGTGAGTAGCCACCTGTCATCCGTATGTTAAAAGTAGCAAAATTAGATATGTAACGTGTAAGTGGCCATGACTCATGAACATTTGAAATAAATGAAAATATTTGAAATAAATGGAGTCATCGGTTGGAGGAGTACTACTTGAATTATTTGTAGAATAGTTACGCAAAGTTTGTTTCTCTATTATTACAATTTGTAAATCTATAAATAAATTGTAGGATTCATCATTCACAGTCTAACACTAATATCTAACAATCAACAAATAATACTAAATGTTAAACAATAATTCACTAAGACTCTAACAGTAAACAGTAAAAGAAGGAGTGGCAGCCAGCATCACACGCCCAGGAAGGAGTGGCACCGGGTCTTGCCACGTGAGCGTCCTCGTCGGGATTACCATAGCCCCAAGCCACCAATGGGAGGCAACCCCTTATCCGACTGTCTTATCCGCCTCTGGCCCTTTAGCTGCGCGCGCATAGATAACGCACTCCCGCCCTCACAAAACGCCACAACCACACCCACACCCACCAAGCGTAGGCGAGCGACATGGCAGCATCACTGCAAGCCGCGGCCACCCTGATGCAGCCGGCCAAGATCGGCGGCCGGGCCTCCGCCACGCTTCCGTCGCGGCCGTTGTCTCACGTCGCCAGGGCGTTTGGCGTCGACACCGGCGCTGCCAGGATCACGTGCTCTCTGCAGTCTGACATCAGGGAGGTCGCGAACAAGTGCGCCGGCGCCACCAAGGTCGCCGGCTTCGCTCTCGCCACCTCGGCGCTACTCGTATCGGTAAGCGCGCTTGCACAGTTGATTTGTTGCCGTGTAGAAGGCTACATATGTACGGAGGTAGTCAAGGTGGAGATGAGTGACGTAGAGAGTGCGGTGTGCGTGGTGCAGGGCGCGAGCGCGGAGGGCGTGCCGAAGAGGCTCACCTATGACGAGATCCAGAGCAAGACGTACATGGAGGTGAAGGGGACCGGCACGGCGAACCAGTGCCCGACCATCGATGGTGGCGTGGACTCTTTCTCCTTCAAGTCCGGCAAGTACTACATGAAGAAGTTATGCCTGGAGCCGACGTCCTTCACCGTCAAGGCCGAGGGCGTGGCCAAGAACGCGCCGCCGGAATTCCAGAAGACCAAGCTCATGACCCGCCTCACGTACACCCTCGACGAGATCGAGGGCCCGCTCGAGGTCGGGGCCGACGGCACCGTCAAGTTCGAGGAGAAGGACGGCATCGACTACGCTGCCGTCACCGTGCAGCTGCCGGGAGGCGAGCGCGTGCCCTTCCTCTTCACCGTCAAGCAGCTCGTCGCCACCGGCAAGCCGGAGAGCTTCAGTGGGTCATTCCTCGTGCCGAGTTACCGTGGGACGTCCTTCCTCGACCCCAAGGGCCGTGGGGGCTCTACTGGGTACGACAATGCGGTGGCGCTCCCCGCCGGAGGCAGAGGAGACGACGAGGAGCTTGTTAAGGAGAACATCAAGAACGCGTCGTCGTCGACGGGCAACATCACGTTCAGCGTGAGCAAGAGCAAGCCGGAGACCGGCGAGGTGATCGGCGTTTTCGAGAGCGTGCAGCCGTCGGACACCGACCTCGGGGCCAAGGCACCCAAGGATGTCAAGATCCAGGGGATCTGGTACGCGCAGCTCGAGTCTAACTAGAGGAGGGAAGTGTTCGATGGAGAGGAAGGGAAGCAACGTGTATCTAGTAATGCAAATTCGGGCTGTTGGTTTTAATTTTAGCTTTTGTTTCTTCCTCTGTTCTCATGAACTGATGATCCCCTATGTGTTATTTGCATTTGGAGAAGTGGAGAGGACACTTGTATGATACATATATCTTTGCATATCTTCACAAGATTTGCCACCAATTCGTACTTCCTTTCTAGTACCTTCTTTCTGACCAGAAGCATTAGCAGAATCTATTTACATTTTGTGACATCCAGAAAGAGTGATGCTTACTACGAAAAAATTTAGCTAGACGCCAGACCTGCCAAAAATGAACCATGCTACATGTTATATGCTGGTGTCCGGCGCTTCGATGGATGGCTCCAGCCGCAAGCAACGAAAGGGCCAATGGCCCAAGTATATCCTAGCCATGGAGGGTGGCACTGACACCAGCAATACTTTGGCTAATCGTGGATGTGGCTGGAGAGGCCGTGGGCGTGGAAGGGGTCGCACCCACGATGATGGAGAGTGCATACGAGAGGAGGTGCAGCAGCACGGACTGTGGTGTGAGGTGCACAACCAAGGCGACCACCTCATGCAGCACGCTCCACCATCACGACCCTCCACGAAAGCGTCGTTAGGGACAAAGCCCTCAAAGGGAGGACGTCGGTGATGGCCCATGTATAGCAGCCCCTGGAATGCTAGCTGATACAATCTGCCCCCACCACGCTACGTATATGGGCACCAGATGGTGGATCATGTCGTGTAATCAACATCATCACCGGGGGGTCGTTCGTAGACTTTTCGTCTGAACGACAACGGAAGGCCTACGCTCGTCGGTTGCATCACGTCGCTGCATACCCCACCCAGGTGCCGTAAGGCTGGGCGTAGGCCAATATCACTTTCACGATGATGGATGCGATGGGGGTCGACTTCCCTCACCAGGATCCCTTGGTGATTCAGGCCAGTATTGTAGGATGCGACATCAAGCATGCCCTCATCGACGGAGGCAGCTTCATGGATATTCTGTTCACCAACGCCTTCGACCAGATGGGTATCCCTGGAGTAGACTCGAGCCTCCGGGTGTCCCACTCGAAGGGTTTGGGGGCTAGCCCCTACGCACCCTAGGCCAAGTGCGGCTCCAAGTGTCTTTTGAGCAGGGCGATCAAGCCCGGTGTGAGGACATAACCTTCCACATCTTCGACCTCCCATATCACTACAATGCCATTCTTGGGAGAGCGACGCTCAACACCTTCGGAGCAGTCCCGCATCACAACTTCTTGTGTATGAAGCTGTTAGGCCCCTAGGGGATCATCACCGTGTTCAGAGATCAGGACCTCACCCACTATATAGAGCTCAGGGCGTGAGGTCCCCTCTGCAAGGTCCACACGGTAAACGAGACCCTTGCCACATCAACGCCATCATTGCCTTTAGCCCTCGGGTGGACGCCCAAGCCCAGGCTAGACGGCAGGGTCAAGAGGGTCCCCCTGAATGAAACAGACACCTCTCGACAGGTCTCCATCAGCGAAGGCCTCACCCCAATTGCCGAGTAGGAACTTCTCCAAGTCCTTCATACCAACACAGACATCTTTGCGTAGTCCCCGGTTGACATTACTGGAGTAGACCGTGCCATCATCGAACACCACCTCACTGTTCGCCCTGACGCCAAACCAGTCAAACAGAAGCTCAAACGCATGTCCATCGAACGCCAGCAAGATGCCAAGGCATAGACTGCAAAGTTACTGCAAGCGGGGGTCATTCGCGAGGTGCACCATTCAGACTGGCTCGCCAATCCAGTGTTGGTCAAGAAGGCCAATGGCATATGGCGTATGTGTGTGGACTTCACGAACCTTAATAAGGCGTGCTCGAAAGACAACTATCCCCTCCTGTGAATCGACCAACTGGTGGACGCCACCGCAGGCTGCGAGCTCATGAGTTTTCTAGACGTCTACTCCGGTTATCACCAGATTCACATGGGCGTAGAATGCGTCTGACGGGCACGAAACTTTCAACAACCTCTGACAGGCAGGCATCAGGCTAAATTCAGAAAAATGCGTCTTCGGGATACAAGCAGGCTAGTTGCTAGGGTTTTTGGTGTCCAGGTGAGGAATATAGGCGAACCCAGAAAAGGTTGACACAATCGTCTCCATGGAGCCACCCAAGACAACCAGGGAGGTCCAGAGGCTGGCGGGCCGCCTGGCCGCCCTGAGTCGCTTCCTATCCAGAGCAGCTGAGTGTAGACTCTCGTTTTTCAAGACGCTCTGCGGATGTGATGTATTTCATTGGAGCGATGATTGCGCGGTCGCCTTTGATGACCTAAATAAGCACCTCTCCGAGCTCCCAACGCTGGTCTACCCGGCACTAGAGGCTCCATTGCTACTCTATTTGGCGGCGGCCCCAGCAGCAGTCAGCATGGTCCTCGTCTTGGAGGAGGAAGGCTCCGTTCAGCGGCCAGTGTACTTTATATCAGAGGCCCTTCAAGGAGCTAAGACACGATACACGGAATTGGAGAAATTAGCCTACCTGCTCCTCATGGCCTCGCTCAAGCTTTGGCATTATTTTTTGGCGCACCCCATCACGGTGGCCTCATCATTCCCTCTAGCAGAGATGCTACAGAACAAGGAGGCGATAGGTCGCATATGCAAATGGGCGTCCGAGCTGGCACCCTTCTCCTTGACTATGCTTCCTGCATAGCAATTAAATCGTAAATCCTGGTGGACTTCGTCGCAGAGTGGACTCCGCCGGCCCAGCCGCTGACTCAGCAACCCGTAGAGCCAATCTGGACTCTTCACACCGAAGGAGCCTACGGTGCCTCCAGCGCCAGCGTGGGCGTGGTCGTCATTACACTCAAGAGCCATCGATTGCTCTACTCTGCACGCCTCAACTTCCCCACAACCAACAACATCGTTGAATATGAGGGCCTCTTGTTCGGCCTCAAAAAGATGAAGGCCCTTGGCGCGCAGAGGGTCTTGGTACACACAGATTCATGACTGCTCGTAGGACACGTCGATAAGTCCTACCAAGCCAAAGATGCTGACCTCGTCAAATACCTCACCGCGGTTAGAGCACAAGAGCATCATTTGCTAGGCTTCATGGTCAAGGCCGTCCTAAGAGTGGACAACGAGGATGCTGACGCGCTCGCCAAGGCCATCCCAAGAGCGGACAACGAGACTATCACCGTCGCAGTTGTTCAGCACGAACAGGACCATAGCACCGCTCTGGTTCACCAGATTACCGGCGAGGGTGAGTGGCGGGAGCCTATCCATGCATTCCTGCAAGGGACGCGCGAGCCAGACAACCCTCTCCACCTCTGGCATTTTACGGCAACATGCAAGGACATTCAACATTGTCGACGATGTGCTCTATATGTGCGGGGTGTGTCCCCCACTCCTCTGGTGCCTCTCGCGCCCTGAAGGGAAGCAACTCCTCACCGACATTCAAGCCAGACTTTGCGGCTCCAACATCACCCTGAGGGCCCTCGTTGGCAAAGCATTCAGGCAAGGCTTTTATTGGTCCACAGCTGCCTCGGATGCGCAGGACCTCGTCAAGAGATGCCAAGGGTGCCTGTGGATGGCGAGGATGGTTCACAATCCACCAACGTAGCTCCAACCCATTCCACTGGTCTGGCCATTGGCACGATGGGGAGTCAACTTTGTTGGTCCGCTACCGCAAGCCCTGGGGAACCTACATTTCATTGTGGTCGCCTACGAGTACTTCTCCAAATGGCCCAAAGCAGTGGCCCTTGCCAAGGTCACCTCGGCAGCTATGCAGCTCTTCTTCTGGCAAAAATTTATTTGCCACTTCGGGGTCCCAAGGTAGATCACTATCGACAACAACCTTCAATCTGATTCTATGGCCTTCAAAGCGTTCTGCGAGTGCATAGGTATCAAGCTCTGTTATGCCTCCGTTGGATGCCCATAGTCTAATGGGGTGGTAGAGCAAGCCAACGACACCATCTGCACAGGTGTCAAAAAGCACCTCGTCAACCTCCCGAAGGCAAGTGGCCGCTCGAGTTACCGAGCGTGCTCTGGTCTATTCGCACAATGACAACGCACCCTATGGGTTTCATGCCATTCAAGCTCCTCTTCGGTGATGAGGCGGTTACGCCAGAGGAGATCAAAGCCAGGTCGACGAGAGTCCTCGCTCCAGCTCCGACGGAAGAGCGAGCCGTCTCGCTGGACCTTCTAGATGGTGTACGAGTTAGTGCAACCAAGCATGTCTCCAAGTACATGTGGGCAACATTGCAGTCTTACAACAAATAGGTCCACCAACGCGATTTCAAAGTAGGAGACCTCGTCTTACGGAAGTCCCTATTGGCTGCGACCGTTGGCAAACTTGAGTCCAAGTAGGAGGGTCCCTACATCGTAACGGCAGAACTCCGACTGGGGGCATATCGTCTGGCGACTCTTGAAGGGCAAGACCTCAAGCATACCTAGAACTCGGACAGTCTGTGTTGATACTATGCGTCTTAGGATTACAACATCCACATGTGCACCATGCGCGCCCACCTGTAATAGCTTCACCTGCGCAAATGAAAATGTATAAATAACGCTTTACTTCCGAGTGCCACCCGTTGCCGCCTATCACTGCGTGTGCACTCTACAGAGTATAAAAAAGAGATGTGGAGCTCTAGGTCTCTGCGTACACTCTGCGAAGTATAAAGTGTCAGGAACTTAGCTATCCTGGGCAACTCTACGGAGTATAAAAAAGACGCGTAGAGTCGTAGGTCTCCGCGCGCACTCTGTGAAGTATAAACCACCGGGAACATGGCCATCCCGGGCAACTCTACGGAGTATAAAAAAGACATGTGGAGTCTTAGGTCTCTTTGCGCACTCTACGGAGTATAAAGCATCGGGAACTTAGCCGTCCGGGTAACTCTACGAAGTATAAAAAAAGACGCGCGGAGTCTTAGGTCTCCGCGCGCACTCTGCGGAGTATAAAGCGCTAGGAACTTAGCCATCGCGGTCAACTCTATGGAGTGTAAAAAAGACGTGCGGAATTTTAGGTCTCCACACGCACTCTGCAGAGTATAAAATACCGGGAACTTAGCTGTCTTGGGCAACTCTACTTAGTATAAAAAAGAAGCACAGAGTATTAGATCTTCGCGCGCACTCTACGGAGTATAAAAAGACGCGTGTCCCATACCGCCGCACGACTTTGTCTTGCCGTCAACTTCGTCGACGCCTATCTAAAGGGTGGCGAACAGAGCATATGATTTTAGGCTTCGTCCTGCCGCCGACTTCGTCGATGCTTGTTCGAAGGGTGGGGGACGGGGCACACACTTTTAGACATCGTCCCATCGCTAACTTCGTCGACACCTGTCCGAAGGGTGGGGGCAGAGCGCAAGTTTTAGACTTTGTCCCGCTGCCGACTTCGTTGACGCTCGTTCGAAGGGTGGGGGATGGAGCACACATTTACAGACTTTGTCCCACCATCAACTTCGTCAACACCCATCCGAAGGGTGGGGGACGGAGCACTCATTTATAGACTTCGTCCTACAGCCGACCTCGTCGATGCCCGTCCAAAAGGTGGGGGACGGAGCGTGCGCTTTTAGACTTGGTCCCGCCGCTGACTTCGTTGACACCTATCTAAAGGGTGGGGGACGGAGCACATGTTTTAGACTTGGTCCTACCGTAGATTTCGTTGACTCTCGTCCAAAGGGTGGAGGACAGAGCGCGTGTTTACAGACTTCATCCCACCGCCGACTTCGTCGATGCCCATCCGAAGGATGGGGGACGGAGCGCGCGTTTACAAACTTCATCCCACCGTCAACTTCGTCGATGCCCGTCTGAAGGGTGGTGGACGAAGGATGCACTTTTAGGCTTCGTCTCACCGCCGACTTTGTCAACCTCCGTTCGAAGGGTGGGGAATGGAGCACGCGCTTTTAGGCTTTGTCTTGTAGCCGACTTCGTCAACGCCTGTACAAAGGGTTGGGGATGGAGCACGTGATTTTAGGCTTCGTCCTGCCGCCTTCTTCGTCGATGCCCGTTTGAAGGGTGGAGGACAGAGTGCGTGCTTCTAGGCTACGTCTCACGACTGAATGCGTCAAGGTTCATCTGAACGATCGTGGTGACACGCGTAACTTACATGAAGTACCTACGTGTGATCATCTTCGGCTCGTGACTACGACGGCATTCTATTTATTAACCCGATGCCTCGGGAGGTTGCCTTAGGGCAAAACGCTTCGAACAATCGCTTTCATTACTTGTTACAACAATACAATATCCGGCACTCACAATAATTGACGAGTTATGCCTCGTCCAAACTACTGCACATCTGAGGATTCTATTTTTATGTACTCTCGGACGGAGCGATAACTCCCGTGGGGATGCTCCACCCAGAACCGTAGCGATTCCTCCACCCATCCCTAGTGTCATAGGCGACGATGAACAAGGCGGTCTAGAATGAGGAGATCCTTCTCAGGTACCTGCCCATCATGAAAACATTCACATAAGGACATGCTGCAAGCACCATGTTCTTTTCATTGCAAAAAAAATGGTTACGTCACGTGAGCACCCAATGTCGCATATACAAAGGCGCAGAGGGCCACACTACACAGGACAGGAGGCCTCAACATCATAGCTACCGATCGGTCGCGACATTCGTTGCAGCCTCGCCGCCTTCAGCTCGTCGGGGCACCTCACCTAGCCAAGTCCCGAGGTCCACCGTCATGCCCAGAGTACGCTTCATAGTGACCTTCGCCGTGTCGTCGCCGATGTAGTCCCAGATTTGGTAGTGGAAGGCACGGATGGACCATCGCACCGCGTGAAGCGCCCCCGACATTGTTCCGCTCCCCTCTGGCAAGTCCAAGCGGGGATTGGCTAGCTCGTTCACATGTAAATAGCCCCAAAGGTGAAGCAGACCGAGGAGTATCTAGCCGATTGCAAGTGAGCAGTGATTGTCGTACACGCGTGTGGCATTCAGAGCCAGTGACAAAGCCTCCCCAACCCTTCGAAGGTTGCATAGCGGTCCTAGTGTTCGTGCAACCGAGGAGGGACCTCGATCGTGAGGTCAGTTAGAGTATTCTCCAGCGACTCTAGCAACCTCCACGTCAACAAGGAGGCGTCTCCCATCACACGGTCCCTCGCCATTACTTCTGATGTCAGCTGGCTCTTCTCCGCCTCCATTTCGGAGATTTGCTATAGCAGCCCCTCGCGCTCCTCAGCAGCTGCCCGTCGAGTCTGCTCTACCAAGGCACGCACATCGACGATGGCCTTTGTGCCTTCCGTCTCCCGGAAGCGGATGTACTCGTCCTTCATTGCTTGGCAACAGCCGCTTCCTTGGCGGAGCGACGGGCGGACACGGCCTCTGCCTCCGCGGCAACCAACCGCTCCTGCAAACCGTTTTGCTCCTGGTACCTCGCTACTTGGATAGCACGAGCAATAGCAAGGCCCTACAAGACACCCCGATGTCAGTGACCAGTCTACTAGTTATCACCGGAGTAAGCTAAACGTACTTTCATCTCGATCGCTTCGAGGGTGCTCTCCAAAAGCTCTAAGCCGCACAAAGAAAGAGCGCGGTGGTCCAAGGCGGTGTCCGCGCAGTCCATGGTCCCTTGAAAAACCGTCAGTGCTTCCGGGTGAGCCATGAAGTCTGCCACAACAAGACACCGAGACTCCGTGCTGGTGGCCTCGGGGATAGGGGACCCAAAGACACATCCACGGAGGCAGTGCCAGCCGGGCCGCAACCAGCTCCGTCGCTACAGCCCTGTACATGCCACAGAGATCGAGGGCCCGCTGACGCCAAGGTCAGTGTCAGGGAGCAGATATGGGAAAGCCACGTGAAGTCGCGGGAGGAGTTGATCGTACCTGTAACCTCACTAGGGGACATGGCCAGGAGTTGGTGGCACCTGCGGACTCCATATGCGGGCTCGCGGTAGCACCACCGGCAACATCAGCTCCAGTCCCCACTTTAGGGCCGGGAGGTCCGCGTCAGAGTCCGAATCCTCCATAAGCACTGTCAATGCTACTTGGAAGCCCGTGCTTACAACTACAGGCGGAGGAGCTACTCCACCCACAGGATCGAGGGAAGATGCATGGGCACGCTTTGTTGCTCCGGTCTTAGGGACACCTCACGAATGGCTAAATATGGAGCCACATCCTCCCGAGCGTGTTTCACTGCTCGGGTATCCAGAGACACTTGGCGGACTAGTAATGCCAAGGCGACATCCTCAGGGGCGTCTGGCACCTCGCGTCCTGCACCAGCCTCGGGGCCGCCAACTTCGTACACCTGGTTCACCCGGCCGATGTTAGCTATCACTGACTCTCAAAGGCTATGCTCCTTCGCTATATATGGCCCCAAGAAGATGGCCACAACGCATTCAGTGTCCTCGAGGGTGAGTCCTGCCATGAACAAAAAGCGACGTCACCAACAACCTACCACATAACGAAGGCGAGTGTGCTGATCATTGCGAAGCATGTACTTGGGTCTGTCGGTTTCAGCAACAAAGAAACAGTGGGGTGGACACCGTCACCCCGAGTAGGTTTGGATTGAACATGCCACGGACAGCTCAGTGGAGACACATCGAACATGAGGAATTCCTCTGCCAGATCCTGCATGTTGAATCGAAGGGCAACCCCCACAAGCCTCCGCACGCGATGCTCGTTATCGCGGTCGAGGGTCATGGAGGAGGACATGTTGAAGTCCATCAAGTGCCTCGACCACTTTAGACCACTACCGCCCTCCACCCGGTGGTAGAACCATCATCACATCCAGCTCGATTCCCACTTTGTCTGTGTCGCATTCGCCAAAAAAAGCTTTTACAGGGGGACCGGAGCATGAAGTTGATGCTTCCAAGGTTGGAGTGTTCGTCCTCCGCTAGCTTCTTCGGCTGGCACCGAGCACCTCGGAGGAACGCGAATAGCACTGGACTCGGCCACAACGTTTCCGCTCGAGAAGCCCAGTAGTACACCGCCAGTCGGATGATCGCATTGGGGGTCAGCTGTGACACTTCGGCCCATGTGAAATTAGGCCTGTGATAGCCCATGTGTATGTGCACATGAGAGTGTGGATTAGTTTCGCCTTGCTAGTTTAGCATGAGAAATACCAACATATAAACTCATAGGCACCATTGGTAATAACCTCTGGTTAACCGTTTTACGTGAAATGAGGACGAAAGCGTAAACAGGTTGTTACGTGTGCATGGTTTATCCAAAATGGGGGTTAGACCTAAACCAGTTTGAACCCTAGGGCGTTACATCAGCTACGCCAGCTCCAACCTGTACAGCATGAGGACTTAGCCAACGAACATCGCCGCCGGAAAGCGGAGCCGGTGTCGAAGTATGCGCTGAACACGATGGTCTCCAACTCCGTTGGATGGGGCTCGATCTCACCGACGTAGGGCAGACGGACCACCTCACAGCCAGAGATCTTCCTGTCGCGCACCAGAGCCCAGATTAGCTCTTCGGTAACCAGGCTCGGCCCTAGCATGTTCGTGCAGATGCCGTTCACCTTCCTCGCCGCATTCCACCGTTTGTTGGCCATTGACGAATCGCGTGCCACCAGCTCGTACTCTACCTCGGTGCAGAATCTATGACACAGATGATATATGACACAGATGCAGAATCTATCAGTGCTTCAGACCCGCTAGTTATTGAGAAAACACTGATGAAACAGTTTAAGCCTAAGGTGCCCTTCCTTGTACAGGAGCGTGTAATAGAAGCTTTGGCCAGCTTGTATAGTAACCCAGTTCTCTGCAAGACACTCGCAGATTCCGATGCAAAACGCTTGCTTGTTGGTTTGATAACCATGGCAGGTACTGAGGTGCAAGATGACCACATGAAATCACTTTTTGCTCTATGCAAGAAAGATTGTGATCTATGGCAATCTCTGCAAGGTCGTGAGGGTGTTCAGCTATTGATTTCTTTACTTGGTCTTTCCTCGGAACGGCAGCAGGAATGTGCTGTTGCTCTGCTCGCCGTTCTGTTAAAGGAGAATGATGAGAGCAAATGGGCAATCACTGCTGCTGGTGGCATACCTCCTCTTGTTCAAATTTTAGAAACTGGGTCTCCCAAAGCTAAAGAAGATTCGGCAACCATCCTTGGCAATTTGTGCAATGCCAATTTGTGCAATCACAGTGAAGATATACGAGCCTGTGTTGAAAGTGCTGATGCTGTTCCTGCTTTACTATGGCTTCTCAAAAACGGAAGTGACAATGGCATGGAGATAGCATCTAAAACACTGAATCATCTCATTCACAAGTCAGCTACAGGAACTATTAGTCAGCTCTCTGCTCTGTTAACAAGTGAACAGCCTGAGTCAAAAGTTTGTGTTCTGGATGATTTGAAAAGCTTGCTTTCTGTTGCACCATTTAATGATATTCTGCATGAAGGAAGTGCTGCAAATGATGCGGTTGAGACAATGATCAAAATTTTAAGCTCCCCCAAAGAAGAAACTCAGGCTAAATCAGCATCTGCTCTTGCTGGTCTATTTCATTGTCGCAAGGACTTGCGAGAAACTCATATTGCAGTGAAGACACTTTGGTCTGTCATGAAACTGATTGATGTGCAGTCCGACAAAATACTAATGGAGGCCTCATGTTGCCTTGCTGCCATTTTTCTTTCAATCAAGCATAATAAGGAGGTTGCCACAGTTGGACGTGATGCATTAGCTCCACTAGTCTCAGTTGCAAATTCTACAGTCCTTAAAGTTGCAGAACAAGCGACCCGAGCTTTGGCAAACATTTTTCTTGATCATGAATTATCTGTCCAAGCATCTTTTGAAGAAATTCTCTTCCCCGTAACACGTGTGCTTAGAACTCATGCAGCAGCAGCAATAGCTCGCCTTTTCTTGACCGTTCTGGTGCTGTACTTGGTCTAGCTGGGCTTCTGGAAGCTGCTAATGGTGAAGCTGCTGCAACATCAGAAGTTCTTGATGCACTGGTGCTATTATCAAGATCAAAGGTTTCAAGTGGGCAGACCAAGGCTCCCTGGGCAGTTCTTGCAGAAAACCCACACACCATACTTCCCCTTGTTTCATGTGTAGCCGATGCAGCACCCTCCTTGCAAGATAGAGCCATATAAGTTTCATCAAGGCTCTGTTCCGATCAACATGATGTTGTGGGTGGTTTGGTTTCTGAAACCCCTGGTTGCGTATCATCAGTCGCACGGCAAGTTATCGGCGAGTTCTTGTTTGCGCAGATAGAGATTCTGTGTGACTCAAGCCTGTATATTCCGCTAATTCATTCTCTAGTTGGCATGATCCATATGACAAACTTGCCTTTTGAAAATGGGAGCGGTGAAAGCATAGCAGACATTAAAATTTCAAGACACTCCAAAGAAAATAACAGCGATGGTGAAATTGTGTGCCACACTGCTGTAATCTCGGTTCACATGATTCCACTGTGGCTGTTTGCTGTCTTTGCTCGCCATGACAGCAAAACAAGAGTAGAAATTCTAGAATCTGGAGCAGTTGAAATGCTCACCGGGAAGATTTCTCAAAATGCATTCCTATATGTGGTATGTGAACGCTAGTTGTTTCTATTATTTTCCGTAATTCTTTGCTTGGATGCTAGTTGGTATGTGAATGCTAGTATCTCTTACGCACTTCAGTATTAGTACAGTACATAGCCAAATTACAGCTACAGATCCTGAAATTTACTTAGCTCCCTTGAATATTCTTTAGGTTAATTTGGAAGGCATGAAATCAGTTTAGGCAACAGTAACATATAGACTGAATGGCAATGCCCTCTAGATTGAAGTATTGCTAGGTTGGGTGGATTGCTTCTGAAACAACCTGAAATTTCAGAGCAAAGGTTTAAATTTTTGCTGCTAAGCCTTGTTTGCTTTCCCTAATTTCTCCCTTAACTCTTTCCCTAATCCACCTCTTGTCCATCCTCTAACCCCTCCCCTCCCTGGTTCCCGCCTCCCCCTCCTGGTGACGCACTGGCCGAAGCCGCCTTCTCTTTCCCCCTTCCCTGCGCTGGTGCCGTGCGCGCCCGTGTCTACGCCCATGCTGCCGTGCCCACTTGTGCCCCACCCCGTCACTCCCCGTGTCAGCGTCCGCGTCATCTTCCCCAGGGGCGGATCTGGGCCTCGGGCTAGGTGAGCTATAGCCTGAGGCCCAGAAAAAATAACAATGAAATTATTGCTATGTAGGCCCAGAAAAAATTAAGTTACAATGCCCAGCCCGAGGCCTCCCCCCAGCGCCCCTGGCCCCCTTGCAGCCTCGCTCTACCCCACCGCCCTCCTCCCCCTCGTAGCCTCGCTCAGCTCTCCCCCCGCCCTCCTCCCTCCCCGCGCTCCCTCCTCCCCCTCCGCATCCGCCCCCCGCCTCCCTACACCCTCCTCCCCCTCGCTCTCCCCCCGCCGCCCCCCTCCCCCTCTTCCAAGCTAACATGGAAAATGGGGAGAAAAATAGGGAAATGAATAAAGTGTTATGCTTGGTGAATTTGCTGGTTTGGTATCTGTAGTAATGGCAAGAGAGTATTTTAGGATCTTGCTAGCTCTGTTTTGTTGTGGGGATGGAGCTTTGGTGGTGGGATTGCGAGATGAGTGAATCTGTGGATTTGGTGCTCGGGATGTGTATGCCTTTGTGAGGCCTAGTCCGGACTTCTAATCCCAACCTGCCCAAGTTACCGAACTTCTTGTGCAAAAATGGAGCTACGAAATGAGCAGATTTCAATTATCTTGGAACTTGAAAAGTTCTGTAAGATCTAACGCTTGATTTACATGGTGTGGTGAGAGGCCTAACGAATTTGTTCGAGGCTTTCTTGCCTTTTCCGAGAAATTTGAGTTTAGCAAGCGAGGTACGGCTGTCTAATTATCCCTTGTTCTGCATTTCCGTTAACAACTTCTGCATGGTTACCTCTTTGTGTGCGGTCTCGTTGGTTGCATTAAGGTCATCACACATTTCCAATCTGTTCGAGATGCTGAAAATCGATATCAAGCTGCACGATTTTGATTAGTTCTGTTTCTCTAAACTGGCAAACTTGTAGGCAGGCATGATGTGTTCAACAAGGAGGCTTGCGATTGTACTCGTATTAGCCTTTTCAGTCGTGGTCGCAGAGAGCAGAGATGCACATAATATCTTGGGTAAGTTGTGAATTCATCATAAGAATGAATGCTGCAATTGATCTTGTTTGTTCTTTTGGCATATCTATCCTCGTAGCAATGATATTCCTGATGATGATGCTAAGTAGATCAAAGTGCAGCAATGGCATGCAATCTTAAATCGCAGAGGATTGATAAAGATGTTTGTTCTTTTGGCATATCTACGGTCGGCCGGTCGGCGCTCGCCTCCCAGACTCCCAGTCTCCCGAGCCCCACTGCCGCAGGTTGCCAGGTACTCAAATTGTATCTCTATTATGTTATATTTTTTATATTTTGTTATCATGCCATGTTTTTCTTATTATATTTTATGTTTATTTGTTTAGTATTGAACTCAAGTTTCATATCAGTAATGCAATTAGCCAATTATGATATACTTTTGTTATATCGTGGTATAGGTACAAATTGGCGTTAGTTTTAGGTTGTTAGAGTTCAGCCCGGGGCGTAGTCAAATCCTGGTTCCGCCACTGATCTTCCCCAACTGCCCCGCCCCTCCCTCGCACCCAGTGGTCACTTCAGCACTCCTCCGTGCGACACGCCCCCTCCGACCAGCCGTGCGATACCGCCCATCCCCCACACCATCCCTCCCCGTCAAACTCTTGCAGAGCCGGTACACCAACTCTCCCTGCCATTCTTTCCCCCTGGCGCAGCTCCCTTGCCTCCCTCCTTCACGCGCCAGCGGACCCGAAGCCCAGCCACTGCTCCCAACCGCCTCTCCTCCGCTTTATAATCCAATTCCCGTCGCTGTAAGCCCCACGACACTCCCACCATCCTCCCAGAACCAGTTGATTGCTCCCTCCTCTCCTCCAGCGTCGTCGCCGTCGTCCCCTGGTCCCGGTCAGCCGCCGACCTGATCTCCTACTCCGAGAAATTGAAATTCAATTCCTCTCTCCCAAAGCACCACCGCAGCACCGCATTCACAAATCCAAGCCCAATTTTACATGAGCATTCGCCCCCTAGCCTAGCGTCGTGAGCCCCCTCCGATTGCCGCCACCCCTCCGATGACAGCCTAGCTGGGCTTCTCCCGACCCAACCCTCACTTTCCCCATGAACTCCAACCTCCAAGGATGCTCAAACCGAAACCCTCTTCGCATGAGCATTCCCGAGACCTCCCCAAATCGCCACCTTCCTCATCCCCTTCTCTCCTGTCCGTGACCGCTGCCATGGACTCTCTCGTCGGTGAAGACCCAAAAATGGACTTGCCTAACTTCCCTGCACCTCTCGACGTCGATCTTGGCTGTCGTGATCCATCGTCGAGACTGGGTCGCAGTTTGGGGCGGCGCTCTGTCTTTTGTCGCGAGAGTCGGCCGGAGGTAGACGAAGCCCTCCCCCAGGGTCGACGTGGCTTAATCCAAGCCGCTTGGGCGTGATCCAATAGGAGCCATCTCAGGCGCGCGCTCGCTGTCTTGGGCCGCACTCTCCGCCAGCCCACCCCACCACTGAACGCACGCCCGCGCGCATACGCGCTCCCGTGCGAAGAAGTGGGCCGCGCCCGCCCGGCCCAGCGGCTGATTTCAAACGCGTGCGTGTTCCTGCGCTGCCCAGTGGGCCGGTCCAACATTGTAGCAGTGGACAATGTCCTTTCTCTTTTTCCAGAAGTCGATTTTTGCATATTATATTCCGTTTGATTCGTTTTGACGCCCCGATTTCACTTCCACTGCCCATTTCTCCAAACTCCACTTCCAAAAATTCATACTTAAGCCATTTGAATATTTATTGCATTTTATTTCTCTTTCCTAGATTATTTATTTTATTTTATTTTGTTTGTCCTAGCTTATTTAGACACGAGCACGGATTAATTTTATTTTGTGTTTGTGCGTTAGTTCCGAGGACTTCGAGGCGACGGTTCAGGCCCCGAGCAAACTTCGGAGTGTTACGAGATCGTCGAGGCTCCGGATCCGCAAGGCAAGTTACAAGTTTTTGAGCATGTTGAACTCATAAATTCCATACTATTTATTTATGCTATTTACATTAATGTTAATTGCTCAAATTATTTGTTTACAATAAGTGTTTAGAATAAACTTGTTACACATAGTTACGACCTACCACCCAAAATACCCTGTTTAATTTTGAGGTCACATTCACCTTGACAACCTTAGTATTATTAAACTAACACATACATGATCACCGCATTTTACTCACATAAAATCACGAGCTATCATGGACTTGGTAGTTCGCCGAAAAAATTATTTAAGATGTGCTAGGGTAGGGCGGAAGTAGTGGAGTGCCTTGTAGTGGACGAGTCCACACCCTACCCTAGGGTGGAGAAGTGCAGCAGTTGGGTGTCGGTACAAGTATTGGACGGGACCCGATCGTGGTTGGTAGTCTCAGTGGAAAAATGTGAGGACTAGACTCTTATGCTGAGTATAGAGCACAGTAATCGCTCAACCACAAGTATTGAACTGTCAGTCCTGGTCCATTAACTGCTCACCTTAATTGAACCCCTACAGGAGTTTGAAGTGTGGTATGGGCGCGTTATCGCCGTACAACGATAGGGTCTTCACGAAACTTGTGCGGTCGTTGTCGTGTTCCACATTGGCCCGAGGCCCGTGGATACTCAGTTTGGTGAAGATGCCTACCAGGTAGGGTCTATATATTAAATTGAGGAGCTAAAGATCCGGTTTTTTCAATTCAGTCGCACGCTAGCTGAGCGTGTCTATTGCATGACATTGGTAATTAAGAAATCTTGTGGATAAAGCTGAGCAACTCTGCAGAGTGAACTAAATTGTATTCGAATACGTCGTGCTTCCGGTTAATGAAGCTGTGTTTGATGGGTGATTCCAGTAACAAGGTATAAGTAGTTTTCCGAGGTTTTAAGCTGTGTAATCAAAGAATTAATATTTTGAGACCCCCCCATTTCCTTAATTAAGTATAATGGAGTTATTGATTTAAACTGTTTACAAATAAAACTGCATCCACATAAAATAATAAAACCAGTATATTTCTTTCTTTGGAAATTCCATGCATATAGTAAATTAGGATTTACCATTGTGACTTGCTGAGTACGGTTGGTTGTACTCAAACTTGCTATATTACCCCACCTAGATGCCAGAAGAAGAAAGTGCTTTTCAAGTGTTTGTGTTAGGGTTACGACTGCACCCAGGCGTTCCTGTGGGAGTTTTTCCTTTGGATCTTTTCAAGTGTTCGTGTTAGGGTTACGACCGCACCTAGGCGTTCCTGTGGGAGTTTTTCCTTCGGATCTTCTGATTGTAAGGTATAATTTGGGTTTCGACGCCCATAAAAATGTTAAAACTGACCATTAGGTTTTATTTCTGTCAAACTAACTATTCTCAAATATCCGTAAGCAGGTTCGATGCTCCTTCTGTCTGCAACAGAACTTCTGGGCTGTTGCGGGACGTACGACGCTCCTGTTCCCAAAAACGGGGGCGTTACAGCTTCCTACCTAACTAATTCGTTGGATTGTATCTCTTGTTCAGCTAAGAAACATTTATTTAATTAACCCTTGCCATTCTTGGAGCCCTGTAGTAAAATTTGATATCTTTGCGTGAAACATGGGCTTGTGTTTGTTTGTCTTTAAGAATTCTATTGTTGTTCCTATGAATTGATTGAGGGCTTAAGGGTTAGTGTTTTCTGTGCACGGTCTTTGCCTATGCATAGATATTGTGTAGGTCCGTTTAAATCACTCTGCTTCTATTTCTTTTCTCAATTCCATTATTCTGCATGATAAGTTCTGTTTCGTATTTTGGTTTTGAAACTTACGTAATTATACTCTGCGGAGGCTCATCATATATCTTACTCCTGCACTGAGCCACATTCTTTGTTATTTATAAATCATTATGCCCACTGTGCGGAGGCTCATTATTCTCCAGATATCTAGTCTGATAGAAGTTCTATTTAGAATTTTGGTATTCATACTGTGAGATAGTATATCTCCTTTGATGCCATAGCCCACATGTACTTCAAAATCAGAAAGGGTTAAAATTAAAATTTAGATGCTGTGTGCATTGCTGTTGTCTTATTTCTTGGACATCATGACTAGCATCTGTGAAGTTTCCCTGGCATTTGCATCCATCTGTGTAAATTTTGCATCATTTCCTGATTGCAGTTGAGTAGTAGATTTCCCTAAATTTTTCGTTTTCATGAGGGAACATCCACTTTTCAAATATCTATTGGAGTTCAAATTCTTTGTTATTTTCTTACGCACCCATTATGTATCGTCTTGCTGCTTATAACTTGACACCCCGCCAAACTATTGAGCCAGTCATTATTAGCTGCTGTGCAACAATTAGCTGCGGAACTCCTATCTCATCTTCTTCTAGAAGAACACCTCCAGAAGGATACAATAACAGAGCAGTCCATCCCTCCTCTTATTCAAGTTCTTTCGTCGGGTTTGCCAAATTTACAGCGGAGAGCTATAAAAGCTGTTGCTAACCTTGCATTAGCTTGGCCAAATACAATTGCAAAGGTGGGTGGTGTTTTTGAGTTGTCCAAGGTGTTGTTGCTTGGCCAAATACCTATCTTATATTGCTAATGGTTGATTTTTGGCGATGATATTTCGTAGTAGTATTTTATATTGATGTGTGATGTGCTACACAATCTGACCCTCCATTGCCTCATGTGATGTCGTATGGGAATCTGCAGCATCTGTCTTGTCTAGCATTTTGCAGTACAGTACCGAGTTTTTCCTTGAGGTACCTGTTGCAGTACTAGTGCAGTTGCTCAGGTCAGGAACTGAAAGTACTGTTGTGGGTGCGCTGAATGCCCTGCTTGTATTAGAGAGCGATGATTCAACAAGTGCAGAAGCAATGGCTGAAAGTGGTGCCGTGGAAACCTTGCTGGATCTCTTGAGGAGTCATCAGTGTGAGGAAGCTGCTGCCAGACTCATTGAGGCGTTGCTAAACAATGTACGAATAAGGGAGGCGAAGGCTGCTAAAAATGCTATTGCACCTTTGTCCATGTACCTTTTGGATCAGGTTGCTTGCTGCACTTGCACTTGGAGATCTTTTCCAAAACGAAGGTCTTGCTCGTTCTACCGAGGCTGTCGCAGCGTGCCGTGCTCTGGTTACCCTTCTCGATTACGCCATCGATGTCCGCGGCGCGGGGAGGACATGGTCCCGTGGACGAGATCTCTAGTGATATCCTCTAGAAATAATCATAAATATTACTATTATTTTTATATTTATAGTTTTTTAAATAAATATTATTATATTTTTTGAATAATTCATCATTTATAAAAATTAGTAAGTATACGACTTGTTGGTAAATCTCTTTATTTGTTATATGATATCATTTTAAAAGGATCTTTGGTCAGAACAACAGTTACTTATAGACCAGGATATGTATTGATTGATGATAACATTTCACCGATCATAGATATTAGGATATTAAATCAATAATATGAACACATACTAGAGAATATGGTGTTGGATTAATCCACCTTAAGACACTATTGATATTGCTATGTTTTATGTCCGTTTAAAAAAGAGATTACTATATTTTATGTGTTATCAATCGATCTCAAGCAATGACGATGTACAATCCTTATATCTGAGATCACTATATTTTTCTACATATGTAATAGCACACTCAGTGGGTGCCAAATGCTACACTGTAACTGGGTAGTTATATAGGTAGCTTTCAGGTATACTATGAAATACTGCAATGTGCTCATTCTTGAGAGTAAAACAAAGGTAGTGCCTGAGGAAGTGAAGTGCTTGATTATTTTCCTCAAGTGTAGAGTTTGACACCTGCGGTGCACCAATCCCAATGGTAACACGGAGTTTCATGACTCCAAATACGATCTCGACATTAGAAACCCAAATCAAATAGTTTTGGCCATACTGTGCTAGCTCCTTGAACTCCCGGTTCGTGATATCTCTCATCTACATGTGCATAAAAGAAATATAAAAATTTACTGCAGGTAAATATGCATGAAATAAATTAGATAATGATACAAAATATTCTCGTGATATTTCAGAATTTTCTATATATTTTCTATCATTTTACTATTAATTTCAGTGATTAAAGGAATTTAAATAATTATGATTAATAAAAAAGAAAGTGAATACAAAAAAGCATAGAAAATAATAACAATAGTGCTAAACAAACTTCAGATGCGAAAAACAACTCAAAATTTAAATTTCCGATGTCCTTTTATGCTAGAATATATATCTGCGTTCGTGCGACGTGCATAGGCAGCATGGTGACCGGATACATGTTCAGCCATATGCGAATTTTTCTCTTCTTTTTTTTCAATCTACAATGCAATCAACATCTACTCTTTGATGT
The DNA here is from genome assembly GCA_036346265.1 of Melocanna baccifera. Taxonomy (NCBI): domain Eukaryota; kingdom Viridiplantae; phylum Streptophyta; class Magnoliopsida; order Poales; family Poaceae; genus Melocanna; species Melocanna baccifera. Next base: position 4,439,286 of record CM070691.1, on the reverse strand, counting down.
AATCTACCAATCGATATTGTGCGGGTGACTTCAAGTCTGCTCACTGTAGATTAGAGTGGATTTGCACCGTAGAAAATAATGTAGAAAGCAAAATTTATGGAATTTAGAGCGATCTAGATATTTAATATGTGATTGATTATCTTGCGATCCACTGGAGCAATTCGTACCAATAACGTGTTGAAAAACCGTCGCTGGTGAGTTCAGTCCGATCGATTTCTCCTTTGCAAAATAGATGGATCAAACACAGAATAATACAAACAATAAATTAAACATAGAGAGATAAGAGAGAAACACATTTCTTTATTTATATACACTTTACAATAATTAAAATCTCTATTTATAATCTAAATGAAAGATGTTCACTAATAAACTAGACTTATAAATCCATACTCAGGTTTCCATCAAGAACAAAACGACGAACCATAGTTGGCAGTTGGGCAGTTGGGATAGTTCGTAGTTGGGTTGGTGCCAACCTCAGGGTTAGGGTTGGCAACGGGCATAAACCCGCTGGGTTTTGCCATCCCAAACCCGTGCCCGCGAAAGTTGAACGTGCCCGCTAAAAAACCCATAACCGTGACGGCTACAGATTTTTGCCCAAACCGATACCCACTGGGTTAACGGGTACCCACGGGTCGCCCATGCCCAGACCCATGCCCACTGAGTTCATAGTTCATAGTTCACTGAGTTCATACCATACTAACGGAACAGACAACTCAAAATGAAAAAATACTAAAATTACTTATAAAGGCAAACTACAATGGTAGCTAAGTTCTCAAAAGCCAACATACCCGAACCCGTATGGGGCTATGGGCTGGTTTGCTGGGTTTATAACTCCTATGGGCCGGGTTTATATTACCCATAGGTTTACGGGTTCGGGTACTATAGGAACGTACCCGAACCCGTAGACCCGATGGGTTAGACTTTTTGCCCATTAAGAGACCCATGGGTTAGGAAATTGACCCAGACCCATACCCTAATAGAGTAAAAACCCATCGGGTATCGAGTTTCGGGCATCCATTGCCACCTCTACTCAGGGTTGGTGGTGACCGGTGAATGCATCCACGCAGAGATGCTGGTCGACAGGGCTGAAATGGCTGGAATCGGGAAGCTCCACGAGCTTCCGGTCCTTCATATGAGGTGAGGTGATACGCTGGTGAAATCCTCAATAATTAATTGCATGCATGGTTTGCAAGTAAAACATGAAAAAAAATGCCTACTACAGCTTATACGTTCATCTGAAATTTATGTTTTTTTTGGCCAATCTGAAAGGTATGTTCCAGTAGCATGCAGAGAATTCTGATTTTGTGTGGGCGTATATCACTCATCAGCACATAGGAGAACATTGTCATCACCCGCTCGCTTTAGTTTCTAATTCAATGTTTCTTAATTTTATCTGTGTTTAGTTTTTTATGTTTTTTCTGTATTTATTTGTATTATCTATGATAAGTTAATATATTTTTTATTTTATTTTTTAAAATTTAATTACATCAAAAAATAGTAAAAGTTACTAAACAAAATAAGCCATTTGACATAAAAAAAACCCAAATGAGCAGACTAGTACTAACCAATATGTTAGGCGGTATAATACATTCATAAAATGGGCGAATTATAACGTGTTTTACGACAGGGCATTGTTCAACTTCAAACCAGTCGAGGAGAAACGTATCTTTGATTTTAAGCGAAGCGGGGACTGGAATTCATTTTCTTAATAAGCACAACTTTGTCCGACCACTAGGCTATATATGGGTCGCATTAAGCTTAACCGTGCTCGAACATAAACATGATCTGACCGACATAATCAAACCTTTGGGATTTCAATTTACCAGTGTTGTTGACTTTCTAAGCTTAAACACCTAACCCATTACTTAACGGTTCTGTTCTAAATAGCTTCTGTTTTTTAGCTTTTAAAAGTCAGATTTTAAATGATATGACTTTTTAAGATAGTTTTTATAAACTATCTGTAGAAATCATCGCAGGAGCCAATTTGAACAAAGTAGCTTTTTAATATGAGTGTCTCTTACTCAATGTCTCTCGTAACTAGCCAAAAGTTAAAAGTCACATTACTTTTGAACAAGACCTACGTTAGCAATTGCATTGAGTCATTTCATATTTGTTTAGGATTTGTTTGGAGTGCAGTAAGTTTACACAAAATTTGAAGAAAAATATGCCAATCCTAGCCAGTAGCCAGGCCAAGAGGTTTGGAAATCCACGTTTGGTTCACAAGTTAGCACACCACCGGCCCACGTAACACAATCTTCAAATAACCAGCAGCCTCTCCAACCACGCAACCAAACAGAACCCCCACCCCGCCGCCGTCGCAACAACTCAGGAAAGGGACCAGTAGAAAGCCTTTCTCGTCTTGTTTCCTCGATTTCCTCGTTGCTCCCGGCGATCCCCTCGAACCGGCCGCTCTAGATCTCTCCGACGTGCCCTGGACTTGGTTTCGCCGAGTTATTGGGGTCCAGGTCTCCGGGAGTCCTATAAAGCGGCGCCCGGCTCCGCATTGAGTCCTCGAGGTGCGCTTCCTGGAGGTCTTCCTTCCTTGTTCTCCATTTATGCATTCTTTGTCTCCGGATTGGTGGGCCTGTTATTTCGGGGAAGTAATGCAGGCGCGGGGATTGATTGATCCTGGTCTGGTTTATAGGATAGCTTTGATCCATGGGTAGAACCATAGAAGTGCTTGAATTGTGAATTAATGCAAGAAATATTTTCATAGAAACTAATTCAAGAATTGCTCAAGCTTGTCCCTGTATTAGGTGCAGGTACAATCAGCTCACCACTTGTTTGTTTTTATTTCTGGGTTTAGAATGACTGCGGCTACATCTCATCATGCACTAGTGTCTACTCATTCCCACTGGTGGAATGTTAAGACCTCTAGATTCGATAGGAGAACAGGCAATATCTGTTGCTCAAGTACCCGAAAATTGGGTTTAGTTTGCGCCGCAAGGTTACAGTCTTCGGTGATCGAGCCGGTTCAGCTGCCCTCCAATGGCAATGGTGGCCACACGCCCAAGAAATCAAGTAATGTTCACAAGTTTATTGGAATGAACTCGTATAATTAATTCTTTTCTCTGGACATAGATATAGTTATTTAACGTTGGTATCCTTGTCTGCTTGTAGGTGAAAGTGCTCTAATATTGATTCGGCATGGTGAATCGCTGTGGAATGAGAAAAATCTGTTTACTGGCTGTGTTGATGTGCCCCTGACACCAAAGGGTGTTGAGGAGGCCATTGAGGCCGGAAAAAGGATATGCAACATCCCAATCGATGTAATATTTACTTCATCACTGATTCGTGCTCAGATGACTGCAATGCTTGCCATGATGGAGCATCGGCGCAAGAAGGTTGCGTATATTTCCTTTGTTAAATGTTTCAGCAATTTCTTCTAATTTGTACACCCAACTGTCCTGAGCAATTATGTTGAGGAATTCTGAATTCTGATATTTTTCCAGGTTCCAATCATCGTGCATAATGAGAGTGAACAAGCTCACAGGTGGAGTCAGATATACAGTGAAGATACAAAGAAACAATCGATTCCTGTCATAACGGCCTGGCAATTGAACGAACGAATGTAAGAGTTTCTCCCCTGTTATGCTTTAATTTGCTAATTAGGTAATGTATAATAGCAGTTTGACAGTTTGTCTCTTGAAACATCCCATGACACTTTACAGGTATGGCGAGTTGCAAGGTCTTAATAAGCAAGAAACTGCAGATCGGTTTGGCAAAGAACAAGTTCATGAATGGCGTCGTAGTTATGACATTCCTCCCCCCAATGGTGAAAGCCTAGAGATGTGTGCAGAGAGAGCTGTTGCTTATTTTAAGGATCAGGTAAGGATATGTGCACTAATTGATCGGTGCTTTATTTACTTGGATGATTGGAACCTCTACCCCTTACTGTTTATATGACAACATTGAACCAAAAAATTGGAAAGAAAGAAAAAGAACTTCTATGACATGGCTCATGAGTTTCCAAAGCCATGCTGACTATACTGAAACTCCAGTTGAGTTGACTAGTACTGTTCACTTTATGTTTTTAATTTTGTTTCTACAGTAAGAAATTGTCCAACCTGATATCAAAATTTAGACCTGAAAAGTTTTAATTTATCCTGGACTTAACTGTTCTCCTATTTTCCATCTAACCTGGTTGTCTAATAGGTTGTTCCTCAACTCGTGGCTGGAAAACATGTCATGATTGCTGCACATGGGAATTCACTTCGATCAATTATAATGCATCTCGACAAATTGACTTCTCAAGAGGTGATTTATTCTTGTATAATTATATTCTACTTTTCCTTTTTTATTTTATTTTCTTTTTTAAGTTATGTTGAAAGTGGGACTGAGACTCTTCTCTCTTCAGGTAATAAGCCTCGAGTTGTCAACAGGCATCCCTATGCTTTACATATTCAAGGAAGGGAATTTTATTAGACGGGGGAGCCCAGTAGGACCATCTGAGGCAAGCGTTTATGCTTATACCAGGGTAAGGGTCTTCTCCATTTGCCAAACCCGAGATGTTCGATAAAACAATTTGTTAATTCACATTATATGTTAAAACAAACTGATTAACACCTAGAGAAGAATAGAACCTGTTAGCTGGCATCTGACTGATCACAAATTCATATTTGTACACGATTTCAACTGTACATCAAGTTGACTATAAAATTTGTTTTAATAAATTCCCATTGTAAGAGTTGTGATTGATGATATTGTATCTTTGTTAAATGTAGAAAGAAAAACATAGGAGCATTTGATTGGAATAAGGTCAATCTTTATGTTCGATGTTGATAACTTCCATGCTCTGCCAAATGTCTTCCAAATATGTTACTAGCACTTTTGATTCACAGTGTTAACCTTAGTTCTTCAGGAGTTAGCCATGCTTTTTGAGGTCAACTTCTCGTTTATATAGAAATTTCAATCGTATTACATATTTCTTGTATCTCTTGAAGTTGATAATATGTTTATACTAGCCATTGTTTAATTTTTATTGCTTCCCTTTTTTTAGAACTCTATGTTTACGAACTTTTCAGCGTTTATACGTTGATTTTGAAACTTGTTTCTTGTTTGCAGAACTTGGCTCGATACAGGCAGAAGCTAGATGATATGGTTCAGTAAAAGGTCAGTAAGTTAATGTAAGTTTCAGCTCCCAATGAATATTCCAATATGACTAACTGCTAAAAGTGTGTTTTGCGTTTTGATGTCTTTTCAGGCTTTATAATTTAGTAGAGATTCTAATATTTGTCAAATATGCCTTTGTTGTGCTGAGAAGTGGTTAAGGAAACTTTCACATCAGCAGCATTTGTGACCATGAGTTACAACGGAAAATTTATCATCTGGGAACTTCTTGTGTAACAATGAAATCTGTGTAACTGGTCTAGAATGGGTGTAAATGCAGCATCACGTGTTGTATATTAAGTGAATTTATGGAAGGGGATAATATACAGTATATTGTCCACATTTTTGTTTTCTCAAATTTCTTGGCGTTGATAGACTAGTCCATATAAACACAAAGACCTGTATTTTTTTTCCTTTTTTGTGAGGTTATAAGGCATAACAAATTAATGAGAAATTTCCCTTTCGTACTGAACATTTGACGAATTGCAGATAAGTTCCTAAAAGCATGGTTATCAAGGCGATGTCTAGGCGTCCCGGTGGCACGGAGGGGACGCCATGCACGCTCGCCTCGCCTTGGGGGGGGGGGGGAGGAAGCCGCGACTTGAGAGAGAAGGTTGCGGGGGGCGGAGGCGGTGGGGAGGGGAAGCGGCCGGGGGAGAAGGCAGTGGGGAGGGGGATGCACCTGGGAAAGGAGGCCGCGACTTGGGGGGGAGGCCGCCGGGAGGGGAGGAGGCGGCAGAGGGAGGAAGCCGCAACTTGGGGGAGGGGAGGAGGCGGCGGGGAGAGGCGAGGCGACGGAGGAAGGGCCGGAGGAGGCGGCAGGGAGAGGAGCGGAGGAGGCGAGGCATGCAGACTTCAAGTCAGCGAGAATCAAATCCGGGTGCAGATTTGACGCGCGGGAGAGAGTCGCACGACGCGGGAGAGACTCGGCGGGAAACAGATCCGCATGCAGACTTCGGACGCGCGACGCGGGAGAGTGAGTCAGCAGGAATCCTGGCTTTGACGCGCGACGCGGGATCCTGGTTTTGGCACGACGACTCGCCTAGGCGTCCAGACGCTTCTCGCTCGTCATGGTCGCCGACTCCACCGTGACAACCATGCCTAAAAGTAAAATCCTTTTGCTAGTCTGTATCTTGGAAATAGCACAAACCAAATTAAAAGGGCCATTATAGATCACTTATTAGTTATTACATCGCTTTTTTTAGAACAAGTGAATATTACTGGGCACAATAAAGTTTGAAGGTGTCAAAATCACACATTAACTACACGCAATTGCGGTGGGTAATTCGGCTTGTTTCGTGCGAATATAACTAGAATGAATTTGCATAGCAGCCTGTAACAACTTGCGGCCCTTCTACTAGTGCATGACTCATCCTCCTGGCCATTGATAATGCATGATTCAACTTCCTATCAAACACCACCACAGCTATCTAGATACGCGTACACATTTTACTTACTGATCTAATGGGCATCTAAACCAAGTAAAATATGGCAGAGAAAATGTCCAAAGAAAGTCTTAAGGCCTACAAGTTAATGGACATCTTCTTTTCAGCTTTTAAAAATTGCTTGTTTTGTTTTTCTACAGTAACTAATTTTCAAATGAAGTGTATTTTCAAGACAGGATTTACAAATTGATTATAGTACATACTATATCAACTTCATTTATATAGGCCAAAACCGCACATGCGTTTCTGTTACTCCATACTTTCTCTCACGAATAGCTTAAAAGTTATAAGTCGCAGCCAAAAGTTATAAACCAAAGCAAAGAAGAACATTCCCGATAATAGCTTTCGCTGGGATATTGTAACATCCCATTTTTGCGATTTGTATGTGCTTGAGTGAAATTAAAAAAATGAATTCAAATTCTTTTTCAATTCAAAGTTTCTCTTGAAATTCAACCAAAAGTTGAATTTTTCAAACCTTCTTGGGCCGAGCCTAGCCCACCCTTGCCTTCCCCTGGCCCACATTGCTTTGGCCTGGCCCAATTTGGTCCCTGGCTAGCCTAGAGCGGCCCACACCGCCTCTGTCCTCACCGTGCGTGCACCGCGCCAACGCGTGTCGCGCCCCCAACCTACCTCTACCGCGCCTGTGTCTGTTGTTGCCTCCCCTATCCGCCACAGCCCTCGCCTAAGCTAGCCTTGTGCTACGCCTTCCCTTCCCCGGCCTAGCCCTCCTCTCCTCCCTTCCCTCCCCGCACGTCCGCCACGTCCATGCCATGCTCGAGCGTGCTAGCTTCGTGTTCCTGCATTTCTCAGTCGACTGTTGCCCTAAGCATCCTCTCAGCCTTAACTTCCCCTTTACACCTCACACAAAGCTCCACCACCCCTTCCCTACGTCGTGCCTAGCTCTACTACATCGAGACCCCCGCGCTAGCCATCAAGGTGTCCAAACGGCCATCTCCCTCTCTTGTGGCTATAAAAGCTCCGAACCATCACCACCTGGCCTCCAACTGCGCCCCTATCATCTCCATCGCCTCCAAGAGCTACTGAGCCATTTTCTTCCAACTCTCCGATCAAAGTGCTACCGTCAACGTCGTTTGCAAAGTAGTGCACCTCCAATTGATTGCCTGCTTGTGAAGCTTCCCTCGGATTCCTGAAGCCGCCTGACCCTTGTCGAGCACCCTCTTCTTCTCCGGCGAGCCCTCCACGTCGACCCCCACTCTGCCACCTTGGCTCTCCATCGATAGCCCAACCCCCTCATCCTCAAGCTCCACCTCCACTTCCGATACGCTCTCCTTTGTCCCGTGATGCTCCTGTAGCAAAGAATTAGGCTCTCAAGCCCTATGTTATCGTGGTGCCATGCTCGACCTTCTACCACCGCTTGAGCTCATCATCGGCCATCCTAGACTCTGAATTCGGCCATGCCATCTCTCCTAGAGGTTCGCATTGGGCCAAAGATCCCGTTTTTAGGATCACCTCTGGCCACCATACCTTCCCTCACTGGCGATGGGTTTCGTCTCCTTATGGTCCTGAAGGCTTTGCAAGATTCCAAGCGTGTGCAGTAGATGGCCATATGTGTGGCGTAAGATGTGCGTATTCCATATACTATCTAACAAATGACATTTTATGTTAGCTTTTGATCTCAATTCCAAGCATGTGTAGCGGATGGGCATATGTGTGGGTTAAGTGATTTGTCAGGAGAAGAGGCAAAACCACTCTCTCAAAGCACCTTCTCATGCATCTATCCTGGCAATCCATACATACCACCAATGTACTACTCCGCCCGACAAACAATTTTGGATGTGTATAGGTATTACCAGGATGTTTTCTTCCAAACAATCATCTAGATTTATAACCGTTGGATCTATAATCTAATGACCCTTTTTTTGAGGAGGAAAATTAGTGACCGTTGAATCTCTAATCTAATGATTATAAATCCAAATAATAATTTGAAAGTAAATATCCAGTCGATGTTTATAAACATCCAACAATTTTACTCCAAAGCTAGGCCATTCAACCAAACGCCTTCCCTTGCCTGAGTGAGGCCTGTCTCCACTCGGCCTGGATGATGTTTAGGCCTGTCTTGGGGTTCAGCCACACAACCAAACACGACTAGATCAGTGCTACGGCAGTGGTACGACTACCGAATACCGCGTCCCAGTCAAAACTCACCACGAGGTCCGCGAGCAATAAACAAGCAAACAACCGCCCGTTCATGGCCGGCGACGACGACCAAACAGGAACCCCAACACTAACCTTAGGTCATAGGTCATTACAATAATTTATATTTTAAAATTATCTTTAAAATTTCTATCTCTCCCAAAGATAACACTAAAAATAATATTTGTAACAATAAATTATTTCTCTAACTATTTTATATTATTTTTACTATAATTTGTTATATTATATTTTTTTACTACTTACGATTAGTTTATAAGATCAAATCGTCTCTTAGAATAAAACACTATTTACTTAGTTTGTAATTTTAAATCGTCTCTTGCAAAGAAACAACGTACTATCTCGGAAACTACCCTCTCGTCTCATTTAACATAGCTAATGGCTGAGATAAGGAGATGCCCTTAGAGCAACTCCAGCAGTAGCCCTCAAAACAGGACTTCTACTTTTCATTTGAAGGCTCCCCTACTTTTAAGAGTCCTGTTTTCTGGGTTACACTCTAGCAGGAACTCTCAAAACAGAGCTCATACTTCTCAATTCTCTCTATTTCCTCACACACTATATGCATATGTATGGAACAAAAGCACAATACACAATAAAATATTTATGATTTCACAATGAGGGACAATATGTAAATTTATGAATTCAAATACGAATATTCAAATTTAAATTCAAATTTATTCTGAATTTAAATTTATGAATTCAAATACGAATATGCAAATTTAAATTCAAATTTGTTCCGAATTTAAATTTATGAATTCAAATACGAATATTCAAATTTAAATTCAAATTTATTCCGAATTTAAATTGAAAGCACAATGGGAGATGTTTAAATTTATGAATTCAAATACGAATATTCAAATTTAAACTCAAATTTGTTCCAAATGAGGGATGTATTTATTCAAATACGAATAAATCTGAGTTGAAGGCTCAAGTAGGGGCTCCTTAGGAATAAGGGTTTGGAGGTCTCATTTGAGAGGTCTTTATTTTTGAGAGCTCAAGTAGGGGTCCTGTTGAAGAAGTTCAGTTTTTTGCTCTGACTGTCAAATCTGAATTTAGCGGCTCAAGTAAGGGGCTGCTGCTGGAGTTGCTCTTACCTTCGCTCCCCCTCGTCTCCTCCACAGCTCCAGCTCGCTGGCGATGGCGGCGTGGCCCAATCCCTGGCTGCCGCTTTTCCTCGTCGCCGCCCTGTTCGCCTTCGAGGACCGGCTCTCTACGCCCTCCTGCTCTGGCGGTTCACCCGCCCCGGCCTCAGGCGACCTGAGGGCCATGATAGTCGCCGACCTGATGCTCCTTGGGTCGGACGCCACCTACGTCGACCGCTTCTTCAGGGACCACGTCATGTCCAAGTTCATCGCTGTGAGTGATCAGATTCAGATGCGAGCGCCCCAAATTTCTGCCAATTTTCGCGTTTTTTGGCCTCTAGATGTTAAATTTTCGCACAGTATCTGGAAGTAGATGCCCTCTGTAGGGATTATACGGGCTAAACTGGGGGAAATTGGATCGTTTCGTGCTATTCACTTGATTGAGGTGCATTTACCATTCTACTGTTTCAGAGGGGGAAATCTGGACCTGGAGAGCTATCCGTTAGGTCAATTACACTCCATCTAGCTGCTTGTTTCACTTGATTATACTACGCCATTTACTGCATTGCAGTGCTCAAACTTTGGAAAGTTGCAGCCTTTTAGCCTTCATGTGCTATGTTTTTTTTTCCCAGATGCTACTTTTCAGTCATAAGATTTGCAATATATTTGAGATACGAAGCATTTCTTATCGATTAGTGTAAAGCTCAAGTAACGTGGCAATTATAAGCTTTTGGATGGGTACTATACATGCTTTTTATTATTACTTTGTGCAAAGGCTTCATGTGTTATGTTTTTGCTAGAAATCTATTCAAACATTGAATCCGGATATGATCATAGTCCTTGGGGACATCTCAGCAAAAGGTTCGGAACAGACCGAGAGCAAATGGATAGCTGTTATTGAGCAGTTCGAGGGGATATTGGGCCGTTACTCTGCCCTTCCTCTTCATATCACGTTAGGTGATAAAGATGTTGGTGGATGTGCGAATTTGGATGGTAAATTTGTGCACCGTATGGCCAAGCATTTGCCAGGATTGGATTCAAGTGGTTGTGGCGCTTTTGAGATTAGTAATGTCAGTTTTGTGTCGCTAAATGCGGTTGCATTGCTCTGTGGTGACAATGCCTTGCGGTTCAGTGTTGAGAAGGTTATGGAGAGGGAAAGCCGTCATTTTCAAAGGAAAAGGTTGAATGAAAAAGAACATGGTCCTTTGAGAAGTGAAAAAGGAGAAGGTTTCGGTGACCATAGTTGGAGGCAAAACAGCATGAAGTCAGGGTCTGGCCATGTCGTTTTGCTCCATATTCCACTGCATAAGCCCCGTAAGTCTGATGGAGGAGTCATTGGTGTCCCCATGATTTCAGAGGGAACTGTCTCAGATCATCCTTTGGTTTCCCCGAGTTCAAAACAAAGGTAAATTTTGGATAGTATGTATTTGGAAATAGAGGCTTAATCCATTTCCTTTTTTTTAATTTGGGAGATTTGGTAACTCCTTTTCCATTCCAATGCTCTTGTGTTTCCACCATTCTGTAAGATTGGTGGTTTGTAAAGTATGGATATAACAAATACATGAGCTTTACCTGTCCCTTTATTGAGGTTCTATTAGACCGCTTGCCTTGAATTTTAGAACAATAATATTGACATGAAATGTCCAACATTATGCAACTGTTATCTGTGTGGCCCTAATTACTGGGTGATTATTATTCTGACATGCCATTTGACCCTGCAGTGAAGCTGATGGCAGGAGGCTATGTGATCAATTGCATACCCTCCCTGCAAATTCAACTCAATATATTCTTCAAGCTCTTAAACCAAGGTTAGCCCTCCATATACAGCAGCATTTGGTGATTGCACTGGGAAAATTTATAGCTGTGAATTGAATTACTTTTAACAGCTGCCATGATTTTTTTGGTTACATTGTTTAGCTGCTTCATTTTGTTATTATGTGTGGTTATACTTATTGTTTTCATTATTTAATTTGATGTGCTTGTTCATAAAAGTTCTTATTGAGTTTTCTCCTCATAGGAAGGCACTTGAAGTCCTAAACCCGTTTCTCTTTCCACAGGATTATATTTAGTGCTCATGCTGATAGCTTCTTAGATTACACTCATGCTGATGGGACACGGGAAGTAACAGTGCCAGCTATGACATGGAAGACAATAGGAGTGCCTGGTTTTGTCATCGCTACATTTGGACGGAAAGGGGCTGTGACTGTGAGCTGCTGTTGGCTAGCTCAGGAATGGTACGTAATGACAGGATATTCAGCGTTTTTGTTCCTGACAGCTCTTGCAGTAAGATGGTCACATTGGATGTGAAATGAAAGGTTAAAACTTATTTAAAGGTATGATTGGTGTTTTATCTCCCCTTTAATGTGTTTGACATAATTTCATTTCTTGCATGATGTTTGCGTTGTCTGGTGCTAAGTCTTCTCACTGCCTGCAGAATAGTTTTGGGCCAATGCCGATATAGCACAATTTGGAGTTTGAACACATATAATGAAGCTAATCTCAAGGTCATCCTTCACAATTATAATGGTCTGGGACCGTCTCTATCAGCTTTAGAACATCTTCTGTTAGCTGACGTGATTGCAGGGTCTTACCTCAAACTACACATGATCTTTTTGATGTGCCTTGATACACTGACTCGAGCTAGAAGCTTATTGATTCGTTTATTGGACTTCATTCCTCTTTGCATCCAGTTAGTATAAAAAGAGCAAGAGTGGGTGCTTGCTGTCCATGGGGTCATGATTTTGCTATACTGACAAAAATAGGTAGCTTGAGGTTTTGCCACATGCTTAAGAGTCGCCCTCTTCGATGTTATTATGGCTTGGAGCGCCTATCGCTGCCTTTTAATACTGTGTGTGTTGTTCATGTGGGGTGGCTTCCTACTCCTTGAATGGAAGTTGCAAGAATACTTCTTGTATGCAGTAGCTAATACCATTACCAAGCATTTTAAAAATCCTGCCTTTGATAAAAATAAGATCACTAGTGCAGCTAGATAAGCTATGCCCTATGGTGTAGCCATCATGCGTTAGCACATCTTTCTTGTTAACAACAATTATTAACATGTGGATGAGTTTGTTGTGAGATCTCCATACTCCATAGTATCATACCTTAATTTCTTAACACACGCTATAGCATTTCACTGTCTCAGACTAGATATATTTGAGCTGCTTGGTGCTATTGTATCAGCTCAAGATTGATTAACTGGCCTGTATGGATTTGTAGGATAGTTACTGGATGATGGAAATTTTATCAGGTTTGGTACTGTTCGACGAGAAATATTGACAAGGAATGTACAATCTCGCCAGGCTTGCCCATTGAGGACTTAATGGCAAGCCTGCCAGCTCGATATGGGAAATAAGCCCATAGATCACTGCCCTTTGCTATGCAACGGTGCTACTGTGTGTTGGTCCAGAGAGCACCAAGGAACACAAGCACCAAGTTCTCCGTGTCTCCACCTCTTATGCCCCCTGATCTTCGACACCATTGATGATGTTGTGCGAGCGTATGATGCCATTTGACTGTCCATCTTCAATGCAGCTTCTGATGGGAGGTCAGCAAGTGTCATCTAAATGTTGAGGTGTTATCTGAACAGTTACATTCAAGGAGGTGTCTAGTTGGGTTGGGAGCACTCGGTTTTTTTGGTGTTGGATCTCTACCCAACGCTCTAGATTCAGAGCACTTATATTTTTTTTTTGGAGGGGAATATGGGAGAATCAATTGGATGGAGATTCAACGTTTTAGATTTGTTTTTTTTTTTTGAGGGGGTATGTAGGATCTGTTAAATGAAGATCTAACGTTTAGAAAATCAAAGTACTTCTAACCCTAAAAAGCACTCGAGTATTATTTAGCACTTCCCTACGTTCAAACCATGTGCCAAACATATACGAAACCATTATTTAACCAGGAAGGTCAAGCCTTGTATCTCTGGTGCTGCTCAGCTTAGCATTGAGGAACTGTGTAGGTTTTCCAATTCTCCGATATGCAGCAGTAAGTGCTTAAGAGTGTGCAGCAGAAGCTCAAGCTCTTGGGTGATCCTGCCTGCGAGGGAGTCAGTTACCTTGTATTGTGTTATAAAAAAAAAAACCACGGCATACTTGAATCTCTATCCTCGGAGTCTGAAAGAAAATGATAACTTTGGTGTTCGGAGCCTAGAAAGTGAGCCTTCGGCCTGGCCTTTGTTGTAGAATGCTCTTGCCTCTATTCCAACGATATTTTGGACGACCATGTTGTTCAGAGTTCACAGTATGTGATGTCATCTAGATAACAGACTACATAGCAAATTTTATATAGCAGTGCGATTTTTCTTGTCTGGAGCATCATTTGTCAATCGACAAAAGTGGTGCCTGTGCTTGATGACCCTGACAATAATCTTATGCTCCTGTGATTTCTGAAACCTTGGTCGGTCGGTTGCTCGTTAACGATATAGGATCATGTATAAGACGGCCATGTGATAGCTTAGCGATTGACACCCGTCGTTTTACAGTAAGCAACAAGTGTGAACCCAGAGTGTGAAATGAGCAGGGCCTAACAATGGTCTATCTCAAAATCGCAAGACATGATTCAGATTCACTTTCTCGTAGGCTGTGTTAAGCAGCAATCGAAATACGAAAACAATTCATCAACAGGGCAGCCTAGGGTTCCAGCGGAAAGTGAGTGTCTACTGGGAACTATTAGCACGCTAGACTCGACAGAGTTGAAACATCCATATAAACTTGCCGAAGGAGTTGAATGGTCACCGGTGAAACAAGGAAACAAACGCAAGGGGAGAGGAGAGAACCGGGCCAAGAAACCAAGGATTTAGCAGGCTGGCAGCCCATGTTCTTTCACGAGAGGCTGGGCTAACCGTCGTCACTACTCACTCGTCAACCCGTACTCCTCTAAGAAAAACAACTCGTCAACCCGTACTGATATGCAGACCTGTCAGTTGTCACAAGACCTGTCAATCACACTGTGTGTCAGAGAGATGCGACGATGGGTCGATGTGGACTCTGAACACTCGTCGTTTTACTTTGGTTTCCTACGCGTACGGTCGACAATGGCCAGTCCGTGGCAGCGTCATCAGACCAACGGCAAAGCGACGAGACGCCACGATAAGTAAAACCGCACTCTACTCCACACACTACTTACATCGTTATCGTGCAATGATGACCGGCGAAGAACGGAGCCGCCGAGCACCACGCAATCGGCAGAACGCTGCCAGTGCCATCCCATCTCGCCAATTCGTTTCGATTTGGACTACCAAACTATTCATAGCCTTTGGGCCCTGCGTGGCCACATTTTTTCTATTTTTAAATTTTTTTAAATTTAATTATATCAAATAGGTTAATTTAATTATAGTAAAATATCATAAATCAACGTTATTGTGAATACTCCTTAGACTAACAAACTATTCGTAGCCTTTGGGCCCTGCGTGGCCATGTTTTGGCGCTAGGAAAAGACTGTACACCTGCGTGACAGACAGGGCGAGGGAAACACCAGCACAGGCAAAGCAGAAGGGTCCGTTTCTATCGGCCGTCGTCTAGCTCTGGTTGTGCGTTCTGGCTCTTCTGAAGTAATTGATGGTTATTAAGTTCACTGCAAGTGTCTAGATCAGAGAAAACGGGGGCTTCATTAACATGCCCTGTATCACCATGGAGAGATTATGAGAGCAAGTTGGCTAGTTGTCATGATTAGACATCGTACCACCTAAATTGCGTCTGGTTTGCAGGGAATCCTGTGCTTCTGTCCAAACAAATCAAGGAGTCAGATCGAAGAGGGCCATCAATTACTTTAGCAAATATTTAGCACACATCGTCTGGTTTTAGCAAATATTTTAGATTAATCCTGAAAATAATTATGAACAATAAAATAGAATTCCAGCAAGTATGTGAATATGAATCAATGAAGAGGCAGATCGAAGAGGCCCATCGTCTGGTTTTAGCAAATATTTTAGATTAATCCTGAAAATAATTATGAACAATAAAATAGAATTCCAGCAAGTATGTGAATATGAATCAATGAATAGCATGTTCATAAAAACTTCATTTATGCCAGTGTTAGAAATTTCAGCACATGCATGGATATTCAGCATAAAGCACAGGGCAAATATCACTTGATATAGCACACATGTGCTCATTATCAGTGACGAGATAATGAGCCTAGTGCTTGACAAATTCTGTACAGAGAATAATAAAAGTGCCAGCTCTCAAATGGCCAACAGCAGTGTCAAACAATGCGCTAATTTGAGTACTATTAAGATACTGAACTACTCAAGTCTATCAGCAAACTACATAATTGAGCCCTCTGATCAGAACGAAATTCCAACTGCTTTCTGAACGTTTCTGTGTTCAAATGCAGAAGCTAACAAATTGCAGAATTAAGCGCGGGGAACAAAAGCTCTAATCAATTTCGAATTTGTTCGGTAGTGCACTGCCACTTACAATTAGGCCAAAATAATCACACGAGCAGTACTCAATAAATACATTTTGCTTTCAGTCAACACTGGTAAAAAGATAAAATACGGCAGAAACTAGCGCTCACAGAGAAGCAAGAAAACAACGAGGACTGAAAATCTCACGTACGTCGATAGTACTCAGAGCTACGGTGTCGACAAGGCAAGGCATGTCCCGTTCGACGATGTCCCAGAAAACCTTTACGCCACAGCTATGCCGCGGTTTTATTGGCGAGGGCCCAATGATACAATGCCTCTCCACGAAGCTTTGGCATCTCCTCTGATTCGGTATGTTCAAGTGCCCAGGTCTTACCCTTTCTTTTCCTTTTTAATATTTAAATCAGAGTATTGAGGGGAAATTCTCTTTCTGCCCTCAGGCATACAACAATTAATTACTTTGGCGTAGTAGACCTTCCATGGTCGATCGGGAGCTTCTCTCTTTCATTCTAGCGCTGCTTGCTTATCAGGATCCATTACTTGCCAAGATCAAATTTGATCAAGACAAGGTCATACATATTCCAAAAAGAAAAAAATATCCTTTTTTTTACTGCTAATTGACTGTATATTGTCCCACAAAACAGTAGTTTCTTTGTCCAAAGTAGGAACCTAAGCGAGGTGCAAATTTCATTGCACACATCGAATTGGTGTACTCTAGCGCAAAATATAATTACGGCGCAAACTCGTGCGCAGCATTGTTACGTACCTACTGGAATCGAAACCGATTTGAGGAAGGAGAGATACAGGAATTAGAGGGTTCAAGAAGAAGAAAGCGGTAGAAATAGACCTATATGAGTGAAATTTATTTCCTATAATTCCAAAGTATGCATAATTTAATACCGTATTACTAAGTTAAAGTGGAGAAGATCAATTGATAAAATAGGATTCTTGACATTCTCTAAAAACTTAAGACGCATAGCATGAAAGGACTTTGGCTAAATACATACGCACACACGCGTGTGTATTCGCGTGGAAAATCTTGTGACGCGTGGCTATGTCGTGATGTGGCACACCACTTGACAGACCAAGTTCACCTTATTTTCGCTGAACCGTGCATCTATCTCTATTTGAATGCAAATTCAAACGTCTGAATTAATTTAGTTAATGGTATCAGTTATTGGATTAATTCGATTTAATTGAATTAATGGCATCAGTTATTGGAAATATCTATAAAAGACCAGGAGATGTCCAAACCAGAGTGGCAAGAAATTCTTCTTCTTTTCTTTCTACTTTCTCCTCTGCTAATCTATGCTAGTGTGCTACACAACTGAATCTTACCGATCTTTCTTCTCAATGTGCATCGAGGAGGGAAAGTGGATATCTCTGAGTCATTGCCACAGAAAGTACATGCACGAGGCGATAATAAGCTTTCTGGGTAGCACAATACGCACGACCGTTCCTACTCTGCTTCATCTACGTTCTACATTGAATTGAGTCTGCATTGATTCCTATTCTTCATCAAACCCAATAGTAAGTCGTTCGCATAATCGATTGACTTTATTACATTATTTTTTATGTATTTTCTAAAATACAATAAGTAGCCTACTGTTAGATTCGTTTGGCGCATCACTAGTTTTTTTATTGTATTTATCTCCTAGTAAAATTTAGAATTAAAATACTGCCTACTTTTCCAACAAAAAGAGACATAGTAGAAGATAGAGTCCTTGCCAATTGACCATTGTATTTCTCGATACCTTTCCAAACGGATCTCTCTTAACACTTATACTACTTGAGGACCAAGCCTTGCTCAAATGGAGCTCGCCCGCCTAGGCTCAATCCCAGGTCACCTTAGTTTTGGAGAGTACTGTTCATTTGAACAATACTTTATGGGTATTGTTCATATGAACAATGCCTCTCAGAGTATACACATATGTATGTATGAATAGTATTCCTCAGAGTACACACGTACGTGGATGCTTTCAGTGGCCAAGACGTGTGCCCACGCTCCATAAGGATTTAGGTCTCTCCTCTATCTTAGCATGTATATTGGACACATCTATGTGAATATATGAGTGCGTATGTATATAGTTGTATATGTGCGTGAGTACGTTTATATTGTACTCATGATCCAAGAAAAACACTTATGCTACTCTCTCACTCACTGACTCACAGGACACACACCTCGACACACCCTATACCTTCCTTTCTTCGAGGACAAACCGAGCCAATCACTGCTTCTGTCTGTGCGACTTGCTACGCTTCTCTGACATTGGGCCCCATTGCTTCATCACCTGGACTCGCGCCGTTTTCCTTGGCTATGTCTGCCTCTGGTGTAGTTGTGACAATCGTCAGTAAATTTTCGTCTAAAATCTGAAACTTATTCCAAGGACGAACAATTTTTTAAGATCATAGATGGAGTTTCTCAACTTGAAGGAAGAGGTCGGAATCTTGCAGTATTTCGTCTCGTCCTGATCTGATGTCAATCCGACCTGGCAAATGGGTTATCTGATCTCAAAAATGATTGATCTAACTGCCCTCTTGCAGCTAACTGCATGCATCTGCATAACCCCCAACCTCAGCTTTAAAATATGGCGAAGTCAGAACAGAAGCAGTACCTTTACGGCTCTACCTCAGCTCTGACTCAGATTTCAGAGCCACTTTCTTTTGATTACGCCTTTGGTCGTACCACATCCTACGATAAAATAGTCCACCACATGATCAATGCACAGCTACAATAAACCCTCTCATTCGGTTCATAATTCTCTAACTCGTGCACAACGGTACCAAGATGCTATGATAACTGAACACCATGTGAGAAGTTGAGGGTTTTATTATAATGAATTATTATTATTTATAATAAAATTTATAAATTTAGAGTTTTTCTAGATTCCTTGCAAACCTGGCGATCTAACCGACCAGAGAAGACAGTCTGACCGGTCACCACCAGCGGTTAGATCGGCGGGAGGCAACGGTCTGATCGGCAGAGGTGTGTTTAGTCCAGCTTGTTTTTGGATTTTTCGGAAATTGAGTTATATAGAATGAGTTGGTTTGATCTAGGTCAATGCATATGTGTTGCATAATCTATGTTTCAACCAACGTAGGTCAAGTTGCGAAGAATTTGTGTCTGAAAATGATTTTTTTAGTCTTTAGATGTGTAGGTAGGTTTGGAATCAATCATGGTCAACGGTAGGGATCGTGGCTACGTTCATGGAGGAGCCAAGACCTAGAATGATAAAAGATACTAGATGAGATGGCTGAGCTCAAGTATGGCACGAAAAATACAGGAAATGTTGAAGAAAAGTTCGAGCGACGAGTTGCATTATATGGCTTGGTCGGTCAAAGTGAGGTGTTGTCTAATAAAATCAGAACGGGAGAGATTTATCGATGTGTGGTAAGTTAGTGGTGCACCTACACGTGGCAAATATGGTGATTACTTATAAGGAAAGATAAAGACCAAGTCAAGAAGGGGTATTTTGATAAGTTGACTAAAATACTAAAAATTATCTTAGATCAAAATCGCAGAGTTTAGGAGAGCAGTTTAGATCAAAAAAAGGTTGAGAACATTAAGTTGGATGAAAGACTAAGGATTTAGCGTATTTGGACGTATGTGTTTTGAAAAACGTGCATAAGTATAGTGTGTGAATAAACCCCGTATTGTGTGGGGTTAACAACACGGGGTTTACTATCTTATCTATTTAACTGGTTAGAATGAAGATTTACCGGTTAACCATCCAAACATCTTAACTTTACTATTAAAGCCAAGTGTTCTATGGTTAGAGTTTGATAAGTGTGAGTATTGTGTGTGCTGAGTGGCCGTAAAATCTTTATGCTCAAGTAATAATATATCAACTTTATCCATCACTCATTGATTCCTCTTGTGCTTATTGATTTGTTCTTAATTTAGTTGGTTTTAATTTTCTCCCCCCTCTTGATCTCGCTGAATGCTTAGAACAAGTAAATGATAAAGATATATCATGAAAATTAATCTCTATCCATATAGCCATCAATTTTGGTAAGTTCTTGAACTTGCCCGATTTTATTTGGATTTAACCTCTTCGAGTGTTTTATTGATTTAATTGTTTTTGTCATGAATCCTTGAGTTTTCTTGCTTGTTGTGATATGTGAGAATACATCTAGATCTATCTTAATCATCTTCTACCTACGAGCAAGTTATATTCCTCGTTTTCGATTTTTGCCCGATTTTGATGTAATCTTGTTTGTTATTAAAAAAGATCTAAACTTTGATATGGATTTTTATGATTCTTGGATGGAATAGATTCCTAAGATGTTAAACAAAGTGTATGTAAAATTTTATATCATTTGGACTTGTATTTTTTGAGTTGACCAAAAGTTGTATCACCTCGAGCTAAATTTTCAATTCTAGAATAGAGGAGGCTGATCAAACCGCTCCTCACCCAGTCAAACCGCTAGGGGCCAATCCAACCGCCATCTAGCCGGCGGTTAGATTGCCAGGCCCTGGTAGTGTGTACTGGTTTCTTCGGATTTTGGTTTCTTGAGTTATTTACTTTGAGTTTTGGCTTATAATTCTAATCTTTATAGCTCCATAATTATTGAAGTGAAGTATCGATAAATAATTAAAAAAATTTAAAGATACCATTTATCACCTCCGTTGACATACCGATCCTACAATAACCATGGCACTTTGCACATGTATCTTGATTTGTGTCTGCCTAAACCGTTTGTTTAGTGCTTGTCAGCCTGTGTATCAGAGCCTCTGCCCATTACACATCAGATTACGGCGCTAGACAAGCAGATGCACATGGCAGCACGAGATGCAGTAGTGTTTAATTTTGAAGATCCAAAGTGTTTACTCTTTTCTAGATAGAGGAAGCAGAAACAGAGAAAAGAAAACGAGGCAATTGAGACGCTGAGACAGGGTGCATGCATGGGTTCAACCGTGCGACTGCCATTATGCCTTTATTCAACGGCAGGTTGGTTGGTGCGGCTGCGCGCGCATTACCTAAGAGAGCACGCATGCATGTTGGGGAGTCTAAAAAAAAGCATATTAGTGAGGTTTGTTGGCATAATTTAAAATTATTTTAATTATATTTATTAATTAGTTAAATATTGAAATAAGTTGACTTCAAATGAATTTAAATTTTGCTCTAACTCGGCTCGGCTCGTTAACTTATTTCTAAAAAACTTTCGTATTATACGTAAAATGGTATTAAATCAAATTATGTCAATTTTAGAAAAAAAAAACTCGATAAGACGATAACTTACTGATATCCACCGCTACATGTTATTGCATCTCCAACAATCGGTGGCTGCATTCTTTTCAGCCGTGATCGATGACTTTTGATTCTAGTATAAGTGTTTGTATGAACAAATCAAATATCAATAACCTAATAAGTTACTTCGAAAATTTTGTCTTGATAAGCTGCTTTGAAAAGACGATAAAAAATTGTTTTATTTTATTTATTTATAAAAAATCATAAGTTATAAATAAAAAAATGTGCCGACGATGGTGCTCCTGCACGCAGCAGTAGAGAAACCACGTTGCAGAACTCAGATCCCGGAGACAAATTTAAGTCTAGGGTGCTTATCTGCTGGTCTATGCACAATTTGGGCTTCTAGTTGCATGCCAGCTGGTGGGTAGTTTAACCGGTGTGGTGTCTGAGTTGTTGGGTTTAAGTCATACGGATGATATGTTTGCACAAGAGGTCGTCAAGAAGCATTCCTTGTTTAAGGCTTCGTTTCAGTACTGTTGTAGCTTTACAAAAAAGCGCGCTTTTTATTAACTATTTGATGCATATTATTTCGAAGCCAAAATTTTGCTGCAATGGACAAAGAGTTTCGCAACTAACAAGATTTTTGTAGCGCAGCACATCATAGCAACCACGCAGACTACCCTAAATCTTCCATACTACTTTGGTTTATGGTGCACACGAACAAATATTTGCCAGTGACTATCTACACGGCATGCTGAAAATCAATCGTGTGAAAAAAAATGCACGTTTATTGCAACAGTTCAATTAAATGTCACAATAGTTCAATAAAAATATTCATGTGGTTATTTAAAAATTAGTAGATTTATCCCGTGTAATTATTCGATTAGATATTATAATAAAATTATCTCTAGTATATAACTCTGCTATCTATAATTAAAATATAATTATATTTTCTATATAACTATAATATATATATATATATATATATATATATATGTATGTATGATTAATTTATACCGTTACTATATAACTCTTGGCAGCTGTTCTTGTTTCCGTAAGCCGTGGAACTCAACCCGCATCGCAGTCCAATCATGCCTTTCCCATATTCTTTTTTCTCCTCTCACGCAGCTGCAACTCGCGCGCGCCGCAGTTCCCGAGCTCTTGCCCTCGCTTATCACTTCTCATGACTTCAGGTTATATATACAGTCAGCGATAAATTTCTCAGGTTAAATATCAATTATTACCTAGCTATTAAATCTACACAATTAGACGGCTAGATACCGCAACATATATTTGTATGCTTTTATCTTAGTTCTATGCTTGTACAACTCTAAATCTCCTCTAAGATTATATTTTTAGAAATTAAGTATTATCGAGGAATTTCTAGTCCTAAAAACGGAGACACTTTCAATGTCACCATTTGTTTACAAGTATACAGATAACATCAACAGATAACATGTACAAGGCATGATTAACACAAATCATTTTTTTGTATCGAATGATTGCTTCCATTGTTGTTGCAGTTGTGTTTGCACTGCATCGGACTGAATTGGCCGAATCATTGTTGCTTAAGAAAACTGTCAGGATGCTAGCCTTTGGTCCAGAAGAAGAAAAGCAAGCTGGCTTGTTTATTTGTCCTTGGCCTATTCGGAAGGAAGGCTGATGAGTGATAAATATTTTTTTTTTGTAAAGATGAGTGATATAATTAATTCATCGGTCCAAACAAATGATGCTAACCATGATGTGATCCATCAAAGAGCTCTGGGCCATCCATTTGATCCTACATTGCACTTTGCACAATAGGATTAGCTCAGCCATAAGAAGGGAGAAAGAAACAAAAGAAAAGAAGGGAAGAAACGCAGTGCAGATGACACAAAACAGCCGCCGATTTGGGATGAGCAGATGACACAATCTTCAGCGTCCCATCCCTATCTCCTTAATTAACAAAATTATGCAAAGAGTGGGAGAAGTTGGTGAACTAGTATAATAGAATTAAACTCGAGGCTCTGGAGGCTTCGGCCGGTTCATTACCATTATCTTGCATAAACATGGATGATGAAATTAACAAAAAGAATGTCACATCTACAGCTTGCATGCCAAACTTTAGTTTATAGGTGCGACTTATAGTATGGTGGTGCCTCATGGTTTTGGATTAGAGGTCTGCAATTCATCTAGGTTCCGTCAGAAAAGGGGAAAATTGACTGGGGGTTTATTCACCACATTGAACTAGATGTGAAGATCTCCAGAGACTTGCTAGGAGCTAACACAAACCGACCAAAAACAATCAGTGGCGTTCCTTCCTGCAGAAATGGGCTCCACTGTAAGTTTAGATTGGAACAACAGATCCCCCCAAATCTCTAGACGACCAAACAAAAGCCCTTTGCCACTCCTTTTCTCCCAAAAGGTTGCCATGCTTTGATCCGTATCAGACAAGGGATAAGTGCAAAACTTGCGAGCACCACTGAAGGTTTCAGGCACCAACCGTGCAAAAGCGTCTCGGTTTTCTGGCCGAACATGTGGAGACCCCACAGCCCCACCATTCCCATGGCAGCAGTGTGGTGTTGCCCGTATTTGTTCCGCCGTTCGAAAGCTAATGCCACGCATATGTTGATCATGATTTTGTTCACAGAGATAATTATAAAGATGATTATATCATTTTTATATTTATGATATTTTAAATAATATATTATTTTATTTCTTAAATAAATATCTTTTATATTGATCAACATGTATGTGATTTGTTCGTGTAATTCTTTAGTTATGTTTTGATGTTATTCTAAATTATCCTTGATCTTATAGCATTATGTGGGACAATTATGATTTACAGATTATCACATGTATTGATTGATGATTATGTTTCACGGATCATGGATATAAGATATCAAATCAATAATGTAGATATATGTTAGAGAACATGATGTTGGATTGATCTACTATGAGACACTGCAGAAATTGTTATATTCTTAAGTGTCATTAGTTGGCCTCATACATAGTGTATGTAGGATCTTTAAACCCGATATCGTCATTGTTTTCTACATGTGTAATAATTTACTTATGGTTTATCAAACACTACTACATAATTATATGGTTATAAAAGTAGTTTTCGGATTTACTATGAAATATACAGAGGAATATATACGATCAATATGGAATTTGCTCCTCCTATATAGCAGGAGAGATATTTCTGAACTCTTCGATGTGGTTGGATTAAGAAAGTACATGGCTATACCGAACGTGGTTGATGAGTCAATCATAACTGAGTAATCCACTATAGATTCAAGTGAAGAATCGAGCTATTATAGAATGTCACGCTTCTCGCTTTGAATTTGATCTGGTATTATAAGGCAAAGAGATAGGTACAAAAGCACTATATAAGTTCGTTCGATATGGTCTTTATGTATGTTTGGAAGTCGTTATGTCCTACTAGAAACCGCTATCGACTTATAGACTGAAAAGGAATTTTCTGCCCACAACCAAATATATATAAACCTACAGGGTCGCACACTTAATGAACTGGAATGATAATGGTTCAGATGATAGTCTTCGAGTGAGATACGATCTCTACTTGTATCGGATAAGAATTCAATTGAAAGCTATATAAGGAGAGGAGTGGAGGGTGAGGGAGGTATCCCAAAACACACCCATCGAAACTCTAACTGCTATCTCTCATAATCTCTGCCGTGAGCACTGGTGCTAGCACGCCGACACACGGTATTCTATTCTTGAATGTGTGGACCTCGGTAGAGGTGTTGCTACGACTACGACGCTGATAGGGACAGTCATGAGGAAGAGACGGTTGGTTGAAGGACAATCGATTGCTTCCACTATATCGATACGCTCTTCGTTGAATCGGCTGCTTCAACTCTACTTTCGTTACACTACGTGTCTTGTAGTAATGATTTATGATTTTTTTACTCGTATAATTTCTTAATTTACGTAGTAGAAATTTTTAATTAACGTTAACGTAACCTATCCATATCCTAATAAATTTTTCTAGCACTTTCCGCTCCCTAAAATGAACAATCACACGTTAATTGAATAGCTCACGCCAGAGCTTACATCTACCGTCAACACTTCGCTTGATTTGAACGGTGAATCGATGTTATGTACGTGCACGCATGCACAGTCATCGGAGCGGCACAAATTGACGAACGCCCGATCGGCCGGGCAATGTCAATGTCCCCAAGCTTCCAAATACCAACTTGCTCTGCGACCGTGCCGGCCGGGATAGAAGCGAATGCTGTGCTCGCCATTGCCCTCACGTTGCAGCTTTGCACGAAGTCCACATGCATCGCCATCTCGGAGGCATCTTCCCCACGTCAACGTCACGGCTCGCGAGGTCGTGCCCACGCCGTGGTCATGACGCGGCCGAGTCCTTTTTGGATCTATGACTTATAACCTATAGTATAAGTATGTATAGATATTACTTTAGATGTTTTTTTTTCTCTAAACAATTATTTAAATTTTGGATCGTTGGATTATAGATCCAACGGCGTCTAGTTTTAGAGGGTGATTTTTTAGGAGGTAGAATTCACGGCTGTTAGATTTTTAATCAACAGTCATAAATCTATATTATTGTTTGGAAGAAAATATACATGTGATGTTTATCAATACCCGCTATTCTTGAACAAAAAAAATGTGATAGTTTTTTTTGTCGCCGTTTCAAAATGGTTTATTGGGATAGTTTTTTTAAAGTGATTTATCAATATTTAGTTTGTTTATATAAATATGTGTTTTAAGACTAAAAACCATAAGCTTAAGTGACAGGCCACAGTGGATAAGAACCTTCGCGTGCGCCTGTACGTGCAGCTCTGCTCGGTCGTCGCTTGAGGCGTACATGCCCATGGACCATGCATATGGAAGAACCGATTGGGAGAAAAGAAGGGGAAATGATTGGAACTCTGCAGAATCATTGGAGATCTAGTTGGCCTCGAGGAGCTACACTGCTTTTGCTTCCGCTTCTGATCGTGCTTGTTCATGGCATGCAACTTGATTGTCGATTTGCAGCGACTAATCCGGTGGTAGCTAGTGGCTGATTTACACGGTACATGCAGCTCTCGTCGTTTCGACGAGCACGACTCGTCCTGATTTGCTGCAAGAAATTGCATGTGGATTCAAGCAAAACCACACATCCATTTACGCTGCTCTGCTCCCACACGCATGGAACTGGCACGCATCCGCGCCGCAGGTTCGGTCGAACGCAACAACCACCTAGTTTGCCTTAGCGGTCGATCAAGCTAAAGGGTAGATTTAGTAAAGTTTAAACCTATCCTCTCCTGATAGCATCTCCCCCCCCCCCTCCTCGGCGACAGCCAACCAACTCGCTCATCGACAAACACTGTAGATGCAGGATCAGCAGGGGAGACCGACAGCAACAAAATCAAAAACGCTTGTTGAAAAGTCATCAGCCCACTGTCCTTAACACTTAAGAGGCCCAACAAATTCATCTCACCCACCGGCCCACTAAGATATCAACTCCAACTCATAAACCCTAGCAAAATACCAAAGTACCAATTGCAACTTAGAACTTTAGAAGCCAAACCACTCACCTACAGAGGGGGCTGACGACGTAGGGGGGACTGGGCAAGTAGAAGGGGGGGACCGAGGTCGTGCCACTGCCGCGCCGAGGCACCGAAGCCGAGGCGGTGAGGGCCGGACGATCGGGCCACCAACGTCGGGGGTCGGGGAGCTAGATCTGACGGCGAGGGGGAGGCAGATCTGGGGGCGGGGGAGCCAGACTGGGGCGTGGGGCGGAGAGGGGAGGCAGATCTGTCCATCTGGGGGCGAGGGAGTCAGACTAGGGCATGGCGACGACAGACGAGGGCCACGAGGCGAGCCTCTGGCTCTGAGAAAGGAGGGACCGAGGGAGTGAGGTGAGAGAGAGGGATAGCGATCAACACTTCAACAGCCAACAGGTGTCCTCCACTCCTCCGGTAATATTTTTCCTTCTTTCTCAATTTACTATTTTTGATTTACTATTATAAAAATTAGAGTTTAGACTTTTAATCATTTCATATATTTCGTACGCAGGAGACTTATCGCTACTCCATACTCATGAGTCATGGTAGAACAATTATATATTCTTGGGCATGCGCTTTCTATTATCGAGGTATCTATTTTGTATTTCTCTGTTTTTTGTTGTTTATCTCCAATTATGTAATTTCTGTATGAATTTGAAATTTTATAAAAGTAAAAGACTATATTTATGTCAACTTAGTTTCATTCAACAAATGATTCATCCCACCTTTAATTTTATTCCTGACTTAGTTTCATTCGACAAATGATTCATCCGACGTGCCCGGCTGTTTGATCGAGTGAGTGGCAATTTCCCCATGTTTCCGCGTGGTTTCCCTTCTAACATTGCTTTATGTGGAGCTGGATGCTTGCTTGTCTGTGTCGATTCGATTTCTACTTTGAATTCCACAAGCTATGTTACGAAAGAGGATTATCGGTTTTTGGTACATTCTTTTCAGGTTCTAAAAATTACTTTTAGTTTTTTTACAGTAATTAATTTTTAAATAAAATATTTTTTAAGACAAGATCTATTAGTTAATTATTGTAGTACACATTAGAATGAGGGTCAGTTCTTTTTTGCTGTGGCTGATGGTTTTTTGGTTGTTTGCGACAGAGATTGCAGAAAGAGAGATACTCGCTTGCGATTTTTGATGGTATAGATATTAAGTTTTTAACGTGTACTACAATTAACTTGTAGACCCCGTCTTATAAAAGTACCCCGTTTAAAAGTTAGGTACTGTAGCAGAAGCTAAAAACTAAAAGCCAAAAACTGAAAAGAACAGGGCCTGATTTCATTTATATCGGTTAAAATCACATATAAAATTCTATTACTCTGTACTTTCACACACAAACAACTTAAAAATTATAAATTATAGATATAAATCATAAATTAAAGCTAAAAAGATCAGCTATACCACACGTGATTTTCGCAGAGTACGGTGAATCATGCGTCCGTTTGTTGTACAGTTCGCACGGCGTTGGAGCTGCTAACGACCACAGAAATGGAGGCCCAGCTGGAGGGTGACCTTTTTGACAAGTTGAAATCGGATGTAGGGATGTAAACGGGGCGGGGCGGGGGAAGCCTCCGCGACCCCGCCCCGCCTCGCCCCATTTAGCCTCGTGGGGGAAGATTGCCCCCCGTCCCCGGTCCCCACGGGGACCCGACCCCTACGGGGTCCCCGCGGGGGATTAAAAAAAGATTAAATTTATTTTTTAAAAAATAAAAATTTTATTTATTAATTTATAATCACTTAAGTATATTGTTTTTAAAAATATAGCTTCAAAATATATATTCTAACATATAAATTCAAGTTTTAGTCTAAATATACAAGAAAAGAATACAATCTCTTATATTAAAAAACTATAATCTATTATTAAATATATTTATTTTTATTTTATCGGGTCCCCGTGAGGCCCAGTGTGAGAATTACCCGCCCCGCCCGCTAGCTTCAAGGGGCCCGCCTGTTCCTCGCGGGGATATTACCCGCCCGCCCCACGGGATATTCCCATGGGCCCCGCCCGTGGGCTACTACTACACTGAGAAGGAACGGTCAAAATTCCTCTTTGTTTTCATCAAGCAATTAGATTAAATTTTCAAGAATTGCATATTTTTTTAAAAAGAAAATTTCATCTTCCCCCTTTTCTCTTTAATTGAAAGGTGTACACTTGGAAAGAACATCGCGTGGATTACCATTTCTGTAGGAGAACTGGAAAAGTGGGCTACAATGGAGGCCAAATGGACGGCCCGACACATCCTGGGCCCAACGAGGCAGGAGTCCATTAGATACGGCTTATTTGGCTTGTCAATTTAAATGGGTCATGCCATGCCGGCCCGTGGGTCGAGCCTCTGACCCAGGCACGACTTTGAAGGGTGTTGTGTCGTGCTGTGCCGAGCCGGCCTGAGACACGATTATACCATCAGGATAGGCCGGCATAGCATGCTCATTTGCCCCCGTGTAGTCCGTTCGACCCAAAAAATGAAAAAGCTGATTTGTTCAGAAAAATATGTAGAACTCAAAAAAGGCACAATAAATTGTAGAAATTATAAAAAATACACATTAAATTATAGAAATTTATAGAACGCACACAATAAATTGTAGAAAATATAGAAAAGACACATCAAATTATAGAAATTATGGAAAAAGATATATTAAATTATAAAAATTATAGAAATCATGTTTATGTGCCTAATGGGTCGTGCTGTTCCAAGCTGGGCCCAACACTTCTCGTGCTGTGCCATGCCGATACGGTGGGCTAAGGCGCTGGCCCAGACACGACCCATGGCCTCATGCTGTGCTAACCCAGCCCATCGGCCTTCGTGTCGTGTCGTGTCATGGGTTGTGCAAATTGTACCGTGTCTATTGGACTTCTGAGGGCAAATTGGTAATTTTCTAATTTGATAAATAAAAAAATAAGAGTCCTACCTGTCGATGGGATAAAAAAAGGATAGGGCCAAAGCTCTCACTAATGTGTGTGGTGTGGGAGAGATCGGATTGTCCCAACTTATGGTGCGGGAGAGTTTGGACCGTTCGAATGTGTGCACAAGGAGAGTTCAGACTGTCCGAACTTACGTAGATGGAGAGTTCGAACGGTCCGAACGTTCTGGCCAAAGAGATAAGGGGGAGGAGACCCAGTCTTCTCCCCAAGCGGCACCTCACCCGGATCTGAACTTAGTCTCGGTGGTTCTTCGGCAGGTGATTTGGGCGGCAAGTGGGGAGGTGGCGGTTGGAGAGGCGGCGGAGGCGTGGGCTGGCCCAGGCTCCTCGTAGCTGGCTGCTCGCAGCCGCCATGTCGTAGCCCCTGTCTCCTCTATTTAAAGTCGCATCTCTTCCTCCATGAGCATCTCATCTTTGGATCGGGCATCTCCTTCTCTTCAGTTTTTTTCCTTTTAGTCTTCAGGTTTGGAGAGAATTAGGGGCTTTTGTGCCATCTCCTCTTGGAGCTCTCTCTTTTGGGTTCTTAAGCGCCCTAACTCTAGTGGGGTGAAAGGGAAAATCCAAAGGATTTACTCGAGAAAGAAAGAAGGCAGTGGTGGTTCTCTGTTGCTCTTGAGTGCACTCGGCTGGGTGTGCTTTGGTGGTCCTGTGCGGCATCTCCGACCCACGACTTCACTCTTCGGTTTGTCGAGGTGTAAAGGCTAGCATTGTATCTCCGATTGCCATCATCTCCTTGCTCGGCGCAATAGGGTGCTTGGTTTTCTAGGACAGTGCCCTGAGGCGTGCCTTGCTTTGATTTTTTCTCAGTAGTTTTGAATACCATTGGCTCTGTGAGTTTTTAGCTATTTACTCTTTGCAAATTCGTGATACATTTTATATATCTATGAGTTTTCACTGATTGAAAATTGCAAAGTACTGTTTTGGTGGGTTAATTGCTCAATGATGAAATGACTTTAACACTGATAATATATATGATCTGGAGTATATATTAGATCTTGAGCTTTTGGTTGGATTGCTGTTTGCCATACTCTGATCATTGATATTACTGTGATTAATTGCTGCACATTGTATTATCTCAATGCTCTGTGATCTTTGTTTAGTCACTGTAATTGATATCCTAGCTTTGTTATGCTGAAATAATCAAGTTTGTTATTGTCAAGAGAATGCTAGATTGATTATTGTTGTCTTAATAGATGTCTAGTAAGAGATATTCATGATCAGTTTGTTTCTTTAATAGCAAAGTTTAATTTAAACTCAAGATCAAATCTATAAACTGTCATATATAATTCTGATTGCATTTTATCATGGTAGAGACGGACAAGAGTAAATCTTGTGCAACTAGCCTTTTGAGAGCAATATATAACATTCAAAATATTGATAACATGTTGAATTTGGTCATACATATTATATTAATTTTGTTATGAACATTTAATTGGTATGACTTAATTTGTCTACATGTGTATATTTTGATTTTTAGACTCTTACATGATATATTTGTTAGGCATATGTTTCAGTTTGAATAGCTTAGAAAGTTCATATGCTTATATGGTAGCCAAATCATTTATATACCTTTCATATTATAACTATGTCTTTAGTGAATATACTGAAATTAAATCTAAATATATATTTATAGCATAGTGTTTACAATAATATCTTGAACCGATCTGTTAGGCATAACCCATTTAACCATGTCTGATAGGCTACGTGTAGAATATAACACAACTGCCCTTCAAAGTGCTTGGAAAGAAGGGAATAGAAATGGCCTATGTTATTATGTTATACACGGAAAGTTAGTATAGTGCATATTTTTTTGTTGCGAGGTACAATTAAATTCTTTTCGGAACCTATCTATCGTAGCTCATCTCAATCCTCCCGGCACAAAAAAAGAGGAGAATATAGTTCATCTCGATCCATTAATTGTACCAGCTCATGCGATGGGCATGAAGCCAAGTCAGCTAATACGTGACACACGTGGGCATTGTCCCCAATTGGCTCTTGAACCCTCCATCTGCGCGTGCTTAAGGGTGTTGTGCCGCCGATGATTTTTAACTGTAAAATAGCTTTTGATAAAAAATAAAAAACATTGATAAAAAAATAATTTTTAGAAGAAATAGTGAATAGTAAAAAAGTAATAAAGAGATACGTACATAAGAGTGAGTAAGAAAAGTAGATGTATGATATGTCCATAACTTCTACCTTATTCTCGGAATACGATAGGGACGAAATGAGTGTAGAAAGTTTTTCAAAAAACCAGATATTTATATTGGTATAAACACCCCTAAATGGCTTGCCCGGGCCCGCGTGTCAGCGACACCACCATTTCTCACGGTCCGAAGCTTCGTCCAAGATTCACACATACACCCGCAACTCCAGCGCTATATAAAGGCCCAGGCCGGAAGCCACTAGCTCCCCAAGAGAGACGCCTCCGCCCCACAGCACACCACCCACCAAGCACACGCGAGCACACAACACAAGCTTTCCCTTCCCTTCCACCCACGGCCCGCTCCACTTCCCCGGTGAGGCTGAGCGATCCACCCATCCACAACGACGCACCTCCGCGGCAACGACAGGTTTGTTCTCTGAACTCCAGAAGCTAAGCAGGGAAAAAATCATCTGGAAAAGGAAGTCTTCCTTGGGGCCTTTTTAAATCAAGCAAGAAAGTGTTCTTGGGAAAGATTTTTACTTTCTTTCAACTCTTCTTGAGATCCAGAGAACCTTTTTTTTTCTCTCCTGAATTCTTTTCCAACTTTCTTTTAGATTTAGCCCTTCTCTTTTTTTTTTTGCCTTTTTAGCAAGCCAGAAAGGGCTGTTTTTACAGTGCCCCCTTCAGTCAGCACGAACCAGACAAAATCTCCCTGTTCTTCGCTTTTATTGAAGAAACAGGGTTTATTCCAAGATTAGTTTGTTTTTCTCTTTAGTTCAGTTTCTGCGCAAAAATCCCTGTTTTTTCCTTCCCATTTTTAGTTCGTAATGGCAGCCATAGATTTGTACAACACCACAAACCAGCTCAGCTCCTCGTCGTCCTCTTCCTCGGATCAGGAGCTCATGAAAGCGCTCGAACCTTTTATCAGGAGCGCTTCGCCCACCTCCTCCACCTCCTCCCCCTTCCACTCCTACTCTCCATTGCCTCAGGAATCGTACTACTACCCTGTTTCCTCTTACACCACCGTCCCAGCTCCGACTGCTCCCACCGCCACCTCATTCTCGCAGCTCCCGCCTCTCCCGCCATCCTCGCAGTATACCTCAGCCGCGGCGGCGTACCCGCCGGTGAATGGTGCGGTGGGGTTGACTCACCTGGGCCCGGAACAGATCCAGCAGATCCAGGCGCAGTTCTTGCTCCAGCAGCAGCAGAGGGGGCTGGCGGCGTCGCTTCTTGGCCTGCGGGCGCAGCCCATGAAGCACGCCGGGGGGCCGTCGTCGTCCTCGGCGGCGAAGCTGTACCGTGGCGTGCGGCAGCGGCAGTGGGGCAAGTGGGTGGCGGAGATCCGCCTCCCCAAGAACCGGACGCGGCTGTGGCTCGGCACCTTCGACACCGCCGAGGACGCAGCGCTCGCCTACGACAAGGCGGCCTTCCGCCTCCGCGGCGACGCAGCGCGCCTCAACTTCCCCAACCTCCGCCGGGGCGGCGCCCACCTCGGCGGCCCCCTCCACGCCTCCGTCGACGCAAAGCTCACCGTCATCTGCCATAACATCGCCGCCGCGCCGTCCGTGTCCAAGTCAAGCACCACCACCGCTCCCCCGGACTCGCCCAAGGCCTCGGCATCGACGACAACAACGGAGGGAGACGAGTCGGCGCTCTCCGCCGGCTCGCCTCCACTCCCACCTCTTCCGCCGTCGCAGCAGCTGGCGCGGCCGCTCCCCGAGATGGCCAACCTCGACTTCACGGAGGCGCCGTGGGACGAGTCCGACGCCTTCCACCTCCACAAGTACCCGTCCTGGGAGATCGACTGGGACTCCATCCTCTCGTGATCAAAGCAAAGAGAAGCTCCATTAATTAAGCAGTGCAATCTTCTTGTTAATTAGTTTAATGCAATCCGCAGTTGCTGTGGTTCGATGGAATATTAGACATCGGCCGCGGCTGCTGTGAGTAGGGTTTAAGGAGTTCGTCGTCGTCGTAGTAGTCATTAAGAAGAAAGGTTTAATATTAAGTTTTCTTAGCTGCTTGGTCGTGTTGGAGTATTATTATTGCATTAGCGACGTCGTGCTTCGCCGGTTGTTTTTTTCTCCCGGCAAGGCCAGTTGACGGTGTAATATGGTAACTGTTGGTTACTACTGAAATTGAAATTTTACCACAAGCTATTGTAACATTGACTCTGCATG
This sequence comes from Melocanna baccifera, assembly GCA_036346265.1. Taxonomy (NCBI): domain Eukaryota; kingdom Viridiplantae; phylum Streptophyta; class Magnoliopsida; order Poales; family Poaceae; genus Melocanna; species Melocanna baccifera. The sequence continues at coordinate 4,405,152 of CM070691.1, read as the reverse complement.
TGTCAAGTGGCTTACACTGTTGTATAATCAATGTTTTTTTTTTAAGATTACCTTCTTCTATTGTGTTTGGCTCACTATTTCGAGGTCAACTACAAAAACGTTTATATTAGACATCTCATCACAGACGGTTCATAAAAATCACACATGTTAAATGCAATCACAGACGGTTCTTGATAAGAACCGTCTATGATATTATGACAAACGGTTCTAAACTAGAACCGTCTGTGATATTTCACAGACGGTTCTTAATTAAGAGCCGTCTGTGATATGCCAATATCACAGACGGTTCTTAATTAAGAATCGTCTGTGACATGTTTCCCACTTCGCGTATCTATAAAATTTTATAATTTCCCGTCTGAGTTCGAGTAGAATTCTGTTTTGACATACCTTCAGTAAAACGGACATAACTTTTGCATACGGTGTTCGTTTTCAACGTTCTTCTACTCGTTGAAAAGCTAACGACGAGCCCGATCCAAAACAAATGACCAACTTGTGCCAGTCGGCCTCAAAGACCCTCAAAATCGGCCATCTTTAGCCTCAAATTTGAATCGCAAGTTTTTTATTTCTGTTTTTGCCAAATTTTTTTATCTTCCCTTCGAAATTTGGAGTTTGTCTTACCTGCAAAATTGTAGATCTCGTCTAAACCTTTCAAATGAGTATATATAAGCTACATAGAACTTTATTATTTTATATTTTGAGATTAGTTGTTTATATCGTATCGGTATATATATATATATAGCCAATATCACAGATAGTTCTTACCAAAGAAATTACAGCCAATAGAACCATCTGTGATAATTTGTTCTTTGACCACTGGGTCTGTCAATCCTTCTCAACCCAATTTCAGTCAATAGAAACCGACCAACCCACACCCCACAGATCATAGCTCTCCCTCTTCTATAAATTTTCACCCGAACCTATCCACCCCCTCCCTTCAAATGCATCTTAAGCTTTCTCCCTCCATTATTTCTTCTAGTATTTGATTCTGTGGGGTTTAGGTCTTCATCGTAGCCTCTATTGTTACTATTTTGTTGGGTTTAGAGTTGTCTAGGAGCTTACAATGAAGCAGCTGCTAAGAAGACCTACCCGAGCTTGTGATGGTGAATTGTTCTCTACTATGTTGCTTTCATTGTTCTCTTCATCGTATTCTCCATTGTTGCTTCTATTATTTTCTGCTATGTTCTTTGCTATTGTAATGGTGGATTGTAATCTTGTGATGTTGTAACAGTGGATTGTAATCTTCTGATATTGTAATAGTGGATGGTAATGAAAATAAAATGTTCTCTGCTATGTTTGATACTGTATTTGCTTGTTTTCAAAAAGCATAGCTAACATTTCCTGATGCTAACTGAAAAATAAAAAAAATTTAGGTATAGAATGAACTATCATATACAGTTTTGTAGTGTTTTTCACAGACGGTTTTAGTTACAAACCGTCTGTATTGTATTTATCACAGACGGCTCACAAACCGTCTGTGATAACCTTCGATTATCACTGACCCATAAATTCAGATGGTTCAGAAAATCGTATGTGATGATATTTTTGAATCGTCTGTGATGATGATTTCTGTAGTAGTGGATGGCAATGGAATAGTCTTAGTGTCTTAGCCCCATGGAGGTTATCTTTTGATATATTTTGCCCTGGAAAAGGTTACACTTTGCTAATACTTTTGCGCTCTATAGTAAGGGAGACACAAGTACGCTATTTCATTCGCCACTTTTAAGAATTTTGTGAGTAGTTCCCATTCCTAGCCTTTACTGCAAGGGACTTTATAGATGTTTTGAAATAATAATCATTAATGCAATCCATATAATCAATTAATAGAAAATCACTATAGAATACTTGGAAGAAATAGCAAGGGAACAAAGCCTTTATTAATCTCAGATTGCTTTCTCCTTGTACATAGACTTATCTATTTATAGTCAAAACCATCAGGGGTAGTTTTGGTATTTGCCCACCAACGTAACCTAATAGGTTTCGTAACACTCCCCTCAGGCGAATACCCATTAAAAACCCATTGGAAAAAAGTGATGAAGAAAATAGTACATTGCATTTGTTTCTTGTGTCGCACTTGTTGCCTCATTAAAAACCGTCATGTGAGAAAATTTCATTAAAACTCACAAAGGGAAAAAGAGTACAACATTAGATCTTCAGGATTATATAAGTCTTCTAATTTTAAATAAGGACTATGATTCAGGTGTTTACTTCCCTTGAACCTTGTAACTCGTTAAGTCATCTATCCCTATGCCTCACACACTTCTGTAAACTAGAGGCTAGGAGAGCTTTTATAAATACACCTGCCAGATTATCATAGGACCTAACTTTCAATACCTTTACCTCTCTGTTCTTTTGCAGTTTGTGAGCATAAAAGAATTTAGAAATAATATGCTTCGTGATATTTCTTTTAATGTAGCATATTTGCTTTTGTGTCATACAAGCTGCATTATCTTTATAGATAATAGTGGGGTCATCAATGGTGTTTATGCCACATGACTTCTTGATGTAGCTAATCATTCACCTTAGCCAAACACATTCTCGTGAGGCTTCATACGACGCTATTATTACTAAGTGGTTAGTAGACGTAGCTATCGAGGTTTGCTTAAATAATTATCAAGAAATCATTGTACCACCACAAAGAAATGCAAACCCTATCTGGGATTTCGCATTATACGGATTAGATAGATACGCTGCATATGTATATCCAACCATAGTCAAGTCTTGATTCTTCAGGAAAAATAATTCAAGATTTTGTGTACCCTGAAGATACCTGGGGAGAGTTTTAATGCCAGCCCAATGTCTTCGTGTTGGGGCTATGCTGTATCTGGCTAGCAAGTTGATTGCGAAAGCAATGTCCGGCCTTGTGCAATTAGCAAGATACATTAGTACCCTAATGGTACTCAAATATGGAACCTCTGGTCTAAGAATTTTCTCATCTTCCATCCTTAATCTAAAATGATTTTTATCCACTTCTAGGGATCGAATTACCATGGAGGTTCGTAATGAATGTGATTTATCCATATTAATTTTTTGTAACATCTTCTTGGTATAAGAGGATTGGTGTACTAAAATTCCTCTAGGAAGGTGCTCCAGCAGCAAGCCTAATTAAAATTTGGTTTGACCAAGATTCTTTATTTCAAACTCCTTAACAACATAGGAACTTGCATCCTTTTTGTTCTCTATCGTTTTGATGATATTCAGATCATCGACATACTTCGAAATAATACAAAATCTATTCTGCGATTTTTTATGAACACATAGGGACAATTCTCATTATTAGTGTGTACCCTTTCTTCGGGAGGAATTCATTAAGCCAGTTGTACCACATTCTTCTGGACCGTTTTAATCCGTACAACGAACTTTCCAATTTGATGCTATATATGTTACGATTTAATTTATTTGGATCTGGAAATTGTGCTTATTCTAGAACTTTCATATAAATCTCTGAGTCCAGTGATCTATATAAATATGTGGTCACTACATCCATTAATTGCATACTTAAATTTATAACTACTGGCATTGGTATTAAATATCAAAATATTATTTCACTCATGACAAGAGAATAAGTTCATCATAATCGATGCTGGGTCTCTATGTGAATTCTTGTGCTACAAGTCTCACTTTATATCTCACCGCCTGATTATTTTCATTTCTCTACTAGATAAAAACCTATTTGGATCCTACAGGGAACACTTTAGGAAGTGTTCGGGCAACTGGGCCAAACATTTTTATTTTATTTAGCGAGAGTAATTATGCCTTAATTTCTTCCTTCCATTTACTGCAGTTTAAACGCATCTAGCATTCAGATAAGGAATTTGGTTCTGGATCCAGTTCGAAGTTCTTAGCAATTTTTTAGGCAAAATAGATGTCGACAATTGTAGTCTTTCTTTTATATAATTTCTTTGACTCAACAAAATTAGTGGATATTTCTTCTTTTGATTCATCCAGCTCCTCGTGATTTCCCACAACAATAGAGTCTGGTTGTTCTGATTTCTCAGTACTAGACTATTCGTGCGCAATTTTACTAGGATTCCTATCTTCAGGATCATTCACTTCAGGGATTTTCTCAACATCAGGTTAAGTTTCTTCTACTGATTTAGGAGGTAACTTATTTTCTTCGAGTTTCTTTTTCTGCAGACATCTCCATGGAATTGAGGCATTTTTCTCTGGTGTTCTCCCCTCTTCTTTATATGAGGGGTTGGAGTGGTTTGAGTATTCGTCTGGAGTACTTTCACTCTCTCTGGGGCATTTACTGCTGGCATATAAGGTTTTTTACTCCCTTTTGATCAGTGGAGGTGTTTGGCAGATTATTTGCTGTTTGCTACAGGTTTAAATTTCGTTAATTTTTAGTTCAGTTTCTTTAGTGAGTGGGTCTGAGGCTTGAATGCCCGAGACATTCCAATCTATTTCTCAACATTTTTCAGTGAGGTACTTTTCTCCCCTAATACCAGAAAATTATCTTCATAAAAAATGTAGTCTGTGTGATGAGCCGAGAACATGTCTCTAGTAATAGACTCAAGGTATTTGATAATCGACAGGGATTTAAAATCCCAACCTTTGGTGGGAGTCCACGGCCATACGTTATGGTGGTGAAATTGGCACGTATACAGCACAATCAAATTTTCACAAATAGAAAATACTTTGTTCTTTTTCATGCGCTAACTTTAAGGGGGAAATCTAGTGGTATACAGTCGGTCTTAAGTTTATTAGTGTGGCAGCGTACAACACTACATGGCCCCAACAGCTGATGGGAAGCCTAAAATTCTGCAATAGTGGCCTAACAATAAGCTTACTTCTTTTAATGAAAGACTCTGCAAAGCCATTTTGATTGTGATGTGGTACTAAGTGTTCTACTTTAGTGCTTAAAGCTAAACAATACTTATTAAATGCCTTAAAGGTAAACTCGCCGACGTTGTCCATTCTAATGGACTTAATTTTTTCATTTGGAAAGTTTGCTCATAGTTTGGTAATTTATGCTATTAGTTTAGTAAAGACGTGGTTTCTAGTAGACAGTAGGCATACATATGACCACCTAGTAGAAGTATCTGATACCACCATAAAATATCTAAAGGGGCCTAATAGGGGTTGAATAGGTCTACAGGTATCACTCTGTATTCTCTCAAGAAAAATAGGTGTCCCCTCTTAATTTTTAGATAAGATGGTCTAGCTATAAGAAATATTCAGGTTTATAAAAAGACAGAGTTTTTAAGTTATGACCAATAAAATTACTTATATTTTTCTCATTATTTCTACCCTAGGATTCTCTAATCGATTGCTCCAAATCTTAAAGGACTCTAAGGTTTTATATTCTATTTTTATTGCAACATATTCTTCAGATTTGATATAGGTATAATATAATCCAGACGAAAAGGAAGGGAGCTTTTCAACCACTCTACATGAGGAGATATTCTGTACCCTCTTTATTATCATCCTCTACATGAAGATCGTTCAAGCGGATATCCTTGAAACTTAATAAGGTACGCTTTGATTCGGGATACAGGAGAGTATCCTCTATCATTATTCGGATACCCGTAGGGAGAACAAGTGTGGCCCTTCTAGTGCCAACGATTAGAGCATCACTTCCAGCGATGGTCATGACATTTTCTATTTTTTTGGTTTAGAAATAGTTGACATCCCTTAGAATCGACTTAGTAGTCCCACTGTCTATCAGACAAATCTCCTCCCTTACCATCGGATTTATGGATTTGTTTTTGCAACCTGTAGAGCGATTCGTGCTTTGCAACTTGTAGAGTTATTCGTGCTGATAACATGTTGAGAGATAATAATCATCAATGCAATCCGCGCAAGCAATCAACATAGAAACACCAGAGAATAATTAGGGAAAACACCAAGGGAATAATGTTTTTGTTAATCTCATATCGCTCTCTCCTTGTACATAGGTTTATCTATTTATAGTCAAAACCCCTCAGGGGTAATTTTGATATTTGCCCACTAATGTAATCTAATAGGTTTCATAATAGTAGCTAGATTGTTAAGTATTGATGCATTGGAATGCAAAAAACAAAGAAAGAAGAAAATTTATGAAAAGAGATGCTCGATCAAAAGTAGTATTCTTCTCTTACAATCCAACCCTTAAAAAGTTGGTTTTTGAATTAGAGTTGCACACGAATGGGCATCTTCTTTTTAGCTTCTAAAACATGTTTTTCGACTTCCCTACAGTAAGTAGCTTTCAAATATAGTGTATTTTAATGACGAGATCTACAAGTTAATTGTAGTATACACTATAATAACTTCATTTATATCGGTCAAAACTACATGTGAATTTCTTTTACTCCATACTCTCTCTCACGAACAGCTCAAAAGCTATAAACTGTAGTCATAAGCCAAATCCAAAAAGAGTAGGTCCAATACTTCAAAATCACTCAAGCACTAGGAAAGAGGCTCATTTACAGGTGTTTACATTCGAAATTAGAAAATTACAGAAGTGTGAGACCAATTATAGGTCGCCCTATGTGTGATGAGTATTTGACTTTGTTATGTAAGTGTTGTTGAACTTTGAGTTTGGTTTTAGGAGTTTACAATTTTCAGAATTGCTGTTAGGTGGCTAGCAATCAGACTGGAATTGTATACCAAACACTTTTGCAGGCATATTTGAGGATAAATTTGTATTAGGTGTAATTTAAAATGAAGTTCTAAGCTAAAAATGGATAGATTTTAACCAAAATTTCAATGAGATTGTTTTTAGTGCTCTTAAGTGGTTAGACCGATCAAACACTGGCAGTGACTAGCATGGTGCCAATGGTCAGACCGCCAAACGGTGGTCAGAGCAGCTTTTGGTGAATTGGTGCTCGATTTCTGCATTTTAGTTTGAGTTGGTGCTCAATATATGAGCATGGTTGACTGCGTGCATAGCATAGGTACCAGTGTTTTATTGTGGTGTGTTGCATGATGTATTGCTTTAACTAACGTGAGTCAAGTGTATAGAACTTGTACTCGAGATGGCTACTTGATCTTTGAATGTGCAGGTGGCTTGAAAGAATATTGGTGATCAATGGCAATAAACCGAGACTAGACGGGGTAGCTGAGGTCCGTGCAGTCAAGTAAGTCCGGGTAAAGCTACGTGATTCAAGTGAGAAGCCCAAAAAAGACAAGGATCATGAATAAGCAAGTTGGTATATATGGTGCGCCTAGTAATGAGCCTGATATACATAGGGATGGTTCGGGGGAGTTCTAATATGCAAAGACATAACAGTCAATCATTGGGCACTACGAGCTATATGTCAAGACATGCGGAGATGTTTTGAGGTGAAGGTAAGGATTCTTGACTCATCAATTGTATCAATTGTTGATTTTGTGTTGTGCGGTGCTACGTGATGGTTTGTGTCGGGACCCGGAACAACAACTCCAAGTCCCTCTGTGTAAATCGCATTATCCTAGGAAAAACTAGTGCACACAGGGTCAACAGCAATATATATCATGCAAAAATCACCACGAATATTATTAACTAACAAAATATGGCTTTAAGGCCAAGTCTTACAATATAGGGGCACAAGGCCAATAAAAGGAAATAAAACAGCGGAAGCAATAAAGGTAGCAGAACGGCCCATCCAGCCTCCCACAGGCGAATGACTGTAAGACGCGTCCTGCTCGCTGAAGTAGTCCTCACCGTCGAAGTCGTCCTCGAAGTCTGGTAACAGATTTAGCAAGGTGAGTACAAAGAGTACTCCCAAGGTAAGCATATAAATACTTACGCAAGTTACACCGGGAATATAACAGAGTTCATGCATGCTTATGGATAACAAGGGAAGGTTCAATAAGTTCGTTTATGCGAAAAGCAATTACTGAATTTAAATACAGTAACATAAGTGGAAAAGCTGAATTTGAATACGATATACGAAACAATATTTTAACCAAAGTATTATCATCAGTGTAGGCTCCGGCCTACACTAACCTATCCACGGGAATCCTCTCGGACCAAAACCAAAACCATCATTTGTTTCCTCTAAGACTAGGTTTTATAAAATCCAAGTCTAATCTGTGAAAACTCTACTCAGTATGTCCATGACCGTGGACACGGCTATCCAGGATAGGTTTTAACTCTGCAGAGGTGTACAACTTACCCACAAGACATTCCCTCTCACTTGAGCCACGCGATAAACACACTGCCTTAGGTGTGCGGCGGAGAGTTCATGACAAGGCTGTTCCGATGATCCATAGCCAAAACAATTACGCCGTCACTAAGGTTTCACCACAACTCGAATCCACGAGTTGGAGCCCCCTCTGGTGCCATGTGAGACTTCTCGCGGTCTACGCCACGCTCACATTCAGCATATAGCGAAATTATATTTGGAACTTCACAAATTGCTTAGCCAGGTCCATCCCATACCGAACTTGTGGTAGTACGAAGTGACTTCGTAAAATGAATCACAGAAACGGTTCTTAATCTGATTTAGGCTCAACCACATTCCCCCGTGCACGACAATCAACTAGGTGTCACCAAACATGAGGCATGCCGGCACCCACCACCTAACCATTAGCCTAAGCCCAAAATATAAGTTTCTATTTTCATTTTTAAACAGCTTTCATAAACCATCCTTGATTCACCGAAGTCAAGAACTTAATTTTAAATCGTCATTTCATGTAAAAGATATTAATCCCACCTAAAATTATACTAAGCCGGGCTAAGAATTTCTATAATTTTTCTAGTCAATACTATGGTACTAACTAGTTTTTAGCTAGGGTGACAACGTATATGAATTCGAGATTCAAATTGGCCATATTCAAAGGATCATGGGTATACCTAACATTTAAACTAAATTTAAATTAAATTTAAATAGAAATACGCATGCATATACAGTAAAACAACATAAATAAATTTAAAATATTAGGTTCAACATGGTCAAAGGTGTAACTTGCCTTGATCGAAGTCTTGCTGCGATTCGTCGAACTCGAATTCTCCGGAATCGTCGAGATCTAACGTAAAAAGCCAATTCAAAGAAAATTTAAAAACAAAATTCAAATAAATTCAAAATTTCCAAATTATTCCAGAATTAGATAGATCATGATTTTATAAAAATTTAGAAATTTGAATGGGTCAATTTGGAGTTAAAATGCAAAAGTTATAGCCTTTCAAAGTTTAAATACAAAATAAAAGAAAAGGCTCATTTTCTGGATTATTTTTAAACCGAAAAAGGATTTACAACGTCAGCAAGAATTATTTTTCTAAAGGAAAAGAAAGGTTTATGACGTCTGCAAGGCATTTAGTTTTTGGTCGAATTATTTTATAAGGGAAAATCGGTTTAATTGTGTCAGCATGACGTTAGCCCAGGGGTTTTAAAAATCAGGCAGAGGCTGACATGTGGGCCCGGGTCTGGTGGACCGAGTCCATGGACCCGAGAGAGGGGTGAGGTGGCAGGCGGTGACGGGGAAGGTGGCGCGACGTGGTGCCGAGGGCACTTGTGGCGCCTGTGTGGCAGCCACGTCGGCTACCACGTCAGCGCAGCCAGCTGACGTGGCGGGCCGACCGGCGGTGGCGCTCGGGGACCGAGGGTCGTCGGCGCTCCGGCGGGCGGCGGCGCTGGCCGAGGGGTGAAAAACGCAGAGGGAAGTGCGGGGAGTTCACCGGTACCTTGCGCGATGCACGGGGACGGCCGGAGGGGAAGATCGGTGGGGAGGGGCGGCGGTCGGGGAGGGCTTCGCGGCGGTGGAGGAGCTCCGGTGGCGCAGAAGCTCGGGGGAGTGGTCTTCGGGGATCGCCGAGGCACCAGCAACGTCGGGGAGGCGCCGGCGAGAAGCGAGGAAGCCCGAGGCGGCCGGAATTGCTCATCGGAGCCGCGGAGAGGGGATCGAGCACAGGGAGGCCCTCGGGGCTTGAATGTTGGAATTGAGAGATGTAGGGGAGGCGGTGTGAGCTGAGGGTCCTCGGGGAGTGCTCTTTATAGGCGGGGGAGGGTGGTAACGGCCGCGCAAAGTTCACCGGAGTGCAACGGGCGTGAAGGGTTAACGCGACAACGTAACTGGCGCAATTAAACGTGATTATGCCTGCAACGGACGCGGTGAGATGTTAATTGGAAATTACGGTGGTGCGGGGGAGTAATCGGGTAAGAAACCGAAGCTTTTAAAGCTTCGATTTTTCGTTTTAATGGCGGTGGCAGCGGCGACGATCGCGCGAGGAAGAAAGGAAAGGGGCAGGGAAGACGGACCTGACAGGCGGGGCCCACCGGTCAGCGAGAGAAAGAAAACGGAAAGGGCGAGGGGGACGGTCGGATTTGCGACGGGTGGCAAGGAGGGGCGATCGGGACCATCGGCTGCTGGCGAAGGGGTAAGTGAACGGGGACGGTTGAGATGAAAACCGGCAACGAGGGTTAGATCTGAGCCGAGCGGTGCGTTAAGTGGGAGGGGGCGGCTGTGATTGAGTACGGCAACAGGCGAGGGCTTGGATTGAGCCACGCGTCATGCGGAGAGGAGAGGGCAGCGGGTGAAGCGGTAAGTGGCCGGAAGCGGCTGGGATTGATTCGGGCAAGGATCGGACGGTCCGATGTGCGACACGCATCGCGAGCGGAGAGAGGGAAGGCGGGGGTGAAGGGTTAAGTCAGATCGGACGGCCGAGGGGAAATCCGACGGCGGAGGGGACTCTGATGGCTGACACGCGGCAGCCCGAGGGAATTTTAGGATTTTTATTTTCTTTTTGATTTCCAGAAATGATATTAAGCTCTAGAAAACTCAGAAAAATACCAAATAAATTTTGAAAATTCTGGGAAAATTCAGAGAACCTTCTGGGACTATTTGGGACTTAATATAAATATTTTCCACCCATTTTGATATTTATATTTTGCAAAAGCATAATTTGACTTAAAAGGGGAGTTTTTAATTCTTTATAAAATCCTGGAAATTACAGATTTGACTTAGGAAGATGAAATACATTTATTTTGACTTTCAGGAAATGCAATAAATTCCTTTTGGCTTTTTATAAATTAAGTTTTTTTTTAATTTTTCTTAAATCAGGGCTTGGAGAGGGATCTAGAACACTAAGTGACTTAGACCCGTTTGCAAGTGACAATGGTTTGGTGCAAAGTCATTTGGGGCCACATAGAGTCGAAGATGAAGCATGGAGCTGCTTCAAGGCAAAGAAAATGCGAAGTTTCATGGAAGATGGTTTGGGAGTAAAACAATCTTTTTGCCCCAACAGAAAGTTGACACTTGATCAAACCACGGTGCGAAGAGCGCAAGAGAGGTGGTTTAGATCAAGAATATATTGAAAATGTTAAGTAGATCAAGTATTAATTCATTGTCGGGTTAATGGTTGTATGTGTGTTTGAGAAACATGCATATGTGAATGTAAAATCCGGTATGGAGTTCGGTTAACGGAATAGCCCATGTAAGTAGTTGAAACTCAACTGGAGAGCTAGTTAGGGTTTCTTGTGAGCCTCTGTATATAAAGAGGGAGATGTGTTGGCTCAGGGCTAAGTTTTGGAGAAGCTTGTGCTTAGCTAACTTGAGGAAATTAGGGTTCTTAGAGAGAACCTTTGGGAGATAAGTTGTGCCTTGTTGTCTTGAGCTTTTTATCATTCTTAGGCTTTGTGGTTGGCTAGAGAGTGCATGTAAACATTCATATTCAAGTATCAATAGATATTTGATGCACTGGGAAGGGGAGAGAGCAGATATCTCCGAACCATTGACACACAAAGTACATGAATGGAGCGGCAATAAGGTTTTTGGGTAGCACAACACACACGACCGCTCCTACTCTGCTTCATCTACTTCTACACTGCATCAAGCCTGCGCTGCTTTCTATTCTTCATCAAGCTCAACAATAAATCGTTCGCGTAATCGATCAACTTTATTATAATATTTTTCTTATGTATTTTTTTGAAGTACAATGAGTAGCCTATTGTTAGATTCATTTGGTGCATCACTAGTCTTTTATTGTACATGCCTCCTAAATAAATTTAGAATTAAAATATTGCCTACTTTTCCAACAAAAGAGACACAGAAGAAGATAGAGTCCTTGCCAATTGACCATTGTACTTCTCGATACCTTTACAAATGGATCTCTCTTAGCACTTATACTACTTGAGGACCAAGCCTTGCTCAAATGGTGAGACTACCAGTGTGCAGCTCGCCTGCTTGGGCTCGAACCAAGGTCAGCTCAGTTTTGGACGGCACTGTTCATTTGAACAGTACTTTCTAGGTACTGTTCATATGAACAGTGCCTCCCAGAGTACACGCATATGTGAGTATGAATAGTATCTCTTAGAGTACACATGCACGTGGGTGCTTTTAGTGGCCAAGGCGCGTGCCCATGCTCCGTAAGTCTTTAGGTCTCCGCTCTATTTTAGCATGTGCATTGAACACACTCACATGGGTGTAAGTGCGTGCGTGCATGGTTCTGTGTGTGCATGAGTGCGCTCGTGTTATACTCATGATTCAAGAAAAAATGCTTATGCTACTCTCTCACTCACTGACTTATAGAACACACACCTCGGCACACCCTATACCTTTCTTGGAGGACAAATCAAGCCAATCACAGCTTCTGTCTATGCGACTTCCTATGCTTCTCTAGAGAGTGCATGTAAAAATTCATATTCAAGTATCAATAGATATCAAAATTCATCTAAGTCTTTCTCCCCTTTTCTTAAGTGTTAAAATCTTAATTTAGTTTGATTTTTGGTGTTTCTTTCTCCCTTCTTAATCTTGTTGTGATCTATGATAAGTAAAAGTCACTAGAAAATTCTAGTTGATCAATCGTTTCCTATGTGGATCACTTCCATATGAAGATGATCAAGCCCGGTTTGGCTTGTTCTTAGCTCAAATTTGGGTTTTTGTGGTCAAGATATTTTTATCTTGAACCTATGCCTAAATTAATTTGATATGACATGTAGGAGTAGATCTAGATCATCCTTATGATTAGAAACTCCTAGAACAAGAACTAATTTGGATTTTAGGGTTTTTGGTGTTCTTAAGACAAGATTTGATTTTCTTCATATTAGTGAATCTAAGCCCAAAAACCTTGCAATTCTTAATTGATTTAGGTTTCTAATGGCTTGAACAAGTCTCACGTAAAATTCAGGAATGTTTGGATGAGATTTGAGCAATTTATTAAGATTTGAGTTTTGACCTAAGATGACTTTTTAATTTGTAAACAGGAGACTAGTCAGACCGGCGACCAGTTAGATCGGCCCGTGACCAACAGTCATACCACCTAGTCTGGTCAGACTGATCTTAAGCCAACGGTCAGACTGACCCAGTGAGGTTTTGGCCCACTCGTTGCTTCTTTTATTCCCTTAGCTTATTAGCTTCTATTTTGTCTGTGTTTTTGCTTTTATCTCATCTTAATATCTTTTCATAGCTAATTAAGTAAAGAAGCCAAAGATAATTGATTTTGTTGATACCTAAAAAGAGACAAAGATCATTCACTTCCTATAATCTCCGTCATCGGCCCTGCAAGAAGCATCATCCCCATGTGGATTGCTCAGCCTAGTGGCTTATCCTACGAAAGGGACCTTATGATCATCGGAAATGAAAGGCAAACAACAACAACAACAATCCACTATCCATGTGTTGAATCTGCTTATCCAAGTGTCCAGTGGAGGTGTGAAACATGGGAGGAAAGAGGCGAAGACGTAATAAGCACTATGTGGTGCATCTGTTCTTGTTCTCCCTTGCTAGGAATTATGCCCTGGGCTTTTCACACCTTGCTAACAATCACAGGTTTGCTTGGACCAATGGCAACTGTTCCATCGAAAACTTACCTTTAAACTACCAGGCACACCTGTTAATTTCCTGCTTAGATGTTTCTACATTTCAGGATCGCTTGCAACCTGTGATTGAGTTGAAAATGATATGGCACTAGTACCACTAGGGCTTATTGGATTAATGCAAATGAACCTGATTACCTGAGGTGTGCATAACGGTAGGGAAAAATAGGACGTCCTTCAGCCACTTTCATGCCGATCATGGACTCTTGAGCAGATATAACCCTGTACGGGTGACTTTAGCTTCTTTCAGAAACTGTTTTCTCTGAGAAGCTGGTAGGAATTAAGAAGTTTCAGTTTCTTGGTATCAACTGGACATAAGCTTACTCCAAGCTTCGGCTTATTTTGAGCCGTCCGTTCTTTCAGTATATGGTTTACAGTTTTCTGGAACAAATAAATAAAATGGCTTCTTTGCTGTCGTTTTGAGGTGATTTATCGGGATGGTCTTTTCGAGACAGCTTATCGATAGTCGATTCGTTTACACAAACGTTTGTGTTAGGGTTAAAAACCATCAGCCACAATAGAAAGAACGCACCCAAGTTGAAAGTCCTCCAAATGGGCCCATAGACTGGTAGTAGTAGATGGGAAGCTGAAACTTGGCATGGCAATGAATTGCACACTTGCACAATCTGGTGACTTAGTGAAACATCACTGGAGTTAGAACGGAACAGATGCTAGCCCCTGACTTTCCTGCTGCCGGTTCCAGAGAAACCTTGTTAATTTCACTCGTGGAGAAACGAATGGATTTGATGAGGGGAAAAGGTAAGTCTCCGGGAGCATATGATGCCTTTCACATGGGCACAATCTGCAGAGGGGAAAGAAAGAAAGATCGCCGAGGAGGAGGAGGTCGACCCGCAACTGCAAAGCTGCAGCCGAGCATGTTTCGCCAGATGGACGGACATGTTGATCGTACAAGTTGCAGTCTCACAAGAGCCAATGAGTTGGGGACGAAGAGGGGAGAATTGCTGCTCCGTAAGTAGTTGGCCCATGGTGAGCCCAACCCAGGTAGCCCAGTTAGCTTTTGGAACAATGATCTATTAATGGGCTATAGTTTTTCAATTTAAACAGAATGTAGCCCAAGCAAACCAGTCTTACTTCTTTGACTCGACATGGCACTGGGAACGGGCTTTATTCTTACAAGAAAAGGTTTTGGGGGCATTCGTATTAGCATTTGCTAACAATTTTTGGCTGTGGTTTATAGCTTTTAACTGAAAATAAATAGTAGTGGCAGAAAAAAGTGTCTATTAGAAGGAGGTGAGCGGTGAAAAAAAGCGAGAGAGAGATGCGTGCGGATGACAGGAGCGAGAGGAGTGGGTGTCGGACCCGGATTTTGTAATCCAGAATCCTCTGTGATTCCACCGCACTACTGTTGTCTAAAACTTGAAACAACGAGTGTCATCATTATTTGATCCACCGATTATATAGCTTCTATTGTACTATCCACAATTTCATTAAACGAATTATGGTTACCTAACTCTTACATGAATATCCATTTTACCATAAATTTATGAATCCAATCTTAGACCGCTATTTGTCAACTTGCTCAATTCTAAATTCTAATGATCATATAATATTCTTACTTTTAAATTCACTAATATCATTTGATCATGACTTCCCAATATTCTGATCCTCTCAACATTGTTCAAGGTCATAATTTGCTCCTCTAGTAATCAACCTTACTATCTATAGTCTTTTCCCAAACTAATTTATTGTCATAAGTATCCACCAGGATTAATGTTATTAATCAAGTCTCTAATTCAATGGTTATTATCACTTCTTCCACTATCTCAAAAATTCTATTAATCCGTCAAATAATCGATTGTATTCTTATTATTCCATCATGGGGAACATCCACCAAGAATTATGCTATTTAGTAAGACTGTAAATCAATAATTGTTATAGTCCCTATTTCTCCTAAATTCAATTGGTCCACTTATTTAACCAATTCAATCATTTAAACTTGACCAATTTTTATTCATCCAAAAAATTTACACCATTGTGTCTCTCTAATGATTGACATGAATCCGTCACCATTTGACATTTTATATATGTACTTGAGGAACCAGAGTGAACCTTGCAGTATATTAGGTAGGAAGTTAATTTTTTGATAATTTCCTTGGAAGGTCAGATTCATTGAAATGGGTTTGAAACAAATTTTTGTAAACCAATTGAAAATCATACCTTCAAGAATAAAATAAATTTCAAAAATAATTTTCAATTTATGCCTTGTGATTTTGGTCCGAAGTACGTGTCAAAAAGGTTTTACAAGAGCACTCATGGACTTTTATTATTTTGAGATCAAGATAAGAAAGCTTCAAAACCAAAAATGGCTAGGGCAACATATAGATGAGAGGGAATCATCTAAGAGAGATGAGAATGAGCAATGATACTTATAGTTTGCAAATATATTTTGAAGAAATAGTTCTAGTCATGAAATTAACAGCCATGCTAATTAAGGTCACGACCTACAGTCAATATGCTCTGATACCTTTCACATGGAGACCCAGATTTTGCAATCCAGTGTCCTTTATGATTCCACCGCACCTTTATCTGGATTAGTAGATAGTGCTCACATATACATTACTGAACATCAAATTACCTATCATGCGGAAGCATAAAATATATTAGTAGACTTACTTATGGGCCGATTAGGCCGAAATCAATAAAATACAGCAGTAGAAATGGAAACTTCACACAGGTGCGACTCTCAAGATATGCCCACAGGCAGCCAACTAGGGTTCATGACCTAGTTCTTGGCATTCATCCTCTTTACCATTGTGATCGGGTGTATTGCATGAAGCGTAGTGCCAATTTTGTATTGATTGAGTGAGTGATGGTGAGCACAAACCACCGTGCTACATGAGCCAATACACAGTATACAAATAAATAACATGCATGCTTGCCAAGTTAAGGCTTGGGTTGTTTCATTTGCCATAAATTGTTGTTAAGGATACAATACATAGGAATTCCCTGAGACTTAGCAGATTTAACTAAAACAGACTTTATAAATGTGTGAAAGAATGCGATAATACTAGCGATCCAGATTCCATCCATCGTTACATGGTTTTTGCACCTCATGCTAATCTTTCGGTGTTATATCCGCATAACTTTATCACTGGGGTGATACCTAGAGCAACACAAATCAAGGCTTTTCATGGCCCGTCACTTTTCTAATCCCACCCATAAAGTTTTTGAAATAGTACTATCTCAAGTTAAGTTCCCATGCCTGCCCATTACCATGGGCACGATTATTCGAATAGTTTTTACTCTATAGAGTTTGTACACTTTACACCACAAGAGACAACCATCCTATTTTACCCACACAATTCCTTAGTCATGCATATGAGGAGGTCGTCATAATAACCTTTCAAAATACCTCGCCCCTTCCGTCATCTAACCTATATGGGCTGCTCCCACACGAGGTGGGTCTCATAAGTTGTCTAGGATGCCTACATAATGACTAGCCGCAGCAGGACTACAACTTTCCTCAACGATTATTGTAGCTAATAGACCTCACCCATTCCTTGGTGTCCCCACAAGCCAAAACATATTCTGCACTTGTACTACCCCACTCCCCCACCAATGAGATGACTTTCAGGGTCTGGTAAGTTTACTAAGCTAAGTTATACTTTACAGACTTGTGGTCGCACTTGTTTTGTATAGGAGGTCATGATAAGGCTCAATCCTTAGGGTTATCTGGGTGGTTCAATCCCTAAACCACAAATTCTCGTGCATCCACTGCACCGACCCCTCTTACCATCTGTCTAGATAAATAAGCATATTGAGGATTTTAGGAATATAAAATACCATGTCAAAATATACCAGCCATTGTCTCAAATCCATTTTCATGAGTAAAAGTGATGTTTGAAGCATTTATGAGCCCCCGAGTATCTAAGTAGTACTAAGCATGCGAGTAAACATAAACTAATTTTCCAAAAGGCTATAATTATAATTTTTCTAGGGTGACAAACTCACATGATCAGAATGTCCCAAGTGAATATAGTACTAACAAGTTAAATAATGGGTATGTAGCATGTAGCTCAAAGCAATTATAGATTTATATATAAAATATCTGCATGCAAATTAATAATTTAACAGAAATAACTTGCTGAAAATGTATGTACAACATGATTAAAGTATTGACTCGCCTTGCGTGGTTTACTGTGGTCTTGAGATCACTCAAAGCTTTCTCATTTGATGGTCTTGAGCTTCTGGTCTTCTTCTTCATCTGGATTTGGACTCACTTGATCACTTGATTCTTCAGGACTCCAATTTCTAATTACTCGCTAAACAACTGAATTCAAATAAATGCAAATAACTCAAAAGGCCCAAATAAATCTAAATGAATTCAATTCAGTTGTATTACTATTACACGGGTGAGCTGAGATAAAGTTTATTAGGCGCGGCTTATTTTTGGAGTCAAATGAGATTTGAGGAATGTGAGGAATGACGGAGGAAAATCCACTTAGACGAATGTCAAGGAAGGGTTCATGATGAGATGAATATTCACAGGAATATTCTGCTGTAGGTTCAAGGACGGTTAAGCATAACCGATTGTAGAAAACCATGCCTCAATCTTTTTATTACTAACTTCTTCTGTTATTTTTATATTTATTAAGGAAGTTCCATGAGTTGAATTAGACTTATGGACAGATGTATGAGTCTAGCCAGGGTATTATTTCTACGAATTCGAGATGTATTATTTTCGTTGGTCCTAATGTTAACCTTAGGTGTCCTTTATTCTTATCTGTCTTTTCATATACTTATATGCTAACAACATCTTTATTTTAGTAATCTCATTGCCTGATTACCTTAATCTTAACTTGACTGTCATTTTAGACAAGGTTCTTAAACACTTGGGTATTTACACAAATTTACACTTCACTAGTGCCTTTTATCAGCATTCGGGTTTGAGAGTTATACTGACAGCACACCGACCATTTTTGAGAGTTATTTAACCATATACAAGGTAGCCTTTAGTTCAAGACATGGCATTTACTGTCAAATATTAACTATATTAACAATTGTCTTAATCAAGATTTTAGTTATGACTTCGTGACATTTACCCACAACTATCTTTCAACAATGTCTGTATTTAACATTTATATTTCAAAATAAATATTACAGAACACTTAATTATTTTGGATCATTTACCAAGCCGTATGGATATGAAACATTCAAGATTAGCTCCTCTGATATTTTTATTTTATTTGAAACTTATTCGATTTTCATACATTTTTATTTTGTACATATATATTTATCCATAACTAAAATACATGCCACTATACGTTTATTTGAATTTATGCTAATCATTTATATTAGCAACTATTCAAAAGATATTTCCTAACACTCGAAATTTAGTTATCTATAGTTTACACAAAAATTCAAATAAGTTCCAAAATTCCTGGTTTTGGTTCCGTTGGATAGATCTTGAATTTATATGAATTTAGAAATTTGTTTCATCAAATTCAAAACTAAGGTGACTAAGTTATGCCTATTAAAAATTCTCTGTTTGAATTAATCCAAAAATTACAAAGGGAGAGAGAGAGAGATCTCACTGATAGGTGGGGCCTACGACGGTTAAGTTCAAACCGATCTGACTGCAGGAGTGCATTCGGGCTTTTGATTGGTCCATGGACGTTCGGACCACCCGATCAGCCGTCAGTCAACCGACAGACGTTCGGACCACCCGATCAGTCATCCAATCATCCGAATGGCTTTCAGACCATCTGATTAGTCAACGAAGGTTTGGATTGTTCGAACAGCTAGGACACGCGAGCCGTCCGATTAGCGAGGGACCGCTCAGATCGTCCGGGAGGGTTGGACAGTCTGAACAGTTGAAACGTGTGGACCGTCCGATCAACTGAGGAGTCATTCGAACATTCCGATCATTCGAAGACAGTTCGAAGGAGAACGTTTGGACTATCTGAAAGGTCTCCTTCGTTAACATAGAGCTCTCGCCTCTCTTTGGCCGACAACGAAAGGGCTCACCACCAGCGTTAGAGACGGCGACCGGACCTAAGCATTACCAAAATGGATTGCTCACGTCCCCGCGCACCTGTAGCCAAAGCCTTGCCGGACAATTTGGTCGAGGTGGTGGCTGACGGCTACCATTGGCTGTGGTGGAACAGGGGAGGGGCGACCATGGCAGTATATTGCACCAGAGAGCAATTGGTCACTCTGGGAGCATCTAAAGGCGGACAGGAGGCTAACTTGGTGGACCACGCAGCTTGGGATTGACGGTGGTGGTCTGGCGGTGTGCAACAGTGATGAGCGAAGGAGCCGCACGGTGCCGGCAAGGTACAGGCTTCGTAGAGTTTGGCTGAAGGTGAGGATGGCATCATCTTGCTCTAAGGATACTCCAGCTTGACGAAATTGGCTTGGTGCAGCTCCAATCGGTGGTTCTCCCGACGACCAACATTGGGGAAAAAGGTGCTGTTGACACTTCTGTGGGTGGTTATGAGGCAATTCCTCATGGTGGAAGGGAGAGAGTGGTGGTGTGATGAGGATGGAGGCTTGGACGAGGCTTTATAGCCGACGGACAGGGCTGGCCACGTGATGGGTGGTTGGACGTGTCACGACAGATGGCGTAGCATTAGCATGGCTACAAAGACCGATGATTCAAGCTCATGTCGTGATGGTGATGCACTACATGGCGTAGTTTTTGTACGGCGGTGAGGCACGCCTTGTGGCTGACCAAAGCGACATGGCGCGGTGGTTCGAGTGGCATCTCCTCCGTCCTTGTGGCCGAGTGATGACTCAAAAGAGAAGGCCAGATGCGACAGAGACAGAGCTACAACAACGCAGGCAGTCAGCAGAAGCACGGGCGAAGGGGGTATGCCGGTGACTGACGGTCGCAAGGGGGAAGCACTGTAGAGAGAGGGCTGCCATGGCAGGGTTGGCGAAAGAAAAATTCCTGCCATGGCAGAGCACAAGGAGGAAGGAAGGGGGTAGTTGGGTTTGACCAGGCCGAAAGGCCAGAAAATTGTCTTTGGGGTAGACACATTTCCCACTTTTTTTTATTAAATTTAGGGCTTTGTTTTGATGGGTGAAATTTAAATTTAGAGTTTTGTTTTATTGACTTAATTGTAAATTTAAGCTTTCATGTTTTTAATTCATTGCTTCCAAGTTTTATTCCCTTTTATTATTGTGATTGTTATTAGCACTTGGGAATTATTCCAAGTTGCTAATTTGCATAACACGAAAACCCAGAAATTCCAAATAAAGGTCCAAAAGAAATTCAAATGCCAAAAAGATTCAATGAAAAGTTCAAAAATTTTCATAAAGTTTGGACATATGAAATTTAGGATGTTACAATGGGGTGCATGATGCACCCATGACCCTTACCTTATGCCTGAAGCGAGAGAAGTAGATAAGTCACTTTCAAGAAGTCGGATATTCATATTAACTTTTGATTTTTCTAAATAGAAACTAATACGAACAGATCCTTTATTAGGCCAGAAGTGGCCACAAGCAAATATGGTATGATGGGTTAGTACTGGGCTGGGTTAATAGGTAATGGTAACACCAATGTGGCATGGATCAAAAAGTCATGTTGGTGAGGAGTTTTATAGGGTTTTAGGCTAGCCTAGCAAAGCATGTATCATTGTTGTAGGATACTATAAACTCTAGTTATTGCCAGAGTGACCATCCTGCCATACTAGTTGCACCACCAGAAGTTGATGCACTCCACTCAAAAGGAAAAAAGCCTAACTTGCAGACACCCTTTAGAGAGCAACGTGTGTGACCTCTAGGCTATTCTCTATTTGCAAGCACCCGCGCAACGCACTAGTGCCAGCCACGTGGAGCTACTCTAGGCTCTAGCCACTCTCTCCCATCTCCTCAGGGCAATGTACAGTGGTACAGATCTACTGTACCATTCCATGTCATTTATAGACAACGCTAAAGACAACTTCTATAATAGGTTATATGTAAGTTGTTTATAATGGGTTATCTGTAAAATATATATAGCAGTGATACAATAGCATAAAAGCCATCTATAGCAGGCTATTTATAGACAACATTGATACAATGGCACGAAAGCCGTCTATAGTAGGCTATTTTCTTGCATTTCGACCGTCTACAAAATTACAGTCGACCTCCTTCTCTCTTCTCTTTCTCTTTCATTCACTTCAGCAAAATTCCTATGTAACACCTCTTATAGACCGCTTATGTCACCCTATTGTACATGTCCTCACACCCTTATCCCCTCATTGCTCTGACTCCTCCTATCTTGTCTGCATGTATTTACTATGTAAGTCCAGTGACCACCCTTCACCACACTGTTTAGAACCGATTTGAATGTTCTTGATTTGAATTCTTTTCACAATTCAAAAGTTTACCTATTAAAATTTTCTCTATTTTGAACATTTCATAATTGAAAGTTTGTTTATTTTGAAATTTTTCGTAGTTGAACATGCGCGCGTCATGTAGGAAGGGGCAAAGGGGGCGCGCGTGAGATCTCCTCCACGCGCAGGAAAAGGATGGGGCGCTGAATGGAGAAAGGAGTAAGGGACACATGTCACATGATGAGTCCGTCCGTGAGGAAGTCACGGTGAGGTTGACAGCACAATAGAGGCCTAGGGCCGTAATAGGCCGAAGCCCAGCACAAGCCTGATCCAAACCTGATTTTTTTGTTTCTTAAATCCAATCCAGTCTAGGTCGAACACAAAAAGACATAAGTCCAATCTCAACCCAAATAAAAGCCTGGGCCTTGATCCAAGCAAGAGTAGGCAAGATCCAAAGGCAAGAATCGAAGCGCTATTGTAGTAACCTGGTGGATCACACTCGAGTAGCTCGTCCATGCTCATCGCTAGCAATATTAGTGGCCCAATGATGCCTTGCTGGCACCGTCGACCAGTGCGCCCCCCACAGCCAGACCCCCATTCTCGTCGCCACAACAGCTGTTGCTACCGCTATCCAAGCCTTAAGAGGAAGTTGTGAGGAATGCATGGGTGGTGCAGGTTGGACAACACGGTGTTGTCATCCTCCAACTCCAAGCTATCCGACGATAACATGAACTCGATGGTTTCCATCGTGTCCATGGCCACGATGGCCGAATAAGGCCAAATTACAGCAGAATTAAAATTTTGAATTGGTGGGCCTCGACTCCTCTCGATCCCTCCACCCACTACATTATTCCAGTCCTCGAAGAAATTCGAGGGAGGGGGAGGGCGGCGAGCATAGATAGGGAAGCGCAGATACTTGAGATATCAAATCAAGAATGAGTGAACAAAACAAATTCATGAGAAATTGTGAGACCAACCAAAGCTGAATCAAATCAAGAACGACCGGCTAAGATCACCGTACTTGGCAAGCTTAATTCGACGATGGCTATGGGGCCTTGCCCTTCTGTGCGGTCTATAGAGGCACGGCTTAGCCAGTTTCTGTGGAGGCGGGTGCTGTGGAGGAGAGCCAGGTTGCACAGAGGCACGATGTGGTAGATGGTGGTGAACTGGCGGTGCGAGGGCTCCTCGTTGACGCATCGCGACCTCCTCGAAGCGACCAAGTCTCAAATAGGACGAAAACTGTCGAGCAGATTGTCGCCGCTTGGGCCATCTGGAAGCATTCCAACACAAAATTTGCGGCCTACGGCCTGATCCAATACAGCCTAAGTATGGCCTAATAAAAAATGTTCTAAATTTAATCTATTCTATTTACAATTTTAGATCAACCTGATCCAAAACCTGGACAGACCCAACCTAAGAGGCCCTCATATTTTATCTCCCTGATAAAAGTAACTGAGCCTTGCATTAGTTGGAACTCGGCAATCAGATGTGAGCATGTTTTTTTTTTCCGTTTCAGAATGATTTAAGCATCTCTAGAACAGTGGTACTGGCGCGTGCATGTCAAATTGTGTAATCCAACGTAGAGCCCATATATAGACAACACTTGCAACAAGACATCAACGCACAGCAGCGAGACAGGTAAGCACGACGACACGACGCATAAGCCGAAGCCAGCAGTTCAGGTTTGGCATATACGCATGCATGTGAGCTGACACAGCGCAGATGGCGACACGAGTGGGCTTGCAGTATGCATGTCTAGATTCCCATACAAATGCGGCAGTTTTTGCAAAAGTCCCCACAAATGCAAGCCATATTTGGCTGTACAATCTATAAACAGTAGCATACTGGTACAAGAGAGAGGAGAAGAGGCCAACTGGCGAGCTGGATAGGTTGGCAATGGCGTCTGGTTCTATAAAACGACTTTGACGACGAGACGGAACCTTTTGGGCCACGTGAAGGCAGCCGGCCTTATCGTGGACCTCTGTTTGCCCTCGGGATGCGTGCTCCCCGGCCGGAGAGCAGGCACCAGCAAGTTGGCGAGCCTGCGTGGAACAGTAATATACGCGTACGTATGTTCGCCGGGAGAGTATAAAACTAGGCCGATCTTATCGTCTCGGTGCCATCAATTATCAGAGCCCACGTGGGGTAGTATGTCACAGCATGGGTCAGCTCCACGTCAACAAGTACTCTAGCTACGTTGATTAGTAGTCGTATACTGCTAAGTGATCAAACTTATAATTCTTGACTACGTCCGCATGAAATATGAAGAGGACACATGCACACAGGATCACAAGGAACTAAGATGCCAAGCCGAGAGAGAGAGAGAGATGTCCATGTACAGTTCGATTCATGGACGCATGGTCTAACTGGGAGCAGGCTACTATATATGGGCGGTCGTGCAGACATCGTCACACAAGAAGTTAACATACTAGCGCAGCACAGTGCGCGTGAAGAATTAATGGCGGTGGCCGGCTCAGTTGCAGCACCGGCCGGCACATCATGCATGCACGCACGGCTGCATCGGCGTGCACGCACGGCACGGGTGTGGGGCCGTACGTGCACCGGCCGGCCAACCGAGGCAGGAGAGGGGGGCATGCGGCCGGCCGGCGCGTCAGGCTCCCCGACTTGTCTCTCACGCAGCGCGCGCTACGTGAACAGCGCACGGCCGGACGGCCGGCCACGACTGCCCGGACCGTGGTCAGTCGATGCGTCGTGTCGACCCTCTCTCTCTCTCTCTCCGGCTGCGGCTCTGGCCCTGCTGTTTGACGTGAAAAGACGTGCGTACAAAACATGCACCCATCCGGCTGGGGGCTGGCCGGTAGCACGGTCAGAGGGCCGGGGCACACGGAACAACATGCAAGAGCTAGCAGCATCGAGCCATCAACAACGGCCTGGTGATGGATGGATGCAAAGGTGGGTGCAGGGCTGACTGGGAGTACGTGGGAGAGACGGTGATGACCCCACGGAGTTGAAGGGTTACTGCAAGTAGGTAAGCCTGCCAGTAGCCGGCCGGCCGGCCGGCGCTTTTGTGGGTACGTGGCCCTAGCTGTGTGATCCTCAAGCTGTATCGATCGCCATACCGGTACTAAAAGTTGCTTCTGTGGCACTAGTAGTCTGGCGTGACGGTTGTTGCTACGTACTCCCGCAACCCTAGCCATGATTAAGCAATAGGTTCGGTGTGAGCTAGCCAGAGAACTTTTGTTGTAGGAGTATGAAATACTAGTGTAAGCGGTCACGTGTTCTAATTGAAATTGTACTATAGCAAAAAATATTATTATATTTTTACGGACAATAAAAAATAAAAATAAATCAAAATTAAAATATCAAAGTGTTTCAAGTGATTTCTAGAAGTCAGAAATCAAAGCAAAAAAACCGGTTGGAGACCCTTGATTGTCTGACAAGTGGGCTCAGAATATGCGTGGCGCCTGATCATGAATGTTCGGTCACGCGCGAGGGCATTGAAAAAGGGTAGCTTACCACGAGTGAGGTTTCTTCAAACCATGTCATTTGTACATGCAACGTGTCATAGGTCCAGTCCTGACATGTAGGAGCACACATCACAAAGATTCTCAGTCCCCACGCGGAGTCTCCGTCGCTACTCACTCGGAGCCGCCCGCCGGCGGATCAATTTACGGACGGGCAAGGAAATCCTCGCCAACACACGCAATACCACACAAAAAAATTATCATATACGATTTTAAACGCTTATCATGGTTTTTCAACCATTTAAATTTTTATGTCTATAATAACAGATCGTTATCACAGACAGTTCATAAACGATACATGATAAATCACAACACAAATAGTTAGGATAAAGAACCGTCTGTGAAGACATACTGTTACAGACAGCTTCTACCCAAAACTATCTGTGATATATCGCTCATCACAGATGGTTCTATGTACTAACCATCTGTGATAATTGGTGATGCCCTAGATGTTGTCGCGCGGGACCTTTCGGTGGTGCTTTGCGTCGCCTTTACCACGCCGACTAATTTCAGCCAAAACAAGTGGCACGCAGGCCATGGATCATTTTCACGGTGTAACAGTTTTTGTTTTAGAGAGATGCTCAATAAAATAGTTATAACTTTTGCATACAGACTTTGTTTTCTACTTTCTTAGACTCGTTTGAAAGCTAATGAAAACTTTCATTCGAAAATCCATAAGTTTAGGACTAATTCATTCATGAGGCTCTGGAAAAGTGAAATACCCAAATAAACTTCATTTAGGGTCTCAAAACAGGCTCTAAAGTTTTCAAACTCATTGGATAGCTGCATAGGGCTTGTGCGTAACCTCCTCTTCATACCTAAGCACACACAGGTTACTAGAATTAGGTAGTAGCAAATTCTTATCACAAGTATATTCTTTAAAGAACAAATTCATCTATTGTTATAGTTTCTTTGCTCGAGCCCGTGTGATTAGCCTTGTTGGTTCAATTGGAGAAGTTGAAGCTTCATGCAAAGGAGTGGATGAACTAGGAGCAACATTAATGTCTTGACCAGTGTTGGTTCTTGGAGTAAAATTGGGGAAAAGTGAGAAAAGGGGCGAGAGGTAGGAGGAGACCGGTGCATGCTATTCGATGCGCAGAGAATGGGCGGATGAGGTCAGGATCCTGGGGGAGATTCAACAAATCGGTAACGTGGTATTATCATTGACGATTTAGATTAAAGCCCGTCTGTGATGTCTGCAATTACCACAGAAGGTTCTTGTTAAGAATCGTCTGTGATGTTTGGATTAAAAACCGTCTGTGATATTTGTAATTATCACAGACAGTTCTTGTTAAGAATCATCTGTAAATTATCATAGACGGTTCAAATTAAAAACCGTTTGTGATAATTGCAGATATCACATATGGTTCTGAATCTGAACCATCGACTGTAATAATTATGTATCACAGACGGTTCTAGCAATCACTAGTAACGTAGGCAGTCATATTTATAAAATCGTTTGTGATAATTATAATGCTGATGATTTTCTGTATTCGTCTGTAATAAGATGTCTAGTATAACTCTTTTTTTTATAGTAGTGAAGTAAGATTTCTTAGCAAAGCTAGTCACAAGGCGAGGCGAAAATTGAGATCCAAACGTGCCCTAAACGTCAGCTCGATGGATCGGCACCAAATCCAAAAGAACGTCATGTCCTGTAGTGGCCCCGTTGCAAGGCCATGATTCTCGAAACTCTCAACTTATCTCGATCGATCAACCGCAGGACACCGAACCGCACCACACCACGCACGTCCTATCGTGGTGTAGGCGCGTAGCATTCATGCGTGACACACGAGCAAAACACAATCATCTCTTAGCATGCATCTAATGCCGGCCGTTTGTACCCCTACCGTACGTACGCACGTAGATGCCGATGATCAACAGGGAGAGCAGCGCACGCACGCGTAGCCAATTAATGGCGAGGCAGCAGCGCAAGACACGTAAGGATGGGGGTGCAGCGTCCATGGATCGGCCAAGTTGGCACTTGCAGTCTGGCAGTGCCGCATGTGGACGCGACAAGTGGCGTCTGCATCTACTGCACGCGCGCGCGCGCGCATGCAAGCAGAAGCACCTCAAAGCTGTAGTGGGCATAGAACACTGGAAGCTGACTCGGATCGGACGGCGCCTGCGCGCTCTAGCTAGGCCAACACATGGCTGGTACATTGACCGTCTTCTCGTAATACCACTTCTTAATTTACACACAAGTGTTGATCAGCAGTTAAAGATACCCGATCCCAAACCAAAGCTTGTGCTGCCCCATTTGAAGCGCAGCTTCGTAGGAATCATATAGGAAAACATACTAAGACTCCATTTCAAACTGCTTTAACTTCTAGCTTTGAAAATCCACTTAAAACACTTTAGCTTCTTAATTTTGGTTTTTTGGTTTTTCTAGACCTGCCTTTTTGTCTCCAACCTGCTGCCCTAATTAAGAAGTCAGACGGCTAGTTCCCAATATTAAACTGTTGCTTTCAGAACCATCTGGCGAATGTAAAACATGTATTGAGACTTCGGAGGACATGCATATAATATGACGCATAATTTCGTCTCCACTTTTGCAGTAGTAGTCCACAAGGAAACTGGAAAATACTCCAGCATCTGTACTTGCCTTTGTCACAGAGTCACGGGTGCTAGTACTGCAGCGTCAGATTCTTCGAAGGGCATCAAATTAACGAACAAATTCGCAGCACGAAATAAGGATACCGCCCAATGGAACTGCGTTGCTGAGAAGAGAGGTCAACTTGGGTCCGAGGGACGAGATCTGCTGCTGCAGTTGCTGTTAATCTGATTGCAGCTGGGAACTACACACAGTTTCAGTTTGGTCGTAAGATCATACCACTTATGGTTCTGATCAAAGGATTGATGAAATGCTCGGAAGAGAAGCACCATGCATATCCCCTTGTTTTTACAAGCCAATGCATGGATCAAACATCAGAGCACTGATTTCCAATCCAGTGGTCTATATACACACACCCGTACGCATGGTTCAATAGCCGGAACAAGGTTGCAATGGATCTGAATGGTCAGTTAAAGAAACTTGTTGACTTGTACTTTTATTCGTAAATTTTTACTAAGTTGCTTCCTTCCCAAGTTACAGCCTAACAACACTTGGGGAGAATCCAACGTGCCTATGTTGGAACATGAGGAGTTCATGTAGGCAGTAGCTTTTAAATACTGTTAGCATGCCACGCGAACAATTGAAGATTTCTCATACTCGAATTAAAATTTCACGAATTTAAAAGTTTATATGTTTCATCTCGATTGTCCTCATCGATCGACTCTGTTTGATATCTTTCCTCTCTTTTAAGAAATTTCAACTATTGGATTAATCAATAGCTCCATTGGAAGCTAGCTGGTGTTGTTGAAAAGAACAAGAAAGAAAATTTTCTGTCGAGAAGTCCGAACCTGGTTTCATGACCATCAACCGTTGCGTGCTTCGGAGATGCCCCTGGTTTTGGTATAGATGATTGGGGGGTTTTATATGCACGATTTGGAAACAACAGACGAGCTAGACGAAAAGCAAGAGATTAACAAAAGAGCAGAGGATTTCTTAAAGGTGAGAGATCAGTTAAAGTGCTTCTTAACTTAGAGGGGACTGTCCCGCTCATTTTGGTTTAAAGTCAGTTTTTACTTTTGATTTCTATTTTTTTTCACTATTCAAAAATTTCATTTTTTTCTGGTTTTTAAAAGATTTTATGGGCTTTTTTACATTTTATTTTTTTCTCGTATTCATTTGCATTGTCTGTGATATGCTAACATATTTTTTCTATTTTTAAATTTAATTATACCAAATAAACCAACTCAACTATAGTAAAAAAATAAACCAGCTACAGTAAAAAAAACTATAAACCAACGCTATTCTGAACGCGATAAACCTAGCTTCATCTTTAAAAGTATGTGACTTTGTTTTAGCTTTCAACGACGGGCTTTTGCATGGCTACACATGAATCATCAGAGAAGTACAACGCAGGGGTACTAGGCATACATGTGCAAAATGAACATATTGAACTCAGCTGCATAGGTACCATCTATCTTCTTATGCGTACAGAAGTAAGATTGCTTTATCACCTAACTTGATCAACTAGCACGGTCGTTTAGCGATGGATGGATAACAAAATAACTATATACAAAAAATAAAGGGTTGCGAATCACATGAAAAATTCAAATATTAAGATTTTTAGATTTTTAGAATGTTATCCATTCAATTTAATTTCCATGTTTGTATAATTGATTTCATTTGTGATATTAATGTATAGTAGTGTATGTTAAAACAAATAATATAAATTATATATTTGGGACAAAAATACTTGTTCTTTATAATTTTTAATTGATATCTCCAATAATAGAGACAATAGTTGCATCCATGTTAATATAATTGAAAGAATATAAATTATAATGGATATTGTAGGCAAATTCGTGTCTGCGTGTTGATCGCTTGAGTTCAATTCCATCTCTAGCATCTTGTATCTTAATTTCATACCAGAGTTCACTAACTATACGTGCATGCATATCACAGTGCAAATCAACTTCATACACACTTGATATAGTTTAATTTTAATTAGAATGCACCACATCGATGGTGATTCTAGCAAAACAATTTTTAAAGTTGTAAAGCACACATTGCTAGGAAGCGTGCAGGTAGGGGTGAATATCGAGCCAGCTCTTCGTCTTATTGAGTTTTTTTTTAAATTGATATAGTTTGATTTAATATCATTTTATTGATAATTTAAAATTATTTTTAGAATTGAGCTAACAAGCCGATTCAAGCCAAGCCAAAGAAAAATTTAATTTCATCTGAAATCGATTCTTTCAATGTTTAACTAATTAACAAATGTAATTGAAGTAATTTTGAACTGAGCCAACAAACCTTACTAACGAGTTTTTTCCACCCCTACGTGCAGGTAGAATAGGTCTTGTCTTTTTTGTTTCTCATTTTTTTTTCTTTTCCTCATACATAGCTTTTACTCGTTTAATTTTCACATCCACGTCCTTCTTTTCCTCTTGTACATGGCTTTTAGTGCAAGCTATCTTGGATTTTCTATTCATTGAGATCATCAAGAATATATAATTGGTAGCCTTATCTTATAATATTCTTTATTATATCTGAGATATCCACTTGTAATCGTTTACTGACCATAATAAGGACCTACTGATTTTTTTCCTGAGAATTTCTAGTTTATTTCTCATTTTCTTAGCAACTTGTAAAACTCATGTCATTTTTGGTTTCTTAGAAATTTCTAGTTTAATATATAATAGATATATTTTTGTGATTTACTTTGGAATTTGTATGAAAATCAAATTGCTAATTTTTATTTCCCCTAAATTTTAGTTAATTTAGATTGTACTTGATATAGACTCTTTTTTAATTTGCTAATTTTTATTTAATTATTATTCCTAACTTTAGTTATTTTATATGTCGTATGGAAATCAATTATTTATTTTATTTATTTTTTATTTTGAATTTCAGTTAATTTATGTTGTACTTGACATATGATTTTTCTTTTAATTTGAGTTATTCTAACTTGGATATGCAAGATAGATAGCTAGATCTTTCTGACTAATACGAAAGCTTTCTCGGAGTACCTAATTTATATAGGTTTACAAATTTCAATATTTTTGGAATTGAGGTTTCAAATTTGTTTACAAATAAAATATTTAATCATCCTTTAATTTTTATTTTGAATTTGCATGTTTTAGGATTGTACTTGTTGTAGATTTCTTTTTAGTTTTAGACTGGAATTCATATAAAAACTAATTTCTATTTTCTTTTAATTATTATTCTGAATTTAGTTTTTAGGGGTTTACTTTGAAATTCTTATGGAAATCAAATTACTAATTTTATTTGTTTATTATAATTTTAGTTTTAGAATGTACTTGACATGAATTCTTTTTTTTAATTTGCTATTTTTCATTTAATTATTGTTGCAATTTTTTGTTATTTATGTATGTTACTTTAGAAGTCATATAGAAATTAAATTGTTAATTTTTTATTTATTTTTAAATTTTAATTTCTTTTAATTTGGATTGTACTTGAATTTCTCTTAATTTGTATTGTATTTGACATAGACTTCTTTTTTTAATCTTTGCCATTATAATTGGGTTTACCAAATTGATGGTTAGATCTTTCTCTAAGTGTATAATTAGTATATATATGGATAAATATTGATATCTCTAAGTTAACTATCAAATCTAAGCCTTTAAAATTTGGACATACTAAATTAAAGACTAAATATTTTGCCTCTTTATGAGAAATTCTAACATATTTTTTTAGTAATTGTAAAAGACTTGTCCTCAATTTTTAGTATATAATAGATAGATTTCCTTAAATGGCAACAGCTGCAATAATCTAACAAGCCAAGATAACAAGAAGATGAACTATACTTAGCATGTGGAATGCTTGGGGACATGGGGCTTCGACCTCAAGTAAGCTAGAAGTAGAGTGCTTTCCTATAGTTAAGCGGGTCACCGTAAGCCAATCGAGGAAGAGCTTCTGTTTGAGATCGGCAGGAAGACGTTAGGGTCATTAGACCCCAACCAGCATTCTACTCTGGATTTGTCCGGCAAATTGCAAAGCTATTGTTCAGTAATGCATTTATTTACCTGCGAAGAAATTAAAGTTTCTCAGCTGCTAGTCAAAAGTGTTTTTTAAAGAAAAAGGGCAAATGCCATTTTTATTGAGGAAACAGAGAATCTGAAACAATCGTTGGAGCAGTACAACTAGTGAACGTTCACTACATAGCGTTCTGTTGATCTATTTTGACCTGCTCCATTAAACTTGAGTTTTTAGCTTTCAGTTTCTTAATTTTATTTTTTTTACTTTTACTTTTTTCCCTCTCTTATTTCTTCGTATTATCCATAACACTGTAATTTTTTTCTATAAAAGCTACAGTATAAAAATAAATTATAAATAATATTAAACAGTGAAAAAAAGCTTGAGCTAAGTTCAAGGGAGCAGGGCCGTGCTTAAGTATCATCCTGCACACCCTGCACATGACGCACGAACTGCTCACCCTCGCCACGCATCACACACAAGCATCATCAACCTAGCTAGCTTTATTGGTAGTCGTTTTTTTTTTGGCGAGGTGCATAGTAATCATGTTGGCTAGTTGTTGTTAGACGCATAAGCTTTTCGTCCCTTGTTTTCCTCGATCCCTTGTTGTCCCCACAGAATCGAGCCATCATAATCGTTCCGTCCGTTAACGCTGTACGGCCAAGCTCGTCGCGACAGGTCTAAATCACGTACGTCGATCGATCGCCGTCAGCAGCAACAACCACACCTACGATAGATCGTCGGATTGGTAGTCGTCGTTTTTCTTCGCAGTACGGGGGTCAACCCTGCTTCACTTGTGGAGACAAAAAAAAAATTGTCCAAATCGAAATTTGCAATTCGTCAACAAGTAAACGTACGTGGTTGATGGCGCGATCGGACGGCCAGAGAGCGTGCCGTCTCTCCGCTACAGTGGCGCACCAGCTGCAGCGGGATGCCGTGCCATTTCTCTCCTTATAAGTACCGACACTTCGCTCTTCACTTCCTCGCACCCCAGAAAACCGCCCGTCCTCGTAAACCCTTTCCCGCCACTCGCACAGCTGCAGTCCAAGGGTTGGTGTTGTGCGAGTCTAGGTGGGGTGCGTGCGCGCGCGCCATGACGAACCAGGACGTGGTGTTCCCGGACATGGGCATCGCGGCCGCCGCGGCCATGCCGGGCTCCTCCGGCCGCGCGCTCTTCGCGTGCCGCGGCGCCGCGTCGACGTCGCTGCGGAGCACGTACCTCCGCCTTCCCGTCGCCACCGTCGACGACGAGTACCGCCTTGCGGCCGCGGCGCACGTGCCCCGGTCATGCACCAGCTGGGTCGTCGAGGCCATGCGCGCGTGCTCCCCGACCCGCTCCCCAGACTCCGCCGTCGACGGCGAGTACGCCGCGTGGACGGTGAGTTTGCCAGGTTCATGCGTCCTTGTCTCGCGCGCGCGCCATTGTTGCTCCGGCGGTTGGTTGTGTTCAGTGTCGTGAGCAGCGTTTCTCGGTTGGCGCATGCAGAGGAAGCACCCGTCGGGGCTGGGCTGCTTCGAGCAGGTCGCGGCCGCGGCCAAAGGGAAGCAGGTCGTCATGTTCATGGACTACGACGGCACGCTCTCCCCCATCGTCACCGACCCCGACATGGCGTTCATGACTGACGAGGTGAGAGACATACAGGGATATATAGCTAGCGCTGTGCTAGCTCAAGTTGCTGTGAAGTTATTCCTTACGCTGACACGTTCTTACGTGCGTTAATTTGTTGCGCCTAGATGAGGGCGGCGGTGCGCGACGTCGCGAAGCACTTCCCGGCGGCGATTGTGACCGGCCGGTGCGTCGACAAGGTACGTACATTGAACGTCACAGAGTGCCCTCATCAAAAGCCCAACACAGACATACCATGAAAAAACGCTAAGCGCCGGCCTATGTTCTTGTCGTTGTCGTGCAGGTCTACAGTTTCGTAGGCCTCCCGGAGCTCTACTACGCAGGCAGCCATGGCATGGACATCAAGGGCCCAAGCTCCAACGTACGCCATCTCTCTAGCCCCTTCTTATCTCTCTGCATGCCCAACTATCCAACTAGCCATAGCCCATTCCTTTGCAATCATTTTTGCTTGATTCCATTACCACTCGATTTCTAGGAAGACGCGACGGTCCTGCTGCAGCCTGCTCGCGAGTTCCTGCCGGTGATCAACGAGGTGCATATACGCTGATTGACCTGCCTAGCTAGCTAGTTCATTAGTTAGTTGAGCCATGAGGAACTTACCAACGACACGTGTGTATCGCAAAATTTATCTTCTTTTTTTTTTTCTGTCAGGCTTACAAGGCTCTGGTGGAGAAGACCAAGAGCACGCCCGGGGCCAGGGTGGAGAATAACAAGTTCTGCGTGTCCGTGCACTTCAGATGCGTGGATGAAAAGGTAATCGGATCAGCACCAATCCAAGTCTTACAATATCTTTAGGTGCCAACTTGCCTAGCTACTGAGCTGCATGTCAAACAAGAAGGTTTTAAGTTAATCAAATGGTCATGTGATCACTGAGCTTGATTGCTTACTCCTGCATTGATCACTGATGACCTCTCTGCTCCCCCTGCAGAGATGGAGCCCATTGGCCGAGCAAGTCAAGGCCGTGCTCCGGGACTACCCTGAGCTGAAGCTCACCGAAGGCCGAAAGGTTATTGATTAATTCCCTTTAGTCTATCTGTTCATGGCAGGGTTTTCATCACCAGTTTTAATTTTTTACCAGGGTGGCGGTATGGCCGATTTTACCGATAATTAGAAAATTTTGAAACATTTTAGCCAAAAAATTCAGATTTCAAAAATATCGGCCAATAATCGGTTGAATTTTAGTTGAATTCAAATTGACCTAAATTAGTTGTAAATTGACTTAATTCAAATTTAGCCGAAATTATTTGGCTGGTACCTATTTTTACCGTGGGTATAGGTAAAACCGGTAAACGGCCGATCAGAACCCTGATCCATGGCCATGACGACGAGCTCGATAAATTGATCGATCATGCATGGCGTCAATGATTAATTAACTATGCTGTTCTTGCCTTCTCGGTTAGCTGAGCATGCATGTGTCTTACTGCAGGTTTTGGAGATCCGGCCGTGTATCATGTGGGACAAGGGCAAGGCCGTGGAGTTCTTGCTAAAATTGCTCGGTAAGCACCACCACGCCTTCTTCGTCGTCCTCCGAGTCGTAGTCGTCGTCGTCCCGGCGATCATGGTCGTCTCATGGCGTCACGGCCCGAGTAGAAATCTTTCTGATCAATGACGATTTGTCCGTTTGCTGTTTCCCTCTCTAGGATTCGACGACCGCAGAGACGTCCTGCCGGTGTACATCGGGGACGACCGGACCGACGAGGATGCTTTCAAGGTGCATAATTACACACACAATTGTTACGGACCTGGTGATTTCAACTGTTTTGTTTGTTTCAACGTAGTGATTTTTTTCAAACTCTGGTGTTAATTAGGTGTTGAGAAATAGAGGTCAAGGTCTAGGAATTCTTGTCTCCAAGTTCCCCAAGGAAACTGACGCCTCATACTCTCTTCAGGACCCCACTGAGGTATACACACACACACATACAGATTATGTCATGTTTAATTTAGACATTGCGTCATGTTGGCGATTGTGATGTGTAAGATAAACTAAGTAAGCTGTAAATTTCTCCTCGTTGTTTCAGGTCATGCAATTCCTGCTTCGATTGGTGCAGTGGAAGCGTCGGCGATCATCGTCAGCTAGCGATGCGCCCAAGGTTGTAGTACAATGACAGATCGCATTCGCTGGTAGCTCTCTGATTTCTGAAGAAGTTTGATCATGTTTAATTAATTAATTAGTTCATTGTACAACTGTCTAATAATATATCATGTAAACCCCCGGATATGTACACTATTGTTTTTGTTGCATGGATTTGGAAGGCATTGCATGTGCAAAGCTGCCTCACCACCCTTAACTCACGACGGTTCATCCCATCATGTAAACCCCTGTATATGTACTATTGTTTTTGTTGCATGGATTTGGAAGGCATTGCATGTGCAAAGCTGCCTCACCACCCTTAACTCATGACGATTAATTACGCATAAATATCACCAATAATAGGCACAATGACTTGAATTGCAATGAAATCCATCTCCAACGAAAATATGTAGAGTTGATGGTATAGTCTCTTGATGGAAGGTGACAATTGATTGAGGCAGAAGATTATCGATGGAGATAACGCAATACGACGCCAAGGCATGGCGCCGAGCGATGTGGGGAATAGTGTTGACGAACTTGGCACTAGAATAATCATAGAAGAAAACCACCGACTGACGCTCAGCATGGCGCAGATTGGCGCCAAGTCAGAGTCAAGATACGGAATAGAGTCATAGTGAATCCTTGATGCTGCACCTACTTGGAAACTTGAGCACTAACCTTTTCGGAGATAGGAACACCTTGCTAGGAGAGTCTCAAAAGATAACAGTATAGACTTGTAGTCAGAAGCATCTCGAGTAGTGACATCTTACTCTAGTCGGCGCAGAGTTATCATGGATACAAATATGATCCCGATCATAACCTACGACCAATTCGTATTACAAGTGAAATCTGACCGAACTCTTCAAATGGTTAGAATACCAACAGTGATCGAACCCGATAAGAAGTGGTCGAACCCAACTAAATTCGCATCACAAAATACAACACATATGCACATGCCTACGCTTGTTTCTTTTGAGAGAACACGGAAACACTAGTCTCCACTTGACGCAATTCTAGTCAATGAATACATATATCACTGCATTGGATACTTAAGCCTGAATTATCAATATAGTTTAGGTAGAAAGCGTCGAAATATTTTTCACGTTGTGTTATTAAGATAGCAAAGAATATCAATCAGATCTGTTCACCCACATATTCTAACCCGCCTCGTTGATTCCATTGGATGAGAAGCACGCTTGCAACCCCCCCTGATCAACTCACCAACCGTGCTTTTACTTTGCAGCAGTAGTGCATGGCAATGCAGTAGTGCTTAGTTTAATAATGCAGCTTTGGGTTAAAGTCTTGATATGATAAGATTTGCCATGCAAAGCTGCATCAACAAACTACCGTGAATGCATGGCGGTTGGTTGAACACACGGCAACAATGAGATTTATATGCTGCCTTACGTATACCATAGCATTTTCAGAAGATACGTACACATCAATGAAATGGTAATCAACCGGTGTACGCGTGATTGTATAGTGTAAACAATGTTGTTGCCCTGGCATGCTTAACTTTAATGACAGTCCAAACTTCTTTAGTTAGGTATAGCCCTATGGATGCTTCTGTCGGTAAGATGTACCAGACAAATCTGCCATGGTAATAGCTAGGCAGATGCCCCATGAGACTGGTCAAGGTCTTCCCATAATGGAGTAGTTTTCGTTCCCATCATTTCAATCAGCATGATTGTTTAAATTAAAGTTTTGGCACAAAGGAACAGCTTACAAACAGTGGGTCTGCAAACCTGAATATTACTGAATTAACTAAGGTATGCCTCCCCTGGGAGATGATTCTTCAACTCACTGTGTTATTCCAGGCATTCTCATGTGACTGTGTTTGTCCATTTCTATAGCATTTACATGTTCAGCACTGAGAGGCAGTGCTTAAAATGTCTGCTCGTCTTTATCAGAGATGACGTGCCAATAGTCTGATTGTTTGGGGACTATGTATATTCTAGGAATCAT
Organism: Melocanna baccifera; assembly: GCA_036346265.1. Lineage (NCBI taxonomy): Eukaryota > Viridiplantae > Streptophyta > Magnoliopsida > Poales > Poaceae > Melocanna > Melocanna baccifera. The sequence goes on along the minus strand of CM070691.1, from coordinate 4,367,460 downwards.
CATTGTGTTCCTGGTCAATAAAAAGATTCCTCTGCATGAAACTGATACTTTGTATCAGTGCCAATCACACACAAGAATGCAGCATCTGGTCCATTTCTACGCAGTTCATGATTCAAGGAGTAGTGCATTGTTCATGATCCGAGGGGAAAGTGTGTTGTTCATTTCCCACTTGCATAATAAACATGATTGGAAGACTAGAGTAAGAATAAATAATTCATAAAATAAAACTTGAGTTACTCGCATCCAAGAACACTTGAGAACACTCAGGACCATACGCCTAAGAACGGTCTAGACCACACACCAAGAATGTCTGAAACCATGCATCCGTAGGCATACTTAAACTTGCAAATAGAACAATACTGTCAAGACCCAAATATGCAAATCCGGACTCTCTGTGTATACCACACTAGTCCAGGATCACGCTAGTGCACACAGTTTAACATATATGAAATATCGGCTATACACATGATAAAATAAAGGAAAAGACTCAAATATTAATAATTATTAGAATACGACCTTATAGCCAAACTTACAATTTAATAGTTTGAAAGGCTTAAAATCTAGTAGTGAAAAACAGAAATAAGCGTAGAAACCATTCGACATGTCCACAGGCAATCGACTGGGAAGCGAAAGCCTAATCCATAAAGTCGTCGAAGTATCCTCCCTCTAGTACGTCCTGCTGATATAGCTCTTCCCCCTCAACTGAGCAACAGTAGGCATAAAGCCGTGAGTACATTGGTACTCAGCAAGTCGTTTGTAACAAATAAGTGCAATATAATATGCAAGACTTACCAATAGATAGCTGAAAGGTTAATTTTACAGAAAGTAATAATTAAATTAAATACAGTAAATAAATTGAAAGTGAACTTTAAATAAAAATGATAATAAGTGATTAATCAACAGAATTGAATCAGCCACTTGTGAACCTTCCATTCATAAGCTAAACCAACAGTGAACTAACCATTCACTTTTCAAAGACAACCAACTAGGTTTTTTTAAAAAACTCTACCCCTCCTGTAAAATCTCCGAGCATTGTCTATAACCAAAGACACAGCTATTTGAATAGTTTTACACTCTGTAGAGGTTGCACAACTGTACCCATATGATGTGATTAACTTCGCACTAAGGAAATCACAATAAAGTCTTTACAAAGTTCAACCTCAACTCAATCTCGCTCGCTAAGCTTTTGCATCACACCCCCCTTGCGCCTCATGGAAATCAACAATCATGTTCATCACAATGATGAGATTGAAATTGAAATATCCCAAATTAATCAGCCAAGTCTATCACATACTAGACATGTGGTTTATACGGTAAGGTTCAGATCAATGACGCACAAAGTTAAGTCCTTAATATTACTCAGGCAAGACTTCTGCAACCCTCGAAGTGAATCCACACTTTCTCCTTTATTGCACGATCACTCGCCTAAGTAAAAATCAATTTTGTATAACCAACACCAATGACACACCAACGTCATGGCACATAAATTTTATGACTATGGCTCCAACCACGATTCATTGTGGCTCCAATCACGATTTATATCTCATTAAGTTAAATTAATCAATTAATCACATGTGATGACGAACCTCTCAAACTATAAATATGGCTAAGCATATTAACTGTACCACCTATAGGACAACTAGTATGATAACACTAAATAATTTCTCAACCTATGATGATAATGGCATCAGCGTATTCAAAAATAATTTCTTTGGTTGAAAATTAACAGAGAGCATCGTTGCTACTATTTTGGCATTGCATTAGTGAGGAAAGGCTCGAGTGACTCGGCCAAATAGCAAAATGGGTCGCTGATGTTGAGGAACACCTAGGAGGTGGCGGTATGGAAAACGGAGCATAGTGACATTGTGGGCGGCGACAACGACATAGGTAGGAGAGAAGAATAATACTTGGGCATAGAATGTGAAGAAGTAGGGTGAGCACGGGCTAGAATGCGGTATGGTGAAGTTAGAAAAATTATCGGCTCAGTCAAAAACTCACCGGAGACAACACAATCGACGTTTGAATGATGTCGGTAGAGAAAAAGGAAAAACTTGATATCTTGGTGCTCGGTAAATGAAATCCAAAACCACTTGAAAGGTAACTATCTAGGATGGTTTGATACGTTTTGACATGAAATAATTAGAGAAAGTATCACCGGATAGATGGGGACATGAGATGCCCTAGGCGACCATGGCTAGATGTCGGAGGCAAAAAATTATGAAGGCTTTTTGGGGCAAAGGAGGGAAGCACGGCATAGAACATGACGAGGCAAGTCTAAGAGAGGTGATGACATGGGCTAAAACTTATCGGAGGTGACGAATCGACGTTGGGAAGCGATCTTGGCCTAGATTAGGAAAAACTCGATTCCAGAAGATTGGCTATACCAAAGATGAACTCTCATTCATGAAAGAAGAAAATGTCACATGGTAGGATGGGTGACCAACGGGAAGTTTTCTCTCTTTTTTTAGAATTTTAAATTGAGCTCAAATAAATTCTGAAAAATCCAAAAAAATATAAAAACTTTTCTTGTGACACAAGGAACCTAAATAAAATAAGTTTTTAATTAATTAAAGTTTTTTATTCATATTAAATTTTTTTAATTTTGAAAATTATGATTAAGCTTTAATTAATTCAAAAAATCCAAATGGTTATTTTTATTTTAGAAGCTTTAAAAAGGCTATAAAAATCAAGATATTACAAATACTGAGGAAATATACTTTATCATAAAAGCTTCCTAACGTTCATCATTAGTTTATGAGGGTTCTATTGACTAAGTTCATATTAATAATCTACTTCACTAAGACAATCTTAAAGAAAATAGAGGTGGTGCTCTAGATTATTATTATTAGATGTGGTGCATAGGTACTACTCCTATTCCCGATACATGACATTTCATTGGTCACCTAAAAGCAGCAACAAAGCAAGCGCAAGTCTAAAACTCAATAAGTACACAACAGAATAGTAAACATTAACACCACCATAAGTATAAACATAACTGTATCATTTTTCACATATCTTATCATCATTACTTTCTCTCCATTAATGCAATGCATACATCCATGTCATTCACATTACCCACATGACATAACAATAAGTATATATGCACAACTCTTTTCCTTTGTTGATGCAATGCAATGCTTATGCAATGTCTCCTTTTCTCTTTCTTTAGCTTGTACCGCTATAGCGGATTAAGCACCTGTCGATGCTCACCCAACCCTCCCTCTTTCATGTGGAAACCTCAATAGCCTTTCCTTTTTCATATGGGGACATTAATAGCCTATTCTTTTTCACACAGGGAGCTCAACCTCCACTCTTGTGGAGTACTTAACAGAGTAGGTTTTACTTTTTTTCCACTCTTGTGGGAGGTCCACACAAAGTAGACCATAGATAACACAAATATCATCTATTTTCATGGTATGAATGCATCATAATGCAATAGTTTCTTTTATGCAATTACCATGTATCATTAACCATTAATGATTATCCATCTCTCAAATAATTGTATCATGCAATTACCATGTATCATTAACCATTAATGATTATTCATATGAAAGAACCCTAACTCTTAATTAATGCTAACAGTAAAATCAAGCTTAATTAATAGTAATTAAATGGCAATTAAGTTTATTATAGCACAGTGAATTACAGAAACTTGAACTTGACTCTTGCAAGCAAATTAAATTATTATAACACTCGATTATTTACAAGAATACAAGAAGAATCAAGAAACAAATAAATTACATTACAAGTATTGCATCAAAATAGGAAAGAAATAAAATTACATCTGCATCATTTTAGAACCTTGCATTTTCTTTCGATGCATGCTTAACGAGTAGTAGCCCTCCAAAGACCAACCCAAAACCTAGCCGTTTTCTTTTATGATTCAAAAACGAAGAATAAAAACAATCTAAGGGACAATAAAATAAATAAAAATTTTTGCCGTCAGAACCTATCTAGCTTTATAATGTTGAATTCGTTAGTACTCATCAAGATACCTGGACCGTTTGGGGCTGGCCGGTACTTCTCACTTAAGTGTTTCATCATTTGGCAGAAAACTTAGCCCAACATCCACTTTTACTTTTATCGACTTACCTCATGCCGCAGAAGATCGAAGCATATTCCTAGTGCAAGCCCATGGACCAAAGGTCCTAGTATTTTACCAAATGCACAGTTGACCAAGAGATACAAAGGGATAAGGCCAGAGCATAGCCAATATTTGCACAGCCGAGCAAGAGAGGGAGGAGGATACGAGCAAGCCATGAGCAAGCCACAACATGGCCAAGGGAGGGCATGCCTCCTCTTCCTTCATAAGCAACAAACCAACACCAGCATTCACCCATCTATTCCCCACTCATTTCCTTCCCTCAATGAGAGCCAGCAAAGATGATGATCACGACAACAAGGGGATATTGAAATTAGCCATATAAGAACCGAAGATCAATTAGCGGATATTTTCACCAAGCCATTAGATGAAAACCGCTTTTGCAAGTTGAGAAATGAATTAAATGTTTTAGACTTCTCAAATGTTGCTTGAGTCTTTGCTGCATGTGTTTGAGTGTCATTGAGCTCTTCTAAACATTTTATGTGGTGATTTTCAAATGATTTCCTTTAAAATCTTGTATATTCGTAAAAACTATTTTGTTAGTCTTCAAATAGGTTCTTCAATGCAGAATAATCCTGAATGATTCTTCTTTGAGTGCAAAACTAGGAATCATTTGCATAGAATCTCAAATTCAACCTCACTCTCTGCAAGTCCTAGAAAAATCGGTACTACCGCTGTTGTCACTGCGGTACTACCGCATTCGGAACGGAACTACCGCAAGACGGTACTACCGCATTCGGAGCGGTACTACCGCATTCGGAGCGGAACTACCGCAAAACGGTAATACCTCTGGAAGTGCGGAACTACCGATGTTTCATTAAGAAGGCGGTTTTTCCCGGGACTCTCTCCCATTTCTTTCTACAACCGTTCTCTCTCTCCTCATAACTTCAAACCACCCGAAAAACTCCTCTCTCTCTCTCTCTCTCACCCCGAAGAACTCTCTCATTCCTCCACCCCGATCTTCAAATTCGGTGGGATTTTTGCTGTTCTTGGACCTGATTCTGCATCAAAAGAGTTCATCTCCTTCACTCCTTGAGGTATTTCGGATCAAAACCTCAAGTTTCATATCTTTTGAACTCTTTTGTGCAACTTGGTTAAAACTTGAAATGTAGACTTTTTGATGCTTTGTTCTTGGGCAAATAAATAGTTTTGGTGATGATAGATGATTTAACATCTTTCTATCGGATCATATCCATCAAAAACATCACTTGAAATCATTGATAAATCTGCCCTAGAAACTATCAGAAAAATCGGTAATACCGCTTGAGAGCGCGGTAATACCGCAAGGCGGTACTACCGCATCTAGCCCGGTACTATCGCAGTGCGGTACTACCGCAGGTGCCAGCGGAACTACCGTATGCCGGTACTACCGCACTTTGCAAAATGATCTTCATTCAAACTTCAACCCAAGTACTCTTACTTCTGGTCATTCCTTTGACTCCAAATTACTCTCTTTTCAAGATGGCTCCCAAGACCAGAAATGCTTTGAAGAAAGTCCGAGATGTTGCAAGAAAAATCTATGGCAGTAGCGGAAGTATAGGCCAAGGTTCATCTCGTCAAGCGCCTGATCCTGTTTCACCTCCTGCTGAGCTAGAGCATGAGGGGTTGCCCGAACAGACCAAAGGAGACAGTGACAATGGAACCCAAAATGGTTTCGACACTGAGTCTGATAGATATATGAACTCCTCTTCTGAAAGTCAAGTCCCAGAAGCAGCAGCAGAAGAAGAAGAAGAGGATGATGATGAGGACAGGCCCCCACTTGACAGCGAACGAAGAGACATTCGCGGCATGTCTGCCGACGAATATGCCATCCTCAGGCACCGTCGACAATATGTTCTCCCCAAGAACACTGCAAATCCACTGTTTCATACAATTCTAGGAGCAAGTGTATGATGAGATATATCGGAACAACAAATTTGCAAATCACAAATACGCAGACTGGGATCATATCGATGGACTGGACATGTTTGCAGGCTCTTGACGCATGTTTTAGGGCGCAGGCATCCACCATTTGGTGACCCTGAGGTCGGATTACAATGAGGAAGTAATCCACCAGTTTTATGCTACTTTATGGATATCCTCAAACTTTGAGCATCTTGAATGGATGACTGGAGAGCAGTACATGAGCGCTAACAAAGCAGACTTTGAGGCAGCCTTAAATACTGTCTCCAGTGCCTATGAAAAGGTGTTTGAACAGCCTGCAATTCCTCTTTATCAGTGCACAGAATTCTATGATAGGAATCAAAGATTTGTGCCTGGCAGGCTTCATGCTTTGCTGCCCATTCCCAGTCTGATCAACAGAATCTTAAATCACACCATTCTTCCTAAAAGTGGCAATTATGATGCCATCAGGGGACATGCCTGAAGCCTGATTCATTACATCATGTCTGGCACAAAATTTGATGTGATTGCTTTAATTATAAGAGAGATGGAGGCTTCGAAAAATGACAGGCAGAGGAGAATCAATTATGCACCCTACATTATGAAATTGATTATTCATCAGACCGGCCCATTCAGAGGTGGCAGAGGAGGTGTGCATAAAGTCTACAAACTAAGAGAGAAGGCCCCAATCTCCTTGCCTACGCGCCCTAGTGCACATCCAGGAGCTTCCTCCTCCTCTCAGCAGCAGGGGGAGCAAGGGGATGATGTGACAATGGCTCAACTTTATGCTACAGTTATGGGTCTAAATGGTAGTATGACTACCATGACAGATAACATGACCACCATGAGTGGACATGTCACCTCTCTCACCGAGCAGTTCTCCTCTCTATCTAGCAGCATCTCCACCCTCGGCGACCGTCTGACAGCTATTGAGACCGCCGTAGTTCCTCGCCACTATGAGCGCCGCACCCGTCGTCGCCTGGATCCTTCTTCTCAAGCCCAAGGCCAATCTCCTCAGGAGTAAACCTTTTTTGGTACTTGATGCTAAAGGGGGAGAAGAAAAAGTGGAGAAAGAAGAAGAAGGAAGAAAAGGAGAAAAATTAAACTTTATCTATTTATGTAAAAGACTATGTGGTGTAATAACACTATGGATGTTTACCTTTTAAGTTAAGATGAACAATATGCTCATGTCTTTTATGCTTTCGCTATATCAAAATTCAGTTCATGTTTATTATTGCCTCATGAAATTTCAAGTATGGCTATTTGCTGAAATTCATTAATGCCCCAAATACAAGTATTGTTCATATGTGCAGTTTAAACTTCCCATTTATGCACACATTTATGGGGAATATGTCGAACTGACTTTAGAAAGAAATTGAATCACTTCTAGACCTTGAAATAAAATGAAAGATTCAATTCCTTTCTCAAAAGTAAAAAATAGAGTATGCAACTTGTTCTTATGCAACTAGCATATTCAAACTCTTCTTCTCTTATATTTTAAAAGGTGTTGTCATCAATTACCAAAAAGGGAGAGATTGAAAGCATCTAGGCCTCTAAGATTAGGGTTTTGGTAATTAATGACTAATTATGAATATGTGACTAATGTGTGTGCTAAGATTGTATAGATAAAGTCTCATGTGTGCAAAGGTAAAGAACAAGCTGCAAGAAATATTGACATCAAGAACGGAAGATGAGGTACATAAGATTTTGGGTCTATTTTAAATTTCACCGGTCTTAGGTGTAAAGGTGGAAGACCGGATTATAGGTTAAATGCCGTACTATTAAGAAGGATTTGTGAAAGTAGCTTGATAGCATGTTTTGGTGCACATGCATGCATGCTTTTGAAAATAAACTCTAAAAGTTAACTGTGCTCTTCCAGCAAAAACGGTAGTACCGCAGACACAGCGGAACTACCGGCTTGTGATAGTTCCGGCATGTACACAGCGGAACTACTGCAGTCCGGTAGTTCCGATTTTAAAGCGGTATGTTTTTTCTAGAGAGCACCCTTCTAGGGACTTAGACTCAAATAAAATCGGTAGTTCCGGTTTTACAATAACGGAACTACCACAGCGCGGTAGTATCGCATGATTTATGGAACTACCGGTTTCCGGTATGCTTTTTCCAGAAGGTACCCCGAAGAAAAACCAAACTAACCAGAAATCAGAAGTACCAGATTTAGCACGGCGGAACAACCACAATGCGGTAGTACCGCGTGTCCAGCGGAACTACCACAGAGCGGTACTACCGCACTTATAACGGCGGTAGTACCGCGCCGACTTTCAAACGGCTAGTACTGACCGTCTGACATAGCCGTTACGGAGTGCTACAGTAAATGCGGTAGTTCCGATTTCTCTGATTTTTTAGCATTAATTTTTGGCAACGGCTAATTTTGATTGGTGAGGGTATAAATACCTCCTCACCTGCACTTGGGCAAGTCGCTGAGCACTGTATTGATTTTCTTGAGCCCTAGAGCATTCACTCCACTCACTTTTCTCATTTGTGCATTAAATTTGAGTGTTGAATTATTTTTCGAGTGCATTCATTCCTAGATTGATCCAATTGCACTCAAGCATCGTCAAGTGGAATCATTGGTCTATTCTCTTGGTGCTTGCCGGCACCTAGACGGTAAGGAAATTGTTTGACGGTGACTTCTTCAAGAAGGTTGTGAAGAAGCCCGAGCCAAATTGTGAGTGGTTTGGAGCTCACCATCTCCGGAGCAGAGGAAGAGCTACCAATAGTGATCGAGGTGTTTCGGCTTAATTCGTGGAGCCGGTCCGATTAGTTCGGGCTAACCTCAACGTGGATTAGTGGAAACCGGCAAGTTTTCGATACCACGGTAAAAACATTGAGTGTCACATTGTGTTTGTTTCTTGTCTGTTATAGCAATTGCTCTTGTTCACTTATTGCTTATTGTCAATTGCTTAGAATTGCTTATATTGTGTACGATTGTTCTTCACTTAATTTTATTGCTTATTAATCATCTTGTCATAAATTGTTTAATTTAGCCAAAAATTTTAAAACCTCCTATTCACCCCCTCTAATCGGTTATCTTTGATCCTACACAAGTAGGTCCCTATTTTCCTAACCCTTTTCCCCCCTATCCACAGCATGACACAGTAGCACATCACACACAAACACCACCACACCATAGCGAGCACAGGCCGACCAAGTGAGGTGGCATGAGGAGAAGGGAGATCACCCTACCTCTGCTGGCATTGTCACAGGGAGACCACCCTACCTCGGCTGGCATTGTCACAACACAATGACGGTGAGTCAGTGGAAGAAACCACCATGCACCCTTGGAAGGTGACATGCTCCCCTGTGTATGCCACCCACTAAGTCCCGTCACGGCGGCACGACCGTTGACTTTTCCCATCCATGCATGTTTAGGGATTTAAAACAAGCTAAAAATAATGACTAAACTCACAAGGCATAAAGTAAGGGAAGAATAAACCATCTCTGGTAGGAAGGAGAAAAGTGGCATTGGTAGAGCCAATGCCAAGGCCAGCCAAAGGGAGGTGCAGAGGAGGCATAGTAGAGCCGTAGAACCATAGAAGAACCGAAGAGCCATAGAAAGTTGATGCTATGGTTGAGTTGAGTCTGGGGGGAGTAAATCGGCAACCACTAGAGCCCAGAGTAGGGGGGACTAGGGACGGAGAATGAGGAACTGATGGGAAGGAACACCAGTGGTGAGTTTATGACCGGCGTGCCCACGCCAAAAACCCTAGTTGAGGCTAACAGGGGCGATCTAGGAGCGGCATGTGGAGATCCGGCAGGAGTAAATCGGGAGCCACCAGAGGTGACACAAAGAGCACCTATGTGCTCGTGCCGTGCGGTGGCCGAATCACCCATGATGAGGAGAGGGGCCGTGTGAGGAGAGGGTGAGGCATGTGTGTGTGGCTGTGCATGCGTGGGTGTGGCCGTGGGGTGTGCAGTGTGTGTGCGCGTGTGTGTGAAGGTGGAGCAGTATGGTGTTTGGTTCCAGATCGAGTGTGGGAATGGTGTTTGGTGTTTTATAGGTATGTATATTTTGTGTGTGGTGTTTTGCATGTGAGCATGGGCCAAAGTATGCACCCACAAGTAGACGACCACTCCTATAGAGCTAATCACATGGGAAATATGACAACAGGGGTAAGAAAGGATTTAATTAGTGACATAAGATTTAACAGTTGACCGATAAAAATTTAATTAAATCAAATCGGATAAAATTCACCCAAAGGGGAGAAACTGGCTGTATAAAATTATTAGTCACCCAAATTATTAAGTAATTTAAATCATAATGATGCTCTATAATGCGAAGGCTAATCGACATAGTTAGAGGTAGCAGATCTGGTCTTAGTTGAGACCACGATTTTCTACAACTACAATGACAAGCTTTTTCTTGATCATTCACCTAGTTATATTAAATGATAAAAACTACATTCCTGTGTAATATAATACATATGTGCATCAAAATTTTATTTCAAAATTAAATCGAATGAAAAGATGAAGAAAGAGATATGAAAAAAGAGCAATCCAGTTGAGAGGAGTAGCTAGGTTGTGTGAGTAAATATAAGGAAGGTAAAGGGTGCTCTGGTCAGAAAAGAGAGGGAATGTGGGACCCTTTATATATGGCTAGAACATAAGGACCAGCAAACTCTCACTCAGAAAGGGGGCATACTTAAGTGCCATCCATATTGTCGTTTTTGATGGGCGAAAAATGCTACCCTATTACGTTACCATTTCCCTCCACAATGGGTAAGTGGTATAATTTAGTGGAGGAACCCAGAACCGGTAGAGAGTTAGGAAGTGGGGGATCTAAGGCGTATATATTAGCGCAGGTGGAGTGTTGGGTGAAGGGATAACCAGCCCAACCAACATCCATTTGAGGTTAGTGGGTGCTGGATGAGGGTGAGAAACCGCCCTAGGTCACCGATGGAGAATATTTGGGTGGAGATTTAATAACATAACATGGAAAAATATTTTATACTTTGAACTTGGTACCACATCAAAAAGAAATGTGGGATACTTAGTTTCAAGAGATATCAAAGTTGTTATCGGTACAGTGGCACAAGTCTATGTAGTGCAAAATAAAATCATAAATTCATACTTGTCTCTTAGATTGGAGGCTAAAGCGGCAACTAGGAGTCTTTTTTCTCATCGAGTGACTAGTAGCCTTTTTAGTAACTAAATTTGTAACTTAATTTGATAAAGTAGTTTCCAGAAAAAGAGATAAACTAGAACTTGTGATAAAGACGAAGAAAAGAGTCATACAGTGCATATTTACTATTAATACTTGCTAAGTACACTAGTACTCACACTTACTATTACTTTCCTTTGTTAGACCTCAGTCCGACCAGGGAATACCCTGAGTGAGACACAGGATGTGTAGGGATGATGAGGCCACGTTGGACGAGGGCGATCACATCGAGGACCAGGGTGAGGTGGATGCCCTATACAACAATTGGGATGAGTAGGTGGCCAGCGAGGCTGAGTCGTCAAGAGATAGGGTATAAATATTTGTATCACCTTTGTATATAAATAATTTGTAATTAAGACCATAGCCCTATGTGGCTAACTTTTGTATGAAAGTACAATATCTAATTATTATTCTACTACGTAACTCTGGTTAGACTTATTATTCGTCGGAACGGTGTTTTACTAGGTAAACGAATAATAATCCATTGCCTATGTGTTATTACCCCTAGGGTAATGACACGGGGTGTCTCACCATATATCAAATAACCATGTCACATACCATCATCATTACTCAAAAACCATCATATAACTATCATTACTTACCATACTGCACCAATTTCACTTAACTAAAATCGTCACTTAGTCATAATCATAGTATTGTCATAGATATCATAAATAGGAAGGCAAATTTTACATAAGTTTTAAGAACAATCACCGTCTATTGTCTACCATAGCAATACGTACCCACACAAATGAATGGCATCTCTCCTACGTGCAAACCCGACACATACAACCTCATTTCACCTAATGTTTTCCCACAATACTGATGATTAAACTACCATAACTTTCAATCTATCTTGCCAAATTAGGTGTTTAAGCAAACTACAGAAAGCTAATAAAATTAGTTACAAATTCTTATCAGAGCAAGTTCTTATATTAGTCTCTTAACATGCCCAAAACCTTAATAGAAGGCATAACACGTGGAATTCATCTACTAACCGTATTCTTGCCATTCCAAACACATCTATCTTGCTAATCTCCACTCTAATCCATACAAAAAATGATAAACCTACACAAATCGATAAGCCAAGGTGCGAAAAGGATTCGAGATGTTACCCTAGCGACGAACAGCTAGATCGAGGCACTTTCTCCCTCTTCTTGGCCAGATGTGGCAAATCTGGCATTGGTTCGGCCTCCTTCTCTCTTCTTCTTTCCTCTTCCTTCTCCCTTTCCTAGGCCGGCCTCCTTCTTTTCTTACTTCCTCTTTTCTTCTTTCTCTTTTCTTCTCGACCTACCTCCTTCCTTCTTTCTTCCCCTCCTTACCTCCTCCCCTTCTGCCCCCACCCTCCCCTTCTAGTTTTCCCTCTCTTCAACAGTAGGGATGGCGACCGGTGGTTTGGTGTGGGTGACACGGCCGCGGCTGGGTGGAGGGGCAACAAGGGCGGTGATGGATCAAAGTAGAGGAAGGCAGCGGCTATGGGGGCAAGGGAAGCAGGAGTGGTGCAGGATAGTAGGGTGAATGGTGCCGGTGACGATGACAGAGCATGCGAGGCAACTTGGGCAATGGGAGTGGCGCTTGGCCAAGTGGAGAGGCTAGTGGCGCCGGCTTGGGGTGACAGTGAGCGGCTGGTAAGGGAGATGTGGCTGCGCCGGTGGCTAAAGGTGACAGAGGTGCAGCGTACAGCGGTGGCTAGGGGAGCGCACGGGGCAAAGGAATGGCTAAGGTCCTTGCCCCTCCCCCTGGCTTACCCTCATGAGGAGGTCAGTGTGGGCCGGGCCAATGTGGCCTTGGGCTTGGCCTGAGACCATGAAAAGCTGACAACTTTTCAGATAATTGTATGACTACAAGGCCCTTGTTTCATCAAAATGAGGTTGTATGTTACGAAATGCGGAGGTTGGGCGACAAAATGCATTGTACCATTAGTAACTGAACCCACTCCGAAGAGGTCCTCGACCAAAGCATGTCTTCACATAAGGACTATCCTGACAAAAATCCATTCTCCTAGTAAGCACACGCACATACGTATGCTTGTTCCTTCTGTTAGACCATGTAGCCAGGTCTAGGCTATTTTAAATGATGAATAATTGACAACGTTGGTTATGATATTACTTATGGTGTGTTGCGCGTGTTCGGCGTGTGCGGATTGACGTTGGTCAAGTTCAGACGAACTTGTGCCGAAAAAAGATTCTTTGGTCTTTGCATGTGCAGGTTGAAGCACAGAGGCGATCGTGGTCGATGACGAGGAGGACCGGGACTAGGATGGGAGATCCGAGGTCAGACGGTCGAGGGAGTCACGAGATGGTCGAGCTCATGCGTGGGCACGTGAAGATCAAAGGTGGATTATACGTGGAGAAGATACAGGAGGTGCGGTCCTGAAGGCTTCGACACGGGATAAGCTGAAAAATTAAGTCTCTTGAAAAGTAGTGGACCAAAAGCCTGATTAAGATAAAAAGGTCCAAGATGAGTTGTATTAGGGTTTCTAGTAGAGGTTAGAGATATGTATAAAAAGAGAGTGCGTGCGTTGAAGAGGGGTGTGGCTATTTGCTTTGGCGGCCGTGGCTTTTGTGAGAAAAACAGAGGACGACTGTTTTTTGTCCGTGCAATTTTCGAAGAGAAATAGAAGAGAGGCGGCGGCTACTTTCTGGTGTGCTGACCGGTGCTTTTTATCCATCTGACACTACTATCGCCTCCATCTATTCCTCTCTCCTGGTGGCTGCGCTCGGCGTGGATCAGCGTCTGGATCCTACGCCTACGGCCGCATGAGTCTTTGGCTCGCAACGATTCAAGGGGCGACCGAGTAAAGAGCACAAGGCAAGGTTTTGTCAGAGAAACAGTGCGTGAGGAGTTGATTGCTCTGTGAGGTGCAGCCGTGATCTTTGTTTGAGGTGGTTTGTGATGGTACGTACTACTCTGATTTATTTGGTTGCCTTTTAAGTTTGCATGCATGAAGGCCCTGATCGTTTCGGCTTTTTTCGGCTTCAGCTTCTAGCTTCAGCTTTTTTTTCACTATTCGCTACACTATCCACTAACTCAGCTACAGTGTTTTTTCAGCCAGCTACAGTGTTTTTTCAGCCAAAAGCCAAAAACCATCGCTATTCCGATCACCCTCGAAATCTGATGAGTGAAGTCCCTAGAAATCAACTAGCTGGATATTACTTGGAGATAGGCAGTAGCTTTAATAGCTAGTAATAGGCATAGCTAGGGGCAGTCATTTAGGAACTAGACCCTGCATAAAGCTTGACATGAGTCTTTGGAGTGGTCAATAAAAAATTGATGAATGGTCTCTTGGCTGTGAGCTCGTGCATGATTTTTAGTGTTGGTCATGTACTGTGTGCAAGAGGAGAGAAGAAAAACTAATTAGTGCAAGTTAATTAGTAAAGGCTAATTAGTTTTTGGCATTACGGTTCATGCATGCGTTGGTAAGAATAACTACAGATTGTTTTGCATGAATTGTGGTTAGATATTTTTGTGTGCCTCAATAAATTGCAGGTTTATAATATATATATATTTTAAATAAAAAAATTTTCCACTGCACACTGCAATTATTCACCCTCTCTGATTGCTATCAACGATCCTACACCTTCCAAGAGCACGGAAACGCTCGTCTCCTCCTGACGCAATTCTAGTCAGTGAGTAAATATTTCACTGCATAGGATACTTAAGCCTGAATTATCAATAGAGTTTAGGTAGAAAGCGTCTAAATATTTTTCAGGTTGTGTTGTACTTTGGGAAACAGTTTATTAGGATGGCAAAGAATATAATCAGATCTGTTCACCCACATATTCTAACCCGCCTCGTTGATTCCATTGGATGAGAAGCACGCTTGCAACCCCCCCTGATCAGCTCACCAACCGTGCTTTTACTTTGCAGCGGTTGTCCCATTCATGTACTCCTTACTGCGTTGTGTGCATGGCGATGGAGTAGTGCTTAGTTTAATAATGCAACTTTGGGTTAAAGTCTTGATATGATCAGATTTGCCAAGCAAAGCTGCATCAGCAAACTACCGTGCACGCATGGCGGGTGCTTGAACACATCACAACAATGAGATTTATATGCTGCATTACGTATGCAATATCATTTTCGGAAGATACGCACACATCAATGAAATGGTAATCAACTGGTGTACGCGTGATTGTAAACAATGTGGTTGCCCTCGCATGCTTAGCTTTAAGTACAGTCCAAACTTCTTTAGTTAGGTATAGCCCCGTGGATGCTTCTGTCGGCAGGATATAATGAACCATAACGCGTACCATGGCTGCCAGACAAATCTGCCATGGTAATAGCTAGGCAGATGCCCCATGAGAAGAGTCAAGGTCTTCCCATAATGGAGTAGTTTCTGTTCCCGTCTTATCAATCAGCATGATTGTTCAGAAGTTTTGGCACGAAGGAATAGCTTACAAACAGAGGGTTTGCATACCTGATAGTACTGAATTAACTAAGGTGTGTCTCCCTGGGAGATGATTCTTCAACTCATTGTGTTATTCAGGCAGAGAAAACATTTTCGGTTAAAATTTTGCGAATTTTGGTTTTTTTCGGCGGGGTCTGAAAATTGGTCGAATCAGTGTATTTCTTCGAAGTTTCAAGTTTAAATAGATTTCATAACTAATACTTGAAAAGAAACACTTATTAGCTAGCCTAGTGGTGAGGGATGGTGGTGAGTATGAGGTTGTGATTTCAAACCCCAAAACTGGCACTAATTTTTTTTCCATTTTCCCTCAAAAATTCAGATTTGAAACTAAAAAATTCGAACAAATATTTTTGAATATTTTTGAATTCTCTGAATTTCAGCTTTATCAGTGAGGGGCGAATTTTTTCCGAGAATGTTTTCCTGATTCCAGGCATTCTCATGTGACTGTGTTTGTGGTGTTTGTCCATTTCTGTAGCACTTCTTCATGTTTTAGCACTGAGAGGCAGTGCTTGAAATGTTCGCTCGTCTTTATTACATATGATGTGCCAATAGTCTGATTGTTTGGGGACCGTGTATATTTATAGGATCGTCGATGACAATCAGAGAGCGGTTAATGATTGTAATTCATAACAGAAACTTTCTATAAAATCTTTTTTTGTATACTCTACAAAACACAGAAGGCACACAATACTGAAACAAGCAGCTATGCATGCAGCCTCTTAACAAGAAATCTAATTAGCCCTTACGAAATTGCCTATCTAATTACCTCACAGCCAAAAAAAACTACATGCAGCCACTAGCCTTCTTTTTCAATCTGCTTGCTTGCGTGCATGAAACCTAATTAGTTATCACTAATTACCTTGATTAGCCTCTAATTTAGTCACCTGCCGCCACTATTGATTACACGAGCTAAATCAATCAGCCTAAAGCAAGACAAAGTTCACAGATCACAAAGAAAAAACAATATCCAAGTGTAAAGCTAGAAAACAAACTCGATAGAGAAAAAGCAGCGCAGATAGAGAAAAGATGTTGTCACCATGCATTGAACAATCCCATAGGTCTTGGTCAGAGCACTACATGCACAACATCATGTCGCTAGCTCTACTCCAAAGCCCCGATTCCCATAAAACATGAGGCCAACTCCCTAATGCTCCTGAACTAGCCGCCGCAAGTCTCGATCTATTCGGTCACAGCTACCCCCTCAAATACATGCGACCGCCACCAATACTTATAACAAGTCACCTCTAAAAACCTTAATACAACTCATTCAACTATGCCTTTTTACTCTAACTAGGTGTTTGGCCTATTACTATTTAAGGTACTCATTTTCTTTAGCCAAAGTGAGGCAAATTGTGCACCTAATAGGTCCATTCACAATATTCTTAGAAGCACTAGACTGAGTCAATATTTCTTTTTCAGCAAAATCATTAAGTTATCTAGTCAATGCTTCTATTTTTGTATTAAGTTTTGGACAGTTAGAGCAATAAGATATCTCATGATAAAGTATCTGTTGAATTGTTTCCTGAAATGAATGAAGTCTAGCTTTTAACAATTTACATTTATAGCAAACTTTAGATTGAACATTTGAAATATTTGACTCCAAACATGTAGAAAAACTAAACTTAAGCTTTTCAATTTCATCATTAAAAATTTTTTAATTTATTATTATAAGAGTCATGTGCCAATCCTAATTCATAAAATTTTGCAGTTACATCCCTAAGTTGATCCAAGTTTGATGCATTAATTGATCTAGCAGTCTCCAACTCAAAATGTAAAACTTGATAAGACTCACATGATTCATCATTAGGAACATAAGCTGTAAGTCTATTAATATCAGAATTTCAGCTTTCAATAATAAAATTATTTTCTTTTAATTTCTTTTTGGTCTTTTTCAATTCAATAGCAAGTTTAATCAACCATCTTCATGCTCATCATATGACAGTCTTACCTCACCGGGATCATTGTCGTCTAGGGCTGTAAACGAGCCGAACTCGAGCGAGCTCGACCTGGCAAGCTCGAGCTCGGTAGAAACTCGAGCTGAGCTCGAGCGAGCTTGACCTAGCAAGCTCGAGCTTGGTAGAAACTCAAGCCGAGCTCGAGCGAGCTTGAGATTGACATCGAGCTTTAAGCTGGGCTCGAGCTCGGCTTGGACAAAACTTGAGCTCGCTCAAGCTCGGCTCATGTAGGCTCGGTGACAAGAGTAGAGAGAGACTGAGGGAGTACCTGGTGGCGGTTGGGGGCGGCGCTCGAAGGTCGAGGAGGGTGTACCGAGCTGCAGGAATTGGAGGGTTTACATACATCTCTGACGCCATAGCAACCTGCTCTGATACCAATTGTAGAATCGTCGATGACAATCAGAAGGGGTGAATGATTGTAATCCGCAACAGAAACTTTTTGTAAAATCTATTTTTTTTATACTATGCAAATCACAGAAGGCACACAATAATGAAACAAGCAGCTATGCATGCAGCCTCTTAACAAGAAACCCAATTAGCCCTTATGTAATTGCCTATCTAATTACCTCACAGCCAAGAAAACTACATGCAACCACTAGCCTTCTTTTTCAATCTGCTCGCTTGCGTGCATGAAACCTAATTAGCTATCACTAATTACCTTGATTAGCCTCTAATTTTATCACCTACCACTATTGATTACACGAGCTAAATCAATCGGCCTAAGCAAGACAAAGTTCATAGATCACAAAGAAAAAACAATATCCAAGTGTAAAGCTAGAAAACAAACTCGATAGAGAAAAGCTGCTGTCACCATGCATTGAACAATCCCACAGGTCTTGGTCAGAGCACTACATGCACAACATCATGTCGCCAACTCTACTCCAAGGCCCTGATTCCCATAAAGCATGCGGCCAACTCCCTAATGCTTAAAGATGGCAACGGGTACCCGAAACCCGAGTATCCGATGGGTTTTACCCGATAAGAAGGTGGGTATGGAAAGATATTTTCACCCGCGGGTATGTTAATGGGCAAAATTCTCTACCCATCGGGTATACGGGTACGGGTACAGGTGTATACTACCCATACCCGCATACCCGCGGGTAAAATATACCCACCAGGCCACATCATCTAAATCCGGCCCGAGGCCCGATCCCCCGGGCCCAAATCCCGCCCGAGACCCCTCCTGGCCTCCTTTGCCCCGCTGCCCCTCCTGGCCTCCTCTCCCCCGCCGCCCCTCCACCCCGATCCTCCCCCCCGCCCCTCCTCTCCCCCGCCGCCACGCCCCCTCCCCCCGAGCCGTGCCCCCTCCTCTCCCCCGCCGCCGCGCCCCCTCCCCCCCGCGCCGTGCCCCCTCCCCCGCCGTCCCGCCCCCCGCCCCACCCTCCTCCTCCCCCCCCGCCGCGCCTCCTCCCCTCGTCCCCCTCCCCGCGCGCCCCTCCCCCCGCCGTCCCCCCTCCGCCCTCGCCTCCTTCGGCTCCGCCGTCTCCTCGCGGCCTCCGGCACCGGCGCGCCGCCCTCGCCTCCTCCGGCTCTGCCTCCTCGCGGCCTTCGGTGCCGCCCTCGCCTCCTCCGGCTCCGCCTCCTCCTCGCGGCCTCCGGCGCCGCCCTCGCCTCCGCCGGCTCCGGCTCCACCTCCTCCAGTCCTCCTCCGCCCTCGGTCAGTCCTCCTCCTCGCGGCCTCGCTTCCTCCTCTCCTCTGGTATCGGGTATGGGTTACCCGTCGGGTACAAATACCCGCGCGGGTGCGGGTATGGGTAAGTTTTTATACCCGGGTGCGGGTACGGGTATTGTAACGGGTACGGGTATTGTTTGTCGGGTACGGGTATGGATTGGCTATACCCGACGGGTATTTACCCGTTGCCATCTTGACTAATGCTCCTGAACTAGCCGCCGCAAGCCTCGCTCTATTTAGTCACAGCTACCCCCTCAAATACATGCGACTGCCACCAATACTTATAATAAGTCACCACTAAAAACCCTAATACAACTCATTCAACTATCCTTTTTACTCCAACTAGGTTTTTGGCCTATTACTATTTAAGGAATCCGAAACCCTTCCTAACACAAGTTTTCCAAAATTCCAAAATTTTCAACTCGTAAAGAGTCGAAGCCTCCTAGACCGCACCTTCTGTATCTTCTCCACGCACGATCCACTTTTGATCTCCACGTGCCCAAGCATGAGCCCAATCATTTCGTGACATCCTCAATCGCCTAAACCTCGAATCTCCCCATCCTAGTCCTGATCCACCTCGTCATCAACCATAATCACCTCCATGTTCAACTGCACATGCAAAGATCAAAGAACATTTTTTTCGACACAAGTTCTTTCCAACTTGACCGACATAGTTCACACACCATGCCTCAAATAACATCGATAAGCAATGTTGTCAATTATTCATCACTAAAAAAATACTAAACCTAGCCACATGGTCTATCAATATTCTTGGCTTCGTTCATTTCAGCTTCTGGTTTCTAGTTCACTATTCTTAAATTTCGTCTTTGTCTATATTTTTGGTTTTTCTTTTTTGTATTTGTTTGTATTGTCTGTTATGGGTTAACCTATTTTTTTATAAAAATTTAATTATGTCAAGTAAGCTACTATCAGTTATAGTAACAAATAAACTAGTTACAATATAAAATAAACTATAAACTAGATTATATAAGCTGAACTTAGCGCTACTAGGAATCAGGGGATCATGTATATTCTCGGAATCATCGTACTGTTCCTGGTCAATAAAAAGAATCCTCTAAATGAAATTGTACTATGTATCAGTACCAATCAGCATCTGGTCCATTTCTAAGCATTTCATGATTCAAGGAGTAGTGCATTGTACATGATTGAGGAGACAGTAAGTTGTTTATTTCCCACTTGTATCGATCCAAAAAAAGTGAATTGAATAGAAACATAACCACCATTTGCATCTTAACCCCACATCGGTTCTCTCCCTACCAAAATGATGCATCCTTTCGAGAGGTCCATCATCAACTGTAGCTCCAATGAAGGACAACGTGTGAAGATCTAGAATTTTGTTATGATAAATCTTTGTTATTTTGAAGAAGTATAAATTTAAAATTTGCAGATTTTGCTGAACAGCTTGCATAGGCGGCAGTATGACTGGCCAGCTTATATTGCTTTAACCGAAATGGATGATTTTGAAAAATTGGAGTCATAGAATGATTTGATTTGACCTAGATCTGTGCTTAAGTGGTATGAC
Organism: Melocanna baccifera; assembly: GCA_036346265.1. Taxonomy (NCBI): domain Eukaryota; kingdom Viridiplantae; phylum Streptophyta; class Magnoliopsida; order Poales; family Poaceae; genus Melocanna; species Melocanna baccifera. Next base: position 4,346,720 of record CM070691.1, on the reverse strand, counting down.
ACATGTTTCAACTAACACGAGTCAAGTTGTCAAGAATTTATATCTGAAAATGATTTCTTAGTTTTTAGATATGCAGGGGTATTTGGAATCAACTATGATCAATGGTGAGGATCAAGACTACGCTAATAGAGGAGCCGATGCGTAAAATGATCAAGGATACTAGATGAGATAACTAAGCTCAAGTATGGCACAAGGAAGGTGAGAAATATTGAAAACAATTTCGAGCGATAGGTTACACTATGTGGCTTAGTCAGTTAAGTGAGACGTGATTTAGTGAAACCGAAATAGAAGAGACTTGCCGATGCGTGACAAGTCAATGGTACATCTACACGTGGTAAGCATGGCTATTGATAGTAAGGAAAGATGAAAATCAGGTCAAGAAATGGTATTTTGATAAGTTGATCGAGACACCGAAAACTATCTTGGATCAAAACCGTAGCACTTGAACGGTGCTTGGGAATGTGGTTTAGGTCAAGGAAGAGATGATATGATCTAGTAGATTAAAGACTAAGTACTTATTAGATTTGAGTTTATATGCTTTGAAAAGTGTGCATATATGTAGTGTGTCAGTAAAACCTGTGTCATATGGGGTTAACGGATTTCCTCTATTTGTGCTAAGTGGATAGTATCCATTAGGGTTAGATGGGACTGGTTATCTTATCTTTTTAACGGATTGGGATAGAGACTTGGAAGTTAACCATTCAATCATCCTACCTTTACTCATTGAAGCAAAGTGTTCTAAAGTTAGGATTTGAGAAGTATGAGTGTTGTGGTATGCTCTCTTGTCCTCTAGGTGGAATGGCTGTAAACCTTCATCATCAAGTAGTAATATATTAACTTTCTTTAACTCTTATGGATCCTCTTGTTCTAGTTGATTGGCTCATGTTTTGTTTGGTTTTGATCTTGTCTCTTTCCTTTCTTAATCTTGCTAGATACCAAAGATGAGTAAGTGATGGATATATACTTTGAAAATTAATCTCCATACATCTAGGCATCAAATTTAGTAAGTTCTTGAAATTGCCCGATTTTTGTTTGATTTGGCCTTTCCGAGTGATTTCTTGATCTAATTATTTTTGCCTCGATTTCTTGGGTATTCTAGCTTTCTATGACACATGAAAGTACATCCAGTGTCTTTTTGGCCATCATTCACTCACGAACAAGGAATATTCACCTTTTTGGGTTTGCTCGGTTTTAGTGCAACCTTCTTTCAACCAGAAAAAGGTCAGAACTTTAGCAATAATTTTCTTAATTGTTGATTGTAATAGGTTTCTCACATTCTAGAGAAGGTAATATTTCAATTGTCTTAAGTTTTTTCAAAATATTTGGTTGGGATATGTTCTTAAGGTCATAATCTAGCTTTAGATAAAGTTTCAATTCTTTTGAATCTATAGATCAAAAGTTATGGATTTTTATAATTGAAATAATATTGTTTTTACTATTTATGTACTTTCTCTTCTATTTTTACCTTAAGATGGAATATCACCAACAACCTCTTTGGCTTCCCAAGTGCCATTTTTTTACCATCAGAATGGAAGGCATGCTTATCATGTAGAAGAACAGGGGTAGGATGTTACATTGGCTTTTGATGCGATGCCAGGAAGATTTTTTAAGAACCTGCAGAAGATCAACGCGTGTTAAAATTAAGAGAGAAGAAAATAAATAACAGGCGACAACAATGCAAAGAAAAAAAAATCTAAAATGTGATCTTTTGGTGTTGCATGCATATCAGCCCTGTAATTCACACAACCTTTTCTGCGCGATTTGCGCCTTTGATTGGAGAATAAAAAAATACTCGTTTGGGTGATTCAACTGTACAGTCACATATGCCCAAAAGATTCAGGCCCTTGAGCACCCTATTTCCTGTTTCCCCACAACAAGCGTACAACTACTGAGAACTGTGGGAATGATATTTTCGGTTACGGTTGATGGATTTTTGCTATGGTTGATAATTTATACATTTAGAGTAAATGTTTATACAAACAAATTGAATATCAGTAAGCTGCTTCAAAAGAACTACCCTGATAAGCAGCCTTCAAAAGACAGCGGAGAAATCATTACATTTGTTTGTTTGAAGAAAACCATAAACTAAGGCTGAGTTCTTTTTACTTATAGCTCGCGGCTTATGATTTATGCTATAATAACTAGCTTTTAAACGGTACGTTTTTTCAAGGCAGGGTCAATAGGAAGATTATAGTAAAAATGTATACTGAGTTCAGTTATACCGGTCAAAATCACATATGACTATTTTCTCTACGTACTATATCTCGTGAACAGTTAGAATTCAAAGTTTTAAACTATGAGTCATAAGTTTTAACAAAAAAACCCACCCTAAAAAGAGAGCCAACATCGTTGCCCTGAACTTGTCAATTGTCACACATTGAGATTGCCAATAGAATATGGGCTCCAACCATTGTTGGCTGCAAAAACTATTGCTGGCCTGTAGTAGTATAGATCCAAGCTACTTTGTTCCCATCCAGGAATCTAGTAGGGTGCAATGTAGGTCTGAACTCCGAACAACTAGTCTTTAGGTAAAACTTGACATAACTGCTATTAGCATTGCTAACTCATCTCATTGTTCTCTTATCATGAGAGAGAGAGAGCGAGAGAATCTGATAGTTGGGGGGAGTTGGAATCCATTGAAAGCATGATGCACTTGGCCCAGGTGGAAGAATCACCGATTCAACGTGCATGGGCAAGAAGAGTGGGATTTGACAAGTGTTTTCCCTGCATAGTGAAGATGCACTTCGCTTCTGGAGAATCATGTTCTTTCGGAGAATCATGTTGACAGTGTTTATGATTTATATGCATTGAACATTTGTCAATCATGTTGAGTTGAAGTTTGAAATTATGAGTTTGCAAGTTTTTAAAGTTGTTGTCAATCAAGGGTATTCTAGATGCTCGATCCAAGCGGTCAAACCGACCATGGGGGTTGTCCAACTGGAGCTAGCGATATGACCGGCCACTCAATGGTAGTCAGACCGGTTTTGTCCAAAGGTATCTGAGATGTTTTGAATATTTGTGGGAAATGGTTATGAGTTAAGTTTTAGAGTCCTAGTTCATTGCATTCATAATGCACGAAGCTTGTTTGGACTAACATGGATGAAGTTGTAAAGAACTTACTCCCGAAAATGATTTCTTGATCTTTGATGTATAGGAAGTTTGGAGGCAACAATGGTCGACATCGTAGACCACAACTAGGCTTAGGGATGAGCTAAGGCACGGTCAAGGAAGTCGAGTGAGATGGTTGAGCTAAAGCAAGGCATAGAGAAGACTAAGAATGTTGAAGGAAAGGTTCGAGCAATGGTTCATCCAATGATGTGGTCGGGACAAGTGAGGTGTGGTTAGGGGAACCGATACGGAGAGATTTGCCGATGCGTGAACCATCGGAGAATACATGCTGGAGGGGCCAGCTTGGAGTGATGACAAGCGGTTGGCAGGCATGGAGATTGCTTGCAAAGTAGGAGATGACAATGGACTATGCTCAGGGAAGAGGTGAGGTCTATAGTCAAAGCGAGGGTGTTTTAGCGAGGAAGCCAAAATACGGGAAATGGTGATGTGACCAAAATCTTGGCACTTGGAGGGCGTTGGGAGAGTGGTTTAGGTCAAGGAGACGCTGAGGAAGCTAAGTGGGTGGAAAGCTTGCTCCGTAGTAGGTTTGGGATTATGCGCTTTGAGAAGCGTGCATAAGTCATGTGTGAATGTAAAACCTGATATGCATGGGGTTAACGGGTTTTCCGGTTGTGCATAGGCTGGTTACTCCATCTGATAGTACCCGGATCTCATAACTCTCTTGGAGAAGACACCTGCTCCTTTCAGTTGATCGAAGAGATCATCAATCCTGGGTAACAGATACTTGCTCTTGATGGTGGCATCATTAATTGCTTTATAATTAACACATATTCTCATACTGCCATCTTTCTTTTTGACGAAGAGAACCGGTGCACCTTAAGGTGATGAGCTTGGTTGGAAATAGCCTTTATCCTCTAGCTCTTGGATTTGCTTGTTCAGCTCGGCTAACTCATTAGCAGGCATTTGATACGTCCTCTTGGAAGTGAGAGCTGTACCAAGGACTAAATCAATCATGAACTCAATGTCCCTATCTAGTGGTATTCCAAGTAAGTCTTCTAGAAATACGTATGGGTATTCCTACACGACCGGTACTTCTTCTAAGACTTGAAGGCGATTAAGGACACACTCTTCCATTTCAGGAATCCTAGGTGCACAAATCACTTCCACTCCCTTACTGTTGGTGAGAGTGATGGATCAGGTGGTATAGTCTATTTGACCTCTGTTATTGGACAGTCAATTTATACCAAGAATGACATCCAACCCTTGAGAGTCTATGACGATCAACTCGGCTAGAAAAGGTACTCCTATGAGTAACTCCACTTTTGGACATAAGGTCCTAGCTCTCATTTCTGCTCCAAGAGATTGGATTAACATGGTGTTGCTAAGGGAAACTGAACCCAACCCATTTTTAATAAAAAAACCTTTGGAAATGAACAAATAGAAAACTCTGGAATCAAACAAAATAGATGCTGGTACTGAGTTTACTAGGAACTTACCCAGTACGACGTCCGGTGCGGCCTGAGCTTCCTCTACTGTGATGTGGTTCACACATCCATGACAAAGTTTTGGGCTTCTTGAAGGCTTGCCTAGAACTTTGTTCTCTTGAGGATCCTGTATTGGCAGTGGCTTGCAACTTCTTGGGATAGGACTTGGCAAAGTGCCATGTCTCCTTGCAATAGAAATAGGTCACTTCGTTGAATAGGACCGGATTCTTCTGAGCTGGCCTAGAAAGATGGGCAATGGGATGCTGGCCTGAAGCTGTTGGATGGTGGTGGAGTGTTGTGAGGTTTAGAGAAACCTCTTGGATTGACTTTCTAGGTGGCCATCCTCCTCTTGTGGTTTTCCATCTCCATGTGCTTGTCTTTCTGGTGGATAGCTTTACTAACCAACTGGTGAAAATTAGCATAGTCATTGGAGAGGAGCTACACCGAGATGTTATCATTGAAGCCCTCCAAGAACCTCTCCTATTTAGCCTCATTCGTGGCGACATCCTCTAGTGCATAGCGTGCTAGCTGGTTAAACTTCTGGAGGTACTTACTCATAGTGAGTCCTCCCTAGCGCAAGGCTTGTAACTCCTTCAATGTTATGATGCCAGCTGGGATATGGGCCTTGTGGAAGTGTTGCACGAACTCCGCCCAAGAAATGGCATCAGCATTGGGGTGAGAGGCGGTGAAGGTATCCTACTACTCAGAATTAGGTTTGTGCAACTGGTGGGAAGCAAAGAGGACTCACTCTCAATCGCTGCACTTCAATATGTCCAGCTTCTTGCTGATAGCTCAGAGCCATTCGTCAGCATCCATAGGCTCTGGGCTACTTGTGAACGTAGGCGGTCGCATACTCATGAACTCTAACAACTGCGATTGGGGAGTCTGAGCTGGCGGTGGATGATGAGCAGGCGGAGCAAGGTTGCTGGCAACTAGATCAGATGATTCTGATTGGCCATCATCTGGGCCCAATCAAGTCCGTTGGTGGGTGGTAGTGGAGGAATGAGAGCATTCTGGCTTCCAATGTACAAAAGGGCTTTTAGCAGTAACTCACATATCGGTTCTTAATTGGCTTAGGCACTTCCCACATGCCCTTCGTGCCTAGCATCCACATTGAGCCACCAAGCAACAACGTATGCTAGCAAGCACCCACCACCTAACCATTTGTCTAAGTCTAAATTAAGTTTTATATTTTATTTTAAAATATTCTATGGACTTTTTTAACCCATCGAACTCAAGAATAAATTTTAAACGCTTATCATTTTATGTGAATATATTATCTTAAATCTAAAGTTATATATATGCAGGTCTAAGCATTTGTTATAAAATTCTCTAACTATACTAGTGTACTAACCAGAGTTTTATTCTAGGGTAACAAAGGTAGGAATTCATAATGTCAAAGGTGTCATAACAACTGGGTAATAACAAAAGTAAAACAGGAATTTAAAATACTATGAATAAAATTAGCAATGCAATATAATTTGAAATAATATAGTTTTATTTGCAAACTGAGATCAACATGATCAAGGTGTATAATTTGCCTTGCTCCGTGGATTGATGCAAATTGTCGTAGAATAATTACTCTAAATCGTTGTAATCTACACATAAAAACAACTTACTGAATTGAAATAAATCTTAAATAATTTCAAATAAACTTCAAAATTTGAAAAATTGCATATTTACATTGTTCATGATTTTAGATGAATTTAGAAAATTGAATAGGCTCAATTAGAGCTAGGATAAAGGAGAACGGGCTGTTGAAAGTTTAAATTCTAAAGAAATTGAATAAAAGGAATTTCTAGACTTCTTTTTCTAAAGGAAAAAAATCAGAATTCGGACATTAGCAAGAAAATTAGTTTTTGGCCGAATTAATTTCTAAAGGAAAACTTGATTTATAACGTCATACTTATGTCAACCCTACACGTGGCTATTGACATGGCACTTTTTGCTGATGTGTCTGCCACTTGTCTGACACGTGGCGCTGATGTAGCTCAGTGCTGACGTGGCATGCCACGTGGCTCCACATGGACCTGTGCCATTAGGTGGTAGGTCACGTGACATCCATTGGCGTGTGTGCTTGTGTGGCAGGTGGGGTGCAACATGGCTCCTGTGTGGTCGACGGCCGCTGAGGTAGAGCGCCATGTGGTGCCACATGGCTACCATATGGGCTTAGTGTGCTGATGTGGCGACGATATCAAGGAGTGGCACTCAAGGACCAAGGGTCACCGGTGGTGGAGTGGACGGCGGTGGCTAGGGAGCAGTGCAAAATAAAGAAGGGAGTGAGGGGAGTCTGATGGTACCTCATGTGAAGTTGAATGAGCGATGGAGGCAGCTGGCGATGGAGATAGGCGGCGATGGTGTCGACGACGCTCCAGCAATGAGGAAGGTTGCCTGAGGGATAAGGTGGGTGAGGGTGACACGACGAAGCTAAAGGCGTGGTTGGCAAGGCTCGAGGGTGGCCGGAGCGGCAAGTAGAGCTCGCTGATGCGGAAGAGAGGAGTGGGTGGCACGGGGAGACTTGGGGCATGAAGGAGGGGAATTGAGGGCAGGGAAGCAGAGGAGTGAAGAGAGGGGAGCTTGGGAAAGGGGATTTATAGGGGAGGAGCAGCGCAACGACGAGGTGATTGCTCACCAGAAGGGCGGGTGGCACCGGCGGTTGCAGGTGGATAAGGGGGGCTAGTGTGGAGAGAGGGGAAAGTGGGTGCATTGAGTGTGGGAGGGGAAAGGATAAGGCGGCGCCCGTGCGGGGGAGATAGGGGAGGCGGCTGGGAAGGGCAGGGGCGGCGTAACGATCAGCGATGGCGCTCACGCGTAGAGGGAGAAGTAAGGGGGCAGAAGGAGGAAGAAAGGGGGAAGGCCCACCTGCTGGTGAGAGAGGGTGGGGAGGAGAGAGAGGGAGGCGATGGCTAACACGCGGGCCCTAGGCGGTGGGAGCGGGATGGGCTGGCACAGGGATGTGGCTCAATCTAGGCCATCCACACGTCGATCTAGGAGGGATGGCGGGGTTTTTTAAATTTGGTTTTTAGAAATCCTGAGAAAAAGAATAAAAGCTTTGAAAATAGCATAAAGCTCCTAATAAATCCCAAAAAATTAAAAATTCTAGAAAATACCAAGAACACAACAAAAATAAAATCAACTTATTTTGACCACAATTACACATAAATTTTATTAGACTTTACTGTAGGCCAAATTAAGTGAGGGATAATAGATTCCATAAAATTTCAATAAATTCCAAATAAATTGGAAATAAATTTTAGGATGTTACAATGGGCAAACAAGCAAGTGAATGGGCACATGGGAGTGAGGAGTCAATTCCTCATGGGGCACTGTGCGCACGAGGGAATCACATTAATGGCATGACACGACGCAATGCGATGTTAGATTCTCATTTTATTTATGACTAGCTTCTCATGTGCGTATAAAATGCAACCCGTGGTCGCATTTCTACTGAGCGAGAGAGTGCGTAGCTTGGGTGGGGAAAGAAAGAAAAGAGATATTTCCTATCAAGCAAGAGCGCAGGGAGGCAGCGCAGTTGTGATTTATCATCCTTTGTAGTTGGAAGCATTATGGAGTTGATGATTACCTTTAGAAAAAGGTATGCTCCATTCGTATGTGACCAACATGCTAACATATAATTAGCTGCAGAAATGTCGGCTGAAAAAATGACTAAAATATTTTATGTATGTCCACACATATATATTTATAGAATGGTCGTTATCCAAGGATCTAGTCTTATTTTCCTAAACTAAAAAGCAGAAGCTTCACCAAAAAAGTTGCGTGCTTCTACCTCTACTAACCACTCTTAGTTGTTGGCTCACCTCCCTTTGTTATATCTTTAAGTTGCTAGTAATACCCTCCTGTTCAACTGTAGATGGCCAGATCAAATGACATTGGGTCATGGGACAACTTCACCCATGGAGAGGACAAAGGAGAGTTTATCGACATACTACACAAATTAAAGTAGTACCTGCATTACTGGCACCGTCCCATCTTCAGGGAATGGAAGACTTAGAAAGGAGATAGGGAGGCATAGATGATGGAAGTTTTCATGTATGCAAGGGAAGGTAAGTACACTCCTGCACCTTCCGTGCGGAGCACTTCCACCGACGCCCTTCAAGATGCCACCCACTTGGCTTGTGCTCGCCTGTGTGAGATTCACGAGACCACCATGCTGACCTCTCTATTTTGTTACTATCCATCCCTCCGAGAAAGAGCACACTATAGTGAGACGTATGTCCCCGGCTTTGAGGATGACCTGCTTCTGACCCACTAGGTCTAGCTTACTTGAGCTATAGGAGCCACCTACATTGAAGCTCTATAGGAGATCTTAGACCTTCGCCAGCCACAGCCAGGCCAAGACTCTCCGTGCTCAACACACCAAGTGCAAGAAGGCTCTGGCTGTAGTGAAGCATGAGAGGGATGACGTAGTCGCTAAGCTCGAGCAGGTTGTAGTAGCAGTAGTGGTCCATGCTCCAGCTCCTCTAGACCTCCCATTATCCCTACCAACCCTATTCTGACTCAACCACTCATCAAATGACTACGCTTGAGGAGTAGCGTGCGTAAGAGCATACAGTGCACCAGCCTGCTGATCATCCTCAACATTGGAGAAACCAGTTGAGGTCATAGTCGCTCCCACTCCAACTCAGCTAGCTACAGTCGCTCTTGTTCTCGCTCCAATTCACCCATGTACTAAAAAGTACACGTGTAATGTGTAATATATTGTATCCACATGGTAGAGCATGGCCTAAGTGCCATGTGCAATTTAACAAAAATTTTATATATGTTATGTAGCCATCTTAGACCTTTTGGATTATTTTTTGTTTTCCTTATTCACTTGGTTCTTGGAATTCTTTCTTCAGATATCAGCAAGTGGACAACATGCTCCGACTTTTCTAGTGTTTTGACAACATGTACCCGTTTTTTGCAGTGAGTAGAATGCGCACATCACCTTTCCGAGTGATTTGGCAACATGTACCAGTGTTCTGCAGCCTATGGACAGCACACATTAGCTTTTTCAGTGATTTGACAACATGTACCAGCTTTCCACGGTGAATGGACAGTATGCACCAATTTTTTCCAGTGATTTGACAATACGTACCAACTTTCTGCAACCTGTGGATAGCATGCACCGGCTTTTCTAGTGATTTGACAACACAAACCAGCTTTCCATAGCCTATGGTTAGCACGCACCATTTTTCGCAGTGATTTGATAACACGTACCACCTTTCATAGTGAGTAGACAACACGCATCAACTTTTAGTGATTTGACAATATGTATCAACTTTTCACAGCAAGTGGACAACACAAATTAGCTTTTCCAGTGATTTGACAACACATACTAGCTTTACCCAGTAAGATAACAACACATTCAAGCTTTACTCACGAGCAATTCTCATCGACCGCCTACAAAATTTAGCTAGCCCTCATGACCAGACCTAAGACTATAATCGAGCTAATCTCAAAACTAGGGGAAGAGGAGAGAGAGGAGAGAGGAGAGATACAAGATGTCAGTATGCTATTGGTGGAGACATCGAACTACGGAGAGATGCCACATAGGCGGAAGTGGGTGGTCAAGACGAAGGGATCACACCTCGATAATTCTTACATAGATGCACCCGTGTCACCAGAGTTTCTATGGCAGCAGTGTGACTGCGGCAATCCAGCACATATCATTCAGCCCACACACTTAGCAACCACCACCCGAGCATGCTACATGTGTGCCAAAATTCTTGTAAGCACGTATTGCTATTTCACATTGTATGTTCTATTTCACACATCTCTAACCCACTCTATCCATGCTGATAGACCACGAAGCGATGCTATGTATGACAGGGTATTCATCGAGCAAAAATACATGCTCAACTAGCCGGTGGTGCCTAAGAGATTCACATGCTAGAAACCTTACACCCTAGATGACAGTGGAAAGGACAAGGGTAAGGCGCCGGTGGTCCCTAAATCCACCCTGAACGACAGGTTATCTTTGACTTAGACAGCTTTACACAAGTTGTAGAAGCCGAGTACTGGACTCGGGTTGCGAGGGCTAAAGCCCGCGTGGGAGAGAAGGGAAATGCACTGATGGATCTAAATGTGTACGATGACTAACTAGAACCATGGCTTCCAAAAGACGTACATGTATCTTAACTGTAGTTAGGGTAATGATACGCGCATGTTGCAACTTATATCGTATGAGTAACGAGGCAAACATACGTATCTAACCAAACCCCGCACGCTATATAGTTCGCACATTCAATGCGAACTGCTTTGTTGGCCTACACATAGTCCATAACGACAACTACTTACAACAATGTATCTTTACTACTTAATAGAGAGAGTTTGTGGTGGTGGTTCATCTGCCTCTCCAAACCCCCTTGCATCTTCCTAAAAAAATTCTATGCACACACGAACAAAACATAATATAATTTCTTAATACGTATCAAAGCACATGTTTTCAAGTAGCTTTCACTGGGAAGTATTTTTAGAAGCGAGCTAACGAGTTGAGCTAGAGTAAAATCCAAATTAACGAGTGTAATTGAAACAATTTTGAACCGAGTTAATGAGATTTTTTGCCACTCTTGCCCTTTCTTGTCACTGTTTCTTGCATGCTGGCCAAGCCGCCTACCGATTTGGGTAGCTCGGCAGTAGCCTATCACGCAGGGGCAGCTCAGCAGGCTGTTGTCGAGCTAGCCCGGCTTGGTAGCACCAGTCAGCCGCACCGCTCCTTTGCCCTACCACGCTAGCTCGCCCGACTATGCGCCTCACCTCCTATTGAGCTATGACGGTGCAACAGGTGATACGTGTTGCTTGCTGCGACTTCTGAGCTCAGGAAGAGATCATTTTTGCAAATACAGGTGCTAGGGGCTAAAATTGAAAAAAAAGTTGCAATTAGATACATCAACTGTTCTTCCTTATGCATGCAAGGTCTAATCAAGCAGCATTAGTAGGAGTTCAGACTTCATAGAAGCCGAAAGAGTCATTGCGTGTCAAATTTCTGTTCTTGTCCGCCTGGTCATCAGAGCACACAATATTGCTGAACTTTGCATGGGTATGTTTTTTTTGTTGCGATTTATTAGTCTAATAAATAAAGATTACTGAGAAAAATTAAAAGCCGTTTAAAAGCAAAAAAAAAAAGAGAACAGGGTCACATTATGTTCATGCACTCATGACCCTTACCATGTTATCCACAGGTTGAAGGAGAGTAAACTGCACCTTAGAATCTTAGATGTTGAGGTGGGATATGCCTAGGACGATAATGTTGAAGTTGGTTTTGATTTGTAAATAGTTTAGGTTCTTGATTGATGCGACACTTCCCACCGAATGGCCCATATTACCCCCTCCTGTCTAAATATACGCAATCTTAGCTCCTTGCACATAGAATAATCAATAGTTTAATAACTTCGTTTTTGACATTTGCACCTAATAGTTCTCTCTTTTAACACTACTTGCAATAAGCAGTTACTCACGCTAGTCCGACATAGATGCTGTTTTAGAGAATTGGTTTTCTTTTGCAAAAAATTGCTGATTTGGCTTTGCGGCAACGTATAGAATTTCCATATTAGGTCCACTTCAAACGATTTCAATTTCTGATTTTTTTGCTTTCGGTTTATTTAAACCAGAAGTCACTTAGAACACATCAGTTTTTAATTTCGTCTTATTTTCATTTTTACCTTTTTTTTGGTCTATTTTATCTTTTATTTTTCCTTATTCACTTACATTGTCCTCCGATATAATGGTTTTTTTATTTTTTTCTTAATTTTTTTATTTTTTCCATAGAAAAAGTTAACCGCTGTTACAGTATAATTTCAACTAAAAAACAAAAACCACAGCTATAAACTAAAGTTCTAAGCTCAAATAAGCACTACCTAATGGCTTATTGATAGCGGTGTTAGAGGGATGCGTATACAGTTGATAGGGGTAAAGTATGAGAAGATATCAGGTGAAAACGACTAGTTTTCTAGAAATTCGAAATTTTCGTTTTGGGTCATTTGATTGTGTGCCAACGGTCAGATCGCACACATCCCTTCCCACCTCAAATCATTTTGCAAAAAGCCCTTCAGTTCAAGAAGATTCTTTTCAGTCCTCAGCTTTCACCCTCTCCACCGAGAAATTTTATTATATCACGGTGGTATATTCTTACTTGTATAACAACCCAATCAACGATTGACACATGTAAAGTAAAAATACCCACCACTCTTGGCCTACTGCGGTCTGAAAAGTAGATCAATCCTCGCAGAGGTGCTCGATGACCTCCTTGGCCGCCTCGACAACCAGACAATGTCGACCTCATCCAAAGCCTCCTCGACCGCGTCCGTGCCGAGATCAACGAGAATGCCGCCCACCTCACCAAGGTGGCAGCCCAGTACGAGCAGGTTTGGTGCCACGCAATGGAGGTCTACATTGCCCTATGATTGTGGAAGAGCAGTACGCCATGTTCGCTGCGTTAGTGGAGGTGCTGTTGGCATCCGAGCTCACATCAAGGACATCTTGGAGCACTCCCGGTAGCTGTGCTTCGTTGTGCCAGGGTTCAGGAGCTTCGTGGGGATCTCCTATCTGGTGATGTGCTTTCTCCTAAGGGCTTGATGCGCTTCTAATCGATCACGCATCTGCACGCGACCGGCCATTGTTGAGTAGTTGGTGGTGATGAGCAATGTAGATGGATCGAGAAATTAACACAAGGATCTTGACACTTAAGGAATGTAGTTTCATCTAATCGCTATTTGTTAAGTGCTCATTAATTCGCTTGTCTTGTGATAGACATCAATTTGAGACATGGTAGAGGAGCATACCGGAAAAGGAGGGGCGCACGACTGCTAGCGGAGGCGATGGCCCGGGCCACGATGAGTAGGGCGATGGCCTGGTCCTGCTACCGGTGGTGCTTCAAGATGTCCTTGATGTGAACTCGGATGCTGACAGCGGCCTCCACCAACGCGGCGAACACAACGTGCTGCTTTTCCACGGTCATGGGGGCGGCGTGGACCTTCGTTGTATGGCACCGGACCTACTTGTATTGGGCCACCGCCTCGTCGAGGTTGGTAGTAGGGCTGTGCATATTTTAACCGAACCGAAAAAACCGGACCGAAAAAACCGAACCGGTCAACTCGGTTTGACCGGTATTCGGTATTCGGTTCGGTTATCAGATTTTAGAGTTTTTTTGAGTTCGGTTTTTTCGGGAAAAACCGGCTAAAAACCGAAAAAACCGAAAAAACCGAACTAGTATAAGTTGAGTGTATGTTAGTAGTATATGTAGTAGTATATGTTAGTAGTATATGTAGTATACTTTGGTAAACATGTATTATACTTCGGTATATGTAGTATATGTTAGTAGTATATGTATTATATGTTACTCCCATCGGTTTTTGCTGGCTAGTAGTATATGTATTATCGTCTACTCATCTCGCTAGTCGCTATATCGTTAGCAATTCGCGTTAACTTTGGTAAATACGGTATTTACCGATACCACACCGAAATAAATTGGGATTTACCAAAACCGAACCGTATTTCTAAAAATACCGTATATAACCGAATTACTAACACCGTATTTACCGTATATACCGTATAAACCGAACCGTATAAACCGAAAAAACCGAATGCACAGCCCTAGTTGGTAGTGTTCTCGTCGATCTTGGCATGGATGCGGTCGAGGAGGCCCTAGATGAGGTCGACATTGTCTGGTTGTCGAAGCAGCTTAGGAGGTCGTCGAGCACCTCTGCGAGGATTGATGCTACTTTTAAGACGCAGCAGGCCAGGAGTGATAGGTATTTTTATTTTATAGGTGCCAATTACTGATTAAATTATTATACAAATGAGAGTATACCACCATGATGTAATAAAATTTCTCCAATCTACCCCTCTTCCAAAGAAAATATTATAGGACAGGATTTTATGTGATATGTGAAGTCCCTCTCATCCGCCTTCGCTTGGAAGGCCCCCGTAAGAATCCCTTCCCCTCTCTTCCCTGCCGCAATTCCCCATTCTCGCGCCTCCCACCGTCCAAAATCCGCGCGGCGGCCACCACCTCTCGCTGCTCCGAGCGACCTCCTCCGGGAACTCAACACCATCACCGATTCTCCGAGGTCCCTCCTCCAAGCAGCCACCACCAGCACCGCCTCCCTCTCCCTCCCCCGTTGGTGCACTTCAGACGCCAGATTCCATGTAGGGTTCATGTGATTTTGCAGTCCGTCTTGCAGACGAAGCTTCTTGCTGCCCCAAGCACAACGCCCTGCACCGACGGGACGCCCTTCAGTTTGCCGGTAAGTGGTAGAATGTATGAGCTTCTTGGTGCCCCGTTTAGGCTTTAGGGTCTGAATGTACTGAAGTACTGAAGCCTGGCCAAGTTTTGGGAAATTTGGTTCATGTTCCATTGAAGCATTTGCTAGTTGTTAGGAACTGAAGCATTGAAAATGAATAAATGGTTGTACTGAACAGTACCTGGTTTGTTGCATGGTTGGTGATTTGGTGCTCCCTCAACATGAAGTCATGTCTAACGGTGAAATGCATGCTTGTGTGGATTAGTTCCTGTGTTTTGTTCTTGAGTGAGGAATACATGCTAGAGTTGAGAAAAGTGCTTTCTCATTAAAATTACATACTGGAATTGATGGTTAGGTCTGGCGTTCTGGGAATTTTTTTCCTGAAATGAAAGACATTTTCGTTGACGAAAAGGATGCTAGTGCACCTCTAATTATTTGATGAGCAGTATCCGGTTTTTACTGAATACAATCAGGTTGCAAAGAATTTTGATCTATAGCTGATTTGGAGGCAGGGACTATTTCTGATTTTGGTATGAGCCATGGTAAAGGCTGCACATTGTGTGCTAATCTAGCTGCCCTTTCTTAATTGATTTGGTTGTTTCGATGGGTGCTAATATAAAGAAGTCCTAACTTCATTGTTTTTATGGTTCTTTTTGGCTGCAGAATGGTACTCATTTTAACTGAGTGAGAATGGATTGTGAAGGGCACGTATGAGCCAGAGGGCAAGGAGGCAGGAACACAAAAGAATCATAAAGCATTGTGTGAGCTAGACCAAGATGTAGCAGAGATGAACAAGCTTTGGGTGTTCCTAGTTCTGATGTTATAAATATTATTTTGGCAAGATTGGCAAATGAATGAGAATGTAATTGTTGAATGTGATGTTCTAAGTGGTGAAGGCTATCCTAAATTGTGTGATTTTTGTTGATGTGTACTTGTATCTGGTTATGTGAGTTCCTTGTCTATGTGTACGCCTAGCTGATTTTAGGAATGGGAATGATTGGAAATGAAAGAAAGCAGTTTCACACAATGTATGTGCGTATGACCTGAAGCTTTTTTGTCATGATTTCTGCTGCCTTTTTCTCAACATTTCCATGCATAGCTGCTGCTACTGTTTTCTAAAAATTTCACAAGAAGTAGCGGCAACAGATACATGAGATGTGCATAATCTGTCACGCTCTAAAACTCTCAACACAAAAATGAAAACAACACTTGTCAATTTCCTTCCAGATGAGAACATATACTCAAGTGAATGAATGCATCAGGAGAATGAGCTGGTGCAGTTCTCTACCTGAAAAAAAAATAAATTCCTGATGAGAACATGTACTTGAAGTGGACTGAATGACACTGTAATACCGATTACCGAATGATAAGTTGCTTCTTTTGTTACTTCCACTCGTGTCCTTCCTTTCCATTTCCATTCATTTAACCTTAAGAGAAGGAGCCAATGGATAGGGATTGAGTACAGCATACATTTCCATTCACTTGATGCATTCATTCACTTGCTGAATTGTTGAGGAAAAAGCAGCTCCAGATTTGTTCAAAATTCAGAGTTTACAGCAGTAGCTACCTGGTATTGTTCATCAACACGATGCAATCATTCAGTATCACAAGGAAATTGGTGATGGCGATTGTGCTCTAAACGGCTGCCAATGCTCTCATGTCCTGAGTCCTGACAATGCAAAAGATGAATCGATTGAATGAGATGGCTTACGGGAATTGAAAATGCTGAGTGCATGATCAAGATGGCATATGAGAACAAATCATGTACATAATTGTAAAAAAGACTGAATAATATGTTCTGATGACTACATGATCTTAGCTTCAATGTGCCCTGATTGAAGGGGAAAAAGGAATCTCAGTACGAACTTAAGTACATGACAACTACTTGCTGCTTTGGTACATAACGAAAATTTTATATTTTCAGAAATATGCCCGTTGTCACCCTATACGTCCTCGGCAAACTATATATCAAAAAGTAAATATTAACATAAAAAACTAAACATTAGCTCATTCAATGTCTGTGTGCGCGCACGAAGCAAACGCGACAGGCAATTTAGACTGGAGGAAGTAATTTGGCATATCCATTGGGTTAGTCGTCTAGGCTGTAACTGCCTAACTGGCCATGGACGCCTTAGCTCGTAGGAATCAACCACAACTAGCCACTTTGGGCTAGTGTAGCTCGTGTAGCACTGAGCCAGCGCGGAAGGGGAAGTGTTCACATAAATGACGTAGCAACTTTTCTAAAAAATTTGCTTCCCAAATATTTTATTTTTACAAATTTAGCAAACTTATAGAGCTTAATAGATACCTACCGAGCTAAGAAAGTTCAGCATGTGTGCTACCGAGCCCCAGTGTGGCAGCAATTAACGCCTCGTGATTAGCATTTAAGTAAACTAATGATTAGGGCTAACTAAATGCCATTAGTACTAATCAAATGAACTAGCACTAATTAAGTAACACACTAATCATGGCATTTAAGGTGTCTGCTGATTTTCTTTAGCTCGGTAGATATCTGTTGAGCTCAGTAGATCTAAAGAGTAGACTATATTTGCAAAAACATATTCAAAAATAAAATTAGAAAAAAAAGGCTGCAATGCTAATTTTTTGGGCCCGATCAGATTGACGACGGGCGGCAGCGACGGGCGATAGCGACGGGGAGCCGAAGCCGGGCGGAGTCGGAGCTGCGCGATGGGCGGCGAGCCTGCGGGCCGCCGTTGGAATAACTCCCTCACCCACCGACGCTGCACACTTCACGCCGTTTGTCGCACCGCCGGCCCCTCCTCCTCGCCTCGCGGCGCCGCTCGCTCTGCGCCCCTCCTCCACCCTCGCGGCACCCTCGCCACCTCGGCAACCCCCCCACCCCGCGCATTCTCCTGCGCCCCCCTCCTCCGGATCCGGCCCCCGCCCAATCCCGCACCCCCCGCTCCTGCGCCCCCTCCTCCGCCGGATCCGCCCTCCGCCGGCACCCTCGCCACCTCCGGCAACCCCCTCCGGCACCGCGCATTCTCCTGCGCCCCTCGTCCGGATCCGGCCCCGCCCAATCCCGCACCCCGCTCTGCGCCCCTCCGCGGATCCGCCTCCACGGCACCTCGCCACCTCCGCAACCCCGCACCCCTCCTCCGGCACCGCGCGCGCCGTCCTGCGCCCCCTCCTCTGCGCCCCCTCCTCGGCTCCGCGCATCCTCCTGCGCCCCCTCCGCCGGATCCGGCCCCGGCCCAATCCCGCCCCCGCTCCTGCGCCCCTCCTCCGGCGCCCCTCCTCCGGATCCGGCCTCGTCGAGCATTTCGGCACCGTGGCGGCGCACTCGGCAAGGGCACTCGGGCCCTTCCCCAGCGCGCCTGTCATCCACATGCTGTCGCGGCGGCCTCTCGGTGGTGCGAACCGTGATCGGGGCGGCGACTCCGCGGCACATCCGGCTCGGCTTGGGCCCAAGGCGGCGAGTTCGGCGTCCCGTCGTGAAGTGCGTCGGTCCGTTCGCAAGGCCGCTCCGTCCGAAGAGTCGCGGGCCGGTGCGCCCTGCTCGGTGCTCGACCACCCGCTCGGACCCCCTCCGGCGACGCCAAGGTACTCACAAAATATTTATGTTGATTGCACGATTATTCTGCGTAGATGTATGGATGTATTTGCGGTGATAGTAGACAATAACAGTGGGTTGTACGTATGCATGTATGGATGTATTTGTGTGAAGTTCAGCGTTGAAAGCTAGGTCCTTTAGGTTGAAGCGAGTAAGGTTAGAACTGATGTGTGATGGGTGCAGATGGCCCCGGCCGCTTGGAGCGATGCAAACACGGTCATATTCCTGGAAATATGTGCGGAGGAGGTGCAAGCACAAAACAGGCCGTTCGCACGGTTGAACACCCAGGGCAAGCGCAACTTGCTGCGAAAATTCAATGAGCGAACTGGATTAGCGTACACGGACAAGCAAATGAAGAACAAGTGGGACTCGATCAAACGCGACTACGTGAAATGGAAGGGGTTGCAGCTACGCGCAACAGGGCTCGGCGTGGACCCTGTCACCGGTAGCATTGACGCGGACGATGCGTGGTGGGATGAAAATGGTGGAGTAAGTTCCCCCGCCGAAGTTATTTGTTCTTTCAACTTGTTCGTTCGGTGTGATGTTACGTCATGCGGCTGCAGGCAAGTCCGTGATGTACAAGTTCGGGCAACTCGTGGCCACTCACGTGGATGTCTGGAGATCGTCTTCGCAATAGCATTGCCACGAGTGAGTCGTTAAATCGCGGTGTGGACTCGATCGACACGAGAGCGGCGTGGCGGAATGGGAGGGCAGCGGTACCCAGGGCAGCGGTATGCATGGCGGCGGTATGCATGGCAGCGGTATGCATGGCGGCGGTATGCATGGCGGCGGTATGCATGGCAGCGGTATGCATGGCGATGGCAGCGGTATGCATGGCGATGGCGCGGTATGCATGGCGATGGCGCGGTATGCATGGCGATGGTAGCGGTGCAACCGCGGTCGTCCCGAGGCAAGCGGCGGCGGCATCATCCGCATGCCCGGCGGCGCCGCCGCCCGAACGAGCGGCTCATGGCGGCGCCATGAACGCTTTGTCACCATATTCGAGCGGACTTTGCGCAGACTCCCCCAAAGTGTCTCCTCCCGCCACCGATCCGATAAGGAGGAAGTGCAGCGATGCATGAAGTGGTCATAGAAGGGGGCGGGGGCGATAGCGGCGAGTTTTTCTATGCCACGCAGCTGTTCTTGAAGAAGGAGTACCGCCAAATGTTCTTGTTCACGCAGACGATGGAGGGTCGGCTGAAGTGGCTCAAGAGGACTTGGGACCATACGCAGGAAAAGAAGGGCAATTAGTAGTGTCATTAGTCCGGCGTCACGTTGAGACTTTATATTTGTTGAGACTTTATATTTCCGTTATGTCGCGATGTTGTTTCGGTATGAGCGTTGCGTCACGTTGAGAATTCATATTTGTATCACGTTCGGCGTTGAGACTTCATATTTGTATCACGTTATGAGCGTTGAGACTTCATATTTGTATCGGAATGGCTTTATATTTCCGTTGAGACTTCATTCGGTGTTACTTCATATTTGTCTTTGTCTTTGTCTTTGTCTTTGTCTTCTTTGCTTGATGTCTTTATCTTTGTCTTCTTTACTTCTTTATCTTTATCTTTATCTTCTTTATTGATGTCTTTATCTTGTCTGGATTCTTGTACTTCTTTGTCTTCTTCTTGTCTTCTTGCTCTTTATCTTATTCTTTATCTTTATGCGATTCTTTATCTTTATGCGAATTCTTTATCTTTGTGCGATTCTTTATCTTCTTTGTCTTCTTTACTTCTTTATCTTTATCTTTATCTTTATCTTTATCTTTATGATGTCTTTATCTTTATGCAAATTCTTTATACTTCTTTGTCTTCTTCTTTGTCTTCTTTACTTCTTTATCTTTATCTTTATGCCGATTCTTTGTCTTCTTTGTCTTCTTGTCTTCTTTACTTCTTTATCTTTATCTTTATCTTTATCTTTATGCCGATTCTTTATCTTCTTTGTCTTCTTTATCTTCTTTACTTCTTTATCTTTATCTTTATCTTTATCTTTATCTTTATCTTCTTTACTTCTTTATCTTCTTAGCATTTCTTCTTCTTTGCTTTCTTTATCTTCTTCTTGCTTATATTGCTGCCGAATGTTGACATGTTTGATATTTGCAGGGATGGATGCACGGAGACGACGGTTTGCTCTGGCGTTTGTTGTCCTAGCCGGGTTTCAGAGCGACGACGATGATGAGAGCGACGACAATGATGAGAGCGACGACGATGACATGCGTACGGAGGCAATCCCTGCAGTGCCGCGAATGACTGGGTGGCAGTGGGTTTCACAACAGCTTGCTGACGAACAGCGTTGCAACAACATGTTTAGGATGAGGCCCGCTGTATTTGAGGCTCTGCACAGCAAGCTAGTTGCGGCGCACGGACTCCGCTCTACTCGAGAAGTTTGCTCGAAGGAGGCTTTGGCTCTTTTTCTGTGGACATGCGGTTCGCCTCAATCACAGAGGCAAGCAACAAACCGATTTGAGCACTCTGCGGGAACCATTTGCAAGAGGTTCACTGATGTGCTCAAAAGTGTTTGCTCCCTTGCTGGAACCATCCTTGCGCCATACGACCGAACATATCAGCAGGTGCATCCAAGGCTGCAAAACCCGTCGTTTTACCCCCACTTCAACAATTGCATCGGGGCAATTGATGGTACGCATGTCCCCGTCGTTGTGCGACACGATGAGCGGACCAGCCATTATAATAGGCACGGGGACACAAGCCAAAATGTGTTGGCCGTATGTGATTTGGACTGCCGATTCGTATTTGTATGCGCAGGGTGGGGAGGATCAGCGCATGACACGCGAATTCTAAAGCAAACTATTGCAAAATACGTCGCTACCTTCCCACATCCGCCGGAAGGTAATACATTCTTAACATTTTTCAATACAACATTCTTCGCATGACATGCGCTAATCGTCTATTTGCATTACAGGCAAGTACTACCTTGTCGACTCCGGCTACCCTAATATGTTAGGGTACTTGGCGCCATATCGCAACACTCGGTACCATCTTTCAGAGTTTCGCAATGGTACTGCGCCCGTAGGGATGGAGGAGCTCTTCAACTTCCGTCACTCGCAAATACGAAACTGCGTAGAGCGCGCATTCGGCATGTGCAAAGGCAAATGGCGTATACTGCACCTCATCCCTGCCTACAAGGGGAAGAAACAGAGTGCGATTATTACGGCGTGTATGGCGCTGCATAATTTTATTATTGACTTTGAGTTAGGTAGGACGGTAACGCCTAACCACCCATCACAACATGGGGCCCATTCCGCACCTCCACCATATATGTCGCCTTTGGATACGCATAGTTCGAACGATGCACTGATGGACATCACACGTGACTGGATCGCAGCTTCGTTGGTGGCCTAGAGGTTATCATTTTATTTGGAATGTACTCGTATGTAGGTTCTACGTGTAATTTCAGTTTATTATCAATTAAACTCTACTTTCAGCTGCTACAGTACTCTTTCAGCCGCTACAGTGCTTTTCTCACCGCTCTGATGCTTTTGTCACCGCTACGATGTTTTTCAGCCATTCTGATGTTTTTTCAAAGAAAAGCCAAAAGCCATCGCTATTCCGATCACCCCCTTTGAACAATCGGTGAAAGTGCTGCAGGTCTGTTGCAGCCTGTGCAAGCTATAAGTAGGGGCCGACAGGCGTCGTTGCATCCGGTGTGTTCGCCCACCGGTCGCCGATCATATGCGCTCGTGGTTTCAGGAATTCTAGCCGCGGAAAAGGCAGAGGCTCGCCGCGGTTTGGCCGCTTGCGTGCGATCTCGTACAATTTTCGGTTCCTCTCCTGGCCACATGCGGCGGCTCCACGTGCATGCCTGGGCGACCGACGGTCGAAGGCACCCGTGTCAAGAGGAGACTATAGCATAATCCAACAGGCCTTGAATATTGTTGAAACTGCACCAAAAACTAAAGAATTTGCCAGCTTGGGCAATGGGGTAGCCTCATAGCAAGTTATTAGTTTACTACTTTTGTGTGATTTACAATGACGCAGCGGGCGCACCTTCGATCATCGACCGGGTTATATCGTCGTCATGTTTGCTTGATTAAGTTAACCAATGACATGCTAACCGTTGGCTAGTAAGTCCACTTCGGTTGTTTAGTTAAAGGACATAGTTTCACTCATAATACTAGCTATTCCTCTGGCTTTTTCTCAATTAATTTAATTGCCATATAATTACACAGCTAGATACTACAACACATTAAAAACAGAGTTGTATTTGTTCCACAACTTCAATGTCTATGATTGCAAGCATAGTTATATTTTTTTATACAACTATAATAGCTCTAATATCTGTATTCGTTTAATATACGCTGTTATAATCTTAACCTAGCTAACGAAAAAATAGCTATGTCCCGTATACGTCTGTAACAACTCTAGTACCTAAATTTGATAAACCATCACTCGTTATAACATCTTGGCCCACCAAAATACCTGATGTAGATATTTACGGTTACATTTCGTGTCCTTTGACTAGTACTTTTATAAATTTATGTTAGTATAAAATCTAGCGTTATAGTTTTTGTATAGATAGTCTTAGAAATTATAGTGACGAGTCATGTATGAAATAGAGAAAAAGGAGAGAGAGTCCAGTTCAGGATTCCTGAACCAAAATCAGATTGGCCCGAGCTCTGGTCAGGCCGGCCCAGATTTCCCCCAGAGCCCATTTCAAGTATACTATCGCGCCTTACCATGATAGAGGCAACCCAAAGCGATCCATCGATTCGAGCCCAACCAAACGGACACCGCGTCGCCATGAGCGTGTCTACAGCTCCTGCAAGGCACACCTCCGCCGCCGCCGCCGCCGCCGACCCCTCCGTCGCAGCCGATCTAAGCCACTCCGACGACCTTGAATAATCCGACGATGCCTCCTCTGCTCCGAAGCCGGTCGCGAAGCCTCGTCGTGGCCCAAATCCTAGCTGTGGAGGCGACGGCGGCGACGCACTGCTGCCTTCCGCCCTAGAGGCCTTCGCCGGGGTCTCCGGACCACCCGAATTCCTCGCCTACGCCTCCGCCACGCCTTATGATACGCCGGAGGCGCTCGGCGTGCTCCCCGGCGGCGACAGGCGGAGGGATGGCACGCATCCGCCACCCGGTAAGACATGCAGATAGTAGAATGTACACATGATCAGGGCATACTTTCGATTGACAGTTTGACACCTAGAATATATCACTGTTAGGGCAAAAAATTAGCTTGTGCCATCTCAAGTCGGAGAATCTGAATTGCAGACTGCAATGATCTGATTGAGAATTTATTCCAGCCGTGCTTAGGATGCTGGGTTTAGGATGATTGTCACCATTGCATACTTATATGTCGTGTAAGTAGCAAGCATTAAGCAACCGCAGTTAAGGATCATATGGTGGTAATCCCATGTCGGCGATGAGTATTTGATATTGATCGTGAATTGATTTCATTGCTTGAATTTGAATTTTTGAATTTGTGAATTGAGTCTATGCTGTTCTGGAGATACCAGTCAGCCTGGCCTAGCCAGACAGTCTAACAGACCAGCTTGGGGAGGCGGTTTGACTGGCTTGTGTGACACGATCAGATTGGCCTCAGTGAAGTCTGTGCTGTCTGAGTCTAGTTTGGATGTTAATCACGACGGGTGCTGTGCAAAGGTTAGTCATAGGGGAGTCGATGTATGTGTGAGTCATGGCGTATATCCATGCCCATAGTTTGCTAACGGAGAGTCAAGTGCACGTTATTTGTGTTCGATCGATTGCTTTATTTTTGGTGTGGACGTGCTTTGATTATTGTTATGATCAACGGCAAGACCAAGGTTACGGAAGGAGTCCTGAGGCCATGGCGTCTCGCGTAAGTCCGAGTGGAGCAACATCTCAAGCCGAGAAGTACGGAAGAAAGACAATGGTCATAAAGAGGCAATGTATTCATATGATATACCAAATAGACTTATGCATTTTAAGTGGTGACGTTTCTTGGAGCAGACGTACGACCTTAATGGCATCATAGACTGTGGAGTGATGTTGGTGTGCTATGGGATTTAGGTATTTTAAGTGGTGACAGGCATGGTGCAGGCGTACGATCTTAGTGATAAGTCATGGGCATCGCATCATCGTGAAAGGCTGGCGGGCCGTAATTTAGAAAATTGTCCGAAACCAGAAAAAGTGACGGTTTGCTAAACCGCGACGCTAGCCTAAGTAGTTTAGACCACGTCTTTGTGGATGGAATATCTTATCAGGCTTATAGAGCCTTTGTATATTGTGCTTTGAAAAACGTGCAAATGTGTGAGGGTAAAACTTGTTTGTATGTGAGTTACCGAGTTTTTCAATTTGTAAATAGTGTGATCCACTAAGAGTGGTTGGGTGGTGTGAGGTGGTAGCTTCCACTGTATAAGCCTTGTATTGAGTTGAGTTTGGTTGGAGACTTGAGATGTTAGGGTTATGATTTTCTTGTATTGAAACCTTTTATGTATGTGCATTAGGTTTAGAGCTATGTTATCCTGAGGGATTGATTGTAAAATATTTCTCTCCAAATAAAGTGAATATCTAAACTTTGCCTAAGTGAGTTGTGCTATAAATCTCCTCACGTACTTTTGATTTTTTTGACTTCCATGTTTGGATTTCTTTTCTCTTGAGCTTTTCTGGTGCCAATGACGTATAAGAGGTGGAAGTATCTCCTGGAGACAAGATCCCATTCATTTATGTATGATTTAGAAGAAGTTCTTGAGTTTACTCAGTTTTTCTCAAGAGAGATTTGATTTTCGGGTTTTGTTTTTGTGGGTGTTTTGGGTTGAATTTGTACTACATTCTCGGTTTTTCTCGCATTGAGTTTTGAACTTTTTTTTCCACCCTTAGCGAATGGACGAGGGGTCTAAGGAAAGTAGTGCACGCTACAGTCCGAACGCGCGATCTAGATTGTGCTTTATGTGAAAAACAGGATCTATGTTGTTCTGGAAGGATCGTAAGGCTGGAATGGAAATGTGTAACTGTCGTGAGAAAGATAATGTGCACATTGATAGTGTACTACTGGTATATTCTTTTTAACTTTAACTTATAATTTATGGTTGTAATTTATGGTTTTTAAGCTATTCGTGAGAGAGAGTACTGAGTAATAAAAATTTACACACGGTTTTAACCAATATAAATAAAGTCGTTATAGTGTGGACTACAATAAACTTGTAGATCCTGCTTTAAAAGAATTATTCTTTTAAAAATTAATTACTGTAGAAAACTTAAAAGTAGTCAGCTCGTACCGAGTGATGTAATCATGTCAAGGCGTGTCTGCTTTGTATACTTTCTCGTTTGGATTTGCAGTGGCTCTGGAGGGACATGCATGATCGCGGTGCCCTGTACTGTCCGCCATGGTATTAATCATTCCCTGTATGCTGGGCTAGGCTTGATCTCTAACTTGGAGCGGTGTGGGTGTACTTAGAGCCTTTTCGGAGCTAGGCTCAACTGATACTCGGCTGGGCCGTCGGCCAGGCCACCCGAGACGGGCCAATCCAGCTTCCCGTCCTGCCGCTCCCAGCCATCAGACCGGCCGCGCACGGCGCCGCGCGTGTCAGCCGCAGTGCCTGCTGCGTGGCAACCGCCAACTGCCGCAGCGCGGCCGTGAATGCAAACCGGACGGACACCTCACCCCTAACCGGCTTATCCCATCCGACCCACAACCGCGCGGCCCGGCCACGCCAAACAGGCGAAGGAAAAAGGCGAGAGAACGTCTCGTCCCTTCCCCGAAATCCACCTCCACGACTCCTCCACTTCGGCACTTCCCCCCTCTTCACTTCTCTCACCCGTCTCCGACCCACGCAAAAACCAAGCACTTTTTAATTCTCGATTCCGGCAGCCGGCCGCGGAGGAGGAGGAGGAGGAGCTCATGGTGACCTGATCACTCCCTTCGCCTGCCTCCTAACCCAGAACTCGGGCAGCACATAGAGGCGGACGCTCGGCGCGGGTCGCGGAGAGCAGAGATGGGGTACCTGCCAGCGCTGGGCGGCAAGGCGGCCCACCTGGTGTCCGACCTCGCCACAGTCATCCTCAACCCCGTCTCCGGCCGCGAGCGGGAGCCCTCCTCCCACCTCCCTGTGAGCACCCTGCACCTGCCCTCCTTCCTTCCTGACCCCTGTAGATTTCGCCTTGGCTCCCCAAACGTTCGTGTCTGTTTTTTGCGCCCGTGATTCGTAATCCGCGCAATTAGCCGAGCGGCCGAGCTGGGGGTTGCGAGTAGAGATGATATCTGCATGTTTCTTGAGTACCCAGTGCGCTTGTCTTAGGGTTTGGGGGGTTTAGCGCCTCCCTTGCTGCTCATTGAGCTGACAGATGAAGTACCGGTGTGATTGTTGAGATCTAGGTGTTATAAGGATCTTCGTCTTCAAGGGCAACCCGTGGAGCGTGTAGCTTTAATATGGAGTAGAAGTAAACCAGAGTATAATATGCGTTTAGCCAAATAAAAGTTATAACTTGTATACTGTGTGGTTATCCTATGTATTTGGAGACTGTTTGTACAAAGTGAAAGGTAAGAATGGTAGATTTGTGAAACGAAAAGAAATTGAACCGGGAAATTATGCTGAGCTGTTAAGTTTATGAGCAACTGACAACTGTTTAATTTTTCATCCCATGCCACGGGCTAGAAAGCTTAAAGTTTCTTTCTCTCTTGTAGGAGGCCACTGAAGGGCAAGAAAATCTATATGATGATGAAGATTCTGAGATTCCTAATGGCCCCGACACATCTTCCTTCAGAGCATTTCTGATGTCATTTATGTCCACATCAAGCTCCATCAATGATTCAATGGAGGTCATACCTGAGCAGAATCTGGATCTGGAATACCCAGCTTTAACACCTGTTGGGAAGGGAAGCAATGGAAGGAAGGGCTTGCTTAGTAGAGGGAAGCATTCCATTGGAAAATTTATTAACAAAGCAGGTAGACTCGGTGGTTTCAGACAAAAACCCAGCCAAAGCATTGATAGTGAAATTGCAAATCAAACAGAATCAGTTTCACCTAGTTTGGAGTCTAAGGGATCAAAGGAGTCTGCTTCAAATGATAAGTTGCCAGCTATGTCTGAACCATCAATGCTTTTGTCAGAAATGATGCGAGCTGTCCTTTATGCATCCCTTCCTGTTCTTGTTCAAGGAAGGAACTGGATGTTGGTATACAGGTTATCTCTGCAATCCAAATTTGTCATTATTATTATGATGGCAATATACTTGATTATCTGAAGTGTTTGTTCTACAATTGTGCAGTACCTGGAGGCATGGAATATCTCTATCTACTCTGTACAGAAGAAGTATGCTTTGCGCTGGTTACTCACTTTTGGTATGCTACATACTGTTCTTTTTTTATGTAGTTTTCACTTTTTGCCCTTATGTGAAATCGAAATATAACCACTACACATGTACTTACCATCTTTATATAATATCAAATTCTACAGGCTTGTACAAGTATCGCTGCTAACTTTACTGTGATAGGATTTAACACCATGTCAATACAGCATTTTCCAAAAAAAACAGAACTACCCTCATTCTGGTGATGCAAGGTCAAAACCTTGCAACATCATTTCTCATAACCATATATTTCCATATTTTAAGATTATGTTTTATACAGTGGACAGTGGGCACAATTAAGATTTAGTCTGATAATTCATCTAACAACAGATAGTTGAAATTTGCGAGTGATACATCTAGAAGCTGTTATTTATGACAAGTTAAGTGGCATGTAGCAAGCTTCTCTATGTTTCTCATTTCACCCAAATAATGTCACATTCCTGAGCTATTTCATTAGACCTTTCAGGATATGTTAGCCACTTGAATTTTACTATAATACAAGTTACTACTGATGGTGGTGGATTTCATGCCACTAATAATGTGAAGCTATTGGTGCATATGACATTTTCCCTATAATATACTTTGGTCCAATCACCAAACTTGCTTTGGTTGCATTGCATCCGGCACCTTCCAGCATGTTCTATACAAAGCTTGATCATGGTTCCTTCTTGAAACATAGCTGAATTTGATTCTATTCTATGTTTGGTACAATTTTCTGTCTATACAATCCCATGGAATAAAGGAACAGGTTGTTTGAAAGTTCAGAACATTCTAGTTAACTATCTGATGGATATAATGTTCATAGGAGAAGGTCACAACCTTATATGAAGTCGTGAATACTCTATATGCCAATTTGCTAGTTAGCTATCTGTCTAGTTCTAAGTTATTGAGAGTTTTATATGATTGTTTGTGAGCAGCATTGTGGTCCGTAAATAAAGCTTCTGCGTAGATCGGCAAAAGCTTTGCCATCCATTAAAGCATCCCATTTGTTCGAACAGATAGAAGAATGAATTGCTAATATTTTTTCTACCTTTTGACTTTCTAAGCAAACAATTTCACTCTTGGGTGCCATTGGATTCAGTCCTTAGACACTGCAAATCTGGGATTTTTTAGTTACTTGTAGGTACCGTTATTGTTTTAGTTGGGCATAATGCTCTAGATTTTTGTACAATTTAGTTACTGATGTCCACTTGCTAATTTTTTCTGTAACAGATAGTTGGGGACCGAAAAGGGGCAGTTTTTGGTGGTTTAGTCGAGGCCCCATTGCAGCCAATCATCAAAAGGAAGTACCAGGTTCCACGTGCAGACATGCTGATGATGTTTCTTGGAATTGTATTTTACCTTACAAGCTTACACTGATTGTAGCTTACATTTAATCTTGCAGGGGACAAACAACTGCTTCGTGTTCACCAATGTAGCTGGCCGTCCTGCTATATATCGTCCGACAGGTACTTTATTTTTCTTGTTACTTTGGATTTGCGTAAGAACATCAAAAACAGAAATACACATGTTTCTCTTGCATTGGTTCCCAAATTTCTTTTAATTACTAGATGTGCTATCAACACTCAGGTGACTCCCTGATACTAACCTTGTCATGTGTTTATGCTAAATACAGAAGATCTAGAAGATTTAACATCTTTTACATAAGTTATTGATTCTATTGTGACTGATGTTGTTCTAAAGAAAAAGTTGTGGTAGCGTTATTGGCTTATTGTTAGGATACATTGTATTTCTAGAAGTGAATATCAAGAGTGCTCATAAATTTTTGCTTCATTAGGATTACTTTTAAATTTTGAATTGCAGGTGCTAATAACTATTTCACGTTTTGCTCCACCGATTATTTGGCAATGGGAGGTGGTGGTCACTTTGCACTTTATCTCTATGGAGACCTGTAATCTCTATCCTTCCCTCCCACCTTGTCACACAAAAATTCAATTTTCTAGTTCGTGTTAATATGTTAGTGTGCCAACTTCAGCCACAAGCATGTCTTCCACGCCTTTTTGCATGTGGTACCATCTTAACATCTTATATGTACCTCACATATTTACACACGCTGTTCTGTTGATCTTGCAGTCTGAATGGTTCAAGTTCCACCTCTGAGACATTTGACAACCCATGCCTATCACGTTCCCGTGACTTTGAAGTCAAAGATGTCGAGGTGAATAATCTAATGCTGTTCATATCCTTTAATCTTGATCATTTCTCGTGATGAAACCTGACAGTAATTACTTATCCAATTCAGTTGTGGGGCTTCGTCAATGCTTCAAAGTATGATGAGATGCTCACGGTCTGTCGTACTGAGAAGCCTGGAATTTGGAATTTGTGACTGTTTACAACTTACTGTGCTTATGACACTTGATGCCAACCTATCCATGGTGCTTGTACAGTTTTGTAGTATATACAGGTCTTGCGAGTTTGTTTGTAGTAAAAGTAAAAGCGTCCGTAGACCGTAGGAAAACGAATTTTGCTTATGGAGATGAAATAAGAGTACAACTATGGATCGTGACTCGAGCAACTGCCGTCGCTCATGTTTGTAAATATATTGACAATAATGTCTTCAAACATTACGGAACTAGTGGAATGTGATTAATATGGATCGGAACTAGTGTTAGCAAAATTGTTCTGATACCATGTAAATTAGTGAGTTAAAGAAATAATTTGTTGCACATAATATTTTTACTACACTATAGATACATCTAGCATGCATGCATGAGTTGAGAGTTGAGACAGCAACTTCGAAAAAAATGGATGCGCATGTGTTAGTTACAGTAGATAAGCATGCAGGAGTGGATTTGTTTCAGATGGAGATGAGTTGTTTTATCAGTTTGTTAGTGAAACTGCTTTTTTTTTAGAGGAGAGGGGAGGGATGAATGAACCATCATCACCAACTCATTTAAGTAGTAAAGATAAATTTTATCAAGATATGATTATGAAGATTAATGGGGGCGACTAGCATTCAGACGTACGATCCGGACACATGCATGTACGTTCCATCCCACCGTTTGATGCTGCAACTAGCACTCGGATGCACGATAAATCATCACTTGCTTCTTTTCCTTGCCTCAATCTCCTTCTCACAGAAGGTCTATTACTGGACGAGGAGCCGTATGGACAATGGCGAGTAGCAAAATCTATTGGAGAAGGAGATTGCGGCCACGTCGGCAAGAAACCCGATGCTCAAAGCTCGGCTTGCCACAGCGGCACTAACTGAGGTTGCACCTAGTGGCTATGAACCTCGTTGCCAGCAGTAGAGCTCGTAGAGACCACTGCCGACACTAGTGGGGAAGCTCGAGCGCCACTCGAGATGCCATGAAAACTCACAAGGGGGCATGATATATGTCGTCATAGCTCGTGGAACAGACTAAAAAACCATCCACAAATAAAAACAACTTCATATTATAAAGAAACAAACCCAACACTATGATACAGTACATACGAACTTTGATATAACATCAACAAATAACTACTGCAACAAAATAAAAATTTTTGTGCAACAAATAAACATAATTGATGCAGAAAACTCTTGTTGCAACAAACAAAAAAGATCGTTGCAACAAATAATAACTCTAATCGCAACATCCATTTTAGATGAGGTACACAAGTCTGCAATATTCAAGAAAATGGATGCAACAACTCAATTTAACTATTGAAAAATTTGACCCAAGCTTAGTGGAGGAGGCGACAATTAACCCCACCATCATCTCATCGGCACCACGGAATCGTCGCCATCCACATCGTTGGGCCCTCAGATGAAGGGTGACATTAGTACAAGGAGCCTCCGGTAGACTGCTACCCACTCAACGCTGATGGATCTCCGTTGGCCTCAACAGTGCTCGTGGAGGTAACACCTGACAACCGGACTCAGCTCACCCCAGTGCTCTCATGGAGGCCACGTCTGTGATACCTGCTTCCCAATGATGAAGCTCGGCCATGTGTGGAGGAAGGGGAGGAAAGAGCTTGCATGCTTGCACGTGGGAGAGAGTGGTGCTCAGCTGTAGCTAGCTTGTCGGATAACTTGATTCGTGGTGGCTTTGGGCAGAGCAGTGAGAGAAGTGGAGAGTGAGGGAGACACTCATGGGTTGGAGATGTGGATGAGGAACGAGTGGATGAGAAATTGAGAATGAGTCTCACAGTCAAGTGATATTTTTGTTATGTATTGGACGTAGGAGCACTATTACTACCTAAATTAAAGTTGTGTATAAAAGATGGTGTGAATGTTGCGGAGGCAGTAATGCTATAATGGTGTGTTCAACTTGTGCAAGTGGCTTGAGCTTGTGCAATGTTCATCGAGCCAGTTTAGCTACTAGGTCTAAAATATAGAACCTATCGGGCCAGGATGGACCGGGCAGTTCCTGGCCCTGCTCACCTAGCCCAATATGGCTATACTCGAAGTGTTGAACCGGTAACAGTTAACCACCCCTCCCCGACCCACCTCGCCACGCCCTCCCTTCCCACCGCATGACCAACCTTAGCTTCTTGTGCAAGTTGTCGAAGGCTTTGCGGTGGTGCGGTCTCTAGGGTTGGTGATCAGGATGGCAAAGAAGGAGCAAGGGAGGGAGCGGATAAGGTGGCGACGAGAGCAGGTGGAGGAGGTGGTGGACCTGACGGTCTAGAGCTCTTCCTTACCCGCCTCAAGCACTCCGCCAGCCAAGAGTTCGAGTTCAGTGAGATCCTCCATGCGCGCAAATGGCCAAGAGCCAAGAGGGTATGTACATTGACACACACATTCATTTTTATTCAAAACCGTGGTAGGAGCTATGCCAGTCAATTAAGGAGAGAAAAGTGTTACAACCTAGAGGGCCAACTAAAAAAAAACTCCAAGAGGCCCCATCAGCTAATACAAAACAAATAAGAAGATAACAAGCTAACACCAAAACGCAACGACAGGGGCAACGAAGACCCTTAGATCCAGGGGAGGTTTGATGCAAAATGTAAGAACCAGAAGTTTTCAAAATTTTTGAATTTATTTGCATTTTGCTTGAATTTGAAGTTTTTGCCAAATCTGAAAAATCCAACAAAAAATCCACTTGTTTAACAATTTTGCTTTCCACCTTGAGAAGGTGCACTTTTGCAATCCATTTTCTCCCCTATTGTCGTTGCCTTGCGCTACTAGTCACTCGCACCAGACACCTCAACCCAGTGTTGCCTTTGCCTGCACCAAGCCATGCCAACTCCCGCGCCACCTTGCCCACCACCTCACATAGGCATTAATCACTATCCGCACTAGTGCCACGCCGTCCTTACCGTTGAATTTGTGTAGCCGTCAAACCACGCCACCAACTATCACAACCAATAAATTCTATCATTTGATCAATGCAAACCCAGTTTCACTTTGTTATTACCGAAAATCACATAAAGATTGCAACTTCAGAACCCGAATAACTTAAAATATTACATGCCACAACAATAAATCCCTTCAATACTTCTAGCTGGATAGAGATAATAAGCAATATCACTTCATGATTTTAATTTCAAAGATTCCTGCAATAAAATTTCAGTTATAAATGATAGAGAAACTCTAACAAGTGAATCTAATCTCCACCAGCTATCTTTAAAAAGATATTAAAATTCCAAAAAGGTCATTCACCTAAGAACAATTCGTATATCATGACAATAATTGAGCATTCCTCAACATTCAATTTACTACCACATTGATTTGGTCATTACACTATTTTTTCATTACATGACATGATCAAATTTCATCTAGAAAATATGGCAATGTACCCAATGGTAATAATCTAAATAATGTATCAAACTTCCATAACTTTGATAAATTCAATAATCCACAAGCATATATAATGAAAGGACAATAAAACGATAGCACACATGAAAGCTGTAACACTTGCAATGATTTCACTCACAAGACAAATATTTACATCCTTACAAACATTCCCTTATATATACATGATAAGTATAATTAACTGGGACACCATGGTGCCTAGTTGATGGACCACGACCAATCGTGCGAACAGAGATACACCCTTCTTCCTAGTTGTTGGAGCAAAAGACATTCTTCCTTTAGAACTAAAGATTGGCTCTGTTTGAACAGTTTGTTATAATTATAATGATCAAGAATATCATCGGATCAATGACATTAACTTCCTAGAAGAGAGACTACAAGCCATACAACAGTAACATAGTCATAAAGTGCAACCTCGTAGCCTAGCTGTAGGTGATTAGGTTCTCAAAAAAATTCAAAGTCAGGCTAGTTGCAAGGTTCTTACACTGTGATCAAAGTGACCCGACCAGGCTCGGTATGACTAGCCATGCAGGATAGGTGCATTCTTCCCAACTCTTGGAATATGATCAACTCTATAAGTTCTATATCTAAACCTTTCTTTATTTATGTCAAATAAAGTTAATTTAAATTATTTAGATTTTCTCTAATAAGTTTTTCTGTTGGTAGTTTCTTATCTTGATTCTAGTCTTACATTATCCATCTTGTCAAGTTCTCAGAGAGTGGTCACACCTCTCTCAAAGCCCTTCTTAGGGACTCTTCACCTTATCACATCTGGGCCTTAACATTGTCATTAAAAGCCATGTGGATCCTTATCGTGACCTTGCCAGCCAAGTTCTTCATGAAGATCAGTACATTTCCTTGAAAGCAAACAAGGTGAAAAACAGACAACTAGTATAAACCATTTCAAGCTCGGAGGCTAAAAAGCTTTATTTCTTACTTCTTTTTCTATTCTTCTCTTGTTTATTATAGTCGATACATGGAAAATGTCCTGCTCGAAATCTCTCATCTCTACATGTGGTCACACCCACTAGAAGGAGTTTCCTAGCAATATCCTTTTTCCTACGATCTTTGCTAATAGTTGAAACCAAGGGATAGAATACATTTTCAAGAAGTTTTTCTTCATACTTTTCACACCTGACTAATTTATGACTAGGTCGGATAAGAGTACAAATAGAAATACTTATCTTTTTTTGTGTATCTTGTTACCTTATTCTTATTTTAACAAATGAAAATGCTTTTTTTGTACAGTTTATATTCTAACTATTCCACAACTATATCTTATTCTGGTTGAGGCTAAGGTATGTATGACTAGGCAAAATTTCTCACTCTAGCTATGCCCATCATGAGAGTTTTCTAGTTTTACTTGATCCTTTGTAGCCTTGTTACCAAAAGCACTGATATATCTAAGTCAACTAGTCGGAAGCAAATCCAATACGCTTTCCTCTTCTACTGCGTACTTAGTATAATTTTCTACTAAGAAAGCAATTGGGGACTAAGGGAGATAAGAACGATAATCCTATCTGTGAAATAACACTGATGGACAAAAGGAACTTCATCAAGAATAAAGGTAAGTCTTTACATTCAAATTATTTAAAATTTTTACATTTAATGTAGAGAAATCTAACTACTCGTTGGAGCTTCCTGGTTGGCCACTATCCAACGGAGATCCAACCTTCATCTCATTAGTAATCTTATTCCCAAAGGGTCTTACTTCTTCAAAGAACTTTATTGCCTCTTCTTCCAAGCAGTTGAATGATGTTTCAACCAAAAGAAGATCAAGGGAAGGATTCATTGCCTTGAGTTTTGCCAAGGCAAATCTAACTCCATCTGTGACAACAGTCCTCATGCTCTACTTATGATTGCTCCTTGAAGTAGTTATAATGCCTTGCAGGTTCTCAACTTGCTTCCTGATGTAGCGTGCCTGCTCAACCAGATCCTCTGAGGAGAGGGTCAAGGTTTCACCACCCATCTCAATAAGCATGTTGTTGAGAAGAAGTATTTTTCTTGGAAAAATCTCTTACATTGCCTTCGTCTTGTCCTCCCCTACCCCAAAAGCTTTCTCAAGTCCTTGAAGTCTTACTGCTTGCTTTGCATGAGTAAACGAAATTAGCCAAGTAGTCATTTCAATAAATTAAGATGCTGGTCGGAGTCACAACTGGTTACATTGGTTAGTCTTCTCATCCACTTCAATTTCTTCTCTATGCTTAAGAGTGTTGTCCCTGAGTTTATTTCTCCAATCCTCGATGGATTGGTCTTTCATTTTGCACAACTCCTTTAGTTCTCAAATGATAGCACCCTTAGATTTTGCATCAGCTTTGATTTTCTTTAGTGCTATCAATTCCTAATAAGAAAGGAAGATGAGAAGTAGGCAAGACAAGAATAGAATGAAGTAAAAGTTAAAAGGATCCTTACTTCGTAGTCTAAGGCCTTTTTGCATGACATCTTGAAGGAGCTTTTCATTCTCAATCATTAAAGACCCGAATAACTTCCTTTCCTTCTTGAGGGTCTCTTCAAGCACTTTAATTGTGCTTCCCAACCTACAAAGGAACTTGGGGAATCATAAAAAAGGAACCCTTAAAAGAAACAAAAAAACTAACTAACTAACCACTCATCAGTTTGTTGACAGAGGTGAACTCTCTCTTTCTTGAGAACAAGAGATTGTTCAGTCACTTCTCTAACCAAGGTAATCACCTCCACCATGTGCTAAGGAAAGAAATAAGGAAAATTTCAAAAGGTTTTGATCATAATGAAAAGGTAAAGAGTAGTCTCGAGTACTTATTTAGACTGCCTTATTAGTAAATGTGGAGTAGAGCTCCTCAGGTCGGGTCTTTAGCTCGAGGTATGACACCTTCGTCCACCAGAGCTCTTTGAGGCTCTAGTTATTGAAGATGTAGCCCTGAGCAGGGATGTCTTTCGGATGAGGAGACTACCTAATCATTGAAGAGCTCTCATCCACTAGGCCTCTGAGTAATGGGGGGCGATATGAGTTTCCTCCTCCTCAGCTATAGCCTTTCCAATAGGCATAGGGGCATATTGGGTTCTTGTGTCTACCACAACGATCGCTTCCCTTGATATTGTCAGAGCCATCGAGGTGCCATAGCCCAGCTGTTATTTCAAAATTAGTAAAAAAATAATTTAATTTAAAATAAAACAAGTGTTATTTGGTTGCCTGAATTTGTTTTGAAATTTTATTTGCCTATTTTTCACCTTTCAAAAAAGAATTATCTTTGAAAAGTAATTTAAGAAAAAAATGTTAAATAGAGGATAATTTGAATTTTTGTAAAAATCCTAATTTAAATTAATTATTTGGCTTTTATTTGTTTTTTCTGTTAATTTTTGGAATCTAAAATGTAATTTCAAAATTAAAAGGTATTTTTTGTAAGAAAATAAATACCAACATTATGTTGAAAATAATTTTACAAGGTCCAAAAATATATTTAGGAATTTTGTGAATTTTTTTTGAATTTTTTAGACTTTATTTACTATGTTCTTTGCCTTTATTTAATTTATGGGATTTTATTAAAATCAAAAAGGGGTTTTAAATCCCCTCTCCCCTCCCGAGCGACATGAGGCTGGCCCAGATCCTTCCCAACCACCATGCGGCACCATCCTCGGGTGCCCGTGCCTTTCCCTCCTACTCCTACGTGATGGCTCGTATCAGCCTGAGCCGCCACGCGTCGTTCATTCAACAGCCCCGCCCACCGCCTCCCTCTCTCAATACCGCTAGGGCCCACATGACAACCCTTCTTCCCTGCTTCTTTCTTCATCCTTCCTCCCCTCTCTCCTCCACCCACTGCCACCATTCCTGGCTGAGTCCCTGCCCCTTCTTTTCTTCCAGGCGCCACCGCCTCCACCTTCCTTTCTTCTTCCGCACGACCCACGCCGTTGTCGAGGCCCGAATATGCAAATCCAGACTCTCTGTGTATATTGCACTAGTCCAGGATCACGCTAGTGCACACAATATAAAATAGATAAAATATCGACCATATGCGCGATAAATAAAAGAAAGACTTAAATATTAATAATTATCAGAGTACGACCTTATGACCAAGCTTACAATTAATAGCCTGAAGAGTTTAAGAAACTAGCAGCAAAAAATAAAACTAAGCATGGTAGCCATTTGACATGCCCATAAGCAATCAACTAGGAAGCAAAGTTCTAATCTGCGAAGTCATCGAAGTATCCTCCTTCATGTACCTCCTACTGATATGGCTCTTCTTCTTCAACTGAGCAACAGTAGACATAAAGCCATGAGTGCATTGGTACTTAGCAAGTCATTTGTAAGAAAAGTGCAATATAATAAATAAGGCTTTCGCTTCTTCGAAGACACGATCTAACGAGAGAGAAAACGAATAAAGCACAAAAATAAAATTAAATAAAATTCAAATGAACTTCAAAAAATTTAAAACTAGAACCAAAGATACAGCTTAATTTTAGATTAATTTAGGAAAAAGAACGGGGTCAATCGGAGTTAGGACGAAGAAGAACGAGCTCTTGAAAAATTAACCCTAAAGGAAAATACTGAAAATTTGGAAATTTTATTATGCTGTGGACTCGATGCACGGAAAGACTGATCTATGGTAGACTCAGCTCATAGAACAGTGCACAATGTGACTTGACTATTGACACGGCAAATTAGGGCTGACGTGGCGGACAGGTGGCAGATAGGGTTGATGTAGCATGCTGATGTGGCACTTAGGATGGCCCGGGAGTTGACGTGGCTAACATGTGGTGACCACGTAGGATTAGGGCTGAGCTGGCAACTGACATGGATGGCTGACTCAGCTGGGCGGTTCGGACCGGGCGAACGACGTGGAAATCGGATGGTCCGGATGATTAAGGATGTTCGGAGTGTCCGAAGGAGGATGATGATCGAATGGTCCATCGTCGATCGAACAGCTGAGGAGGGATCGGACTGACCAAAGATGTTCGAACGGGGCGAAGACGGTGACGATGATCTGATGGTCCGATGATGATCGGACAGTATGGAGGCATGGTGAGATTCGGACGATCTGAAGATCGAAAACATGCATCGCTCGACGGTTGGCTGCGTGAGGCGAAGGTACACGTCTCTTTGATGGCTGAAAGGTCGCAGGTGCACGACGAGCGACATGGCATTGAGCGAACCAAGGAGCGGCGGCAAGGCAAGGCGGAGGCTAAGACTCACCAGCGGACAAGACAGGCAGCAGCTGGCCAAGTGGCGAACACTACGGAGTACCTGGCGACGAGAAGACAGATGACGATGGCGAAGCTGGGCGTAAAAACGATGGTGCATGACATGGACATTGAAGGCGCATGGCAAGCTCAGCTGTGAAGGAGGCGACGCACGGGATAACTTGGCGAGCAGCTCAGGGATGCAGAATATGAGTGAGCTGTGTGGCTTTTCTGCACAGACACCGAGAGGCAGGCTTGGGTACAGCGCAGAGTTGACTGGTGGACTTGGATACGACGCAGAGTTTGCGACGGAGACGGCAAGCGACGGCGAGAGTTCTCGAAGGACACGACGGAGGAGTCCAACTTGGGGATGATGAATAGTAGTCAGACCACCTGATGTACGACGTGTGGCTTAGGGAGGAAACAGATGGCCAAGATTAGATGGCACAGATGAGCAGTGCTTGGGCAGGTTCAGACTGGGCAAACAGTGCGGCCGATCGGATGGTCTAAAAATGAACGGACGGTTTGGATGGGTACAAATGTTTGCCGAAGCCGTGCGCTGCTACCGCTCCTTTCTCGTTGCTAGTCATTGCCAGACCTCCCACTGCACCACGCCATGGTGAGCTAGGTTGTCGGACCCTGGACAACAACTCCTGGATCCTCTATGTAAATCGCACTAGTCCAGAATCAAGTTAGTGTACACAGTGGATACAAAGATTCATATCATACATAATGATATTTATTCATTAACTAAATATGGGCCTGATGGCTAAAGTTTACATCAATGGTTCATAAACCAAAATTAAATATAAGCAGCAAAAGAAGAACAATAAAGCAGTAGCCCATCCTACTTGCCCACAGGTGAATGACTGTAAGACGTGGCCAACTCATCATTATCCTCACCAAAGTTCATGCGGTCCTCTAAAAATAGTGAATGAAGCAAAATGAGTACATAAGGTACTCCACAAGTTACACAAGGAGGTTTAATACAGTTCATGCATGCATAAGGATTGACACTGGAAGGCATAATATATTTGTTAGAGTGAAAAGCAGAATTTAAGTAAATATTGAAAATAGATTCAAAAGTTGAATTTGATACAATAGATAGAAATAGTAATTTTAATAAAATAATATCATTAGTGTAGGTTCTGACCAAACACTAACCTATCCACGGACATCTCACCCAGATTATCTTTCTTCAAAAAGATCTCATATGGATTCAATCCATCCATATGCTTTTTAAATCTCTTATAGATTCCATACATGCATAAGCCTTTTAGAAATTATTTTAAAACCAAAGTCCAATCTGTAGAAACTTTACTCAACTTGTCCATGACCGTGGGTACGGTAGTTTTACACTCTGCAGAGATTATACAATTTTACCCACAAGACATGATTATCTCATATTGTTACCGGATAAGCACAGGAGATCTTGACAAGGCCTTCACAATGCTAACTCATCAATATGGTCACGCCGTCACTAAGCTTTCACCACAATATGAATCCATAAGTTTTGGTCTCCTCTTGAGCTGTGTGAGACTTCTCATGGCCTACGCTGATGCAGATACGCACGTGTCTTGTTCTTTTCAGTTAAATATATTATTCAACTGGAAAGAATTATTTAGTCGCATGAAATATGACCAGGTGAATTCATTCTAAATTAAATATAATATTGTTATTCATAAGGATGAAATACTACCTTATGTTATTACGTGGTGCATTCTCAGGTTTGCCAATGGCAAAACAATGGAGAGGCAAAAGAAAGAAGATAACCACATTAGGTGCCAAAAAGAAAGAGAAAGGCCCTCATGCAATGGGAGAGCGAAAGGGAGGAGCCCAAGGACTTAAAGTACATGATTTGGATAAAAATTTTAAGCCCAATTCGTACCTCCCACAAGCCCAACCGAATTCAAACTCAGATTCAACTTAGAATTCAATTCGGATTTGGTTCAGGACAACCTGACATGCAGTTAGTAAAAAAAGCCATAACTTTCACAAACGAAGTCCGATTCGGGTGTTCTTATACTCGTTGGAAAGTTTATTTTAAGGTCTACGTAATGGATCTAGTCCCACCTCCAAATTCATCACGAATCAACTGCTATGATCAAAACAATATGATGGCTGTAAAATCTAGTTTCCTTTTTGTAAGAGTTCGAGTCTAAAATAATATAAAGTTGAGTTGTACTCAGTTTGGGGATCATATGAACATCCCAAGTGACTATATAAGCCATGTATTGATAGCCTTTAGGGCTCAGACCACTTTTGAGAAAAATCAATCTACTAAAGTTTGTTTGAGTTTATCATTGCTGCCGAAATTCTATAGAAAATTAAGCGTATTCTTCAATCAAGATCGTTCAGCTTTTTCGCAGCGGAAATTGGAAATGAAAAGAAGGGAACACTTTATCAAACTCATTTATTCACCAAAGTGAGCATATATTTGTTATTAGCCACTTCATATAAAGATTGATATTGACCTTACCACACAAATATGCTTTCTTGATGGATGAATATCAATGGAAATTGGAATGCACCATGCCAGTGACAATGCCATAACCCCTGAAAAATCACAAGTTCATCAAGACAAGGACTGTGCCACAATTGCATTAACTATGAGCATAACTTGTACCTAGAGATCGAAACATCAACTATACGATGTTTGAGATTCGAGTGATGCAAAAAAGGTATATTATGATTGGGAATAAGGTTAGTGGTTAACTAAAAATCAAATTGGTTTGATAAGTTATATTCGAAGGTAGTCCTGTAAGTGATATTGAGTCGTTTCAGTAGTAAGCCAATCGTTGTAGTAAAGAAATTCTGACCAATTCTCACAGGCAGGAGACTTTCGATAAGGTTAGCAGCCTCAAAGCCGATAAGACCCTAAGATGCGACAACAACCCAATTATCTTTCAAAGAAGCCCGGATTACCTTGCAAACGACGCCCTTCAACTAAACGCTATTTAGCCCGACTCCTTCTCCTTTGTCCTGAGAGCGGATGAAATAGCATCTGTAAAAGCTGCAGCTGATTCGATCAAAGAAAAAGGGGCCGCGCGAGGGTCACCTACGAGAGGGGCAGCACTGTTATAGTGAAGAAGAGGGAGCACTAGTAGCCGCAGTAGTAGATGACGTAGTAATGCCACAGCAGCCGGGCGGGGTCTGGGAGTGGTAGCCTCAAGCGAGCGGCGAGCCCGCGAGCCCGTGACTCCGCGAGGGATGGCCGGGATAGGGAGATCTGGGAGGAGAGGAGTGGAGAAATGAGTGAGGAGGCCTGGAGGCGGCTGGAAAGGATGATGGAGTAGAGGAATGAGTGAGGAGAGTAGAGGAATGAGTGAGGGACTGAGAACTAGATCTGCCAATCTGAGGAGGAAGTGAGGCAGCAGTTATAGTTTGTAGAGGACGAGAGACTGGGACTCTGGGAGAGTGGAGGCGGATAGGCGATTGGAGACTGGACTGGAGAGTGGGGTTTTGGCCGAAGCCACCGAATGTCTAGAGTTTTTTTTGTTTTGGGCTGGCCCACCTGTCAGATCTAGACTCACGGGTAAACGGGCGAGATGGGTACGGGTGGAGCTCACCCATACCCGTACCCGTTTACCCGATGGGTAAAATGTTTCCCTCATTTTTGTACCCGTGGATAAAAAAATACATCCCATACCCGGCTCTATTAGGGTATTTACCTGTGGGTACGCGGGTAAATGGGT
This sequence comes from Melocanna baccifera, assembly GCA_036346265.1. NCBI lineage: Eukaryota > Viridiplantae > Streptophyta > Magnoliopsida > Poales > Poaceae > Melocanna > Melocanna baccifera. Next base: position 4,304,478 of record CM070691.1, on the reverse strand, counting down.
ACAATTGCTATCCCTATTTCCGCTGGGAATTGGATGCACAATAGATCTTCACTTGATGGTCGGCGAAATCGACACGAGTGTGTTTTGGCGGATTGTCGAGACCTGAATATGCAAATTCAGACTCTCTGTGTATACTGCACTAGTCCAGGATCATGCTAGTGCACACAGTCAAACATAGATGTAATCACAACCATATACACGCTAAAATAAAGGGAAACATCAAATATCAATAAATCTCAAAGGTACTACCTTAATATCAAGCTTACAATATCTCTAGCCAGAAGGGCTTTAAATCTAGCGGCAGAAAAACCAAAGTAAAGCGTAGTAGCCAATCGACAAGCCCACAGGCTATCGAGTGGAGAACAAAGCCTAATCCGTGAAGTCGTTGAAGTACTCTCCTTCTGGAACCTCCTGCTGATAATACTCCTCCCCCTCAACTGAACAACATAGCCATAAAGCCATGAGTACATTGATACTCATCAAGTCGTTTGTAACAAATGAATACAATATATATGCAATGCTTACCAAAGGAGAGCTGAAAAGTTAATTTGCATAAATAACATTTTAAGATAGTTATGATAAATAGATTGAAAGTGAACTGTAATGAAAACAATAATGATAAATAATCAATGAAATTGAAGTAAACCACTCGTGAACATCCCATCCACGAACTAAGCCAAAGTTAACTACCTGTTCACTAAACAACCATAAACCACAAGTTTAAATGAAATCATTACCCCTCGTGTGAAATCACCGAGCATTGTCCATGACTGAGGACGCGGCTATTCGAATAGTTTTATACTCTGCAGAGGTTGCACAATTGTACTCACACGATGTGATTAGCCCTGGCCTAAGGAAATCACAATGAGACCTTTACAAAGTTCAATTCCAACCTAATCCTGCCCGCTAGGGTTTCGCATCACACCCTCCCTTGCGTCATATGAAAATTAGCAACCATGTTCATCTTAATGGCAAGATTAAAGTTGAAATATCCTAAATTAATCAGTCAGGTCTATCCCATACTAGACATGTGGTTTGCACGATTAAGCTTAGATCAATGACGCACAAAGTTAAGTCCTTAAGTCTACCCGGACGAGGTTACCACATCCCACGAAATGAACATGCACTTCCCCCTTACTGCACGATCACTCGTCCGAGTGAAATAAACCAAGTTTGTATAACCACGCCAATGACACACCAATGTCATGGCACAAATTTTAATAAATGTGGCACCAATCATGGTTCCATATCTCATTATATCAAATTAATAATTCACATATGATGATAAACCCTTTCGTAAAATAAGCAAGGCTAAGCATTCTAATCGTACAACCCATGTGACATCTATCAGAGCATAACTAGTAAATTTTTCAACCTACGGTGACAATGGCATAATGGTATTTAAAATTATCAAGGAGGGATTAATCAATTCAGGTGATAGCTACAAATTACAAGGGTTTGTAAATAAATAGCGATACATGATAATTAAAAATAAATTAATTAAATAGTAGATTGAAAACTGGGTTCACCATGATCAAGGGTTACGACTTGTCTTGGTTATGCTCAGCGAGGTACTCGGTGTCTTCTGGCGTAGCTCCTGCTCTTCCGAAATCGGAATCTAACGAGAGAGAAAAATGATCAAAACAATAAAAACACATAAAATAATAAGCAAATGAACTCCAAAAACCTTAAAACTAGAACCAAAAGCTAGAGCTCAATTTTAGATGAATTTAGAAAAAAAGAACGGGGTCAATCGGAGATAGGACGGAGGAGAACGGGCCCTCTAAAAATTAAACCCAAAGAAAATACAGGAAAATCAAAAAAGTTACTATGCTGCGGACCGGGTTCACGGGAGGGGGGTTCACGGTGGGCCGAGTTTACGGTACAGTACACAGGGCTGACATGGCACGCGCTGGTGCTGACACGTGGCTGCTGACGTGGCGGCTAACGTGGCATCGAGGCCCGGCTTTGGCTAAGTGGCAGCTGACGTGGCGTGACACATGGCCTAGGGCTGACATGGCTTACCACGTGGGTAGGGCTGACGTGGTGATGCTCGGGCGTGGCGGCGACGACGGGATCCAACGATCGGGGGCTTGACACGTGGGCGCACCTGGGCTGCGGGTTTGGATCTGGATGAGCGGTGGGGATGGGGCACGGTGCGGTGCGGGCGCGTGAACTGAGGTGCTGGCGAGTGGCTGCGTCCGGCGAGAAGCGGGCGAACGCGGCGACGGGGAAGCGATATGGGTGAGGGGAGTCGGCGCGGGCGCTCACCGGCGAGGACGAAGTCAGCGGCGGCTCCGAGGATGCAGTGCTGGAGACGGAGGAGCACTGAGCGGGCTCTGGTGACAGCGACACGAGGCGAAGAGGGCGGAGGCGGTGGCACACGAACTGAGGCGGCGGTAAGTTTTTAAACATGCGAACCGAGGGAGTTCGATCTGGAGATGGCACAGACGCGAGGCGGGCACGGTTGGGGCACGTGGACAGCTGGATCAACAGCGTGTGGCGCGGGCGACATCGGACGGCCACGGTGAAGCGGGGCGCGGCGGCTAGGGCAACGTGGCGCGGGCACGACGCGGATTTACGACGCGTGGCGGGGCGGGCCGGATCGGGTGGTGGAGGGAAAAGGCGAGGTGCGGCGCGGGCGGGCCGAGGGGATGGGTGACACGTGGCGGGGAGAGAGAATCGGGCGACGGAGAAGCGGTGGGGGTTTTATTTTCTTTTTTTAGAAATTCAAATAAAAGCAAAAGAGCTCTAGAAAATAGCAGATAAATCCTAAAAATTCATCAAAAATACTAAAAAAATTCCTTGTGACACAAGGAACTCAAATAAAATATTTTCAGTTTATGTTAAAGTATATTTTAATCATATTAAATTATTTTAATTTCTAATAATTCATTTTAAGCTTAAATCAATTCCAGAAAATTTCAAAAATTCATTTTTAAATTCAGGGCTATTAAAACTCCATAAAAACAGGATGTTACATGGATTAAAGAGTGTTTATTCCTTGTACTGGCATTAGAGGGTCATTGCGATTCATCAAGACTCCCGCGAGTATCCTTCTTATGTCAAGAAGATCGGGCGACCTCGTATTATACGTCATGCTCATATTTAATCTATAGTGAGACCAAAGTTAGGACCTCACAAATTAATCAGTCAGAACTGTCCCATACTTCGACTAGGTTGTTAAGGTGTGGTGCCAATCTGTTTGCTAGCAACTTCGACAAATTTTCTTCCAAAGCTACTAATGAGGCTAATTGGCCTGTAATCCTTGGCATACGCTTTTTCTTGGCAGAAGTGCGACGTTGGCCGAGTTAGGTAATCGCCTCGAAGATGAAAAACTTGGTTGAAAGTATCACGCCCGAGACTAGTTCTTTGTAAATATAGTTAGGGAAAATTAGTAGGATCTTTCTTTAAACTAGAGCAATGTGCTGGTGTTACTTCTCCTTGTTAAGTTTTGAAATTTTGTTGTATGCCTGATGTAATTCTTTTGACAATACCTTCAAGTTATTTGTATGCCTGACGTAATTCATTTGACAATACCTTCAAGTTATCATGATTCAATAGACTGGTGTCTCTGTGCATTGGTTGGGTAGGGTGGAAATCTATGGTGATGGACACCAGGATTTGATTGTCTTTGTACCATTGCTGAAAATAGAGTTTTCGGCTAAAATGATCGTATTTGATGTGAGATTAGCAAAAATAATATTCATCGTATGAAATTTACAAAAATAACATCTCCACCGTACGATCATCATGCAACATTAGTCTCGGGCCAACACACGGCGGAGTGCCGCATGGTCACCGTGTAACATTAGCCACAGCCCGACACGTGGCATGCTAATGCTGCACGGTCACCGTGCTACACTCCGCCACGTGTTGGCCCGAAGTTAATGCAACACGGTGACCATGCGGCACTCCGCCACATGTTGGCCTGAGATTAATACCGTACGGTGATCGTACGGCACTCCGTCATGTGTTGTCCTAAGGTTAGTGCCGTACGGTGACTGTGCGGTGGAGAGCACTATTTTTGTAATTATTAATATGAGGATATTATTTTTGCTAATTACATTTTAAAATCTGCCATTTCGGCCAAAAAAAATCTTGAAAATAGACAGGTGTGATATGTTATCTAAATATCGTAGGTACTTCTAGTACCATATGCCAGGAAGAAATCGAAGCATCTTTCCGTGTGTCCACAATTTTCCATTCCAAACAGGTTTTCCTAGTATTCTAACAAAATTTTAAAACATGTCAGATTTTACATTGCTGGACAAAGTCAAATGGAACATGACAGGTCCTTTATGTCCTTGACAATTGAAGGGGCTGTTGTTACTTGTATAACGTTCGAACATGGAAAAGAAAATTATATTTACTCCAATATTAAAAAAATGTACTTGCAACTGCAAACGTTTAATGCAGTTGCCATTTGCCAGAACAATAGCAAAAGCTGTTGTGATTATCTCTAGCTTTGAACCATCTTCTTGCTATAGATAATAGCTAAAAGCACTGTTACTTGCTAGAGGTTAACCAGGTTACCGCCTCTGCCAACAGGATTAATTTGGTGGTAATTCTATTAGTTCTGCATTGCGTAATTATATTACTTAATCTTCGTTAGACCTTCTAATAATTTATATCTCAAAGGTGACTTCACCTCGCAATTCACAGAAATTCGTCTATTCAAATCATGATGCTGTGAGTAAATTCAATCGAGATGTGATGTTTTGTCAAATATGAAAGCTGTAGGTACGTTCCATCAGCAAGAGTTACTATCTAGGTGTCATATGGACTTATTGGTAACCAGTGAAAGCAATTTATCTCATAGGATTGGTCATCCCGTCTATTTTTCTTTTCCAGCTCTACCAATCACGTTAGTTTGGGTGTTGCGGCAGCAATTGACACCTATGACTGGACTTAAATTTCCATTTTTCTTTGTGACATAGGAAACTTAACTGTCCAACATATAGTTTTGTAAATTCATTTGATTCTTTTTTCTTCTAAACTTTTCTGACCTTGTTATATAGAAATGTCTGCTATTTGGCATTTGTTGACATCAACTAAAGTAGTGGTGAGTGGAGTGCTGCTATGCTATCCTAAAATCTAAATTGCACAAATCTTAGAACATTACTATTACAAGTGGAGTAGTGGGTGGCTACAAATTAGACACATAATGTGCTTTAAAATTTGTGCTCTTCACATTTCAGGAGAGCATAGAAGCACGCCTAGTAGTATTGCTGTTTAATGTTAGCTATGTTAACTCTTTTAAATATGTTTTAGCAGTCAATTCCTTGGAGGGAAAGGGCCGAACTCTTACCTGCTCATATGAAAGTGTGGCATTTGAAAAGAAAAAAATGTAAATAGTTTCATGCTATAGGATGTTTGCTCTAAGACAAGAACATCGTTGCACTGACTGAAGAAAAAAAAGACCAGCAATGCTTGAGAGAAGTTGATGATTGATTTGTGATTATTACATTAAATATTACTAGTGACTACAGCATGTTTTTTAGCTGTTTGGGTCCTACCTATAATTCCTACTTGCTTTCTGTCACTGTTGGTTGACACGACGGATTTAGTCGATGATTTTGTAAATAATCAATTTTTAATTCTAAATTATAGTATTATACCTGCGTTTTAAAATTTTGTAAAAATGGCTATCTATCGCCCAACGGTTGGTGACACGACCCTACGTCGCCCAGCCTAGTTGAGCGATATAGGTAAGTCACCTAACAGTTGAGCGATTTTTAAAAAATATATAATTATTTTATTAATCTAATATAAATAATTGTGGAGGGATAAATGAAAATTGTTGTAGGTAGGTAAGATTTAGCAAATTTTGTTTGTAAGTTATTTTTTTCTGAAATAAAAGGGTAGACAATATCGGTTGATCTATTTGTGATTTTTGTAGATTGTGAATGGTACAAAATCTATTAGACTCGTAATAATATTTTGTGATCGTCATATGTTGTTGTAATGCGATAAATTTTTCGAAGAATTTTGTGAGGACAATTGTGGTAGCAACGATTCATAAGTAGGAAGTTAAGTGATATTGTGATGCAATCAGGAATTCATACACGGAGAACTTCAGATAAATGACGTAAGAAAAACAACACGACCGTTCGTCCAATAAAAGGGTTACATGGCACATAGGCTAATGAACCAATGATGGTACACATATGCCTCTAGGGAATTACAAATACATGGGACATATGGACGAAGAGGGTCAAACTACTGCGTGGAACATAACCATTTGCGCTTGCGGCTTAGCTCAGCGTTGTAGTCCTCACCGTCAACCATTGCCTTGGCTGTCAGTTCACGCTTTCTCTCGCGTTCCTCCTCATGAGCCTCTCGCTCCTTGTGCCTGCACGCTTCCAGGTGAGCTTTCGTTTCCCGCCGGATACGCTCGCTTTGTTCTTCGCTACGGCGCTGCTCCTCCATCCTCTCGCATGCTGTCTAGGTATCCCACTCCTCGCAATCTAGAATCCACTGGTCGTGGGGGTAGATCTCTTGGTTGATCCATTTGAGGTTGGCACATAGTAGATCCAGAGACTATAGGAAGAGGGCAAAGCTTGTTAGTGCGTGACATATAAGAGAACTGGTAAGGAATGTATTGTAACCCGTTCTTATTGGCTGTCGATAGCGGACCATGTCCGAATGCCGGTCGGAATACTCCTAGGCATAGTTACCGCAACCCCAGTAATACATGCACAAGCTCAACCGTTGTTTGGACTTGAAGAACTTGCATGCATCCCTACACCAGCAGAGGGGGGCGTCTCTCCAACGGGCGAGTCTTGCGGCGAACACTCGGTGGGAACGTTAAGGTATGGGTTGGGGTTGGAGGTATGGGGAGCTTCGCTTCAGGGAGGTGGCCTCCTAGCACGCTCCGCTTGTTCTTCCTGGGCTACAGCAGCCCTTGTGAGTTGGATGATCTCCTCCCATTACTTCTCCATACTAGTGATATTGTATTGCAGTCGTGGTGCAGGAAAATACGGTGTGGAAGGGGTAGTATTTATAGACCTAGCCGATGTGGTGTACTCTTTGCGAGTCTAATTTCATTTAGGCAAATTTGCGTCTGTGAGGCAGTGGCACGTCAGACGATTCATAGATAAGCATAGCATCACGTCACTGTAAAAAGCTGCCCCTTTTAGTCTTGTCACTGCGTAAAGCTACCCTGTTTGGTGTTGTCACTGCGCAAGGCTATCTGATTTGGTCTTGTCAATGCACAAAGCTGACCCGTTTGATCTTGTCACTGTGCAAGGTTGTCTCCTTTGGTCTTATCACTGCATAAAGCCATCATGTTTGGTCTAGTCACTGTGTAACGCTACCCCGTTTTGTCTTGCACTGCGCAAAGCTGGCCCATCAGGTCTAGTCGCTGTGCAAAGCTAAATCATTTGGTCTACTCACTTCACAGAGCTGCCCTATTTGGTATACTCACAATGCAAAGCTACACAAAGTTAACACATGACCCACTTTGTCAAAAAGCACACTGCCTTCCCCTGAGCTATAAAATGCAACCCCACCCCCTGAAAGTAGGAGCAATCAACCCTGTGAACCATAGGAGGAGCAACCTTGTCCGTCGTATAGTAACATACCATAGTAAACACTGATGGGTCAGTCCAATAGGGGTTGCCAACACAAGACCTTCCCCCCGAAAGGAGGGAGGACTTCAGCCCTAACTACCGCTTGATGCCAAACAGACATACTCAACCGGTATGGCCAAAATGCAGACATAGGGAGGACGCGGTCGTGTAAATCATGTAAGGCTATTTCGATGGTGGACTACATTGCTTTTGATGCCCACATTCTGGGGTACAATTAGCCAATAGTTTATTTTCTATTACGACATTGCTTTTGATGCCCACATTCTGGGGTACAATTAGCCAATAGTTTATTTTCTATTACCGCTAATAGAGTTTCTATATTAACCATCCTTTCCAGCAGATAGAGAAATATGACTTCGTCTGCTGGATTGATCCTCCCCATAGATGCTATGTTGTGAGATATGTGGATATGTTGTGGGAACGAATCTTATAGTTGTAGGCATGGATTGACAATCTCAAATAAGAGAACGATGACATGTGCCAACAAATGCAGCGCGAGAGGGGTAACGAGGAGGTCATTAATATAGGAAGTTCCTATGATCTCACATACTACCGCACGAACCCTAGCTGCATATGTGCGTGCCACTACAATGACAGTCAACCACGTCCGAGGCGCTCTGCTCTGCAACACTCCATGTGGGTAGCGTGGGGCACCTTCTACCAGTAGGCACGCGTAGAGAAGCTTGTACCATGGTAATATCCCTTGTTGTTCGCGATTATGTTCAACCTCCTAACGTATGTAACTGAATGGTGTATACATCATTGTCACTGTGCAAGGCTGGCAAATAAAATAAAAGTTTGCATTTGTACTGTTAGTACCAGTGCACACACACAAGAAGAAATAGGACTGCACTTCACGAACTGACACTATAAATAAAGTTACAACATGAATGCATTTATAATCGTAATACTAGTACTCACACAACAACATGGCGCATGGCACTTCACGTCGGTGTTCCTACTCGTTGGTAGGCGCCTTGCAACATCTCACAGTGTGGTTTTCCTGGCCACATCGGTCGCAATGTCTGCTCGTCGATCCAGCTTTCCCTTCTTCCATGTCGTTCCTAATGCGATGACTATACCGATGGCCCTTCACACCCTTCAAGAGGTCAAGATTTGAAATCCAAGCCCTATGTGCAATATCCGACGTGGCAAAGTTTTCTACAACCCTAAAACCTCTTAGCTCACTGCACCATGCCTGAAGCACCCTCTTCTTCATGAGTACTCCAACATGAAGGTCAATGGGTCCATGTTGATAATCCCATATACGTTTAGGACATGAGAGCATACCTTATGAAGAAGCTTTAGCTTATTGCATGTGCAACTAGGTTTATTGACATGATCTCCAAGGCATACCTTGTGGGTAAAAAGAGATCGAGCAGTCATAAATCCTGCTCTGTCCCAAACGAGCACATCAAAACGATGCTCTGTATTACCCATCATGTAGACCATGTATGCCTGACCCTTCTCAATCTTAGCCTGCATTTATGTTGTGATCTTTTGAGCAGTACGGTGTATATGAATTGGCTACATAAAGTGTTGTATTTGCATGTCTTTCCCTGAAATAGCCAATTGTACCTTGCAGAACAACTTCAATGATGGTGACGAGGGGCTAAGAACGGATGCTCCTAAGAACTTAGTTGTACACCTCCACAAGATTAGTGATCATTATGTCATACTCCGCACCATCCGTATCATGCAACAAGGACCACTTCTCCAAAGGCTCACCCTCAATTCAATAGGAGAAGCACTTGATGTTTCTCGAGATCCTTCGCATCACATTAGGAGGGTCAAGCTCCGGCAATGGTGTGAGACGTTCGGGAAGTGCCGCCCTAGGAATAGCCAGCCGCTTGTTCCTCTCGACAACATGCTTCCTAGTGTACTCCTCCAACATCTCCCATAGCACATCAAATTTATGCTACTAGTTCTGCATGGTCAGCCTCTTGAACAACTTCATCAACAATTGCTGTGGGAACTACTTGAAGAAGTTAGCCTCTAGATGGCGAATGCACTATCTATTCCTCATGTCTGGTCAAGAAAATGACTCATTCGAGTCTTGATGAAGTTTTCTTATGGCCTTCATCATCTTAGGGTGGCGATCATAGATTATATAGACATTAGGATGTGCCCCAACTACTCCCTCCTTTACATGCCAAAAGAACCATAACTAGCTGTCAAAATTCTCACTTTCAACGAATGCGATGGCCAAGGGTAGAATCTGGTTGTTGCCATCAACGCCAATTGCTATCAAGATCTGCTTCTTGTATTTCCCTATTAGAAACATCTCGTCAACTGAGATTACTGGTAACATGTGCCTAAAAGTGTCGATGCAAACATCGAAGGAGGCCCTCTGCAAGACCAGGTAACTAGGCAGTCTTTTGGACGACTTGCCCTTTACAACAATGTGTGTGCCCGGGTTCCTGTCCTATAGCACATCGAGCATACGAGGAAGGTTGTCGTAAGCTACCTCAAAAGAACCGAATCTCCTTTCCAAAGCCTTCTACTTCGCACGTCATGTCTTGGCGTAGTTAATCTTGTACTTGAATTTTTACTCAATAGCCACCATGATGTACTTGGCCTCTAGGTCCTTCTTCTTCACTATCTCACAGTACATAAGATTGTCTATGAAGGTGGACATCAGGTTGCTATGCTTTGGCAAAACACTACTGAGCGTGTATGAGTATGGCTCCACCTTCGAACAATCCAGTGAGTCTCGTACTTACATCTGTGTTCATGCACACGCCAAGGACAAACAACCTGCTCATAGACCACGGTGTACTGCTCTGGACTAGATTTTTGGACCCAAAACGTTCGTTGCATAGACAAAGCCCATAGCTTAATAGCATCCTATAGTAATCCCTTGTCAGCAAATATTGCATGAAGCCGAACCTCCGTAGCATGGTACTCCTATGGTGATTCATGCTCATCGTATACAGGAAGACCCTTAGCATCCACCATATTCCATGCCTACAACATGGGACTTTCGTCCTCATCAGAAGAGTCATCTCCATCATCTTCTAAAGCTTCCTCCTTGGGCTAGGCCATCTAGTCATCGATCTCCATCTGACGCACTATGCTATCGACATATACTCCCCTTTGTCTGCCTGTCCAGTGGGCTCAGCTTATGTCTGCATCGGCCTATCGAGTGGGCTTAGTGTGCGGTGTGCGATATTCTGGTTTTGCCTCCGCACCATCGCCCATCGCATCCTCTTGATGAACCACACGCTGTGCACCCGAGTTGCTCCCACCAACTGGACCTCCTGTGACTTCCTTCGGACATGGTTGCACGAGTAGCACGCACTCGTAACCACGTCACCGACACCCTTTCACAAAACCCTTTCACGTAAGCGTGCACATTAATCTCCTCAACTCCCACCGAATGTTTATGGCAGACCGACTGTAAAGCCTATGTAGGATGACACCACACACCTTCGGGTCCAAGGATAAGCTTCGTGTGAGCCAGTCTAGCACATTTTCGATTCGAGTATTCTCCTCGCTTGGGAGTACCATATTTACTTACAAGAAACTGCTCAAATTGACACTGTATGGACCTTTACGAATGGTATTAACACCGTAATGTACTTTTAATGTTGTGGGTTCTGACATGACTAATTTCTCACTGCAAATATTATCATTTGTCAACATGCATTTAGTAAATACATGCTAAGCAAATATATAGCTACACTTTGCCTACATTCGGATGAGAACAAGAACAGATGAGGCTATTACCTTCACACCAAGACCTTTTCTCCTTGTCAACGAGTTTCCTTCGTCTTCCTCTTTAACCTCACATGCTCCTCTCCTCTTCTTCTCTCCTCCCGAGTTGCTTTCCTCTCCTTCACTCCCTCTCCTTCACTCCTCTTCTCTCCTTCACTCCCTCTCCTTCACTCCTCTTCTCTCCTTCACTTCCTCTCCCAAGCTTCTCTACTTCTCTCCCCTCTCCTCTTCCTCTCCCGAGCTTCTTTGGGACCTTCTTTCTCTCTTCACTTCCTCTCTCCTTCTCTCTCTCTTTTTCTTCTCTCTCAAGCTGATCTCGTTTTCTTGTGAGAAAAATGAGAAGAGAGCTCCCATGAGGGTGTTGGTCAAAGAGGAAAAGGACAGGATGGTAGTAAGTAGTCTCCCAACCGTTGGACAACTTACTCATGTCGTCCAATGGTTGGACGACATGAACACTACTCACCGGACGGTTGGGTGATGTGGACAAGTCGCCTAACCATTAGGCGATGTCGCCTAACCGTCTGGCGACATATGGTCATTTCTATAAAATTTTAAAATATAGATATAATACTGTAATTTTAATTAAAATTGACAATTAAAAAAATTCTTTACTCCACCCGCTGACTACCTGACACAACATACTTCTGCATGCTTGTTCTTTTCTTGCACTATCAGTAATAGCATCTAGAAGGTTTCTTCCATTCTGAATTACCAAAGAGCACTTCAGAAAAGCGTTTAGAAATTGCATAAAATGCAACTAGGCAAGCTTTGCTTTATGTTTGTCCTGGCATACGATACATGGCCTCCAGTGTGGACTGTGGTGGCACTGAGCAGTATTTCTCCACATATGTTGTTATGCAAGCTACATCTTCACAAGTACACTGTATCAAAGCAGTCTGCTTTTGAGTAATTAGTACAAAACAGGATCCAGGAACCAAGATAGTCGAACAGAAAAAGAAAAAGGCAAAACAACCCAAGCATGGGAGGATTATAAGAGTAGCCTTACATGTATTTTATATATACAAGTATACAGTCCATATGTGTAGGCCCATGCTTTGATATTCTTTCTTTTATGAATCTACAAATTAATGCATTCAAAAAACTACAGAAAATATGTAGTAAAAAGGGTGCTAAAGGGGATAAACCTATCCAAAAAAAGCAAGCCGGAGACTAGTATGCAATTCAAGCTAGGGAATTCGGGCAAACTCGCTCATGAGCTCTTCAAGTAGGCTTTCGGACAAACTGGGCAACAAACTATTGCTGCCGTCGCAGTTTGAGTTGTTGATAGTATTGCAAAGGTTGGAAGCCGACATGTCAGTGAGCGGTGGAAGGGAGTTTTCAGATAGCAACAGGCTTTTCTGGTTACTGTTCTCTCCCTCACCGCGGCACTTCTCACTGCTCTTCACCTTGTTATCTGAGCTCAGGTTGATGTTGCCAATTGGATGGTCAAACAAAATGCTAGGCATTTGGTTATGAGGCACCTGCCCAGCTAAGTCCCTGCCATCTATACCCTCAAGAACACTTGGAGAAGGCATCTGCGAAGGGCTCAGGAGGCCGATCTGCTCCAGGTCGGTGGTGAGGGTGTTGAGGCTGCTGCTGGCAGTGGGGCTGGTGCCAATGGACGCTGCTGACTGAAGCAGTGACTGCATGTACTGTAGCTTGGCAGCCTGGACTGCTTCACTCTGCAGCCCGGCGGTGTGGTCATCCCATCGTCGCTGCTCGACGGGCCGGCGGAGGTTTGCTAGTGCGATGAGCTGCGGGACGGCGGCGAAGAAGTCTGTTCTCGGGCGGTGGGTCATCGGGTCGATGCCCATCTTGATGAGCTTCTTCCTGAGGTGGGTGTTCCAGAAGTTCTTGATCTCGTTGTCTGTCCGTCCAGGGAGATGCTTCGCAATAGCTGACCACCTGGTTTGGTTACATATTAGCCAAAACACATGATGTGAAAAGTATGCAATGGTAGGTAGGTGCAGTTAGTACTTGTTGCCAAGGATGGAGTGCACCTGGAGGATGGTTTGCTCTTCCTCGAGGGAGAACTTCCCTCTCTTGATGTCTGGCCTCAGGTAGTTGGTCCATCTTAACCTGCAGCTCTTGCAACACCTGTTCAGGCCTGCAAGAAAAATGTGCTGAACTACATTTTCCGTGCAATACATGTTCATGTGGGAGAGTGTCAGAGAGAGATGCATGAGTACCGGCAAGTTCAGGTAGGGCCCTCCAGCTTCCATGGCCATGCTTCTTGATGTAGTTCATGAGCTTATCGTCTTCTTCAGGAGTCCAGGGGCCCTTCTTGAGGCCATTCTTATCACAACAAGGGGACCTCCCCATTGATGGATAAGAATAGGACGGGAGTAGGACGATGCCGGTAGGATGGGGGAGACGATCTGCTTCCCCTTACTCCTTGTCTTGAGAATACCTTCCGGTAGGATGCCTTGTCTTTCAGATGGCTGCTCACCAGAACATAGCTTTCCTATATATAATGGCTGGCTGATCCCTATTTACAAGAGGAGCAATACCATGCTAAACATAATTTATTCAAGTAGAAAAAGACTGATCTGCCCTTTTTACCATTTGAGTTCTCTGTGTGATAGATAGCTTGTTGCTGGTGCATGCAATGGCATGTGCATGGTCGTGAGCAAGGGTTTTGGCTGTGCCCATACTAAAATATACATGGCCCTTGATTCTGTTGACTTGAGAATGCTGGCTATTCGGGCAATCAATATAAATATACTGTGATGCAATAGAAACCTCACCTACGTCTTTTTTTTCCTACCTTTGTCTTGTGTTCCTAGTTGTTTTCTGTGTGTAATGTTGTGCTTGGTTCTGTTAGATATAGATATTTAAGTGGAGTGTCATTAGAACATTTGCTTTTGAACAATCACAAATGTTACACTCTGATACCTTCTTTATGCGCAGTAGCCCTCGAATTATATTAGAGTTTGTAAAATATGACACGAGTGTACACAGTATTAAAAATAAAGAAGATGAATCTCGTAGAGAGAACCAAAATAACGACGTTAAAACAATCACAATGAGAGAAAAAATATTTGGCGAAATCAACTGCAAATTCCTTAAGCACATCATCAAAAGAGTACAATAGATTGTCGCTTTCTAACAACCCTCTCATATCTTTTAAGATCCTCAAATCTTTGCTCTATACAAGAATCTAGTGCTAAAGAATAACCTAATATCTAATCCTCTTGTGCACCTATACCTTTGGATGAATGGCTTCTTTACTTTGCTACTTGGTTATTTGGTTCTCTATAACTACCCCTTATGGCTTTATATAGTTCCCTAGTCCTCCTTCAAACTGGAGGAATCTACTCCAAAAGAAAGTATGAATCTTAGGGCCTATTCATATAGACTTTTGTTGGTGGTTTATGGCTGTGGCTTATGAATAGTAGTGGCTGATAAATAGTGTTGGGTGATAAAAACAGCTTATAGAAGCTAGTGTTCGTATAGGCTTATGGTTGAAGAATAGTACTAGCTAATAAATAGTAATGCCTGATAGAAGCTGAGTGCTTTATGTAAGAAAGCGAGCTGACGACTAATGGATTTGGGACATAACAAAATACGTAGTGTGTTACAACATGCTAAAGCATCAAGTACAAGAATACAACATATGCGCGTACAACATTTGATACCAAAACTCATCCTACCAAATTGTGCACAATGCTATCTCGGAGCATGTCCATAGACCTATCGAACCTCCCAACACTCCCTACCGGAGACTCCATGTCCCCACCCTCGCCTATGATGTAGCCCTTGTCATCATCGGTGTCCACGATGTTCTCATCAGGCATCGCTGAGTCGATGATGAAGTTGTGCAAAACCATAGTGGCCACTATGACCTTCTTTTGTATGTCTACGTCGTAGCTCAGCATGCTCAACAAGCGCGTGCTCAATCACATTGTGAAGAGAGGAGTGGTGGTAGTTGAATACTTCTTTCATACCAATGGGCCACCCACCTCATGTGAACTCAGGTACGTTGTACCATTGATTCTTGTATGGAGCTAAAAACCCCTCCTTGTTCGCGTAACCAGAATCCACCAAGTAGTACTTTTCTGTCATAAAATACAATGGAAGGGCCAGCTAGTCACCGCAATGGAGTGCACATCCATAAGTTGAAGTATGAACACGCATCATATGTACCTGTAGGTGGGTAGGGAAGCGGTTCGTGTAGGTTACCATGGAATCCTAAGGATCTTCGTGTCATGAGTTGCTCTACCCCAGCCAGAACACACGAACATGAATCACCCGTCAAAGTCACATACGGCGAGCACATTCTGACTTGTATAACTGTGTCAGTTGTAGGTCTGGTGTGAATGGACTTTGGTTGACGGTCGGATCGTTGGTGCGGTGTGACCTTTTTCTAGTTGGCGACTGATTTTTTTCCAAATAGGTGTTTTCTGAGCGCTTAACCCTAGCGGTCAGACCGACCATGGGAGCGGTCAGACCGACCATGGGGGCGGTCCGACCAAGCCTAGCGGTCTAACCGGCCTCTCAATGGAGGTCAACCAGTTTTGTTTAAAGGTATCCGAGATGTTTTGGATATTTGGGGGAAATGGTCATGGGTAAAATTTTGGAGTCGTAGGTCATTGCATCTATGGTGCATGAAGTATGTTGCGACTAACATGGGTCAAGTTGAGAAGAATTTATACCCAATAATGATTCTTGGAAGCAATCATGATCGATGGCGTGAACTAGAACTAGGCTTGGGGATAAGCTAGGGAACAATCAAGAAAGTTGGACAAGATGGTTAAATTCAAGTAAGATATAGCAAAGACTAGAGATGTTGAAGAAAAATTTGAGCAACAGTTCATCAAATGATACGATCGGTGCAAGTGAGGTGTGGTCGGGATGAACTGACATGAAGAGACTTACGATGACCATGGACTAGGTTCGGAGAAGAGGTGAGGTCCACGGTCAAAGCGAGAGTGTTTTTGGTGGGGAAGCTAAAATACCAAAAACGACAATGGGACCAAAACCATAACGCTTGGAGGGAGTTGGGAGAGCAATTTAGGTTAAGGATATGCTGAAGAGACCAAGTGGATGGGAAGCTAGCTTTTTAGCGGGTCTGGATTTATGTGCTTTGAGAAACGTGCATGAGTCATATATGAGCTAAAACCCGATGTGTATAGGGTTAACGAATTTTCCTAATTGTGCTAAAAGATAGTATTCATTAGGGTTAAATGTGATCTAGTTGCTCTATATGAGTGGGAGAGTTTAAAGGCATGTGGCCAAGGAGATGAGAACTAACCATCCATTCATTTTGGGTTTGAGAGAGACTTCCTTGTGGTGGAAGTTTTTGGTGAGTGCTCTGTCATCTATGGTGGAGTGGCCGTAAAACTTTTTTCTATAATTTAAAATAGATCAATCTTATTCATCCTACATGGTATGTTCTTGCCCTTGTTGATTTTGCACT
This sequence comes from Melocanna baccifera, assembly GCA_036346265.1. Classification (NCBI taxonomy): domain Eukaryota; kingdom Viridiplantae; phylum Streptophyta; class Magnoliopsida; order Poales; family Poaceae; genus Melocanna; species Melocanna baccifera. The sequence continues at coordinate 4,287,747 of CM070691.1, read as the reverse complement.
TGTTTTGGTTGGGTTTTTTTCCTTTCTCCTTCCCTCTTGATCTTAATGCTTTCCAAGGATGTATAAACAATGGAGATGCATCATGAGGATATCTTGTTCCTAGGGACAAGATATAGCAAGATCTTGAAGGTTGCCCGTTTTGGATCGATTTAGAGCCCTTCTATTGATATCTTATTTTTAGGGTTTTGGCCTTAAATCTTTAGATACTCTTACTTGCTATGATATGTAGGAACTCGTCTAGAGTCATCTTTTGCCTATCCTCAACACAAGAGCAAGTCATATCTCATGTTCTTAAGTTTTGTCCAATTTTAGTGCAACTTTGCTTGGCTTAAAGTTAGAACTTTAGTCAAGATCCATACTACCCTTGGATGGATTAGGTTTATATGATCTTTAGCAAGGTGTGTGCAGAGTTTTAAATCATTTGTGTTGTAGGGGTGGTCCAGCCCCCCGTGACTGGGCCTTATAATGGGCCCAATATATAATAGGCTCAATAGTATAGAGGAATATACTAATGTACTCTCACATTTTGTAATTATCAATGGGTAGGATAGGAATTTTCCATCCTACCCCATTCCTATACCTAAAAACCTCTAAGGGGGGTATGAGATGGCTAAATCCACTCATTCTCACCTTTAGCTCTCTCTAACTCTCTTAGTGTTGTGTCTCCCATGGAAAAGGATATCATGTACCACTGTTGTAGCCATGCTACAACAATTTGGTTAGGTATTTTGTAGTTTGAACCATTTTTTGTTTTGGCTCGAGCTAATTTTCCAGTTCTGGGAACATAGGTGTGGTCTAATTCCCCCTAGACCTGCGGTTTAACTGGAGGCCAATCACACCAGTCATCTTAGACGGTCAGACCACTTGGCTAGTCCAACCCCTCCCTCATAGCGGTTTGACCAGTCCAAAGAAGTTGAACTCCGTTTGCATTCACACTTCGGCAAGTTCTTTGTTAGTGAGCAAATATGATTTCCTCAGCTTCCAGTAGCTAGTGGAGTGAAAGTATTAGAATACCTTTTGGGAAATTGAATTTGAAGACATCATTCACCCCACCCCACCCCCCTCTGATTGCCATATTGAGTCCAATAAGTGGTATCAGAGCCCAGTTAGCTCTTCTTGATAGATCTTAACCGGTCTAAGAGCAATGGTATTGAATCGATATTCTTCCAAATCACCAGTCTTCGATGGGATTGACTATCCTTATTGGAAGGCTCGGATGGTAGCCTACATCTAAGCCCAAGGAAAAACTAATTTGGGAGAAAGTTAAGAGAGTTTATGTCGTGCCTATCAATGATCATATTACTCCGATAAATCTTGCGGATGTGGAGGCAAACAATAAGACATGCAACTACTTGATTTAGGGGATTGGTAGATCTAAGTTTGATCGAGTATCTCACTTGACATCTGCTCACGAAATCTGAAGAACCCTCATTGACTACCATGAGGGCTCTACAGCGATCAAGAAAGTGAGATATAAATAATTTAAGAAAAAGTACTCAAAGTTTGAGCAAAGGCTCGATAAATCTTTGGATGAGTTATTTTCTAGGTTTACCAAAATTCTTAGTAACTTGCATACGGTTGACTTGACTTACTATAAGTCTGAAAATGCATGTTAAGTGCTTGGTGTCTTAGATATGAAAGTTTGGGGAGATGAAATATTACATCCATCAATGAAAACAGTCATGAGTGAGCTTACCATGCATAAACTTTACTCGAGGTTAAAGATGTATAAGATTGATTTCATCTCTCATCTATCTAAGATAGAGTCATGGCTCTTGTGATTGACCCCGTGATGATACGGGGTCGTCAGATCTTCTCGATGTAAGATAAATACTCATGAGAGTCTTGATGAATCGTAATGATCCTCCAATGCCAGTGCAAAGGACGAACACTCTTTAATCCGCCAAAATATACTCGCATCGATTTCGCTGACCACCAAGCGAAGATCTATCATGCACCCAATTCCCAGCGGAAAGGCTAAACGATCTTGATTGAAGAAACTCTCTAATTTCTCACGGAACTTCGGCAGCAAAGGAATATCTCAAGCACGAACAATAGTAGATTAATTCTCAAAGATGGTCTGCCCAACAATGAGAGAGTACAAGGGTTTTTATAGTACCTTTCCTAACACGCATAAGGAAAGTCTTGGCCGAATCAATCTCTTATTCGGTCAAGATTTTTTAATCCAACTTCTTAAATTTGGCTATTTAGACTCCTTTAATTTCAGGCTAAGCCCCTATCTGAATACAACACCGAAACTTTAAATTGGCTCGAACACATTTTGGCACACATGCCATATCTTTCTCACGCCATGGAATGTATGATCACGTGGCTGCTTGGTTTTGAACTTCCCTGGCCGCATGGCAATCTCGTGAACTCCTTCCTTTAGGTTTCCTGTCCAAGCTTTGTTTCCCAAGTCTTCACATAAGTCATACATAATAATACATAACATAGTCGCATGAGGTAGTATCCCAAGCTCGTCATCAACTAAAGAAAATTCCTTAAGAAACAAAAGTACATATTTGTTTAAAAGCTTGGCTCTTGCCCTCGTCATTGGGCCCACAGGTTTTTGCACATTCTCATGCATGCTTAGAGTGGAAGATATGTATGTAATGGGGATGTCCTCATCATGTGAAGAATGGGTCTTCTAGTTGATTGGACTTTGGCTCTTCTAGATTTTTCTTGTCCGTTTTTCATAAGTTGAGTAATGAGCAACTTGAAAAGCTACCTTAGAAGACTTAGCCCTTATATCCACCATATTCACAAAAGCGTATGACAATATGAGGAATAGGACGTGAGAATGTCCCTTCTTCTGTTTTGAGTGTGATGAGCTAAACAACATTTAGACAAACTGTCCCAAATTGAAGATCAAGAAGGAGAAGGAGTACCACAAGTCTCCTCGAGCTCTCAATGGTAAGAAGTCCAACTATTGCAATTTTGTCAACCAGGTCCTTGCTTCTCTTGAGACTATCAACATAAGTGATGTGGACTCACGGATCGATGACGATAAGAATGATCGGCGAGGCAAGGAGTTCTTGAACATCATTGGCATGTGCTTTATGGTGCTCAAGGGCACCACCAAGGGCATCACCGAGGAAGTATCTGACGATAGTTCCATATACAATGATCCAGACAAAGTGTTCCCTTCTACTGAGGATATAAAGCATGTGATCATTTACTAGGTAGAGAACTTGAGAAGAAGTGCAAGAAAGTTGAGAGTTAGGATTGTGTAATTGAAATTTGCAGTAAGAACTTGCTATGTTTAGATCTTTAATTCCCAATGATGAAAATTGTGATCCTTGCCTTGTTTTACATTCTATGTTGGATAATTTTAGGGACGCACATTCTTCAGTTGTGAAAAAGCTTATTGTTGCAAAGGATAAAATAGCACATTTGAAGTCTAGCACTAATCTTGATTACTTAGACGATGGTGTCTTAGATACTGGAGCTTCTTCATTTCATACTTATGCTTTGTTTAAGCTAAAATTGGAAGTGCCACTAAAACATTACTTTAATTTAGTTCTGAATATTTATGTTCACATTACGAGTTCAGGAATCAAAAAAATTGAAAGAAATAACTAAAATGCTTGTTCATTCTAAAATTGAATCATGTGAAAATTGCCCCAAGCTCACTAATAAAATTAAAGCTCTTAACAAGACACTTGAAGATGAATGAAAAAATGAAAAACTCTTATCCATGGTTGTATCTAAGAAAACCATTGAATCTATTGCTTGTGCATTTTGTGCTAAAATTAAAAATAATTTAGATGAGATACATGAGGCTTTTAGAGTCAAATTTAAGAAGCAGTTGTGTAGAATTGAAGATACTTCTTATGTATCCTTTAAGGCTTTGAAAGTAAAGACAGCCATACATGAAGAGAGATATGCTAGGGCAACCAAGTACATTGAGTATACAACATGTGCCAACTAAGCCAAAGAAAATGACTACCTCAAGAAACCCTAGAAAGATTTTCTAATGGCTAGAAGAATCTGAATATGATCTTAGACCAATCCAAGGTGAGCATTCTAAGAATCACTCTCCTCAAATTGTTAGTGTTAGATAGTAGTGAGTTTGAGATAAAACTACCTGAGCCAGATAAGACAATTTTCAAGTCACCTAGATTTACCCAAACCCCTTCTAGAATTGTTGGCACTTCTACTTCATCAGGTAAGATCTCTCAAAAGGTCAAATACCAATGTACCTTTTGTAAGAAGGATGGCCATGTTGTCGATTCTATTTTAGAAAGGCCAAGCATGAGCGAAGAGAGTGTGAGCTAGCCTTGAACGGCATTAGAGGAGTGCCATCAGTCTAGAGTGCATCTAGAGCTAGGCCTAGGGCTATTATGATTTGTAGTGCCAAATCTAAGTCTAGGTTTGTAGATGTCTTCCATAACTCTTTGCTAGTACTCGGCAGCACATGCAGAGGTATAGGATACCATGAGGATAGGATTAGATCACGAGTGTCTACTAGACAGAGGGGCCTATAATGTTCAGGCAAGCAAAGTAGAGAAGGGAAGAGGAGGGAGAGGGCTCGGTCTAGAGGCAAAATGGAATGAGCTGATAGAGAAAATGGGCTTCAGCCCAAGAAAAGTTGGGCTTGTGCCAAAGAGTGGTCATAGGGAAATGCAGGTTGAGATTTGAATTTGGAATTTGACTTGGAGCGTTTCAATTGAATTTGAATTTAGATTTTAGATTTTGAAAACTTGCATAAAATCCAAATGAAATCCAAATACTTTGAAATAATTAATTTATAAATAGCTTTTAAAGAAAGCAAAATTTTGGGATGTTATAATAGTTGAGCTCAAGCAAGGCACAGAGAAGACTAAGGATGTTGAAGGAAAGATTCAAGCAATGGTTCATCGAATAATGTGGTCGATGTAAGTGAGGAGTGGTCGGGGTAACCAACACAGAGAGACTTGTCGATGTGTGAGACATTAGTGAACCTATATATTGCAGGCATAGGGATTTCTTATAAAGGAGGAGATGACCATTGGCTAGGCTTGGGGAAGAGGTGAGGTTCACGATTAAAGCGAAAGTGTTTTTGGTAGGGAAGCCAAAATACCGAAAATGACGATGGAACCAAAACTATGGCATTTATAGGGTGTTGAGAGAGCGGTTTAGGTCAAAGCGATATTGATGAGGCCAAGTGGATAGAAAGCTTGCTCCTTAACGGGTTTGGCCTTATACGCTTTGATAGCCATACATAAGTCATGTATGAGTGTAAAACCTGGTGTGGGTGTGTGTGTGTGGTTAACGGATTTCTCCTGTGTGCTAATGAATAGTATCTATTAGGGTAAGATGTGAGCTAGTTGCTCAATCTATATGTGGGAGGGATTGGAGGCATGTGGCCAAGGAGATGAAAACCAACCATCCATTCATTTATGGTTTGAGAGAGAGACTTCCTAATGATGGAAACTTTGGGGGAGTGCTCTTATAAGAACTTTGTCCTCCATGATGGAGTGACTACAAAAATCATCATCTACAAATTGCAATAAATTAATCTTGTTCATCCTACATAGTGTGCTCTTGCTCTTGTTAATTTTGTACTTGTTTTGGTTGGTATTTTGTCCTCTCTCCTTTCCTCTTGTCTTGATGGATTTCAATGATATGTAAGTGATGGAGAAGCCTCGTGAGGATTATATTTCATCCATTTAGGGATCAGTTATAGTAAATTTTGAAGATTGCCCATTTTGATCTGATTTGGAGCCCTTTTATTAATATCATGTTCCTAGGATTTTAGCCTCAAATCTTTTGGCGCACTTGCTTGCTATAACAAGTGGGAACTCATCCAAAGCCATGTTGGCTATCCTCAATCTACAAGTAAGTCATACTCAAGTTCTCGAGTTTTGCCCGATTTTAGTGCAATCTTACTTGGCTTAAGAAACAGTTGAAACTTTAGCCAAGATTCATGTGATCCTTAGATGGATTGGGTTCCTGTGATCTTTAGTAAGATGTGTGCAAAATTTTAAATTATTTGGTTAGGTATTTTAGAGTTTGCACTATTTTTTTTTGTTTTGGCTCGAGTTGATTTTCCAGTTTTGAGAACATATGTGTGGTTCAACCGTCTCCAGACCTGTGGTCCGACTGGAGGCCAATCAGACCACTCGGCCGGTCCAACTGCTCCCTCATAGCGATCTGACCGGCCCCGAGTTGATCCCGTTTGCTTCCATGCTTTTTGTGAATTTTTTGTTGATGAACAATTCTTATTTTCCTAACTTCCAGTAGCTAGTGAAGTAAAATTTTTAGAATACCATTTGAGAGTTAGATTTAAAGATACCATTTATCCCCTCAGATTGCCATATCTGATCTAAAACTTATTATCATCGGTGACATCGGTCGTTTGACCAACAATCATGACACTGACAAACGCAATACTAAGCCTTTGTTCGGTTCCATCATCGTTGGCGTACTTACGTACCCTGTGTTTTCACTGTATCATCAAACAAGCCTTACTTAGTACTGTATCACTTTGACAAGCCCATCTCCTCAATACAACATAAACGAGATTGGTTAATCAAGCGGCCGTTTTCGTCGCTTTAGGCCTCATCATTCGGCCTGGCCTGGCAGACTTGCGATTCTTCTATGGGCTTTTGGCCTTTTGCCGTCTGACGATAGAGTCTGAGAGAGCGCGTGCTCGCGACTCGCGAGGGAAAGTTTGCAACGACATGTGATGAATTTTCGGCATCAAGCTCGCTAGCTCGCCACCGCCGCACTAGACTGCATTTCAGCTCGCCGTCGGCGTGGCCATTGTTAGCGTGAGCCTGCCATGCCGGGCCAGCCCCTGTACCCGGTCACTAGCACCCCCCGTGCAACCCCACCGCCGGCGCCACCGATCCCACCGGCTTCCCCTCGGCCGGCGCCCACGACCCCACTGCTTGCGCGTCTGCAGTAAGGCCATGGCACGGGAGCCCTGCCAGCCGCCGCCATTGTCGTTCTGTCCATCGGCAGCACGGTCAGGAAGGGCGCGATCGTGCTGCTCGCCATCGCGTGCTGGTGGAAGTGAATCCTTCGCCCCGTCGTGGCTCCACCGAAGCCACCGCCGCCTACTTCACAGGAAACACGGGTTTCCCCACCACCTCCGTCTCCGCCAACTTCGCCGAAAGCAGGGACTAGCCCATCACCTCCGTCGTGGCGACATCGCTACACGCTTCCGACAAAATGTAACTTCTTGCCCTCGTCTTCTTGTTCTGTCACATCCTGAGAAGACGTCACTCACTCCTGCTTCTACTGCGTAGCAACGCCCCCACAGCCTTTTTTGTTGGAGATAACTTAATTATTTGGTTGGTGAGTACGATAGTTTAGGTGGGATGGGGATTGGGAGTTTGAGCATCCAACTCCTGCCCTTCTTTATAGAAAGTGGATGCATCTTAGCCCTTCTTCACGATTTATCCTTAGATGGCTTAAGAGCTAGAAATTAAATCCCCATAATTTCCATCCCTCTTGCTAAACAGTGGATTGGGACTAAAAAGCAAACTTCCATACTCAATCCTCCAACGAACTCCCTCCTATAAACTCCTGTTCCCCTTCTCAATGGTTGCCAAACAGGCCCCTAATGGCAGCAGCCAATTTCCCCTCAGCGTACCGGTCCCATCGATCGTGTGCAAGCTGCTATAGTAGAACTACTGATCTGGAAATCAAGGTGGGGAACATTTCCTTCTCCACCTCGTAATTCTGAATTTTAATTTAATGGATTGGAATTCTTGAATTCTAAAACGTTGCAATATAGGTTGGTAGAAACCGAAAATACAATATGAGTTAAATCTGTGCGGTGAGGGACAAATGCCAACCCAAACATCAGCCCAATGCCCATCATTTGATCCATTTGCCATAACATGGCTCAAAGCCTAAGGCACCATAATCCCCTGCACTTCAGTGTCCAAACTGACTCCAGGACCTCCCTCTAGAACCCTGATCCCTGAATCCCCTCGTATACACATCAGAAAATGTTTCTCACATCCTTCTTTTTCAAAATTCAGTGCTTAATATTTCCACCCATAGTTTAAACAAAGCCATACAAGATGATGTGGAAAAACAAGACAAAGAGGAACAGGAAGTGAAAAAGGCAGAAGTGAGACAAAAAAAAAGCAGAAGCAAGATCAAGCTCAAGTTAGAAGAAGAGATTCCAAGGACAGGAGACTATCAAGATTGCTGAAAAATTTATAGAAAGAGCAAAAAGATAAAGCTTGAAGGTACTAATCTAAACTCAACCAATTCCTTTTCTGTTCTTGAAGATGTTGGCATTCTTGATAAAACTATTGCCATGGGTATTAATGCTAGCCTAGATGATATGGAGGCTATAAATATTATGAAAGATCTTGAAAGTGCTAGACATATTTTAGAAGTTAAATATACTCAGAATTCTAAACTTGATGATCAAAATAATGAGGTGGAGAAAGTGGATAATGATTAGTTGATTTGTATCAATTGGCATTCAGAATCTTCTGATTCAGAAGGTTTTACTCCTGTTTTATCCAGAGGAAGAAAAAACAAAATAAAGTAAAGAGATTGGCTTTGCTGAAAAAAAGAAATAGAAAGATGGACGGTTTGGTGCCGTCTTATCTAAGAAAAAGGGTGATGGGGTCCAGATTGGTTCTGGTACCCTGCCCAGGATTCTAGGAACAACATAAAAAATATAACATAAAAGGTTTAATTTGGAACTGTAGAGGGATGGAAAGAAGGGTTTAACTTCTTATTTGTTGGAATTGGCTCAACATTGTGCAAATAAAAAATCCCTCTCTTGGTGTGTCAAATCCCAACTTTTTATTTCTGTATTGAAATAATTAATAAATTAAATATTATTTTATTAAATTTTCATGATTTTAAAACAATTTTCCATTAATTTTTAGAATTTAAAAAAGTCTTTTACAAATTACCCAAAGCTAAAAATAATTTTTGTGCAAAAATAAAAATCAACCTCATGTTTGAAATATTTTTCTTAAGCTCAAAACATCTTAAGGAATTCCTATAAATTTTCCTGAAAATTTTTAGCTATATTTGCTATTTTCTTGAAATCCCCAAACATTGTTTTCCTTTTCTTTTTCCCCGAATTAAATATTTTGGAAGCCCGTTCTCTATCGTTGTAAATCTGTTTGACCCCATTCTTTTTTCTAAATTCATCTAAAATCCTAAAATTCCCTCCAATACCATATTTTATAATTTTGGATTTTATTTTAATTTTGTTTGAGTTTGGCTATTTTTCACATTTAGATACCGACGCCCAAGAAATTCACGAGGGCTTCACCCACTAGTCGTACGAGCAAGGCAGGTTACACTTCTTGATCATATTGATTCTAGTTTGCAAATAAAATTATGTTATTTTAAATTATTGTGCATGCTTATGTTTATTCGATGTACTTTAAATCCCAATTTTAAAGGTGTAGTTAATTCCCACTTGTTATGACCTCAGTTGACATTGAAATCCTTATCTCTTGGACACCATAGATAAAAATCACTAGTTGGTACATTAATAAAGTATTAACTAGTAATTTTTGTAGCAAATTGCCTAGCATGCTTAGACTAGAATTTAGGTGCTTTTAGGAAGATTTCTACATAAAACAATTGGTTTTACAAATGAATCCTTGGCATTGGAGTGACATGGAAGTTTATGAAATATTTTGCCAAAAGTAAAATGGAAAATGGTTTAGACTTGGGTGAGTGGTGGAGAGGTTGGTGTGGACAGAGCACGATACTTCGGTTTGTGGTTAATCTCACCTAAGTTAATTAAGAATCGGTATGCGTGTTACTGTTGCAATGCCTTTCTGTACTATCACAAGTTTAATATGGGACAAACCTGGCTAATTAATTAGCAATGCTTCAAATTTGGTTTCACCATCTGGTGGAATGTAGTGCGGTTGGAGCCACTAAAGGCCCACACGGTGCTAAAGAGGGGCACTTACTTGTAGCTATCTGGTAGTAAAACCTCAGTGGGCATAACTGGGTTGGCATGGCCTATGATATACTTCTCCATCAAATGGATCTCAAACATTTCCTCACTCCGTCCATGGTCCGAGCAGTGTGCGAACGAGCCTTCCTCATTTTCTTCTCCACGTACGCTTGCATCACTTTTGAGAGTTATTTCCCTTTACCCATCTAGTTCTTTGCAATCATGGTTCTATTAACAAAGTAATTGACAGTGTGGTTCCAACTCTCGTCCATAATTGTAGTGATCAAGAAGGAGCGCACACCCTTTAGGATACTATTGTATACTTCGGACATGTTGGTCATCATAATCTCGTACCTCGCACCATCAGTGTCATGAAGCAGGGACCATTTCTCTTGCTTGGGAGCATACAAGTTGATCTGTTGGAGGAACTCACCCACTACTGCCAAAGTGGCATGAGCTGTGGTCAGTTCCACTGCTTGTGACTCCCTCACAGTCCTCAAGGTCTCCTTGTCAAGCTCTCTCCATATTGCGTTGAACATGTGCCTCTGGTTCTACATGAAGAGCTTCTTGAACTTCTACTTGCTGGAAAGGAATGTGTCATATATCATAAACACTAGATGGCAGTACTTCAACTCCTTAATTGCCTACCGAAACACCCAAAACACTTGACTAAGGATGAAACAATTGGACCCCTTCAAAGGGTGCACCCTCTCCATCTTGTTTATATATGTCTTGAGATTGGGTTCAACAATCTGATGCAGCATTCTAGGTACAAAGTTGTAGGCCTCCTCGTACGTGCCATACATTCCATGTATGGCCTTCCTCCTCACCCGCCACACCTTACCATAGCTCTCCGTGAAACCAACTAGGTTCACAGCATCACCCATCAATAACTTCGATGAAACTACAACGTCCGCAACTACGAGGTGATTGATCAGGCTAGCGATGATTGATGAGGTCATATTCTTGTGCCTATGCAATGGCTTTGCAAACTCATAGGTGTGATCCTTCACCACTATTATCCAGAAGTCTGTTGTACCACCTTTGAATTTCTATGCATGGACCTTTCTAGAACAAGAACCATCCACACACATCACCACATACGTGTTGGGGTTCGACCTGTGTACTCGATACATGTGGCTTATACTAACGGTATATCTTGCAATAGCTTGCTATGCTGCACCCTTGTTGGGGAAGTATTGCCCTTCCATAAGAGTGTCTTTGTTGAAAGACTATTTTGACCCCTCTTCAAACAGCAAAACTAGAAAGGCCAACACAACATTATCCAATCTAGAGGAAACAATACTAAATGAAACTCTCTTCTACTCTCTCTCTCTCTCTTCTTCCTTGGCTCTTTTTCGCTCAGCAGGGAAGAAACTCATTATGGAGCTTCAAATGAGAGGGTAGAGAGCGACGCAAGCTATTTTATGCGTGTGAGGAGGCGTTGGTGACTGACAAGGCCACGCAGGCACCGGGGCTATGCCAAGCCTTGCTGAGGAGCGCTAGCTCTGCAGGAGGTCACGATAAGCCTTGCTGAGGGCCACCCAAGCATTACGAAGTACCATCGTATTGTGTCGTGTCACGGTTGGCCACCTACAGAACCATGAGAGCTCGGTAGGAGCTGGCTCGAGCTAGGGCAGCTCGACAGGCCAGTGGGGCCCATGCACTACTGCGCACCTTGCTGCCTTGCCGTGCTCAGCTAGCCTCCTACGCTAGTGCCCTTCTGTAGAGCTATGATAGCATGGCAGGAGACACATGCCACCTGTTGTGGTGCCTAGCTCAGGGAAGGGGCTTGATTTATAAAAATGAGTATACGAGACCCAAAATTGAAAAAAGTCACTATACTGCTATATATGCAATGGCTTTGTCATTCGATGCTTCACAAGGAATGACTTGGTGATTGTTCTTGGCCTCTAGGAGTGATCGTGCTCAGTAACAGAACCACTCGGCCTTGTAACACAAACCAAGTAGTAAGCTTAGGCTTAGTTTTTGGGTTGGACGGTTGTGAGATGGTTCGGTCCATCGAATCAAGCACGTTGTGATACTAGTGGTCCACCATCCCTGAGGTCAAGGGCACTGATGTTGGAGGGTAGGGAAGTGGGGGCGACAGAGGCTGGCGCTGCAAAGGAGGGGATACGGAGCTCATGCCTGCAGTAGTCGTTGTGGCGGTGCCGTTGTATTGGATGACCAGCATGCCCACCTATCCTAGTAGTAGAATGGTGAGGAGCAAAGCGGCATGGCCACCCTCGCATGCGACGCATAGACCAACAATGCCCTCCATCGTCTGGTCTCCCCTACCTTGGACCAACGACAATGGAGGAGGCGCGGTTGGGCTCGGTGGCGCTGGAGGTGGAGCTACATGGGCTACTCCATGAGCAATTCATAATTATGTGGGTCCTCCTCGATTTTTCAAATTAACTATTCCACCCACAACTTCCACATATTGATTCCACCAATAGCCTGTAATGGATATTGACTTTAGGGGCGGACCAATGTGGAGGGTTGGGAGGATGAGGCAAGCGCCCCATAGATCTCAACAAAAACTCTTTATGTAACCACCATGTCCTCCAAAATTCTTACTAAAAGGCTTGTTTCGAACAAATCTTGTGATAATTACGGTGAGTTATTCCTTTGTTCCAAATACTCCATCGAGGAAAAATCTCCATAAAATCAAACCTCTAAAATATCTATATTTTTCTCTACATTCCAAACACTCGTAAGGTCATGTTTGGAATGTGGGAATATTTACTACTGTCTATTGGAATTGAATTGTTTCATATGAAATTCCCGCATCCTGGTTTACGATGAGTTTGAATCAAAGTGTCCCATGCGTGCTTATACATTACGATGAGTTTGATTCAAGACTTGCTGGTCGGGTCGGATACGTGGTCAATGACTTCTGGTATTGATGTTGGACTTAAACCCGTTGCACTACGTATTTGCATTTTACTGTCATAGCTAGTAGCCTAAGACGTACTCATGTTCACGTCATGGTCGTGATTCTCGGTTAGACTATTAGTAAGTAGAGTTGTGGTTACGCTAGACGTGGGATGGCACGGCTGAAGCGGATCATAGTATAAAAATAGGCAATAAGTTTTTAGTTTTACTTTGTATTCAGATCATATAAATCAAAGAAGCTAAGAAAAGCCGCACAGTTTTAGCGCGGCACAAAAAAACTCTATTCTCTCATAGTCGTAATTGAGTACATGAATCCCCGAGTGTTCGAGTGCTCGTGGTCGTAGTCATCTGCTCGAAGTCATAGTGATCAGAGCGATCTTTCATGTGATCGTAAATCATCATCAGAGCGATTGTAGTGGTACTGTAGCAATTATAAATTATTGTAGCAGTCGTAAATCATTGTAGCAGTCGTAAAACCACTATAGTCATGAGAGTAATCGAGTGTGCCATAGTCATAAACGAGTACTAGGTACTCGTAGTCATTCTGTGTCATAATCATAAACGAGTACTAAGTATTCGTAGTCGTGTGTATGGTCGTGTGTGTGTTCCATCTCCGACTCTTTGGGTGCATTGCGCACATAAAGAATGTCGGCCCAGGTATGAATAAGCTGGCGGACTGCTCAACACCGATGGTGTTCATCGGCTATGAGAAAGGAGCAAAAGCATACAGGGTGTACCATCCGACATCGAAGAAGCTTCATGTGACTCACAATGTTATATTCGAGGAACATAAGAGATGGGATTGGGAGTCAGGCAAATGCAGTGCTAGACCATGCTCAACTACCACATTCATCGTGACATACACCACAGAGCAAGACGTCGCAGACGTCAATACTAGAGAAGCAATGGCATCGACACCCGAAGCAAATCCGGTGGCACCACAGGCGGTGAAGCCACAAACAACACCTCCACCAACATCTACAGGCGTCGAGTGGGTGACACCACTAACACATGATGACGTTCTCAACACTGACACTGAGCCACGTTGCTACTGGGAGTTGTCGAACATCTACGACACAATGGAGGAAGTCGACGTCAAGCAAAGCAGGATTTGTCTTCTGGTTGCTGAGGAGCCAGCCAACGTCAATCAAGCACTTGAATAAGCATGCTGGAAGTAGACGATAGAAGAAGAGCTGACTGCCATCCACAACAATAGTACATGGGAGCTTGTCACACTTCCAACCAGACATAAGGCCATCGGGCTCAAATGGGTGTTCAAGGTTAAGAAGGACCCTGCAGGCAAGGTGATGAGGCACAAAGCGCATCTAGTCGCTAAAGGATATGCTCAGCACAGGGGGTGGACTTCGATGAAGTCTTCACCCCGGTGGCATGAATGGAAACAGTGCGGCTCTTACTGGCACTCGCTGCGGACAAAGGCTGGGAGGTGTATCGCATGGACGTCAAGTCGGTGTTATTGAATGATGATCTAGCCGAGGAGGTCTATGTGCACCAACCGCTTGGCTTTGTTGACCCCAACAACGAGCACAAGGTGTTCAAGCTGCACAAGGCCCTGTACAGTCTTCGTCAGGCGCCACGGGCATGGAACGCAAAGTTGGACACGTCGCTTGCCTCATTTGGGTTTGAGCGTAGCTCCCTAGAACATGTTGTGTACCAGAGGACCAGTGGCATATCATCACTACTGGTAGGCGTCTACGTTGATGACTTGATCATCACCGGCACCAGTATCAACGACATTAGCACGCTCAAAAACCATATGCGCAACCTATTCGAGATGAGCGATCTCGGTCTTCTAAGTTACTACTTAGGAATCGAGGTCAAGCAAGACGCTAGTGAGATCACACTTTGCCAGACTGCCTATGCCTAGAAGATCTTAGAGTCATCTGGCATGGAAGGATGCAATTCATGCCACACACCGATGGAGAATCGGTTGAAGTTAAGTAAGAAGGACACTAGTGTCATTGTGGATGCAACACGGTACCGGAGTATTATTGGGAGTCTACGATATCTCTGCAATACAAGGCCCGACATCACTTACGTGGTAGGAATTGTGAGCAGGTTCATGGAGGCACCAGCTGCATCACATTGGGTGGTGGTGAAGCAGATCCTGCGCTACCTTAGCGGCACTACAAGCTATGGGTGTTGCTACAAGAAGGCAGGAATGCAAGAGACTGCACTAGTGGGGTTTAGTGACAGTGACCTTGCTGGTGATATCGACGATCGTAGAAGCACTACTGGGGTTGTGTTCTTCCTCGGCACAAGTGTGACATCCTAGAAGCAAAAGGTTGTCACGCTTTCATCCTGTGAGGCAAAATGCATCGCGGCAGTAACGGCAGCATGTCAAGGTGTTTGGCTGAACCGACTGTATGGTGAGCTGGTCGGGCAAGCACCGAAGATGATAAAGCTTCTAGTGGATAACAAGTCAGTCATCGTGCTAAGCAAGAACCCAATGCATCACAAACGGAGTAAGCATTTCGACACCCATTTTCATTTTATTCGTAAATGCATTGAAGATGGCAAGATGGACATTGACTATGTCGGCACGGATGGACAACTCGGCGATATACTCACCAAGGCGATTGGGCGAGTCAAGTTCATCGAGATGAGATACAAGCTCGACGTCGTTGAAGTGAAGTCTACGCAACAGGCTTAGGGGTGATTTGTTGGACTTAAGCATGTTGCACTACGTATTTGCATTTTACTCTGTCATAACTAGTGGACTGAGACGTGCTCGCGTTCACGTCGTGGCCGTGATTCTCGGTTAGACTGTTAGTAAGTAGAGCTGTGGTTACGTTGAACATGGGATGGCACTGCTGAAGTGGATCATGGCGTGAGTATAGGCAATAAGTTTTAGTTTTATTTTGTATTTGGATCATATAAATCAGAGAAGCTAAGAAAAGCTGCACAGTTTTAGTGCGGTACAAAAAAAACTCCATTCTCTCATAGTCGTAATCGAATACAGGAATCCCCGAGTGTTCGAGTACTCGTGGTCATAGCTGTCTACTCGAAGTCGTAGTGGTATTGTAGCAGTCGTAAAATCACTATAGCAGTGGTACTTAGCAATCGTAACATCACTATAGCAGTGGTACTGTAGCAATCGTAACATCACTATAGCAGTGGTACTGTAGCGGTCATAAATCATTGTACCAGTCGTAGTGGTAGTGTAGCAGGCGTAAATCACTGTAACAGTCGTAAAACCATTGTCGTCGTGAGAGTAGTCGAGTGTGTCGTAGTCATAAACGAGTACTAAGTACTCGTAGTCGTTTGTACCGTAGTCGTAAACGAGTACTATATACTTGTAGTCGTACGTATTCCAACAATTGATATGCATCGTACAATTTTCTAGCCTTCAAAGTAGTAGCGAATAATCTCGCAAAAAAAGTAGTTAGTAAGGTATGAAGGCATTTCCCAAGGGTTGAACTGTTCAAATGGAGTTGAATTTAATGAGATTTTGTTTGGAGAGGAAAGAACGATTGGAGATTAGTAGAGTTATGCTCAGGAGGAAATAACGATCTGAATATCTGATGGTTGTAACTGGTAATGAGAGATTTTGTTTGGTAATGAGAGATTTTGTTTGGAGAGGAAAGAACGATTGGAGATTAGTAGGTATGACCTCATGAATTGAACTCCGTCACACTTAAAGTCCTAGTTCACTAACCTGATCAAAACAGTACACCTGTTGATCAATTAACAATCATAAGCTCAGAACTACAAACTTAATTATAACTCTTGATTATATATGTAACCAAAAATAACAAGAAAAACTATAGAAGGGCCGGGGAGCAAGTACACCCCCCCCCCCAAGAAATACATCAGACTTCCCCAAAGCAAGCTTACATGCACCAGTTTAGCATATAAGGTAGCCAAACAAAGATGGCATGTGCCATCATTCAGATTCAGGTGATTTACCATGCACCAAATCAAGGAAAGGCTCATCTATCTGCAAGTTCAATTACTACGCGCAAGGCAGGTAGCTCATCAAGAAACTATATACATACGCTACTATCTCGTACATTATCTCCTGTTTCTCAACGAAGGTGGCGGCGAGCCGTTCACCGCCATGGACGCCACGCCTTGGTCCACGCCATGAGCTCCCTCTTCATCCGCTTCTCGTCACCCCAGATCATCGGGTCCACCGACTGGTCCTTGTCCGTGGCGAGGAACACCGGCGCGGGCCCCGCCGCCGAAGCCAACACCTCCCCGTCGTCGGCGGCCAGGAAAGGCCGGACGGTCTCCGCTCCCAGAGCCATCTATCTGCGCACCACTCCAGCCGAGCTGTCTCTGACTCGTGTGTCGTTTCTGATCACTGTGTCCTGGCTAGGAACGCAGCGAGAGCGAGGCGATCGGCGTTATATGTAGAGGAAGCAGCTAGCACCCTAAGGATAATCTGCACGTGGAACTCACTGCCTTGTTCTTATATTCGCAGCACGGAGGGTTGCACGTACCTCCTGTGATTTTTAGTTGTATTTTTCGATTCAGTAACGAATAATAGAGATGCTACCTAGATAGTACATATGACTTTAGAATTTGAGAATTCGTCTAAATAATCCGTTTAAAAAAGCCGTTTAATTTTGATAATTTATTTTTTTTATTAGCGCTCATTGATTGCGCGCTCCCGGGGTGTGTGACGACGAGCGCACCGCGTCTGCTCCCGGGCTTGGAGTTGGTTGAGGGGTCGCGGTCCAGCGGAACGAGACGGGAATGGCCTTTTCAGACAGCGCTGCTGTGCGTACGAACGGTGCTTACGAGAGCGGAGCGTGGAATTGTTTGGGAGAGTGGATGGCGCTCAGCAGGTGGGCTCTCCTGTTGGATGGAATTCGGGAGGGGATGTTTACCGGTGGGTCATTGGTGGGATTTTGCGCGCGCGATCGTACCGTCTTCTATGTGCGCGCGCGTGCCTCGTTGGTTTATTCTTCTAGTAGGTAGTATTGTTTTTCTTCTTGCTATTACAACTAGCCCTTACATGCACGTACATCATCACGTAATATTTACCACAAGCATAACTCTACCACCCTACAAAAAGATGCGTTTCCTGGTGCATAGTGTTGTCGATGGATTGATCTATGTATCCGTTTCCATCCCTTCGTCTCCGCACATTGATCGGATGAAGTATTGTGTCAACCACTCATTTTAGATCCGGTGTTTCACCAAAAAAAAAAAAAAGCTGTAAACAAAACGCTGAAAACCTTCCATGGCACTAAAACTCGTAGTTAAAGTAAACATTACTTACTGTGACACTGACATGTAGGGTCTAAACCTACGGGTGATGCATCTGGTGTCGATAGAGCGCAACTTTGCGCGGTACTCCAAAAGCGAACGCCCTCGTATTTCAGCACCGGTCTATATTGAAGAGAGAAATATTGAGATTTCGATGAAATCATCGGATCATGATGTCGTCGAGCTAGGGAAATCATTGCTCAAGAAACGTGATATACGGTATCCATATCCTTGCGGCCAGATCACGTGATACACGGATTTGTCAAACGTTAGCATGGCGATCGACGATGTTTATATGTAGGAGTAGGGATGTAATTGGATCGGATTCAGATGGATATTGTTTATACCGTATCATAACCTATATTTTTTTTTCAGATTCGAAGTCGGATACAATAAGACTGGATACAAATATGAATTCAGATTATTCGGAGTTTCGAAAATGGTGTTATTAGGATAGATACATAACGGTTTCGGATCGAAAACGGATAATATAGACGGATAGTATATGTATACACAAAGGAATATAGACTGAACCATACCACCATCACTTCAAGCCTTCAACTAGCAATAAATTCATCTAGATTACTTAAATATAATAGCCAATACAATACAAGTTCAATATAAGCAATAAATTCATACATAAATTCGTACTTAAGTTTAACATAATCGGGAAGTATTGGTGGCGACTGACATTGGTGGCGACTAGTTAGAATAACTGAACTCTAGAGTTAATACAACTTTGATAAAATCTAGACCGGTTGGTGTCAATGATAGTTGATGGGCTGGGCCAGTTAGGGTACTAACTTGCTTATTCGGATATTCGGGAGGATAGTATCCGATTTACCATTTACCGATGCTATTCGGTCGGATTTTAGCTCTATCGTTTTCGTTACCATATCCGACAATAATTATCCGGTACGGATCGGATTCAGTACCGGATGCTAAATTACCTTCCCATATTTGGTACCAACGGATTCGGTACCGGATCGGTCGGGATTAACCCATACCGTTTGCACCCCTACGTAGGAGTGACACTGACACCACGTGCGCGCATCCAGTGTGTTAGGGCCATGTTCCGAACAGCTTTTGTTTTTCTAGAATGTTGATTTTCTTGATAATTTTAGGGTATTTTGAGATCTAGGATTGAGAGAAGGAGATGAGACATTTGGAGAAATTTTTAGATCTTACTCATCCAGCTCTCTCTGTATTATCACTATAATGGTCTTCATATTTTATATTTAAGTTCCTATATAGTTGCCTAAATTACAGAGTAACACATCAACACTCCCCCTTAAGATGGGATGAAAATATCGTATAGACCCATCTGGCTATAAAATATAGAAAAATGGTTTTTCTAGCAGTCCCTTTGTGAGAACATCTACCACATGACTAGCTAACTTTACATATAATAGACAAATTATCCCTCTATCAAGCTTTTCCTTGACAACAATTTCGATATGTTTGATTCAATCATGCTATATAGGATTATTAGCAATGTCGATAGCTGCTTTGTTGTCACAGTATAGTATCAGTGGCTTGCACTTGAACACCTTTGGTTCTGTCAATAAGATTTGCAACCACAATAGCTCACACACACCATAAACCATAGATCGGAACTTAGCCTCTACAATAGAACGAGCCACAACACTTTATTTCTTGCTCCTCCATGAAACCAAGTTACCTCCAACAAATATGCAATATCCTGATGTCGATCGTTGATCATCCAAAAAGCCAGCCCAATCAGCATCAGTATAACATTCAATTTGTAGGTTCCCTTGACGGGTATATAAAAGACATTTTCATGGGCAGCCTTTGAGGTAGGGTAATGTCCTATACACAGCCTCCATATGGGTTGATCTAATATCATGCATAAACTGCCTAACCATACTCATTGCAAAGGCAATGTCAGGTCATGTGTGAGAAAGATATATAAGTCTTCCAACTAATCTCTGATAGCGTTCCCGGTCTACCGGTGTCCCTGTATCACCACTCAGCGATGATTTTGTTCAATGGGTGTGGGTCGAGATCCAAGCATGCATATCTCCTTTAATAAATCCAATACATACTTTCGCTAAGAAAGGAATATACCCTTAGGTCCTTGAGAGACCTCAATACCAAGAAAATACCTCAAGCGTTCCAAATTCTTCACTTCAAACTCTTGTGCAAGATGATACTTTAGGTATGAAATTTTCTTCGAATCATCTCCAGTGATCACAATATCATCCACATATACTATCAGAATTACTACCTTTCCTATGGTGTGCTTATAAAATAGTGTATGGTCAGCATTATTTTGAAAATAACCTCTCTTGAGCATTGCTCGTCTAAACTGATCAAACTAAGCTCGTGGTGATTGCTACAAAGTACACAAAGAATTATGTAAATGTAGCACCTTTCCAGAGGTTTGACTTGTTTCAAATCCTAGTGGGATATGCATGTATACCTCTTCTTGGAATATCACCATGAAGAAAGACATTTTTCATGTCCATTTGGTGAATGTTCCAGTCAAAATTGACTGCACAGGAAAAAAGTGTTCTTATGGAATTCATCTTGGCCACTGGTGCAAAGGTCTCCTCATAATCAATCCTATAAGTTTGTGTATATCCCTTTGCCACAAGACAAGCTTTGTACTTATCCACTTTATCCTCTAGAGTACGTTTAACTGTAAAAACTCACTTACAACCTACAGGTTGTTTACCTGGTAGTAGATCAACAAGCTCCCATATTTTGTTCTTCTCCAAAGCTCTCATCTCTTCAAGCATAGCTGCCTTCTACTTTGGGTCCTCTTTAGCTATTTTCTAGTTACTTGGTATGGACACGGAATGAGAGACAATGAAACTATGAAAGGAAGGGTTACAATGTTCATAGGAAATAAAGTTTGCAATATCATACTTATAACCTACATAATCTTTTAGGCAAGCTAGGATATGTGATGATCTAGCTGGTTTTCTTAAAGCAATAAGCAAATCATTGAATTGGGGTGAAAAGGATGACACTTGATTATCACCATGCCCTACGGTGCTAATAGGAGCAACTGAACTAAGGGAAAGGGAATTGGTACCTAAGTCCTTATGCACAGGTGGCTCTACATTCTATAAATTTGGTGATGAAGTTTTTGTCATAGCCTACATGTCTTCATGACAATTATTACCACCAGTCTCACTAATTATTCCCTCCCCCTGATTTGAAATACTACTATCATCATTAGGCCCACTAGTAGGTACACATGAAGTAGGAACAAGAATGGAACTCACACGAGTCCTCCACTGTTACTCTCCCCTCTTGCTGCACTTCAAGTGGGGATAAGGTAACACCAGCGTCCTTGGTTGGTCCATAATAAGACTCATTTTCACGAAAAGTTACATCCATACTCATAAAAAAGCGATTTTAGAGGGACACCAAACCTAGACAGAGCAAATAGAAACATATACAGTGTAAAACTCAAAAAATCACTATACAGACTTAAGAAATCAAGCAGAATATGGTATAATCGTTTAAACGACTTTTTATGCAAGAAAGGCTACACGAATAATGAGGATTGTCCCTGTGTATTTATACGACGATTCCAGAATGGATTTTGTTTAATATCAGTATATGTAGATGATCTGAATATCATTGGAACCCTGGATGATATAAAAGAAGTGAGCTCATAACTAGAATCAGAGTTTGAAATGAAAAATTTGGATAAAACCAAATATTGCTTAGGTTTGCAACTTAAACATGTCCCGAAAGGGATATTGGTGCATTAGTCAACCTACACTCAGAAAGTATTAGAAAGATTTGGCTTTGAAAAGGCATACCTTCAAAAATACTAATGGTTGAAAGATCTTTGTAGTAAAACAAGGAATCGTACGGACCTAGAGAAGAAGGAGACGAAATCCTAGGACCAGAATTCTCATACTTAAGTGCAATAGAAGTGCTTATATAAGTAAACTGCACTAGACCAGATATCACATTTGACGTAAGGCATTGGCAGGGAATAAATGACATCTTTCGATACCTTCAAGGAAGCAAAGACCTTGGGTTATTCTACAGAAAGAACCAAGATCTGAATATGACTAGCTATGCAGATACTAGATACTTATCAGACCCGCATACCGCCAGGTCTCAAACAGGCTATGTATTCCTGTGTGGTGGAACCGTAATTTTATGAAAATTATCTAAGCAAAATCTTATATCGACTTCGATGAATCACTCAAAAATCATGGCACCATATGAAGTCACACGAGAATGTACTTAGCTTAATGGTTCACACCCAGCCACAGTTATTAAAACCGGACTGGACTGGCGGTTCGACCGAAAAAAATCGGAACCGAAACCTAGACCAGTCTGGTTTTATTGTTGGACCGGCTGTGCAGTTGAATCGGGTTGAACCGAAAAAATCCCGATTGAACTGGCCAGTTCTGCACAAAACCGAAGAAAAACCGGCATGGTTGGACCAGAGGTGTATTCAGCAGGAAAATTTTTGGAAAAATATGCATGAGACAGGACTCGAACACACAACCTCATGTGACACCCACCTCATGAGCTGGCTTTGGTGACCAAGTGAGCAAATTAGATGTTATGATATATAAGAAACTTACCATATTGTTAAGTCCTATTGAACCACCGGTTGGACCAGTAAGCCACCGATTGGACCGATGAACCGGTGAACCAGAAGGTCGATCGATCCAGCTTTAATAACTATGCATCCAGCAGTCATGTGGATTGAATATCATGTAAGCTCCCACAATTATCTATGAAGATAATACAGCTTATGTTACACAAATGCAAATGGGTTACGTGAAGAGTCATCTCACAAAGCATATCAATCACAAGTTCTTCTATGCTCATGAATCGCAAAAGATAGACGAAATTAAGGTACTGCATACTAAGTCATATGAAAATCTTGCAGATTTATTCACTAAGTCACTTTCAACATCTAATTTTGAAAGATGTGTATGTGGAATTGGAATGATAAAACTTAGAGAAGTGTAGAACTTAGGAGACACTCTTCTCGAGCTCACTATTAAAACTTGATTACGAAAATCGAATACCCAAAGAATGCATCCTGTAGATAAAATAGAATTGGGTGGATTGCACGCTTTTTCCCTTGACGATTTTCCTAAAGTTTCACAGCTAAGGTTTTTAATAAGGCGATTCATGCAACACAACATAACATATATCATGTACTCTTTCTCCAAATTTTTTTCACTACGTTTTTATGAAATTTTGATTAGATATGAATGTATCGGATGAGTGCCTAAGGGGGAGTATTAGGAAACATAAGCCTAGGCCTGTAAGTCTGGCTTATTGGTGGGTACTCTCCACTTAGTCTATAAATAGGGGGTCCTAATCATCGTAAATAGTACAAGAAAACAAAGAAAGCTATAAAGAAAAGAGTTCTTCTCTCACCTCTCTGTGTTCAATTTATTATTTGTATTATTTATATTTGATTTATCTATTTTATATAAAAGATAAATTATTTAAATTAGACTCACCAATAATAATTCCTCAACAATAGCTACGCTCAACGGACAGTGCTTCTGAGAAACCTGAGATGGAGATGAGTTTCGTGGTAATTGACATTGATCTTGCTTTTTGTAGATTAGGCAAAAACATATCCCTAGTTGATGTAACCGAAGGAGTGTTGCCTCTCGAGTCTCGATCCCCAGCGCCTTGCGGACAACCAGGCGGTTCTCAGGCACTATTGGTAAATTAATTTTCTTTGTAAAATTTGGTCGAGATCTGGCATGCATTAGAAAAAGGAGGAGGTTGGCACTCTTACCAAATTGTAATATTCAAATCTGGGTGAGCTAGGGGTTGACACCACCTCTATAACAAGCGCCGCGGTCCGTTCTTCGAGTAGAAAGAAAATGCCCATGAAGGTACATTCTCAGTGCCAAAGGGTCATTCGAGGTCAAGTTAGGCACTTGCCCTGCCCTCCAATGTAGCAAGAGTTTTCTTTGACCAAATCAGAAGTCTTATCAGCAAACGGCGATATTGATATTATCAACTGTAGTCTTGTAACTACGAAAGAAAACTATTGGCAAATTAGATGGCAGACTTTGTGCAATATCTGTTTTAGAGTAGTTTCTAAAAAAAATATGTCGCCCTGCCATAATATTTTGTCAATTAAATATGAATCTGGTATTTACCGATAATGAATTATAAATCCCCTATCCCAAAGAAATGCTAACGAATCATATCTAAATCGTGTACGTATGATTTAGCACTTGATTTGTTAATAATTGTAATCAAAATGTCCATAATCATAATTATTTTTTGATTGGCCATTGGCTAGACCTTCTTTATTTTTGCTGCCACTGCACGTACAAAGCGAGGTGCTCAAGACGAAGCGACCATTTGTGGCCGCCCAATCGAGCAGACACACGTACGGGTGCAAACGGATCGGATTCAGTCGGATATTGCATAAACCGTATCTTAACCCATATTTTTTTCCCTAGATTCGGAGTCGGATACGGTATGACTGGATACGAATACGAATTCGGAATATTCGGAGTTTCAAATACAATACCGTCGGGACGGATATATAACAGATTAGGTTCGGAAACGGATAATATAGGCGGATAATAATACGGATGATTAGCAAAGCTGAAGCAAGTACCGTTCTAAAAGTACACTACATAAAATATGAATAAAAACAATTCAACAACATATATAGAAGATGGAATTACTGAATTACTGATTCACAAAGAATTACATTATGCTGATTTACTGATTCACAAAGAATTCCTACTCTGTCACAAAGCTACAGATATGCTGCTTTTCTTAATATACAAAGATGTATGTGAATCGCAAAGATACATCTGTCAGTTGCTGCTGCCAACGTCGTAGCTTTCAATTATACAAAGAAGAGTAGTAGCTTTCAAGCAGGCATAGAAGGTGGCCACAAAGCAAGCAAGAAGGTTTTAAAAGATATACCAAAGGTTGCTGCTGCCAACGTCGTAGCAAGCCGGGCGCGGAGGTGGCCTCGGCCGAGGGGAAGAGGTCGAGCGGCGGTGACGGCTTCTGGTGGCCGGGCGCGGAGCCCGGATCCGATCAGATCCGGGTCGAGGAGGGGCAGCGGTGGAGGGCCGAGGAGGAGCGGCGCCGGAGGGGCGAGGAGAGGCGGCGGGGGAGAGGAAGGGCTAACAGTAATGTCCGTGATGGGCTAACATATTTTTTTTCCTATCATTTGTATTGTCCGTGATGAGCTAACATGTTTTTTCTATTTTTATATTTTTTAATTTAATTATATCAAATAAGCTAACTTAGTTACAGTAAAAAAATAAACTAACTACAGTAAAAAAAATCATAAATCAACATCAAATTAAACGCTACCTTGGTAACTTATTCGACCGATGTGATGCCCATAACTAGCCAAACCAGATCGCTGCTCCAGCATTCAGTACGGGCAAATAGCTTCGTCGCATATTAATTACCATATTAATTAAAAAAAGGAAAAGATCTGTATCATCAATTGATATGGGTCCAAATTATAATGGTTGAGATCTAAATGTTTGGAACAACAAAGTGCTGAGCAGAGCTCCCGTTAAAGCAGAGAAGGAAATCTAGGGAAAAATCTTTACAAAACTACTCCGAACTGAATACGAGCTCCCTGGATAAATAACCAACCTGAGCAGAGCTCCCGTCAGGACAGAGAAGGAAAATCAAGGGAAAAGACTTCAGAAAACCACTCCGAACTGAATATGAGCTTCTGTTCGAGATAGAGGAGAATCAACGGAAACAGACGAACTTCAAAAACCAATCCGAACTGAATACTAGGACGGAAGAGCCAACGAAATTGTGTACATGTACAAGGTCCCATGTAGAACCACAAGCCTTCACAGCACTTTCTTGCGTCCCGGGAGGCGAGTTCGGCCAAGAAGACGACGGCAACTTGCCGCAGCTGCGCGCTGACAGATTTGAAGAGAAGAACACCTGCTTGGCTACGGCGGCCTCTCGCTGAAGCCGCTCAATCCTGAGGATCGACTTCTCCAACTCGGCTAGCTCCTCGGACGTGCAGAGGCTCGGCTTAGCAAACAAGACAACCCGTGACTTACCTCTGGCTTCTCTCTCTGGATTCGACTTCCTCACGCCTGTCAATCGTGCCAACGGTGAAGTCAACTACTTCAGGTATGCTATTACTCTTCATTGCCTCCTGTCTCCAGCCCACTCCATCACGTGTCACATTTGATTTTAAGTTTTTTGAAGGCAGCAGCACCATGGCATACAAGAAGCTATGGAACATCAAAGTGAAAGTAATAAGAATGTGGGATTCAATCAATTTTGTACCAAACGATCTTATGAGTATTAATATGATCTTGATGGATGAGCATGTTTTTCTCTTGACATGTTCAATTATGTAATTTTTTTCAACATTTGCTGGTTGATGTTTTGTGTTTGACAGGGTAAAACAATTCATGCTACTATTTGGAATTATCTGATAGACACTTAGGGTCTGTTTGTTTCAGCTTCTGGCAGCTGCAGCTACTCCCAGAATCTGCAGTTCCCCCAAACAGTCCAGATTTTCATCCAGATTCTAAGTAGCCAGAAGCTACAGAATCCAGAAAATGAACTAGTAGCCAGAAGCTAGGGTTATCCAGCTTCTCCAGATTCTGACTAGCTAGATACTCACCAGCTGCTTCTCAGAATCTACAGCTGAAACAAACAGGCCCTTATAGACCAAAGATCAATGAGAGTTCTATCTATGTGTTCAATAATTTCAAAGTTAAAGAATCCGCAAGTACCGTCCAGTTAATAATCAGCTTAAAATTACTTTCATGAATAATACAAAGGTGAAAGAAGTGAAAGTATCATCAAATAATTTTGAGGATCACTATTTTGAGTTTGTTACAAGAGACATACTACTAGAACGGCTAAATAAAGATCAGCAATTATCAGGTAAGTGTATAATTGCATTTATGTTTCTTTCTGAAATTTGAATTAATTAAACTTTAATTTTTTTCAGATGTTATTGGATTACTCACCCAAATTAAGCCAATTGGATCAAGGACTATGAGGAAGAACACTACAAACCCAAGACCCTCATATATTCGCAAGATCGAACTTCTAACACCGGAGTAAAATATGCATGCAGCTTACATTTAATTCAACATTAGACACAATCTTCATGCATTTATGTTAACATTTAACTATTCTGTAATGGAATTTTCAGGGGTAATAACATCAGAGTAACATTTGGGGACAATTAGCTCATTGTTTAAGTGAAGATATAATTGGCAGCCAAACAGTTGTGGTTGTTACACCAACATTAGCGCAAGAGTTCAATGGTAAGTTCAATAATATTATGAGTTATTATGGTCATTCCAACTACACTAATCTAATAGATACATGTGTATTAAATAGGTGTTTGTCTAAAGTCAACTAGCGCCACAAGAATATATAGAGATATTGATATACCTGAAACCTGGAAGCTTATTGACAGGTATGGAACAGGTTCTTTTCTTATTTATCGAACAACAAACTATAGTTCATTTTTATTCAGAATGTCATATTTTTTTGTCTTGACTATATAATTTTTAGCCACTCAAGCGAAAAAACTGTACCAAAAATGATGGAAGTAGATAAAAGTACTCAAGGGACACTTGAAGAATAGCAGAGCTGCAAGGTTGCTTTTTACAAGATACCTTATCTTCTCAAAATCTTTATTCTCAATATCATCACTGTAGCTTCACGATACCACCAGTGGCCCCAACAGCACTGACACCACTTCCTTACTGCTATAGAACTCCGCCTCATCTCCATGCGTGCATTCCAGTTCAATAGCTGCTGCTCATGTGCATCTACTGCCATTAGTAACACACCGTGTACGCATCAGGTACCATAAGATGAATCATGTTATTGAATCGAAGCAGTGTGTTCGTGCATGACAACGCAATAAAAAATACCAAGTGAAACTCCGTCCTAGCATCTAGTTAAATCTACAAATACATATGGCATAAAAACGAATTTATCCCTTTTCAGTGCAAAAACAACACAAAGAGATCTATGCATTCAACCTTAAACTTGCACTGGATTTAAATTCAGTAAGAATGCACTGATATTAACCAAATTTGTCCAAACCATCACAACTCACACTTGCAAGACCTAATTGAGCAGCAAAATTAACAGAATTGAGGCAAGCAGTACGAACAAACGAACCAACTTGGGAGACGATCAAATCGTCGAAGGTGACACCATCTTCCCAAACGCACACCCCCAACGCCAACTGGACCAACCTGCTACAATTTGATCTAAACTGGCAGGCTCTAGATACACAAGTCATGACGGCCATAACAACTAGACTACTTCCATAGTTCAATGCCGCTCAATAAAACTAGCAGGCTCTAGATACACAAGTCACCGTGACTGCGTACATACACGCCTGCTCAATAATCTGGTTTTGATCTAAACTGCTACAGTTTTAAGCCACCCTGTAGAGAGGCCAATCCATCTATATCACTGCATGACTACAGTTGTATATACACTATACAGTATACACACACTATGTAGGGCAAATCAACATAGGATTCCAGGTGTGATGTAAGTTAGGAGCAGCAGCAGCAGTTGGTGCAGGTCGTCATCCCCTCCGACGTGTCTTGCTGATGAAGAGGAGAACAAGTGCGGATTTGGGGGCTTAGATTTGGGGAGAACAGAGTGCAGGCTGGGCTGTGCAAGCGCAGATCTGAGCTGGATGTGCAGGGGACGAGTGGATTTGCGACTGCTGGTGGAGCACTTCGTCGCCGGCGGCAGGTCTCCGGCGACAGCATTGAGAGGAGGCCGCTGCTTGGGAAGAGAAGGCTACGAGTCCTTTAGGTGAAAAAGCTAACTACGGGATGACGACATATTTAATAATACGTTTCCAGCATCCTAGAAACATATTTAATAAAATGCTATTTTACAAATCAAATATGATGCTGCATTTTCCAACACCCAGTTAATATCTACACAGTAAAAATCTATCACCTCACACAGCACTATTTTATTTTATTTGAGAGAAAGACACAACTTGGCCTGATTGCAGATTCTTCAAATGCAAAATGACGAATAGTAGGAAATAAGTACGCCAATGTCTCAAATTGTGGTCTGCACGGTTGCGAGAATGGACACCATGAAGCATAAAACAGCACGGCAACATAATCCTGCTTGCTCGTGTGAAGGAGATTAACTGCCTTCACCAACGTAGCCTAATCTCTCTGCAAGAACATGTGGATGAAGCAAAAAAAAAAACAGGGATGAATAGATGCAACTTCGCATTCTACAAGAGAAAAATGCATGTCAATGTAAAGGAGTTCGTTCTAATTGCAGAACATGTGTTGTAATGGCAGTTAGGAGTTGAAAGTTTAAAACCAATGCACAACTAATTTGCACACAATGCTTGTGCAATCTAATATCGTAGAGCACCTAGACCGGTGAGAATTGCTTAAACAAAATCTCAATTCAATACACGCAATGCGAAAACCATGAGAATTGCGCTGAAATCTAGGAAATTTCACAGCATTAGTACTATACAAGCATAGGAAGTTGGGAACAAAATTGGACTATAAACAAGCAAACGGGTTGTTCCGATGGCTCACCTGGATAACGCCGCCCCGGTAGCCGAAGGAGCGACGCAGTGGCAAGCACGTCTCGGGGATCCAAGGAGGACCTCCATGGTGGAAGGCCTCGGGCACAGCACGGGAGGCGGCGGCGTGGCCACGAAGGAGGCCTCGCCGGCGACGAGGAGGAGGGGAAGGAGAAGCGCCACCCACCTCAGCTGCCACGTCGCCATGGACCCACCTCAGGCGAGGTCCGCAAAACCCTAGATCTGAACCCGCCCAACGCGTCGACGCACACCACGCGCGCACTAGGAAGGCGTGGCGGTGGCGGCGACGGCGACGGCGGTGGTTTTGGTTGGTGGGGGCGAGGGGCGTGGAAAAACAAGTGCTTTGGTTGGTACTAGTAAAGTGCCCGTGCATTGCAACGGAAAACCAAATAAAAGTAATGCATACTATCAAATATGATATCAAATTGAATAATAAATATCAACTTTTTCTTACGTCATCATGTATCAAACAAAACATACATGTTCATACTCGTAAATAAATCAAGCATCATACTAATCTACTCTACTCCTAGCGCACGATTGTCGTGTATATACAGTTCTACGTTCTAGTGTATCACTATCCACACATTTGCTAATGGGTGTCATGCATCATCCTGGTGGCATAGCAGGGAGTTGAGCACCAAATTAAGATTGACAAACAAAGGTGAGGGGACAGGAACACAAGGTGAGCATAGCGAAGTGCAGTTTTCAAAATTTTAACCAAGCAAAAAACACTTTATTCGGGAAGGCTAGTTAAGTGCCCGTGCATTGCTACGAAACATCTTATATATGTATTTCTTTATCAATTCAAACATCAAACAAATGAAAATAATTGTTAGAGACTTGCAAAATAATTAGTATATTAATGGTGTAGAGACTTATACCTTCCAACTCAGTGGCATATCTTGAATTCGGGAAGAATATGAATTTAATTGCTCTCTACCGTGATTGACAACCCACCTAAATATGAATTACAGTAATTAGAATGGATATGTATAACAACATGCTGTACAAACAATGGTATGAACTCCTTACCAGCAATTATGTTGACCTTCAAAAGGGTAGCGAATAAACAATGGAAGCAGACCTCCGTTGGGCAGTAACATGTGATGTGGCACGCAACATGGTGGTTAAACTGAACCTGGGTAACTTGTTTTCAGCAGATGCTTAATAAATGTCGTTTTCCCTGTAGAATAATGACCCAAGAGCATGACCATTGGCTTTGCATCAAAATCACTGTTTGTCTGAAAAATCGTAGAATCAATGTAATGCCATGTAAGTAAGGACACAAGAAAACAACCCGCATGAAAGAACATGAGAAAATTGTCATCTGAAACTTCTAGGGTACCTAAACCATGAACAAGTCTATACCAAGAATGGGGAGGCAAAATCGTTGAACCGGTATGCAACTTCCGAAGGCTTCAATTTTTCGATGTATAGTCTTTTTAAGCCATCAATTATAGAAGTAACAGCAGTCAGAGGCATCTACGCCTACAAAGAGCCAACTAAAGTTGAAAAACCGATTCAATTGTTGAACTGCAATGCTCTACTTGGCATTAAGAGAAAACTATGACAATTTCAATGACTCAACAACAAGCTACAAGAGTTCAGCTATTTAGCCAAAAGAGCAACAGGATATTTGCCCTGCTGATAGACATGGTGTAAATTAACCTCACAACATGGACAAGATCTTGAAACGCCGCATAAGTCTAGTACCTTCTATGCTGATTTTGAACTGAACCAGTGATTGGTAGAAGGTGCTTGAACTCGGGGTGCTGTCATGAAAAGAAATGGTTAGCATCGCAGCCGACTCACCAATACATGATTCGCCAAGCAGGAGCATATTTCTTACCATTGTCTTCTGGGTGAACTCGCTTTACCATGGCCTTTGATCTCTGAAAATCAATGATCCATTGCAATATCATAGTGTGAGAAGTGAAAAATGCGGTCCAATGGCACATAAGCTGTAGACTATATACTTACATCAAGCAGTTCATCGAGACCCCCCATCACAGGCAGGTCCGAGCTACTCAGGTCTGCAAGAACAACCACAAACTATCTAGTTCATATACCCACACACAAACAAACTCACAGAACAAAAAGGGTAAATGGATGCATCTCAGTTTACCTTCACGCTTCAGACTGTCCTGGGTGATCTCATTCCCCGTTTGCGCCAGAGACACGAGCTGCGATTTGCAATTTGGAAAAGACGCAATAATAAGTAACGCACAAGCGCATCCAAATCTTTCCTTACCAGCGGCACAGGCTACGATTGATGCACAAACAAGAGAGGAGAGGAAAAGGAATGGAGCAGACCTGCATAGCGGTGACGAACTCGGCGAAATCGAGGTACCCCTGTCGCTTGGAGTCCGCAATCGCCCAGACCTTGGATCCACACAGATTTTTCGAAACGCGAAGGGATTAGATAGGCTCTATCAACCAACCAGCAGCGACACTCGAGGGACCCGAAGACTCGGGTAGTGGCGGGGGTGGCTGCCTCACCTGCTTGAGGTCGGCGCGGGAGAGGCCGGACATGGCGAAGAACTTGGTGGCGTCGGGGCCCGTGATGCGGCCGTCCCCATCTGCAGTGAGGCCGCCGGAGAAGCAAGTAAGCATCAGGGCTTGGGGTTTTGGGGCGGATGCGGGAGCGAGAGCGAGACGACCTACTTGGGTCGGCGAGGGAGAACCAGTCGGCGTAGATCTTCTGGTGCTCCTTGGAGCAGCCCGCGGCGGCGGCGGATCGCGCGATCTCCATCCCCGGTCTCCCTCGTCGCGGCGCTCGAGTGCTCGGCGGCGGCCGCAAGCAGCAGCACGAGTGCTCGGAGGCGGCACGGGGTGGGGAGGAGGCGGCGGCGCGGGGTGGGGAGGAAGGAGGCGGTGGGAGAGCGAGGAGGCGGGAGAGCGAGGGCGCGGGAGAGCGAGGGGAGGCGGATCGGGGCGGGGGAGAGCGAGGCGGCGCTTGGGAGGAGGAGGGAGGCGGCGGCGGCGTGGGGGGGGGAGGAGGCGGGGAAGAGCGAGGAGGCGGGAGAGCGAGGAGGCGGTCGGGGTGGGGAGGAGGAGCGGCTCGCGGGGGGGAGGCGGTGCGGCTGCGAGAGAGATAGAGGGAGGGGAGGAGGCGGCGCGCGGGGTGGGAGGGAGGGGGCTACGAGATAGATGGCTCGGATTTTATCTCGTAATCAGATCGAAGACCTAAGAGAAAAGGAGTGACGACGAGTCAACCACTAACTCCTTCTTTTATAATAGTAAAGATGTGATGCTCTAGCTGGGAGCTTAGCTTCATCAGGTCCAGGTGGGATCTGGCCGTCGTATCCAGATCGAACGGTGCGAAATATTCATTCGTTTGAAGGAAAGAAAAAAAATCAAATGGTAATTAGAGAGAGAGAGAGAGACCGTTTGGGCCAAAAGCAAGTAACCCAAACAATACGATCCACATGAGAACAGGGTCTCAATGGGATAATCACGTACTTGGCCCATAGGCCTGCCCTATCCTTGTATGCAGAAGTACTGTACTAGTAAGTAGACCAGCCGAAAAAAATTTTCTCTCGCTGTAAAAATCCAGCTACAGCACGAACAGCGCACTGGAGCGGTAAAAAAAACTTGCCACCATCAAAATTCGTCCAAAAAAGAATTTACTGCGTTCTTTTTATGGTACGTGATCGAGGAGATCCAAAGGCATGTCCTGGTAGTACATCCTAGCCGTACACATAGCATGGTCACCTCACCAGTTGACTGCTCGCTCCAAAATCCGAGCTCTGTCTTCACCCAGTTGACAAAAACTGCATCGATAGAGGAAGGCAGGTCACGACAAATCGAATCATCCCAGGATGATTTCTGTCGGACATCGGCCAGCTATACATGGGCGAGCGAAAGGGTGGAACGTTGCACGTGGATGTGTCACTGACAAGTGTAAGATCGAGACATTTCAAGGGTTTAATTCTTAGAAATTTACGAAGAAATTTGTACTACATGTTAATCCATGAGTTGGATACCACAGAGCCTAGCTGACAGGTTTTGCGCGGGTGTGGATAGCAAAAATGCTAATCCTTACAAAAATTGACAAAGATGTACCGAAACGAGATGGTTGTTGCACAAAATCCAAATTCTAAATACATATTCGTAAGATTCACTCATTGTTTGATGGCGTTCGCCAGCTATACCAATGATAACTTAGACCACAAGAGAATGCGTTGGCTTGTGATTCATCCACGTAGTCTAGAAAAATTGACGTGAGGCTTTGGCATCTGCCGGTATTTTCCATGTAATCTTCACCATCTTGCTATGCCTTGCTGCCGAAGCAAAGATTAGTGTGACTGCCAAGAATAATGCATTTTCTAGCTAGCCAGGTTAACAGCATTGACCAATTAGCTTCGTTTATTTGTGTTCAGATGCATGCACAATATTTTTTGTTGGTTGCGTCCATGTTGCGGCAGCATTGACACGGCAATTTGCAACAGCTAGCGTGTCCAAGTTGCTTGTGATCGATCGATGGATTTGCCACATCGTCCCATCAGTTTCTCTGTGTGACCAAGGGGTTTGAATGTCTTAGGCTATGGAGGGCATCTTTATGTGGGAACGATCCGCGTATAAGTTTTTTTTGCCTTTGGCCACACTGCAACCTATTGTCGTCGTGTGTCAGACTCGAATTTTGCAATCCTGAATCATTTACGATTCCATCACACTATTCTCTAAATTAATAGATAATGCTCACTGATATATTGCTAAATTATTTCATACATCGTATGAATCATATTGTACATTAATATTACACATCAAAGTTTAAATACACCACATCCGATAACTGTTTGCATAAGGACCCATCAGGCCAATTACTTACAATACAAAAGAGGAAGCAGAAGTAGTAATCCAAAAGGTAGGACCTTGAGAATCCATTGGCAAGCGAATGAGGATAAAATGTGAACTAACATAATCCTAGTTAGGATAATATATGTGCATACAATATCCATCAAAATCTACCTAACTGAGATTTAATATTTTTTAAATCCATCCTAATTTTCTTCATTTTCTCCTCGATGCGTCGTCATAAGCATATGATCTTACTCTCTTGTTTGAGTTTATTGAGTGAGTGACTGTGAGCACAAACTACCATGCTCCGTGAGTTAATACACAAAATGTAATTATATAAATGCATGGCTTATCAAAGAACGACTCGGGTTTTTTTATTTGCTATCCTAGTTTAAAACTACCATAAGTACAAACCCCTATGATTTAGCAATTTTTAACCAAATCATGTTATTAAACATTTATCAAAATGTGCAATAATATTAACGGTGCAGGTTCTATCCACCTGTTATATGGTTTCATCCACTAATGCTAGTTTTTAACTACAGGGTTCCATCCACCCTTATATAATCATTGGGTTCCATCCATTCAAGGCAATTCAAAACCAGAGCTCATCTACCCGATAAATTTTCATTCCCATCCACAATATTTTAGAAATAGAACTATATCTATCAAGTTCATATGTTTGAACATGACCATAGGTATGGCTGCTCGAACAATTTTCACTCTACAGAGGTCGTATATTTTTTCCATAAAAGACAACCAACTTGTTACATTCTAAATATTTCCTTTGACATGCAGATCAAGAAAGTCACCATAAGACCTTTACCATACATCTAATGAAGTTTACACCCACTAAGATTTTATCTAAGTGGGACTCTATCCACCCTTACCAAGACCCTCTCTTACGCCACACAACGGCTTCTATCTAGCGACATAAATTAACTTATCTCAATAAACCAGCCATTTCTCTCCAATGGCTGCCCAAAACCAGTTCATGTTTATGAATTGATGCTATGGCAATGTAGTGCCCCCGAGTATCTAAGTAGGTCTAAGCATGGCATTTAGATATTGTGTATAATCAGCATGTTTAATTTATTAGTTATTTCTAGCGTGACAGTGGTTAAGAGTACAACTATTTTAAGGATAAGAGTATAATGACATATCAATAATAGGCACGTAACTAAATTCTTAAGATGAACTTAATTTGCATAATACTTTAACAACATGCAATTTGATAATTTAATCAAAAAAAATTTGCATAAATGGTAGGTTCAACATGATCAAAGTATTGACTCATCTTTCTTACAAGTTGCTTGATCCTGTGGGTCTTGGCTTGCTTCGGCTTCTTCTTCTTCTTCTTAGGCTTCGTAAGCTATCAAACGATTGTGTGCAATTTTGGATAAAATATCCATAAATTATAATTAAATTTAAATAAACTCAAAAATTCATGATTTTGGTTATATTGAATAGATCTTGATTTTATATGAATTTTGAAATAAATTTTACTTAATTTGGACTTAGGATGAGTGAGAATGAGACATTTGAAGTTTGAAATCAAATTTAATTCTAAAAATTGAAAAGGGAGAGAGAAAATATCTCTCTAACAGGTGGAACCCTCTGGGATTTTATTTATTTTCTATTTATTTCTCTATTAGAAATAGTTACCGTGTATGACATGTGGGGTCCACTTTATTTTATTTTCTTTTTGAATTATTTCTTAATTAGAAATATCTACTATGACTGTCAAGTGGGAGCAGCTATTTGTGTAAATAGTGAATTTGAGCTAACATGTCACTGGCAAACGTGTATTTAACCAATTTAAATAGAGTTTTTTAAATGACAGGGCCTATGTGTCATAGACTCATTAACCTTAACAAATAATGATGGCCCATAGGTCAGTGGTAATTTAGCTACTAAAACAAAGGTCATTAACTCAAACTAATTACAGATTTAAACAAATCACGGGTGAACAATACTCTTTTTCTCCCGCTGAAGAGAGACAAGCTCATCGCCGATGAGGGGAGGCACGACGGCCAATGAAGAGAGAGGAGCAGATCGGATGGGGATATATCATCGACGATAGAGAGGCGATGACATCGTCATCATTGTGTCACGACGGTGATACTGCATAAGACACTCTTACAACAAAAGTGTCTTGTGCAGTAAACCATAGCGTCACAACCAGAGGCGGAGGAGCTCGGGAGGTAGTCAGCGTCGTTGGGGAGGCAGTGTTTCGATCGGTTTGGAGAGCTAGCTAGCAGCTAGTAATGCTTCGGTTTGGAGTGATTTAGGGGAGGCGTGTGGACAGCATATATAAGGGCATTTGGATAGCGAAACCAATCAGTAGTTGAGAGGTCGGCGCCGCTTCAATTTGAAAGCCTGAATAAAGGGTGCGGCAAAATCGGGCGAGGAAATATCATAGATAGTTTTTAATAAAAAAATTGTCTGTGATGATTTAATTATCACAGATGGTTTTTAATACAAACCATCTGTGAAGTATCACACACGGTTTAAAGAAAAAACCGTTTGTGATATTTGCTAATATCACAGTATGAATCGTCTGTGATATTATATTTTCACAGACAGATTTTAGCGTTGCTAGTAACACAAACGGTCACTAAACCATAATCGTTTATAATTATGATTAATACTAATTATTTTGGTAAACCGTCTATGATGAAATATGTAGTATTAGCCTTTTTGTAATAGTGGATAGAGAGAAAACAAGATAATAATGTGGCTGGATGTTTACTCATGATTGTTGAAGAGAAAAGGAAGATAATTGTGAAAGTATCGTTAAAGTTGTATGCGCCCTTTACATTTTGAATCAAAAGTGAAAAACTATATACCTCCTATTTTAAAACGGAGAGAGAGTATTTTTCTCTACTTTCTTGACACAGGCTTAGCTTGTCCTCTGGAGTTGCTCGAAGAGCCGTCGGGTTCCATAACGGAAGAATAGATAGGAAAGGGAAAAAAAGGAGGAAAAAGAGACAGTATAAACGACTGGACATAGCTGTCACCCCGTCCAAACCGTCTCTTCCAGCGCACAACCCCTTGCGCCTGTCTGTCTCTCCTCCCACTGAACCCCCTCTCCCATGTACACCACCTCCTCTCCCATGTACACCACCCCACCCCCCTGATCAGATTCCATCTCTCTCTCTTTGGATCATTAGGCCAACCACAGCACAGCAGCAAGGATATATATGGTGGTGTACTTGACCACTGCCAAGGCAGCCACGCAGCAAGAGCGCACGGCTGCGCGGCGCGCAGCACGCCGGAACCGACCAAACCGAGCGCGCTAGATCACCAAACCGCAAAGACCACCAAGCCTCCAGGAACAGCTTTTGCGAGCCGCGGGCGCGTGATGGCGGCGGCGGCGGCGTCGACGGCGTCGGGGTCGCCGGGGGGCGGGCCGGCGCGGACGCCGTACCGGTCGCGGTTCGGCGACACGACGCTGACGAAGGTGTTCGTGGGCGGGCTGGCGTGGGAGACGCCGTCGGAGGGGCTGCGGCAGCACTTCGAGCAGTACGGCGACATCCTTGAGGCCGTCGTCATCACCGACCGCCTCACCGGCCGCTCCAAGGGCTACGGATTCGTAAGCCGCTCGATTTCTTCTCCTCCTTCGCGTGCGTGCACGCGCGCGACAGGTTCCCCCTTTCGTGGGCGCCTAACGAGATGCATGGCGCGGCCGTCTGTGTGACTGTGTCTACATATGCAGGTGACGTTCCGAGAGCCGGAGGCGGCGCGGCGGGCGGTGCAGGACCCGAACCCGATGATCGCCGGCCGGCGCGCCAACTGCAACATTGCCTCGTTGGGGCCGTCGCGCCCCGCCCAGGCTCGAGGTGAGTGATCGATCGAGCATCACGAGGAAACAACAAACCAAACCTGAACCCGATGTCCCCTTCTCCATCACAGTTTTGTTTCTTTCTTCGAACCCAGCCCCCTCGCAACAACACGACTGTACCCCGCGCATCTAGATTGCCCGATTAGCCCATCGCCATGGCCATTGCTAGCAGCAGCCAAGCTCAACCAGAGCAAACTAACCAATCCAAAGCTCCAAGCCTCTTTCTTTTTTCTCTGATTGGAAGCGATGGATGTGACGATAGATCGATCGATCATAGATGGATGGACTAGCCCGCAGAAGAGGCTGACAGGTGGGTCCGGGGTGGATCTAGCGAGTAAAGCGGCCGCACTGGGTGCCAGCACGGCACACGGGAAGGGAACCAGGCGCTAGCGTAGTGTGGCCGGCGAGCAGGCACGGCTCGGGAGCCATATGGCTTTGCTTGCCCAGGCTGGCCTGTCAGTTGCATTCGCTGCCTTGCTGCGTGCTGTGCGTGCGTGCGAGCCCCACCACGCGTGGCTACAGCCAGCCATATGCACGTTACATGCTCAGCTAGATCGAGCCGTATATCTGATCGATCATTTATTGTTCTACTAGAGACCATTTGGTAGTTAGAACGGCAGTTATGGGATCGATCAGTACTATACTAGTAGTAGCTGCTTCTTTTTTTCTTCTTTGTTTCAATTTTTTAAGCGAGAGGAGGCTGCTTTCACTGGACGTTCATTCGTGGCATGACAGCGAGAATGAGGTGTAAAGGCCAGGATAACTAATCAAGTGGAGAATCGGGAATCCGCTTTCCCGTAGTGAAAAACGCAGAGCCTTAGAAAATGTCCGGTCGTATATACTCTTTGACCGGTTTGGGAATCACTGAATCGGTCATCCGTGTTTTTTTTTTGTGGGGGAAAGAAGATAAGGGATATACTACGTGCTGTACTTATCTGGTTTCCTCGGAAACTCAGTAGCTTAACACCTTAACCACTTGACGCAAACAAGCCACGATGACAACTGCTACTAGGTGAACCAACGGACGTGCATACGATGAAAATTTTGATGCTCCCCTAGTGCTGTTCTAGACACATGTTGCTTTGGCCTGTGAAAGAGAACGAGGGCACAGACAGTACGCGCCTGCCAAATCCAGTCAAAGTGTCAAACGTAGCGCACATGGCGATACATTTTCTGCAGCTCCCAGCCTCTGCGCGGATCGAAACAGCAGCGCTTGTAGCTTGTAGCTTTGCGCGCCCTGTAATGCATACCTGCTCTCTGCACAGTTCATTTATTTGTTTGGTGTTGTTGCTTTCCCATCTCTGCAACCAATCACATGGCAGATAATTATTTCCTCCCCTCTCCCTCTCCCCCCCTCTCTCTCTCTATGTGCAGGCAGGGCCTCTCCTGGGCCCCACTTGCCGGCCCAGGGCCCACCTTACATCGCCAGGGCGCCACCGTCGCAGATGATGCCCCAGCCCCACCGTGGTCCTGCGATCTACCCTTCTCAATACGGGTGAGTGCCCTCTCGACTCCTCTTGCCAAATCCAAATGGCTCGCGGCAGCACAGAAGCTAGACCAGGTTAATGATGCGTGGATGATGGGGGGGAGAGAACCTCGAAATGTGAGGAGGTGAGCTAACCGTCTGAGCTGCCTGCACAGTGGTGAAGAGTGTCGTCGTTGTCGGCACCGTCGTAAGGTGCAGACTCAGCCAAACACGGCACATCTCCACGTTGATCAGACAGCTCACGCTACCATGGTACTAGTTTGTATTCTTACGTTGTAAGACGCTTTCTCGCTCCGACAAGTCCCTGGTGATATATAGCTAGCCTAGCCATCACCGCGGCTTGGGATGGCACTGTAGCACATTTAAAAGGAACACAGATAGGCATCGTACATCTTTGACACGTACCAGCGGCACAGCACACCACCTGATGGGACCTAATTAAGCCGTGTCGTTCCTTTCGGTGCGTACCGGCCGGGTGGCTTTCGGTTCGTCAACTTATTTTTTTTCCCTTAAAGCCCGGTACCGGATAGACGATTCGGCCGGGGTCGGGCCGTACGGGCTGGGGCCCTACGGGCCCGGTGAACTGGCCCATTAAATTTGGACAGCACATCTCGGCATTCAACTCCGGGTCGGCGCCCCGTGGGTCTCTTGGGCCGTGCAGGGTGTTGCCTCCCCTGACAACATTTTCCGCCCTTGTTGGCCTGCTGCAGGGTTTTGTGCGTCCTGCATGGAGCCTTAATGCCGTCTCGATCGGCTCTATTGCGATTTACTACTCTTGCTGCCACTCCCTAGTTTGGGTCTTTAAGATTGGGACTCCAATTATCTGTTGGATTTTAGTAAAAAAAAATGTCCTAGGAGTAGATCATTTGTTTCATTTTGTTTTGGGTTTAATCCTATCTGATTGTTTTGGGGGAGCTGTTTCTTGTTTTATTTTTTCACTTGAGGAAGAAAGGATAACCAGGAACTGTACTTTGTGGTAAGAGTAAAAGGGGGGCTTTTTCTTGATATGGATGGTCCTAGTGGTGGGCTAGGTGTGTAGGCCAGTGATCTAGATTCTGGGCTTTACAGCCTTGGTAGTGGATAAGTTGGCCTCTTGAGGGCCAGACGTGGACAAAGCCCAATCTTTTCCAGTCTAGATCGCTCACTACTCACGAAGCAGCTGTGCAATCTTTTTTGCAGGTACTGGTACCCACCTGACTATCAATACCAACAGGTAAGCATGCTCCCTGTGCCCCCTCAATGCCGTCTTCTTTGTTTCACCTTTTATCACATGCAACATAGCGCGTGCTACTTGCTAGGCACATGCCCAATGAGTGACTCGTCCACTGCGCATCGATGAATAACATTGTTACCATCTGAGCTCAGTAATATTTAGTTGCATTGAAAACTTCTGACAATGATCGCTTTGGCTTCTGTATGTGCGAGTCGCTGATAAATTAGTAATCATGCACATGGTGGAAAGTGCTTGCATGGCCCTGAAAGTGGAGTGAAATAATTCATCTATAACAGACCATTGCTAATCATGCACAGGCATTATAATAAAATCTGCATATTTTCTTAAGAAGCGTAGAAGCACCGTTAGAACACTTGGTACCATCATTTTGTTATGATCATTGCTAATTCTTCAGAAATTAACACTAGCGCAACTACACCGTTTTCTAATTTCCTTAAGCTAAACGCCCACTTGAGACTAACTTCCTATGTATGACGACTCATGAGTGATCAGCAGGCCTTGATGAATCCTCAAGTGCTGCAGAACTACTATGCTCAGCTGTATGGGTTGGCATCGCCTACAGCACCATCACCCTACCATCCGTACGTAGGGTACATGCCCATGCCGACTCCGACTCCGACTCCGAGAGCGTTACTCCAGCCGGCACAGCAGGCCGCAGGGCAGCCGTTCGTCCCGCATCCGACAGCTCAGATTCAGGGTTCCTTTGTACCCATGCCTTCTCTGCCGCACAACTTCAGGCTCCAGCTGCCCCCTCAAGCAATGTCG
This sequence comes from Melocanna baccifera, assembly GCA_036346265.1. NCBI lineage: Eukaryota > Viridiplantae > Streptophyta > Magnoliopsida > Poales > Poaceae > Melocanna > Melocanna baccifera. The sequence goes on along the minus strand of CM070691.1, from coordinate 4,246,030 downwards.
ATACTGCCTCCCAACGCAACCGGTATGTTTGCACTCCATTAAGCTTTGTTTTGTATTGCTTCACATGCGCATTTGCACAAATACAGTTCATATCAAGCGCATTTGCACAAATACAGTTCATATCATGCGCATTTGCACAAATACAGTTCATTTCACCTGAATATTGATGCATATCGGACAGTTCAGGTAATAACCCAATTTTCTTTTCCATAGAGTAGCAAGCTTTAATTTCCAGGATAACTGATATTTCAGTACTGAAATGTCATGCAGATTTGCAATCAGCTGATCAGGCTGCCTCTGCAGTCGGAGCAACAAACGCAAACAATATTCCGGGTGCCTGAAGGCCAGCTGGAGATAAGATTCGGATTCAAAAACCTTCATAAACTGACTGCTTTCTGAACTGAAAAAGAAAATGTGGCGAAAGTGATCCCATCTCGATCGATCTGGTGCGGACGAAGTTATTGATGGTCTGTGACAGTCTCTCAGGATGTTGACTAGAAAGAAACCATAAACATTTTGTTCTTTCGTTGTTTCCCATTGATTTTTTTTGGGTTCTCGGCAATGGGCATGTTCCCTTGGCGCGTCCATTTGTAAAGCCAAACTGGATTTCATATGAGCAACTCAGAAATTCTCCGAAGCAAGTTTCAGATGCGTATTAAGGGCATGTTTATTTCAGCTGTAGATTCTGAAAAGCAGCTGGTGAGTATCTAGTTAGTCAGAATCTGGAGAAGCTGGATAACCCTAGCTTCTGGCTACTAGTTCATTTTCTGGATTCTGTAACTTCTGACTACTTAGAATCTGGATAAAAATCTAGACTATTTGAAGGAACTGTAGATTCTAAAAGTAACTGCAGCTGTCAGAAGCTAAAATAAATAGGTCCTAAGCCAAACTAGTGTTCTGGTTCGATCCTGGAAATAACGGCCCAAACTAGGGCCACGCTTGATGAAATTTAGCCCACGGGCCACAAGAGCAAACAATAGGTAGACGTGCCGCAAGCGCGCGTCGCAAACTGCGCGAGAGCCGTGCATCGAGAGGCCACGCTTTGGCAAGGTGGGACCCGCGCGCAGGGCCCTGCGCCGGCTGCGCGGTGACTCGGGGGGAAGCAGAAACCGCACGCGTGGGCCGGGATGTCGCGGTGATGCGTGCCACTTGGAACTTGGAAACTTTCCACGTGAAATCCAGCGGCGTGCGGCGGCCCACGGGCTCGCGGCTTGGCGACGCGTGGCCGCGGACCGAGGGCGCACGAGCACCGCCAGCCACAAACCGAAGTCGCGCATTGACCACGAGTGGCGGAAAAAAAAATCATATAGCAGCTGACATGGTTTTTAACTGCAACCGTTTTTTATATATATTTTTTGATTGATAAATATGCCGATATAGATGACATATGTAATTTTAAACTTAAAAATTTATTTCACAAATTGGCTTTAAGCCACATTTTTTTTCTGACTCTCTGGTCATCGAGTTGGACCCTCTCCATACGTTGACATGCGGCAGAACGAATATCAAAGCGTTAACCCACCACAATCCTATTTTTCTCGTATCCCATTCCTCACCTCCGGGCACCGTCACACCTTGCACCACCCTCAAGCCGGCTCTTGTTGGCGCGACAGGCCTTTGGCGATAGAGGAAAAAGGGAATCGCATCACAGGTTCCTCTTCGGTTCTTATAGATTTGGGTTCCCTTTGTCCCTCATGCAATTAGGTCAGCTCTTTTGAGGCAAATATCAAATCTTTCAGCGGATTTATGAGCAATTCAACACCAGGTCATCACCAATCCGTGGGAAAGAGCATTTTTGCGCGGATTATTGAAGCCTTCCTTGCGAATGTCGCTGCCCACACCTCTCCAATTCGAGAGGGAACCTCGGATTTGCTGAGCCAAGAATCGAAGGATTAGAGCCAACAAACCACCGGTTGGCCTTCAGCCTTCTATTCAGGCCAGCAACAAGGCAAGAATCTCTCGTGCGGAGTTAAATGATTCTTGAGTCGAAGCTACCCTGCTGCCAACGAATAACCGTCGCGTCGTCATATTTCTCAAGATCCCAAAATGGCTGAGGAAATCTTCACAAATTGCAAGCACGAAAGCACCTAACAGGCTAATACACACCAAAAATAAACTGATGAATCGATCTTAACATGTCATGTATGGTGGAGAGGGTTTAACTTATGAAAAATTATTTTGCCACATGTCATGTATAGGAAAGTGGTGGGGTAACACTTTGAGATTTATTTTGCCACATGTCATGTATGGAGAGGATTTAACTTATGAAAAATTAAACCAGGCCTTATATAACTATTTTCCCAGTCGTGCCTTTGTGATGTGGTCGCTGAGCGAGACGACGAAAATGTTTTATTCCTAGCTGCTGAGAGAATTTATTTAAAGAAATAGCTCTGATGATTTTTTTTGCGAAAATAAACTAGCGTGGCCGGAGAGCATGCCAGGCACCTGGTGCAGCTGGGGAGCTCACCAGGTGGCTGACGTGGCTGTAGAGCACGCTAGGTACTGTGACAGCACTGTAGCACTTTTTCAGAAAAATTAATTAAGTATTATTTTAAGAATTTTTTGATGTACAAATAAGCTCTGAAATTTATAACATTTTTTGTAGGGTCTCCGGACACAGTGTACTTACTTTTGAAATTTTTTTATAATTTTATCCATTCTGTATTTTCCTCTAAAATTCCTAGAAATAGTATAATTAAACGAATTTTAGAGGAAAATACATAATGGATAAAATTATAGAAAGATTATACAGACAAGTACTCTGTGTCCGGAGGCTCCACAAAATTTTTTATAAATTTCGGAACTCATTTGATACATCTAAAAACTCCTACAAAAATACGCTTAATTGATTTTTTTTTAAAAAGTGCTACAGTATTGTGACAGTGCCATACAGTACCTAGCGCGCTCCCTGGCCATGCTAGCTTCGTTCAAGAGGCTATTTTCACAAAAAAAAAATTGTCACTAAGCCTAGTTAGGATTTTCCTCCCAGCGCTTAGACATAGAAAATATTCCGAACCAACAGCCGACATAGTTTCCAGTTAGGATTTCGCTTCGGTTAAATAACCATATGTATGTGTTGCTTTCTGACCGGCCAAACTTATCAGCGGTGAGCGAAGGTGTTGGAAATGACCTGTCGTAGGGCCCCGGTCGGCGGCCACGCAAGGAAAAAATTATGTTACCGGTGGGAGCTCACGATTTTATTGACCGTGGACAAAAAAAAATTATGAAACTGTCGCGTCTCAAGCACATGTGGTACTGTAATACAGTTTCGTGAGACGATCACCTTACCTAATGTCCTCTCAATTTCTGCTGCTGATTACGCAAGGCCAAGCGGAAGTCGGCAATAGGCATAGCACGGCGAGCGCCACGCGTTGAACTGCACTTGGATGCAGGATCCAAGTCCGGCCATTTTGCAGCCTGCAGTAGCGCAGAGTTTTTCCACGAGGCCGCTGTGCTTGCATAAATTCTCTTGACGCTGGCTGCAAATAGTACGTCCATGATTCATGACATGCCTGCGAATGACACGCAAAGTACACTGCACACACATGGTTTCTGAAACGAACGCGCGAAATTTGTCGACGAAAGTCCGAGTAGAAACGAGCGATCGATTACGCCACGGGCCCGAATAGTTTAAACAGAACGCTGCGTGTACGAAACGATGTACTGTCACTTCGGTCGCTGAACCCTTATTCAGGAACCGGATGAGAGCTGGCAACTGAGAGGAGAAGAAAACAACAGGAAACATCCAAAGTAGCATTACGCTTTCGCATCGAAGGGGGCACGGCTAAGGTTTCGCATCGAAGGCCGCATGTCATCGCCGGGCGTGCGTGACCGTGGCGTCCGCTTCCTACAGTCGCAGCTCATCTACCAGCTTGTCAAGGCTCTCGTACGACGACCCGCCCGGCGCCGTCGCCGCCTCGGCATTGGCCTTCCACTTGGCTGCGTTGCGCCTCATCTCCTTGCCCTTGTCTCCTTGCATGAGCTTCTCGACGTGCGCCGCTACCTGCTCCCGCCGCAGCTCCTCGTCCAAGCGCAGCCCGATGCCCCACTCCTCGCACACGTACCGGCAGTTGATGTATTGGTCGGCGAAACCGGGCCAACAGATCATCGGCACGCCGGCCCAGATGCTCTCCGTCGTCGAGTTCCACCCGCTGTGAGTCAGGAAGCCCCCGACGGCGCGGTGCTGCAGCACCTGCTCTTGCGCGCACCACTCAGCGATGAAGCATCGGCTCTTGGTCTCCGCGACGAACTCGTCCGGCAACGCGTCGATGCCGCGGTCGCCGGCGACGAGGCCAGGGCGGACGACCCAGAGGAACGGGCGGTTGCTCCTGGCGAGGCCCCACGCGAACTCCGCGAGCTGGTCCAGCGATAGCACAGTCAGGCTCCCGAAGCTGACGTACAGAACCGACCCCGCCGGCTGAGCGTCCAGCCACGCCATGCATGCCGCGTCCTCCTCCCAGAGGCTCAGCCCGGCCGCGCGGTCGACGCGGCAGTTCATGGCGGCGGGCAGGGGGCCGATGGTGTACACCCGCGGGAACTCGTCCCTGAGCGCGTCCAGGACGTCGGACTCGAGGTCGTCGAACGTGTTCAGGATGAGGCCCTGCGCCCTTGCGCAGCTGTTCGCCTCTTCCTCCTCGACGCGCAGCGCGAAGCTGGTCGGGTCCAACGTCCGAACGAAGCTGGAGATGTCGCCGAGCCGCACCGTCGGCATCCCAGCGATCCAGTCGATCGGCGTGTCCAGGTACCCGTTCGTCAGGTAGCTCTCGTCTGCCATGCCAAGAAACCGGTAAAGATTGAACATTTGCATACGATACGTGCAACATGTGTGTTCATGCAATCATTCGACCATATGAGCAAGAACTTGACGATCGAGCGCGATCGATCATCGTGCAACGGCCGGACGTACGGACCTTTGAGCGGCGTGTAGCCTCTCTGGCGGAGTTGGCGCAGCCGGAGAGTGCAGACGAAGCCACACGCGCTGGTGCCCCACAGCACGAACGACGGCACGCCGAGCTCCTCCGCGACGCCGAGCGCGAAGCTCACGAGGCCGCTGAGCACGACGCAGGTCACGGGCGGCACGCCCTCGCACCCCCCGAGCCTCCGCGCCAGCTCCACCAGCGGCGCGCCGCAGCTCCTCCGCAGCGACAGGTACAGCTTCACCGTGCTGTCGGGGGCGCCGCGCTCCGCCTCGGACAGCCCGTCGGGGACGACCTCGAACCGGAACCCCTCCCGCCCGCGCAGCCCTCCCGCTGCCCGCCGCCGCAGCCTCTCGTGGTTGTACTCCGTGTTAACGAACGTCACGTACACACCACGCGAGTGCAGCAGCTCCGCCAGCTTCAGCGTCGGGTTGATGTGCCCCGAGCACGGGAACGGGAACAGCAACGCGTGCGCCCTCATCTCCATGGCTCGCTCGCTCGCTAGCATACACCAACAAACGCAAATGGGCGCTCTCGCTGTGGGCCTGAGCGAGCTAGCTAAATAGGCGGCCAGCCAGCGTCGTCGTCGTCGTCGTCGTCGCGGCTTTCGAAGCGGATATATTTGTGATGGTACCTAGATTTGGTCACGATCGATATATTCACGGTCTACTGGTGGGAATCATATCTCTCGGGCGACCGATGGGAAATCTTGCGCGCGCGGCGCACGCCACCAGATCAGGCGCGGGTTTGGAATAAAATTTAGGTCCGGCCACATGTACTAATAAAAATTATCCAATAATAATGTAATATATACATAATTTATTTTGTAATTACACTAATAAGAGCATATATTACTAAATGTAATTCAACAAAACAATCTGCATATAAACATGTAAAAATAAAGGTATGCTTTATTCGTATCTGCACGTGAACAAAACCATTCAGGTCCCTGTTTTGCTACCTTGCTCGCTCCCCGCCTGCCTTGTTGATGGCGACTAACGCCTCGCCGTGCCACCTGACCCAACGCATGTTTTTGAATCTTTGAAATACAAAAAATAACAAAAAAAGAAAGGCACATGGGTATAGCATTAGTCTCACCCTAATTGTGCTTAGTGGGCTAGTCCAACGGGCCTCCTCATGTGGCATCGGCCCAAGGTACAAACCATCTCACCAGGCCTAGCACGCTGCTTTTTCTTCCTTCCTCATCGAGACAGGCAGGCAGTAGAGCTCCTTGGCTATGGCGAAGGGGGGAGGGGGTTTGGCGGCGGGGCACCCTGGGCTCGCTCGAATGCTGGCCCGCCCTAGACCAGATCAAGTTGGTCAAGTCGGACTAGCTAGCATGCGCTAAGCCATCTTCTCGTTATCGTAGCGTCATTATTGATCTCGTTACATGATCTTTCACAGTGATGATGGATATACTGAGTATTGACCATGCTATAGTACAAGGGCGGAGAGAGGGGGCCTGGCACCCCCCAACCTGGGCGGACCCCCTCCTCCCCCTCCACAGATCCGCCATCCGCGCCCCCGCCCTCCTCCCCCCACCGCCCCCTCCCCCTCCTAGCCTCCCCCCACCACCCCCCTCCTCCTCCTCCCCCTCCCCCCCCTCCCCCAGCTCCCCTCCTCCCCCTCCCCTCCCCTCCCCGCCGCCCCCTCCTACCCCTCCCCGCCGCCTCCTCCCTCCTGCCCCGGCCCCGCCCTCCTCCCCCTCCCCCTTACATGCACAGTGTAAATATGATTTTACCTTTCTGATTTCACCTACGAACATTTGGTTGAACGAAGAAGCTCTATTTGAGCCTATTAATTTTTACCCCTTCTTCCATCCAGTTTTGAAGGGTACATGGCAAATAGTTTGGGCCAACCACTTGCTGATTATGGGATTTTCAAATTGATTTCAGGCTGACGGCAAGTTTGGTCCGAACTAAAAAGTCCTTTGCACCTCAGAGTTTCTTGTATTGCGAGGGCAGCAGTAAAGAAAGTTGGCAAGTTTGATTTCTTGTGTTGGTGTCACCGCTATTGTGCTGGCCTTTTACATCATCGGAATGAAAGACATATATGATGATGTGAAGCTAAGATTGAAGACTGAAGTCATCGAGATAGTATGCTGTCGTCAAGATAGTATGCAGTAAGTGACTTCAATCTACTTTCTTCATTTCGTTTAATAATTGTTGTTGATTTATTACTATGCATTGAATGAGAAATATAGAACTCACTTGATCGTGCAGAATATAATAGGAAGTAGGAACTACCATCAAGGCACCAAAAATGCAAACGCTAACGAACCACGTTCTCTTTCTGTTGATTCTTTTGCTTCATATTTCAAATTCATTGCTTTTCGCATTACCAATCTGTTCTGAATATCAGCTTGTCCTTTCTGCCTGACCCTAAATATTACTCAGATGACCATATGAAAATTTCACAAGCAGCAAGACTTACCTTATGAAACAATGAATTAAGTAGCTTGGTGATGTTAAAATGGTTGGTCATGTTTTTGGTGGCCTTAGACTTGCCTTAGATTAGATTCTAATGACATTAATAATGATGAACAACATGGCAAGTTTGTATTCCTCGCAATGAGGCAGACACATCTTCTCTCTTGTGCAACATGGCGGCTTTGTATTCCTCGTGGTGGTCGCGACGTCGCGTCGCCGGTTGTCTGGGCGTCGAGCCGTGAAGCCGTAGAATCCAGACTGGTGACGCCCCCCCCCCTATATCCAATTCCTGGCTCCGCCCCTGCTATAGTAGATATGGATTTTGCTAGGTGTGATGAAGATCATGACTATATTCCAACCATACCTACTAGATATACTAAGTATTCATATTCAAATGCGTTAGATCCATCAACTACACAATTGAATGAAACATCAATGGACTTCTTCCGTGATGAATTGGCTACAGCATTAGCTAGTTAATCAAGCTAATTAGGATAACTATATCAGATCTTGCATAGTATATCAGATCGATGCTACTTGCATAGCATATCAGATCTTTTGTGTCAGCCCTTAAAAGACTAATATAATATGGTGCAGATAGTTTTTATATTATGCACTCCACGGTATATATTGTGTCACAATGCTAGAGTATTTATATTATAAGTGGAAATTGTGTATCATGCATGAACATTAATTGTTATGCACTAGTTTTTACGGAATGTGAGGATACATAGTGGTAAAGGTAGTATTGACATTTTACTAGAGCATAAATAGAAATAAAGTTACGAAGCCGCAATCCAGCCCAAACACACTGAAATTTTAAGCTCTCCCGGAGCTAACCTCTTAGGGGGTGATCAGAATAGCGATGGCTTTTAGCTGAAAAAACACTGTAATTGGCTGAAAAAACACTGTAACTGAGTTAGTGAATAATGTAGTGAATAATGAAAAAAAAGCTAAAACTAAAAACTGAAAAAAAAATCAAAATAATCAGGACCTTAGTCTTGCCAAACACATCCCTTAGTCTTGGGCACGTGTTCGTCTGACTCCCGGCCTGGCGCCGTGGTCTGGCCATGGAATAAGAAACGTTTCCCCTGTCCCGTTCTTCCCGCCTTTAAGATTCACCGGATCCAGGTACGTAGCCGCCTGTGACCGGCCGGCCGCTCCGATGCTCGAGCGCTCAGCAGCGAGTTGTTTTTCTGCTCTTGTTTACGGCAGACGAAGATTTGCTGTGCAGGAAACGCTGACCGCGCCCCGCGATTGTTTTTCATTTCGTGTGACTTGACTGAAGCATTTGTCTCTTCCAGGATCGGCGATGGCAGGAAGGATTAGGATCCATCCATCGATCGATCGATAGGACCACGGGGAAAGGGCCGTCTCGCGTTTTCCTATTTTATACAGCTTGCGGCTTGCGGTGGCGATCACGGCAAGCGACCCCCTGCAACTGAGAAGGGTCACTTATCCCGATCAAATCTTCACAGGATCGAATATATTGTTCGCTTCTGAGATGCAGGGCGTTCTGGTTCCCATCCTATCGATGTAGGCAATTATGCACTCCTTTCTTCCTCGGTCTACATGTCAGTGATATACCTTAAAGACAATCATAGAGATGATTATGTCGCTTCTATATTTATGATCTTTTGAATAATATATTATTTTGTTCCTTGAATAAATGTCTTTCATATTGATTAACAAGTGTGTGACTAATTCGTGGAATTTTTTATTTATGTTTTGATGTTATTCTAAATTATCCTTAATATTATATTATTATGTGGAACAATTATGATTTACAGATTAGCACATGTATTAATTGATCATCACGTTTCACGGATCATGTATATGGAATATCAAATCAATAATGTGAACACATGTTAGAGAACATAATGTTGGGTTGACCCACCATGAGACAATGTGAGAATTGTTACATTTTTAAGTGTCATCAGTTGGTCTCATATATAATATATCTAGGATCCTTAGACCTGAAATCGTCATTATTTTCTATGTGTGTAATAGTTTACTAAGGAGTTGCCAAACACTACTCCGTGACTGAGTAGTCATAAAGGTAGCTTTTGGGTTTACTGTGAAATATGCGGAGGAATATGAGCAATCAAGATGGAATTTGCCCCTCATATATAACAGGAGAGATATCACTAGACCCCTCGACATGGTTGGATTAAAGAAGTGCATGGTCATATCGAATATGATTGAAGAGTCAATCATAACTGAGTAATCAACTACAGATTCGAGTAAATGATCGAGTTATCATATAATAGCACGCTTCTCGTCTTGAGTTCAATCTGCTATTATGAGGCAAAAAGATCAGTACATAAGCACTATATAGGTTCATCCGATATAATCTTTATATATATTTAGGGTCGTTTGTCCTACTAGAGATCATTACCGACTTATGAATCGGAATAGAGCTTTTGGCCTATGGCCAAATATATATGAATCTACAGAGTTACATACTTAATGGGCTGGAACGATAAGGTATCGGATGATAGTTTTCAAGTGGGATTCGATCTCTACTCGTATCGGATAAGGATCCAATTGGAGGCTATATAAGGAGAGGTGCGGGGTTGAGGAAAGTATCCCGAAACACATCCATCAAAACCCTACCCGTCACCTCTAATAACTAGAGGTGAAAACGGATCGGATTCGGTCGGATATTGCTTATTCCATATCATATCCTATATTTTTTTTCTCGGATTCGGAGTCGGATACGAATAGTGCCGGATACGAATACGAATCTAGGTAATATCGGTTACAGATACGGAACGAATACGGAGCAGATGCGAATACAATAACGAATATCTAGTCGGATATTACGTAAGATTTGGTATGAAATAGGGACGGAGGGAGTTCATCCAGTTTACCAAAGATTTGGTGAATTTTGTCTTGTGATATAGCCTACATTCTTGGGCATGCATACCCATAAAATAGTATGCAACCAGGTATTTTATTTTGACAATAAAATATTTAGAAAACATGGAAACCTGAAAATCGTAAACATCATTGCCATGGCCAGAGGTACTCTACAATAAAAGATGTCGCACAGTTGATAAAGATATTGTATAGTCCCAAATCACATAACAAATCACCTTAAGGTGAAATTGTGAAAAAAGGGCAAACTTAAAAAATTATGAATCCGTTTTGTTTCGCCAATCGGTTGACCATTTCTTAAAGCTCCTTAACTTGTTGTCCTTGATCACTAACACCAATCTCATTATCTCTGAACTATCGAGGTGAAATATACACAGACCTAATGACCACAGAGTAGTGTACATGACTAGACAGGGAGTACTTCAATCTTCATAAAAGTCCACTTAACCAACCAAACATGAACACCCCCTTGGATGGTTAACAGCAAGGGGCATATTGTCACGCATGAAAAATACTATAAGAGAATAGACTACAGCATGGATTGAGGTCTGCTTTCTAACATAAACAGATAACATGAAGGGAGATGATTGTTGAACAAAAATACTTAACATATTAAATTGTGTTGTGAGATCCTCACACAAAATAAGGGATAAAAATTTTATATCTAGCACAGTATAAGTGATACCCTAGTTACTTATACATGATGTACATTAGTCAACACACCGAAGGAATGAATTGTTTAGTGTGATATGGAATGAAATATAGGAAACCTTTTTTTGGGAAAAAAATCAAATACTTGTGTGACAGAATGAACTCCCTCCGTCCCTATTTCATTTTCCCGGGCGAGCCCCCAAATCCCCCCAATCCCCACTCCTCCCTCGGTCCCTCCGTCCCGAATCTCCCAATCCGCCGCTCATCCCCGCCTCTCCCCCACTCGCGGCCCCTCCTCTCCCCCCCGCTGCTCCTCCCCCTTGGCGCCGCCCCTCCTCGCCGCCCCTCCTCTCCCCCCTCGCTTCCTCTCCCCCCGCCGCGCCTCTCCCCTGGCGCCGCCGCCCCTCTTCTCCCCGCTCGCTTCTCTCCCCCCGCCGCGCCTCCCCATCGGCGTCGCCTCCTAGCCCCGCCGCCACCTCCTCGCCACAGCCCCCTCGGCGCTGCCTCTCCCCCCTGGCGCCCCTCCTCGCCCCCACCGCCGCTCCTCCTCGCCCCCCCCCCATCGCCCCTCTCTCCCCGCCGCCCTCCTCTCCCCGCGCGCGGGCTGGGCGTGCTCCGCATGGCTCTATGCCCGACGCCGCTTCTCCCGGCCGCTCGGCGTCTTGGTCGGCGCATCTTCTTGCTCGCAAGAGCGCCTCGACGGTGCTAGGCCCGGCGGCGCCGGAGACGCCCTTGCACGCGAGCGCGGTGAGGCGGTACATGAGGCAGGCGAGGTCGACGGCGGAGGACTCGGACTGGAAGATGGAGTGCGGGAGGAGAAAGTAGACGGTGCCGGGCTCGAGCGGGTCGTCGGGGCGGAACCTCCGGCCAGATCCACGGCTCCCCCGCGCCTCTGTCGTCGTCTCCTCTGGTACGCTCCTTCCCCTCCACTCTACTCCCTCTGCTCTGTGATGTGAATGACTGAATGTGATTGCTTGTGGGCCGGATATCCGATAAGGATATCCGGATATTATCCGATAAGATTTCCGGATATATCCGTATCTATCGGATATTTCTTCTCCGAATCCGAATTCGTATCCGAAAATAATTATTCGAATCCGATTCTGAATTCGATAATTATCCAATACAACTATCCGAATCCGATCCGACTCGGATTCGGCGGTCGGTCGGTCGGAAAATATCCGATCCGTTTTCACCCCTACTAATAACCCCTACCATGTGCGCTGGTACTAACAAATCAACATACGGCATAGACGTTCCCTCCTTGAACATGTGGATTTCGGTAGAGGCGCTGTTACGACTACAGCATTGATCGAGACGACCGCAAGAAGGAGACATTGGCTAGAGAACGATTAACTGTTTCTACTACACCGATGCACTCTTCGTTGAATCAGCTGCTTCAACTTTACTTCCACTGCACTGCGCATCTAATGGTAACAATCTATAATCTCTTACTTGTATAACTTCCTAGTTTATATGGTAAAAAATTTTAATTTGTGTTAGTATAGCCTACCCGTATCCCAACACTACAGTCTAGTAGTCTACTGGTGCAATATGTATCCACAAGAAGATTTAGAGATACGTGCGTGTTATGAATTAGGTGTGAATTAGACCTGAGAGAACAACACACACAGCAAGAAAAGGAGAAAGTGTGTGAGACTAAGTGCATTGTGCGGAAAGGTCTCCATCACGGCCAACCAAACAATGGTTGGGTTCTTTTGGGTTGTACCTTACAGCTTTTAGTTTAAAATTTTAAATTCTACCTATTCACGAGAGATACTCGTGTGTGATTTTTGTCAATATAGATAAAGTTAGGATAATATCAACTACAATCAACTTATAAACTCCAGATTAAAAAATAATCTATTTTAAAATAAGTTACCATAGAAATCCAAATCATACAATAACAACAAAAAAACCCACCTAATGTCCAACCGGCCTAACCAAGAAGCAAAGCGCGCGCGTCAACGCCAAGCGGGCGTACCATTTTTGGCGCCGCCATGTCGTTGCCACAAAGATTAATAAAGGGGTAAAGCGACTCGCTCGATCGAGAGTCTGGTCAAAGATGTTCACCTCGCCACAAATTGTGTGCCTAGGCCTAGCGGCTGTATCTATTTGCATATTGTTACGAATCGTGGCATCATGCCGATGAGTGACCCGAAAGCGCGCCACTTGCAGATGCTCGCGGCCGGTAATATTCCCGCTTTACGTGAGCTTTTTGTCGTTTGACTCGTAAATATTTTTTAAGTTGCGAGCATATTGTGAGAACGGATGAGGGTGCACCTTACCTTTTGAGTCGTACGTAGCCTCTGTGCCTGAGCTCTCTCGCACGGCGAGGCTGCCCACGAGGCCGCGCGCGCTGGTGCCCCACAGCATGAAGGCGGCGACGCCCATGAGCTCGGACGCCACGACGCACGTCACCGGCGGCGTCGCTGGCTCCGCGCCGCCGCTGCTGTTGAGGCGCGCGATGAGATGCCGAAGCTGTAGTCCTGCGCGCCGCGCTCCGACGGCGTGAGGCCGTCCGGGATCGCCCCGTACCGGAAGCCGTCGAGCGCGACGTCGCGCCCACACGCGCGTAGGATGGCGTGGTTGTGCTCGGTGTTCACGAAGGTGACGATCGAGGAAGCCGGCGGAGTGCAGCAGCCTGGCGAAGTGGAGCGTGGGGTTTATGTGGCCGGGGAATGGGTATGCGATGAGCAGCGCGTGGGGCCACCTCGCCGTGGCGGACGATGTCGCCGGCGGCGCCATTGACGGGTGGTGGTTTGGAAACGGGGTTCTTGTACGTACGTACGTTGGTAACGCGCACTCCCATGACTAATCGATCGTTGCTAAATGCATATATATAGAAGTTGTAGTATAATCTTTTCTTTTCAGCTTATAACTTATAATTTATAATGTTTTAAATAAATAAATAAGATGGTTTACTAATTGTCTTTTTGAATTCACTTATTAGGATAATCTTTTCGAAACAATTTATCGGTATTTGATTTATTTCTATAAGTGCTTACGCTAAGGCCAAAAACCGTTAGCCACAGTTGAAAAGAACCCACACACCCTGTTCTTTTAAGCTTTTGGCTTTTTTAAAAGTCGAAACAAATGGTGCGGCTTCTTGAAGTGGATTTTTCAAGTAGCTTCCTGAGCCGGAAACAATGTGTCGTATATATCAACGTCTCCGTTGTCCGTTGTCGTTCTAAAAAATATATATATAAACAACTAACCACAGCCAAATCTGCCATTTCGCTTGGTAGTGAAGGAAGGAATGTTCTTGATCATGGTTGTATTACATTGTGTGTCCTTTGGAGCTAACAGAAGCAATTAATGTTTTTCTTTTTTCAAAATCAAAAGGAGGCGAAGGAGTAAGCATATATGTAGGTCATCTTGATCTATTTTCGGTTAGGGATATGTCATGAAAGATTCTCACTATGCTGTAGCTAGCTGCTAATTTTGTCTTAAACAGATTTGTCATCTATATACACGGGATCTCTCTCAGTTCCTTCTTATTAGGGGTGCAACCAAAGCGGATACGGACGGATATCGTTCATTCTGTATTCTATTCCATATTTTTTCTCAGAATCGGAGTCGGACACGAATAATACTGGAACCCATTTTTCCATTCCGTATTCGTTTCGTAAGGCTTCGGACGGAAATTATCGCTTCTTTACACATGACATTGGATAGTAGGGTATGATCTGAGTGAACATAAAGAGATTAATCACCGAGATATCGAAGTAAGAACACTCAGTATTCTCTGTATGTTTAGATGTGATAATCTAACTATATGTTATCTTGTTCCTAAGTGAAGTCATAATAGACTTTCTCATATCACTTGACATACGGATATATACAGACGGATATCACTCATCACATATCATATTCCATATTTTTTCCTCAGAGTCAGAGTCAAACACAGCTTGTGTTGGATACCTATTTACCTCTTCCATATTCACTCCGTGAACTTTCGGTCGGTCGGTCGGACGAAAATTATCTGCTCCGTTTGCATCCCTACTCCTCGTACCCATGTATGTATGCACCACGTGAAGTGCTGGTTGCACATGCTTGCTTTGCATTGGCCTTCATACTTGCTCCAAGTGATTTTAGTTTCTAACTTCAGACTTTTTAAGCCAAAAATCCTTTAAAATATGTTAGCTTCTAATTTTAGTTTTTTTTTTTGCTTCTTTCATTGCATTGTCTCTAGAAATATAACAGCGTTTTTTTATTTTTTTTAATTAAATAACTCAGAAAAATTAATAGTACAGTATAATTTTAGTCTATAGCCAAAAACCCTGCTTAGAGGCAATGAAGGCCATAACCAAACAAGACTCAACTTTAGGATTTGGGCCGGCAGGCTTACAGCCGCATATTCCGAATTGGTTAGGTTAGGTGCATTATGCGCAAGACTAGAGATTTGGAATTGTCTATACTGGAAAGAGGTTGTAGAACAAGCAATACTCCTCTGAAAGAAATGAACAAGCAGTGCACTAATTATTTTCCTTACAAGAAACTTCGGTGGCTCGATTTTGATTTTCGAGGGAAGGCCTTGTTTTGAGGTCCGTCTGTCCGACGTACGTGGCGTATATGGTCATGGGTTCTAAAAAAATTAGAAACTAATAATGCCCGAGCTTTTAGGATCTTTCAATTTACATTAGCTTCTAAATGTCTCTTTCATACCTACACCAATTTACCATACAATACTTGAGTACTCATTATAGTAAGTAGATGAATAGATGATGCAGTGCATGGTTATGGTTTAATTAGCTAGCTAGAGTAGTTCCTAGGACTTGTGCCTCAAATTATCGTCTAAAGAATTCGATTAGAAAACACCCAACACAGCAGAGCAAGAATTGTTATAAGTTTGTGCTTGTCTGCTTGACATAAGTCGAAATTATTCGGAGAAATCCAAAAGTGCCTAGTTGTGGCCTCGCCGGTTCAGCTTGCACCCTTGACGGCCCGTCGATTGATGCGAACTACGTTGACGGGTGACCGGGGTAGGAGCCTGGGATTGGGAGTTGAACACGGCGGCGCGTCCCGCACCTCCTCCGGCGAGTCATCCGGTGATCGGTACGGTAGTCGGAGCGACGTCCAGAATCTAGACGAGAGGGCGAGAAGCGAAGAAAGGAAGTGACTTGTGCAGTACCACAACGGCCGAACCTCCTGACGTACCACAACAGCGCCGTGATGAACGGCTACATCCCCGTCTCCATCCTCTGGTACGGCCCCTTCTCGCCGGCGCAGAAGGCCATCGTCTCCGACTTTCTCTTCTCCCTCTCCGACGGCAGCTCCCCGCGCTGGCGGCCAGGGCGAGGCCGGGGAAGGGCGGCATCGCGCTGGCGCTGACGGCGCAGGACGTGGCCGTGCAGGGCTTCTGCATGAGCCAGTGCGGCAGGCACGGGTCGGACGCGACGGCCGGCACGGCGTACGCGTGGGTCGGCATTTCGGCGACCCAGTGCGCGTGGCCGTTCCACCAGCCGTTCGGCGACGGGTTCTACGAGGCCGTTCGGCGGGCCGCTGGAGGACGCGACGGCGTGCCCGGGAGTCTACGGCAATGGCGCGAACCCCGGGTACGCCGGCCAGCTGCTGGTCGACAAGGCTACTGGCGCTAGCTACAACTCCAACGGAGCGCGCGGGAGGAAGTACCTGCTCCCCCCGCTGTACGACCCCCCACCCAGGGAAAAATTTATTCGGTTTGGGAAAATTTTCGGGACCGAGCGAATGGAACAAATGGCAAAATTTTGTTTATTTCGACTGAAATTTCGGACAAACCATTCAAATAGTATTTAAGTTTTTGATAAAAATCTAACCAAAATTTAGATAAATTTCACACAAATTTGAAATAAGAAAAAATTCGGCCGAATCATTTACCTTTCGGCACCCAACAAAACGGCCGAAATTTCACCGAAATACCGAAATTTTGGCCGAAAGGTTTAACACTGCCCCGACCACGTCCGCTCTATACGACCGGTGTTTCTGGTGGTGGTTTTTTTAAATGTAACTTATGATTTATAATTTAAATTTTGATTGTTTGCAAGAAGTCGTATGTAAAGAAAAATAATTGTATATAATTTTGATCGGTACAGTTGAATTTGATATACTTTTTACTATAATTTTTCTATTAACTCTATCTTAAAAAAACCTATCAATTGAAATTTAATTACTTATAAGTGGAAAAAAGACACTCAGTGCTAAATAAAAAGGGCATGTAAATACTGAAGTTGGAGTGTACAGGTAGCATTTGCGAGCTATTATATGGGTCGTATGGTATGGTACGGCGCGGAAGCGCGTGAATTTGGAACTTGGGAGGCTTATCCCTAGTGGAGTCTGACGGCGACGAGACGACGCCACGGCGAGGGATGGGGTTGGCAGCCCGTAGTGCGTGCCGCCGTACTGGACAACACCGGTGTGCTTTCATTATGGTCAGTGTGACACGTAAGTAAGGCACGGCACGGCACGGCACGTGTGAGTCGTTTCTCGTGTGCGCGTGTGGCCGGGAGAGATGCCGACAAAACTGGTGGGGCTTTGCTCTACTAGGCCAGGCTGTATCCTGTAATGGTCTACTGGGTTAATTTCAGCTCACACATCATATCTTTGGGATATCAAACTGATTGAACGGGCTAAGACCGCGTTGGTCGTTGGGCCTGGAGCCGTAAACGGGAGTAGACCGTCCCGAATTTCCTACGCCATTGTTCGGGCCAAAATTCTCTACAGCTGGAGTTTTTTTATTACCTGAACACCCACGTACACATACACTATCACACACGTACATCTCTCACACACATATATATATATATATATATATATATATATATATATATATATATATATATATATATATACTAGTAAGGTGCTCGTCACGTTACAAACTAAAAACTAAATAAAATTGATGCATACTATGAAGCATCTTTTCAACAAATTTACTTTCTTGGTATAGAGCCTAGTGATTACTCTCATTCTTCACAATAGCGTAGTGACCACTGCTGTCACGGAGAGCCGAACCCTTCAGTAACTCAATGGTGCGCGACCTCCTCATCGATCATGCTCGAGCTATCGTGTCGCCGCTCGCTTCCTCGATAGTATGGCATGGCCAAATTGCCTTTAGCAACGTTACATAGTCAGGTCATGAAGTGTACCAATTATTATTAAATATGATCAACGGCATCAATATATGTTTCAGTGCTGATAACATTGCAACTTTGCATTCCTCTAGAAAAATATATTCATTGCAATGACAGTTTAATAAGCAAGCTGTTGGTATGAACAGTCAATACACGGCAGTATGGTAGTTTGGCAATCTGCTGCCTGCCTGCCACCTAATGCATATAACCAAAATGAAGCTTCTAGAGAATAGCACATGTAAGATGGTAAGTTAGGTTATTTAAATTAACTTTGTCTGAATTTGCTTGTAACTTTTTACATCTCCATACTGATATACATGAACTGGATATTTATGTATATGTGAATATGTAGACTGCTATATACTGACTAAGGAATCAATAAATGTGGAACAATTATAATGCATAGGTGATCACAGTTGAGGCTGATGTGCCTAAGGCTTGTTCCTAGAGGGGGAAAATACCTTTTGTAGGCAAATTGGAGTTCCATGGAAGACACCCTCTAATTTGTTCCTAGCTTCTGAAAACTTCAATTGATGGTCTGCAAGTACATGTGAATCAATATGTAACAAATGAATTATAGCTACATATAGCTGTATAAAAATCATTGAGACCAGATTAATTAGTGCTTAACACACACATTTGGTATGGTATTGAGTGGCTGCAGCAGAGCATGGTGTAAGCTTTCTTGTTTGAAGCTACCTTTTTCCATCCTATGACGCGTAATCGCAGTGATCTTCACGATTCATAAACACACGTTTGTTAATGTTGCTGCTAGTGGTTGCCATCAATTTCTGAAGGCTGGCCGGATGGTTACTGTTGTTGCTAGAGCTTGATTTGTACATCTGATCATTTTTAAGGAAAAATTGTGAAGCCAAAAAATGTGAAGATCACAATGATATTACAATAATCGAATCAGACCATCACAAAAAAGTTAACACAAAAATACAACCAGAGGAAAAGAGGCTACTCGACTCTCGAACCATGACCTCACAGACCTCCCCGCTCCCCTCTCCCCACCCCGCGCGTCGCCTCTTCCCCTCCCTCCCACTCCGCTCCTTTCTGATTAGGAAGATAGCAATTTCTAGTTGGTACTTTCGGCAGCATGCATTAAATTTTCTTATGCGTTGAAAACTAAAACTGAAAAATATAATGAGCATTTGGATGTGCAGATATAGATTATAAATTGAAAAGATTGATTTGGAGTAAACATTTTACAATGCTTAAACTTCTCAATTTCAAAGGCTAATCCCTTCATGTACATAGTCATCAATCATCATTTCATCATTTCTACTTTCCAGTATATGTTCATTAGAAGCATGGAGAAAATCTTGCATTCTCATGTAGCAATATTATACACAAGCAACAATCAACATTAATGTCTGTAATCTTCAACAATCAACATTATACACAAGCAAAAGCAATAGCTATTTGTGAAGCACACCTTAATGTGGCGGGGAGGCGGGAGCGGTGGGGGAGCAGCGACGGGGAGCGGCGGAAGCAGCGGGGGACCAGCGGCGGATCTCCAGGCTACTACGGTCGTGGGCGTCTTCAATTTCATCAACCGTGTGGACCAACTCGGCGACGCCATCTAGGAGGTGGTGGCGTGAGGGGAGGAGGCCATCCGGAAGGTGGAGGAGGTAGTGGGGTTCCTAGGACGAACCAAGGCGGCCGGCCGCATGCGGAGGCTGACTGAGGCGGCAGAGGGGATCCGGCCTCCCCGTCGTCGGATCCGCCGTCGTCCACCACTCCGCCTCCAGATCCGACAGCCTCCAGGCCAGATCCGGCCGCTGCCGCCCTTGCCCCGCCCGGATCTGAGCACCTCCGCGCTGGATCTGGCCGAGCTCGCTCGCGTCGGACCCGTCTCCGGCCTCCGATATGCTAGATGATATGGGCGGCGGGGAGGCAAGGGGAGGCAGGGGAGAGCGAGGGGGAGGCGGATCGGGCGGCGGGAGAGCGACGGGAGGCGGGCGGCGCGGGGTGGGGGGAGGAGGAGGCGGGGCGGGGGGAGAGCGAGGAGGCGGGGAGCGAGGGGCGAGCGAGGTGGGAGAGAGCGAAGGGAAGCGGGGAGGGGAGGAGGACGGCGGGGCGGGCGGGGAGGGAGGAGGCGGTGGGGCGGAGGGGGGAGGAGGTAGCGGCGGGGGGGGGAGGAGGAGGCCGGGAGAGGGAAGGGAGGAGGCGGCGGCGGGTGGAGGGGGGGGGAGGAGGGAGGCTGGGAGAGGAGGAGGGGAGGCCGGGAGAGGGAAGGGGAGGAGGCGGCGGCGGGTGGAGGGGAGGGGAGGAGGGGAGGCCGGGAGAGGGAGGGGGAGGAGGCGGCGGCGGGTGGAGGGGGAGGGGGAGGAGGGGTGCGGCAGGGGAGAGCGAGGGGGGCGGGGGGAGGCCAGGAGGGGGAGGGGGCGGCGGGGGGAGAGGGAGGAGGGCGGCGGGGGGAGAGCGAGGGGGAGGGGGAGGAGGGCGGCGCCGGGGGGGGTGGGAAGAGGGGAGGCCGAGAGGGGGAGGGGAGGAGGGGGGCGGTGGTTGGAGGGTTTTAGGGTTGGCCGGGAAGGGAAGGGGAGGGAAGATTCGACGGTTTAGATTGGATAGAGGCTTCGGCAACCACCAACTCCTTCTTTTTAAGTAGTAAAGATATATATATATGTATATATGCATATCCTTCTTAGAATATGTCTAGAAAAATAGAGGTTAAGAATAAATATATAATATCATAAAGTTTCTACTAAAAAACGTACCCACATATATATATAAAGGTAGTTATCGTGATTTGAACCTCGTGGTGGTTCTCTCTACGGTGGAAATTAACATTATGCGGTTTACATAGATATGCTCCTATTGACACTACTGGCCAATGATGGCTATGCTTTTTTGGATAACGGTTGATAGTTTTCTGTTATGTTTTTCGAGACGGTAGCGGATGGTGGAAACGTCAATGTAATCATGTGAATAGTGGATACGGTTTTGAATTCAAAAAATCATTTGAAGAATTTGCTTTAAGAAACTGTACTATTTATTTTAACTTTTATATAAACCAAAAAAACCAAAGAGTAAAAAAAACAACGCCAATACCTTTTCTTTAGCGAAAAGGCCGACAGAGCGTAAATTATCGGAAGTATTGATGCCCAAAACCACCATACACACTCCGGCACGCAAAATTGCGAAGCAAAACTGCCAGCTTCCTCTACCGGCAACAAGACCACATAAGCACAGTAGCATCAGTCAATCTTTGAACGCTGATACAATAACCAAAATTCCATTCAACTGGCGTTTCTAATATATTGATAAAATAGGAGCAAAAAAGATAAAGAGTCTGTTCTTTTTTGTTGTGGCTTATGGTTTTTGGTTGAAATTTTTGAATTTTAGCTGTTTACGATAGAGATTACGGAGAGAGATACTCGCTTATGATTTTGGATGGTACAGATGTTGAGATTTTAACATGTATTATAATTAACTTTTAGACTCCATCTTAAAAAAATATTCCATTTAAAAATTAGGTACTGTAGCAAAAACCAAAATCTATTTTGAGAAACTGAAAAGAACATACCTAAAGAATAAGATACACACCTATCGGGGGCCCTTCACAGGCAAACAGCTACAAGCACTACACCAACCCACACATGCAGCACACGGAGTTGCTAAGGGAAGAATAACACACTCGAAGGTCTGTTTTTTTTCTACGACTTATGATTTTTGGCTGAAATTTTTTAATTTTAACTGTTTGCGACAAAGATTATGGAAAGAGAGATACTCGTTTGCGATTTTGGTTGGTACAGATATTGGACTTCTAACATGTACTATAATTAACTTGTAGATTTTATTTTAAAAAAATACTTCGTTTGAAAGTTAGGTACTATAACAAAAGCTAAAAACCGTTTTTGAGAAGCTAAAAAAAACAGGTCCGTCTATCTCCCCACGCGCTGAGGCTTCTAACTGAAACCGAGCTAGATAAAGAGGACTACCATTACACGAGGCTTGAGATAAAAGAATAAAGCAAAGACAAGATAAACCACGATGCTACCAGGGTTGAAGAACTACAATGAGCACCAACACTAGCAGGACAACCAATAGCACAGCAAAATCTCGCCGCATTCAACAGCCATGAAAATTGTTGCGGCCAGCCCAAGTGGCACTGACACTCTCGTCTCGGCATCTTCCATTCCATGTTCGCCTTTTCCGTTAGTACACTTACACGAAAGTGTGTGTGTGTGCATAAATAAAATAAAGTACAAATGTCAAATGCGCAGATGGCTCTGAACGGCTCAAATCCAAAGCCGCGGAACTGGTGCGTGCACGCGCGGGCCGTGGGACTCCTTAACTCCTTGACGCGCCAAGGCCACACACCTCCACCACGTCGTCGTCTTTACGTCCCGCACGCTCCCGTCAGCTATTTAAGGCCGCTGCAACCGTGAGATCGACGAACGAATCAAACCATAAAGTCGAGAGCGCATCACGACGACGTCGATCGTCACTCGCAAAACCCATTTCAAGATACAAGCACCTCGTCGATCTCGCTGCCATGGCCGAGCGCAGGAAGGCGTTCTTGCCGCTGATCTGCTTCCTCTTCGTCGCTGTCGTGCTGCGCGAGGCGCCGCGGTGCGCGGCGTTCAGCCCGCGTATGCTGGTCCTGGTGAAGCCCGACCCAATCGTCCTCCAGGACCACCACGGCGCTCTGCTCACGGGGAACCTCACCGTCAATGTTCTCTACTATGGCCGGTTCTCCCCGGCGCAGCGCGCCATCGTCGCTGACTTCGTCCGGTCGGCCTCGGCGGCGCCGCACCCGCGGGCCCCGTCCGTGGCGTCCTGGTGGAGCACCACCTCGCTGTACCGCGGCGGGGGCGCGGGCCTGAGGCTCGGCAGGCAGGTCCTCGACGAGCGCATGTCGCTCGGCCGGTCCCTGTCGCTGGAGAACGTCACGGCGCTGGCGAGGGGCGTGGGGCACCACCGCGGCGCCATCACCGCCGTGCTCACCGCGCCCGACGTCCTCGTGGCGCGCTTCTGCATGTCGCGGTGCGGCGTCCACGACCACGCCAGCGGCGGCGTGCACGGCAAGGCACGGTACACGTACCTGTGGGCGGGCAACCCAGCCCAGCAGTGCCCCGGCCAGTGCGCGTGGCCGTTCCACCAGCCGCTGTACGGCCCCAAGACCCCGCCACTCGTGCCTCCCAACGGCGACGTCGGCGTGGACGGCATGATCATCAGCCTCGCCACGCTCCTCGCCGGCACGGTGACCAACCCGTATGGGGACGGGTACTACAAGGGCGAGGCCGGCGCTGGGCTGGAGGCCTCCACGGCGTGTGCCGGCGTCTTCGGGAGCGGCGCCTACCCCGGCTACCCCGGGAAGCTGCTCAAGGACCCGGCTACCGGCGCGAGCTACAACGCCGCCGGGCTGGGCGGGAGGAAGTACCTGCTCCCGGCGCTGTGGGACCCGACAACGTCGCAGTGCAAGACGCTTGTGTAGACGTGGTGGGAGGCTCGCGCGTGGGAAGAGGCTGGCAAAACGGATGGTCGATCTAGCTGCATGAGAGGAGGAAAAAGAATGCCTCATTTATTTTCATTCCTTGATCACTTTGTGTGCGTGTACTCGTTGTAGTATGCTCTCTGATCAGGAGAGACTGTATGATCCATCGTTGATGAATTTGCATGTTCTTTTCAATGTGTGCTTCTGAAAAAAAAACTGATGCTTCTGTTTTGTCAGGTCCATGGGTGATTACAGTTAGTATTGTTGTTCTTTTTTTCAGAGAGAGACGAGTAGACCAGGGGATTACAAGAGAGAGTAAGTGTTGTTGTTTGATAATGAAATGTAATAATGAAAAGCTTTCTTCCAGCCTGCTCCAGTCCATTGTTTGCTGGGTTCTAAATGCGAAGCAACATTTTTTAAGCACATAAATAAGTAAATAATTTGCGTTTTCTTTCACGTTTAAGCACAGAAATATTTAGCATTTATTTTGTAAAGCTAAAACTAGTGTTATCACGGCATTTCCTTCCCAGTTTAGTCAGGAGAAAAATGTGGATAAGCTTTTTTTATTTATAATGTGGCCATGGGGATAATAATTTGTCAACCTAAAGGAAAAACAACCAAAATATATTGTATCTTTTATACAACCAACGGGGCAACCACGAATGCAAATCTTGATGGCACCTTCAGCCAACTGATTCATGGAAATGGAATGCACGATTTTTCCATTGTCATGCATGACTACAATGTGTCTTTCCCAGCTAGAACTTAATCCTGTTTTTTCGGGCTTATTGGTATTTCTGTGTTTTTCGAAACAACAACAAACGGTAGAGACATGGAGTGTAGACTATTTTAGACTCAAAAATCTGTTGAAAGAATCTGTTTTAAAAAATTATCTAATTTATTTTAATATTTAAAGAAGTTAAAAGACCAAAAGAACATGGCCATCATGCAGCTGCAGGGCTCAGTAGGAGAAGACGAGCGATTTTTGAGCAGCGGCGAGAAACAAAAGCGATCGAGCATAAGGCTTCTTTACAATCAGCCCAGTCCTAAAGGAAGCACCGGGAGAGCCTCAAGCCCAAACAAAGGCCTCTCCACCCTTCGGTTCGGTCCAAATACTAGCTCACGGCCCAACCGACCCAACCATTTCGGCGTGTTGCCACTCGCAGCTTCTCTTCCCCAGCGTCTCAGTGCCTCCTCACCGACCCAAACGCCCAGAGCTCCCAGTCTCCGATCCGTCGCCGCCGAACGCCACCGGAAGTCATGTCCAACCCCGATTCGACCTCCCAAGCCACCTCCTCCTCCTCGCCTCCTGCCGCCGCCCACTCCCCGCTCTGCCGCTCCTGCGGCGCGCCCACCACGGCGCCCACGCCCGCGCCCTGGACCGCGTCGTCCGATTCCCCGCCTCCCGCCTACCGCCCCATCCGCATGCCGGCCATCAACGCGCCTACCAACACTGCTGCCATCGTCCTCTCCCCGGTCCCGCAGCACCTCCCGGTGCCGCCCGCCGCGCCGCCCTTCGCCTTCCTGTCCCCCGCCAAGCGCATCACGTCCCCGGACGACATCGCCCGCTTCCACGCCTCCCTCCACGGCCGCCACTTCCTCGGCTTCGTCGCCGCGCTCTCCGCCTCCGTCCACGGCCGCAAGCTCTCTGACCCGCTCCCCTCCCCGCCCTCCCCCGCCGTCTCCGCGCTCCTCGACCTCATCTCCGCGCTCTCCGCCCTCGTCGAGTCCACCCCGCCGCTCCCACACAACTCCCGCTACGGCAACCCCGCCTTCCGCCTATGGCACGAGAAGCTTACCGACTCCGCCAACGAGCTCATCGCACGGATCAAGGCTGCTGCCGAGTCCCCCTCGGATCTCGCCGGCGCTGAGGTCGAGCTCGCGCCCTACCTCCTCGACTCCTTCGGCAACGCAACCCGCATCGACTACGGCACGGGGCACGAGACCAACTTCGCCGCCTTCCTCTACTGCCTGGCGCGACTCGGGCTCATCACCGAGACCGATTACCCCGCCGTTGTGCTGCGAGTTTTCACCGCCTACCTCGACCTCATGCGCATGCTGCAGGACACGTACCTGCTGGAGCCTGCGGGCTCGCACGGTGTGTGGGGGCTCGACGATTTCCACTTCCTGCCCTTCATATTTGGCGCTGCGCAGCTGATCGATCACAAGTACATGAAGCCCAAATCGATCCACAATCCAGATATACTGGAGAACTTCTCAAAGGAGTACATGTACCTGGCGTGCGTCGCATATGTGAAAAAGGTGAAGAAGGGGCCCTTCGCGGAGCACTCGCCACTGTTGGATGATATCAGTGGCGTGCCAAATTGGAAGAAGGTGAACAGCGGGCTGCTCAAGATGTACAAGGCTGAGGTTCTTGACAAGGTGCCGATCATGCAGCATTTCCTCTTTGGTTCACTCATCAAATGGTATGGATCGTGAACACACTTTAAGTTATCTTGTGATTTATTTGATGGCCGTGATTGGATCCTGTTGGTTACAACACAGACCTGCTAGCCTCCAAGAATATGTGCTTGCTTTTTAAGCATTATGATAATTCAAAATAGTCAAGATCTATAACTAGAGGATGCATATTTTGTTTGAAATGATAAAAGCTGGAAAGAAGTACTATTGAGAAAAGAAGAAAAAGGAAATCCAACAGTCTGCAGAACATGGTTTCAGTATGCGTTAATTTAGAGCAAAAAAAAAAAAAACTTTGTGCATAGGTGCTTAAGTTGTAAGATTCATCTTACAAGAACGAACCTGTTGACTGTTTTTGTTCAATCATTTCCAAGTGAAAATATACATCTTTAAACTGGAGGAATTTTGAATTTATCGGATGCCATTTTAATGTATTTTATGGCTCCGTGGCAAATTAGTTAGAGGGCATCAGGTTATAGTATTATGGTGAGTCAAGGTCTAAGCAAACCTATGATTGTTCACTTCACCATATGAAAATGGAAAATGGATGTTATTTGCCGTGCTTTTATTCAAGCTTTTGGATACAAGGAATCATCTCAAAGTGGTTTATTGATCCAGCAGGTTGCTCAATTTGTTGCATGAATCTAGTATTGCAATTTTGGAATTTGGAAGTAGGGACAACTCACTGGTGATCCTGTAAACTGATTTAGGGCTAGTTTGGCATTGTGGTTGTATGCTGCCTGACTCTAGTTAGTTAAGAGAATCTTTACCAGCAAACCTTTTCTGTTATTGCTCTAAAAAGATGTTATCGGTTAGAATACACCCAAAATTTGTAAAATAAAGTGTAGATTAAAAGCCACCACAATGTCAAACAAAGCCTTAAGCTACAGCTAAGTAGCTTTCTTCTATCATATTCATGGAATTTTCAATCTATTCGGTAGGTTTTTTTAGACTGTGGCTTATAGCTTTTGAATTCTGGCTATTCGTGAGAGAGATTATGAAGAGGCAAATAGTTGCATGCGATTTTTGCTAGTACAGTTGAAGTCGATACAATGTCTACTACAATCGACTTGTAGACTCTGTCTTGAAAAGATGCACCGTTTAAAAATAAGTTACTGTAGTGCCGTACAAAAGCCAATAAACCTAAGCCCAATCGAACCCGCCCATTATTGTCAAGTCCTATGTTGGGAAGAGTAGCCTTGATCACCAGTTGGCGATCCATAAGGACCAGCGAATTAGGTAAGCCAGGCATCTTCTTCACCTAGTAAGGGAATGGAATTGGACAAAATGAGATAGGCTTGTATAAAACTGGAAAATAGTTATCTTTCCTAGTATGAAAAATGAGAAGAGCAGTATAATGTAAGAACCAATGCTAGATGTTTTTCTGGTAAAAAAAATGCTAGATGCTTCTCTTTCAACACATGAAGAGAGCTTATATATAGATAGTGCACCAAGAGAGCAAAGGATTGAAATAGCACCTAACATTTTCTTCCTTGTTAAATCTCCACAGTGAAACCCTGCCTCCCTAGCTAGTCCGTCATGTTCATTCAGATAAATCTGGTTTCTTCATGGTTAGGTTTTGCATGCTGTATGTACTCAACATCAAATATCTATATGTGATATCAGTTCTTTATTCCAGTTCGTTTGACCAAAATGACAATATTTCCTGTAGACGTTTACTGCAAAAAGCCAAAAACTGCTCGCATCTAGTGTGTTAGTGGAAACTAAACTTGGATAGATATCTGTCCTAACATGTCAGTAAATATGTTCCTCCATTTGAATGCAGTACACTGTTCATATGTTTTTTTGGCTGAAAACAATGAATTGTGAAATCATTATGATACTACCTTAAAAACATTGTTATTTCAGAGTTATTGTGTTTGAATTATTCTGTGTATCCCTACCTTTCAGGAGTCATATTTACCTCATGTTGAGTTGGTGTCATTTTGCAAAGTATTTGGTTCATTGAACGGAATAAACAATAGCACAGTATAATTTTCACGCTGAAAGCTATATGCACTGTACTATCTCATTCTGCATTGTTCAACATTATTTATTTGCCACTAATGTAACCATGGTTCTAAAACTAGGTCTACTTACCCGAGTACTGGGACTAGGTCTCCTCACTGAGTACGAGTAGACAAAAACGAGTAGCTAACCGGTTTAACCGGAATAACGGGGCGAGTACTCGGAGTAATCGGCTAATATGCCGTGTACTCGCCGAGTGGCCAGTCCAGGGAACTGAAGCCCACGCTCAATTAAGCAGCCCACAGCACAGTAATGCAACGCAATTAACCTTACCCCTTCTGCTTCGATCGGATTAGATGTCCCCACACACCTGAGGTTGTCTGGACTCTAGAGGGCGTCATTGCCACGACGAGTGTGGGAAACCGAGTTGGGACTCGGGAGAGCGGCAGCAGTCGCTGTAGTTGCTGCATTTCCTCCCGTGCTACATCTCCTCCCTTTGGCGGTGGCTTCCCCTACCGTGGTTACTCCCTCCGGCAGTGACTTCCCCTGCTGCAGCTCCTTCCTCTGGCGACAGCGTCCCCTGCCGCGGCTCTTCCCTCTAGCGGCGGCCTCCCCTGCTGCAGCCCCTCCCTGCGGCGGCGGCCTCCCTAGCTGTGTCCCCTCCCTCTAGTGGTGGCTTCCCCCTTTGTGGCTCCTCCCCCCGTTGGTTATCAGAAGCTAGAGTTACTGGTTGGCAGTGTTCCTGGTTGCCTACCTAGTTTGTCATCGGATAGGTGAGAATAATATGAATTCCTGCTATTTATCCATGGGCATTTTGTAGAGCTTATAAATTAAGTCATGATTTGGAATTTGTTTATAGTAAATGTTTTCATGGTATGATGGTATTAGTGCATCATGTAGATTTTAGACCGCTCTTAGCAGTTTTTGACTTCTCTATCTGTTCTTGGAACATTGGTTTATTATTGGCTAGCTTTGGCTTGTATAGAGTCTATTTTGAATGCAGGAGGTAGAAGATTGACTAGGGTCATGCTACCAGATCACTACAAAAGCTATTGAACTCAGAGGAACTAGCCTAAATTTTGTTTGTAAAATACAGTGCTGTCATATCCTATCAAAAATAGATTCAAGATTATCATTTGCCTAGTATGTAGCAAATGGCAACTACATAAACCTCAATACTGGCTGGCTTGCTGCATCTGAGTAGGTCCAATAATAGCATCAAATGTGACTTTGATTTTATATGAATATACATATATAATTCCGTTATTAAAATAGAAAAACCTGTTGCAAGGCCGAGTATAAGGCCGGTTACCGTATAATCACTACAAGGTGAGATGACCGAGCGAGTACTGGTTACCGAATTTTAGAACCTTGAATGTAACATATCATGAAGCTAAGCAAACCCTTTCTTAATGTTGCTTTTCATTATGTTGCCATAGCCCCTAAGTTATGCTGGATTGCCTACATCTCAGGAATAACAGCACAAGCTTAGTGCAGTTGTACTATGGACTATGGAATCTTTAAAAACTAATTGAAGCAGTATCTTTGCCGTACTAGAGCAAACCAGAGATGGACCGTACGTTTGATGTCATAAGAAAGAAACAACTACAGAAGTGGCCAAGAAATAAGTGTTGAAATAATTTCCTCCTAGTTAAACTGACCTGCCAAAATTTAGCTGACTCTTTAAGCGCAGTAAATCCTATGTTTGCAATGGATCCCTGTTGCTTGGGTTGTACCAGTAGACGGCACATGTGCTGTTTTCCTAATCCGTAGATATCTTGCGTCTAAGTTGAAAGTACGAAACTATTGTTACTGGTACCTGGTACGGAACACATGGTAAGAACCATTAGCGTACGTGGACAGTACGTTCTGTTGCTTTCTATTTGATCAGTGGAGTTGTACCCTCCTTACTGCATCATAAATTAATGCGTCGTCAACATTTTATTTCATGCCATGTGATGTGACATTTGATCTCTGTGCTCCATTTTTTCAGGGAGGACTGAAGCCATCTCCGTAATATCTCTCTGCCTCGAGGCAAATCTCCAGAACATACACCATGTTCTGCTGCTACTCCTTTGTGATGCAAAGACTGTTGTACAGCTATGCAGCTCAAGGTCAGTACAAGACAGACCTATGGAAGCTCGCTTCCCATCTAGGGTAATGGGCTTCTGATTAGGAGATGTATGCTTTCTGCATACTAGTGTAGTGTTTCATCACACTGCTATGATGCTTAAATTCTGGAGCTTGTCTGTTCCTGCTCAGCTTACATTGCTTGGGGATTCCCTTGAGGACAAGCTAGTGCTAGTGGTATTGAATAACACCCTGTATTGAGGCTTTTGATGTAGATGACTAGTGAAACAGTTTCTGTTGCCGGTGAAAGGTACTGCTCTCTTGGTGCTGTTTCTTTGGTGACTGTGGTGCTGTTTCTTTGGTGATTGCTTGTGCAACGTAACCGAGCTGTGCCGGTAAAGCTGTTTTACCTAATGCTTGTGGTCAGTGTGAATTGCACATTGGTAAATCCTGACAACCACCCACCCGTTTGTCTCATTTGGAAGCATGGTGGCGGCAGCATGCCGATGGATTAATCCTTCTGCATGTGAGCCTGACACTGTGAGCGACATTATTGAGTGCTGTTCGAAAGTGCTTTGTCTCTGTCTTTTGTATTTTGGCGGCAAAATAGCAGTCTTGCTATGTTAGCTTTTTTAAGATATTTAATTTAAAAATAAAAATACTGTTATCTTCACAGAAAATTCAAAGGAAAAGAGAAAAAGAAAAAACCCACAATAAGAAGTCAACATGTTTTAAAATTTAAATGGCTTTTGGTTTCTAAAAGTCAAAATATATCACTATTTGAGACAGCCTAACTGGAGTAGATAATTGCATGGGGCCATGGGCCCAAAAGCGAATTGCTAGCTTAATGGTTTCTGTCCGCAAGGGCATTCTCAGTGTAGACAATACATATTCATATATGTATTATCATTCTATATAAACAAAGACTAGACACAAATCCTCTAATACATTATATCTCACCTAATCAATAATGTAGTTTTATATTTATTTATCCTCCCTCTCTCCTCCCTTCCCTCTCCCTCTCCATGTTCTTTTTCTCACCACTGGTGCCGGCCAACACCTTCTACCCTATTCCTCGCCTGCCTCCTCCTAAATTTGGTTAGATCTACATCAGTAGCACTTAGATCCACTCGAATCCCAGATGTCATCGCTGAGATCCGGAGTGACGGCTGCGTGACGGGCAACAATGAGGGGCGGCGACGGTGACTATGACAGGCAATGTGGCGGCTTGACAGCAATGACTGGCGAGGTGGCTACGGCTCAAGCCAACATGGCAGCGTCGATGGACAACAACGGCTCAACGAATTCAGAAAGCTCGAGCTTTCCGTGTTGTTGGACTATAAGAGTTTCAGGGGCTCAAACTGGCTGGCTAGTGGCACATGCACCATGCATACATCAATGACGGGCGAGGTGGACTAAGAGTTTTAGGGGCTCAAATTGGCTGGCAGTGACTGTGGCGGGCGATGTGGCGGCTTGACAGCAATGACGGGTGAGATGGCCACGGCTCAAGCTAGCATGGCGGCGCCGATGGACAACAACAGCTCGACGAATGCAGTGATGGCTAGTACACAATTATTTTGTGCAGGTGATGGCACAGGGTTGACATGGTGGGTCCCACAAATTAGTGCATACAGACACAACCCTCATTTTCAATGCATTTTTCTCTATTTCTTGCTTATTGGTCCACGTGACCAAGCCATATCTTGTATAAGACACAATTTTCCGCTCCCTCTTATTTAATTTTCCTTTCACTTTAGCTTCGTTCCTACGTGACATGCTATAGAAACTGCTGATATCGAGTGCCCTAAGAGGTCATGCTGAGAAAACGTGTTTCATGTACAGTGTGTGTCTTCACTGATATTGCAAAGAGATTGTGGTCATTCGTTGCAGCGTTTGCTTTGTGGAGCTCAGGCGCTCAGCTTACTTTAGAAATTGGCTTCTTAGTACAGCCTGACCTTAAGCTTCACTGAGATAACACACCCTTTTTTTAGAGAGGTTCACAAAAATTTTATAGAAAACATAATTGGGCTGAAAAATGGTGGCTTATGACTGAATTTGCACTGCATCTGGTTTATTTTGTACTATAACTGATGGTGGTTTATTTGGCACAATTAAATTTTAAAAAATAAAAATAGAAAAAACAGGTTAACCCATTACGTATAATGTAAATGAATATGGAAAAAAAGAACCAGCAAAAAACTCAATAAAAGCCAAAAAGACAGAAAAAAGACAAAATTTATGAATAGCGAAAAATAAACCAGACACTTAAGCCGAAATAAGTGGGGCCTAGTTTTTGGCTGTGGCTATTGGCTTGTGACTGAAATTACAATGTATAGGTTATTAGCTTTTTCTAAGTCATTCAATTAAAAAATAAAGAAAAATAAGAAAAAAAATTGAAAACACTATTATATCTCCACGGATAATACAAAGAAAAAAAAGCAAAAGCAAAAAGTAAAAAACCAAAATTAAAAACTAATATATTCTAAGTGAATTTTAGCTTAGCCAAAAGTCAAAACTATTTAGAGGGAGGCTAAGGCAGGCAGTGATCTTTCTTTAGGAGATAATCGTGCAGAGTAGCAATATGCGCCTGATCTTGGATTTTAGTGCTGGACGGAGGCTAAGGGCCCCTCTACAGAGCACTCGTTGGAGAAGCAACGATAGAAATTTGGACATATATAGCACTGTTGTAACTATAAATTCTAATTCTAGCTTTTTACATATGCTAATACTACTTCCAACCCCCGGTCGTGCGGTCCGGCACCGCATGACCGCATTGTAGCTAGGTCGTGCGGTCCAGGACCGCACTACTCCACTGTAGCAGGCGGTCATGCGGTTCCAGAGCGCACGTTTACACTGTAGCGAGTGAGTCATGCGGTCTCGGATTGGACATGCGGTCAGAAAATCATGCGCTTGGACGAATACACCGCGTGCTGCACAGTTGAGTTGTGCGGTCCCGGACCGCACGACTCGACTGTAGTTCAGTCGTGCGGTGCCGGACCGCACGATTGTCCATATGTTGAGCCTTTTGGAGTCGTGCGGTCGGAACGAGGGCTAAAAATGGAATTTCTATACATAGGATGCTATTTTTGAAATTTTAAAGGTGTATAGTGTTATATACGTTCAAAATTCGCAAAGATAAATGAGAAACAGAGAAAGGTCAAAGACCTACGCATGTACCCGTCAGCCGTATTGCTCCCAACTGCTGGTGTCTTGAATCTTGATGGCGAAACGGTGACTCTGCTAGTAAATTTAGGAAGAGCTAGCCAAGAGCATTTACTTCAGGGCGTAGAAACAAGTAAACGATCTAGAATTTCCCCTTTTTTTTTCTTTGAAGAGATGTGGTGTGTAAGATAACAGTTACTTTATGGGCAGCCATTGTCAAGGACAGGTTGAGACAAACAACTGAGAAAGTGAAAGAAACAGTGCATGAAGGGGAAGCTTTTGCAAAGCATACTGCAGCAGCTGTACTGCGGAGTTGTTTAAGGACACCTGTATTATCACTCAGTGATACAGGACGTGGGAAGTAGCATGTTAACTCGAAATGAAACTAAGCAACGACAGGCAAACCAACATAGGCAAGACCGGGGGAGGATTGCTCAACTAGCCTGTTCCAGAATTCAGAAAGCTCGAGCTTTCCGCGTTGCTGGACTACAAGAGTTTCAGGGACTCAAAACTGGCTGGCTAGTGGCACATGCACCATGAAGACATGCATGCATTTTTAATCAATCGGACTAGTGTGTAAACAAGTGGCGGTTCTGATTGTCAAAAGAGTGACGCTATGCGCACAACACTTTGATCCTTTACACAAATGCAAGTTTGTCAAAAGACTGAAGGGCTTGTTGGCCTAGTTGAGGTTTATTCAATGACATGACAGTGTACGGAGGCTTTAGCTTGTAAGAAAATTGAAGTCCGTTTTCACTTGTTCAAGCTTAGATACAGGTTTAAGTTTCAGCTTTTCATTACAAATGGGGATTACGTTTCCCTAAGGAGCCTAAAAATACATACTCTGTTTAGAAGCAGTTCAAGTTTTTTTTTGTGTGTCTTTAAGCTAAACCTCCCCGAACAAGACATTGGGCCTGTTCTTTCTGGCTGCAGCTGATGGTTTTTGGCTGTGGCTGATGACTTTTTGACTGTTTGCGACAAAGATTGCGGAAAGAGAGATATTCGTTTGCGATTTTTGATGATACAGATAATAGTTTTTTTAACGTGTACTACAATTAACTTGTAGACCCCATCTTAAAAAAATATTTCGTTTAAAAGTTAGTTACTGTAGCAAAAATCAAAAGCGACTTTTAGAAGCTGCAAAGAACAGACCTATTAATGAATCTCATAATATTTTTCGGCAACATAATCTCATTATATAACATGTACGTGTGGTTAAGTTTACCAAAGCTTGTAGATTCATTTGGTGGAGTTAAAACTGGATCGAGAACATCGCTTTCTGTTTTTCAGAAGCTTTTTGGTCTGGACCGACCACCTGGATGCATCGATTAGTAGCAGGCGCTTTGGACAAAAGACTGCACTCTGCACGTGGAAACGATACAGGCAGCAGCTGAAGAAAGAGGGTAGGCTGGTGGCTATTTCGCTGGGAGGAGCCCATCACGTATTCAAGTGGATGGCTCCAAACTCGCACCGCCGTTTTCCTCATGGCAATCGAGCAAAAGGGTTAGGAAGAGAAGGCGAAGTGTCACCGTCGATGATTCTCTAGAATCTCTACTATGTGCTTGGGATGTAGCATAGGATCTATTTGATATGACTGAGTCTTACGTATTTTAGTTGAATTTTTTGAATTTTATCTGTTTGTGACAGAGATTACGAAGAGAGATACTCGCTTGTGATTTTGGATGGTACAGATGTTGGGTTTTTAATATGTACTACAATTAACTTGTAGACCCTATCTCGAAAAAATACTTTTAAAAGTTAGGTACTATAGCAAAAACCAAAAACTGATTTAAGAAGCTGAAAAGAACAGACTTATAGTGTTCGTTTACCATCGGTAGCATTGAAATATCACGTACAAGTGGATGTGTAGAAATACAACGTGTTAATTGGGAAACCATAGTTACAATCTACTACATGTTTTCTCCTAAGATTCAACCATCACTTCTAGCTTTGTAAGCTGCTTTGGATTTCATGCCAGTGACATATAGGGTTCACTTGTGTTATAAATATTGTGTATATTGATATGAGGCCCAAAAGATCATATATATATATGAGAGTACAAGAGTATATGCCATATAGAGATAAGGCATATATGAAATATAATACAAACTCTATATCCTAATACAACTCTATCTCATTAACACCCCCCTCAAATGCAAGGTGTATGCAATAGCATTGCATTTGAAAAGAGTTGTTACTAAAATAGTAAAATCCAAAGTCTGAATCTTGATGATGTCGTCGTAGCGTGCAACTTTTGGAAGATATTATCGAATCAAGTCAAAGAGGAATAGATAGAAACATGACAGCGCAGATCAAAGCCCAAGACGACGACGGTGCAGTGCACAAGGTGCAGAAGAAGCGCGACGACCTTAAAAGCTCGGGGCGGCGGCTACAGAAGCGACGGCATCATAACGACTTCTACGATCTACACGCGGCTCAAAGAGAAGAGCGGTGACTGCTGATATGGAATAGATAGAAGCATGACTGCAGTTGATCGAACCTCAAGACGACGGCAGCAAAGTGCATGAGGTGTAGGAGAAGCGCGGCGGCTTTAAAAGCTCGGGGCGACGGCTACAGAAGTGACGGCATCATAACGACTTCTACGATCTACACGAGGCTCAAAGAGAACAGCGGTGGCTGCTGACATGGAATAGACAGAAGCATGACTGCAGCTGATCGAAGCTCAAGATGGCGACAGCAAAGTGCACGAGTGCAGGAGAAGCGCGGCGGTCTTAAAAGCTCGGGGCGGCGGCTAAAGTAGTGACAGGATCATAACGACTTCTACTATCTGCACGTGGCTCAGAGAGAAGAGTGACGGCTGCTGTCATGCAAAACAAAATTCCTATTTCTTCTATGACTGGCAATAACTTTGTGGACTCACATGTCTTAGACGAATTGATAGATAGATGTTATAGACTTAGGATAGACGCAAACGGAAGACTTAAAAAAAACTCAAAGTGGTAGACTCCTACGTGCCACAATCCAACACTAGTTTCAACAGAGAGTCTGCTGAATGTACCATGCGGGCGACGCACATCTCCATCTAGAAGGCCCCCTGCGAGTTAGGCCGTCGGATAGATCTGTCCCGTGTGCGCCCTCCAAGAGATCAAGTTGGGGCGAGTACCGAGCGGTGCTGGCCACCCATGCGGTCGACGGGGAACATCTCCGCCTCCTCCTCGTCGAGGAGGCCGATGGAATCGGTGCTTGGAAGGTCGTCGTCCGCACTGCCTCCTCATTGTTCAGCGGTGCACCAATGGAGGCAGCAACAGCTCATATAGTGGCAGCGATGCAGCATGCATGCATGCAGGGGCAGCAGAGGCTCGGCCAAGAGCCCACGTCGCACGTGCAGTGGCTCTACAGCAGGCTCATGCATGGGCATGCATGGTGATGCTACACAGGCCATGGCTTAGACGAGACCCCTAGAGCGCTTGGCCTCCTGCTGCGCAACCGCTTCTTCTCAACGGCCTGGGTGAACTCGGGCTCGTAGGCGAGGTGGGTGATGGCGACATCATCGAGGACGATGTTGAACTCGT
This sequence comes from Melocanna baccifera, assembly GCA_036346265.1. Taxonomy (NCBI): domain Eukaryota; kingdom Viridiplantae; phylum Streptophyta; class Magnoliopsida; order Poales; family Poaceae; genus Melocanna; species Melocanna baccifera. The sequence goes on along the minus strand of CM070691.1, from coordinate 4,209,445 downwards.
GGGCACGGCGGACGAGGGTGTCGCAGACGAGCGCGCCGCGGCGGGCGGCGCGCGTCGACGCATGACTCGAGCCGAGCCGCCGCGAGGTCGGCGTCGCAGACCAGGGCGGTGAGGTGGAGGTGGCAGCGCAGGTTGGAGAGCTGGTGGTGGCCACGCCTAGAGAACCGGAATCGGGGCAAGAATGAGGCGGATGACGACAAGCGTGAGCTAGTCTTCAAGGATGACGGGCAGGAGTACGCGCAGGTGGCGCGGATGCTCGGCAACAGCCGCTGCGAGGCCATCTGCATAGATGGGGAGATCACATGTTCTGACATGTACTTGAGGACGTAGTCGACGAATGGTGCTGCGCACAGCCTTCGTGGCCGTCATGACGGTGGTGTCGCTGATGCTGCCCTTCTTCAACACGAAGATTGGGATCTGGAGATGTGGTGGCCACCCCTGGGAGTAGAGATCGATCCTCCCGGGGGCAGCGGCGGCGGAAGACGTGCGGAAGCTAGGGTTTCAAAGGTTTGAACCTTACTCTGATACCATGTTATGAATATTGTGTGTATTGATATGAGGTCCAAGGGACCATATATATAGAAGAGTATAAGGGGATATGCCATATATAGATAAGGCATATATGGAATAGAATAAAAACTCTATATTCTAATACAACTCTATTTTCTTAACAACTTGTACCTTGAGACTAAATTCGCCAGGTGGAGTTGTGGAGCTGGGCTAACGGTGTTGGAGAAGGCGGCCATAGTATCGCTGGTCGTTGGGGGTGGGCATCGGAGGCAGCTAAGGCTAGAGGAAGGCGGAGAAAGATGATAATGATCAGGTGAGGGAGGTAAAGATAATAGGCGTTAGGTATTAAATCACAATTCCACAAATTCCACGAAATTTTCTTTACTTTTTGCAACTCTATTTTCTTTACTTTTTGCAACTCTACGAAATGATAAATAACAATAGATGAAACTAAAATACTAAATCAATCACAATTCCACAAATTTAAAACTACATTTGTGCTTTATTACCTTACGGCCAAAAGCCGGTGCCTCTGATCAGTCATCACCCTTTGTTCTCACTTCTCTGCGAGCTGACCGCAGTCAGCTACTCAACGTCTAAGCCGCCTGCGCCCACCCAACAAACCAAGACCAAGTGCAAAAATGCCCTTGGCCCCTCACCAGATGAGTAGATGACCAGTTGTCAGTTGACCACTCCACGTCTCCACCCAGTAGATTGGTAGATCCCCTCCTAGCCTTCCTTGAGTTGAGTCCCTTAGCAGCTCGGCTCCCTTCCTTGAGTTCTTCCACCTTCCTCAACATCTGCACTCAGTAGACCAAGGCCGGCTCCTCAAATCAAATGGCTCCCCTCCCTCCCTTGATCCCTTCCTCAGTTCCTCTAGCATGCAGCGGTTCGACGAGCCTCCCTCCGGTCCCTCCGTCCGACCCTCCCTGGTTTCCTCAATGGCTCACCACAATGGAGCTCTCTAGGTTGGCAGATCCCCTCTCCTCTGCGACCAACGTGGCGGAGCACTCCCTCTCCATATCTGGTGCCGCTTGGGCGCCTGGTCGACCTCGGTGCCCTGCCCCCATCGGCCCACCGTGGAACCGCCTGCTTCAATCGACCGTCGCCTCCCAGCACTTGCCAACATCACACCCACACAGAAGCCAAGCAAGAAACTTCGATTTAGTTGCTAGTTGCGACCGAAGTGTCGAATTGGTTTTGGTTCATTTTCCTAATTGCTTTGCCACAGGTGGGCTTCGGTGTTTGGTGGTGAGCTTTGCTGGTTTGCTTGCCGGTGTGTAATGTTTTGTGTTGCATGGTTGGCCACTTGGCCCAGCATGGATTCAAGGCATGAACTGGAGGCTCGAAGCCCAAATGCCCAACTCTCCTCACTCTACAAAGCTTCTTCACTCTTCAGTTCTTCTTCTTCTTGCCGAATGTCAACTGACCGCCGCCGTCGAGCTCAGGCAACAGCATGGCGCCCCTAACCGTAACTAGGGGGCTAGGGGTACCTACTCTCTGACCAGAGGAAAGGTGGGCGCCAACCCCCTTAACCCACTAGTGGGTCCGCCACCAAACATGTGTGAATGATAGAGAGGTCGAAGGCATAAAGTAAGTGATTTATGTTGTCTTTAGTGGAGCAAATGTAGTGCTGTTAATAACAACTCAATTAGATCAAACAAAGATTTAAAGACTTTAATTAATCTTTATTAATGACAGAGCTCCTATTCTTGATTTGGAATTTGGTTGTCACCATGCCATGCGCACCGCCACCGGTATTCCTATTGCTCTACCATGTTCTAGGTTGAACCCCCTGCGTCATTACCTTTGTCTTGGTCCTAGAAGTTTGTTTCATGCCTCTCCCGACCGCCTTGTCACCATCAGATCGCCTTCACCGTGCGCCACCGCCATGCACCTGACCTCAACGCTTCCAGCCCAACTCCTGCCATGAGTGCAAAAATGGATCCCCGATGCCTTAATACACCACCCCATACCTCCCTTCACCATAGCTAAGCCTTGCCACTGGCAGAATCACCACCGTCACCATCAGATATAGAGAGAGCAGAGAGATTGGAGAGATTGATTTCGTTTGGAGGAAAGAATGATAGGTGCGGTAGGACATTATAAATGGAAAAGAGAAAAGAAAAGGGAAGAATGAGGGCAAAATGATCAATTCACTCTAGTGCAGATGGAAAAAGTCATGGTAGTGGCATTTTATAGATTTTCAGCCTTTGCGATGGTATTTTTCAAGTCGTGAACAATTATGATGGCACTGAATAAATTAACTCTTTTCTAAAAACAACTAATACATCCTAAATATCATTCCATCCTTCCACCTGTGTCTCTCCCCTCCACCACCATCCATGGTCGCTTGCATGTGTGCGGATCACCAACCACCTTTGTAGTGGCCAAAGGTTACACATATTATGGCTGACAGTGAGACAGCAGCATAGTGGACGACAATGTGGGCCCACATTAATTTGTGATAACCACCTTTGAATCTATTATTATTGCTACACCTGGCCCTTGCTATCGCTTCCTCATCTTCATCGCCTTTCCCAACTCCCTGCTCCCCTATGCCGGATTTGGCTACTAATGACTATGGGCATGTTGGTGCTTCCGATAAGGATGAGGGCACAGATGGTGGAGCTCACTAGTGCTAGTAGCCAAATCACATGCCTCTAGCAATAGAGATGAAGGAGATGGTGGGTATCAATGATTTGGAAGTCGATCTTATGAGTAAAAATGACAAGAAGATCACTCAACATGCTACACGAAGGAGACATGGGCTTCTTTATTGCTAAACAAAGGTTTACAATGGTGATCAAGAAGCTTTATTTACAGAGAATGAAATCTAATTTTGCTTCGGGTTGTTCTCTTGTCTTTGTCATCTCCAGCCCCGCCTTAAATAGCTTCTAAAGGGGTTGCAGTGCCGCTTACCAAGAGAAATCTCCTTTCTTTCAAGACTCAATTGAGAGACATCCGGTGGATTCATGGAGTCTACACATGCTATCAGTTGATGCCAATGAGATATCCTCCATATAGGAACCACCGAGCAGTTGTTGTCAGAGAGACATCCTTCCCATACGAACTATTATGCAGTTCTTGTCAGTGTTATGGGAGAAAACGTAGGGTTATGGTGGAGTTGGGCTGTTCTTTTTGGCTGCGCCTTATGGCTTTTGACTGAAATTTTTACGGAGAGAGATACTCGCTTGCGATTTTGGATAATTATGATGTTGGGCTTTTAACGTGTACTATAATTAACTTGTAGACTTCATCTTAAAAAAAATACTCCGTTTGAAAGTTAGGTACTATAGCAAAAATCAAAAATCATTTTAAAAAATTAAAAAGAACAAACCCATAACCGCATATAGCTACAATGTATAAATCAAAACTTAAAGTTAAAATGGACTCAGCCTATTCTCATTTTAAATTTCACCTAAACATCCTATTAATGGCCTATTTCACAACGCTGAAATCCAAAAGGCTGCAACTGCGAGGTGCACCTGACCTGCGTTACCCAATGCCGCCCATCATCCCCTCCCCTCTCCCGCATTTTTCTTCGCGAATTGGGAAACACACGCGCAACGCGCACAAAAGGGGAGAAACTTTCTCTGTCCCTCTCGCTGACCTTCTCTCCCCTCCACTGTTACACCCAAGTCTCTTCCTTCCCCCACCGCTAAGGTGCCCGCTCCCACAGATCCAAAGAGCTCGATCTCCTCCTCCTCCACAGTCTGGTAAGCCTCACGGGTAGCTCATGGCCGTGAAATGCCCTGTCTTTGAACTGATTCTTGTAGTGCTCCTTGCAAATTCTTCCGGGGAAAAAGACGGCTCTATTTTATTCTATGTTCTTTTGTGAGGGAAAACTGAAGCTTTTGTGTTCTTTCTCACAAATATCCAGAGCCATACCTTTCCCTGCCTGTGGAGAGCGGAATAATATATAGATATGCACCAATTAGCACCCTGAACCTCCCCTTTCTCGAGTACTTCATCTCTGCAAAGGATTGCGTTAGATCTGTAGCCTCCTCTCTCCTGGTACTAGCTGACTGGGGCCTGTGAGCGAGGTGATGCTTGACAAAACTCTTTCCTTGTTAGCTTTTGGTCGGTGCTAACACCTTGCTCTCCATATGGTTCTTGGATAGGTTTCCTGATTTGGGTTTTCTCCCAATAACCCAGCCACTTTGCTCCAAGGAGGCTGCTACTTTTAGTATCTCTGTGTGACACCCCCCCCCCCCCCGGGGGGGGATCTTGGTTGGAATCTATTTCTTGGGTCATAACTACCAATAATTTAGTCGCAAGTTCTTCGCAGGTAAGGGGAAGCTTACGATTGTAGATTCACCTCGATATCTTCTTAATTTTTTCATAAAAATTTTCTATTTTTTTGTATTTGTCTTTGGGTTTTTTTTGGCACCTTAATATATAGTTTCTTCTTAATGGTGGTCTTGACATATTTTTCCTCAAAAGAGAATTTTGAAAAACTGGAAATTTCGATCAGAACCTGTTCATAGGGACAAGCAAGAAAGTAACTTTGAGCACGTTCATATTGTTTTTTTTAGGGGAAAGCGCTTTCGCGTTGTTAATATGGGTCGCCATGAAATTCTGAAGAAGCCGCTTCAATCGTGTGAATTTTATGGCAATTTTACCAGAAACTAATTGATCTTTGTTCCTGAAACAGGTGATCGTATAACTTGGAAGGTCAGTCGTAGAGGGATGGGAGAGTGCGGTGAGTTCATGCGTTGGGAAGAGCTATTACCGGATGCCCTGGGCCTCATCTTTCGCAACCTCCCCCTTAAGGAGGTGCTCACTGTGGTGCCTCTGGTTTGCAAATCCTGGAGCCGGGTGGTCGCAGGGCCCTACTGCTGGCAGGAGATCGACATCCAGGATTGGAGCCAGCAGCAGAGCAAGCCCGACCAGCTCACCCGCATGGTTCACATGCTCATCGCTCGCAGTGGTGGCTCGTTCCACCGCATTAGCGTGTCTGGGCTTCCCAGCGACTCGCTGTTCGCATTCATTGGGGACCAGTAAGTATAGTTCTCTTGTCAAAATCACTTCCATGTTGTTCTGTAGTGCTTTCTTGATGAGATTAGATAACTTGGATGGGAACACTAGGATCTAGATTAGTGCCAAACCATTAGGACATGGAAATATACATTTCGCTGAACACCATGTTCAGATAATTTACATCGTTGCATAATGCATGAGGGCTTTTGCGTAAGAAGTGGTTTAGACTGCCACAAGATGTAGCGGTAGGTGATATATGATGGGCTGTGCAGTTACATGATATTAGCTGGATCACTGACGCATTATTGTCTGCAAATGAGGCCCAGCGTGCATCATGCGACTTTGATCAGACAGCTATATGCTAATTAATATAAACAATTTCCTTTCGTGTACTATTATTAATTCAAAAATTGCTTGCCATATTTTTTTTCTATTTATCTTTACTCAAAGAGTCTCCAGCCTACAGCACTAAATTCAATCATTTCCAAACAATTGTGCCCTATGTTTGTTTGGGGGGTTATGTTTATAAATGTTTGTAAACTCTATTGATTCAATTCCCATAAGTACAAATGGAATAGCATCACTCTAGTGCATTAAGCGTTAGAAACAGGGTTATAGGTGGGGTTATCAAGTTGCGAAAATAATGATGCTTAACTTTCTGCTTATTGATTATGATGAATGTTGAAAGCACAGGTACAAACACAGGTACCATATCATGCACATATGTGCAGAACAGCATGCTCAAAATGGTATTACCAACCGTTCCTCGATCCTACATTGCCCCAGTGCTTCCTGTGTGCCATGAACCTAGATTCAGTACATATTCTCAATTAGTATCATTTAACTCTGCATGTTATGTCCGTTTTAAATATTTCTGTGACCTTCCGATTGTAGACCGCAATATAACAAGGGTATACATCATATCCATAATATTTTTACCAGTGATCATATCCATAATATTTTGTTTGACCCTACTGTGTTTGCTTTTGCAAGTGCACGATCTCTTAAGACCTTGGAGCTTCCAAGGAGTGACATCGGCGACTCCATAGTGGAAAATGTTGCACCGAGATTGTCCAATGTTACATTCTTGGATGTAAGCAGTTGTACTAAGATCGGCGCCCGTGCTCTAGAGGCATTTGGCAAGCACTGTAAATCCCTGGTCGGACTTCGGCGAGTCATGCACCCCATAGATGTTGTTGGCAAGGTCTGCCAACATGACGAGGCTCGTGCTATCGCTTGCAATATGCCAAAACTCCGCCATCTTGAGATAGGGTACATGCTCATCGCGACGAATGCTGTTGTTGAGATTGCCTCTCAGTGCCATGATCTCAAATTCTTAGATTTGCGTGGCTGCTGGGGCGTTGACAATAAACTCTTGCAAGAGAGGTACCCTGGGCTGAAAGTTCTAGGCCCTTGTGTGGACGACTGCTTCTGGGAGGAGTGCTCGGACGACTCGGATGACTACATCGATTCCTGGGAGTTGATGGATGATGACTACTATGGCGGCGGGAGCGATGATGAGGCCATATGGGACGATGGGCAGGGCCTCGAGGGGTTAGAAGTTAGGTTTTATGGTGGTGGCTTCAGTGAAAGCTATGCTGGTTTTGATTGGCCGCCATCTCCATGAAAGCTGCATTAAGTTATTCAGGAAAGTGCCCGTCTATTCCTGCTGCTGTAACTGCCCTCTTGTATGTTTTAACTTTTAAGCACCTGCTACCATAGCATGCGTTTGTAATTGTATCATCCCCTGGCTTGCAGATATTTGAAATGAACTATGTGGATATAAAAACTTCGGTGCTTACGTAAAGCAAATTAATATGGTGACTGCTGAGGATGCCCCTTGTGTTCTGCAGTTCTACTACGACATATCAATTTGTTTCAGAGGTTTTGAATAAGCCAGTACGGTGAAAAAAAGTGTAGTTTGATGAAGTGGCTTCTACCGTCCCATCTATTTGACAAGATGTAGAAAAGATGTGGCCTGCTGTGGCAGAAACTAGTGTAGAAAGGGGTACCTGTTGTGATGTACATGTCATTGCAATTTCCATAACAAAACAGTGGAAAGCCAATCTACTTTCAGGGCAGACAATGGTGGCCACTGGTGCCAGATCCTAGATTTTTTTGTCCTAAAATCTTGTGATACAGTGTTTTCTGTCAGGTGGATTGGAATCACTTGCTTGGCAAGTCAGCTGTCTCTTGCAAGGCAAGTTAGGCCTGACCTTGCCATGCATCACTGTGCTCCTCTGCAGCTCTGTGGCTCTGCAACTCTGGCGACGCACGCTTGATTCTGCTGGGCAATCCCAATGGGAGCGGCTGATCAAATTTTATACATTAGGGTGTTGCCACTTGCCAGGTCTGAGTACCAATGGGCAATGGCATAATATTTGATCCTCGTATTGTAGTATACTAGTATGATTCTGTATTAATATTGAAATCAATGGATCAAGATGATCCATTTGACATTCGGTTTTCTGTATTTAGTATTGTCTTTCACCACTAATTTTGTGTTCCTAGCATTTTCTTTTTCAGAATCTCTCCTCACCAATCTTGGATCCTTCAACAATGGCTGAAACTTTTTTTTTTTGCAGATATCGCGCGCTAACTTTGCCTTTGACTAAAATCCTTTATTTGCGTCTCATAGAGAAAAAAACCCTTGATTTGGGTGGCCTTTAGGGAGTGTTTGGAATGGTTGTGGTTTATACCTTTTTTTTACTGCAGTTGACTTTTTTACTGTAACTGAGTTGGTTTATTTGGTATGATTAATTTAAAAAAATAAAAATAAAAAATATATTAACCTATGATAGACAATACAAAGAAATACGAAAAAAAAAGAAAGCCAAAAAAACAAAAAATGAAGCAGTAAAAAAAGCGACCGCGACCGCAGAAGCCAATAGCGAAGATAGAATGAGCGCGGCTTAAGGCTGAGTTCAACAGGGACCACGCTTTAGCCTTTTGACTTTGTACTATAATAACTTATTATTAAACGATATGCTTTTTTAAGTTAAGATCTATGAGTAGATTATAGCAGACATTATGTCAAGTTCAAATGTATCGGTCAAAATCGCATATAACTTTTTTCTCTTCGTATTGTTTCTCACAAACAACTAAAATTTTTGAAGTTGAGTGCACGATTCGGGTGGTATTAAAAAAAGCTGACTGGGAAACCTTTCAGCAAGTCTACTTTGATTGTTGGGCTTTCGCACTCCTCACTTCTGGCTTATTGTTTCCATGTGTTTTGACTTGTGCTTTCCATGTGTAATGCACTTCTGCTTCCGCTTTCCATTTGTTCCAATTGACAATATATCTTCTTCAGTGTTGGAACTTGACAACGTTTTCGAATGTCAAAGGGTTACTATATAACATTGTCAAATGGCAATTAGCTTTCTAGTTAGTACCATGGTTATTAAGTAGTCGACTAGTCGACAAGTCGGTGACCTGGTAACAACTTGCGCTGGCGACTCGACTTGTGTTGGCAAGTCGGGCACCGAGTCGACTAGTCGACCAGGCGACGGCAAGTCGGGCGCCTTGGGGAGGTGGGAGGCAAGCCTGGGGGAAGGCGGCAGCGACCGATCGAATCTAGACGGATCCGGTGGCGGGGAGCCCCGATCCGGCGCGAGGAGGCCGTATCTGGGCTGGGACGACATCGGCGGCGGCAAAGGCGTCCGGGTGGAGACGGAGAGCCCGGATCCGCGATGGAGGCGGCGGCGAACAGGTGGAGACGAGGTGGCGATGTTCAGGTGGAGGCACGGTCATCCGGGGGAGGCGCGGCGTCTGGGAAGGGTGGAGGCGCGGGTAGAGGTGGCGACGTCCTCCCCGACCGCTTGGGATCGGAGGGAGAGAGTAAGGGAGAGGAGGCAGCCGGGATCGAAGAGAGAGAATAAGGGAAAGGAGGCAGCCGAGTGAGGAGACGGGGGGAGGTCGATCCAAAGACGGATATAAGGGGGTGCCAAATAGATAAGGGAGAGAGAGAATAGAGGGAGATGAGGGGCTACTGGATAGATAACCGAGTGTCCAACCTAATAAGGCCGATCAGCCTCCCTTCGCCCTGGCCCCCTCCGCCCCAACCGATCCGGAGCCGCTTGGCCCCCTCCGCCCCGGCCTCCCTCCGCCTCCCGACCTGTCGACTAGTCAGCGACTAGTCGACTAGTCAACAAGTCGATCGTTAGAAGGGTAGCGTCGACTTAATAACCTTGGTTAGTACTACATAATATCGACATGTAACAAGCCGCAGAATAAGGAAAAGATACACATACAATTAGATAGAAGTACCGACAATAACTTCAGAGACAAATAATCCTACCACAGGAAAAGGCCGTTCAAGCAATACGCTAATTGCCTTGCACTGAGGCATCAGAAATTCAGAACAACACAACCCAATAGGACGTGTAACTGATAATACTGTTGCCCATGATTGCAAATCAATAGAACATAATGCTGCTGCCTGTAATGGCTAAAACATCGTCAACACCGAAATAACAAGTAAGATAGGATAAACCCAGCACACTGTGTCTATAAGGTGGATTCTCTGGGCTAAGGTCGAAGACTAGTGTCATGTGCTGGCGAACTCCGTGAAAACCAAATCTTCAAAAGTAAGGCCTGCGTGGGCGGCGGAACCTGGGAAATCTCCTGCATGAAGAGAAACAGACATGACATTAGAAAAAGAGCGAGTAATTAGGCTCTCCTTATTTCAGAGACCCAAGAGGCGAGGGTACTAAGAACTCACCCATAACCATAAGGATTAAAAAACGGTGCTCCATATGATCTCATATAGGGGTGGCCATATGGGCTGAATCCTCCTCGGCCCCCTCGGGGCTGCTTCATCCCAGGGATGTTAGTCCTCTTTGGCGCCACCTGATAAGCATACAAGGTTGGAAGGTCAGTGCGCCATGTAGGTTCTTGCTGAAAACAAGGAAGGCCTATTGCAGTTGAATTCACATCTCACCTTGATTTGGCGACCATGCAACTCTGATTCATTCAACTTGAGAGCTTCCTGGACAGCTTCTACTTCTACAAATTCCACATAAGCAAATCCTTTTGGTTGCCCAAACTTGTCCGTGAGGATCGTCACTCTGTTGACAGTTCCACAAGAATTAAAATGCTCCTGCACTTCTTCTGGAGTACATGTATAGTCAACCTGCAGTTGCGATCGTACAGTAGAAGAACGTAGTGAGTGGGCATATAATGTCAGGTATTATGTTTAATCAGCTGACAAAAGAAAAACATGCAAAAACCAAATCAACAATACTGCGCTTGTATCTCAATTTTTTGCAACCTATCAACATGTGAAATATTTTTCACCAAAACTCCACAATAGTTAATAATGAGCTACATATATGTTTACCATGGTTATTAAGTCGTCGACTAGTCGACAAGTCGGTGAGGAAGGGACGACTGGAGCAGTCGACTCGACTTGCGCCGGCAAGTCGGGCGACTTGTCCCCTAGTCGTCAACTTGCCCATCGACTAGGCGACGCCAAATCGGGCGTCTTGGGAGGAGGGATGTGGGGCGAAGAGAGGCAGTGAAGAGAGTGCGGACAGAGGGAGGGAGCTCACCGCCAGATCCGGCCTGCACTCGCCGCCGGCCCGCTGCCGACCACCAGATCTAGTCTGCAGTCACCGCCGACCGCCAGTTCCGGCCCCCTCCGCCCCGGCCTCCATCCTCCCCGGCCACTCGGGACCGGAGGGAGAGAGTGAGGGAGAGGAGGCGGCCGGGACCGGAGGGAGAGAGTGAGGAAGAGGAGGCAGCCGAGTGAGGAGACGGAGGGGACGAGGCGAGTGAGGATTTGGTCGATCCGCCCGATTATATGAGGGGGGTGCGGATAGATAAGGGAGAGAATAAAGGGGGAGAGACGGGTGGAGAAAAAAGAAACGAAGCCGCTCGGCCCCCTCCGCCCCGGCCTCCCTCCCTCCGCCCTGGCCCCCTCCGCCCCGGCCTCCTCCTCCCTGGCCTCCCTCCGGCTCCCTCCGCCCTGGCCTCCCTCCACCCTGGCCCCCTCCGCCCCGACCGATCCGAAGCCGCTCGGCCCCCTTCGCCCCGGCCTCCATCCTCCGTCCGCCCCAGCCTCCCTCCTCCCTGGCCTCCCTCCTCCTCCCTCCGCCCCGGCCGATCCGGAGCCGCTCGGCTGCTCGGCACCCTTCGCCCCGGCCTCCCTCCTCCTCCCTCCGCCCAACCTGTCGACTAGTCAGCGACTAGTCGGCCGACTAGTCGACAAGTCGGTCGGAGGGAGGGTAGTGTCGACTTGTCGACTTAATAACCTTGATGTTTACATGGAAGAGAAGAATTGGAGTCTTCTTCTCCAACTGTCTAAAATTAAAAGAGAATTTCATCAAACGTCCTCTAATTTGTCTGGCTATGTCACTTGGATTCAGAAACTCTCATTTTAACTTGATTAGCTTAAGTGCTTAACTTCACCATTTAGGTCCACCTGTAAGTTTGCTGACAAAAAGTGCTGTCCCTAGACTAGATTACCACTAAGTTCCACCAAGCCCCTAAACTTGCTTTAAATGTGCCTCTTAGGTGTCTAGTGTGTTGCATAACCAATGAATATACATACATTGGCCCAACTAAGCAAGTTTATTGGCACACACCAATTGCCAACTAAATTTAAGGACACTAGGACCTCTGATGCAATTTAATCAAGAACATCAGCTTCATGTCACAGAGCATATAGCCGAACTCTCCCAGTAACACATTCAACTTACTAGAAACATCTATTTATGATACAGGTAATTCAGTGATAACAAAGATGATGTACTAGTCTAAAAGATTATGAGCCTAGTTCACATCAAAAACCAAATTATTCGTGAAACAGGATATAAAGAAGCAAAACACTCCACATTTGTTATATCAATACACAACATAAATAGATAAAATAAAATTGATAGTGGTATTGATCAGCAACTCAGCATGATGACAATCTCCTCAGAATGATGATCATTCCCATATGCAAGCTGCTATGGCTTACACACTACACTTTAACTAGCATGTAATGAGTGAATACTGATCATTCACAGTTGCAAGCATCTGTGACATACATAATACACCTTAATCGGCATGTAATGGAAAATGCAAAGAACATAGCATAATTCATAAACATGAAATCAAATGGGTAACTATTAACTATAGTCAAATGTCAAATTTTAAGGAAAAAGTAACACATATTAATATGCTTGCTACATGGCACACAAGCTGACAAGCATATTGACACACATACACCAAAGAACCAAAAACAGGGGATAACGGAGCTTGCAAAGTTTTGCACAATAGATGCTATTAGTAGCAGCAAAACTGTTTCATAAACATATATATTCTCTGCCATGTAGACATTTAGATGGCATAAAATAGAATCTCAAATTTTCAAAGTGATAGATCATAGAAGATAGAACCCAACTATTAATGCAAATCGAGGAAAAGGTTGTCATGGATAGCTTAAATAGCAAGCAAAAAATTGGAATGCCATCTATATGCTTTTCAAACTGCATGCCACGCACCCAATACCTACACCAAGGATCTTAATATCAAATATTCATATGTCAGCAGCACTGGTGAAAACTCAACATGTACAGTCCTACATATATTACAAGAAGCACAAAGGAACCTCAATGAGAGTTATACTTTGCTGAAAGATTAATAACTGACAGATGAGATAATAAACTGATTTTTTATTTTTTAAATCAATAAAATGGAAGAAGAGAAAGACACCAGAACATGATTGATTCCAAAAAAAGAAAGAAAACCACAGAATATAAACTCAAGAGAATAAAAATTCTCCAACAGGCAAAACATCATAAGAAACATAACATTCTCTCAAAAGACTCTAGCATAAATGTGAGATAACACTTACATGTCATGCCTATGCCCTGCCAATGATTCTCATCTACCAACGGCTAATGATACCATGCCACATCAGTCCAGGTATGAGTCTCAAGCACCATGTGGAGTATGCACCTTTTTTCTTTTTCTTTTTTTTTACTTTCTTCAAAGATTTTTTTTTCTTTTTTTTTCAAGGATTTTTTCCTTTTCTTTTCTTTCCCCCATTAAGCTAACTCTAGAACTTGTGCAGAGATTCAACCAGATGCCAAAATTTTGATTTCAAAGACTTGATGATAGCAGACTACCCTGCGACCATTGGCATTGCTCAATCAATGCACCAGAAAGTAAAACAAAAAAATACATAGGTAAAGACAAACAAGAGAACTTGTGTTTTCAAGTCATTATTAACCGAAAATAAAGGCCTGCTGGCAGTTCTCATAAAGAAACAGGATTGTTATGATGCCTGTATAAAACTATGGCATAGTTGGACCAATTTGAAGTGCCAAGACACATTATCTATTGAAAATGAAAAAAATAGAATCAAAATATCATTCGGTGAAAACATTAAATATCTAATCTAAGTGTACCTTAAAGACATCTTGAGCTAGTAAAGGAGAAACATATGAATCACAGTTATCGTATATACCTAGGTAATATCATAACTACTATAAACTGTAGGCCAGTAACATAAATTTAGAAGACAAAAGATATGAAAATTCTTACATTTCCAATGAACACTGACCGAGCATCCATCTCCTCTTTTGTTTCAGATGTGGTTGCGTTAGGATCTACACCTACAGGGGTAAAATAATCCAATTTATAAAGTCATATAGAAATCACAACAGTGTAACAAAGCGTAAACATAGTAGCTCCAAGGTTTATCCAACATAGAAATTTGATGTTATTACATTTGAAGATGTTTTGCCAAGCAAAGGGGAAGATATTAAACTTTATTTATGCAAGGTTTCATAATACTGGAATACTTGAGAGAGAGAGAGAGAGAGAGAGATGATAACGTAGTGGATTTGCTGTTCCTTGATACATCAATATTTGAACACTAAGGAAAACTAAGAACATGGAACAACAGATATTGAGTTTGTGCTCTAGTTCCCAGCCCCCATCTCATACTATGCCTAACACAACAAAACTACTCCAACCTGTTAAATTAAGAGAACAATTGTGAATCGTGAAGCAATAGTATGCGAAATATTGATCTCAAGGCATATAAATTTCCAAAGTCGCATATATGCGGCGCTCAAATAAATAATCTAAATAGCAATTAGACCACAACATATAGCTTAACACAATCAGCTACATTCAAACTACTGATGAGCAGATGCACGTTACATCCAATACGCCCCGTTAATCTACCCAAACCGATGGGCAACAAAAAACTGGCAAACCTAGCATACCGGACCTCAAATTTTCCAACCACCCCCTAGAAGCGGATCTTATCATCGTCACGAACGGTAGCGTACACGGGGACGGCACTAACCTTGCATCTCCTTGGCGACCTTGGCCTGCATCTCGCGGAGGGCGGCGGCCTCCTCCTCCATCTCCTTGAGCCGGCGCTTCATCTCGTCAAGCTCCTGCAGCTGCATACGCCAACAGGGTCAGCACCGGAGTTAGGGTTAGGGTTTGGGATTTGGGAAGAGGGGAGAAAACAGTGGCGGGGCGAAGGGGCGGAGCGGACCTTGGCGGCGTCATCACCGGCGGCGGCCATGTCGACGTCCTCGCCGTCAACGGGGATCTCCTGGCCGTACACGTCGTGCTCCTCGTCCTCCATGGTCCAGGGCCGCCGCGTGCTAATAATATATAGGCTCGCTTCGGCCTAACCTAACGCGATTCGCGACGGGAAGTAATCTGTTTCGGGGGCTTGGGGAATTCGTAATGGTGCTGCGGAATCGCGGGCCTTAAATAGGCGGGGGAATTCGGATGTTGGTTGGCAGATCTGGCTGAATGGGCTGGCCGATAAGACATGACACGGCTTTAGTGCACGGTCTGATTAAGTCCGATATGATTTATTCGAATAAATTATCCACGTCCTGCCACACCGACTTATGGACATATTCTTTTTTACTTCTAAGGAGTGTTCGGAATAGCGATGGTTTTTGATTTTTACTGAAATTTTACTGTAGTTAGCTGATTTTTTACTGTAACTGAGTTGGTTTATTGGGCATAATTAAATCTAAAAAAATATAAAAATAAAAACGACATACTAATCTAGAGCGGACGATGCAAAGGAATACGGGGAAAAAAATAAAACACGAAAAAACCAAAACAAAAAACAAAACATTTTGAATAAGGACAAAAGTACTATAGTAGCTTTGGTCGCGGCTACAGTAAAACTATCGCTAATCGCGGCGTCCAGAAGCTCAAGTGATCGCGGCCTTAAAACGGTTTTTGACTTTTGCTACAGTAACTAATTTTCAAACAGTGTATTTTTTCAAGACGGTGTCTACAAGTTAATTGTAGTACACGTTAAAAACCTAACATCTATACTATCCAAAATCACAAGCGAGTATCTTTCTCTTCGTAATCTCTGTCGTAAACAGCTAAAATTCAAATATTTCAGCCAAAAGTCATAAACCGTAGCCATATCAAACAAGCAATGTGTTTGTCCTCTACTTAAGCATGTCACAAAAAAGATCAGGCCGAACATATTTAGTCAAATGGGTTATCGATGGCCTATTAATTTTACTGGTAGTTACAAATAATTTTACTGTTGGTTGCTAAGTTATAAGTAATTTTACTGTCAATCACAAAAAATTTTATTCTCAAGTCATTCATCCACCTCAAAAGAGTATAACAACCCTAGTAATTTTACTGTCAACTATAAACAATTTTATCATACTACCACAAAAGAGTTAATATTCGTGCTGGGTGGGTCGCCTTGCCGAAGTACCGATACAAGCATGACACGTCCAATCAAGCCAGGTTGACACGGCTTATTTACTGTTCGTATGTATCGTATTTGAAACACACCAATATTATTATGCCTTGGGCTGGCACGTTCGGCCAGGTCTGTTGGCTGGACATGGACCACAACTTCATGGGCCTCTTGGAGTTCGGATAGGTCATATTGGAAAGCCTTACAAAACACTTGTAGTACTTCCCTCTGATCTTAAGAATGCTTTCAGAAAATGTCTAGGCCTAACAGATATTTTTAATGAGATTTGATCACCTATGTGATTACTATCAGGAGCCTCTAGTTTCCTGAGCAAGCATAAATTTATGAAACCAAACAACATCAAAGTGGCACCTACCACGTAATTTGGTTGAAAAGGGCGATAACATTGCCTTCTAACTTTACAAGTTCTACAAAATTCCCGCGTTTCTAAAAGAAGTCTAGCGTTCTTTTCTACCTCTTTGTTTCAAACGATTGGATAAAAAGGGCTCAACCTACCGCAAAAGGATAATCCCAACCAACATGTAAAAATGTAGTGATTTCAAAAAAAGAACAAGTACAAATGTAGTACTCAACAGTTTCAGTGTTCCGACACAATAATGCAGATATGTACAACAGGTCATGTAAGTTACCTTTTTTCAAAGGATGCTCACAAAAAAAAATACAAGCAATCCATCTTTTTTTCAAAGAGGTGTTGATAAGGCACACTTTGATCTAGGGTAAGGGTGAATATCAAGTCAAAATTTTCTCTTATCAAGTTTTTTCTTTAAAATATACATAGTTTAATTTAATATTATTTTATATATAAATTAAAAGTATTTTTAGAAGTGAGCTAATAGGTTGAGTCGATCTAAAGCAAAATATAAATTTATTTAAAATCATCTTATTTTAATATTTAACTAATTAATAAGCACAACTAAAATAATTTTAACCTGAGCTAACGAGCCCACTAAAAAGTTTTTTCTGCCTCTAATCCAGGTAGGCCACAACGGCGAAAGGAAACGAGAAATACGAGTATCCAGCGGTGACCAACCGGTCCCGGTGTACAGAACGGCTCGGTAGAACAAAAACGCCCAAACGAACCAACGAAGGATCCTCTGGCCCACATATCGGCAAATCCAAAAATCACAGCATCCACGGCCATACTGATCGTACATCATACAACACGAATCGTAAAGCAGGAGTCCCCATACCTTCCATTCTGGAAGCCTCGAGGCCCCAGCCGGACCCTCCGGAACCTTCTAAAACCCCTTCTCCATCCCCTTCCCCAAGAAAGCCCGGCTTACAAAACCCCCCTCCCTGTCCTTCCATTCCCCACCACAACATCAACTCGCGCCGCAAGAATCCAAGAACGCACGCGCGCGCGCGCACACAGATCCATGGCTTCCACCGTCGCTTCCAGGGGTGGCCCGCTGGCCAGCCTCCTCAAGAAGCTGCTCCTCGCCGAGCCGTCCGCCCCCGGTGCGCCCGTGGCCTACTACGCGCTCCGCCCGGCCGCCGCCGCCCGCCGCCTGTACAACACGGAGGGCGCGCCGCTCCGTCGCTACGACGACGATGAGGAGTCCGGCGGCGACAGCGGCCGCGAGTACGACGACGCTGCCGCCGGCGACAACCGCTCCCGTGCCCGCGACTTCGTCGTCCCCAGCTTCTTCTCAGCAGGTAGGCGTCGTCACGTCCAGACGTCCTCCCGCGCCTCACGTGGACCGTCTCTATCCGTTCGTTTAAGCTTGTGAAGCAAATCACAGTACCGATCAGCTTTGGCCGTTCTTCTCCAGACGTGCTTGACCCCTTCGGCGCGCCGACGAGCCTGGGCCGGCTTCTGGCCCTGATGGAGGACGCGGCGGGGTCCGGGACCGGGACGGCCGGGCTCTCCGCGGCGGCGCCGCGGCGCGGGTGGTGGGTGGCGAAGGAGGACGACGACGCGGTGTACCTGAAGGTGCCGATGCCGGGGCTGGGGAAGGAACACGTGAAGGTGTGGGCGGAGCAGAACAGCCTGGTGATCAAGGGCGAGGGCGAGAAGGAGCCCGGGGAGGACCACGACGCAGCGCCGCCGCGGTACAGCCGCCGCATCGAGGTGGCCGTCGACGCCTTCAAGATGGACGCGATCAGGGCCGAGATGAAGAACGGCGTGCTCAGGGTGACCGTGCCCAAGGTCAAGGAGGAGGAGCGCAAGCACGTCTTCCAGGTCAAGGTCGAGTAGGGAGTCAAGTAGTTGTAGCGCTAATGGAGAGGGTGCGAGACAGCGCGGGACCTTTCTGATGACGATGTCTCATGTCTTAGCCCTGTTTACATCTTGTTCATCCTGTGGAGTTCTCCTGATCTTGTGGTACTGGTGAATTGGCGATGAACTTTGCTAATTCCCCAGGTTTGATGCGAAGTGAGGAACTGCTTTAGTGGTAAACGAAGTGGTTACTGATCGATATCGCTTTTACTCCTCCTATTCCCTGTTCTTGTGGTTGTGGGCTTGCTTTGCTCATTGTGCGCTGATCCTTTTTTTTTTTTTGGCTGCTTCTTTTTTTGGTTGAGAACACCTCTGTTCGTTCTTCTTACAAGAACAGTACTGTTTTAGTTGGAATTATTGATCATATATCCTCCACTTAGATGAAAATTGAGGATTTACCCTCCTGACCCACGTGTCAGTGACCTACGATGACCCCACATGTCATTAAGTGAGGAGGGTAAATCCTCAATTTCCCAACTATGAGGAGGGTATATGGTCTAAACCCCCTTAGTTGGAATTATTGATCATTCCGCACGATTGGGCACAATGATAGATGGAGGACGCAATGTTACAACTACATTTTGGGCCTGTTCTTTTCGGCTGCGGCTGATAGCTTTTTGGCTGTTTGCGATAGAGATTACGGAAAGAAATATACTCGTTTGCGATTTTTGATGGTACAGATATTAGTTTTTTAACGTGTACTACAATTAACTTATAGACCCCATCTTAAAAAAATACTTTGTTTAAAAGTTAGTTACTGTAGCAAAAGCTAAATGCGATTTTTAGAAGCCGCAAAGAACAGGCCCTTTGCAAATGCCAAATACTTGGTAGCAACTGCAATTTGGCGTGAACTGCCATACGCGTTCTCAAACGTAATACGTGAACTGCCATACGACGAAAGAAATTCAACACTTTCGTTGGTACATGCTCTTTATATTAGCGAACAAGAAATCAGACGTATTATCAGCTCCATGTTATGCAATGTTTCCCGGTGTACTGTACAGTTCATTTAAGCCCGACGCTTCTCTAAAAAGTTAAAAGTGGGTTAGACATGATGCCAAGAAGGAACTCGTCAAGAAACTACACCAGTGAGTGGTGTGTTAAGCTGCTTTCAATTATTCCTCCTCTTCTCTTTTATTACTCCTATTACAAGAGCTAATTAATTACCCAAGCTTAAAAACCGCAGATAAATCTAAAGCCCTGTACAACTGTGCCTGTCCTTGTCTCCCTCCATCACCTGTTCCGATTTCTGAACATGCTCATGCTGCCATCTTTGATACTCTGGCAACCTATCCGGCGAAAGAGAGCTGGGCGACGAAGCGCCAACGAATCGTTGGAGCGGTGATGCCATTTAAGCAGAAACTCTGATGCTGTGGAATTTTATCACGACGCACCTTCCTTTGTGTTTACGAGTCGTTCTGTGTACTTGGAATGATGACCAGGGAGACGGGAAACGAGGATGATTGGCTCCGCGACTAGACGCTAGCAACAGAATCATCGCTCGATTGACACAGGCAATCGGGAAGAGGGTTCTCATAAAATGCCTCTTCTGACCGAAACCTATCGCTGCTTTTTGTTCCTGATACAGGACCTTTCCGTTTCCGCGGAGAGCCTAGTCTGAAGAACAGAGCAAGAACAACATAAGAAACATAGACGCAAAACAAATGTCTTCTAGTTCATATGCCTAGTTTAATACCTTTTCCGGTGGATGTCCATTATCCTTTGCGATAGTTTTTCCCCTTCCTTGAGTAATCCACTGCCAACTTTATCAAACAAGCGAACTAATGCTTTCCTGAATTGAAGAAAGAACACAACGAGACTCGTAAGCGAAGAGTATGACAATTCTATAAAATTGCTAAGAGTGCTCGTTTATGGTTTCACCTGTCAGGACTGATTGTTTTCCTGTGGCCAAGAAAACGCCGATGACCTGCAACAGCCCGAGCCATATTCCCAGAATACGATGGAATAAAGACATCACTCTCCACCGAAACAGTATAGTCTAAAGCTGCCATTTGAGAAGCATATTGGCTGAATGGTTGCAGTTCTTCAGCTGAGGCAAGTTTCTCCTGCAAATGGAGAAGACAACATATGTTAACTGAAGAAAGTCATATTACAAACCATAGACAATACGAAATGGCAGTGTCCATACCTTGTTCATCAGAATTGAGAATCGTGATTGCAAATCAACCATATGAGATGCACCTCCATATATCTCCCCTGCGGCTATGTATACTGGGGTGTTTGATGGATATCCTAGGGCAGAAAGAAACATACCAACTTCCTTTGGTGTCAAGGGACAATAACCTCGGGATCTTTGTTCTAATGGATCAATGTCTTTAACCTTCCAGTATGTTGTGTTTTCTCTGTAGGAATAGAGAAGAATTCAATCGCGTAATGCTATCTAGTTGTTAGTAAGACGGAAAGATAGTGCAATGAGTAACAAAGGCCTTGCCTGATCATTGCAAGTTCCTCTGATTCGGTCTGTGACAGACCATATGTGCACCCACTAAAAGCAAGCATATCCTTCTCATAGCGTAAATGCAAAGCAATGTATGGTCCAAATGATCTCATCCTTTCCACCAATAGCTGCAAAATTGGTCGATATTTACTTGTCAATAAATCTATTTGAACTATAGTATTATATTTTATGGAATCATCATGATGGAGCATATTAGAGAAGGATTTACATTGCCTAAAGCTTCAATTGGGGGAGCAAATCTAAGTGCCTGGAAAAAGGCCCGGCAGCGAAGCTTTTGAATGTCAGGAGGAAGGTAGTTGTTTGCAAGGCGTGAATCTGACTTAGCAGCTCGAATGACCTAATACAAGTCTTTGATCAGGATAACAGTTTCAAATAATTTCATCTAGCAACAGCTGCTTATAAATGTTTAGTAGGCAAGTGAAAAAGGGCAGTTGAATCCAAACCTGACGGTACTCCCACAGTGGAAAAATCTCATCCTGGTAATAATCTACTCCAGACCAACTCTTGAAGTGCCTAACAGACTTTGGAGCTTTCACCAATTCCTTTGGCAATTTTTTCTCAACTTTCACATCATTTGCCAAATGATGTATGAAGTGTTCTTCATCAAAGACATCTGAAAAGTTGCTGATGTTGAAAATTGGTCCAGTTAGTTCAGATCTGTTAAGGAAAGGGCTTGAGCAAAAATCACAGTGTTTACCTTCTGTCATGCCAAAATGATTTCTTATCAAGCTCTGGAATTATGAGTGTAGCATTGAGTATGCGTGCGACTGCTACCATATCACTGATCTGCCATAAGAATAAGAACAGATAACTAAAAAGACGAAAGCATGCAGGTTCTTGCACATAAAGTGAAGCTGCTCATGATTAATTGATGATTGATTTAGAAAAAACGGAATCAGTATACACTAGATAGAAGAAAAAACATCCAGATAAAACAATGAAGATATGCTTCCTCTTTTCTATCTTACTCAAGTCACATACACTTGTTAAGATTATTCCTAATAATAGGAAAACCTTCAACCGGAAAAACGACACTTCGCCTCAACTCAATTCAAGCTACACAAAAACAGCAAATCCTGTTAGCTCGTCAAAATCAAGAGAGCTCACAGGCATTAGTGTCAGTTATCTAACAATCTGCATACGCAAAAGAGAATGTACTCGCTTTGGGTCTCTCCTAAGTCCAAAGAAATCAAGCACCTTCTTTATCAAGTATACTGCTTTCTTGCATGCTGTGAATGAAATAAAAGATATTGATTGAAGTGATGAAACAAATATGACAATAGCGCATTCAAACAATTTCCATTCATCACAAGAAGCGAAATGACTACGACATTCAATATGAGACAATATGAGACACCAGGACAGGAAATTTTGAACAGTGCTGAGACAGCATCCACCCACCAACCATATTCAGGCCGTTATCCTGAACGCGGTCGAGCCATTCAAATCTGTTTCACAAATAACTCGGCTAAGCAAAAAGCACATGCAAAACAAACAACTTAGTTTCACAACCACCATTTCAGGCTTATGCAAGCATATCTTTAAATGGGGTGAAACATTAGCACCAGAGTCCCCCATTACTGGTGATTGAAGCATCAAAAACCGCCCACTGAATTTGAGTGTGACACATTAGCACCAGAAACCCCACCGCGCAGTGATTAAAGCACCAAAACACTGCCCACAAAAACTGATGATGGATGCTTAAAAACCGTCACCTCTGATCAAACACCCCACATGCACTCACGCTAGGTTTCACCACGCAAGTCAACACATCAAATGCAAACCAAACAGTAATTCGTATCCCCGCATATCCAAACACCGCCACATCGCCACAACTAAGAATTTTTTACCAGGACGAACCAATCACCGGTCTGGCTTACCCCGGCGCGCATCTGGTTGAGCCCGCCATTAGTGTGTACGAGCAGGTACCCCCTCGACGGCCCCGGACCTGCAAAACAAGACGACCAGAATCAGAGTGGCGCACGAGAATTTATGCCAAACGGCGAGATAGAATAATTAGAAGGAATGCCAATGCGCATACGTTTGTACTCCGGCGAGAGCGCGACGCAGGGCACGAACCCGCGCGACCGCGCCGGCAGCCACAGCCTCTTCTCCGCTGCGTCACAGGCTGCGCCGTCCAGCTGTCAAATCTAGAGATTAATCCCCATGTCATGGACTACCACGAATTAAAAAAAAAACACGGCAAGAGATGCGGCATCGGTATAGAGAACAATCGATCACCTTTCGCGACTGCGGCGATGTAAGCTGCGGCGGCGCGAACTCATGCTCCCATCGCAGCTCCTCGGCCTCCCGCGGCTGCTGCGGCATCGAGACGGCGGAGGCGATCCGTTAGCACGCCCCGAGAGTTCAATCTGAGGGTCGAGGAGGACCGACCACACACATACATACAATACATACCTTGGAGAGGCGGTAGGGCGCACCGGAGGAGACGGGCGCGGAGGCAGAGGAGGAGACGTGGAGGGCGACGGCGAGCAGCGCGGCGGCGGCGGTGACGCTGGCGCCGGCGCCGGCAAGGGAGAGCAGCCACCACCGCAGCGCCGCCCGCCGCCCGGCGGGCCTCACCTTGCGCCGCAGCGGCATCGCATCCGGGCAAAAAAATCTCGTCTCGCTTCCGCCGATGGCGAGGGCGACGCTTGCTCGGCGCCGCAGCGAAGGGGCGGCGCGCGTGGCTTTGTGTCCGCCTCGATGGAGCGGGGGCGCTTTAGTTTTGCCTGCGTGTTTGCGTGTAGAGCCGTCAGGTAAGGACGGACGGAAATAGGAGAGGAGCGGCAGCGCTCAGAAGCGCGTCGCGGTGACTTACGGGCCTATTGCTTCTAAAAACGATTTTTTGAGTTTATTTTTTTTAGCTTTTTAAAATAATTTTTGGTTTTTTATATAGTATTTAATTTTTAAATAGAGTATATTTTTAAGATGAAGTCTACAAGTTAATTATAGTATATGTTAAAAGCCCAACATCTGTACCATCCAAAATCGCAAGCAAGTATTTCTCTCCGTAATCTCTGTCGCAGACAATTAAAATTCAAAAATTTCAACCAAAAACCATAAACCACAGCAAAAAAAGAACATGCCCTTTAGCTTTTGCTAAAGTACTTAATTTTTAAACAGAGTATTTTTTTAAAAACAGAGTCTACAAGTTAATTGTAGTACATATTAATAGTCCAACATCTGTATAATCCAAAATCGCAAACGATTATCTCTTTGTCCGTAAGTTTTGTCGTAAATAGCTAAAATTCAAATATTTCAACCAAAAGCTACAGCTATATCAAACAGGTCCATTTCTGCGTTTTGCTTTTTTTACTATTTACTAATTATTATTTTTTATTTTTTAGTTTTTCTTTTTTATTATTTTTCTTCGTATTATTTGTGATAAGGTAATATATTGTTTATTTTTTAAAAAAATTAATTATATTAAATAAATTAACTTAGTTATAGTAAAAAATAAGTTAACTATAATTTAAAAAAATATAAACCACTCTTATTCTGAATACTCCTATTTGACAGAGAGAGGATGGCAATGGCATTCACCACCTGCTGGTCCGAAACCGCAGCGTCATTTGTGCTGCGAGTGGGAGAGGTGTGTGCTCAGGGTCACTTGAGAGGATAATTCATGCCGGTCTAGGCAATTAGACTCATTTATTACTGTTTTTAGGTTTGATTAATGGGACCTTAATTTTGTAGATGAGATTAGGCTTTACTCATTTGAGTTTAAGTTTTGAGCTTTTAGTTTCTAATTTTTTAATTTTATCCTTTTCTTTTTTTTGTTTTTTTACCTTTTTTGTATTTTTTTCTTTATTCTTTTGTATTATTCGGATGATATAAATTTTTTAAAATTTTTAATTTATTTACGTTAAAAAAACTACCCGCTACTACTATAAAAAAACTACTACAATAGCAAATCTTTACTATTATAAAAGAAGGAGTTGGTGGTTGACCCGTCGTCACTCTTCTTCTCTCAGCCTTTTGATCTGATTACGAGATAAAATCCAAGCCGTCTATCTCGTAGCCCCCTCCCTCCCACCCCGCACACCACCTCCTCCCCTCCCTCTATCTCTCTCGCAGCCGCACCGCCACCCCCCCGCGCGCCGCTACTCCTCCCCCACCCCGATCTGCCTCCCCCTCGCTCTCCCCCCGCCTCCCCCTCGCTCTTCCCCCGCCGCCTCCTCCTCGCTCTCCCCCTCGCTCTTCCCCCGCCGCCTCCTCCCCCCACTCCGCGTCGCCGCCGCCGCCTCCCCTCCTCCCTCCCAAGCGTCGCCCTCGCTCTCCCCGCCCCCGATCCGCCTCCCCGCCGCCTCGCTCTCCCCGCCTCCCCTCGCTCTCCCCACCGCCTCACCTTTGTTTGTCAATCTTAATTTGGTGCTCAGCTCCCTGCTATACCACCAGGATGATGTATGACACCCATTAGCAAATGTGTGGATAGTGATACACCAGAACGTAGAACTGTATATACACGACAATCGTACGCTAGGAGTAGAGTAGATTAGTATGATGCTTGATTTATTTACGAGTATGAACATGTATATTTTGTTTGATACATGATGACGTAAGAAAAAGTTGATATTTATTATTCAATTTGATATCATATTTAATAGTATGCATCACTTTTATTTGGTTTTCCGTTGCAACGCACAGACACTTTACTAGTAAGAAAAAAAATCTTGAGTTTCATATACCCACGTGAGCACCCCCAAATAGGCCTGCTAATTGTCAAACTGACCTTGCGTCGAATGCCAAGTCAAATGACCTCTCTTATCCATAGCTTGATTCAACCCAAGATGAGACACATAGTCAAACTCTGGTACAAATTATTTCTCCATGTGTTTCCCCCTATTTTTAAGGTCTAATTTGCTTTAACTATTTTTGTAGGTGGCATAAATAACATTTATTTACCATGTAGTACTACTTTGCATATAATAATTTCTACCCATTTAACCTTGAAAAAAAGTTATCTTTCGACTTTGCATATTTTGATAGGTATTCTTTTGTTATATGTTAGCAAATCTATATAAAGTTGTTTTTAAATATTTTTAAGAAAAGATATTACGCAGATATCAATCCTACTCAATTGAACTATTTGTTAAGGGTAAAATATTAAAGAGATAATTATTATATGGCACTGAATAATGTCCATTTCTATAAAATACCATTAAAACATATTCTCGCTATTATATACCACTTAATAGCGGCAAAATTTTATTATATGCCACTGTCGTTAGTTAACCGTTAGAGCTGACCACTATACTCTGAAAAAAACCAAAATATTTCTAGTAAAGATCGAAGACCTAATTTATTTAAAATAGTAAATGAACTTCTAAAATTATGAAAATTCACAAGGGTGTTGTTCAATATGTCAGTGATCTAGGGAAAAAATTCAAGGCACTGTTCAAAGAAAATTTGTAGTTTTTAAATTTAAATACTAATAAAGACTACTATTTACAAATAGAAATCTCACATGCTCATGATATATCACATAGCTCCTAAAGAAATGATTTTCTATTTTTGTACAGTGAATTTGTCATAGTTTAAAATATAGTTCAAATAGGCTGATTTTGAATTTAAATTTCAAAAATAGAACAAATGGAAGAGTCAACTCACAAAATTTTATATTTGAATTGTACACTGCCCCAATGCTCCATCTAAAATTTTTTAGTATTTTTGGCTATGCCAATTTACCCTATATTTAATTTTTATCATATGAACAGATTTTAACTGTGGGCAAAATTGTCTTTTTCTAGGAGCAAATATACCTTAACTGATGACAATAGAATATAATAGAATTTTAATGCTATTTAGTGGCATATAATAGATAGAGTATTTTTTAATAGTACTTTTATAGAAGTGAATGTTATTTAGTGACGTATAATAAATTATCTCAATATTAATATATTGATCGGCACATGTGCAAGAGCTACACCTTTTTACTAAAAGAAGTAAAAGAAACAAGAATTCGTAGTAGCACCTATGTATCTTAAATTTGATAAAAAAAAAAGGAGAGCGGAACCTGAACCTTTTGACTAATAAAGTACTATGCCAATTGGGATTCTCTAGTAAATCAAGTTCTAACCCAAACGCAACCCTCTCCGGAGCCTTCTATATAGGTTTTTTTAGTATTTGCAGTGCAAGAGATCAAATAAAAAATATTGACTACAGTCTAGTAACAAGTTATTTGATTCGGCTTGGATTTAACCCACAGATCATTTGATTATCCACCAAGCTCATAAAATCAACCATAATAGTGTATTTTTGCCAATTAGGCTCATAAAATTGATTATTCACCGAGCTCATAAAATCAACCATAATAAGGTATTTTTGCCAATTGGGCTCATAAAATTGATTATTCACCGAGCTTCACAATACGAGCTGATGGTGTGAACTTGGACCCGAGAGAGGCCGTAGCCGCGTAGCTCGGCTCATCCACGTCATCTTTATTCTTTCTTACCGCGCGAATTAGCACGCTACCGGATAAAATTCCGCACCGTTTGTGTTCGTCTTCGTCCCGTCAGACCCCAAGTCCCATGCAACAGCCCATTTCGACCGTTGGCTCGAGCCCCCGTACACCCTGCCTTCGAAATGTAGCCGTTGCCCGTTGGCTACTAGGGTGATCGTTTTAGCGATTACTTCTGATTTTTAGTTAAAATTTTACTGTAGATGGTTTTTTTACTATACCTGATTTAGCTTTTTAGGCATAATTAAATTAAAAAAAATGTAAAAATAGGAAAAATATGTTAGCCCATCACGGATAATGCAAAGGAACACGGGAAAAAAAGAAAAATATAAAAAAGCCCAAAAAATCTAAAAATATTCAGAAAGAGACGAATTACTGAATAGTGAAAAAAAAGCTGAAACTGAAAAAAAGCTGAAATGAGCGGGGCCTATGTTGAGGAATGTAACCGGTGAATCCAATTCGATGATATCTCTTAGATAAAAAAGATGGACTAAATATATAATAGTGTAAATAATAAATTAAACACAAAAGAGATGAGAGGGAAACTTCTTTCTTTATTGCTTTATCTATTTTTATATCCACTTTACAAATATTAGAACTCCCTATTTATAGATTAAGTGGAGGGTGTCCACCAATGAGTTAGGCTTATATGTTCAAACCTAGTTTTTCCAATACTCCCCTTGGACACTCATCCGACACGTTCATATCTCATCAAAATTCCATAAAAACCAGTGAAAAAATTTAGAAGAAGAGTATATGATACATGTTATGTTATATTGCACGAATTGACTCATTAAAAATCTTGCCTGAGAAACTTCCAAAAGACTCATGAAGAGAAAAATAATACAATTCATCTAATTCTATTTAATTTACATGATTTATTCTTTGGATATTCGATCTTCGTGATTAAGTTTTAATAGTGAGCTCGAGAAAAATCTTCTTTTGGATTTGTACTTCTATAAGTCTTATCATTCTAATTTCACATACATATCTTTAAAAATGATATTTTGGAAATGATTTAGTAAATAAATTTATAAGATTTTCACACGACTAGTATGCAGTACCATAATTTCGTCCATCTTTTGTAATTGAGCATAGAAGAACTTATAGTTGATATGCTTTATGATATGGCTCTTCACGTAACCGTTTGTACTTGTGCAATACAAGTTGTATTATCTTCATAGATAATAGTAGAACCTTGCATGATATTCAATCCATATGACTGCTGGATATTGTGAATCATCCTTGAAATCAAGCATATTCTCATGCGACTTTCATACAATGCTATGATTTTGGGGTGATTCGTTGAAGTCGATACAAGATTTAGCTTAGACGATTTTCATAAAATTACAATTCCACCGCACAGAAACACATAGCCTGTTTATAATCTAGTAGTATATGGGCCTGACAGGTATCCGATATCTGTATAGTTAGTCACATTTATGTCTTGATTCTTTCTGTATAATAGTTCAAGATATTTGTTTATTTGGAAGTATCAAAAAATATCCTTTATTTTTTGCTAATACTTTCAAATTTGGAGAAATTTTGGCCTTTGGGTGTTACAAACACCCGCGTTCTTTGGAGCACATCGATCTCACTTGGCAGAAAAAACGCAATGCCAACGATCGTCGCAAAGCACGAAGAACGGATGGATCGTGGATGCCACGGGTCGTGATGGGTCCAGCGTTGTCCGCATCGCTCACGACCGAACCGCGCGCAGGCGCAGGCGCGGCAGCGTGCGCGACCCGACGTAAACCGCCCAGGGGGGCCCGTCGCTTCGACACGTCTCGAGCCAGTGCGCTGCCGAACAACCGGGCTCGAATGTGTTCGTTGTTGCCCGGTACAAGGAGAGGTTGTCTGGCGAGATAACGCGTGCCCGGCGAACCTCGCAATCATCACCAGTGCCGTGGAGAAACGCAGGGTACGGGCTACGGTATGTCTGCTAGTGCCCGTGAGGACGTGAATGTACAGTTTGCACATTATTTCGGTGTTGTAGGAATCCTGTACAGTACTCAATCGTGTGTAAGAGTATGAATTATTAAGGAGATAATTTATTATATATTACTGAATAACACTTATTTTATAAAATGTTATTAAAAAACACTCTCTCTAGTATATACCACTTAATAGCGCTAAAATTCTATTATATACCATTATCATCAGTTAGAGTATGTTTACCTCTAAAGAAAGACGATTTTGTCATCAGTTAAAATCTGTCTCTATGATAAAATTAAATATAGAGTAAAGTGGTGTAGCCAAAAATACTACAACTCAAATATAAAATTTTGTGAGCTGACTCTTCTATTTGTTTTATTTTTAAAATTCAAATTCAAAATCAGCCTATTTAAGCTATTTTTTAAATTGGGACAAATGAACTGTACAAAAATAGAATATAATATTTTTGGGGGCTATGTGACATCTTAGAAGCATGTGATAATTTTTCAGAATTTTTTAATCTTATTTAGTCTCTATTTGTAAATAGTAACCTTTATTAGTATTTAAATTAAAAAACTAAAAATTTTCTCTGAACAGTATCTTGAAATTTTTTTTCTAGCTAGTAACATATTGAACAACACTCTTGTGACTTTTTATAATTTTTGACGATTATTACTATTTTAAATAAATCAGATTTTTAGTTTTTACTAGTAACATTTTGGTTTTTTTAGAATATAACGGTTAACCCTAATGGTCAACTAGCGGCAATGGTATATAATAGAATTTTCATGCTATTTAATGGTATATAATAAAAATAGTATTTTCAATAGTATTTTATAGAAGTGAGTGTTATTTAGTGGTACATAATAAATTATCTCATTATTAAAATATGGCAGTAAAGTCAGGTTCGTGAAATTGTAGCAAGCACAGAGTACTCGCTGGGATTCTCCACTCACTCCGGTTTGTGCTGGCACGGCGATCCATCCAGCCACAATATATAAACTCGCATGCATCGATCTCCGCAGTCCGCACATTGTCTAGCGTAGTTGCACGATCGATGTGAGCAGCAGCTGAACACGTACGCTAACACGAAGCTTCCTCGTGCCGTGCCGTGCCCATCTCGGCGGCGCACCGCTCATCCCGAGCTCAGTCAGGGGAGACAAGCCCATAAAGCCTTGTACTTTTGCATGTCGATGGCTTTGCTACGTGGCGCGTCAGCCATTGTTCTACGTGGCTGGATTTTTTTTGACTTATCACTTTCTAGTGTATTAATTAGTTTTTAAATTATATATTTTTTTAAGATAAAGACTATTTAGGCTCTGTTCGTTTTGGTTTTTTTTCGGCTTCAGTTTTTAGCTTTTGCTTTTTTTTCACTATTCATTATTTCGTTTTTTTCTTTTTTTTACATATTTTAGGCTTTTTTGTATTTTCTTTTTTTTCCGTGTTCCTTTGTATTGTCCCTAATGGGTTAACATATTTTTTTATATTTTTTTAAAATTAATTATGTCTAAAAAACCAAATCAGCTACAGTAAAAAAAATCAGTTACAATAAAATTTAAGTCAAAAGCCAGAAACCATCGCTAAAACGAGCGCCCCCTAAGTATATTATAATAGACATTATACTAAATTTAATTGTATTGACTGAAATTATCTACAACTATTCTTTTACATACTATCTCTTACAAATAACTAAATTCAAAAACTATATAAGTTAAAAGACAAAGCACATCCCAAAGCATGTGTGGGTGTATTGACCTTAACCATGTGGTCGTGGCTTGTCATCCAAGCACACTGGCCTCTCCGAGGTACTGCAGATCCACATGACGCGCGCCGTGGAGGCGTGAACAGAGAAACGATTAGGCCCGCTGATTTCAGTTTTTTTTTTCAATTTTAGTTTCTAGTTTCAACTTTTTTTTCACTATTCAGTAATTCATTTTTTTAAAATTTTTTTAGATTTTTTGAGATTTTTGAGATTTTTCTTTTTTTCCTGTGTTCCTTTGTATTATCCGTAATGGGCTAATATATTTTTTCTATTTTTTTAAATTTAATTATGTCTAAAAAACTAAATCAGTTACAGTAAAAAAAAGTCAACTACAGTAAAATTTCAGCTAAAAATCAGAATCCATCGCTAAAACGAACGCCCCCTTCAGCCGCGCCACTTGTTACTCCAGCACCCAAAAATCATTAAAGAGAATTTGCTAGCATGTCTAGTAAAATGCATCAGCTAACTCATGTCTAGCAAAAGGAGCCATTCAGATGTTCACTGAATCAGCGAACTCCTATTACTTCGAGTCATAGTGTTAGTGTGTACCTAATCCTTGCAATTATCTTTCGAACTTGCTACTTCCAGAAATGTGCTTATATAACCTGTTGCATTTGTAGGCGATCAGATCTTAATGGCAGTCGGATTCTGATGCAAATCATACATTACTACTCATTAGTTATGATCGGCTGGACGGCTATACCTGATCTCAGGTCAGATATGATAAGATACTGTATAGTGCCAAGATATTACCGTCAGTGAATCCCAAGGTTTGCGATTAGGCTAGTATTATTTGACTACCTTATTTTAGTTTACCTTGGCATTCGCTCTTCTCCTCGATCCATTAAATCTAGACCATGCACGCCTGTGCTCTGGCAAAAATTATCGGTGTGCATATGACGAGGTATTTTCGGGAGGTCACGTTTGCCAATGATGCATCTGCAGGAGTACTTTTCATTTTTGAGCGAGGAGAGGACAAATGCGATGCAGTCCAGTCCCCGAGCAATTCACTACTAAATGCTACTCCAAATGAGTAAATGGAAATGGGCTAATCCACTCCAACGCCCTGAGTCAACTGACGAGTCTGACGGAGAAAAAGACTTCGGCTTGTGTTTTTTTTCTTCCGGTTTTTTTAAATTAGAAGTTATTTATAATATGTCAATTTTTAATTTTTTAGTTTTTTCTATTATATTATCTAGAGAGATATAACGATGTTTTTACCTTTTTTTTCTTATTTTTCTTTAATTGAATGACTTAAAAAAAACAAACAGTTGCTACACTATAAATTGAACTAACAGCGAGAAGCCCTAGCCAAAAGCCTATTGAAAGCCCTAGCCAAAAACCTATTGAAGCGGCAAGGAACAACAGCGTTACGCATGGTCGCCAAAACAGCCACCTAGCTTGAAGAAAACTCAACAGCAGGCATTGAATCTTACGGTTCAAGTCGCGAGAGCATGTACACATTTAGCACAACCAGCTACTGCATTAACAAGTGAGTAACAGAGAGGGCGAAGCAGAGAGCACGTACAAGCGCGGGGCAGCAAGCAAAGCCCCCAGCTTTTGAGCGGCGGTAGCATGTGGCATGCATTCAGGAGCCTTGGTGGGGCTAGCTGGAGAGGCCAAAAGGTCGCCATGATCATGGCTATTCTTTGCTTGCATCGTGGTTCCCTTCACTACGTGCTGTGCGAAGAAGAGAGAGGGCTCAGGAACAGCGCGAGGGTGCGCTTTCAGCTGGCCTCCGATTTTGTGCTGGTGGGGGACGGAGATCCGGAAAGGGACGGGGTAGGGTGGCGGTGGCGGTGGCGGTGGCGGATTCTTTGCGGAAGCCGGGTGCGCGCTTGCCCTGGATGGAGGGGTTGAAGATGAGTGGCTCGCCTCAGCAGTGGTTTCTTTTGAGCTTTTTTTTTCTTTCTTGCACTGCCATTCAGCCCTGCGACCGAAACTGAAAACGTTTTATGCCTTGTTTCGAGAGCAGAAATTTTATCTGCTTTGCACGAATCGGTGCAGTTTCTTCAGAATTCTATGGAATTCCTCCGTTGCAAACATGGCAATGTAGCATTTACGGATATTATGTTGAAACTCGAAAAGATTGTAGTTTTTTCTAAAACGTAAAAAGAAAAAAGAGATCGTAGATTGGTGTCGTGTCAGTTGTACGTACGAGGGGACAATGATGCATGAAACGCTGGGAGTGGGTTCATGTGTTACTTTCTCTCGATTTCATGGATCTCCTTTCCATTTGACATGAGAAATTTTATGACTAGCCTTTTTCATTTGCAAACGAGCCACTCCATCGTTCCATTCCATTCATATAGAATCCATTGCGTGGTCCGTACCTGGCATCACAGTAGTTTTCTAGATGGGCCGGGCCCGCTCTCTTCTGAGAAGTGAGAACGTTCGGCAAAGAACGTTGTGTTCCGACTTCTGGTGGGCCTGAATCTCAGCCTGCACTGCTCGGAGTATTTCGGAGTGGTCCAAATAAATCCCACAGATACTTTGGTCACTCGGCCACTGGGCTCGCCGAGTAAATTGCGTTCCATGTCCCATGCTTTAGTTGTGCGTCGGCTAATGCTCTTTTCGTTATCTAATGGCCTGATGGCGCCGTGTGACAGAGACGTCGAGGAAGATGGTATATATGATTTTAGGTTAAAAAAACGGTTTTAAAAAATCAATTAGAGAAGTCACCCTATTTATTTCAACTTTTTGAAGCCAAAGTAAAAAATCATTAAAAAAAAGCCTAAAAAATGGGCGTAACTTGTACAATCAAGCCAGGGCAGGCCATGTGCCACCCCGGGCAGTTCTGCTTTCCCGTACAAGTAAGTAGTACTAACATCTTAGTTAAGATTTCGCTAAAACTTCAAAAGTTTTTACTCCTCCATGTCACAGTATATACGTTGTTTTAGAGTTGGGTATAAGAATCAAGAGAGCGGGTGAAATAGCAGTGTTACACTTCAGTCATTCCCACGATTTTACTCTTTTAATTAGAGTTAGGTGAGAATTGCATAGGAGATAGAGTAGAAGTGTGAAAAAGGATACTATTTATTGATGAGATCAATCAAGAGCATAATAGGAACAGAAAGGGTAAAAGTGTCTCAAAATTATAAAACAACTTATATTTTAAGAAAACTTGAGAAAGCTAAAGCGACCTATATCTTGACGCAAAAGGACTGACTAGTAAAGGTTGTATCAGTGAATTCTTCAGCAATTCCCCAATTCCCAGTCTCAGCTTTTGCAGATGTGAGTATCCGTATGGCTTCAGCGATACTCTGAACACGAAAGTTTACAGTTCAACCCTCCTCTCCCATGCAGAGTCATAGGCAGCGCCTCTTTGAAGCTCCGCCAAGATGTGCCAAAGCCAGTGAAAGGCAAGCCTACCCACAGTGTTAACTGTTAACTTGCTATCCGCCCTTTTCGGTTTAACTGAATAAGACTGGCCAGGAAAAAACTTCGAATTGCGAGGGCGATCCTCCCGGTGAATTGACCGTAGAAGAAAGTATTTTTTTCTTTGGATTATTGAGATCTTCATCCTAGGGCTCTAGATTGAAATTAACTTTATAGATCTTTTTCCGAGGGTCGAGATTTCATAAGTTCATGCCTAGTTATTCATCCTGCACCGTATGCAAATTCTTCACCGCGAGGCATAGTTAACAGAGAGGAGAAATGATGGTTGCAATTTTGCCTCGAACTCTAGAGCATTGACCAAACTAAGTCGTCTCTCTTCCTCCTCGGAAGTGGGTGAACAACCGACGTGACAGTATATAAGATAGAGTGAACCGAGCATGCGTTTTGATAGTAAATGCTCTGCGGTGAAGCGTGCAACCCGCAGCAAGAGCATACCTCTTTGACGCAGTCTTGTATCAATCAAAATGAGCACATGAGGTCGTATTATATTAACCAAAATGAGCACATGAAATCATGACTTACCGGCTAAACGATCGTGTGATGAAAGGATTTTTTATGTTCTTGCAAGATTTGAACGGGTCTAGACATTTGCTCGTCACTTGATAACATTATTCTATCGGACGGTGCAGCCAAAATGATCTGCTCTACCGATTGTAATCTCTGTCCTGATTAGTAAGCAATAATTCTTCATGACAGAAACTTAATCAGTAGTTGAACCGTGGTGGAAACTCGGAAGCGGTCCAAGTCCAACTCCATGCGGAGGCAAGGATGGGCGTGTTTACGTCTACGGGCAAAAGAAACAGCTTTGATCACCGAACTGTTCAAATAAATGGCGTCGTAACTATTTTTTTTAAAAGTTGGTCTATAGATATTCATTTTTGTAAATTTAACCTTCTTTTAAACTCAGTAACCGTGACAGATGACATGTGTTATCTACCACTAGAAGATGGTAGGTACTGTCGAGCTTTAAAATTGGTACATTATTAGTTTCATATTCAACACTAATTAAATATTATACAAATATTGATCGACGCTTTACCAAATTTAAGAAGAAGGCTAAACTTATATAAACAACCTTCGAAAGCCAAATTTTTTTAAAAAGTTGGCGTGACCCATATCCGGCCACGTTAGACCTCTGAATCGGTCCGGCCCCACCCACTCCAGCCCACGCTTTTTAACCCCTCGCCTCCTTCCTTCCCCCGCCACGGCGCACCAACTCACCTCTCCTCCCAACGACGCCGCAACGCGAGCCGAGGCGGTGGGAGGCGGCGGCAAGCGAGCGAGCGGCGATATGTGGGCCTTCTACGTGATATCGTTGCCTCTGACGGTGGGGATGGTGGCGGTGACACTGCGCTACTTCGCCGGCCCCGCCGTGCCGCTCTACGTCCTCGCCACCGTTGGCTACGCCTGGCTCTGCTCCCTCTCCATCATCGTCCTCGTCCCCGCCGACATCTCGACTGTACGATCCCTCCACCTCCTTTCCGCCTCGCATCACCATTACTGTGTCGCGCTGGCTTTACTTGCACCTCCCTGCTTAGTGCGCTGCCGCTGTGCAATTGAAGATCATTTGGGCGTAACGAGAAAACTAGGTTGTCCCCACGTGTATGGATTGGGAGTTAACTAGGATTCTGGGAGGTGCCATGAGATTGGGGAGAATAGAAATTTTGATGGATCGCGCATATGTGAATCCGTTGCTCGTGGGTTTGGGTTTGCAGGATATAAATGAGAATATGGGGAGCGTGGTGGTTCATCTGTGAGTTGGTAATGTTGATGCAAGTCCAGCAGGCGTGAAAAAAGATTCACAAGAGTAACGGCAATGGAAGAATTTGATGGTGGAAGTCTTACCATAGCTTGTGGATGCAGGAGTTTGCTTGTTCCTGCAACTCATGAAACTAAGTAAACAATTACCTTTTAAAATGCAACTCATGAAACTAAGTAAACAATTACCTTTTAAAATTTAAGTAAGATTTGGTCGTTACAGTTGGTATAAATGTATACTTGATAAACTTGTAAATGTGAAGGCAAGCAAGGTGCTGCACTGGTGTTACAATGTACTCATGTACTGGTCAGTGAGGTAGTCTCTTCTATCTGTTGTTCTGACCTGTTATTCCATTATCTGCCCTGCAGACAATTACCGGCAATCAGAAGGGTGACGTTGGATTCTTTTGGGGCTGGTCGTATTGGAGCACATTTATCCTAACATGGTATGTCCCTGATCACGATAACTTGTGTTAATTCCATCGCCGTCCCCATAGTGCAGTGTTTGCAAACTTTTAATGATAGCTTCTACAGTTTCCATGTGTGGCTAACTGGCTAATGATGAACTGAAAACTTGAAATGTCCCTTTCATAACATGTATGCAGTCTGAAACTGCTGCCTTGATTTTCAATTGAGCCATTGGTCAATGCTACAGATGCTTAGTCTTCTTTATAGCATGCTGCTTCGTTAGTTTGAACAGTTCAATGATCTGACCAAACATTTTTTATCTTAACTAAATAATATCCTTACTTGAACATGACTGCATATTGTCTTGTGCATTCCACAAATTATATACTGTAGACGACATGAGAAGATCCTGACCAAAAGTTGCTGTTGCTGTATTTTTATTATGGTTATATGATTCCTGTCAAAAGTACTTAAGTTTGGATTGTCTAATTGCATAATTTTGTCATTTGAAATTCTATTTATATCTCTGAACAGGGCTATCGTTCCTACCATTCAGGGCTATGAAGATGCCGGGGATTTCACAGTTAAAGAAAGGCTGAAAACCAGTATCCGCATGAACTTGCTCTATTATAAAATTATGGGAGCTATCGGCCTCTTTGGACTCATTCTGCTTATAATCATGCGCCATGATTGGTATGTTTCAAATGCATACTGAGCTTGCATATTACATGACCCATCTAATATGTGCATGTAGTTCGGGCTCAAATGTGGTTTTTATTTCGATCTGGTTAGGTGCGCTCCAATGGAACAAATAGCCATTGTATTATGACTTTATCCACACGAACTTGGCTGTTTGAACTTTATCCAGTTTCAACTACTTCCTTCAATCCTTCTCGTTATTTTTCTTTCTTGTCTTCAGTCCTTTTGCGATTGTTCTTAGGAGAATGGGTTCATTTGAGTTTTTTCTTCACTGTCCTAATTTGAAATAATGCTATTGTTCGCAGGGGTGGCGGTATCTTGGGCTTTGCCATGGCCTGCTCAAATACCTTTGGACTGGTGACAGGAGCCTTTCTTCTTGGTTTTGGCTTGAGTGAAATTCCAAGAAATATATGGAAAAATGCTGATTGGACTCACCGCCAAAAATTTCTATCTCACAGAGTTGCCAAGATGGCTGTAAAACTTGATAATGCTCACCAAGAATATTGCAATGCAATCGTTGTATGTACTTTTCTGGATTCTTAAACAGTCATTTCATGATAATTGCATTCTGCTAAAGGCCATGATCAGTTGATTATTGCATTCAGCTAAACAGCTAAAGGTTTGTTCCTTTCTTTGTCTAAGGTTGTTCAAGCCACCTCTAATCAAATGTCCAAGCGCGACCCAGTAAGGCCTTGTATGGATATTATTGATAATATGCTGGCTCAAATGGTATGGACGCTCAGGTACCACTTGAAGTTGACATTCAAATATTGTGATTATTCATATAACTCATAATTTCACACCTATTTTCTCAGCTAAGAGATGATCCATTGTTCACGTCTTCTGGTGGCAAATTAGGAGAAAACGATATGGATTATGATACTGATGAAAAAACAATGGCTGCACTTCGACGTCAACTTAGGAGAGCGCATGAGGAGTATTATAGGTGCAAAAGGTACGATATGCTAAACTACTACACGTTGATATCTTGTACTGTGCATTTTTCAGTAAATTCTCGTGAAGTTACTATTGCAGTTTGGAACAAAAGTTCACAGTCCTATAGAATTCGAACCCATTTTGCTGTTCTACTTAACTGTTAGTATTTATTATTTAACTGTATTTTGTGCTTTTGCAGTGAATATACGACTTATATCATGGAAGCTCTTGAACTAGAAGACACTACTAGAAACTATGAGCAACGTGATGCAAATGGATGGTGAGTAATTGACTTTTATGTTCCAGATAAATGGTTGTGTCAGTTCACGAATGTAATGTTCATGCAGAAAAATAGGTAATGTCTTGATACAGCTTTGTTGAGGAATCTTAGAAGCATTTTGATGTATCTTTTGTTCTGTTCTAGCATATACTATGATAAGTAACCTATCTTGGGGCTTTCTTGTGGTATTTGTACCACTGTTAAATATTCCATTGATTTGACTCCTTGATGCACCTAGGATGATAGGTGGTATTGCATATGAATGAAACAGGTTTGGTGGGCTTTGTTATCATGTAGGAGAAAGCAATGAATAGCATAAGGACAAATGCAATTTCGATATTCTCAAACGTTTGCTAGATTTATCCATTGGATGTACTTCCTTGAATAGTGCTAATATGAATATTTGAGTAGATTCACTTCCAGTCATTTCAGATAACTGTGCTTGTCTATATCAATATTATAAAGTGGATAAACCATATCTCTCTCAGCAAAATATACATGTCAATTTTACCTAAACTGCCTCAATCAACATGCATTGAAAACTTGTTGTCAGTTATCCTCATGCCAATCCTTTGAGAGACCAGTTTCAAGCACTGCTGATTTACTTTGTGTTCCTTTTTACAGGAAATATGTATCAGGTTTCAGGGAAAATCGATCAGGCACACTGGGGTCCTTCCTGGATTTCATAGGTATTTCCCTCTAGTCTAGATTGGAAATGTCTATTGATATCTCTTTACTGATGTACCAATCGAAAATGCCTTGCAAGAAGCCACTAGGTGAAGTTACCGTACTCAGGAACTTGACATTCACATTCATCAAGTGCCAATGCATATGACTTAATCTTTGCTATGGAACTTCGTAGCTGAAAACTGGCCCAACCAGACATGCGGGTTTTTTGTAGGCCTGATGTCAACGGATCTTGTTGAATTTTCGTACTACAGATGTGTCTGTATGTACAGCCCTTTAATTAATCAGATAGACACATCAACAGTTTTGAGTTAATCTCCCTGACCTGTCCATAGTTCATGGAACTGACTCGCAGACACATTCACATTTTCAGAGTTCATTTGGTGTTGTATACTGAGAAAGCAACTTCTGAAAGTTTTGGCTGTTATCCTTGGCTGCATCTCAGCTGCCATACTGTTGGCTGAAGCCACTTTGCTGCCAAGTGGTGTTGATTTGTCACTTTTCTCCATTCTTATAAATGCTGTAGGAAAGCAAGAAATTCTAGTCCAGGTAAGAAGTTTGGTCATTCAAGTGTGTAATTATGCCTTGTTGTGTTTGAAATAAACCTGAAATATTTCCTCCACCTTGCAGCCAAATTACATGGATGTTTTTTATTCTGTGATCACTAATTTCTTTCTATTGTTATCGCTGTATCTATGCAAAAGAATAATCAATTCTGTAGAAGGTTTACTTGCCATTAATTTGGAGGAAAATATGCACAGTGACATCAGTTTCAAACGTATATATGCTTTTGTATAAACATAACTTATTTTGCATGAGATTATTTAATCCTGTGCATCTCCCTTCTGGTCATTTACATGACTAGTTCTGCTTTAATATATGAACAATGTTTTCTTGTGGCTTGTCAAAACCCGACCTTTAGCTTTCTCAAATAAATTTTTTTAAAAAACCCAGCTTTTAGAGCATCAAATGCTGTTGTTCCTTTTACCCAGTTGTACATTCATAATGAAAGAATAACCTTCGAAAATATTTTTTTCAACCTTTTGTCTGCTAATTAGAGTTAACACTTAACAGGTTGCTGCATTTGTTCCTCTGATGTATATGTGTATTTGCACATATTATTCGCTCTTTAGGATAGGGATGATGATGGTCTATTCGCTGACCCCAAGACACACTAGTTCTGTCAGCTTGCTTATGATCTGCTCGTAAGTATTCCATTTCCCCATCATTTGGTGTTTTTTTTTTCTCAAACGCGCAGAAGAACCGCGCATCATTATATTAAGAATAAGAAAAGGAGTCTAAGAAAACTCGTACAAAATCCCACCAAGCAGGCGAGGCTAAAATTACAAGGTCAAAAAAATAGAAAAACAATCACCGACCAAAAGACAAAAACAAACACAGCATCTAAGGCCATAAGGTAGTTAGGCCTTTAGCCCCCGCCAAACACCACAGTTTAGCCTCATCTCTAATGTCTTGCAAGACGTTACTGACATTGGGTGAGGCACCATCAAAAACACAACCATTCCTATGCTTCCAAATCCACCAAGCCACCAACATGACCAAAGAATTAAAACCCTTGCGCAGCTGTTTGGGTACTTGGTGCAACGCTTGACGCCACCACAAGGTAAATACCAAATCATCTGGACCTGGAGTTAGCTGCTGCAATCCCACCAGAGTAAGCACTGAGAACCAAATACTTCTTGTGAACACACAAGAAGTGAGTAAGTATTGAATGTTTTCATCTACTTGATCACACAGTGGGCAGCACTCAGGGTGATCAAGACCACGCTGGGCCAAGCGGTCAGCGGTCCAACAGCGATTAAGTGAGGCTAACCACAAGAAGAATTTGCAACGAGGAGGAGCCTAGGATCTCCAAATTTTCTTCCACGGTTCAAACTCTACAGCCCCCACAAAAAAACGGCGGTACACTGATTTAGTTGAGAACCTTCCCGAGGAGGATGGCTTCAAGACATGCTGATCATCCACGCCAGGGGTGAGCCTCACTTGGGCGAGAACGTCCCAAAGGCCAAGAAACTCCTCCAAGACTGGAGTAGGTAAAGTGCCTCTAAAATCATGAGCCCAGACATTATCTGTTAGAGCTTCTTGGACCGTCCTTCGACTGACAGTTCTCTTTGGCACATATGCACAAAGAGAGGGGGTAAGGTCCAATAAAGATTTGCCATGTAGCCATTTATCACACCAAAAGAGGGTCATGCTGCCATCTCCCACAATAGAGGTTATCGATATGGAGAACATAGCTGCTGAGTTAGGGTGCACCTGT
The DNA here is from genome assembly GCA_036346265.1 of Melocanna baccifera. Taxonomy (NCBI): domain Eukaryota; kingdom Viridiplantae; phylum Streptophyta; class Magnoliopsida; order Poales; family Poaceae; genus Melocanna; species Melocanna baccifera. The sequence goes on along the minus strand of CM070691.1, from coordinate 4,167,927 downwards.
ATATCCAGTCCGGCCCATGGCCGATCAGGTTGGGTCTTCATGAGCCATAACCACCTCATTCGCAGCGCCCATCCGAGGATTTCCAAATCAAGAATTCCCAATCCGTCAAGCTCAACTGGTCTCTTGACCCGGCCCCAAGAAACAAGGCAATGTCCTCCATTTACTTTCTTACGACCTTTCCATAGAAAAGCTCTGCGTGTCTTATCAATTGCTTTAACTGCCCATTTAGGAAATTCCAGTGCAAAGAGTGGATAAATAGGAATTGACGAGAGTACCGCTCGAATAAGTGTGGCTCGGCCAGTTGAGTGCATCATGGCAGCTTTCCACCCGGGCAGCTTATCAGCAATCTTGTCAATTATCATGTAGAAGGCAGATTTGGGGAGTTTCTTGATTGACAGTGGGAGCCCAAGATATTTGCAAGGGAATTCTTGTGCTTTGCAGGGAATGGATTCTTGCACTATTTCCATGTCCTGTTGGTGGCATTGGATCGGGGTTACCGAGCACTTGCTCAAGTTGGTGATCAATCCTGACGCTTCTCCAAAAACTCGAAGAATCTCCTTGATTAGCTCGAACTCTTCCAAACAGGGTCGCAAGAAAAGAACCACATCATCAGCATAAAGTGAGACCCGCTGACTAGGTCCTCTAGAAAGAAGGGGCTGCAAAAGACCAATCTCGCTTGCCTTATAAATCAGTGAGTTAAGCACATCCATGACCAAGATGAAGAGCATCGGGGATAAGGGGTCGCCTTGCGTTGAATTTGCTCTCCCGGCACACATTTACCAATACCCGAGTTGTTGAAGACCTCAGGAGCTTGGATAAAAGGTTACACCAAATTGGACCAAAACCCAAATGGCGTAGCACTTGCAGCAAGAAAGACCAAGATACCGAATCGAAGGCTTTTGAAATATCTAGCTTGAGAAGAACTCTTGGCTCCCTATGTGTATGCAACACTTTAGCTGTTTGTTGGACCAGAATAAAATTATCATGGATACATCTCCCTTGGACAAAAGCACTCTGATTTGGTGACACCATGTCCTTAAGTTTTGGAGCCAACCTATTAGCTAGGATTTTGGTGACAAGCTTTGCAAAACTATGAACCAAGCTTATAGGTCTGTAGTCCTTGATTTGTAACGCTTCTGGTGTCTTTGGAAGCAAGATGATGTACGCCGAGTTAAGGAGGAACAAATTGCTGACATTGTTATGAATAGTGCTTGTATTCAATATGAGGCCAATGGGCCGGTATATATACACAAAGTACAGGTGGTAAATATGCAAAGAACCCCTCATAACAATGGGGAATAACAAAGTATACATATATCTCTAACACCCCCCCTCAAACTCATGGTGGATCAACAACACCGAGTTTGGAGAGAGAAGAAGGCATGGCTTGTGCTCAGTGCAGGCCTTTGTGAAGAAATCCGCTATCTGAAGCTCTGAAGGCACATACTGAAGAGTAATCACCTGATCATGCACACAAGACCTCATGAAAGAAGCATCAACACCAATATGCTTGGTGAGCTCATGCTTCACAGGATCACGAGCAATACTAATAGCACTTGTCTTGTCCGACGGAAGAGGAGTCGGTGTAGTGACGAAACACCAAAATCCTCAAGTAACCACCGTAGCCAAGTAATCTCTGCAAAGAGAGCCATCGCTCGTAACTCGGCCTCTGCACTCGAGCGGGACACGAAGATCTGTTTCTTCGTTTTCCGGGCAATAAGAGAACCACCAAGAAAAACACGATGTGAGAGATAGACTGCGATCGGAGGATCGCGCCCAAGTAGCATCTGAATAGGCCTGAAGCTGTAGCGAGCTAGAACAAGGAAAGAAGAGACGGCGAGAGATAGTCCCACGAAGGTATCGTAGAACGCGAAGAAGGTGGCTGTAGTGGACCTGAGTGGGAGCTGAGACAAACCGACTCGAAATATGAATGGATAAGTGATATCTGGACGAGTAACAGCAAGGTAAATAAGACTCCCAACAAGGTGACGATAGCGAGTCGGATCAGAGAGAGGCTCGCCATCAGAGAGTCGAAGGTGAACATTGAGCTCCATGGGAGTCTCAACAGTACGCTGATCAGTAAGAGAGGCGCGATCAAGAAGATCCTGAATATATTTCTCTTGGGACATAAAGAAGCCATCTGGAGTGGAAATAACCTCAATCCCAAGGAAATAACGAAGAGGACCAAGATCCGACATAAGGAACTGCTCACTAAGACGAGCCTTGACAAAGGCAATGTACTCAGAATCATCTCCCGTAATGATCATATCATCAACATACAGAAGAAGAAGAGTCCGACCACGAGACGAAGTGTGGACAAAAAGTGCAGGATCATGGTCACTAGCGGAAAAGCCAGCAGCAGTGACCACAGAGGAGAAGCGCTCAAACCAAGCACGAGGGGCTTGCTTGAGGCCATAGAGAGAGCGACGAAGGCGACAGACCATGCCCTCAGGAACAGAATACCCAGGTGGCGGATGCATGTAGACCTCCTCACGCAATTCGCCATTAAGAAAGGCATTCTTGACATCAAGCTGAGAAACAGACCAGTGGCGAACAGAAGCCACCGAAAGAAGAGTGCGAACAGTGGTCATGTGGGCAACAGGAGCAAAAGTCTCGTCATAGTCAACACCATGCTCTGCTGGAAACGAGCAACAAGACGCGCCTTATAGCGCTCAAGAGAGCCATCGAGCGAGTCTTAATTTTATAGACCCACTTACACGTGATGGGACGAGAATGAGAAGGAAAAGGAACAAGATCCCAAGTACCCGGTACGCTCGAGGGCAGCAATCTCCTCGGCCATGGCAAGTTGCCACTCAGGGTGAGTAACACATCCCGTGGGAGACAGGGCTCACGAGTAGCTACACCAAAGAAGGCAAAACGAGCAGAGGCCGAATCGATCGGCGATCGCGAGAGCGTAACGAGGAGAAGATGACCCATCAGGGAAGATGTACCATCGAAAGAAGATGGAACATCGGGAAGATGGCTCATCGGGAAGATCCTCAATACGGGTCGACGAGTGTAGAAGATAGGTCTTGTAGTGGGAGGAGCCTGGGGAGTCGTAGGAGACGGCACAGGCGGCGACAACGGCGGAGATGCCACAGGGGGAATATGTGGGGCGCGGTGGAGCAGTGGATAAGGGCAAAACAGATATAGGTGTATCCGGAAAGGTCAAGAAAGACAGAGACTCCTCGAGGAAGTCGGAGGAGAGGCGGGGCGTGGGTAGAATGGGCGAGACTCATCGAAAGTCACATCCCGAGAAACCCGCATCCTTCGACCAACCGGATCCCAAAGACCGATAGCCCTTGTGCTCAAGATCAGATCCCAAAAGACACACTCAACGGTGAGCGATCGGTTTGGTGCGTTCTCGAGGCGAGGAGAACGTAGCAAACGCAGCCAAACATATGAAGGGCGAGTAGTCGGAAGAAAACCACGAGACGCTCAACGGATCGCACCAAGAGCGAAGAGGGCTGGATGTTGATGAGATAGGTGGCGGTGGAAACGACCTCGGCCCAAAAGTGAGGTGGAGTAGAGCGGCGATCATCGTAGTACGAGCCGTCTCAAGGAGGTGACGATACTTGCGCTCGGCGACACCATTCGAGCATGAGCACCGGGACAAGAGAATCGGCGAGAGTCCCCGCTCGGCAAGGAAATCGCGCAGTAACGAGAGGTACTCGCCAGCAGAATCGGCACGAAAGACACGAATAGGAGTGGAGAACGTGTGTGGATCATAGTGGCAAATTGTTTATAGATAGACAAGACCTCACTACGAGAAGACATGAAATATATCCAAGTGTGGCGAGAAATCATCTATAAATATGATATAATATCGATGACCCCTTTGAAACGAAGGAGCGGACCCCAAACATCCGAATGAACAAGATCAAAAGGACGTTGAGACACAGACTCACTATGAGGATAAGGAAGTCGGGTTGTTTACCTAACTTACAGCCAGACAGGTCTAAAGACACGTCTCTGAGATGCACCCGAAGACCACGACGAACTAAGGATGACAGACGAGATCCACACAGATGACCAAGACGGTGATACCACCGCTGAAAAGAGCCGGTAGACGGTGGCGAAGCGGAGAGATCGGGCGATGGTGGCGGCGGAAGGAAGGTGAAGCAGTCAAGCTCCCAGAGACGCGCTCGTGAGTCATGGCACCGAGGCGAGAACCAACCGAGCTCCGTGTGGCGGTCCCGAACACAACAAGAGTCGAGTCGAGAATGACACGATAACCAAGGTCGATGAATCATCCACAGAAAGAAGTCGCATAGTGAGGCGAGGAATATGAGCAACGAAGGAACATGAAAGGATGAGTTGCTAAGAGATCCTCGACCGAGACGAAAGAGATGTACCATCAGCAGTAAGAACACCGCGGGAGAATCAAGAGGTGTAATAAAAGATAGAGTGGAAGAATCAGGGGTCATGTGAAAAGATGCTCCAGAATCAAGAATCCACGGGGAGGTACTGATGTAGGGGTGGTTTCTCGATGCTCAAGAGTCGATGAGCGAACTCGCAGAACTCGCCGAGGAGAACACGGCGGCAAGCAGGCGTCGAAGTCTGGCTATCTCTTGCTCGGTGAGAAATCTGCGAAGAAGTCGATGCAGACGGCGACGTAAAAGCACTAGTGCCAGGAGAAGAACGGCGTGACAGATGCCGCTTCTTCTTATAGCACTGGGACTCAATGTGGCCGGCCTTGTCGCAGTAGGAACAGTGAGGACGGCCACCTCCAGACGAAGGGCGGCCACCACCACCTGTGGCAGCCGCTGAAGAAGGCAGTGTAGCAGGTAGACGAGCGGCGAGCACAGAGGGGAGTGGCATCAGACCAGCACCACTCAGACGAGTCTCCTCTGCGCGTATCTCGGTGAGAGCCTCCAGGAGAGTGACACGAGGGTGGCGTGCAAGAAGCTGAGCACGTCTTTGCTCGAACTCAGGACGAAGGCGAGTAAGGAACTCGTAGACCCGCTGAAACTCCAAGTCAGCACGTATATCCGAGCAAAGACGGACAGAACGGCAGCCAGCGCAGCGAGAGAGTCCAATCGACGCCGCATGCAGAGCTCGAGCGTAAAGGCATCAACAGGAGCATCACCTGCTGAAGAGAGTGCTCTTGGCGAACCACGGACAGTGCATGGGCATCACCGGAGGGCTCGTGGCGGCCGACGAATATGAGTCCACATCTGGAAAGCCGAAGGAAGTCCCACAACCTCAGAAGAAAACTAAGGCTGGATACTGGCGATGAAGACAGCAGCAGCTCGAGCGTCGTCATCGCACCACTGAGTGTAGGTGGTCAGACGATCCTTGTAGAAATCGAGCCTCTGGTAGGCGAGGCGCTTCATCATCGGCAATCGAACAGCCTCGTGCGATCTTGTGTTTACCGGGCAATGCAACAGGCGTGGGCTCCGTCGGAGGAATAGGGCAAGGCGGGCAGGTGACATCGCCAGAGAGGACGCCCCAGAGACGTAGACCACGCATGCGAATGCGCATGTGAGACACGGTCGGTGTAATTAACACCATCAAAGACCACCGGCAATGAGGAGGGAAGCGGTGCCCATTGGTAGCGGCGTTGGGCGGCGCGCGACCAATACAACGAAGTCTAACAGCGCGCTGAACGGCGCGCGGTTAGATCGACGTTTTTTTTTTTGAAACCGAAACCCTAACTATTAACGGGCCTCCGGCCCGTTAGTAGCACACACGCACGCACACAGGAGGCGGCGCGCGGCGGCGGCGCGCGCGCGGGCGGCGCGCGCGCTGGCAGGCGCGGCGCGCGGCGCGCGGGCAAGCGGCGACGCGCGGAAGCGCGGCGCGCGCGCGGCGGCGGCGGCGTGGCGGCCGCGGCGGCGGCGGCGTGGCGCGCGCGTGGAAGCGGCAGCGCGGAGAAGCGCAGAGGGAGCGGCGGCGCGGAGGGAGCGGCGGCGCGAAGGGAGCGGCCGGCGGCGTCGGAGGAGCGAGCGGAGGCGCGACAGCGGCGCCGGCTGCAGCGGATGGAGACGCGACGGTGGCGCGGTCGGTGGTGAGCCACCCCGAGCGACAACGGCGAGCCGGAGGAGAGGCGGCCTGACGGGACGGCGACGAAAATTCCGGCGGTAGATCCAATCTGGTGGAGACAAGCACAGCCCTAGGTATGACAAACCCTAGGCTCTGATACCATGTTATGAATAGTGCTTGTATTCAATATGAGGCCAATGGGCCGGTATATATACACAAAGTACAGGTGGTAAATATGCAAAGAACCCCTCATAACAATGGGGAATAACAAAGTATACATATATCTCTAACAGACATCACCCCGTAACAGCCTGTTAAGTGCAGCCATAAGATCTACCTTCACTATACTCCAACAAGATTTGAAGAAACGCCCAGTGTATCTATTCGGACCTGGAGCCTTATCTGAAGGAAGTAATTTAATTGTTGCCCACACCTCCTCCTCCGAGAAACCTTGCTCAAGAATTGACAAATCGTGGGCTTCTTGGTAGAAGGATTGCAGGTTCAAAGAGCATTGTCTTTGGGCCACAGCGCTAAGAAGGCTTGAGTAGAACTCAAAAACAGCCTGTTGCTTGTCTTCATGCCCGGTAACAAGCTTATCTCCCACTTTGAATTTTGCCAAGAAGTTCTTTCTCTTTCTGTACCTAGCTTGATGATGAAAAAAGGAGGTATTTGCATCCCCCTCTTTCAACCAAACCATCCTGGAGCGTAAGCGAGCAATTGTGCGCTCTAGAGATGCTAAACCGAGTGCATGTCGTTTCAGCTGCAGCCGCAACCAATCCTCCTCGTTGGACAGCATACGGACATCTTGGGCAATTTCAAGTCGGTGTATGATTTCCGTGGCACACCGGAGCTGCAGCTTAACATTTCCTATTCTCTTTTGGCTCCAAGATTGCAGGTCCCTTGCCAGTCTTCCCAGCTTCAGAGAAAGGATTTGCAGTGGGCAAGAGGCTACTACTGGTTTGCACCAGGAACTTTGCACCTCCTGCAAGAACCCCTCCAGCTTTAGCCAATAGCTTTCAAAGTGAAAACACCGCTTTCCCTTAACATTAGCCTTCAGACCGAGAATTAGAGGGCAGTGGTCTGAAATCAAAGAGGCCGAACTCTGGAGGATGCAGTCAGGAAACAATTGTTCCCAATCAGAGGTCATGAATACCTGATCCAACCGGACCAAAGTGGGAACCTCCCGCTCATTCGACCATGTAAACTTTCGGCCAAGAAGAGAAATCTCTTTTAGCTCCATATCATCCAAGAACCGGCGGAAACGACCCATCATTACTCTATTCACATTAGTGTTATTCTTATCCTCTGCCATATATATGAGGTTAAAATCCCCTCCAATTGCCCACGGACCTTGACAGGCTTGCCGAATGCCACGTAGCTCTTGCAGAAATTGTAGCTTTTGATCATTAGTTTGAGGGCCATATACTCCTGTGAACCACCAAGGCAGCCCCTCATGAGAAACAAATTGCACTGAAACTGAATAAGTGTCAACTCGAGATATTAAAGCACGACAAACACTGCCTTTCCAAGCCAGCAACACGCCCCCTAGTTCTGCATGCTGATAATACCACAGATTGATCAAACTCACTTCCAAGCATTGACAAGATCAAATGACCAGAAATAGACTCCATCTTAGTTTCCTGAAGACACACTACATCAGGCCGAGTAGAGTTTACCAAGCTTCTGACGCTGTCCCGCTTTGCCTTGCAGTTGAGGCCTCTCACATTCCAAATGAGAAAATTTGACTCCATTGAATCTGAATGAGTCCTATCGACTTATCCAAGCACAGTCACGGATCACAACTCACACGTGGCCACACTCGGGAAACTAAACCCATCATTTGGTGTTTCAAGTGCATCAATCATCAAAGCTTTTTTTTGCACCCTAACGTAACCTTTGCATCAAATGTCCTTTTGCAGAATGGTTGCAAGATATGCACCTCCTATTTCTTACAACTTCCTGAATCTCATTCACCTTGGTGGTAATGCCAAAACTACTTTTGAGAAGGTAATAATTTTGATATGTTCCTTTTCTGTATTGTTTTTACTACATTCTTTTGTAATAAATATAATCCGAATATGTAGATTTTAACCAATACTCCTCATGAATCTTTGTTTCTTGATTTGGCTGGAAAAATGGAAAAAAAATAACAATAGCCTTTTGTCATTTCCCAGCTTTTGGATAAAAAAAATTCTAACCAAGAAAAGTGTGTGGGCAGGGGATTGTTTTTTTCTCTAGAATAAGTGTGGGCATGTGATGATGGAGTGAAATTAATCCATGATACTAGAAAAGAATTTTTTAAAAAATATATAATTTCAAGCTTAGAGTTCAGTTCACATATCAAATACAGGGGCCCTGCTGGTCCCTTCTAGGAATTGCTGATCCTAAATCTCGGTATAAAAAAAAATCAAATTCACATATTACCTGAAATTAACTTTTTGTGAGCCCTATAAAAAAATATACAGAAGGTATGTAAGCCATACTTGAAGTCACTAGTCCCCTAATCTTCACTAATCCTATTAGTGTACGGAAACATTTACAAACTAATAAAAATTATCAACGGACAATAGTAAGATTATCTAGGGGAAGGTGGAGGGAGGATAAGTTTTTCCTCTGCGCATGCAGAGTGCAGGAGTTCTGATATTTTGTATCAAGGTACTAACAGTTCATATTTGAATGGAAAAGTTTTGCCTCTTCTTTTTTTAAGCTTCCTGCTGACCAGATAAATAACTCCCAGCTAACTGCTCGACAAATCATCTGTTGTACTATTATGTAGAGAATGGGGAACATTGATGATGCTGTTCCTTTCTTTGGGAGAAGCTTCAACAGAATCTATCCACTCATTATGGTTGTTTATACTCTATTGGTCGCCGGTAATTTCTTTGGGTATCTGTTTGACTTTTTTGGAAGCTGGAAAAGGTTCAAGTTCTGGACTGAGCAAGAAGATGATATGGATGGATTTGATCCATCTGGAGTGATTATTCTGCAGAATGGTAAGAACTACATGATGCATCTATGAGGATATCTTTCCTTTCTACTCCACACATGCTTCTTTTTTGTACTGCTTGCTCTTATGGGATTTCAGTGTTTTTTTCTTCCGCGAATAAAAATTTCATTGAACTGGCAGCAACATAAATAGGATCTTATATCTAAATTATTAGGTGTTTCTAACTTTACTTGAAAGTTATGACTGGTATAACCCCTATACAAAATATACTCCTACTTCAAACACTGCTATCGGTTTTAGAACCATTCAAGTCTTTTGCTCCATCTTTGTTTTATTTATATCTTTGTCTGAAACAAGTCCTTTTGCTCTGTCACTAGTTTGTTCTATCAGATATTGCCTAAAATGATTTGTTTCTTCTGCAGAGAGATCTTGGATTGAACAAGGACGTAAAGTCGGTGAGCAGGTTACTCCATTAGCAAGGAATTTCGGTGGTCTGAGCAAAGACGTTGAATCTGGCAATGTACTACTGGTGCGAATTTATTTAATACTCTCCTTGTTCGTTTTCTCTAGGCGTCTGCTGTCTGCTATGGCTCTATTTGAGCTCAAATTTAGGGCACTTGGGGGATCTCATTCTTATTTCATTCTTTTTCACAGGGTGAAGAAACGGTGGGGATGAAAGCAACAGCACATCCTTCCAAAACGGAAGGAAGAGCCCAGTCGAAATATGGTGGCAACGTTGCCCATAAATATTCTTCTATTAGAGAACAACACAGCAGTCATCAATCAGTTAAGCAAGTGCAGAAGGAAACTCAATCGACCTCTGTTTTGCTTGAAGCAGGAAACTCTGAAAATCCATCTTCTGCTAGTGTAGCACCAGGTTCATCAGCTGGAATCGCGTTGACATGGACCTCAATGAGGACGGGGTTTCAGAATTTCAAAGCAAACATGGGTTCCAAGAAGTTTCTTCCTTTGAGCCTATCGCATACACACTCATCTACTTCAGGATCACTTGATGAGATCTTCCAGGGATTAAAACGGCACTCAAGCAATGCACGTGTGGATTTCCTTGACGATGACGGCAGCACTCATGACATGGATTGAACAATTCAAAGATTAACAAGATAGTTTGACACATCCAAAGTCAGAATATGAAAGCTCAGGTTGTAAAGAATCGGAGAGCAGTAGATGCAGAAAGGAAGATACAGAATGTATAATTCTTCGAAAATGATAGAGTCTCAAAGAAAAAAAACGAAGATATAGAATGTATAGGTCTTGAGAGGTATTCTGGGGGGCCCAAGTTACTATTTCATTCGGAAACTGTAAACATGAACGAACGTCTGATATGATGAGCAGTCCTGTGCATCAAAGGTCACAGGTCCGCCTCAAGGCGGGAAAAGAAGAGCTAACAGATTCCAGGATCGAGAGATCTTATGACTACTCAATGGCACAGTGTGTCGCATGTAATAGGCGTTGTTCACGTGTGTTTTTGTTCAGTGTTTGGTCTAGTTAAATCTCTAGTTCTCCGCATGATAATCTGAGAGTAATTACTCGGAATGGATAACTCCGGAGGCTCCCAAGCCCTGGTGTGGAAGGAAAACAACCCAGTTGCAACGGTGATGTTTGTTCAGAGCTCTACTTATGCAGCGCTGTGTTGACTATAAAATCGCTCGTTTGCCTGCTTCTGAGTAAGCCCAACATTCTTGTTCCAACAAAAAAAACAGCATCTGAATTATCGAACAGAAGAAACTGTTGGATTAATTGGGCTTGATCCATTTAATTTAGCAATTAATCAAATGAAATTCCTAGGCCCACATGGAAAAACTGTTTAGTCCCATATGGAGAGTTGAATGGGAGTTACACCACTTTAAAAGGTGGAACGTGGTAACCCCTTTGTGGAATTGGAAAGAGCCAACACGCGCGCGCGCGCTCGCTCGCTCGCCTCGCCTCGCCTCGCCTCGCCACGCCACGCCACGCCACGCCACGCCGAGCCGTGCCGTGCCGTGCCGTGCCGTGCGGTGCGGTGCGTGTGCGTGCGCGCAGGCGTGTCGGGTGCGTGCGCGTTTTTCTTTATCTTTACTATTTAAAAAGAAGGAGTTGGTGGTTGCCGTCACGTCCACCCTCCCTCACTTCTTAACCATTCGATCTTTCTCCTCTCTTCTCAGCCACACGATCTGAATAAACCTTAAAATCCCAACATCACCCCTCCGCCCCCACGCCTACCCCTCGCTCTTCCCCCCACCGCCCCATGCCTCTCCTCGCACTTCCTCCCGCCGCCCCCACGCCTCCCCCTCGCTCTCCCCCCGCGGCCCGCGGCGTCCTCCCCCTCCCGCCCGCGCGCCGCCGCCCCCCCTCCCCTCGCTCTCCCCGCCGCTCGCTTTCCCTCCGCGCCCCGCCTCCTTCCCCTCCCCCCGCGCGCCGCCTCGCCTCCCTCGCCGCCCCGCCTCCTCCCCCCCCACCTGCGCCGCCGCCTCCTCTCCCTCCCACCCGCGGCGCGCGCCTCCTCCCCCCCCCTCCCACCCGCGGCGCCGCCTCCTCCTCCTCCTCCTCCGGCGCGCCGCCTCCACCTCCAGCCCCGGCGCCTCCTCCCCCCTCCCCAACCCCATGCGCGCCGCCTCCCCTCTCCGTCCCCGCACCGCCGCCTCCTACCCCCATCCTCTCCTCCTCCGCCGCGCATCCTCCCCTCCTCCGCGGCCGAAGACTTCGTTCCCGGTGGCGCCGGATAAGAAGCCGGCTGCGGCGCGGAGGTGAGCGATGGACAGCTGGAAGACGAAGAAGGCGCTGCAACTCCCCGAGTACCCGAGCCAGGAGGAGTTGGAAGCGGTGCTCAAGACGATCGAGACGTTCCCGTTGGTGGTGTTCGCCGAGGAGGTGCGGCACTGAGGATCGACTTCGCCGACGCCGCCATGGGCCGCGCCTTCGTCCTCCAAGTGGTGATCCCCCACCCCACCCATGGCGGCCCAACTGGTGCTCCTCCTCGACCTCGACGCCTCCGCCTCGACCTCATCTGCGAACTCGCAACTACGGCCATGTCGGTGAGTCCCCAAACACCCACGCCCAAACCTTCCCTCGCCTCGGATCTCAATTTTCGATGATTTGGCCCGCGCGCTCGCGAGATCTTCGAGTACAATGGCGCCGCCGTGGTGGCGATGGTGGGGAAGAATCGCCGCTATTGCCGATGACCGGAGGTGGGCGTGCACCGCGACCGTCGCGACCGATTTCCGAGGGGTGTTCAAGATCCACGACAAGCTCTACATCGGCCTCTCGGCCTCGCCACCGACGCCAGACAGCGTGAGTCGCAGATCCCCTTTGGTTGTTTCTTGGTTTGGTGACCGCGATTCGGCGGATTAGGGTTTGGGTTTTTGTGTAGTGGGAGCTAAGTGAGAGGGATTGGTTTGGCAAATGTCGGTTTTGGATGTGTTGATGTTCGTTATTTACAATGGATTATTGATACGCACGTGGGTTTCGATAGTGAAGGTGCTAGAGATTTGCTGTGGGTTTGTGAATGGTAGGATAAGCCGTGGAGATGCTCACATCTTGTGTTCGATGTGTCCGCAGTTGGGAAGGTTGATTTGCTTTGTTGTATAAGCATGTAGAGTTGTCGGTTTGGCTAAGATATCTCGAAAGTGTTTGGGGTTGTGTTTAGTTTTGTTATTGCTTGGATGTTTGCAGATGCTGGTGAAGGAGTTTGTTGAGGAAGTGTTTGCTTGTTGGATTTCAACTACTGTCAGTTAGTATGTTTGGTAAAGCATATGTTTGAAAGCAATGATCGTTCATGTTTTGCAAAATCACATGCAATGTTTGGCTGATGTCGTTGAGTTTCATTATGTAAACCTACCTTGCTTCACCATACCTTAAATGTGTCCTCCTATCAGGCGCTCAATATGGATCTTTTGTGCAATGTTAGATTATCAGCATTGCCTAACACATCTTCTATTGTTTTGATGTTATCTACAAATGCAATAACCCACCTAACTTAATCACTTCTGAGGTGAACAAAAAAAATAATCCTCAAATTTGAGACATGTCTTGCTGAAGCAAAAATCTTTTAAACTCCGAGTTATATACCCATAGTGAGGTGCGCCGCCACCAAATGGGCTATTGGATCAGGGAAACCTTGTTTTTAAGCTTCATTAGTGTTTTTTAGTGTTTAGCTCAGTTGCTTAGTTTTTTTGCATGAATGCTAAGATTTGGGTGGAGGAATACATTGGTTTTAATGCATCCATGCTATTGTGGTGCAGAGCTGAAATATAACTACTTATCAGAAATTTAATATGTAGAAATATTTGGGAGAATTAAACATGTTTAGTTCACACTGCTGTACTCTTAAAGTGGGACGCTCAATATTATCTCTTAAGTTTGATTCAATACAGACATTCTTGGATTAGTGTATTGTTTGCTTAGAATGAGCATGCTACAAGTTAAAGAGAATATGTGCGGAATTGTTAGCTTGATGTTTGCATGAGCTTTTGGAGTTATTGAATGTACATGCCTTTGTATGATAATATAACATATCTACCTGTCATTAATTGCTTTATAATGCAGACCTTTTCAATTGTTCCAGGTTCTGCTTGGTGTTTAGGCACAAGCTGTATCAGATCACCATGAGTGGACACTGGACATGCTTCGGAATAGCTCCTCTTACATCCTTGAGAAAATAGAAGTAAAACATTTGTCAATTAAATTATATCAGTTAACTTCGTTTAATATATGTGGTTTTGGTATTCAGATTTCACTTTTACATTTTTTAAAGACTAGAATAAAAGGATATGTATTCCATCTCTCCTTAAAAATCTTAATTTTGATTGTTAGGATTTATTGTTGTACAAACATTCACCGATGCTAATTTTATAGGTGCCTCTACATGGAAGGAGCGAAGCAAATAGAGAACCGTAAAGTAGTTGAATTGGGTGGAAAGGTAATCTTTTACCTCTTAGCCTAACTGAAACATTTCAATATCTCAATGCATTCGTTATCCGCAATGTGCCATTAAGAAACACCGCACACCATTAAGTGTAGCAAAACCAGCTATGAAGAATCAGTTGAAAAGAGAACAAAGGAAAGTTGAAGAGGTATGATAAATTGATAATCTTCAAATTGTTTTCATTTATTTACCGGATCGGCAACTGACTGCCGCCAAATCAGATAGTAAAATTGATCCACACATATCAGCATGCTTTTGCATTATTTACTGTATTTTGTCTTCCGATCATTTTGTATAAATCCACTTGACGCGACGTAGCACACAACTCTTTCTAGCAAACAGCACTCTCAAACAATTATGGAGTAGGGGATGTGAGCATGAAAATTAAGTTTTCCTTGCGGTGTAGATTCGCCTTTTGGTTGCGATCGCATTTATGGGGCCTTATTGTCAATTGTTTCTTTGCAGCCTGAAAATGCATGATGAGTCAACTTCTCGACAAAAGGTCAATTATGATGTTCAAGAGGGTGCTTTTCCTTCATATCTGCTTGATTGTGATCAGATGCAACGTGCCAAGGTAAATGCTTGTTCCTGCCAACTGATTATGAATTTGTGATACATGACACTTCTTGTTTACTATCATTTCGTATATATTTTTGATTTATTTACCGAGTATGAACATGTATGTTTTGTTTAATACATAATGACGTAAGAAAAAGTTGATGTTTATTATTCAGTTTGAGATCATATTTGATAGTATCCATCACTTTTATTTGGTTTTTCGTTGCAACGCACGGGCGCCTTACTAGTCTATTCGAAAATCGTAACGCACTGACTCGCTGGCAGTAACGGTTCAGTTACTAGTGAATTATGGCTGCGGTTACTTTCGAGTAATGGCTTCAGTTACTAGTGACTAATGGTTGCAGTTACTCGCGTACCTGCACGGGTAGACGGGCAATCAAGTTTTTGGGGAGCGCATTGGCGCGACTGCTCAATCTGTGAAGAACGCCATCTTCTTCCTAGTGGTGAACTGTTCGCGAGACTGCACGGCGAACATCTACCTGCATCACGCCTCGTCCTGCATCACGCCTCGATCGACTACATCGAATAGACCATCATGTCGACTGATGGTAACGGCGCCTCCGGTGTCACCGACATCGCCCCGCCGAGGGTATAACATGAAAACTTCTCGTGTATTTGTTTCGTATGTTATGAATTTGATAATAGGTGTTGTTGTTAGCTTGTTCATAAGCAAATATGAATACATCATTGTTGAATCACTCATGCTTTTGTATGTCATGTTTTATATGCTGAATTTACGGATTAAAATATGCCAAAATTGACTAAATATTCAACAATCCAAAACTTGATAGGTCTTTTTCGTAGTTGGCTTTGCTGCGTCGCTTAAACCGCACCCTCCGCTTGATGGTTCAAATTTTAAGAGATGGCGTGCACGTGCGATCCTCGTGGTTTATCGCCATGGAATGTTTTCATGTTGCACAAGGCAAGCCCACGAGCCTCTATCTGTGAGGATGAACGCAAGTTCAATGTAGCGGATAACTTGTTTCGAGGTGCACTTATTAACATACCGCGAGATAACATTTTGGATGTGTACATGCATTTGCCTACGGGCAAAGAGATGTGGAATGCACTTGAGGCCAAATTCGGAGTTTCGATCTTTGGCAAAGGTGTATGTCATGGAGCAGTTCTATGACTACAAGATGGTCGATGACCATTCTGTAGTAGAACAAGCTCATGAGATTCAGGCGCTGGCAAAAGAGCTTGAGAATAATAAGTGCGAGTTACCGGACAAGTTTGTGGCTGGCGGTATTATCGCCAAGTTACCACCTTCTTGGTCGGATTTTGCTACCTCTCTAAAACACAAGAGGCAGGAGTTCAGTGTTACTGATCTCATTGGCTCTCTTGGTGTTGAAGAGAAGGCGAGGCAAAAGATACTCGTGGCAAGAAAGTTCTTTGTTGAGGGAGGTTCTAGTGCCAATTTGGTGCGAAAAAGAACCCTCAAAGCTTTCCACAATAAGAAGAAAATAAGCCTATTAGCAAGCCCAAGGCTACTACTGAATTTAAGAAGAAAAGCAAAGGAAAGGGCGGCTTTGTGTGCGGTGATTCGGCCATTGGGCTAAGGATTGTCCGCACCGCAAGGATAAGCAAAAGAAGTCCGCCAACATGGTTATTAGTGATGGAGGAACATCGGTGCGGTAATTATTTACCTACGCTTCTTTCGCTTGTCAATCACCGAGTGGTGGGTTGACACCGGTGCTAATATTCATGTGTGTCTGATATTTCCTTGTTTTCATCTTATCAGTCCGCCGAGGTTCCTCCTTGTTGATGGGAAACGGATCGCATGCAAATTGTTCATGGTGTTGGTATGGTCGATCTGAAGTTTACTTCGGAAAGACCGTGCGGTGAAGAATGTGCAGCATGTCCTCCATAAAGAAGAATCTCGTCACGGATCTCTATTGTGTAGAGATGGTTTTAGGCTTGCATTTGAGTCCAATAAATGTGTCGTGTCTAAGTATGGAACATTTGTTGGTAAAGGCTATGAGAGCGGAGGCTTGTTCCGTTTTTCTTTGATGGATTTCTATAATAAATTTGTGAACCATGTGTGCAACGATGATGATGAATCTAATGTTTGGCATTCACGACTTTGTCATGTTAATTTTGGGTGTATGACGCGCTTAGCTAATATGAGTTTAATCCCAAATTCACTTTGGTCAAAAGTTCTAAGTGCCATGCGTGTGTTCAATCGAAACAACCTCGCAAGCCTCACAAGGCAAATAAAGAGGCGAGGAATTTGGCACCGTTAGAACTCATTCATTCGATTTGTGTGAGATGAATGGCGTGTTGACTAAAGGTGGGAAGAAATATTTCATGACGCTTATAGATGATTGCACTAGATTTTGCTATGTGTACTTATTGAAAACAAAAGATGAAGCGTTAAATTACTTTAAGATCTATAAAGCTGAGGTAGAAAACCAACTTAAGAGAAAAATCAAGCGGGTAAGGTCTGATCGTGGGGGAGAGTATTTTTCGAATGAGTTTATTTTATTCTGCGAGGAACATGGAATTATTCATGAGAGGACGCCTCCCTATTCTCCCGAATCAAACGGGTTTGCCGAAAGAAAGAACCGCACTCTAATCGATTTAGTTAACGCTATGTTAGACACTGCGGGACTTTCTAAGGAATGGTGGGGTGAGGCTATATTGACCGCGTGTCATGTCCTGAATAGAGTTCCTACAAAGAATAAAGAAGTAACACCATTCGAGGAATAGGAAAAGAAGAAATTGTCTCTTTCATACTTGCGCTTTGGGGATGTTTGGCCAAAGTTAACGTGCCAATTGTCAAGAAGCGCAAACTTGGACCAAAACCGTAGATTGTGTATTTCTTGGTTATGCTATGCACAGCGTGGTTATAGGTTCTTAATTATAAAACTGAGTACGACATGCGTGTTGGTACAATTATAGAGTCCAGAGACGCCACATTTTTGAGAATGAATTTCCTATGAAATGTGATGTACCTAGCTCATCTAGTCAAGAACCTATAATTTCCCTTGATTCTTTTGTGCCGATAGAACATGCTGAAGAAACACTTATGGAAAATCCTGAGG
This sequence comes from Melocanna baccifera, assembly GCA_036346265.1. Classification (NCBI taxonomy): domain Eukaryota; kingdom Viridiplantae; phylum Streptophyta; class Magnoliopsida; order Poales; family Poaceae; genus Melocanna; species Melocanna baccifera. The sequence goes on along the minus strand of CM070691.1, from coordinate 4,150,451 downwards.
AGGATAACAATGAGATTACTCAAAAGAGTAAGAGACAGAGGATTGCAAAGTCCTTTGGTGATGATTTCATTGTATACCTCGTGGATGACACTCCAAGAACCATGGAAGAGGTATATTCTTCTCCTGACGCTGACTATTGGAAGGAAGCAGTACGGAGTGAGATGGACTCTATTATGTCTAATGGAACTTGGGAGGTCGTTGACCGTCCTTATGGGTGTAAACCTGTAGGATGTAAATGGATTTTCAAGAAAAAGCTTAGGCCTGATGGTACAATTGAAAAGTATAAGGCAAGGCTTGTGGCCAAGTTTTTGGGGAGCGCATTGGCGCGACTGCTCAATCTGTGAAGAACGCCATCTTCTTCCTAGTGGTGAACTGTTCGCGAGACTGCACGGCGAACATCTACCTGCATCACGCCTCGTCCTGCATCACGCCTCGATCGACTACATCGAATAGACCATCATGTCGACTGATGGTAACGGCGCCTCCGGTGTCACCGACACTGGCCCCGCCCGAGGGTATAACATGAAAACTTCTCTGGTGTATTTGTTTCTGTATGTTATGAATTTGATAATAGGTGTTGCTGTTAGCTTGTTCATAAGCAAATATGAATACATCATTGTTGAATCACTCATGCTTTTGTATGTCATGTTTTATATGCTGAATTTCTGGATTAAAATATGCCGAAAATTGACTAAATATTCAACAGAAACTCAGTTACACAGGTAATGATTCATAAGCATGACAAAAGTCCAACGAGCATCACGAGTTTGATTGTGACGGGGAAATAACGCGATCGAGCAGAGTGCAAGTTCTTTCCTTGGAGATCTTAGATCTATACAAAATGGACAAGCCATTAGGCTGAACCAACGAAGGATGCCAGGTAATCAACGACGTAAACGCGGGACACAGCAGCACACGACACGACGAACCAAACGCCTCGGCGCGCTCGCTCACGGCATGGTCCCCGTCACCGCACCAGGCCCGTAACTAAAGCTGCACACGCCTTCAAAAATGAGGAGCCTCTAAATTTTAACTGACCCTTAAATACTAGCATTAGTCATTAATCAATATATGTAGGAGTGAATTAGGGAAGCCTCTTATTCTTCCTTCCTGTAAACACGAAGCTTTACTCCAATTGCTGATCGACAATGATAATGATCCAAAAACGAATAGTGAAGCTAAATCTTCAGCAAATAATGAATTTGGTGATTTTGATTTTTTTTAGTAGCAATAGTCATTTGGTTAGCAAGAACTTAGAATCAAATGATATGCTTATTGATGTTGCTATGAAAAAAGCGCAGGGGCTGATTTCCTTTGTCAATGGGTGGCACCACTCAATTTAGCGTATGGCTTCTGTTTTTTGTTTTTTTCATTATGCATTAATTTCATCTTTTTCTAGTATTTTTTGATTTTTTGGACTTTTTTGTCTTTTCTTTTTTCCTATATTCATTTGCATTGTTCGTGATGTGCTAACATGTTTTTTTATTTTTTTAAATTTAATTATACAAAATAAACCAACTTAGCTACAGTAAAAAAAATTATAAACTAACGTTATTCTGAACACCCCTGTAGTGACAGTGGTTTTTTTAATGCATGGGAAATAGCAAAAGATATTGCACTTGAGATAGATATTGATCCAACATTTAATAGAAAACGTGAAATTCGAAGAAAGAAACACTTCGATGAGAACCTAGATGATGTATCGATTGCTTCGTAATTTACACTTGAGTCATTTAGGGATCATTAGTTTATGCGTATTGTTGATCAAGCTATCGCTTCATTTACGAGGAGATTTGAGCGATATCGAGGATATCAAAATACTGTTCCTTTCTTGTTTACTTCCCATATATCACAATATAAATTCCCAGAGAAAATTGTATTACGGTTATAATATTCAATGATTTTTTTCGTAATTAGATTTTCTTAGATAGAGAACGTAATTTCTGATTTAGCACATGGCCTCATTTTCTAAGGTACGCCCCTGGCGAGCACCCGTCCTTCCTGTGCCAGCTTCCGTGGTGGAGCTGCTGCAGCCTCGCCCAGAAGTTGCTCCTCTTCGTCGGCTTCTTCTCCTCTGACGCCTCCTCATGACCACGACGACCCTCGCCCAGATCAGCCGTCGTCTCCCTCTCCTCCTGCCGCATCAGCAGGCCAAGCCTCGCCCGTCTCGCCTCGCGGAAGGGCGGCGCCTGGGCCGACGCGACGCTCTCCTCCCCGGACGAGCACGGCGAGGAGGCCGACGACGAGGGGGAGGCGGAGGAGTTGGCGCCCGCGGCCATGGACGCTGAGGAGAGGCACGAGAGGCGGTCCCGCAGGCAGAAGGGGCACACCCCCGCAGAGTGCCGGTGCCTCGGGTGCCGCCTGCACCGCGCGGTGTCCGCCTCCTTCGACTTGCGGACGGCCGCCATGGTTGCTGAACACGAGTATCGGAGACCCGGAGGAGTGCTGTATGCTGGAAATGGTGTCCGTGTGGTGGCGCGGGCGTGTGCGTCCTATATATTGCGCGGCTCGGGCGGGGAGGTTCGTGGATGCTGCCGGAATTGCGTTGGGTGTCGTGGGAGCGTGGCAGATCAGATGGTGGTGGAGTGAGTCGGGGGGCGTGGTTGGCTTCGGCGTGGTTGGTTCGGGTGGGTGTGTGCAGCCGGTGGGCGGCGCTAAGAGCACACATTATTCTCTTCTCTGCCGTTGCTACAGGGCTACCGTGTTTTGCTGTTTGGTTGAATCGTATCTATCCATTCGAGAAAACAACGCACCGGATGAATTGATAATGGGCAGTGCCAAAGTTAATTGGTACGGTGTTTGATGTATTTACTGGATAAATCTATGTGTTCCTTTTTATATATATATATCTCTAGCGATCCAGATTGATAGTAGCACAATACATTTTTAAATTAGTTCTCAGCTTGATTCTTTTTAAAAAAATAAGTCAAATTTTACTCTATGTTTGCCATACACCATTTTCCTTACCTTGTTTCTACTCCTCCCCTCTAGCCGTTCGATGTGTCACCACCCGCACCATACTCCGTCACCTATCACCTCAATGAACCTCACTTGATATATCACCTCCTCTATCACCACGGCCTCTGGCGTCTCACCGACCGTCACCACCATCCACTGCATCCGTAGGTGGTGATGGCACTATTGCCTTGCCATACGGCCTATACCCTCACTAGTTGTCTCACACTGCCAAGATGGGGGTAGCCCTCAACCTAATGTACAATGTGGCCATGGCGAAGCTAAAGCTGAAGACACTAGTGATGCGTCGATTGAAATCGGAATTTTTGAATGAAACCCAGAAAATAAAATAAATCGATCGATCCATTTTAAAACCCAACATGTACAGGATCTCAAGCATGGTTAAACATTTCGGACAAATTTTTGGTAATTCCGTTACCCAACGAAAGGGAAACATTAGGTTAAATTTTGGTCGAATTTGTTTTCGTTCAAAATTTATCTAAATCTGGTTAAATTTTGTCAAAATTCAGATAAAGTTTGAAAATTTCGTCTGAAATTGTCAACGAAATTTCGTTCAATTTGCTCGTTTCGCTGGCAGACGAATTTTGATCCTATCCGAAAGATTTTCCCCAGATCTCAAGTCTGAACGCGCATACTGTGCACAAACAATACCGTGTGGGGGGTTTAGATCATATACCCTCCTTATAGTTAGGAAATTGAGGATTTACCCTCCTCACTCAATGACATGTGGGGTCATCGTAGGTCACTGACACGTGGGTCAGAAAGATAAATCCTCAATTTCCATCTAAGTGGAGGGTATATGATCAATAATTCCTACCGTGTGAATATCAATGATCCATCCATCGCATACTATTGTCAAGCCAGACGTGCGTTACGAATCACATGCAAAACATGCATGCGCGGCGGGCTTCTACGGCTCGCACCACCGTGCACGGCACGCCGCAGCGTGTGACCTGGCCGGGACTCTGGGCTCTGGGTGGCTGGGAGACTCGCCGCCCCCTGGCCGATAAAAGCGCCGTCCCCCGCGCGTACGGTGTCCCCTCGTCCCAAGGCCCCAAGCGCACGAGAGATATCCATCTTTCGGCACACGTGCTTGCTTCCATTGGTCGATCGGTCCTCCGAGCCGCGACCCGGCCGGCCGGCAGAGTCCAATGTCCAATCAACCATGCGCGTACGTACGCGCGCCTCCTTTTGTTGGCCGTCGTCGACCGTACCGCCGAGCGCTGTGGGCACCTGCCTTGCTCGCCCTGGTTAGAACCGGCGGCCTGGCACGGGCGCTTTATCGCTTGTGTCCGCCTGTCCGGTGTGTAGCGCTCGGCTAAGCTGGAGCCTCGACGCTTTTGCTCGTGCGGCCGCTGGACTCGCGCGTCCAGGGCGAAGCTAGACGGCAGGAGATTAGGATCACTTCTATTGCATGATAGTATCTCCTTTATCGATAAATAGTAATAAACAGTTTATTAAGATCACTAGTTTCGTCTATGAGTGCATATGCATCCAAGGACGAAGCTAGACGACAAAAATTAGAACCACCTCCATTGTATAATAGTGTCTACTCCACCGATAAACAGTAATAAATTGTTTATTGAGATTACTGGCTTCGCCCTGAGTGCATCGTGCCGTTGTAGGTGCCTTCGCCTGACAGTGGTTGTGGGTGGGTACTTAGTGCGGACAGAGTTGCACTCCAGAAACTGTAGTGCGTACAGAGTTGCACTCCAGAAACTGCCAAGTGCTTAAGGGGGCGTTCGGAATAGCGATGACTTCTGATTTTTGGCTGAAATTCTACTATAGTTGTCTGATTTTTTACTGTAACTGAGTTAACTTATTAGGCATAACTAAATTTAAAAAAATGTAAAAATAAAAATAACATGCTAACGTATCACATAAAATGCAAATGAATATGAGAAAAAAACACAAAAATATCAAAAAAAACAAAAAAATAATGATAAATATGCTATAGTAAATCAAAAGCTCATCACGCAGCAGAAACTCGTCGCCACCGCTATGTTGAGCGGGCCTAAGCAAGCAAGGAACTAACTGACGCTGATCGCCTCATCGTGCGGTGCTTTGCGAAGGACATACATGCATGCCTGTAAGCGCTGGCGCGAGTACGATGCAAGCGTCAAAGTTGAGTGGTGGTTTGTCAGTGCGTCTTTGTTTCTAGCTAGCTAGCATCTGATGGTTCCCGTGGGTTTGCTTGCAAAAATGGCCAACGAAGAGGGTATTTTTTTAAAGGAAAAAAAGAGCTTTATTAATTAGCTAGGAATAGAGATACAACCGTCGATCGAACTAGCAAGCAAGTCCAACTGGCAACCAATGCAACGACATCCGCGCCGACTCAACTCTTTAACCCCTAGCTTGCTTGCATGCTGCGATCCAGAATGGCATACTTGTGGTTAAGCAATGTTGCACTTCTGAATTACGGGCAAAGACGCTATTATGGGCGGAGCAACAGAGGCGCATTTCCTCTCGAAAGAAAAATAGCAGAGGCGGATTTCATATGGTCTCAAACCAATAATGACATCTGTTGTGTGTGTGAGATTTCCGGGCTCCTCAGCGATGCCGTACCGCCCCGGCCCTGTTCCTGCGCTGGGCGCGTATCGATGGCGGCGCTGTGCACGCCGCCCAGGCGCCCTTCGGCTTTCGTGGCTTCAGGTCTCGCCATCATTCAGCCCGCCTGCTCGCTCTCTTCGTCTACCCGTCACGCGTTGTCGCTATGCGTCCCTTCATTGTTCCACCTGCTTGGTTGCAAACGCCGAATCTGCTCCGGCCTCCGTCGCTGCCTCCATTCCCTAAACTGCTCGCCGCCCTCTTGATTCCCTTCCCGTTTTCGTTTCCGGTCAACCACACCTCGCTCGCCGTTGCCTCCCCCCGGGTCTCGCCCGTGCGCCGCCAGCTTCGGTGCGCTTCGACAGTTCTGGCCCTTGCCGTTCCCTTCCGTTCCCAGGTCCCATCCGTGTACAGATCGCTCACCGTTCTAATGAGCGGGGACCTCTCTTACAATGGATGCTTATGGAATTTTGGCTGAAGACAGTTCGGTACAGATTAGCTGGAAGGTTAGCTAAATACAGTTTGCAATTCAATGCTGTGATCAGTACTTCATGAACTATGTGTATCCACTTGGAAAGGCATCAACCCCGGTCGCATCTCTCCATGTCTGTCTCAAGCTGCAGTCGCTTTTGGGCTAAACTTTGCTTGTGCGCACAGATTTAGGGCAGAAAGGCAGTCGCACGAGAAATCCATTTGCAGCACAGGAGAGTTCCACTCTTTCATCTGTTACGGTGCATTTCCTTCCCATAATCATGCCATTCTGCCTTCACTTTTGGATTCCTTTACCAGCTTCGAATATTTAAAACCTAACAATTGTTCGCCACAGCACATTGACAGGGAAGAACATTACAGGAAGTAACCCTGCGGAATTGACAAGGTTATCGGCAGTGGCGGAACCAGGATTTGGCTACGCCCCGGGCTGAACTCTAACAACATAAAACTAACGCCAATTTGTACACATACCACGATATAACAAAAGTATATCATAATTGGCTAATTGCATTACTGATATAAAACTTGAGTTCAACACTAAACAAAACATAAAACATAATAAGAAAAACATGGCATGATAACAAAATATAAAAAATGTAACATAATATATACACAATTTGAGTACCTGGCAGCAAGTTGTCCTGCGGAGATCCGAGATAGGGCGGCGCTGGATCGGCGAGTTGGCATGAACCAGAGAATGCAGCAAAATGCTGTAGAGATCACTCTTCTGATAAGGATTCATGTTCCATAAGACATTCTCAGCTACATTGGCAGCAGCCTAGCAGAACAAAAGCGAAGTCATTAGGATTTGCAAAAAAGTCGAGGACTCCTGCATAAGGATCAAGAAAATGATACCTCGCAAGCAGTGTCAAATCCAAAGCTTGTTGGAACCTCCTTGGCTCCTTGTATTTCAGATCTCCATCGATAGTCCTTGGAGTCTTGGACAACCAATAGCGCATGTCGGTCAGGCAATGATATTGTGATTTGTGAGACTTAGTCAAAACATTTAGAATACTAGGTATCATGGATTCATGGGAACTGTTACAAATGAAAGTATCCCAAGATTTTCACCAGAAACTTAAGAGAACTTACTCGAGTATGTCAAGGGCAAATGTCCTATGCAGTGAATGAGCATGCAACCACGTAGCCTGGAGGGAAAAAATAACAACTTTATCAAGAAAAAATGTAGAAATTCAGTAATTAAAGTTGGGAGTTGCTCAAAATAATTATGTAGCTTTCTAATCACTCGAATGGCAAAGCAGCTCTGCCCAACTTGCAAACCCCGTGATGTGCCAGTGAGAGCAGGCCTCAACTTATCACCAGCAATATCAACCTGCAGCACCAATCTAACTTCAAAGATTGCAATTTGGAACCAGATTCACATCACTAAAACTACAGCTAGTCAGCCACAAAAGATAACCATCTGCAACAATCAATCAACCACGCCACATCAATCGACCTCTTGAATAATAAATCAGAACAAAAATTATTCAGATCTGGTCATCTGGTCATCTGGTCATCAGCAACAAGCAACAATCAATCAGCAACAATCATCTGGTCATCAGCAACAAACATCAGCATCAGCAAGATAGCAACAAGCATCTGGTCATCAGCATTCAGCAACAAGCATCACTGCATCAGCATCAGCAATAATCATCACTTCATCAGCAACTTATTCAGATCTGGGGAGGAGGCCAGGAGGAGGAGGGCGGGGCGTCGGGGCCTCGGGGGGGCGGGAGGCGGCGGGGCGGCGGGGAGGAGGAGGAGGGGGAGGAGGGGCGGCGGGGGGGGAGGCGGCGGGGGGGAGGAGGAGGAGGCCGGGAGGCTAGGAGGGGAGGGGAGGAGGGGCGGCGGGGAGAGCGAGGGGAGGAGGGGGCGGCGGGGGGGGGCGGCGGCGGGGAGGAGGGAGGAGGCCGGGAGGCTAGGAGGGGAGGGGAGGAGGGGCGGCGGGGGGAGAGGAGGAGGGGCGGGGCGGGGGGAGAGCGAGGGGAGGGGGCGGGGGGGAGGAGGCTGCGGCGGGGAGGAGGGAGGAGGCCGGAGGCCGGGAGGAGGAGGAGGAGGGCGGCGGGGCGGCCGGGAGAGGGAGGAGGCGGCGGGGCGGGGGGGGGAGGAGGCGGCGGGGGGGGGGAGGAGGAGGCGGCGGGGGGAGGGGAGGCCGGAGGGGCGCCGGGGTGAGTGAATGGGGCGCGGGGCGGCGCGGGGGGAGAGCGAGGGGGAGGAGGGCGGCGGGGCGGTTCTGCGGACGGGAGGGGATGCGCGGGGAAGGGGCCGAGGGGGAGTGAATGGGGGGGCGTGGATCGGGCCGACTGCCAATCGAGCGAGGCGGATCAGGCCGAGGCGCCGAGCGAGCGGAGCTGGGTTGGACCGAGCGCGGAGCGAACGCGGGATTGGACCGAGCAAGCGCGTGAAACATAGGCTGAATCCGTATAATTATACCCCAGGCTGAACTAATATTACCCAGACTATACACTACATTTTTTTTCACACCCCGGGCTAGAGCTCACCCTGCCATGGGCCTAATTCCGCCCCTGGTTATCGGCATTGGTTGAGCTGTAAGATCGGAATTTTACCTCGCAGCGCGACATTGGTTCCTGCACGTGCGCGTCAACGTCTCCCGATCGCCACTGGAATAATGGCCTCGTGCGCGCATGCATTGTGTTCGGTGTAATGCCTGTGTGGTGGTTTGGTTGCGTGATTTGGCAGTTGCATACTAGTTTCGTGAATTGATGGTGGTGGTGGTGTATTTGCAGAAGCGTCCCCGAGAATTGGGAAGGTGAGGGTGAAGCATGGGGGACTCTGCTCACTTTGAAGGGCTGTGATCAGGTCAGATGGTGTGAAGATGTGCAAACACAGGTTTGTGATGCATGTCTCAGGACTTTGTGGTATACTAGTATTGGTTGAACATTGAAGCCCTTCGTCTGCAAGTAGTAGTGGGCTTGTGAAGCATTACCATGAACTGTGTATAAGTGTAATTCGGTGATTTTAGATGGTAACTAGTTGGAGATCCGTGCGTTGTAACGGAGTTATAAAAATAATGAGACATAACTTATTGTCTGGCTAACTTCACACATTAAAACATTAAAGAGCAAGCGACAGAGAGAGAAAGGTAGCCAGAATACGCGAGGAGATGAGAAAAGTGGAGGAGGTGGGCGGTTGTCTCCTGAGAGAGAGAGAGGAGGAGAGAGACAAATGATCTAAATCAAATCAGATGGCTGAGAATAGAGGAGAGAGGTCATACCAACCACTAACTCCTTCTTTTATAATAGTAAAGATCTACTGACTAGGCTTCTTAGGTAGAAGCTTTTCTTTAACAAAATCAAAGAGGGATTTTGATGGGTCATTTGCATAAATATTTCTAGTGGTGCTGGCAATATTTTCATCTTCTGTTACATTGCTGGTGACACTGGCCTATTTGGGTCGCTTAAGCTTGTAAAGCCAAAATCTTGGTGAGCAAGTTGAGTCTCCTCTTTGCAATCAGATCTTAAGCTTCTCTTGTAAGTACTTGGGAAAGCATGCAGTATAAGAGGCTTAACTTCTTCAAAGCAGTAGCATAGTTTCGAAGAATTGGCTGAGATCCATTCCGAGCTTAAGCAATTTGTTGATTAATGCCGAGACTCGAATTTGTAAATCCGAATCCTCTATATATACTGCACTAGTCTAGGATCACACTAGTGCACACAATGACAATATCGATATAATATCATTCATACACACAGATAACTGAGAAAATAACTAATATTATTGAAGAACTAGGTCGCGACCTTATGGTCAAAGTTTATATTTATTGGCCTCACATGGCTTAACTAAGAAAAATAAATGTAGTGAAAAAATAAAGATAACTTCAAATGTAGCCTATCCATATGCCCACAATCAATTAACTAGGGCAACATGACCTAATTTCCACAATCTTCAAGATACTCATTAGGAAATAGCTTATCTATGGTGACGTAATCTTGTCCTCTAGCAAGAGGGAGCACATGGAGTGTATATATATATATATATATATATATATATATATATATATATATATATATATTGGGTGTAATTACTCTCTATGTTGTATCTCACAACATAGAGAGTAATTACATTTTTGTAGACGTATAGTATAGTATACGAGTATTTAAAACCATATAGATGGTATGTACATTTTTGTAGATATACTCCTTTTTATGTGTGTGTGTATATATATAAAGGTATTTACAAAATATACTAAAAACTGTGTACTCCCTTTTGCTTTTTTTCACGTGGTCCACAGTGGAGTATCTTATAATTAGTATACGAATATATCTAAAGTGATAAATGAATATTTTAAATTTGTTTAGGTGATATATTAGAAGTGGGAGTAATTACACTTGAGAGTAAAATGCTATTTTTCTATATTATATATACATAAATACATATATATATATACACATACATATATATGTACATACATACATACATACATACATACATACATACATACATACATACATACATACATACATACATACATACATACATACATACATACATACATACATACATGGTGTCTGGGGCGTTATGACATGATTTGACTTCCTTTCTTTGTGTTATGATGACTTCACGCATAATTGGTGTCTATGTCCTCTTCAATTGACATGCATAATTGGCTTGCATCACCCTTCTCCTGATGGCTTGTGCATTGTCCTTTGCGAATATTATTCTAGTGTGTGCATGTCGATTTACTTAATTCAAAGACAACGATATCAAAATACTATTCAAAATATAATGAATTACAATAGTGATATTCTTATGCAGTTACTATTCAAAATATTCTGGCCACTATTCAAAATGTAATGAATTACAATAGTGATATTTCACTTTGTGAATAGTATTCTTGCACTATGATGGTGGATGTACCATGCAATTACTATTTGGTTACTATTTACTGAATAGACCACTCTTTTACGATGATGGTAATTAAATTTGAATAGTAATCTTTATTAGGATCTTACGGGTTGACGAAACCAACAAAACAGTCGGTTGTGCAACAGTGATTTAGGAATCCTACTTGATACTCACCATATTTCTGGTCAATTTGCTTTTGAAGTAGCTACACTTTCCCTAAACATTTCTAATCATAATCATATGGGATAATTTTTTATCGTCATCCTAGGCAGTTCCATTCGAAGGAAACACTTCTCTACGGCCTCAACATTCTCCACAACCAGACTCAAGGCTCACAGGAGAACTGCCGAAGAGTTTTCTCCTACAGGATCCTTAGCATAAAACCTTGTCCCATATAATTAGACTAAACGACCAAGGAATTTTCAAAGAAGAACTACTTCATTTCCACAAAATAGACCCGATGGTTGATGGCAAACAACGATGCATATCCGGCTAGCGACGACGCGGTGAACAGCAAGGTTTCTAGTGAAGGGAAGTAACATATCTGGTAGTACGCACACATGGGAACTCAACGGTGTGGACGCTTGTCACAGCCTAGGCTTTTATTTCAAAAATAATAATAAACTAATTTAATTAAAGTAAAATTAAAAATAAATTTTATTTGGTTTTTCTGAGTTGCAAATTTATTTGCCCTGTTTTTTTTCCTTTAAAAAAGCTTTTCTCTTGTCCTAAAATTAAAAGTAATTTATGAGAAAAAACAAAAGAAAATAAATGTCAATTTCCTAAAATGGATCGACGATAAGAAGCAAGGTAAAATTGATGGTGGATACAGTAAAATGCATTTACATTACCCTACAAAAGAGATATATTAACTTCTTAAAGTGCTATAGCTTAAAGAACTTCAAAATTGGCACCATTTTTACCGACTACAGCAAGCCGAAAATGTTCTTGATGATAGTTAAAGGTTTGGCACAACGCTAATGCCATATTTACTAACGTATAGGCAGATTTTTGTCACTGAGCAAAATAGAATATCAAATCAAAATGTGAACGCAATATAAATAAAAGAGAAAATTCACAACATGCCACCGGATGACGGCGTGATTCACGATCCCAACCGACCAATACAACTTTCAGCCGCGTGGGAGCTGGGATGGTGGGAGTAATTGGGCTGCAAGGCCCATGCCCAATAGAGCGTTGACCAGGAGACTGGGCTAAGTAGCGATGGGTTAGGAGGTTTCGGTATTTTCAGTTTTCTCTGTTTTTCCCAAAAAAATTCTCTTAGAAAACCAAATTCCTACTCTACCGAACCGGTCAAACCGAGTTAACCGGTATGATTCATTTTTTCTGGTTGGTTTGTTTGGAACGGTAAAAAATATGATCAGCACGATGGCGGAGAGCCGTTGAAGACGAGGAAGAAGGTAAGCCAACAGTGGGGTGGCACTGGAGGAGTAGACGGGTCATTAGTACTAAAATTAGTTTAGATAAAATAAATAACTATAGATGTTTTCTGTTGTTCCTCGTAGATACATAATCTTAATTAGACCATATTTATATTGACTCTTGTTTCTAACTTTTGCTTAGAAAAATCAAAGACAATACGAACATCCCCGCTCATTTGGAAAGAATACTACACTCTTCTCGCTACTGTCTCGCTCAAAAATAAGATAGGAGTTATGAGTACATCATATACTTCATAACTTTTGCTCCTACATGCATCTCTCTCATATATCTCTTTTTTTCACCGCTTCATCCTTTTCACCGCTTAGTCGTTCTTTCTAAAAGCTAATTCTTTCAACTATTATTATTTATTTTTAACCAAACATTATAAACCATAGTCAAAAGCTACCAACAAAAGAGAGTACCAATGCCCTCTTACTCATTTGGAAAGAATACTACACACTGACATCGAGTGCATGGGCCAGCTGGGCCTCTCGGAGGCGGCGCGCGGCGTAGGGGGCTCTCCGGGCTGGTCTGCCTTGGCGTGCGGGCGCGAGTCCTCCGGTCCACCTCAGCTGTTGCAAGGGCTGGGTCTTGGTGACCGATTCAGGCGGGCTGGATGCGGCCGGGCCAATCGGGTAGGAGGCGACGTTGGAGGCGCCAACAGCCCGACAGCTTCGACCGCTGGCCGTTGGATGTAGCCCGTCGACCTCTCCCCTCTCAGCTATAAAAGGCATCCCCCCTCCTCAGTCCAGGGTATCCCGAACAAGCAGTCATCTCTTCCTCTCTTCCTCTAGTCCTTGTGATCCCCGTGTGATCTCTGATTGTGGTGCTTAGTGTTCCTGTGCGGCATTCTCTGTACCTCGACTTTGACCTCGGCTATTTGGGGACGAAGTGCGGCATCGTATCTCCGAATATCTTTGCTCTCGCTACCGTAGCGGGGTGATAGATTTTCTAAGACAGCGCACGTGCGTGCTTTGCCACTGTTCGGTTCTACTTGGTGATTTCGATTATCACCACTGCTGTGAGTAATTTCAGTTGTATACTTTGCATTTTGTGATTAATCCATATTCGGTAAATGCAAAGTAAGTGTGGGATAATTGCTCTGTGATGAAGGCAACCGTCTGAAAATTATATGTATGTGGATGTGAAGGTAGATTGACCTTGAGCTAAGATTTAGCTATCTTGCTTTGATCACTAGTTGTGCTGTTCAGTATATTAGTTTGGTCTAGTTTATCACTAATTGTGCTATATACCTGATTCTCACTGATTTACTTGACAGCACACTGTTTTAGTAATGATTCTATTATAAGTTACTTGACTGTCTAAGCTGTAATCAATATTGTTCATTCTAAATTGAATATGTAGATTGATTAAAGGAAGTGTAATACTGTTCATAGTACTTGTTTCATGATATAGTTACCTACTTGACTAGCTAATTGAGATTTTAAGGCTCAAGGTCTAATTTATATATATATATATATATATATATATATATATATATATATATATATATATATATATATATATTTGATATCTACTGTGGCGGAGACGGCCAAGAGTTTTCTTGTGTAACTAGCTATCTGAGAGCAATAATCACAATCAAATAGCAGTAACATGAAGAGTTTGGTCATACATGTTATGCTCATAATGAACTTGATCCTTGGTAGACTTGATTCATTTTGGTTACATGTATACATGCTTATGTATGGTTTAATAATATGTTATGGCTTAAAATTTTCACATATTTATGCTATAGTAAAGTCATATGCATGTTTACTTTATCATGCCTTTGCAATTAATCATGCTGAAGTTATAATTGATTATATGTTTATATCGCATAATATACAACATAAAGTAGGTGTAAGTCCCATATCCAAATATCCACTGATTACGTACACAAAAATAGGCTAAATTTCCACGGCATAGATGCATAACAAAATCAAAATTAACATAACATCCAAAGTATCCAACGTTCCAACTACCGCCACGCCATCACCACAACAAAAGCACCGTTTCCTCTATCAGAACTCGAAACAAACCCAGCTCAGCTCCTCAACAAACACTTAATAATAAGTTGATGACATGCAACCTAACAGCACTGCCTCCACCCTGGCCTCGGCACTAGAAGAGGCCCAGATTCACGGCCACAAGCCCGGCCAGGCCCAAGCTAGCCCACGCCGCGGCCCTGAGCCCAGTGGCCCCGGAGTGCTTGACTGGTGGCGCGAGCACCGTCGCGGGGGTATTCGGCGTGACGCCGGAGCTGGACGGGGACGTTGGGGTCGTGGAAGGCGTCGCGGGCGTGGTGGACGGGGTGTCCGGTGTCGGGGACGGCGTCGGCGAGGCGGCGGCGACGTCGACGACGAGCTTCATGCCGTTGCTGCAGTGGCCGGGGATGCCGCAGATGAAGTAGTGCTTGCCGGAGGTCTTGAGGGCGATGCTGGTCGTGCCGGTGCTGTCACTGCTGAGCGCGTTGCTGGCGGAGCACGACGCATAGTCCGCCGCGCTCACCTCGTCCACCGTGTGGCTGCCGCCGGCGTAGTTGAACACTGAATAAAACAAAAGCCGCCGCGGCGTGAGTGGTGCATCAGGTGAAGCGCAACTTTCAAACATGTGAGCAGCTTGATTATATGGCGCTAACAGAGAATGTCGCCTTCTTTGAATTTCTTGTCGCTGGCCCAGGTGGTGTAATCAGCCCCCGTCGCCCAGCCGGACGTGTCGCCGACGGTGTACTTGGTCGCCGCTGCCATCGACGCGCAGCTCGCAAGGAGCAGGGCGGCCAAGGCCATTGACGAGCAACCAGCTGAAGCCATTGCAGTTGGAGCAGCCAGAATCAAGCAAAGAAAGAAGAGAAATTAAGCAGTGCCAATATGTGAGATGCAAAGATCTAGAGGATGGTCCGGGTCCTTATATACATGACACTGGTGAGTGACAGTACATCGCAGCAGCTGGGAGTTGGTGAAGTGGCTTTCGTTGGAGTTTGTTGGGAGTAGGAACCGGTCCGTGCCTCTCCAGAACGCATTGCTTTCAACCAGTTCTCCCGATAGCTCCGCTAGTCTCTGATGCGTAGACATGAAATGCCTTAGAAATGACTAAACTCTTGTACTGTTCAAGGTTTTCGTGTCAGCACCTTTTGGAAGGGGGAAAAAACAGGTTTTTCATGATCATTATGGAGATCGCTTGCCCAATGCTTACTTCCTTCTCTTGGCTTTTTCAGTTGCAACATCTGTCTCATGATGAATACGAGTCGCATTATTCTCGCGTTACAGGAGAAGAAAGATAACCGCATTAATGTAAACTGGTAGCTTGGCATTGTCACCAGACTGGCCATCTTTGTGGTTGCCCATAGCTTTCATTGGTTACTGACATAATGTCTTACTTGTAGGCCCTTTGTGGACAACTTTTCCTTTTTAGTGTACTAGTAGCAGTATAGCCCATTTCTGACCCTTCATGCCCAATCCTCATTTCAATCAGAAATCCTTTGCAATCTTACAATCAGAAATTCTCACTTCAGCTTTTGATTTTTTTTTGGCTTTCAGTTTATTTAAACCAGAAATCACCTATGATACATCAACTTTTAATTTTAGATTATTTTGGTTTTTTAGTTTTTTTTAACTTTTTTTCTTTTTCCTTTATTCTTTTGCATTGTCTGTAGTAATATAACGGTTTTCTTAATTAAACGACTCAGAAAAAGCTAGCAGCACTACAGTGCAACCTCAATAAAAAAAACCAATAGCCAAAGTCATAAACCATAAGCTTAAGCTCTTTAGAACGGCCCTAAGTTAGTTATGAGTTAAAGTAACACTTTTCATCAAAAACTAACAATTAAAATTATAAATTAGAAACTTAAGCTCTTTGGAGTGACCTCGGATCAGCATTGAGGTAAAGTAACAAGGCTATAGTCGGAGCAGCTGAACTACTGATCCTAATAACAATATTTTATTTGGTGAGTGGCGTCGTAGTTCATCACTTGGGTCAAGGCACCTACCCTGTGGACAAGGACTTCTCCAAGAACTTCGATGAGAAGTTGCAAGGGCTATCAGGACTTGGTGAAAGCAAGGCCTCTGAGGTGGATTAATCTTATTTGATGATGCAATAGGGAGTAGACCCTGAAAATATTGATGCAGTAGAGCAAAGATGTGACCTGAAAATTTCCAGACAAGTTACGTGCAATAAGATCGAGTAGACCCTGATTTGAAGGCTAGTGGAAGTTTTTGGTGCTTGTGGGTGGGGTTCCTATCCAAGAGGTCCAAAAAATTAGAAAACAAGCTAGCTACCAATGGAGGTCAGGTCGATCTCCATTCCGGTTGGTGATCGCGTACCTAACATGAAACGATTGGGTTTGCTCCATATATGTTTGGTACAAGTAGAGCTGTCCTGTAGTTGTCTTTATTGTTAGTCTCCTTTTCCTTTTGACATAGCATATGCTGTTCTGGGAGTTCCATCTCATTTAGTAACCTTCAGGCTTCAGTTACTTGCTCAATTGCACAATTGCATTGACGATTTCACTCGGAACAAAAGAACGCGTTGTCACTCAGCCACCGAAAACATGTATTAAGAAAAAAAAATTATTCTAGTTCAGATATTGACAATCTTCATTTGCATTATTGCATTCCTCCATAATTTTACCAAGGAATTGCGCAACTAGTGGAGTTCAGAAGATTGGACCCAAAACTCTGAAGCTCATAGTACCGTGAGACTGAAATATCAAGGCCTGTCTGCAGGGCCCATCCATACTTTGTAGCATCAGTTGTATGGGCCTCTTATTTCTTGATTTCGTCATATTGATGTGTGGTGTATAGCAATCGATCGTCTGAATCTGAACTTCATTCAAGCGAAAAACTCGTCACAAGTTGTTCAGATCAACACATTTTCTACTATCTTCTCATTTCTTTTTCCGTGCTTATGATGATGAACATTTTCAATATGACGTATTTGGCCATCTCGAGTTAACTGATCAACTCTAACCTTTGGTTTGCTAACACTGATGGAACGAGTAGATCCGCAGATCACAACTTGAACGACCACTCATCCTTCAGTTATCTCACTTGCTTTTAGCTCTCTTGCAGGCTACTGTTATTAATAACTTGCAACAAAAAATGACAGCATTCTTGTAGACTATGATACTGGTTGTCACCTTTTGTTAGTGTAATGTGCACACCACACTACAGTAGTGCCAACAATTTTACTGAATCCTGACTTGTCAGTTCAAAGTAGCTTTGTTTTGTAGGGCCGAATATAACAACAAAAAGAGTGAATGGTATTTTAAAATTTTCTTTTAAATATTCATCAATCATTCACTTGAATAACTACCAAGCTATGAAGATTAGGGTGTAAAGTTACCATAAAAACTAACGATTCAAAACACTAAAAATACAAGAAAAATCAGCAAAAACGAAACTACCGCCGTTAAACCTGAATACCGCTTGCTACAGTAACCACGGTATTGCTATTGCTACAGTAAAAAAAGATAAATAGTGTTTTCAGCACGATTTTAAAAACTAAAATCAATGAATATTTTGACAAATGATATGAAATTGTGTAGAGATTTTCTCTAAAACATTAAGAATCTATTTCATAAAATAATTATAAAAAATATGGTTAAAGTTAAGATCTTTTTTTAGTTTGTTGGAAGGTTATATCAAAACCGAACCAAAACCTCAAACATTGAATGCAACTTGCTCGTAGATAGATGATGACCAATGTGTCTCTAGATATATTTCTATATGTTACAGTAAACTAGAGTTCCGAAGAACACATAGTAAGCTAGAGTATCGAAGAATATGACCTAAAAACTTGTTGACACTAATTTATTTTCTTGTTATGGATAACAAATCTTATCTACTAGTAGCCGACATGCTTTGAAGAAAAATCTGCATGCAAGTGGCAGATATCTTTGTAGAGATAGCTAGAAGCTTTTTCCGCCGTGAGTAGTAGAGGCAACTAGAAACTAACAGCTGGCCAATGGGTGTTAGCTGGTGGAAATTCTCTTGTTAAGTCGGTGCATGTAGCCTATAAAAGGACTTGTAATCTCCATGTAATAGGGTGTGAGAAATACATGCTTAGCATAAGCCACAGGTTTTGTCCAGAGAAGCTTGTAAGCTTCAGATGTGTATGTGAGCTTCAGATGTATAAGCAAGAACTTTGCTAGTTGAGGCCTCCCTTTCCTTTCTCTTCTTCCTTCTATCCCAATTCTTGGCTTCTTTTGAGTGCCAAATTCCCAACAACTGGTATCAGAGCCCCAGGTTCGAGTCAAGCGTAGCGGAGTAGTTCGTTCGTGCTGTTTTTCGGAGCCGAGATTATGGCTTCGGGTTCGGGCGTCGGGATGGCGCAGTCGATGGTTCCCGTATTCTCAGGAGAGAATTACGATATGTGGAACATCAAGATGCAGATGTTGCTACTATCGCAAGGATTGTGGGATATTGTGGAGATCGGCTACAAAAGGTACGCTGCTGAAGAAGTTCTTACACCAGAGCAGAAAAAAAACTCTGGCAGAAAACCAGATAACGGACGCCAAGGCCTTGTTTCTGATTCAACAAGGTATTGCGGAAAGTTTATTTCCGCGGATTATCGGCGCCAAGATCTCAAAAGAAGCTTGGGACAAGTTAAAGGAGGAGTTTCAAGGTACTGCAAAAGTTTTAGCCGTAAAGTTACAAACTTTGCGAAGACAATTTCAAAATCTGCAGATGAAGGATTCTGAGAAGATAAAGGATTACTTCTCGAGGGTCATCGAGGTGGTGAACCAGATGCGCACCTACGGTGAGGAAATTACTGATCAAAAGATTGTCGAGAAAATTTTGATCAGTTTACCAGAAAAGTTTGAATATATTGTTGCTGCAATTGAGGAGTCGAAGGACTTGGCTACTCTCACAGTGCAACAATTAATGAGTTCATTGGAATCTCATGAAGAAAGGAAGCTACAGCGTGCAGGGAGCTCAATTGAAAGCGCCTTCCGGTCAAAACTGAGCTTTAAATCCCAAAATTCAAGAAATAGTGGAAATTATCAAAGAAGAGTTGATCCGAGAAAAGATATGCAGAAAAAGCCGGCTGAAGATAAAAGAGAAAAAGGTATGGCTAGTTCTAATTTTTGGTGTGATATTTGCAAAAAATCCAGTCACACTACAGATAGGTGCTGGAAAAAGATGACTTGCAACAAATGGAAAAGGCAAGGTCATATTGCCAAATATTGTAGAACCCGAGATATTAATCGGGCAAATTTCTCGGAAGAAGAAGATAATTTAGAAGGAGCAATTTATTCTTGTCAAATTGCACAAGATGAAAAAGAAGATACTTGGATTGTGGACAGTGGCTGTACAAACCATATGTCTTCCAATCGAGATATATTTCGAGATATTGACTCATCTTATCAGGTGAAGATTCGGATGGGAAATGGTTCTTTAGCTCAATCTGAAGGTAAGGGCCATATAGTTGTTCAAATGAAAAATGGTCAAAAATTTATTCAAGATGTTTTATTGGTACCCGATCTGAAGCAGAATTTGCTAAGTGTTGGGCAACTGCTAGAACATGGGTATGCTGTTCATTTTGAAGATTTCTCTTGCAAGATCTTTGGATTGCAAGAATGGGAATCGCCTTATTGCAAAGGCGGATATGGAGAAAAATAGGAATTTTTCATTGAAAATGAGTTATCCCACTCAATTGGCTTTACGAAGTGAAATAGGTGATAACTCTGAATTATGGCATAAGAGATTTGGCCATCTTAACTACAAAGCCTTGAAGCTACTTAGAACCAAAGGTATGGTACAAGGTTTACCTTTCATTAATTTGAAATCTGATCCATGTGAAGGCTGTATTTTTGGTAAACAAATTCGGGCATCTTTTCCACATGGAGGAGCTTGGCGAGCGTGTGCACCGTTGGAGTTAGTGCACAGTGATATTGTTGGAAAAATACCAACTATGTCAGAAGGCAAGAATTGGTATTTTATCACTTTCATTGATGATTATACAAGGATGACATGGGTTTATTTTCTAAAAGAGCGATCAGAAGCACTTGAAGTATTTAAGAAATTCAAGGCTATGGTGGAAAATCAAAGCAACCGAAAAATTAAAGTACTTCGCAGTGATCAAGGTGGCGAGTATATCTCAAAAGAATTTGAGAAATATTGTGATGATACTGGTATTCGAAGGCAATTGACAGTAGCCTACAGTCCTCAACAAAATGGTGTTGCCGAGAGAAAGAATCACACAATTGATGATATGGCGAACTCTATGCTAAAAGAGAAAGGAATGCCTAAATCTTTTTGGGCAGAAGTTGTAAGTACGTCAGTTTATATTCTGAATAGAAGTCCGACGAAGGCAGTTTTAAATCGCACACCATTTGAAGCATGGTATGTTCAGAAACCAGTAATCAGTCATATGAAAATATTTGGTTCTGTTTGTTATGCCCAAGTACCAGCTCAAAGGCGAGTCAAATTTGATGATAAGAGTGTCCGTTGTATATTTGTCGGGTATGCTAATGGCACTAAAGGATATCGGCTTTATCACTTGGAAAAGAAGAAGATCATAATCAATAGAGATGTGATCTTTGATGAGAAGGCTTCCTGGAATTGGGAAGCAGCTAAGGTTCAACAGAATCAGTTAATACCGACAACGGTTATCTCACTTGGCCAACCACAAGTTTCGGTTGACCAACATGAGCAAGGTGATGCTCCAAGTCAAGATGAATCAAGTTCAAGTTCTAGCTCAAGCCCGAGTGCTAGTGAGCAGATGAGTACGCCGAATCGGCTCCACGACGAGTAAGGAGTCCGCGAAATATATGAGTCATGTGGTTTCTCAGTTATTGAACCACAAAGCTTCGAAGAAGCTGAAAAGCACCATAATTGGGTAAAAGCTATGGAAGATGAGATTCATATGATTGAGAAGAACAACACTTGGGAGATAGTTGATCGACCCAAGAATCGAGAAGTTATTGGAGTCAAATGGGTTTATAAGTCAAAGTTAAATCCAGATGGCTCAATTCAAAAATATAAAGCAAGACTTGTGGCGAAAGGCTTTAAGCAAAAGCCTGGCATTGACTACTATGAGACATATGCTCCAGTTGCAAGGTTAGAGACAATACGACGAGCTTATTGCTCTAGCACTCAAAAAGGTGGAAGTTATATCAATTTGATGTTAAATCGGCATTTCTAAATGGCTATCTTGAAGAAGAAATTTATGTCGAGCAGCCAGAAGGATTTTCAGTTGAAGGGGGAGAAAACAAGGTGTTCAAGCTTAAGAAGGCATTATATGGCCTCAAGCAGGCACCGAGAGCATGGTACAGTCAAATTGACAAGTATTTCATACAGAAGGAATTTGAGAAAAGCAAGAGCGAGCCTACCTTATATGTCAAGAAAAAAGGTACAGGTATACTAGTTGTCTCGTTATATGTCGATGATTTGATATATACAGGTAATTGTGAGAAGATGATGCAAGAATTCAAAAGGGATATGATGGAGACATATGAAATGAGTGATCTTGGCTTGCTACATTATTTTCTAGGTATAGAAATATGCCAAAAATGATAATGGCATTTTCATATCTCAGAAAAAGTATGCCGAAAGTATTTTGAAGAAATTCAAAATGCATGACTGCAAATCAGTTGCAACCCCCTTAATACCGAATGAGAAGCAGAAGATAGAAGATAGAGCAAGTAAATCAGATCCGACTGTTTATAGAAGTTTAGTCGGAAGCTTGTTATACTTGACAACAACACGACCAGATATTATGTTTGCTGCCAGTTTATTGTCAAGGTACATGAATAGCCCAAGTCAATTAAAATTTTCTGCTGCAAAAAGAGTTTTGCGATATATCAAAGGAACATCAGAATATGGCATTTGGTATAAGCCAGTAGAAGATTCAAAATTAATTGGCTACACAGATAGTGATTGGGCAGGATGTCTTGATGATATGAAAAGTACATCAGGATATACATTTTCGCTTGGTTCAGGTATATGTTCTTGGTCAACAAAGAAACAGAATATAGTAGCTTTGTCTTCAGCTGAAGCAGAGTATGTGGCAGCAGCCCGAGCTGTCTCACAAGCAGTCTGGTTGAGAAGAATAATTGAAGATATCGGTGAAAGACAGCATGAGCCAATTACAGTTTATTGTGATAGCAAATCAGCAATTGCGATAAGTGAAAATCCAGTCAGCCATGATAGAACCAAGCATATTGCAATCAAATATCACTACATTCGAGAAGCAGTTGAACATCAAGAAGTTAAACTAGAATTTTGTCGTTCAGACTAACAAATGGCAGACATGTTTACAAAGGCCCTATCTGAAGAAAAATTTATTCACAATAGAGAATTAATTGGTATCTCAAGAAAATAAATTAAGGAGGAGTTTGTTGACACTAATTTATTTTCTTGTTATGGATAACAAATCTTATCTACTAGTAGCCGACATGCTTTGAAGAAAAATCTACATGCAAGCTGGCCGTATGCTGTAGAGATAGCTAGAAGCTTTTTTCTGGCCGTGAGTAGTAGAGGCAACTAGAAACTAACAGCTGGCCAATGGGTGTTAGCTGGTGGAAATTCTCTTGTTAAGTCGGTGCATGTAGCCTATAAAAGGACTTGTAATCTCCATGTAATAGGGTGTGAGAAATACATGCTTAGCATAAGTCACAGGTTTTGTCCAGAGAAGCTTGTAAGCTTCAGATGTATAAGCAAGAACTTTGCTAGTTGAAGCCTCCCTTTCCTTTCTCTTCTTCCTTCTATCCCAATTCTTGGCTTCTTTTGAGTGCCAAATTCCCAACAAAACTCTTAAAACAAGAAATCATTTAATAAGACAAAAACAAATAAAATTGGATTTCTTGCCCCGTCGCCCGGGATGCCGAGCATGGTGAGGCGGCGTTGGCTACGGCCAGGGATGCCTGCACTCGCCTGGGCTCGGGATCCGTCTTCACCGGTCTCCACCTCGCCTTGACTACGTCTCCTTTTCTTCAGGCTTGGTAGTTGCTCCCTTCGACCAAGTGCGGCGGCTATGGGGATTGGAAATCGGTAGGGCAACCCCTCCCTACCTATCCCCTGCACACTGAGTGGGGCTGACCAAACAACGGTCCGTGTTGGCACAAGCACGGGCTGTCCAAACGGCCGATGAAGGCAATCGCGCTAGAGCAAATGGCTCAAGGTGATGAGCAAAGGGCTCTCAGGAGTCTTTCCGCTTATGCATGGATGTTACAGCCGAATGGCTTGGCAGGATGTTGGCTAATTGGACCGATTATCATGGCTGACCGAAATTGGACGAGCCGGAAACCTTGCCATACTGTGGGAGTCCGAAAAGCATGGATTAAATATGAGGCTTCGCAATAGTTTCGACGCCTGATTTTGGATACGACTATAGGTCGGACACACCAAGTTCTCCGCTAATTATCATCATTAGCATGGTGAGGATGACAGTCCAAGGCTGCCCCTTAGAACGCTTCTGCTAGAGTCAAGAGGCAGAGGGTTAATGTTGAAGGAATAATTCATCCCTTCACTAATGGGATCCGTTCTACAGAAGACATACACATAGGTTCAAGAAACGCAATTACACTACAAAGGACAATTGTACCTCTCACTTGTACCTATATGATAGCTATCCTCCTAAAGAGCATTTCAGTCATTTGTATAGACCCAAAAGCCTATAAATACCACATGTATCCCTCATTTGAGGGGCTCTCTTGAGCTCTCATGAGTAATAAAGAAGTATATTCAAATTGGTGAGCCACCGAGGGCTCTCTTCTCGGAGGTAACCCCTATTGACTCACTGGTAGGAGTAGGATGGTCCTCTCGAACCCCCAAACCTGTATAAATCTCTGTATCATTTTTACTCTAGTGGACGATGACCCATCACATGGCTGACGTCCACTCTCCCACTTGTGTTTGAGTTTTCACACCTACAACACACACATACATGTATATATGAAAAATACCTTTTACTGCCAGGTGCAATTACTCTCACATCTAATATATCACATAAACAAACTTGAAATACTCTCACCTCTACTTAGACCATCTAAGTGGTATGCATGCTTCGTTTAAGGTGGTATGTATATTTTTTTTGAACATACTTCTTTTTATGTACGGCTATAAAGGTATTAGCAAAATATACCAAAAAGTATGTGCTCCTTTGCAATTTTTTTATGTGTTTGGTATTGGAGTATCTTAGAATTAGTATATAAGTATATCTAAGATGACAAAGGAGTATGTTAAGTTCGTTTAGATGATATATCATATGTGAGAATAACTACACCTGATAATAGAATGTAATTTTCTTATACACACATGCATACATATATAGAACTATTATATGAGTATGCCGAAAGCTATATGCTCTTTTATAAATTTTTATGTGTTTGGTGTTGAAGTATATTAGAATTATTATATGAGTATATCTAAGGTGATAAAGGTGTATATTAAATTCGTTTAGGTGGTATATCATAGGTGGGAGTAACTATATCTAGGAGTAGAATATATTTTTCATATATATAAAGAAATTCTCTCATTAATTGAGAGAAAAAGAGAAACATACACCACTTATTTTAATGAAATCATATTATAATGATGCATATTAATTATATATAAATATTATACTATCACAATTGTATAATATATACAACTATACTTTTGACATACAATAGAGCTATATAATATATGTTGCAATATTTAACCGTGTAATTATGTGCAAAATATCGTTAGTTCTGTACAATTTTGGAGCGGGAGTTTTCTCTCACGTGGGCAGTAGAGTTTTAGTTACGGGCCGGGGATGCCTCTGCCCAGCCACCCCGTACGTAGACAATTCGTAACACTTGTTTCGTAGGCATACCCTTTTCCTTTGAGATAATTCATTATATATCATTGAATAATATTCACTTCTACAAAATATCATTAAAAAATACTCTCTCTATTATATGCTACTGAATATTACTAAAATTCTATTATATGCTATTGCCATCAATTAGGGTATATTTGCCTATGAAAAAGGCGATTTAGTCATCAATTAAAATCTGTCTTTATGATTAAAATTAAATATAGGATAAATTGGCATAGCAAAAAATACTAAAATTTTTTGTGTAGATTATTGGGGTAGTGTAAAACTCAAATATAAAATTTCATGAGTTGACTCTTTCATTTGTTCTATTTTTGAAATTTAAATCCAAAATCAACCTATTTAAGCTATTTTTTAAACTAGGATAAATTCACTGTACAAAAATAGAAAATCTTTTTTTATAAGCTATGTGACATCTTGAAAGCATGTGAGAATTTTTTTCCAGAATTTGTAGACCTCATTTAGTCTTTGTTTGTAAATAGTAGCCTTTATTAGCATTTAAATTAAGAAACTAAAAATTTTCTTTGAACAATGTCTTAAAATTTTTTCTAACTCACTGACATATTGAACAACACCCTTGTAAATTTTTATAATTTTTGGAGATTGTTTGCTATTTTAAATAAATCAGGTCATCAGTCTTTACTAGGGAATTTTAGTCTTTTTTCAGAGTATAATTGTCGTCCCTCATGGTTAACTTACAGTAGTGGCATATAATAGAATTTTGCTGCTATTCAGTAGTATATAATAGAGAGAGTGTTTTTAATGGTATTTTTTAATAGTAGACGTTATTCATTGACATATAATGAATTATCTCTTTTCCTTTTCCCCAATGACTAGCAAATGATGCGGGAAAAAGGGCACCGAGCTACATTAATTATTGCCAGAACTGAGAAGATTTGATCATTTCGAGCAAAATCGAGGACGGTAACGTAGGATCAAAATGATCAGAAACATGGAATAAATCATGGTCAAAACTATACATCAAATTCTCTCTCAGAGAATAAAAACCACACATCAGTACATGGACATCTTGGTCTCTTGGATCACCTCAGTAAGTTGTTGCTTGCTAGCTAGTAGCTTGAAATAGAATGATGCTGCATGCCAGATGATGCGCACGCGCGCGACGCACGCCTCTCGCCGCTAATGATTGCTGCCGCGAGATGTACTTGACGCGGCCGCGTGTGCGCTTTCACTTGCAATACCAGAGATATCAGGTAGATCGGACACAACACCACAATTTACTTGCACGCAAACGAAACTACGAACACGGAAAGAAGGGACTCATCTGCAACTGCAAATCGTCGCCAAAGGCGGCAAATAAACTCGATTCATTTTCTATCTAGCTAACACGTACGCTCGATCTTCTGCAATGCTTATGTCCGCGACCATCTCATGTACGGCGGCCGCGACGTCGCCGGCCGACGAGAGCTGGCACCCGTCCTCTAACTGCATAAAAAATATAATCGTTTCTTAAAAACTCCATGACTAAGGACTCTAGTCATGACTAGGTAGCTTCCAGCTATACTGTGAGCCGGCGATACGTTATACGTACCCGTAAGCTGAAGGTGTAAAAGACCATCTGGTCCGCCGTGGTGGTGACGTTGAGGTGGAGCACGGGGAGGCCGCGGCGATGCAGCCCGAGCAGCAGCATAGGCAGCCGCCGCGGCCACGAGGGCACGAGCACCTTCACCGCCGCGTGGCCGTCCGACACGGCCACCTCGATGTCGGCCACCCCCGGCAGCGTGCTGGGGCGATTCTCACTGACATCGTGGACGTCGGCCGCCGCGGTGGAGTACTGAGGGTACTTGAAGAAGCCGGCGAACGTCGCCGCAGACTCGGGGCAGCAGTGTCTACCGGCGTGCCGCTTATGGGCTTGCAGCGACTGCAGGTGCTGCTCCAGATCCTTGACGAAGTTTATGGCGCCTCCTACTATGGACGCCTGGTCACCCTGTCACGCATTTTACAAATGTTATGTACCTATATATGTAAGCTATTACACCATTGGGTTCGTATCATTTGGAGCAGGGACTGTGTGTTTTTTAATGGATGATCACTGATCAGTACTTTAGTAGTACACGTGACATGATATCCACAGTTTCTCCGTGACATAAAAAGGTTTTCAAATTTGGACATAGGCTGCAGAGCTTCAATTCATGACTTAAATGTTGCAGCTAGCCAGTAGTTGATCTGGGATTCTGGGTGCTTCTGCCGAGGTTGAATGAGCCTATAGTCTTATAAGTTCGAGCTTAGTAGAAGTATGAGTTGAGTTTAAGTAAATCTGAATTAGGGTCTAAGTTTAGATCTAGAGTTGAGCTCAGATCGGTCCAAGCTCGAGTAAACTCGACCTCAGCTCAAACAAGTTTGGTAATAGTCAACAATTTAACATGCACTGATTTTTAACAATAAGATAAGCTTAAACTCAAGTAAGTTTGGTAAAAGTTAACATGCAATAATACTTAACAAGTGATAATGGAAAAATTATCATAACTCACAACATAGTAGTATGTATATTTTAACAGGAACAAATATAAAATAGAAAGACTTAGAGATGTAGATAAATTTGTTAAAACTTACGAGCTATTCGAATTTAGCTCATTAAAACTCACGAACTTAAAACCAACCTCGAACCACTCATCTAGAGCTCAAACCGAACAGCTCTGGAGCCTTGAGCTAACCGTGGGTCGATTGATCAGCGATGAAAGATGCAGCTCCTTCGCTTGCTGGACTAGTACGTACTGGAGTCACTTCAGCGACTGTAGCGTATCCTCGTACAAACGGAGAGTGACGAGAAAGATTTGACGTTCGGCACAGTGAAAAAAGTCACGAGACAGCGCGTCTCGTGAAGCTCGAGTGGTACTTGATTGGATTTAGTACGTGGCGGTTATGGAACGAGCGTAACATACGTACCCGTTGCACATACGAGGGTGGAATGAAGGAGCGGAGCGCGGCGAGGTACTCGTTCATCTGACGCCGCCGGTTGCGCTCCACGGCAATGTGGTTCCGCCGCTGTCTCTCCGCTTCCTCCCTGTTCTTCGCCACCTTCGCGCTCTCCCGCCGTCGACGCCGCCTCTTGCCAGTTTGCAGCGCGGCCGACTCGGCGTAGCAGCCGGGCGCCGGAACCAGCGGCGCCGCCTGCGGCGTCGACGTCACTGGACGGCCAGTACAGTAGACGGAGCGACAGTTTGCCGTGTCCGAGGGACCACCGTGTGGCGTGGCTACGAACTCTTCCTGCAGCACGGCGCCTCTCTTGATCTCCTCGAGCTCGCCGGCGACGACGTGGACATCGTAACCACACGACGCGCATCTGGTGCTGCAAGGGAGGTACTCTTGCGGGAATTCGAGCCGCGCCATGTTTACTTTCCAAGAGTACTACAGAGCTGCCTACTTGTGA
The DNA here is from genome assembly GCA_036346265.1 of Melocanna baccifera. NCBI lineage: Eukaryota > Viridiplantae > Streptophyta > Magnoliopsida > Poales > Poaceae > Melocanna > Melocanna baccifera. The sequence goes on along the minus strand of CM070691.1, from coordinate 4,121,932 downwards.
CTCGGCATGGGGTTATCGAGGTGAGGTGGGCGACTTTAAAAAGAGGCGAACAACCCGGCTTGCCATGCAGTTGCCACGAAAAAAAAGGAGAGAGAGAAGAAATTGGTAGGTCAGAGTCCAATCTAACATAGCTTTTTAGTCTTTTACCCACTAATTGTCACCCAAAATATTGAAGAATTTTAGGCTTATTTGGAAGATGGCTCGGAGAAGGCGAATCAACGATGAGAGGTGGTGTGGCTAGCGGTGAGGAAGAAGCTCGATCCCCGGTGATTGGTTGCAAGAAAATTTAATTAAATTAGGGATTAGATATATGGGAGGTTAGAACGTAAAGTGACGTGAACGAAATCATTAAAATTCTACCGAAGAAAGAGATTGCAATGGTAGAGCGACAATGGTCGGGCACAATTGCTTGAGAGAGAAAGAGGAGGGGAGGTTGGTTGGTGTGGGAAAGATAGAAAGGACACATCGAAGTTCATTTTAACTGACATTGGAGCCAGGGAGGGATGGAGGTGACCGACAGTCAGGTCGAAGCGTCGATGTGGTAGGGTCTCCAACGGTGATTTGAGGGAAAGAAGTGATGGATGAGGTCTGTGCAAACTCGACGGAGCTCCAAATGTCGACAGTGTTGCATTGCTTCATTTGCTTTGTTAGGATTGCTTTGTTGGAGTTATTGCCGAAGCTTGGAGAGAGGAGGAAGCGATGTGGGGGAGGAGGGATATAGGGCTGGGGTGGTGTGGTGAGAAGCAGAGCTAGGGGTAGGTTTAAATAGGGTTGCAGAGGGGACATGGCGCAAGAGACCAGCACTGGAGATAGTAGTAGCAAGGATTGTGGAGGGGAAAAGAAGGAAAGGGCATGTGAAAAAAAGAAGGACATTGGCCGACGCGCGTGGGCGAAGAGAAAAAGGAAATCTTCCAAGTTTGCTTTCGGTCTTTTTGGAACAATATTGAACAAGAGAAGAACAAATCTCACCAGCGAGATGGTGGAAGTACTTCAACAGTGAAAGAGTAGGAACAAGCTAGTTCGCAAGCTTAGCACTCTGTAGAGAATACAGAGTAGGCAGACACGTTTGACAATATTTATCTAGACGACAACACTTAGAGCATCGATATACGTTGTACATTTTCTCATTTTTTTACATGTCTTGTAGAGTTATAGGCTGCATTCTTTTTTTTTTGGGCTAAGATTTTCTCAAGGTGAGTTTTTGCTTAGCAAAGTTTGTAGCAGGCAGACATTTAAACTTTAATAAAGCTCATTATTATATTTAAAATATTTGTCTCTTCTTTGTGTATATCCATATATAATTCTTTCTATAATTTATTTTGTATTTTTTGAATTCTACATTTTTTGAATTATTTTATTTTTTAATTTTGGACCAAAATGGATTATACGGGCCTCCTTGGCCCATTCGGCTAAATGGGTCTAGGTCGACATGGTATAGCCCGTGAACTCAGTGGACCGTGCCTGATCTATGGCTGAGCATCCGTTTAGGCTAATGGACTAAATAAGTCGTAACTAAATAGGCCTGTATCATATTGGTTATTGGATCGTGCCACCCATTTAACCGCCACTAGTTGGGAGACTTTGTAAATTTCACCTCTTAATAATGCAGGCAGGGGTGACGGTGAAAAGACCGACCCTACTACCTACGGATCCCCGTCGGTTTGGACGGCACAACGACGACGGTATCATACGACAGGGCCGGCCGTGCCACATGACGGCAACGTTGCGCCCAGCTTCCACCTTTCGCCTTTATTTGAGCCCAAATCGGCGAAGAAACATTTGGCGATTCGCTGGAGAGTCCGTGGCTGGAACAACCCAAATGCACAGCCCAAAACTCCAAACCAAGAACGTGCATCGCATCCACGTCGAACTCGAAGTCGTTGGTGGCAACTGACAAAACACGGCCTTTTCACCTTTCAAGATTGACACATCGCTCACTGTTTTGCGAACAGTAATAGGACCTCTCGGTCGGAAAAAAAGAAAAGAAGAAGAGTTAAAAAAAAAGGGAGTAGCACGTGCAGTAGGACTATGGAAATGTAACAATCCCTTGATCCGTTACATCACTGCTCGATCGGCAGCTGACTAGGCAGGTGGCTGTGGTGACACTGTGACAGGGTACACCGGTGAGAAAGCACGGGAAATATTCACCCCGTATCCATGCATGATTTCTCTCCATGATTATGACAGGCCCATACATTCGTTTACCTCAAATGATTGAACCCAAAGTAGATCTGATTCATTATAGCTAGGGCTCCCCATATCCATTAGAACCTAAAAACGGAACTTATTTACCGAACATAAGTGAGTTGATCGATTTGACCGGTATATGGTATTTGGTATGGTACGGGATTTTCTGGGATTCACAGACGATAAACCGAAAACCCTGTTAAGGCACAGGTGGCCCTAAACCTGCACTCTACTGATCCGATCGACCCAGGCCCGTCACATTTGCGTTAGACCCGATAAAAAGGGCCATGGTTGGGCCTCGCCAGCAAGTTGGGTCCGAGAACTATAATTCTCCCCTTGTTATGTGGGCTAGGTTAGCCTAGTCTGAACCCATTTGGCCCGGCCTGTTAAGGCCCAGCTAGGCTGCTACTTTGATGGGCCGGGCTAAGCAAACAAAATCCAGTAATTTGCTTAGGCCTAACCTGACCTCGCTGAGGCTGACGCGGCTCGACCCGTCTGTCGCACGGCGTCAGGTCGTCGTCTCCGAGCGTCTCCCTCCACGCCGCCCGTTCCTTCCCCCCTCGGCCGCGACCCGCGACTAAAAAACCGCCTCAAGCCTTCCTTTTCTCGGATCCCTTCCACTCCCCCCCGCAGTAAGCAACCAGTCTGCCAGCCTTAATTCCATTCCTTAATTGCCAATGCCGATCGCCATTACGGCCTTCTCGCGTTCGCCTTGGGATAAACTCCGCGCCAAGGAAAGCACCGCCCCGTGCCTTGATCAACCCCCCCCCCCCCCCCCGCCTTAATACCCTCCTCCTCGCTGAGGCTCTGGTCCCAGGTTCCGTGGTGGTATATACACCGGGATGGATCGTTTTCTTGGCTTCTTGCTGCTTTCTTGGGTTCTTTTCCCTTCTTGCCGCTGCTCAGGTGAGGTGTTTTGCACTTTTGTAGCTTTTGAGGACAAGTTTCTATTTTTAGGTAAGTAGTAGTAGTGATTTTGGTTTTTAGGTAAGTAGTAGTAGTGATTTTGGGTAACAGACAGGGAAAATTTGAAGAAAGGTAGCAATTAGTATAAGGAAAGATGGTAGCGGTAATAGTAATATTTGATGCTAATCCCTTATATTGGGCCACTTAAGCAATCTTGCCAAGTTGGGAGACGGCGAGCGTAAAATTGGTGTATATTTAGTTCATTTACAATTGCACAAAATACAAATGATCCATTATGCCATACACGACAAATGATCCATTGGAGGAAATTGCAGGTTGATGATACAGTTCTCTCTAAACAAATAGCTTAATTTCCAAAATCTTAGTTTCCATGGTGATTTGTCATTGAAAGTTTGCATAAGCCTTATGATATAACACTAAAGCCACCTTTCAAACATCACATTTCTTTTACAGTGGATGGGCTGTCCAAGGTGAAGGGTGTGAACTTGGGAGGGTGGCTGGTGGTGGAAGGATGGATTAAACCATCACTGTTTGATGGGATTCCCAATGGGGACATGCTTGTAGGTGGATTGCTCTTAGTTGGTCACTGGGTTGTTCTTGGTGAACGGTGTGCTTGCGTGTTCTCGAAAAATGTTGTGTGCTCACTAGGTTTTACTCCTCTGTGGGATTGTGTTTGCAGGATGGGACGCAGGTCCAGCTCCGCTCAGTGGTATTGAATAAGTATGTTAGTGCTGCCAATGGGGGTGGATCAAATATGACAGTAGACCGTGATGTGGCCTCAACCTGGGAGACATTCAAGGTGCGGAGTTATTCTGTTGACATGTGGTTTACACCGGGATCAGGGTGTGTGTAATTACTGCTATGATAACATGAAGTGGATTAGTCTCACTAATTTGTGTAGACAATACAGTACAACATCTCAGTTGCACACACTATATTTCTTCTTTCCTGAATTATTTTGCCCTGTTATGACATTGACACCAGAAGAAACTTATGATGATTTGAGTTAGTGCAAATTTGCAATGCAGTTTAATTGAATAGCCTAGGCTAGGGAAGATAGATTTTTCTCTTTTGCTATATAGTCAAAATCTTGGAGCATCACTATATAAAACACTGAAAAAAATATATGCCTCAACCAAACAACATTAGCATATGTTTGAGAGTCCATTTGTAAGATTGTCATGGAACTGACATATATAAGCACCTTTTAGCAGTAGCTATTAGATTTAGAAGAATATGCTCATTGCATTTGATGGTCTTTCCCTGTATGATTGTTACTGAACCAACTGGAATTTGTCAAGATTGTACAGTACTGTTATTCACCTATGCCTTCATATATTCTGAGTTTCTGACTTCCTTGTTGCTTAGTGTATTTTTAACTTAAGTCTGGTGTTACTGATTCATCTTTAACAGCTTTGGAGGGTGTCAGAAAATGAATTTCAGTTTCGATGCCTTGGAGGTCAATTTTTGACATCAGATGGTGGATATGGTTTGATCTTAGCAACTGCAAAGGAACCATTGTCCAGTGAGACTTTTTACATAGAAAGGAATGGCGGAAGGGTTCATATCAAACTTCTGAGTGGAAGCTATGTGCAAGTATTACCTAGTTCTGGTTTTCTTTTGAATATTTCCAAAGTACTATCTGTTCTTGCCCCTCTATCCATGAGTCATGCTGTTAATAAGATATTGCAATCTCTCTTTAACTTAGGCAACAAACGATCATCTGCTTATTTCCGCTTATCAATTCGAACCAGGGTGGGATAATAATTTAGCAACCTTTGAAATGGTGATTGTTGCCAATTACTTGCATGGGGACTACCAACTTGCGAATGGTTATGGTTTCAAGAAAGCCACAGTGGTCTTGGAAGTATGCCTAAGATCCCTCTTCACTTTGTTATTTTTCTTACTTCTATTTCAAATTTTCCTGAATAAATCGACTATTGCCCCTTGTTTAGCATCTTTAACCTTTCTTTCTTTTTTCATAAGGAGCATAGAAGAAGTTTTGTTACAGCAAGTGACTTTGCTTTCCTATCTCAACATGGAATTAATACAATGAGAATTCCTGTTGGATGGTGGATAGCAAAAGATCCTTATCCACCTTCTCCCTTTATTGGAGGGTCTTTGGTAGCTCTGGACCAAGCATTCTCATGGGCACAGTAGGTCTTGTTTTGGAACTGTTCTTTGCAGTATTTGTGATATACTTGATCTTCTCTGGTGCTACAATATTAGGAGGGATGAGTTAGTAACGTACGATTATTTCTGTTGAATCAGAATTTATGATTTGAAGTGTATCATTGACCTTCATGCGGCTCCTGGTTCACAAAATGGAATGGAACATAGTGCTAGCAGGGATGGTTCGGTAGACTGGCCATTTCCAGAGTATATCTCACAAACACTTGAAGTCATTGAATTCCTGGCGACAAGGTTCTCTTTCTCGTAGCATTTCATCTTAAGCCATTGGAATGGTATTATCTGCATTTCTCATGAGTCGGGTCTCTACTATGAGATATCTCAGTAATCTCATCTTCTTTCATAAAGTATGAAAACCGAATACAATGATGTCCTAGTTGACATGCTGAAAGTTTTTTTTTATAAAATATAAACTTAATAGAGTTATTTCATTATTATATACTGAATGGTCCAAACATATGTAGGATCATTTATCTTAGATCTTCAAGGACTGCAAAGATTTTGTACAAATCATCAGCAGGACGTGTGTTTCTGTTGACTTCTTGTTCAACGTATTCCTGTTTGTTCTTTTGCTAATAGTTGATATATTGTCTATTTTCTATGCCCTAGAATTTATGATGCATTTTTACTGTCAACCCACCTAAACAATAGGCTATAGACAATGCTATTCGTATCATTTCTTCCTACACAGTTTGGTTTGTGGAAAAGTTAAAAGATAGTACTGCCCATAATACACAGTTTAGTTTCTAGTAATTTTCTGAGGTTGTTAGGTACTGCAATCTATGTTGCAACATAATGGATGGTTTTCTTGGACTTGCGCTTTGCAGGTATGGAAACCATCCTTCCCTTTTGGGCATTGAGCTTCTGAATGAACCTTCTGCGGCTGCAGTTCCTTTAGATGTTCTAGTGTCCTACTATATGAAGGGCTACCAAATTGTGCGAAAGTATTCACCAACCGCGTATGTTATTCTCTGCCAAAGAATAGGGAATGCAGACCCGATGGAGCTCTTTCAAGCCAATGTTGGTATATCAAATGTTGTAGTTGATTTACATTACTACAACTTGTTTGAGCCATATTTTGCCAGCATGACTTCCACTCAGAACATTGAATTCATTTACAAGATGAGGGCACCACAATTACAAGCTCTTAGCAGCTCAAATGGGCCCCTTGTTTTCATTGGTATGTTTACCTGCTTATATTTGCACAGTGTTTCCACCTTCTTTACAAATTTTAGAGAGGCCACACATACCACTGTTCTATATTGGTAGTAATACTATAGTAGGTTTACCAGATCTTTTATTGATACTAAATTCAGCCTTCATTTTTTATCATTGGGTAGCTCATTACAGGTTCTACATTTGGTTTCTTTTTCAGATGTGACAACTAGCTTTCATGTTAAACATTTGCGTCTATACTCATTCTATATGCTTAACATTTCCTGATTTCATGTCCAGAAACATATTTTCTGTTTATTTTCTTGTAGGCTTACAGGACTCTTTCTGTAGTCATATATGACATCTTGATTTGTACTGAATATGGGGACTATGCCCCTGCATTGCTCAGGTGAATGGGTTAATGAATGGGACGTGCAGAACGCATCGCAGAAGGAATACCAGATGTTTGGCAGAGCTCAGTTGGATGTTTATGAGAATGCTTCCTTTGGGTGGTCATATTGGACTCTTAAGAATGACAGGATACATTGGGACTTCGAGTGGAATATTCAGAATAAATACCTATTACTAAGTAAGTAACAATACCCGCGCTAACGAAAGCTTGTATTTTCTCTTCCCATTGCATAGTGTCCAGCCTTCAACTAGGAAGCACATGCTCGGTGTTAAATTTATACTCAAATTTTCAATTCTACCACCGAACACTCTAGTTCTATAGTAGTAAAAGTGTTGTCAGAGAATGAAGCATCATTTTAATAAGAAATACCTTGAAAATCAGCAAACCGATGATCATTCGTAGTTCGTTTGGGTCTCACCAATTCTTACAGCGATATGCAACTTTTGTTTAGGTGGTTCATCATTGCTGAAGACGCCAAGCTGCATACTCCTGCTACTGCTAGCAATAGGATGGGCAACTTTGATTCAATGACTCCATTCTCCAGCTGCAGCATGCCAAGGTAGCCTGGTAGATCCCACAGCAGTCCATCTGTACATGTTAAGGGCTCTTTCGCTCCTGTTATTGGCCGCTGGCCCCATATTTTCCTGTTCTCATCCGTTTATTATTGCATTATTTCCGTGGCAAAATGTTCATCTCATCATCTGTATACAGCATGCCGATAGTTTTTTTTCAGAACACTCTGAATGTTCAAAGCTGCATTGCTCAGGATAGAGATAGTTGCATTGGACTTTACAGGAAGTGGAAGTGCAGCTGTTGCGAATTACTAACGCAACTGGCGAGTGTCGCTATGTGCCGTGACACATGTTGCCGGAACAGGACAGGAACGACCCAACGGTCGTGATGCGAGTTCGGCCGGATCCACGTGGAGTGGACTTCCTGTTTTCTGAGAGCCGGGTGGCCCGTTGCCTCCCGTGAGGCAGACGGCTAGACCAGGTCCCAGAAAACGTTTTCCCCGTCTTGGCGCGGTCTCGGTACGCTGCCGCACCTGCAAATGGCAGCTACGGTGCGTGCGTGCGTGCGCATCGGAACAAAGGGAACGGATTGCTTGATGGCACAAGAGTTCAAAATCCATCGCACAAATATTACTCTAGCTAACTTTTTTTTTTGTAAATTTAGCTCCGAATTTATTTTTGCAAATCCAGTGCTCTCATCCGGACCTACCACAGACAGTTGCCGTCGCGGCGGGTCTACTATAGTAGCTTGATAGGACTGTTGCCACGTGCGGCAAGTCTACAATAGTGCTGCTGCGCCCCATAGGTCCAAGTGAAGGGGTTAGATTTACAAAAAAAAAAGATGTTTAAAGGTTAAATTTGAAAAAAAAGGTAGAGTGATATTAATTCCAAACGCAACTAATGATGTTCGGTTGGCAAGGCTTGCCAACCGACAGCCTGTCCGCCTAGTTTTGAGTCTGTGGTGTGTATTTTGAGAGACACTATTCACATAAATTGTACCCTTTCGATACTATTTATATAAATAATGCTTTCTGAATACATGTGCACGTGAGTATGTTCAGTGGTCAAAGCGCGTGCTCTAAAGAACCTTTGATCTCTGTCTCATCTTAAGTATGTGCATTAGACGTACCTACATGGGTGTGTGCTGTTGTGTACATATGTGAGTGTGTCTTTGTTATACTCATGATCTAAAAAAACACAACTAATTGCATATCTGATTTAATGCATTTCATGAGTTTTCTCCAGCCACACAAATGCAAAGCACGCCTCCTCAGAGTCCAACCCATGCACGGTGCACCGGCACGACCTGCTCTAAACACCCGGACGGTCGCCGAACGCCAAAAATCCCAGGGCCCCGAAGTCCAAACCCATCAAATCTGACCCGCGGCCTACGCCTACCAGACGCCACAACGACACCCGTTCCGGTTCGTTCCTCTCCTCGCTACGCTTCTCTCGTTTTTATACCTCCGCCTCCGCACGCGCCTGCGACTTCGTCCAAGAAACGCAAACTGCACGCGCCCCAGCCCGCCAATGCCGACGCCTCGCCACCATGCGCTGCTGCTTGGCGCGCTCCCGCTGCTCCTCGCGGCCGCTGCGGCCGCGCAGCCAAACGAGTCGAGCAACTACCGCGGCGGCCACGGGCCCGGCGCGACCCAGCCGTCTAGCTTCAGCGCGCCCATGATCGTGCTCCTCGTGGCGCTCATCGCGGCCTTGTTCATCATCAGCTTCTTCTCCATCTACATCCGCCAGTGCGGCCGCGGCAGCTCCACGGGCCCCGCCATCCCGGCCGCGGCCCTCCTCGTGCTGTCGAGGCAGCAGCAGCAAAACCAGCAGCGCGGGCTCGACCCCGCCGTGCTCGCCTCGTTCCCCACCATGAGGTACGCGGAGGCGAGGGAGCTCCGGGATGGGGGCAAGGACGCCGTGCTCGAGTGCGCGGTCTGCCTCAGCGAGTTCGAAGACGAGGAGGAGCTCCGCCTCCTGCCCAAGTGCAGCCACGCCTTCCACCCGGACTGCATCGGCGAGTGGCTCGCCGGCCACGTGACCTGCCCCGTCTGCCGCTGCAGCCTTGACCCCGAGGAGCCCGCCTCGACTGAAGCGAACAGCTCCGGCGAGGCGTCCGGGGAGCAGCAGGAGGTGACCATCGACGTGAACCGCGAGGGTGCCGAGGAGGAGGAGAGGAAGAGGGAGGCGATGGAGCTGGAGCGGATCGGGAGCCAGCGTCGCGCGGTGCGGTCGCGGTCGGGGCGCCCGCTCCCGCGGTCTCACTCCACGGGCCATTCCCTCGCCACGCAGCTCGACGGCGACCTCGAGCGGTTCACGCTGCGTCTGCCGGAGCACGTGCGCAGGGGGATGGTTGCCGCGGGCGAGGAGAGCCTGCGCCGCACGGGGGGTCATGAAGGCCCCGGCGCCGGCGCCCGGAGCTCGCGGATCGGGCGGTCGGACCGGTGGCCGTCGTTCATCGCGAGGACGTTCTCCTCGAGGGTGACGTTCTGGGCGGCGTCGAGGAGGGCGACGGACGCGGACGTAGTAGTGGAAGGCTCCACGACGCTCCAGGCGACGGCGAGAGCCAAGCGTGAAAATACGGCCGCCGCGGCGGATGGCTCCGTGAGTCCAGCTAAGGGGAGCGTGCGCTTCGACTGCCTCGGCGGCGGTGGCGGCGTCTCTGGCGCCAGAGTTGGCGCCGTGGCCGGCGACAGCGAGGAGGAGGAGAAGCCAATTGCCCGGCAAGGTTGAGCGCCGAACGTGGGATTCGCGTCATGTGTTGTCGACTTGTTCGGTCCAAACGGCGATGCACGGCGCGTGCCAGCGGATCGCCCATTCAGAAATGAATGGACGGTGATTTGTATAATTTTTAAAATAGATAAATAGTAGATAAATATTCCTTATTTTTTATATGTTTTTAAGATTAGTGTTATTTTTATTAAAAAGAAACATAAAAGCACTTCTTAAAATTAATACACCGCGAGAGATCGAAAAATGTGATGCCCAAGACTTATGCCTTCTCAGTCTACCGCCGTGTGATCTTGGACAAAGCGGCTCAAGCTAGAAAGAAAACGCACCGCTAGAAGGCCTGATAAATGCGTAGAAACCCAACCCACAAAGACATAACAAAATACCCAACCCGGCCCTCCTAAAATTCCTAAGAACCCAACCCCCAAAAAAAAATAATAAAGAGTTTCAGAAAAAGTTCAAAATTTTAGGAAAGTTCAAAAAATATGAGGAAATTGGTAAAAATATAAAGCAGAAAAAAGATAAAAAGCAAACATATCCCTCGACAATCAAGAGTTTCAGGTAAAACATACGAAATTACAAATGGTTATCACATTCGTGCATCCTCATGCCAACCCAAACCAATCTAGCCAATTTGAAGTGCAAACCCAACCCAATCCAACCCGTTAGCTGCCTCAACCCGTTTTCATCCGCCCAAAGCTAACTGAAATGAAAACCCAACCCGTTTTCGCTCTATTGAAAATGGTTGCTGGCATGTCTGTTTCTTTCTTTCTCCTTACATTAATTTTTTCGGAGATAAGTGGCGTAGAAATGTTCAAGATTCAGTTTTTCTTCACCGTTGAAAAATTGGAGCGGAATCGGTGTACTTTGTACAGGAACAGGCGAACAGATGAGTAAGCTGGAAACAACAATCTTAAGAATGGCCTAAAAATATTCAGAGATTCTCGTGATCGTTTTTCACACTAGCTAAGCTTGTGTAGCCATATACTGAAGTGAGAACTAGTACTACATCTACTACATTTTTTGAAGGCATGCTTGATGGCAAGTTGCAGGAGAAACCAATAGAAAACTGAAAGAGACGCATGCAGTGACACGAGCCGCATCAGCCTATAACGAGTCCTATCCAAATTGTTGTCATCTTATACATGGGCTTCCCATCTCAAATTCTCGACGCCATACGTGATCAAGTGCCTCTGGCTCAAACTTATACATGTCATCCTCGTTGTTCGGTTATGAATTATGATGTTGGAAACTTACATGTCATAGTGCCGTGCTCACTGCCATGTCTCTTTCGTAGGCTCGGAACTCATGCGCATGCAAAGTCGTCAGAAGAACACAAATAGAAACCAATCACGCAACCTTTGGCCATGTATGCTCAAACGGCACAGTACACAGCTTGGTTTAAATACTAATAGTACAAATTTATTGAATCGGATCCGGAGTGATCGTTTTATCTTTTAAAAGCTTTAGCTTCTAACTTCAGCTTTTTTTTCACTATTCACTACGTTATCCACTAACTCAGCTACAGTAAAAAAAATCAGCTACAATAAAAAAAGTCAAAAGCCATCGCTAAAACGATCACCCTAACTCATGTGTCGATGCTGTAGTGTAATGTTGACTTTGGCCTGGACCTTGAGAAACAAGGGTCCTCTACACTTTGGAAAATGCATCTCCTTCTAGATAGTAGATGTTAACTGAGGAAGACTCGGCAACTGGCATTTACTTGGAGAGGAGATGCAGAGGGGACTTGAATTTGGTTGACTTCTATGTGCAAATACAACAAGGGAGAGACGCATATATAGGCAGCATCAGGCAAACACGTCCTTGGACGCCTCATGGAAAGATAACAGAGCGCCATGCACCTTGCATTCAATATGCTCCTAATATACTGTTTTTAAAGGTCTAATTAGATCAGAGACTGCATATAGTACGTAAACTTCATGGTAAGATTGAGATGGTGAAGGCTAGTTTCTCTAGAATAGCATTCTGTCGCGAAGAAGCGAGGGTACATACAGCTCGCCTTGTCTAAGACTACCTTGTCGTAATCCAAGGGAGAGATTGCAAGCTCCTATCGGTAGATTTTGGGACTTGAATATCTGACAGTTACGCTTGGTTCAGTTTTGAGCACAGGTTTACGGACTACGACCAAGACTGCTCCGGTAGGGCAGGCAGCGGTTGGTGCTGTATGCTTGCGAGGCGCTCTGGGTGCCGGAGGTGTGGTGGCTCGCGCAGGGTCTGCGAGCGAGGTGTGCCATGTTGCGGAGCCTATCCCTACGGGTTTCGCATGGTTACTTAGATTCAAGTCGGAGACTTTAGAATATAAATACAGGGAAGAGTCTTTTATCTTTACTACTAGTAAGGTGCCCGTGCGGTGCAACGGAAAATCAAATAAAAGTGATGCATACTATGCAACAGTAGACCCTTGTGCGCAGACAGAACTATGGATTCTGGCACACAATGAGCGCATTCAGACGCAACACAATCTCAACAGGATTAGGGTTAAAAAAATTGATCAACGAAAGAAGTTTTGGAGTTAAACAGGAAGAACGGTAAAATCATCATGTTAAAACCTAAAATAAGGATACTTATAAACCAAAACTTGTGTACAAGAATCCACTTGCAAGTCCAAAAATATTAGTAATTTTATGCAACTCAAACTGTAAAAACACATTAAAATTCTCTGTAACGTGAGTTGTCCAATAACAGGTAGGCACTACTATATCTTATATCCCGTACTATGTTGCAAGCAACAGATACACAAGGCCTTTCAAATACTCAACTATTTCAGATCCACCAAGTTTTGAAGTTCCAAAGACCATGTGAACAAAAGAACCTGGATAGGATAATAAAAAATTCATTAGTCAAATAAAAAATTCATTAGTCAAAAATCCATTGTATATTACATTTAAAATATACGAAAAGATTTAGTGAATTGCTTACGTTATTTAATGTCGAAACATTCTGTCAAGTGTATCGTTCCTTACGTCAACGGTATCCATGATAAAGTTCCTTAAATTAAGATCATACAACACTTCTTGGCGTAGTTCTGTTTGAAGGGAGCAATATTTAAATTATGAAAGACATACATACTTGCATAAATTATTTACTTGTTTTGTACCTTCAAGCTCTTGTAGCCTATCATCTTGTGGTCCAAATATAAAATTTGTACAATCCATTGTCATTAAGCAACCTTGTCAATAATGTATCAATTAGATGAGGAACAGGAATAAGATATAAGATGATGATGTATTTATATTAGTTGCGCACATACCATATCGACTATTCTTCTTCAGCATTGTCACAGCTAAAACATGGTTCTGTTCCCCCCGCAAGTCTCCATTGTGTTAAATATCGCACAATAAGTCCATCTCAAACGCGCACAAATAATAAATTCTTACTGATGTACATAAAAAATGGACTCAATCAACAATATGCAATATAAATTATTTATTTTCAAGAAAATAGAAGCATTCTTTACAACTTGTCTGTTATCCATGAGGCATAATTCCCTCATTGGTATACGACGTGGGAAGCTGTTGATGTACCGTATTGGGTCGACATGTACCACCAAACCGACCACATCTTACAAAGTTAAATTAATTGTAAGTATTGTTTAAAGCAACAACACAAAAGTATATCAAATATATAAGAGGCAGCATATGTGAAAAAGTGGAGATCTTACCAACAATTGACTTGTTTGGTTTTAAATAAACATCTTCAAAATGTATATATTGGATAGGGAGATCAGAAAATTGAATGATATTGCTCAATTGTCTAACCGTAGTTCGGTATGTGAACCTTAATTCAAGTTCCTTTCCAAGGAACCGAAATTCGTCGGGATTTGGGTCAACGTTTACTGAGTGGATCTCATACGAACTCCCTTCGGCAAGTAATCGGTCAAATCTATGAGATTGTGCACCGAAGCAAAATACTTCCATTTTCATGCCCTAATAATAGAAATGCGAAAATCATATAAGTCATTGCATGAAATAATATTGGGTTGACAATTAAAAAAACATATGGTGCAATAAATATTAAAGCAAATATCGATACATACATTCTCATCAGCAACTATTAGCTGAAGCATAGATCCAGTCATAATCTCTTGAATGGAAAACTTATGCACTATGTGTACACGAAAGTTCCACTCGTAATGTATACTGTCTGGGCCTAACTCATGAAAGTGGATGCACCTATAAAAGGTAAATCATCAACGACATTACATTTTGTGTTAAATGTACATTAAGATAGACAAAGAATGAACTATAGGAAAAATATGAATTTGCATAAATGTGTCTTCAAGAACACTTACCTAGATTGGAATGACATGTGTGCATCAAAGGGAGCATGGACTCTTCGCGTGGAAAAGTTCCTAACTGACATCATGCTGACACAGCAAATAGTTTCTCAGAACGAAATCTAATACGATGTACATCTTTTGTGTTAAACATTCCAATGAGACATTCAAATGAAGAAAGCAATTGAGGTTGAACCATAATCGCTAAATGTATGTCTTGGAACCAGCAAGTTTAGACTTAATGGGTCATTATGAATAATGAGGTAGTGAACAGTGATGATTCATAGGTCTTTGTAGAAGACTGGTACTCTGCTATTATGAATGAATGTATATTCCGCTATATAGTACTTATCGCAAATGGCATGAATGAAAATTATGTAGTTAATGGATTCTGAAAATTCATATGAAGAGATCCCTAAAGGACTCGTGTTTGCTAATAAAAACAAAAGAAAATTGCAACATGTATATAAATATCATACTTATTAAATAAGTCTCATCCTGAAGAATGAGCATTTTCTTTATGGAATAAGTCAATATGTGACTTACCAATTGACATTTGAAATTACATCAGTGACTATGTGATCCCTAGAAGTGGATAAAGACCAATATAGACCCAAGAAAATAAAATGAGGAACCATAAGACCAGAAGTGCATCATATAATAACTTGTAAAGTACATCTCCACTTGGAAGATAGTGGAATGATGGTATCCTCTAGTACCTTGAAGGTGCAAGTATATTGGTCATAATGGCAATTTGATTTATATCCTAAATGCCAAATTTAGACTAGTTATATCTTAATATGTAGTGGTACAATCAATTCTTATAGTTCTGCAAAACAAACTAATTGGTTATAACTTAAAAAATTTACTCAAAGAAAGTTATACCCAGAAGGTATGTGACATTGCAACTGATTTTATCCCCATAGTCCTCTATAATAACAAATATTTGCATTTGTTGTACAATTAAATAGTGGCTATTTGAAAGTATTAAGCACATTGCTCCCAAATTATTTTATCCTCACGATCTTTGGAAGAATATTGGGATAAATGTCTAGAAGACTAAATATTGTGATGATCCAGTAGATTTATTCACAATACCATGATTACTATATTGGAACAAGAACATTCCAACGGATGTCGTCTTGAGTGGAAGCATATATGCTAACTATGATAATCATACTTTAGACTATGAAAGTCTTACTTTATATTTCCCAAAAGGAATCAATTTGATGATCATCACTTGAAGTGAGTTACAATGAAGGTTTTACCACTTAGATAAGTGCAGAATTCAGGAAAGCACTTCCTTGAATAATAACTCATTTTATGTACGTACGTATGTGTGTGTGTGTGTATATATATGTGTGTGTGTTTTACCTTCAACTTGAAAGCCTCTCAAAGCCTTCAGAATTAACGATGCCCCACGATCTCTTCTCAAGTTGTTCCCCGAAATGGTGTCCAATCCCTCCACGTCTCATCTTCCACATTCCTTGGAAATTCTTGCACGATGTGATGTGGTTAGAACTTGAAAACCATGTGTACCACAACGAGGAACACGAGGAAACGACAAAGATTGGCAACGGGCGAGTCCCAAGCGCGCACCACCGTGACGGACATGGCCTAGGCATGGTCGGAGCAGCATGGCACGCTGCCAGGGTGCGGTAGGAAAGTGGTTTACCGGTGTTGATGCTGGCTCCCTCTGGCAACGACAGTTAGGGCAAAATTAGGGGCGGTGCCAGGAGACGGGGACGGCGGCCAGGAGGTAGGGCAGTGCCGGGAGGCAACAGTGGCACGACTGGAAGGAGGCAGCATGCCAGGGAGTGATGGGCAGCTAGGAGGTGGCGGTAGCCTGGAGAGGGAGTTGCACCAGGGAGGAGACGGCTAGGGCTCGGGTTGAGCCTAACTCCCCCCATCACTTTTATCACAGCAAGAACAGAAATTGGTTTTCAAATCCTCCTCCGTTTGAATTGGTCCATGAACGACTCCCTCTCCTAATTTCCAACACCGGTTCTCATGTATCCCCTTTTCACTAATTAGGTATAGGTCCTCAAGAGGATTACTTTCAGAATATTACACAAACCAACAAACCCAAATCTTGTGTGCTACGACACTAGTCTCTTTCCAACCACTCACCCGAGCCTCCACCAATTTATAAAACAATTTTCTATCTTCAATGGTAACCCACGTTCCATTCCCATTATCATGTCTCTAGTTTCATTTGGCAATATTCATGTTGTATTCAATTTTACCACTAAAGTATTTCTAAGCACAACCATAATCTAGTAAGGTTTAACCAATGGTGGAGTTATTACCATTATAAGTATCCCAGGGCGACACGGGGAAGATTTTATCAACAATTAAGGAAGAGGACTAATAAGTATTAATTGCATGGTGTAGGTAAGCAATCAACATTTAACATATCATTTAATAAAATAACCTTAATAAGCATGCACTTGTTTTTGAAAGCAAAATATTTGCATTTGAAAATTAGGTTCAACATAATCAATTATAAGGACTTGCCTTACTCAGCTAAGGATAGCATTGGTTCTTGATCGGCAGCGACAGGAGACGTCCGCAGCATTAAATTCTATAAACGTGCAAACATCCACATTCAAAACAAATTCAAATAAATTCCAAATAAAATTCAAATAAATGCCAAAAATTATGATTTTGATTCAGTTGGAAATATCTCAACTTTAGATGAATTTAGAAATAAAAACCAAGTCATTTGGATTTAAGACGTGGGAGAATGAGTTCTCTAAAGTTTGGTCCAAGAGAAAATTTTGAAAAATAGAAAATCCTGACAGGTGAAGTCTATAGAGATTTTATTTTCTTTTTGAATTATTTTTATAAAGAACAACACTCTATAGTTGACAGGTGGGGTCAAGGTCCTCACTCAAACCTTAAACTTGAGTTTAATTAAATTTTCTAATGATCTTGGGTCCACATGTCTTACTAATATTAACCACTAATTAATTGCTAACTAAATACCAATTTATTTTATCCTAATCTTCCATATGGAGTCTATATGTCAGTATCACATCATATTCTTCCTTCTCCAAACAAGGGAGCTAGAGGGCAGCTTGGGTCTGAGCCTGGCGTCGGCGGGATATGGCCTAAGGCAACAGTGCGACGACAAGGACAACAACGATAGCTATACATATGTATTTATTTTTATCTAAATGACACTTGAGATATAATTATTAATAGGATAGGGTCCTGTGTTTGCTAAGCATGTACCTATGTACATGTACATAATTATATTTTTTAACCGGATCTCTAATTAAATGTACTCTTCACTTAAGTGTCGACGATACCCTAATTAGCCTTCATTACAGTGTAGTACAGAGTAGCTTCCAATTTACCTCAACGAAGCCTAATAGTCCGACGGTATTTTGTAATAAACTGTGCATTTAAAAGGATCACTAACGATCTAGAGTTTTGGGTTGGATGAGTCCTTGCCCAAGTAAATATCTTACCCAATCAAGTTTAAATAATCTCACAACTAACTGTTAACTAAACTCATGGGCCCTACATGTCGCTAACTTATGCTAGGTTTAAGATTTCATAGCAAAATAGAAGAGCAAGGCCCACTGTCAGATACTCTACACAGAGAGAAATAGAGACGGAGATAGAAAGTGTGGGGAAATAGTATTGGCAGAAACAAGGGAGGCTATGGTGACTGCTCTGGTGAGCTCAATGCCAGCAATGATAGGCAGAGGCAGCCACGAGTGAACAAAAAAATTGGTTGAGGAGTTCAGTGCGAACCTAGGGGTTGCGATGGCATAACCGGAGGCGGGCTACATCATCGACGATGTACGGCGGTGGCGGCCAGGTCACAAACTACGACCAAGATGGCTAAACGACGATGCAACCTAAAATTGGAGCACATCATGAGAATCTACAAGGCCAGGGGAACTCACCAGTGTAGACGGCGAGGGCGGAGATGAGCTGGTGGTACAAAAAATAATATGTCGATGTCAAATGGTGCTACATACAATGACTATAATAGAGAATAATCACGCCGAATACGTATATACATATTTCCTAAATTGCGCATGCACTGGGAACACTACAAACAATGGCACATATTTTCTTTAGCTATTTATAAAAAGGGAAACGGTTCACACAAATATCACTATAGCCACCTTTTCTCCAAATTTGCCCCTAGAACGCCCGTTTTTGCAAATTACATTTAATTAGTACTACTCATATTTTCTTCTTGCGCTAGCTTGCTGCTGTGATTAAATAAAATATGATGCATTTAATGCTTTAATTAAAGCACTAATTAAATGTGATTAATACTAATTTATTGCAATTAGTTCTAATTAAATGCGATTAGCGCTAAATAAATATATATGAGTGGACATACATAAAAAATATGTTAGCTATTTTTTGGGTCTTATTTTTGCAACTATTTATAATAAATAAACATATCTAATTATATAAACACATCCGTCAACTAAACATGGCTCCTCTCCTTGTGACGCCCCTTCCTGTTCCAATGACCCATGTGATGGTGCTCCCCTCTCTCCCGGGCCCCGGCGACTCCCCTCTCTCTCCCAATCCTGGCAACGGCGCTCCCCTCTCTCCCAGTGATGGTGCTTCCCTCTCTCTCGACGACGGTGCTCTTCTCCTTGTGCCGCCCCTCCTGTCCTGGTGGCCCGAGCGACGGTTTCCCTCTCTATCTCTTTCCTAGTCCCGGCGACGGTGCTCCCCTCTCCCCGACGATGGCTCTCTCCTCTCTCTCTCTCTCTCAGCGGCTCTCCCCTCGGCTCTCTCCCAGTGGCGGTGCTCCCCTCCTTGCGCAATTTGAACAATCATGTTTTGGTGTGGTGGGAAATTCATTGCATTATTTTTCCAGGCAATGTCATTGCTTTAGAAACTACAAAAAAAAAGATTGTTCCTGAGTAGAGCACTACTTCTATTGTTTACCTTTGTGACTTTGTCCATTAATAGACTACTACTAGTCTCCTCTTGTATCCATTGTTCTTGAGCAGAGCACTACTTCTATTGTTTATCTTCTTGAGCATTTTTTTGTTGTAAAGTAGAAAATTTTAGGTTAGTAGAATGTGCTTACTCTGTGATGCTTTTGTGATTGTTCTGCCAAATGTTTGCTTTAGAATTTTCGGTAGTTTGTTTGCACATTTAGATATGATATAGCAGTACTTGACTACTTGTAATGAAATTGTATCAGTGATTTAGACTTGAAGATTAACTTATGTCCTTGATCTCTAGTGGATGTCCAAGTAGCAAGTGAAGGAAATTGCTTCCTTTTGTTGATTGTTCTGCTACCCTCATTTTAGTGAGATTGTTATCCAATTGATGATGCATAAGAGGTTAAAGATGTCACTATGTTAGAAATGGAAACTAACACAACGGAAAAGCTTTTCCTCACATTTTTAGGAAATAGGCTGGCCATGCTTAAGATTTTTTTCCCTCCATTATTTTAGAGTGAATAAAGAAATGACAAATTTTAGCCTTTTCATTTCTTAATTTGCAATGATTCTTCTGCATTCATTCTTATAGTTACTTTGCATAGTATCCTTGATTCCTGGGATTACAACTTATGCATTTGAGCTATCTCTTTTGGTTATAAGCTACTCTGTTTATCTTTTGAGAGCTAATGATGAAAATTGTTTGATCATTACTCATTAGCTTATGATTTTGTCTTTTGGTTCATGCATCAGTAATCATAGAAAAACTTATGATGCTTATTGTGAAGTTTCTTAGAAGCAGAGCAAAGAGAAGTAACACGAGCTAACATTTTATTGCTATACTATCAGGTGTCGAGATCCATTTGTAATGTTTACTTGAAGAAACAGGAGTATAGAATGGACCCCTTGTTTTGGCAATCAGTCCCCCTATTGCATTGAAGAGGCCAGCTTTTAGTGCTAAACCATCAGTTCAAGTTTGCAAGCTGAACCAAATGTTGTTGTGCAAACTGTCTTCAACAATCCAAGAACGGTGAGTTTTGATATAACATTAACAACATTTGATCTTGCCATCATGGGGGAATTTGTCCATGTAATAAAATAACACTAAAGCTTATGCGAAATAATTCTTGCAGGGAATAGCAAATAGATTAGTAAGGGTTGCCTTGAAGGAAGCCACAAGGAAGAGAGATCCGAAGATGATAGCGAGGGGAGCGAGGCGGCATTTCCATGACAACATCAGCGTTGTCGTGGTCTATCTTGGTCCACGATGACTGGAGGAGGTAAGGAAAAATATAATATATATGTGTATATATTATTCATCAAGGTAATCTCAATTTCTCGCTCTCGCATAGCCTGTCTATATTTTTAAATTTTTAAATACATGTGTACTTGCCATATCACTATATCCTTATTTTTGCTATGCTTTTCTTATTATGTTATATGTTGAAGCATTAAGCTAAAGTTTTATGTCAAGGATGCATTTGAGACATATTTTTGTTACGCCGTTATGTGAGTATAAATTGGCATTACTTCTAGGTTGTTACTCTTTTAGAGTTCAATTCAGATCGTGACGAAATCCTAGATCTACTACTATTTAGAGATTAAAATTGAGAACAAATATTGTTGTAGTGCCAACTACGTAAACAGTTAGTCTAACTGCATGCCTCTCGGCCCATTGGCAACTCGGCCGCACGGTTGGTATGCACACGCTACACGTCATCCGCGTGCCAGCGCCGCCAATCCGCTCCGGTGCGAGCGATGGAGACCAGGTCGAGTGTTTGAGGTGGTGTTCAGAATGACATTGGCTTATGGTTTTTTTTACAGTAGTTGGCTTATTTTTTTTACTATAGCTGAGTTGGCTTATTTGGTATAACTAAATTTAAAAAAAATAAAAAATATGTTAGTCCATCACGGACAATGCAAAGGAATACGGAAAAAATAAAAAAAAATAAAAAAACCTAAAATAAAAAAATAAACAGGAACAGAAAAAAATAAATAGTAAAAAAAAAGTCAGACGCTACCGCCAAACGTTGTAGCGTCCACTGTGCATGGCCTGATTTGGAGGGCAAATTTGGGTACGGCATGGATGGACTATGTTCGTGAATTACGAAAGCTCATTTCTTGAGTTTCGAATGTGAGCTATGCTTGAACATCCTATATTTATCACATGCTAAACTTCCAAAAATCGTGATGGATTCAAATTCCCATAAAATAACACAAATGAACCTCAGTCGCACAGAAAGAAATTTAAAATCCTGGCCTTCTAGGCTATAATTCTAGGCTGGTTTCGGCAGGGCTTACTGCCTTTGTCTTTTGTATTTTGCTATAGTAACTATTTTTTAAACGATGTGTCTTTTTGAGATAGGGTCTACAAGTTGATTGTAGTAAACGCTATACCAAGTTCAGCTGTACTGGCCAAAATCGTATGTGACTATCTCTCTCTTCGTAATCTCTCTCACAAATAACCATAATTTAAAAATCATAGGCCAAAATGTGTGACCATGTGAAAATCACCCTATGGTTGTAACGAGTAATTGACCTAGAGTTTGCGGAATTTGAATTTGGTTTTTGAGAGTTTGTAATTTTTGAATTAATTTGTGTTACCAGTGGTCTGACTGGCCTAGAGCTGGTGGTCAAACTGGTTGTGGGAGGTGGCGGTCAGACCGACTTTTGGATGGCGATCTGATCGGCCAATGTGTTGTTTGAACGCACATTTGTTTGAGCTGAGTTGTCTAAGTATGGGCACGGTATGGATGCCATTGCTTGTGTACACATGGGTTTATTGTTTGATTCTAGGTTTAGAATCAGTATTTTTGTTGCATATATTTTGCATGGTGCACTATATGGATTAATTGTATCATTGATGACTTTATGTATTGTGCGGTACTACGTGATGGTTTGCTTGTTATTGTTGTTTATAGGACTTCAGAGTAAAGTCATGATGAGGTGTAGGAGACAGGGACTAGGCATAGGGTAGTGATGAGTTGTCTGAGGCTCGTGGAGTGGTCACAAGCCAAGAAGGCAGGAGACCGAGGAGGGAGCTACTGGTGGTGATCATGACAAGCAATAGCGAGGTGTATGAGGTCCAGACGGTTGAGGAAGCCGGGTGCAGTTATGAAGCTAAGAGATGACAAGTGGCATGTCAAGTGACTTGAGTCGTTGTACAAGCGATGACGGTTTGGTGAGATCCGGACTTGTGAGACTTGGCGGCAAGTCATTAGGGCCACGTGGAAGATGGCGAAGCATGGGTGATGCCTCATGGTAAAGAAAGTGGGAAATTTCGAGAAAGGCGGAAGATGGACATTTTGGTAAATTGCTTAATACTGAAAAAGTGGTGGAGTGTGAAACCGCGATTTTGGCCTAAGTGGTTTAGGTCTTGTATGTGTTGAAAATATGAAGTGAATCGAATGTTGATTCACTAATGGGTTAATGGTTGTAAGCCGTTTTGAGAAGCATACGTGAGAGAGTAAAACTTGGTGTTATGTGGGGTTAACGGGTTATCCCTAATTTGGCCTAATGGGTGGATCCATTAGGTTTTAGTTCAAGTTGTGAGACTATATAAGGGGAGGAGAGGTAAAAGTTAGGGTTTGAGGAAGTTGGCTAAGTCTTTTAGTGGCTGGTTCTTCCTACCTTCCATGAGAGATTAGGGTTCCTTGAGTTGGAACCTTATATGTGTGTGCTCTAGACATAAATCTTTACTATTATGAGAGATTGACTATAAAACATACCTCTTCAAGTGAAATGAACATTTAAAATTTGCCCAAGTGAGTTGTGCTATAAATTACCTCATGTGCTTTTGATTTTCTTGATTTTTCTTATTTGGATTTCTCTTCTCTTGAGCTTTTCTGGTGCCAAAGACGTATACTAGGTAGAGATATCTCCTAGAGACAAAATCACATCCATCTAGGCATGATTTAGAAGAAATTCTTGATTTTGCTCGGTTTTTCAAAGGTGAGAGGTGATTTTTAGGTTTTGCTCTTGTGAGTGTTTTCATTGGGATTCGTGCTGTGCTCTAGCATGCTATGACATGTGAGAACTCATCCTAGGTCACCTAGATCTAGGACTTACGAGTAAGAACAGATCATTTTTCTCTTTTGATCGGTTTTGGTGCACTCTTCCTTAAATCGAAAAAAGTTTCAAGTCTTTTAAATAAACCAAACAAAAGTTATATGTATTTTTGGATTTGAAATCGGGCTGAAAATAATGTTCATTCCTGAATTTACTGTAGCAGTGGTCTGACCGGAGTACTGTATCTTTGCCTGATTTTAGTGTTCATAGCGGTCTGACCACCATTGAAATAGCGATCTAACCGGCCTAGAGGTCAGATCGCCCTTTTCATGGAGGTTAGACCGCTATATATGTAAAGGTCAGACCACCGGGGGGTTTTCAAAGCGCATTTTGTTTGGTTTTGATCGGATCTTTCCTTGTGATTATTTGTCTCTGATTTTCATAGCTTTCATAGCTATTGGAATGAAGAGTTTTGCATCGACTTAAAGGAAAAGATTTTGAAAAGCCTCGGATTGAATTTGAGATCATATTCACCCTCCTCTAGTCACCATACTCGATCCATTACAAAAGTCATAAATCACAGCCCAAAAGAACCGATCTCTAGTTCAATTGTGGAAAGCACATTGTGAAAAATGCCAATGTTTGTTTTAAATATCTTGAGAACTGCTCTCCCCTCTGACTTTCAGTTCTGTTACGAATATTGTATATATATTCATGAGGCTTAATAAACAATAAAAAGAGATAGTACAAGGGACTATATAGAAAATACAAGGGATTATATATAAAAACTATCCTACATATATAAGTAAATACAAAAAGAAAACACTCCCCCTAAACTCATGATGGATCACACACTGAGTTTGAAGAGAAAATATAAATGTTGCACCCTATCCTGTGGCTTCGTGACGAAGTGAGCAAGCTGCAACCTATGAACAAGTGTATGAAGCATCCACACTAATGTGCTTGGTGAGCTCATGCTTCATTGGGTCATAGGCAATACTGATAGCATCCGTACTATAAGACAAAAGAGTCATATGTCCCATCACAAGCACTCTAAAAACTGTAAGTAGACATCTCAACCAAGTAACCTCTGCTGTCACTACTGTCATAGATCTTAACTTAGTTTCAACAATCGAACAAGAAACTACGGTCTGTTTCTTTATCTTCCAGATAATCAACAAGAAACCAAGAAAAATATAGTAAGCAAAAAGAGAACGACAAAAAGAAATATCACTACTCGAGATCACATCGGAGTAGACCTGAAGCTGTAGTGAGTTAAAGCTAAAGAAAAATAAATGACGAGAGATAGGCCCACGAAAGTAGTGAAGAACATGAAAAAAGTAACTGTAGTGAAGGTGGGTAGAACGTGCCATGAACTAACTCAAGATATAATGATCAACACGAGTAATATCAGGACGAGTGCTCACAAAATACATCAAACTCTCAACAAGATGGTGATATCGAATAGGATTCTTGAAGGTCATCACCAATGGCACGAAGATAAAGGGATAGCTTCATGAGAGTCTCAACATTACGAGTGTCAGTCAAATCAGAACAATCAAGAAGATCATAAACATGCTTCTACTGAGATAGGTAGTAGCCCTTATATGTGAAAGTAACCTCAATTCGAAAGAGTACAAAAGAGAACTAAGATTAGTCATCAGAAACTACTCACAGAGATTCTGCTGTCGAGGACTATTCTGGCAAAGGTTGGCCTTGGTAACCTCATGCATCACAGCGATGGTGTCGAGGTCGCCATCGATTCAATCCGTAGTGATAGCAACAATGGTCGTCTAATGTCACCATCAATCCAATCCACGGCGATAGCAGCGACGACAGATTCAACCACCAATGGCAACAACGGCAGCAAGGGCAGCAGCCACGGACAGCAACATCCTCGAGCGGCGGCGACGGTCCAGCAACGGCAGTAGTGGTGGGATAGTAACAAAAGAAGCTAGGTTAGTATCTTAGCTCTAATACCATAATATAAATATTGTGTATATATTTATAAAAACCAGTAGTCAATATATATAGAACGCATAAGCGACTATATGCAAAAACCACAGTACATAGTTAAGTAAATACAAATAGAATATGCCTACTCTAACAGGTTCAACCCAAGTTTGCCAGGCCCTGGGTGTCTAACAGTAAACATCCGATACTGCCACATTTAAATGTTGATAATAAAAGCATTCAAAATGGACAGCGCCATATATCTCATCATTACAACACAGGGAAGGCAAAACAAAAGAACGAACATTTCGAACACGTATGCAAGCTAGTGGAGAACTGGTGATTGCCCAGCACAAAGGATCTGAAACAGGAGACACTCAGGAGCGAAGAAATCGAGTGGAAAACTGGTGATTGCCCCAGGATGTTACGGAGGTTGATGTAACTGAAACTTCCGTTTTGATATCTACGGTTGCAGCTCACAAGCACTATCCATGGCTTCTTGAAGACTAGATACGGCTTTGTCGTACATCAGAAAACCCATGAACCAGAACTCGTGGCCTTCAACCGAAACAACCTGAATATACTTCTCAGCAGGATTTACTTTGCTCACTGAAGGATTAGCTGATCTTAGCTGATGCAGAGGAATGACCACCTGTTTTTGGAAAGGGAAAGGAACGTTTTAATATGATGGATGTCTCTTAAAACATCTACCAGTAATTAAAAATAAACCTAGATCAAACTGCCACTGTGGCAAAAAAGTTACGGAGTAGATATTAGAAGATAATGAACATCATCTCCTAAAAAGAGGAATGGCAATATAATCACTATGAACACGCCAGATTCAACTTGTAGTTGTCTGGCATCATTTGTATGGTTCAGCGTAAAAGTTGTTCATAAATGAGTCAGGCTGGGAAGGTAATCAGACTTTTAATATCTACTTTTGCTTTATCTTTCCACAACATAAAATCAAAGGTAGTGAACTATTCTTATCCTCTAAACCGATGGCACTCTTGCCCCTTTTAATAAAATAACCAAATTCCTGCAGTAAGTTATACTCAACAAAATACAGGAATACAAACTACAACAATCCTGAGACTTGACTTATAGGCACGAACCAATCAAGAACATGACAAAGTGAAGTGCAAAGGGAAGAGGATTGACATCATAAGCAGTAGATAGATGCTACAAGGAAGTGAATAACCCTTACCTTGTAGTAACTCCATTCAGTTTTATTTCCAGCTTTGTAAGAAAGAGGATTGTCGCTGCAGAATGCAATTTTAGCTGTAGAAATGTACAGAACTCCCATGACAGGACCAGCAGATGTTGATAGATAGCATGCATAAGATATTTTCAGCTGCTCATCTGGAAGAACTTCGAAAGTCTGCTTAAATATTCTTTCATAGCCACCTTCCGCTAGGACTTTAGTTCCTTGAGCAAGCCGTCCCATAGCAGCCTCAGTAAAACTAGGTCCTGTCTTGACTGTTAAGGAAAAAAGGGTGCATTCTCAGAAATACAAGAAACAATGTTAAAAGTGAGCTGGATGATATTAAACTTATCCCGTTGTTTAGTATGTTCTGCCTTTTCAACAGCTGTGCAAAACTTTAGGTTTATACAAGATCCTGCATAACATTGGGTTGGCCATGTACATAGGGGTGGAAACGGATCGAATAGTGCCCCTACACCCTACCACATTTGTATTTGTATTTTGTAAACGAATACGAATTGGAATATTCTCGAATACGAATACGAATCGGATATTGTAACGAATACGAATTCGAATCGAATATCTACTCAATTTGGTTGAATCTGGATATCCTCATAACTTAGGTAGCACGAAAATATTAATGATATTTTATCCTTGTACAGTCACATTTAATCATTCTAATTCATTTACTTCACCTAAAGAAACACGAATTAACATTGAATTAAAAAAACTTATCCAACCAATTAGTTGTATTGCAATAAATATGTATATTGTTTCATCAAATACGGATACGATAAGAATAGTCTGGATAAAATAACATTTCAGATGGTAAAAATTCATACCATATTTGTATCCATATTTTTTATGCGAATACAAATAGGACAAAAAATGCTAATTGGATGGAAAAATCTATATTGTATTCGTATACTATCGAATAAGGTAACCGGATAATACGGATAATTCGTATCCATTTCCCACCCCTACATGTACAGAAGGCAAGAGATTTCTAACTTGTACGTAATGACCTTTGGGGCTCTCACTTTTTGCATAACAATAATGAATTATCTGCAGAGTGCCTGACTCATCATTTCAATGGATCAAGCTAACTGACCTGAAGTAACTAAATTTGGAAGGAAATTTACAGGGCACAGATCAGGATCTTCGCTTGGAAGAATAACTGAATGTTTAGGTGGTTTGTGGTTTCTGTGACAAATGTGCACCCAAATGTATGGCATTTTGAATTCTCCTAGAAGTATTGTTGATGTTAGAAAGTTTGCTGGTTATATGACAAATTGGCATCAAAATGTATCGCTCATTCTATAAAGATAGGTATTTAGCCCTAAGCCCCAAATCAAAGGGTTGGTACCTGAAAGTTAAGAGCAAATGCTGCAAATCTGATGTCAATCATCAATCACGTCATCAGATTGCTCCCAAAATGATCCTTTCCATTTTACCTAACGAATTATTCTAATTGCAAGCGAACACTACACACGCATTTGCTGATTTGCATAGGTAAATCAGGTGGTTAAATCTCAAATCTTTAATGCTCTTGTGACTTCTGACGATTCCATCAAATATCACAAAGATAGAACACAACGAGGTGGAGTGGCTAAACAGAAGAAACGCAAAAACTAGCTTCTTCCTCCCCGATACCCATGAATGATTAAGCATACTACATACTGGGAATTTACTATGGGTATTGAATTATTTGAAAAAGATGAAGAATGCCATCAGTAGAATTATAAGTTTTCGGGAAACTGGTCACAAGATTGAAGTGTGAAACACTAATAAACTTTATATATAAAAAAAATGCCAAGCCCATAAAATAAGCATGTGAAGCTACAACAAATGTTTCAGGTGCTTCTTTTCTCAGGCCGAAGATACTCATCCTGCTGTCCCAGCTCTTCCAATCCCCACAAAATTCTTGAAGGGATCAAACCTAAGGTTTTACTTTACAACTTCATTTAGCACTCCCTATACTTTTCTTTGATCCTTAGAAAGCTAAAAGCCCAGAATTTTGGCCCATGGTACGCAATCCGTGCTTCTCAAGGAATGAATCTCACAAACAAACAAAGAGAGAGAGAGAGAGAGAGAGGGAGAGAGAGATTCCCTAAGAAACACGGGGGATTGGGGTGCTGAGATCTCACAGTGTTGCCACGTGTCGCGGCTGAGGCTCTCGACCATCTTTGTCGTCTCACCCACCGACTTCCCCCACCTCGATAGCGTCTCCTTCATCGCCTCCACCGCGCCTGCGGCTCCCAAAACAAAATCAAGATCAAAACCCACTCCTAAAACGACAACCAAGTAAACCCGGCACGTCGAATCAGTGGGTTACCCTTGGACGACGAGGAGGCGGGCCCGCGGGAGACGTACTGGCTGGACTCCGCGGCGGCGGCAGCCGGCACGTGGGTGGGCGACTCCGACGTCAGCTGCTCGCTCCACGTGATGGTCTTCTGCGCCTGCTCGGGCGCCGGCGTAGCAGCGGCGGCCAGCGGGGGCGGGGGCGCGGAAGGATCGGAGGCAGGCGGCTGCGGGCCGTCGGATTTGGGCTCGCCGGAGGAGTCGGCGGGCTGCTGCATCTGGGGCTCTGGCCTCTGGGCGCTCTCGGGCACCGAGACCGAGAGAGGAAGAAAGAAATGTGTTGCGCGTTTCGATGCGGAAGGGGGGGTCGGCTTGGCTAGTTGGCCAGTGCTAGGCTGCTAGCGGTGGGGGTCAAACCACCTCTCTTTTTTCTAGTAGGAAAGTCGCGGGTCGCACGACGCGACGCTGCGATTGCAACGGGTAAGTGCGACTGCGATTGATTCGGTTCAGCTCGACTTGGAATGAAACTGGGAACAAACGGTGGGTTCCGGACTCGGGCGGGCCAGACCGAGGGAGGATGGCAGGGGGCCCGTACGGCCCAACGTGGGCAGTCCAAGGGCATGGCACATTTTCGGCCGAGCCATGCCACTTGACCAAATTATCTGATTTGAGCGTGTTCAGTGACGCCTCTAAGCTTTAGGAAGAAGCTGGAGCGAAGATTAGCCCTGGCTAATTCAACCCAGTGGTGTACTCAAGTCTAAAGACATCTAAGTTTATATTTCTATTAGCTTTTACTTCTAAAAAAATCAAAAAATAATATGAGTATATGACTTCTCAAAATAGCTTCTCTACTCCTTTCACTACCGTCTCGTTCCAAGGTTAAAATAGGAGGTCACGAGTGTATAAAGCACCCACTCCTATCATGTGCACGTATTTCTTTCTTACTTTTTCTACCGCTCGTCTCTTCATTATAAAAATCACTTCTTTTAGTTATTACTATTCATTTTCAGACAAAAAACAATACAAATATCCCTAAGTCATCTACATCCTTTACCAAAAAACAATTCTAAGTCGTATACAGACTCCTGGAGGTACTGTTCCGTTCCCTGGTGCCGGCAAATCCTACTTGCCAAACGAAACGCCCAATGATATTGACCACAGATATGTGAGTGCCGACTACTTCTCTTTTGTAGCATCCTCAAAATTAGGACGCTTGAAAATGTGTAAGATTTAAAACTATTGCTTGCGTTCCTTTGGCAAATGGTTTTTCCTGGCTTTTTTACCAAAGTTCATTTGGAAATCAATATATGAACATTAATTGAGAAAAGAATTATGCAAATGATATAATTAAATTGAACTAAAAATTTGGATATGAAAAGATGATATAGAAAGTAACCAGGACAATTTATAGATAAAAAATTGATAAAGCGAAAACCAAGCAGGAAACTAGAATTTAAATTTAAAAGTGAATGTTATTAAAATAAATCATGAGTTAAATCCTAAAATAAACCTTTTGGGAGAGAAGTAGAATTGAAACTAAAAGTCCAATAATGAAAACCCTAAATTTCGAACCATTTTCAAATTCGAACTTGACCAAAAATCAAAGAGGAGCTCATTTTAAAACTTGAAAACTTATAATTAAATTGCCGTCCAAAAGGAATAATTAGAGCATTGGAAAATTTGGAATTATTAATACAAATTAAAGTCATGTTCAAATTCAAACATGATTCAAGCTTGGCTCTGGTTTAAATTTAAATTTAAATTTAAAATTCAAAGTTGAAACTTGAAAGAAAACTAGGAAATAGGAAATTTTATTTTGGGCCTACCCTGTTTGGCCCTTGGTCCATTTCCCCTTCCTTTTTCCTTAGCTCGGCCCAGCTGGCGCCATAACGTGCTAGGTGCGCCCTGTCCATGATCTGGCTATGCCCTCACCACGCCCGGTGCTCCATGCCACCCCAGTCATTCCCAACTTGCACCAGTGCGCGCACATGAGCCACTTGACCCACACCAACACCCCGCCATGCTTGCCTACGTGGAATTGCTCCACCGTGCATCGCGTTGTGCGTGTGCCTTGTGTCGGTCGTGTCGTAGCAAGACTGTCACAAGTGTTGACTGAGGAGTCGCCACCTTTGCTTGTGTTCAGACCATAGTAGCCTCGCCATCACCTGCATTGAATTGCAACGCGATGCCAGCTGTCGTAGTGACACTCCTAGCCACGTCGTCGAGTCATTTGACTCCTGCTCTGACGACCAACCATGAGAGCCGTCCCTCCACGCGTGTTGCCACGTTATAAGTTCAAGCTCCAATAAATTAGTTTTGATGATAATGATAAATTACAATTGAGATACTAATATGTTTATTATTTATGATACCATCTAGTCTCATTTAGATATAATAAATAACAAATGCTATTGTGAGACTAACGTATTTGATTGATTATAATTTCGTAAGTCTCATTTGGATGAAGATATGAAAATCATAGATGTATGCACTCAATATTACATTCTTATATCTTAGTGCATTCCTTGGATCCAAAATACAGATTAAACTCTACCAAAAGTTTAAAATGAATATGTGCATACATTTTTCACTATATTCTTATATGCACACATTTAGAGGAAGTTCACTCTATACTTTGTGGTTTCATTAGTATTGATCCATATTTCTCTTTTTACATATTAAGAATCTTTACTTTAAAACATATCCCCTAAGTGTGAGTGTATGTGTGTAGTTTGTGTAGTGTAGTTTGTATATACTCATAATCGGGTTGTCATCTAGTTCTTCCATTATGTATTAATGGTTATATGATTAATGACAAACGGATGAGTAAGCTTTACTAGCAATTAATCTTAAAGACAAACACACATATTCAAATGAATTAATTGCTTAAGAAAGTTTATTCTAGAGTATACAATTGTTGTGTATATAGTGTATACTCGTAAATCAATTTCTATCTCACTATTTGTTGAGATTGTCATAAATTATCAAAAAGGAAAGATTGTAGAACCTAATCCCTCCATTATGTGTTAATGGTAAAGTTTTGGTAATTGATGGCAATTGGTTTATAGACTAATATTTTTCATAAATTTGATGAATAAGTTAGGGTCCACAAGTGAAGATGACTTAGGATGACTTTATGTGTTGAAGATCATCAAGTCAAATATCCAAAGTACCGCACCACATATGCGAAACTACCGCTCTCGCGGGGAGGAGAAGACCACCAGACAAGTGTCTTTCTGGAAAAAAAATGTATCGTAGGATTTTTGAAACTTTCAAAGTCTAATAGTACCGTGTAACATATGCTGGTACTACCGACTTCTGGTAGTACCGCTCACATAGAGCCAGTACTTTCGCTCACTGGTAGTACCGCTCACACAAAGCCGGTACTTTTGCACTCCGCTCGGACCGCACACACAGAGCTGCAACTTCCAATAATCGGTAGTACCGCGCAACACATATCGATAGTTCCAATTTCTGGTAGTACCGTAAAATACACAGCGGTAGTTTCGATTATCCTGCAAGATGCAGATACTTCAATAGACTTTGTAAAACACATTTGCAAAACACCTTTTAAGACCCAGTTGTACACTTTTGACATGTTGCTCGTCATTATTCCATATCTTGCACCACCGAAGTCGTGGAGGAGAGACAATTTCTCCAAATCAGGGGTATGGGTGTGAACCCACTGCGTAAACTCCCCAACTCTCATGGACCCTCCCGTCGGTTCTCCTTGGCCTACGTCAGAATGGATTACATGCTTCCCAGTCTCCTCATCGAGCTGTCTCCACACGATCTGGAACTTCAGCCTTTAGTTCTACATGCACAACTTTATGAACAGCTTTGTCAGTTCCTTGCTTCGAACCCCTATGTGGAAGTTAGCCGCGAGATGCCTCATGCACCAACAGTAGCCGCGAGATGCCTCATGCACCAACAGCTTCTAACATCGTTCTACTGCAATGGCAACTTCGCCCTATTCTACATCGTGCTCAACACGGACATCAACCTGGCACTGCGGTCTAAGATTACACAAACATCTGGCCGGTCCTAAAAGACCACTTGCTTCACATTGGTCAGGAACCACAACCAACTATTCGTGTTTTCATTCTTCATAAGTGCGTAGGCCATAGGGAGTAATTGGTTGTTCGCATCAGCTGTGACTGTGGTAAGGATCGTACCCTTGTACTTGCCTCAGAGGAAGGTGTCGTCCATCGTCAACATGGGACGGCAGTGCTTGAATCCTTCAATGGTCTGGCGGAAGGCCCAGAAGACTCTGTCAAGAACAAAACAATTATACCCCTTGGTAGGATGCGAACACTCCTACTTGTTAATGTATGTGTCAGGATTGGCTTTTATAATTTAATGGAGCATTCTTGGAACTAGGTCATAGGTCTTCTTGTATGTGCCGTACATATGCTCTAGGATCTTCCTTTTCACTTGCTATGCCTTGTGGTAGCTAACCTGGAACCTGACGTATTGGCAACATCTGCCAATAGAACCTTCAGCGAGAAAGAAACATCTTCCATGATGAGGTGGCTTATCAGGCTTGCAACATACGATGACATCATGTTATGGTGCCTGTGAAGTGGCTCAACATGCATGCATGTGTGATCTGTTATCACCGTTATCCGAAAGTTCGTGGTTGCGCCCCTTGATCACTATGCACGAACCTTGCCAGGGCAAGATTCATTCACACACTTGACGATGTACATGTCTGCGTTCGACCTTCACACTTGATACGTTCGGCTGATGCTAATGGCGTATTTGGCAATGGCTTGCGGGGCAGCGCTCTTGTTAAGAAAGTGCTGCCCTAACTGGAGGGTGTCTTCATTGAATCCCCATTGTGCCTCCTCTGGCTGTGGCAAAGATGCTGTTGTGATGTTGTCCAGTCTAGACGACACGTAACCACTGTCGATGGTGACAACACCACAATCACACCCCCTGTAGCACCATCTCCATCTTCCTCGCCTTCAGAGCTATCCGTCAGCACATCCTCCTCCTCGCTTTCCTCTTCTCCCATGTGGTCATCAATGTACTCGTGGCAGTCAATACGGGCTACCCACCGTCTCCCCACGCCTTCGTTCGGCTCAAAACCCATAGGCATGCCTTCACAAATCTCCATCGTTGGCTTGCTCGCCAGCATCTGCTCCAACCCCAACATCTACATCAGCGCTGGAGCCCAACCCAGGCACTTTATCAATAAGAGCTCCACCAAAACCACCCGTGCCGGATGATTCTGTTCTCTCCACAAACTAAGCATAGACCATCGACCTGGTGTATATTGTAGCGACTGGGTTGCACACAACCTCTATATAATTGGTCTACGTGGCGTCACTTGTCACCTTCACAAGTTGCCAAAAGGTGGTCCCTGCAACACCCAGCGTCGAGGCATACACTGCCTCAATGTGTAGCTTTTTCCTTGCAACAGCGCAGTCAAATGCGTAGCGCATGAACCTCTGTAGCTCCAACAGGCCCGTGTCCTTTAGACCTGATGCCTGGATCACGGTCCGATCACAACCGGATAGGTCCGCCCCACATGGTCCGTTGCAGTCTGTTGCATACGAGACGATCCCCATAGAACACAAACATATCTTGAATGTTTGACATGGCATATCTGAAACCGGTGCATACGAAACACAATTAATACAGGACACGTATCATGCGTATAATTAGTTTACTGAATTACTTTAGTTTACCAACCGTTTACTAATATACCGTAATGTTTAATCCTATGATTCAACTACTTTTCGGACATGATGCAACTCTTAGCTTGCTTTGCTTACACATGCACTAAGCATTAAATGTCATACATATTTGATATTTATGTACTCTCGCTTATTAAAGTGTAATAGTACTTTCACAAACTATATTTATCGAAACTATCTATATTCTAACACCAATTACGTCTGATGCTTCGAAAGAACAAGGGGGAACAACCTTCTTAACTATCTAAACAAATTTACATTCACATGCGTATACTGCTAACCATATCACGACAAGGTCATGTACCCCCAATTAAATGGCATATTATATCACTAACAATCTTTGAACAACCCAAATAACACGATCTTACAAAATATTATGAATGAAGCTGCTGCTACTCGACCCTTCTTTTATTAATACTATTCCGCACTAACAACCTACTGCGCAGCTAATTACATACTAATTGTTTTGCTACAAATGTACTGTAAGTGCAAAAACATTACCTATTCTCGATGCTCGCAGGCTGATCTACAACTTTTATAACTACACCACCTTCATACTTCGAACGAAGCAGTGCAAATCTCTCTTCCTCTCTCATTCGATTTGCTGAAGTTTCTCTAGCTGAACCAAGCAAATATCTCGCAATGACAGCTTCATATGTGCATGAGCCATTTTATACAAACGGGGCCAGAGACATGCGAGGAGAACAAGCTAACACGTGACAGCAAATACAATAGATTTGAGGGGAAAATGCACGCACCATTGCGAATAAACTGTTTGGCGAAAATCCCTGGCGAGGGGGGCTTTTCCGTGCCTAGACAGTGGGGTGGGTGGTCGTTTCCGCGCTTAGAGACTGCGGCTCTAGGCAAGGCATTTCCAGGCCACCCCACCGCATGATCTTCGAGATCCCGTACTTGGCAACCGCAGATCTAGGCAGGCCCCACCATCTAATGCACGCTGGCCAGGGAGCCTAAAAGCCATGCTATCAGATCGTTGATCCGCCCTCCTCCGACTGCGGAAACTACCACACGTCATGCACAGATGGTTCAGTGGTCGGGAGGGATCAATTACGTAAAAATCATGCGCAGAGATCCAATGCTGAAAAAAAAAGTGCCATAGAGGCTAAAAGAGTAAATATTTCTGCTTTCTCACACATAAGCACGTTTCGTTTCGCGTAGGAGCGAGGACAAAATAGCTACTATACGCGCGATGGATATACGTGCTAGTACATCAATGTTTTCTCCCATCGGTCCGTAACCGGACCGAACTCTACCTTGGTGGCGTACTAGTAGGCTCGAGGCAGCTTGGCCAGTGATAGCTTTCACATCGACAAGCCAAAGCTGCGCTCGGTTGGATTTTCCCCACTAAATTCTAAGTTAAAAAACTTAATATCTGTACCATCCAGAATCACAAACAAGTGTATCTCTCTTCGTAATCTCTGTCACAAACAGTTAAAATTAAAAAATTTCAGTCAAAAATTGTAAACCTAACTATATCAAACAAGTCTTGGGGTGGGGATGTGACCACTGTAGACAGTTGTATTGCTACCAAATCTTTAGATGGATCTTACCTTGTCTAAGAAAGAATTAATACACGAAGAAGTAGATAATAGATCCACGTGAAGATCATGAGTTACTCCACAAGATGCATTTGTGGTTGTTTGGGGCAAGCTGGGTGGGAAGCTCGAAATGGGAGTACGAGTGGACCAGACTACCTTAATGGCGTGAATTAAAATCAAATGAGTGATTATGTTTCAGTATGGATTAAGGTGGGTTAAGGGTTATTACGGCATAATAATAAATATTACTAAAGTGGAATACGACATATTAGCACCTTCAAAAAAATCCACCTATGCATTTCTACACATATATAACTCATGATACTATTAAACATCTCATATCAGGCTACTAAACATCTCGTCGTGCACGCAACTAAACAATAAAAAAGCCCATAATCACACCACTTATCATCATTATCACGTCTCAACCAAACATACACGCTTCATGGAGCCAAGCCCAACTCACGTGGGCAACCAATCACTCTACGGATGGCCAATTGGCCATGTAG
Organism: Melocanna baccifera; assembly: GCA_036346265.1. Taxonomy (NCBI): domain Eukaryota; kingdom Viridiplantae; phylum Streptophyta; class Magnoliopsida; order Poales; family Poaceae; genus Melocanna; species Melocanna baccifera. Next base: position 4,085,355 of record CM070691.1, on the reverse strand, counting down.
GAGCCTGATACCCAATGGGCCTTTGTTGGGCTGGACTCGTTTTTTATGTGGGTACACTCAAATGAAAGCTCTACACTGGGCTAGTCCCGACTCCTAACCTCGCTCGGGTGGACTGAAAGTAATTGTGCCTATCAGTGGCTTTGTCAGAGAACGGTCCAGACGTCTTCTCCTCTGCAGCTCTGCTCTTGGTTAAGCAAACGGAACCGGACACACCCGTGTCGGCGCAATAGTACATTGAAACCACAAAGTTATGGTGAAAAAGGCCTATTCAGACGAGCTTTTGGTTGCTCTGCTATTCATTTTGCTGGGCCTAGGCTGCATCACCATGCCGGCCCAACCCAACTGAGGCATGTAGCCTCAGGACCTGAGCTTTGTGATGTAGTGCAACTGAAAGGGATGCATCAGAAATTGATCATCTGGTTATAAAAGGGAAATCGATCATCTCGACTGCAATGGTGTGCACTAGGATAGCAAAGTGTTGGGACCTAGATTTACATCCAAGCCCTCTATGTATAGTGAGCTATTTCTACTATTAGTAGCTAGCTCACGTAGTATAACATGATGAACATCACATTCATATAAGTCTATAAGTAAAGGAATACTTCATATTACATAAATAGCCATGAAAAGGCCTTATGGGGTGTACATAAAGGAGCCGATAGGCCGGATGAGTCCAACCATAGATAGCAACGGAAAGTAAATAAAATAAAAGGGATCTCCATGATTTACCACAGACAATCGATTAAAGCTATGATCTAGTATTCATCATCGTCTTCATCTCCAAATCTCAATGCATTAAAGTATCCATACACCAGATCTCCACCCTTATAGTTTGAATCCATATATTTGAGTAACTATGAGCACAATAGTACTCAGCAAACCCTTGTACCAAATGCAACTATGTAAATGCTTGGCTTGTTAAGGGAAGGTCTTAGGGTTAATTTAGCACAAAGAAAGTTTTCATGTTCAAATTACATACCACACTTATTTTTCAAACCTATAACTTGGCCATTTGACTTAAACCAAAGTATCGTTTTGTATAAGCAAGTGTTACCTTGTAAGAAAGTTCCCTCCACCTAACTCTATACGAGGCTCCATCCACCTCACTCAAGATGTCTACCAATATACCATGGTTACAACCATTTTTAAGTTATCATGTTCCACATCATCATTTTATTAAAACTAACCAAGTGTGGCTTTCTTCATAATACCCATAACCAGGGTTCAAAGTTTCGGTTTGAAAAAACTTTTGGGGGTAACGAGATGAATAAAAGAACAACATTTCATTCATTTTGTTCACAAATTTGGATGAAAAATTCAAAATTTTGATGAAATTTAATTGAAATTTGGATGAAATTTGCACAAAATTCAAATGGAGATAAATTCAGCCAAAATTTGACCGAACCATTCTTCTCTTGGGGGGTAGCAAAATGGATGAAATTTTTGAAAATTCGGCAAAATTTTGACGAAATTGTGAACCATGCTCGTAACTGGGGGGCACGTCTATTGTACTAGATTTTATATTTTACAGAGGTTGTATAACTTTATCCACAATAGATGATAAACTTGTAATGTTGTGCACGCTACTAAAGGCATATGACTAAGAGGATTTTCACAAGGTGTTTACAATGCCTCACTCTAACTCCACTCTAGATCGACGATACTCTCATACATTAGAACGACATTAACTCCGAGAGGTCATTGATGAGTGGGAGAAATCATATACCGACAAGTGCCCCTAACATACATGTAGCACCCAGGATATATGCCACATATAACGACCAGTACTTTGTACCTAGGAATACGTGACCCTACATGTACAACGACCAAAACCCCGATCAGTCGATAAGTACCCCAAAGTACCAGTCCAAATTTTCCAGAGGTGTACTAGGGCTCAGTAAATTATCCAACTAGGTCACGTCCATACTTGACTTATGATTGCATGATTATTAGTTTAGAAAAGCAACAGATGATTCGATCATTAATCGACTCAGTTGAGATAATCCATAGACCCAAACCTTATGCAATCCCTGCATTGGTCTCACACAATCCACTAATCCAAGTCTCCACTATTTTATAAAATATTTTTTATATTTTCAGTGATAACCTATATCACCACACTGAGTATCATATAATGTACGAAGCATATGTTGGCAATGTTTGTGCCATGTTCAATTCTACCACTAAGCATAACCATTATTGATTATTGATTAACCAAGGGCATATTATTATTACATAATTAGCCTAGGATGACAAGGTATATATAGTTTCAACAATCAAGGAAGGGGTATAACAATTAATCACTATATGGAATAGCTAAGCATCAATATTTCACATAGCATTTAATAAAAAAACCATAAGCATGCAAATAATAATTTAAAACAAAGTAATTACATTTGAAAACTATATTCAACATGATCAATTATAAGGAGTTACGTTGCTCAAATGTGGATGTCGTAGGCTCTTGACTAGTAGTGATGGTGGCATCCGAAATGTTAGAATCTATAATCGTGTAAAGCGCCCAAATTTAAACTACATTTGAATAAATCCAAATAAATTCAAATGAACTCTAAAAATTATGATTTTAGTATTGTTGGAAAGGTCTCAAATTTAGATAAATTTATAAATAAAAACCAAGTCATTTAAATTTTAAATAAGAGAGAATGATCTCTCTAAAGTTTGACCTGAGAGGAAAATACTGAAAATATGAAAATCCTAACAGGTCGGGTCCATCGGATTTTTATTTTTTTTCTCCTGTTATTTTTATTAGAAAAACAGTTGGTGGCCGTGTACCCACACGTTAGTGCCCGTGGTTTGTGAACCGGGCCTACATAGTGAATTTATCTCTATTTAGATTTTTTGTAATTATTTTGGACCCACATGCCATCCTATAAATTACTCTAAAGTAATCTTGCATCTTACCACCTAATTAAATACCAACTAATCTCAACATTAATCCCTAATTGCTCTACCACAATGTCTCCTTCCCTGTTTCGAACCGAAGCAGGGGTGGTGCCATGGGCAAACTCAGGCCGAGCTCAGTGCCAGCAAGTGAACCATTGTACCTTGTACCTGTACCTTTGTATTGAACCATCTTCATCCTCATGTTGACCCTTAGCATGCATTTCTAATTTGTCACGTTCATCATTACAAACTAAATCTATTTAACACTTAATAAATACATTAGTCCCATATTCACATATCCTCATTAATTACCAAAACCATTTTTAGGGACCTAAATGCTTTCATACCCTAAATTAAAACCACAGCGCTTGGGAAAGTGGTTTCGGTCAAGGAGAAGCTGAGAATATCAAGTTGGATCAAAAGCTAAGGACTTAGCGGATTCAGGTTTATGTGATTTAAAAAGCGTACATAAGTATAACATGTGATTAAAATAAAAAAATATTTATTGTGTGGGGTTAACGAATTTTTCATTTGTACTAAATGAATAGTATCCATTAGGGTTGGATGGAGCTGGTTGTATTGTCTATTTAACGGGTTGAGATAGAGACTTGCTAGTTAACCATCCTAACTTTTCTTATTGAAGACAAGTGTTCTAGGATTAGGATTTGAGAAGTGTGTGTTGTGGTGTACTCTCTTATCATCTAGGTGGATTGGCTATAAAATATCTATCATCAAGTAGCAATATATAAGTTTTGTTCATCTCCTATAGATCCCTCTTGTTTTGATTAATTTGCTCTTAATTTAGTTAGTTTTGATCTTGTCTATCCTCTTCTTGATCTTACTGTATACTAAGGACGTATAAGTGATAGAAATGTCCTATAGAAATCAATCGCCATCTATCTAAGCATTAGGTTTGCCCGATTTTTGCTTGATTTGATCTCTTCGAGTGATTTGTTGATCCATGTGCTTTTGACTTGATTTCTTAGGTGTTGTAGCTTGCCTTGATATGTGGAAATATATTTAGATCCATGTTAACCAATATTTACCTATGAGTAAGTTGTATTCATCATTTTTATTTTTTACCCAGTTTTGGTGCAGCTTTCCTTCAAACAAAAAAATATCAAAACTTTGGTAATGATTCTCTTGACCGTTGTTTGGAAGTTGTTCTTGATATCCTAAAGAATGTGCATACCAAATTTTAAGTCATTTAGATATGTAGATCAAAAGTTATATATATTCATAGTTTTAAAATAGTACTGATTTTACTGTTTACTAGGCTAAATTAACTGTAGCGGAATTATTGGTTACTGTACATTCCTCGGTTTTTAGCTTCTTGATTCCTGGGTTTTGTGCTGGCTTTTTACCCTTAATCTTTATTGATTTCTAACTATTGGAGTGAATGGTTGACAAATTCTTAACAGAAAAATTTTAAGATATCACTCATCAACTCTGTTGCCATACAGTCCGATACGCCGAATTCTTTTTCTTCCCGCCATAAGATCGAAAAGGAGAAAAACTTCCTGGTCCCTACCTCCAACCGGATCGTAAATTCACATGCAAATCTTGCGTTCGCCCATCCGCGGGGCCCGAGCTCGTACGGGAAATTGTCTTCTCTCTTTTTTTTGAAGGAAAAGTTTTCTTCTCTTTCCATCGTCGAATCACACAAGTCGCAGTCCTCACCTCACGTATACATATACGCTGGGGCCTGGGGCGCGTCGTCTCGAGGGGAAAATTTTGCTTCCTCGCTCCGAGCAGCTGCAGCTAGATCTGTCTTTTGCTATCATTAGCGCAACTCCCGCAGAGACCCAGTCCTTTCAGACCGAGCAATCCTTGGCTCTTTGCAGCGGTCCGTGCACTTCACTACATGGATAAAACGGCCTGAGGCGACGGTAAATTCATCGCGAGAGACGCGTGGAAATAACCAGGTAGAAGTTCGAGTTGAACCATGTAACTGGGTATAAATTATACCGCCAAATTCTTATAATTGTTCGTAAAAATTATTATTTTTTGGTGATCCAAAATCCAACCGGTTGAAGAGAGTATGATCAAGTTCTACTCCAAAGGTAAAAGCAATCCGGTTAACAAGTCCTATCAGAACTTATTACCAAACTAGTATATGATTCTAAACTAATTGGGATTTTGAACTGGTCGAACTAGTTGTGGTTGAATATGTTCCGACCTGTATGACTGGTCATGAGTAAATGCAAACTGGTTGAAGTTATGATTGGGATTATCTTTGTGTCTGTGATGGATGTATACCGATCTGCATCAGGTGTTGTGCCCTAAGGTGCTTGCGTCAGCAGGAGTCGGACGTGGATACTTGAGGCTCTTTCAACTATATCTCTTCATCGTCTTCTACTGGGACTTTGCTTCGTCTCTGAGTAAGACTCTGTTCTTTTATCGTCTGGGACTACTATTCGAAAGCAATTTGTACCCTCTATAAACCTCTCCGCAGGATAAGCCAAAAGCCAAAACGCCAATGCACATGTAATAGTTAAAAACGTTCTGTAATTTCTCCTCTATATAGTGATTTTGTCGATTGTTCATCCGTAATTTTTTTCTGTAAGAATTTTCTACGTTAAGTCTTTGCCTCGTGTTTTTTTATTATTCTTTGTTGTTTCATATCTTGCCTAGTCGATTTTGCAACAAAAATAAATTCTTCATGTGGACAGAGCCACCATAATTTAGCTCTCAGAGACTCAAACATTGCCATATCTCATAAACAAATTCTTGTCTCTTGTGGGTGGTAGGCCCCACTCAGCGTCGCCAGAAGCCAACGTTTGCGTTGGGTGATGGCTTTTTTTACTGTTGATTTTTTTTCTTTTTTGGTTTTTTGTGTTTTTTCCCGTATTCCTTTGTATTGTCCGTGATGGGCTAACATGTTTTTTCTATTTTTATTTTTTTTAAATTTTAATTATACTAAATAAGTCAACTCAGTTACAGTAAAAAATAAATCAGCTACAGTAAAAAAAACTATAACCCACCGCCATTCTGAACACCTCATATTCTCCTCGTAGAGGGTTGCCGCCGGTTCCAACATTTTTTTAATCTGCCAAGACCAAAGTCAGCAGCAAGCTCTTCAATTGGACAAGGATTAATTAAGTATTGTAACTTGATTACATTTATGGATGTTAATGAAAAGAATGACTTGATGGGCCAGATTACTGTCAGGTTGCAGCAGCAGCTGCCAATGCATGGGCGATGCATGACAGCAAAGTGCATCGCTGTTGCATAATTGCGCTGCAAGATCTGAGCCTTTCAGCTACGGACTAACCGCATAAGTCACGTCTGCTTAATCCACAAGGGCAGACAAATACCGTTCTGACAGCGACACCGTGAAGCTGCCCTGTTGCCCTGCTCCTGTGAGTGACCAGTGACCACCCTCTCGTCGTCGCTCCAAGGCAATTGAATTCCCTTTGGCAGCCCCGCCGTGGACCCCGGCGAGGCGAGGACCGGCGCATGACCGGGATCCACCGGCCGGAGGCGCGGTCCTCCACAGCAGAACGTCTCTCTCTCTCTCTCTCTCTGACGACGACGTGGAATCAGCAGTGTCGAAGGCTGGATTGGCTGGAGGCTGCTGCAATAGCAACAATTGCCTGAGGAAGAGAGTGCAATGCTTCTGCAAGTATTGGCCTTTGTTTGGAGTGGTAAGCATGGGCAGAGGCAGCATTGTAGGCTGCACAGGTCGATTCTGGGCAGAGCTACAGGTGCAGTTGTGCGCGCTAGCATCAGTAGCATGTACGCATCTGGTCGTTGGATCGGCCAATGGGTGATGGGATGCGTGCAATCATGCAAGAGAGGAAGATTAGATAAGTTTTGAATGGCAACTAGTCCCTGCCTGGTACAGACAATCCATTGGGAATGTGGGACCGATCACTGGTGGATTAATCGCCAGCAAGATCACAGAATAGATGACTGACGAGTTGCTCAACAATCGAATCATGGAAATCTGTTCTTCAAAAGAAAAATCCTAGTACTGTCGGTTCCTTACCTACATGGTTCTTTTGTGGACATTGTAACATTGTCAGATAAGGCACCTTGATTAGTGCAGGTGAATGCTCCATGTGCATATTTGCTCCAAGTAAAAATGTTCTAGTTTAACCCTCTAACATCACAGATTCACAGCATTCATATTAGATAATTAGTTCTACGGGCTTATGAGACGCTTGGGAACCTGTTCACTGTCCTGTTAAGTACCTGGCCTTCTTACCATTCTTTTAAGTGCTGATATGTGTAGGTGAAACTGTTAAAGCTCTGCCTTACTGCAGGATACAGGCATGCAGCATGCATCCACATCCCAAACTCCAAAAATTCTGGAAATTTCTTGTCTGCCAGAACAGAGACCCTTCTTGGTCTGCAAAGCGTCTCGACGCCTGGACGATTCAAAGTTTAGTCATCCCCCAGGGACTGTCATGCCAACAGTGCGGTACAGCACTACAAAGTCAGCAAGTGTTACAGATCAAAGACTCAAAAGAGTATGTTATTGACAGATCAGAATGTTGAATCTAACATCGTTTCTGCAGCACCCCAGGTTTGGCTTGACTGTGGCAAGTTGTTCCACAGAACAATGATCGGCGCGCTCCAAAGCGCTGCGCAACTGGTTTCTACGTTGAACGCTAGCTTTTTTTTACTTTTCAATTTTTTTCTGTTTTTTTTATTTTTTTTTAGTTTTTTCTCTCTTTTTCTCGTATTACTTTGCATTGTTCGTGATGGACTAACATGTTTTTCCTATTTTTATTTTTTAAAAATTTAATTATGCCAAATAAGTCAATTCAATTACAGTAAAAAAAGCCATAAGCCAACGCCAAACTGAACGCTACCGAACTGTTTCCAAACGATGGGCAAAACTAGTTACCATTGGAATGCAGTAACAAATCTGGGCTCTACACTCTTAAGAACTGCTCATCTTGCACCCACTCACCTAATAGCACAACATCTTTCCATTTCATTTGCATTACTGAAACACTTGGGCAGGGGACCATGCCTGAATAGCAAGAACATATTTCACTCATCAGAGTGCTCTTATGTCTAGTGCAGCAAAATATAATATATCGCACTGACATCCACAAGTGATAAAAAGCTGGCGAAGTGGCAATGAAAACGGTACATGAAAAATTCCATGGTACATTGGTGCAGCTGCATTCAAGATCAAAAGAGAAGGGACCCAGCATTCTCAAAGTTAATCATGTGCTTCATGCCATCAACCAATACTACAAAAACTACAGTCTACAGACACCACGACTGTGCTAAATAAAAAAATATTTAACCTTGAAATGTGCATGAAGGGAAGCTGGATCCAAGTTCTCTTATACACCTAGTCAGTAGTCTGCAATTTCCAAGTACTACAGTATTATGTAACAAAACTTTTCTTTTAGAACAAGCTGATTATATAGTATTGTCCTGAGAATTCACCATCTTAAACACAAAAGAGGGGAATACACTCACAAAGATGTAGAACTCCACACTCAGTTATTCACATCATTATCCCAGAATCTTCAGCTAGTAGCTAGAACTAGGAAAAGAACAGCTAGACTCCTTCTATTGAGTTTTTTGTTTCTTGATTGTTTGAATATATAGAACAAATTTTGTCCTGTTTTCTTTTTCAACAGGGCTTATTGGATGCAAGTTGAACAGGCGAGGCCATGTAGCAATGAAGGATAGACATACCATGACAAATAAATGGAAAATTGACCATTAAATAGCATCAATAAATCCAGACCTTTAAAGGAAACCAAATGCGCCTTTCCTTTTCTCCCAGATTGTTTTAGTTCTTTTCCCCTTATATTTCCATCACCCTCATTGAAGCACCCTTTCCAAGGTTCTCATAAAAATGAGTAAGGGGGCATGATGCAAAATGCAACAAGAGAACTCTCATCTCCACAATACAGCCATGCCTAAATTCCACCCTCCACCTATACCAGTAACCATCCCTGGACCGTCAAATAACTTTCATGCCCCCCCACTCTTGTAAATTGAATGAACAGGCTAAAAGCCCGCTGCAAGTTATTTTTCTATTGTTTTGGGGCCAAGCATTGTCTATAGTTTGTCTTGTTTTTTTTTTCATTTCTACAACTGCTTGAGCACACCAAAATTCTTGAGTGACCAAACTAAATTGACTTGCTTGAAGCAAACAAATTGGTGAGCAGCACACCTGAAACCTATACAATGACAAGTTGACAACAGTCATCTGCAAATTCGCCTCCTTTTGCTTGCTGGAGAGCTCTCGTAATATGTTGCATGAGATCCAACAGTAATGTCCTCACTTCGTTGGCTCACACATGCAGCTGTATCCAACACACCTATGAGGCTTTGTGGCACGGTGAAAACTGAAGAGCCAGTTGACTTGAGAATAATGTTTCCCATAACAATCTTGCCTTGAATCACTTCGTAGCACGCTAACACTCTCTCCTACAACGTGTGAATAATATGTGATCAAATTTAGAAAGTATCCAAGCTCAGATCAATGGCAAGCAAGACATAAACTAACAGCTTTATGATTAGAAATTACATCATCCAACAAACCACGGTTTATGCTGAAAGATTGTGATATGCAATACCTTCTTTAAATGTTGGCAACAAGTTGCCACCCTTTTGAGTATGGAACTTTTGTGTCCACCCAATGCCACTAGCGCTACACTCGCGGCAATTTCTGACGGTTTGAAAATTAAGAATTCAGCAACTGCATACCAAAATTCCCCAGCTTTAGGAATTGATCACCATCACGTTCTGTACAATTGATTGGAGAAGGGTAAACAAACATGTCTACAAAAAACATACCTTTAGATGTGCTCAAGATAAGGTCAACCGAGCGAGAGATTACGGGCATGGACGGCGCATCACCATCATTGAATTTGTGGAGGTAGTGGTCAATAAATGAGCAAGCAGTTACAGCTTGCATCCTCCACTTTAGAGTGTTGAGAACCAGAAGCTCCATCCTTTTTATGGTCCTAGCCTCGAACACATACTTTGCCTCACCCACCTATCAAAAACCAGAGTTGAGAGAAAAGAAAAACAAATCTTTCACACTATTTGTGGAGGTCTGTTGCATGTATGATGTATCATGAAACTCACCTGCAAGTCTACGGGGTGTGGAACAACGGTTTCCTCCATTTTTGCAGCCAACGACAAGCAAGCAACTGCTAAGAGTTGTGTCATCCAAGCCTTGCCTTGCTGCAATCAGAAAGCAATTGCGCCGTGACTTGGCAGTTATCTCAACAACATCCAGGATTGCAGGAAATGCAGGAATAGTGTAATGCTGAGAAAGATCCTTACAGGAAGATCGTACACAGAGAGGAACCGGTCCAAGTAGTTCGCTGACAATACTGCCGTCAAAGGCCCAAACTTGTAACGCCCATGGACCTATTCATCACAAACAACAGACTCAATCAATCACTAATACGAATGTCATACAATGCAGGATCCGTAAATCAACAAGAACCAAATCAAGAACAAAAGAACACGAATAAAGCAATAAAGGAGGCATTTTTACCAAAATTTCTCACACAACATCTCATCAGAAATACCAAGAAGGGACGAAATAAGCAAGAAAAACTCACCTCCCAAATCCAGTCAATGGCATCGCTCCTGACGGCCACCAAATCGAGCCCCTCGGGCTGCTGCAGCAGCCGCTGGGAGTAGCCCTCCATGGGCAGGTGCTCCTCCTCCCTCTCCATGAGCACCTCAATGCAGTCCTCAGATTGCTGTGGGAAGCCCATCAACAAGGCCGCGAAAGAAGCATCGGCGTGGTGGGGCGGCCCAAGAACCCACGAAATCTCCTCACCCTCCTCATCAAGGTCAAGAATGGCGGTTTTGTCCTCTGCGCAGAGGAGGATTGATGCCGCGCAGTCAAAGGTTGGAGCCATTCCAGAGAACCCAAAGAACCACTCTGCTAGGTGCAAATGTAGCACTAATTGCTAATCTTGCCCTGTTTCTCCTCTTATCTCTGTATCTCTGTGATTTTATTGGTCTCTTTCTATTTGTTGCTTCACCTCCCCCTGCTCCAACTCTTCCTTTTCTTCTCGGTACTATATTTGAGAGAGAGAGAGAGAGAGAGAAAGAGTTCTTGTTTTTCTCAAACGGAGAGGTTAGGGAAAGAAGATGTCAGGCTGTAGCTTCGGGTTAAAATTTCATTGTAATTATTTTTTTACTGTAGTTAAATTGATTTATTAGATATAATTAAATTTAAAAAATATAAAAATAGTGCTAGCTCATAACGGACAATGCAAAGGAATACGAAAAAAAAGAAAATACAAAAAGCCCAAAATATCTTTAAAAATCAGAAAAAGACGAATTACTGAATAGTGAAAAAAATCTGAACCTGAAAAAAGGTGAAACGAGCGGGGCCTAGACTTTTTGGTTTATAATTTATGATTTTTAGTTATTTATAAGAGAGATTATAGAAAGATAGATATTCGCATGTGATTTTGGTCAATACATATAAAATTCATATAATATATATTACAATTGACCTTTAGACTTCGCATCAAAAAACATACCTTTTTGAAAAATCTATTGTAGCTATAGTAGATAAGCTATAAGCATTAAGCGGCTTCGAACCCAACCCTAAACTATGTTGGCTCCTGTCTTTTAGTTTTTAAAATCTAAAAACTATTTATAGTCCGTTCATATCGGTTTTTGATTTTAGCTTTTGATTTTAATTTATAAATAGTAACAGTTTGTAAAGATAGACACTCACATATGATTTTGGTTGATATAAATAAAGTCACTACAATATATACTACAATTGACTAGTAGATCATATCTTTAAAAGACGCTTCGTTTGAAAGATGATACTGTAGAAAACTCATTTACTTAAAAAAGTAGCTTTTAGAAATCAATACGAATAGTATAATCTCTTCTTTTTAACTTCTAGAATATATTTTTGGTTGTTCTACAGTAATTAGCTTTCAAACAGGATATCTTTTTAAGGCGGGGTCTACAATTTGATTATAGTATACATTGTAGTAACTTCATTTATATCGATTAAAACCGCACACGAGTTTCTATTACTCCGTACTCTCTCTCACGAACAACCACAAAAACAATAAGTCATAACCAAAAGCCATAAGCCGAAGCCAAGAAATAGACAACTCATTGGCTTAGCCTAAAAATATGCCTAAAATAAGTTGGATAATGATACAGAATATTCTCCTGATATTTCAGAATTTTCTGTGTATTTTCTATAATTTCAATGTTAATTTTAGTGATTAAAAGTAATTTAAATAATTATGATTAATAAAAAATAGTAAGTAAATATAGAAAAACATAAAAAATAATAACAATAGTGCTAAACAAGCTTCATATGCGAAACATAACTCAAAATTTGAATTCCCAAGACCCATTTTGCGCTAGAATATGTATTTTCAGTGAATTCTGTAATTTCCGATGGCTTCTCTGCTAATTTTCAATTCTGAGAAATTTTTTGCATAATTTTCTAAGGGCCTATTTGTAAAAATCTGAACGCCCCCTCACCCCGCACCCCCTAGCCAATCGAATGGTTCGAACTGCTTTCGGCCAATTGGACGGTTCGAACTTGCTATGGCCCATCGGACAGTCCGTAGCCGATCGGACGGTTCGAATTTCACTTGACCATTTGAACTGGTCCGAACTTAACGTGGCCGATTGGACGGTTCAGATTTCTTTTGACCGATTTAAAAGGGAGGGGTAAGAGGAACCTTACCCCTATTCATTTCATGGTGGTGTGTGCGTAGGAAAAGGGTCAACGACCGAGGTGGCAGCAGCCCATGCGGGGGCGCGTGGCGCGAGAGGCCATGTGGGGAGGCATTGGCGGCACACAGGTAGCCGCACGGCTCATGCAGGAGCGATGGCAGCGCGCGAGCGGCCGAGGTGTACAATGCGGTGGGACCAATAGCTGAGGGCGCGTGACACGGCGGGAGCCCGTGCGGGGCGACGCCGGTGCAGCCGATGACAGAACAGCGCGACGGGTGGGCAGCGACGTAGCAAGCAAGTGGCGACGCGCCATGCGGCGGCGGTGGTTTTGAGCCGGTGGTGACCGGCGGTGGCACGGCTCCAAGCCGGCGATGGTCAATTTTTGTCTCCTCTTTTTTCAATCTATTTACAATACAATCAATATCTGCTCTTTTTTCATGTAATCTTCTGATCGGCATTATGCTGGCGACTTCCAATCTGCTCACGGTAAATTAGAGCGGATTTGTACTGTAGAAAATCACCTAGAAAGCAAAATTTGTAGAATTAAAAGCGATCTAAATAGACAATTCAATCTACAAGTGTTTTGATAATTATCTCTGATTCACTAGAGTAATTCATGCTGATAATGTGTTGAAGAACCATCGCTGATGAGTCCAGTTCACTAGACTCAGGTTTCCTAACAATATCAACTATCCCATTGAATATGTCAGATTCGATGAATTACAAGCACAAAATCGTTTTAAAGGAATTAATGGCATACATTAATCGTACCTGGCTTCACTGCTCGGCCAGCCATGAATGAGCGTAAGCCCGTCCAGAAAGAAATGCATGAGCCCAGGCCTAGAAGAGCCCACCTGCCGAACGTGTCTATATAGACCAGCCCGTACCCGACTAGCTAGGCCCACTCGAGTCCATGCTCCAGCAGTCTAGCCCAAACCCAATGGAACGGAGCAGCAAATTCCATTCCGGACAAGAGAAATGGCCCAAAAAATAGCAACACCACAGTAGACGTATATCTAAGCGCCGCGATGAACTCTCGAGTCTCGAATCGCAACAGAAGAAGCGAACGCGATGGAGGCCCTCCTCTGCACCAACGCCACCGCCGCCAGCCTCTCCGGCCTCCCCCTCCCGCGCCGCCGCACGTCCCCGTCCACCGCCGCTCTCTCCGCTTCGGTCTCCGTCCCCCTCTCATTCCGCCGCCGCAGCCTCCCAACTCGAGGTCTCATTGGGGGAAAAGAACAAAAGGGCACACATCGGTTTTACCGGCCTTTTGCGTCAGACCTGACAGCCGCTTTCTTGTTTGGATGTGCCTCTCCAGGTCTGCGCTGCGCCGACGCGGATTGGCCTGAGCCGTCGTTCGTGGGCGTCGCGAAGAAGCTCGACGCGGAGGCGGCGACTGCAAAGGAGGCGCGCGCGTACGCGGGGGCTGGCGGCGAGGAGAAGGGCCGGTTCGGGGCGATCAACGGCGTGGGCGGCGGCCTGGTGGAGGAGTCGGTAGCCGTGCCGTTCGCGCCGTTCGAGCAGAGCTTGGTGGCGGTGGACAGTGTCGGGGATGATGCGCTTAGCCAGGCGCTCGGCAATAAGGTTTTTCTGTCTCTTGCACGCAGTCTGTTCGTTGTATTGCGTCCGTGGTAGTGTGTGATTATGTGTAGGCGCCTAGGCGGGGTGGTGATTGGAGGAGTTGAGTTGGAACTGGGTGGATTAGACTGTAACTAAAACTATTCATTTTGATGTTTATGTGAAATTGGATTAATGTGCTTGCGAATAAATTTTTTTAAAAAGATTAATTGTTATGCTGGCCTAAAATGGTAAGGTATGGACAATTTAACCTTACTAAGTTCTTTGAAAGTCTCAATTTTTTAATTAAGGTTTTGAATACTTGAAATTAGTAAAATGTTATTACTTGGTTTTCCTCAAGTACAGTTTACATCTTGTCAGTTGTTAAGAATGTCGATTGTCACTAGAATGTAAATTTGGTGTTTGATTCGATTTCCACTAGAATGTCGTAATCGATTTTATTGACGATACTTGTGTGTTTGCAAAACTGAGGTTCTTGCCTGAAATCTATGAGCTATTTTGATCTGGATAGGTCTATATATATATATATATATATGATTATCAAGAACCTGAAAATCAATTTAGCAATTTGGCCTGTCTTTTTAGACAGAGGGCTTTTGCCCAGCTCTATTAATACTTGGCATGCTATTTCAAGGTTAAATTAGACTACAGATATTCAGAGTTGAGCTATACTCACAAGCATCTAAATTTTAGGTAATGGGAGAATCACTGAAGCTAAGTGGTTCTGCTGTGATGTATGAGATTTGCGTGATAGCTCTCGATGTCCCATTATGTTACGAAGTTGGGCAATTTTCATCTAAACATAGGTCAGGTGCAGAAATGCTCTAGTTTTGTTACTGTTGTTTTGTGCTTTGCAACTAAGCATTGAGGTTGGTCTAAGTGTCATCAATCAACGTATGATATAGTATGAAACGGGACATAGATTGGCTGGTTAGCTTATAGCCTTAATACTTTTAGGAATTATTTGTGTATTCCAATTCCAAATTTGAACTTAAGGGCATTGTTATTTCTGGCTTGCATACTCCAGTTGGACTTCGAGAAGACGTCTACATATGTCATATATGGCGCTGGTGCTTTTCTTGCTGGATGGATTTTGTCTGCTGTTGTTTCATCAATTGATTCCATCCCCTTGGTCAGTACTTATTAAATCTTTGGATAAATGCACAATTCTTTCAACTATCATAAGAACTTGTAACTGATTATAGTCCTGTGCGCAGCTCCCAAAGATACTGGAAATTGTAGGCATCGGCTACACAATTTGGTTCAGCACACGGTATCTTCTTTACAAAGTATGACTCCTCCTGCATATAGAACCAGCCTCCACGTTAAAATTCTTTATTGTGCGCTCTATTTTGTTCAATGTTCTCAACTATGTCTTTCTCATTTGCAGGAAAACAGAGATGAGTTGCTTGTCAAAGTAGAAGATCTCAAAAGGAGAATTATTGGATCTGGCGATGTGTGATATGTCAGCATGTGGTTGGGCTTTAGTGTCATCTTACAATCGTATTTTTAATCTTGTCGCTAAAATTGCAATGCTTGTGCGTTTAATATTTACTGTTTACGGCCATTGCATGACGGTCTCTGGTCTGCTTACTGAAGTCTGAATACCTTTGCATGTCCCAAGTAGTGGTTTTCATTTGATCTGATCTGCACCCAAAGTTGACTATTGATGCTACATTATGACTTAGGGTCATCAATCGGATATTCCAAATACATTGTCTCCTTCCATGCTAAATGTCCAAATATAAACCCTCGCAAAAAAAAAGTTCAGTATAAAGACATTAGTGCCCATTTAAATGGTTCAAATGAAAGTTGGTGCACCTTAAAGATTTCCATTCATCTACATGGTCGCTGAGACACTGATAGCATAGGCTGTGGGTTTGAACTTCGCAAGTTGTCAGTTAGTGCGGCCATGGGAGTGGTTCGGGGCGGTTCGAACCGACCCTGCCCCATGCGGACCAATTCGGTCTTCAGGGGCGACGGGGCAATACATATGACAAGTATAGAACGGAACCGATGGCCCATTGTTTCATATGAGTCGGCCCTTTTTCTGTGCTGAGTGTTATGGTATACAAAGAAACTTACTTTTCTGATTGTTAGTATACGAAGAACCAACGCCGAATACCATAACTTGTAAGAACTATAGAACAAGAACACAGAGGATATTCCTAAAAAAAGAGCACAGAGGACAGATTTCAAAATGGGTAATGCAGATGTGCATACTAATACATCGGCACTGATAAGTTTCATCAACACATTGATGTTCTTTTTAAGAGCATGGGATGTTCCATGATCACAATTACAATTCAAACATAGCAATTTCATATTACTGGGTCTATGATAGCTCTCATGAATGGGACCAATGCATTATCCTGAATTCCTGATAGACAAAAGACAGTAACCCCGTGG
The DNA here is from genome assembly GCA_036346265.1 of Melocanna baccifera. NCBI lineage: Eukaryota > Viridiplantae > Streptophyta > Magnoliopsida > Poales > Poaceae > Melocanna > Melocanna baccifera. The sequence continues at coordinate 4,068,795 of CM070691.1, read as the reverse complement.
CTCCAAACTTCGGTGACATTTCTGGATGATCAATAGACTGCCAAACTATTTCTTCCTTTCCTGTAACCTGAAAGCTACACAAACATGAAGGAGGCACAGAAAGCAATGGCAGTGCCTTGAAAAGGAAGAAATTAGCGATGGCTTTTGGCTTTTGGCTGAAAAAACACTGTAGCTGGCTGAAAAAACACTGTAGCTGAGTTAGTAGATAGTGTAGTGAATAGTGAAAAAAAGCTGAAGCTAGAAGCTGAAGCTTTTAGAAGCCATTCCGATCACCCCCTAAATCCAAATCAGCCTTAAAAATGCATCTACTCACATTATCTCAAAAGGAAGAAAACAAATCAGTAATAAAACTGGTAGCGTCTAGTAATGCAGTAACAAGAAAGGCAGAACCTTGATGTAATGCCACTAATGCAGCAGTTTACATTACACTAAGGGCATGTACAATACAAGATGCTTAAATATCAGTGCTTAAAGAGAGAGAATAAAGCCATGTCATTAAGCACCCATGTAAATTTTATTTCCTCCAATGCAGGTATCTTTTTTCTAATTAGATGTAGTTATATACATAAGCATTCGTTAAGCACCGGTAGGGGGTGGCAATTTCCCCTGTGGGGGGCGGAGGCCGATGTCCCCCCATGGGGGAACGGGGGGTTGCTCCCCCCACAGGACCTGATAAAAATAAAAATATATAATATATTACAATATTTTAATATGTGGGATTGTATTCTTTTTTTTGTATATTCATGTCATAAATAGTAAACAAGCCATGTCGACCCGACTCGACCGAGCGTGCCATGCTTAGGTTAGCCTCACACGGCACACATAGTACCGTGTTGAGGCATGCCCCCGCCCAGCATGGCATGACATGCTATTTACCCCCAACCCTCCCAGGAGGCTAGATCTGCTCAGAAGAGTACAATAACTCTATTGTGGTAGTATAGTAAAATTGCTTACGAATGACAGTAAAATTACTTGTGTTAAGGTTACTGCACTTTTCTAAGCGTGGATTGGTGACTAAGCAGTAAAATTGCTTGCAACTAGCAGTAAAAAATACTTATAACATGCAGTAAACTTACTTGCGACTGACAATAAACCTATTTACAACTAATAATAAACTTATTGCTAATGCCTCCCTTGGCTCTTGCCCAGTTGCCCCTTCCCCTGGACCCTGAGCCCCTACCATTGTCGCGCTGCCGGGTGCTGGGCCAACTTCCCCCACCCCCACTGGCCTCCTCTTCTTCCTCCCCAGTCGTCGCCGCCTCCTCCCTCTCTACTGGCTACTGCCTCCTTCGTCCCCACCCATGCCGACCTCCTCCTCCTCTCTCCGGCTCTCCCTCCCATTAGCCTCCCTCCCCGTCAACCACCACCTTCAACTATCTCCTCTCGCGTGGGTGGCAATGGCTGCCCAGCGGCTGTGGGTCAGACAGCATCGAACTGGGCCAATGTGCTCAACAGACCATTGGTGGCCCGGTGGGCTAAGCGTGTCTAGGCTATCTCGGCCCGACCCCTCTCCATGTCGTACCTAGATTGGAGGGCAGACACATGGGCCAACACGACATGGTAACTTGTTTGGGCCAGCTATGCCAAACCAAATTTGGTCTTGCATTATACAGATCGTACTGTGCCATGCCAAGCGACGGCTAGGTTTGGTTCTATCGTGGTGTCACTATAGTCTTGCTCGTTTGACAGTTCGAGCCTTCAGGTCTCTCGCGTTGTTCCTCTACCTTGCAGCCGCTCCCATCTGATCAGTGCCACTCCACCTGCCACTTTGATCGTGGAACCTGCCTCCAAGTTTGAAACATCCCATGATCGCTGCAAACTGTAACAGCCCTATTTTTGGAAATAGGGATATCGTACTTCCTGCAACAACCCAGAAGTTTAGTTATAGAGAGAAGGGGTATCATGCTTACTCACGAACATTTAAAAATGGTTAACTCGATTAAAATATGACATAACGGTCAACTTTAAAAATTTTAACAGGCTTCTAAACCCAAAACTTATTTTACATATAGAAGAAACGAAGAAAATTCCCATAGGAAACTTAATTTACAACTAGGTTAATGAAGCTCAAATAATCTAGGAAATAAATCATGTGGGGGAAGTCTGCTGGACTTAATTGTAATTTTTGACAAACTTCAAGGTCAAATTTTATTGTTATTTTAAATTCTTAGCAATATTGCTTATTTTACCAGAAACCCAGGGTCTAAAGTGCAAAATAGCCACCAGCTGATTTTTCTTTTCTTTTTTTCGGTCCCTTCTCCTTTTCCATCAGGCTAGAGAATCCGGCCCATTTGGTCCACACGACCTGACAGCCCAAGTGCCAGTTGCTAAGGTTAAAACCCTAGCCACCTGTTCCTGTGCTTTAGGCGGCAGCGGTTGTTGCGGGCAGCCAGGTGTGGCAAGCGGCTGTACGCTATGGGCGGCAAGGCGATGCGAACGGCCGGGCACGACGAAGGCGGTAGCAGCTTCAAGCGCTAGAGATCGGCTGGGGAACCAAGCTGCAACGGCTGGCAGAGTGAGCTGTAGGGCCAGTCTCAGCTTTGGGAGCAGTGTGGCAGCGCCGGAGACTTCGGGCGCTCGGGTAGATGTGGCCGTCGGGGCTGGTTGCGAGCGGATGCGGTGGCGGCTGTTGGGACCAGTTGCCAAGCAGATGCGGTGGGAGATCTAGGTGCGACGGCGCCTTCGGTGGATGCCGTCAGCGTAGTCTCAGGCTGTGGCGTTGGGCATCCTTTGAGCGAGGCGATGACCTTTAGTGGTTGAGCGGCGAGCGCTTCGGGCGTGAGGCGCCAGACGGCCGAGGGTGGCTCGTGGGGACACTGCCGTGGCGGTGGCCAGAAGCCGAGCGGTGGTCGTCGGTGGACGAGCGCTTGGCGGTGGGGCCTCCAGGCGTGCTTCGGGCATTGTGCTGTGGTGCCGGATCCGATGTCGTGCTACAGGACTGCAACCAACGCACGGCTAGTGGCTGGGCGCGACTGGCAGCCGAGCGCAACAGTTGTGGGCAGCGACCAGCAGCGTTGGCGCAGGTGTGGCGGACGGGGCCTATGTTGACGGCTTCAGGCTAGATCGAGCTTCGACGGTAGTAGCAAGTCTTGGCCAGCGACTTCGGGCGGTGGCACCAAGACCAACTTCGTGCAGCAGCGCCAAGGATGACCTCGAGCGGCAGCGCCGAGCTTAGGTGGCGGTCGTCGGCGCTGTGCATGGGGGCAGCGATGGCGAGCCATGACAGCGTGTTCTTGCCGAATTTGGGAGATCCAATTATAAGATTTGGTGATGGAATATATACCTAGATTTTGATCAATCTATGCCTCATGATCTAGATTATAGCAGATCTACTCTACTGGACTAGACAGCAATAGATCTAATCATGGCATTACGAACAATCGAAATTCCAATCTAGATTGATCTAGGAGATACGCAGAAAAGCATAAAGATCATGCTTACAGATTAAATATAGGATTATTGCAATGGGTCCACTGGGCGAAAAAAACATTGATATAATCATTACATTGCTAACAACTAGAATTCAATCTAAATTGATCTACGAGATCACAATACATAATAGATTAGTTTTTAGGATATGCATACCGTGCACCTTATAGAGTGATTCGTATTGACAACGTGTTAAGAAATCGATGTAGAACAGATGAACGACAACACAATCACGCAATCAATTAATCACCATGAACGTAATAAATCAATCACAAGAGACACCAATAGAGAGAGAACACCAGAGTAGTCTTTATTAATTTTCAAAACTCAGATTAATTTACATGGTACAATGCTACTCTATTTATAGTCTAAGCCCACTATGAGCAATTTTGGTATTTGCCCACATCGGAACCTTCTAGGTTTCATAACAGGGGAAACTCTGGCCAGCGCTTGCATCCATGTGGAAGTGGGTTCCCCTTACACTGATGCGTGTATGCTCCGCGCTGCTGTCCTATGCAGCATTGCGCTAAGCACAAGCATTAACCACATTTGATTAGCGCTAATAGTAATCATTAAGAGTTAATGAAATCACTAGATTAGTTGTACTTTACTTAGTCCTGATCGCTTTTAATTAACACTAATCACTTTCTTGCTACCGTCTCATTTCGAAAATAAGATAGGGGTCATGAAGGCATTATAAACAATTCATTCTTTTGCTTTGGTCCATGTAATAGCTAGTGTGGCGTGCCGCCATGTTTCTGCAGCTAGTTATCTGAAGACCTAAACGACATGCCTTTAGCAAATGTTTTGGAAATTGGAACGTAAAGTCCATTGAAGTATAATAATTTAAGTTGTTATGAACCTTTTCTACAATTTGGAAATATTCTTATTTATTTTTACACGCAACTTATTTTGGAGAAAAACTTGTGAATAAGACCCTCAATGATTGAAACAACATCACACTTTCGAAGGCAAAATAAAAAAACCAAAGCATAGAAGAAGGTCCTGTTTTAGTTGCTCTCGTGAAAGCTATGCTTAGCAAATATGCTTCAAGGTGAAACTTACCAATTAACATGTTCTTTTCAGCTTATTTCAGCCATGACTTATAACTTTTCTCAAACAAATAAAATGGATAGTTTCTTTGTCGGGACGGCTTTCAGTTACTGTTTCGAAGTAGTTTATCAGGAAAACGTTTTAGAAGCGGCCTATCGGCTTTTTGATTCGTTCGTATTAGGATCGTAAGCCATATGCTACAGTTATAAGCCATAACACAAAAGAACAGGATATAAAGCTAGCGCTTCATTATGTATTCTTTTTTTTCCATCTATAGTAGAAACTGATTGTTTCCATGCAGGTCGGACATTGGCGACATTACAAACTTAGTGGTGCTTCAATGCTCCCTTAAGAGCGGAAATCACGTTACAACATCAGTAGCACGACTAGCTACACAGGGAAGATATATGGAATCTTTTTATGTTCCTTTTTTCGTTCTGAGAAAAGGATGCTAACAGTACAATGTCTGTCGTTCAAAATGTTGTTGTCTAACAAGTTTTTAACAATTTAAATGGTCTCGGACTCTCTCGGTTAATAGTCATCCATCTCATCAGGTGGAAGTTGGAATGTAATAAATTAAGGACCTAACTGAAGAAATTAAACGGTGTATGACTTATGTGCAAAATAGGAGCAAAAATGGAAACCCTCTAACGAAAATTACTCCAAAATTTACCGAAAGAAGCAAGGTTAACCGGGGCGGGCCCACTTGTATTTGGCGGGCTCTCTTCCCCAATCCGTTCGTGGTGTGACTCGGTGAGTCGGCGGCCACTTGAATATGCCTCCGAGGGAAAGCACCAAAAATTGAACCGACGCGCAAGGAAACGTACGTAAGGACGGGAGGATCTGAAACGAAAAGGACAATTATTTATGCATTACACGCGCTCCGTAACCTGCACAGGAAAGAAGCCGCTCCACTGTTGCGAACTGCGAAATTGTTAGGCGCACTCCGCTTCGATGGCGAGTTTGCCTGTATCATCTGGTTGACCTTTTCTATCGTGAAAGAAAAAAAAGACTGATACAGGATGAGTTTTTTCTCCTACAAATAAAATGTGTATACCCAGCAGAAATAGTGAGTGTAGTAGGGGCATATCCCATGTTTCGGACGTTCGTGTGCATCCATTCTCAAAACTGCAAATGTTTATGAAAATTCTAAAAATATCAATCATCGACACAACATCAATATATCATACTGCACAATTTATTAAAGAGAGAATTGTACAACAAAATTTAATAACTAAAGAGCAGATAAGCCTATTAATCAATATTCGATAGGTTTGAAGTAGTATGCATATTATGTAACAAGCTTGAAAATTTATATACTTTACGGAAAGAAACAAAGAGTAAGTATTTCTAATATATTTTTAAATTTACACATGTCGTTTTACTTACATCATCTATATGCTGTGTTTTTTGGGCTATGACTGATGATTTTTATTTACGTTTTTAAATACAGCACCAGAAAATGGAGAAGCTGACGTAGATGTTGTACATGGTTTTGTATCAGAGAAGTTGTTTGAAGAATTTGTTTTTAAAAATCACTTTGTTTCAATGTTTAGAGTTTTAACTTCCGAAAAACCAAAAGCTAAAAAAATACGGTCGTAATTATGTAGGCTCTAGTCACCGTCTTCCATAAAAACCTTCCGTTTTTCATCAGTTACACACAGGAATTACTCCGTTGACCCCACCTGGGTCCCAGTGATTTCAAACCACAGCCAGGAACAAACGCCGATGCCAAAAAGCTCTACAAGGCGGCACCGAACGAGAGGAACACAACGAAATGCAAACGCGGAAAATTTTCTGGCCCGTCCTCTCTCTCCCCCTCTCGCGTCTCGCGAAGCGATAGATAGAAGAGAGGTGCCTTCTCCGTCCAACACCATCACCCCTCCTCCTCGCCTCCCCCTCCTCCAAAAACACCGACCGCCGCCGCCTCCCTCCCCCTCGCGATCTAGGGTTTCCGGTTGCGGCGGCGCCAATGGCGGACACGCGCGGCCGCTGGGCCTGGGACGTCCCCGGTTTCGAGCCGCCGCAGCCGGCGGCGGCGACCGCGATGCCACTTGCGCCGCCGACCGCGATGCCACGGGCGCCACCGACCGCGATGGTGCTCCGCCCCTCCGACTGGCCGCTCCGCGCCGCCGGCGCGATGCCCGTCGCCGACCGCCTCGATCAGCTCGCGGACAGCGTCCAGGTGCTCGTCTCGCACTGAACTTTTGATTTGGTGGTGCTTGTAGTGTCTGGTTTAGCTCGATTTGGTAGAGGGAGGTGGGATTAGCTGGTTTTGCCGTTCTGGGTGGTGGGAATGGGATGTTGCTAACGATGAAGTATTTCGCATCAGTTGAGCGGAAATATTAAGATAAATTTCTACATTTTGGGTTACAGATTCATGAATTAGTATGATTTGACTGAGGTGGATGATTTGGAATGCTGGTGATTGCGATGCTTTCATTCGATACCGTTTTTGCTTGATTTGTTGGGGGCCTCTGTGAAGGTTTTCTTGTGGGTCTAGAGCTCGAGGTGGTAGTTTAAATGCAGATAGAGTTTCAAATTTTGAAATTTGTTTGGTAAGTGAAGCCAATTGGATTGTGTTCAACCGGCACTGCATTGAATTGACGTTACTAAGGGTATATGCTTGTTGATACGTGCCAGTGTGCTTTTACCACTGGCGTTGGTTGGGTTAGAGAAGATAACTTGGTTGTGTGATGGGCTCAAACAATGTATTAAATTTAGTATGTTCTAGGAGAAGATGGCCTGTTGTGACTTTATTTAATTCAGATGGATTGAGTCTGTGCTTGTGTGCCATTGGAGGTGACGTAGTTACCTGATCACTAGGAATGAAACTTGACCAGGATAGACTGTTGAAATTTTAAAATATTAAAGGTATTTTTCCTCTGAAATGGGGAAAATGCTGGGAAACTATTCTTGTTAATTGATGCATTCTAACATGGATTCAGAATTCCAGATTTTGTTCAGATCAATATATTTCCCGTCAGGGTTATGGTGATTGTGTCACATTAACACTGATTTATTTATATGATAATTTACATATTCAATTCATGTTCTTTTTTTCCTGTTTGTGTTGGCATTTAGTCATTTATGGCAAACTTACATTTTTAAACTACACTCGTAGCTTGCTAGAGAGGACTGCTTGGAACTTAGACAAGAAGCTACTGACCTTCTTGAGTATTCTAATGCAAAACTGGGCCGTGTCACTCGCTATCTTGGATTTCTTGCAGATAGAACTCGAAAATTAGGTAAGCTCAATATCTCTTCTTCATGGCTTTCAGTTAACTTATATCGCTTGTGTTATTGAGGGAGTCCCGTTTGATCATCGATAAGACCCTCATCTATCTGTTTCTTTTAGTCCTTTTTGTTTTTCCTTGGTTTTCATCTTGATTTTGTTGAATCTTGATGTTGGTTTTTCCTGGGTGGGTGGCATGGGGTTTTGAAGGTTCTTAGAATATGTCATATGCTTCCAGTGAAATTTAGTTGTTTAGCATAGTATAATATGGTTGCAGGTTTCTACTGTACCATGTTTCTTTGTTTGCGTATTATAAGATGGTTTATGAGCAACTCTCATATTCCTATACTCATGCTCTATGTCGCAATAGCTGGGACAGGATGTGATCGGGAAATATTATAAGGTTTGCTGGCGTATGTTGTAATTATAGTGAATAGGGCATATTTTGAAGTACCGTAAGTACATTGTACAATTATGTGACTGGAATTGTTATTTAAGTCCATTACACCACTGATTTTAAACCAGTATTCCAAGACAATGAATCAGTTCATTACATGAACAACTTGAAAGGTCAAACTAAGAATACTTATCTGATGAAATATGCTTTCTTTTTCATCACAATAGAAATATGTTCCGAATTATAAAAAGCATTCACCTTAACCATCCAGACTTTGGTTTTTGTTGGACCATCTCACATTGTGGGCACTTTGTTTTCTGATCACATACTGTACATATTCAAGAGAATCATGCTTCTTTGTGTGTTACAACTTGCTCTGTTGTGTTACACACCCTCATGTTGTTTTATATTATTTTTCATTGTTTTCTGAGGTTATATCTTTTGCTGCTTTAGATCAAGCTGCACTTGAAACTGAGGCTAGAATCAGTCCTTTGATTCATGAAAAGAAAAGGCTTTTCAATGACTTGTTGACCTTGAAAGGTACTCTACTATGTTCTTTATTGCATGACTTGCACACATCTTTTATTCATGGAGTCTTATTGGTGTTAGTCGTAATTATTAACTTCTTGTAGGCAATGTCAAAGTGTTTTGCCGTAGCAGACCACCATTTGAAGATGAGGATCCATTGGTGGTAGAGTTTCCAGATGATTTTACTATCCGTGTAAACACTGGAGATGAGTCTTTAACCAATCCTAAGAAGGATTATGAATTTGACAGGGTATATGGACCGCACATTGGGCAAGGTAAGATTGATGTGGTTCTCATATCCTGCCCTGTAAATGACAGGCTATGCAGGATGCAATTCGAAAATGCTAGGTTGTGCAAACCATTGAGAGAATACTATTTTTTGTCATATTCTTTTATTCTTACACTGGCTCTGTCCTTCAAATGTTTTCAGGTGAACTTTTCCACGATGTTCAACCGTTTGTGCAATCTGCTTTAGATGGGTACAATATCTCCATATTCGCGTATGGTCAAAGTCGCTCTGGAAAGACACACACACTGGTTCTCATCTACTCTAATGTGTCTATAACTGTTTTCCATGAACTCGCACATTGTAATTTATGGATTGTTTAGGTTGCGTTGAGATCATGCTGTGTTCCAGAATTCTGCTTAACATACTATTTTTTGATGTTGCCATGTGTGAATTGTTTTTTTGGAAGCGTAACGATAATAATAATAATCTCCTACTAGATATGGCAAATATCTTCTTAACTACCTCATCCGTAGCACAGTACAGCACAACACTGAAATCGAAAATGGTGCCTAACTTGATTTTCCTTGAAAGAACATGCATTATGAAGCTTGACACCCTTTGCCTTTTTACTAGGTGTAATAGTCAAAGTATATTTTGTCAGCTTGAGTTTAAAACATCAGTGTACTATACTTGTCAATTGTGTAATCATGTCCTCTCAAGTCTCAACAAAGAAAAATTATGTAACTCATGTATCGGAGAGCCATTAGAACGATGAGTGCTAATCATTTGTGCACAAAGATACGCAATGACGCTTCTGAAACATCACTCTTATATGCCTTTAATACTAATTGTAATATTTTATCGAGCTTTTGTGGGTAACGCTAGTGTTTCATAATTACTTTGTTTGATAAGATCTGATCTCTACTCCTTCAATATATCACTTTGCCATATATTATCGAAATTCTATCCGAGCCCAATTAGTGTTGAACAAGAAGCAGAAGATCACATGCTTGCTATGCTCTTGGTTGACATTTGTTTAAATGCATACATGCAACACTCTTTTACCAAAACTTTCATGTGTTCTTTCCAGGAAGGATCTAGCCATGATCGTGGTTTATATCTGCGGAGCTTTGAGGAGTTGTTTGATCTTTCAAACTCAGATATTACTTCCACCTCACATTTTAATTTCTATTTTACTGCCTGTGAGCTCTACAATGATCAGGTGCGGATAGTGTTCTGTCAGTGGTATTCTTTTTATGCCATTGATAAGGCATGTTAACCTAGCATATCATGTGGCTATTGTTCTGTATTAAGTTAATTTGTCTGCAGTTTCCTTGTATATATGTTGGTATTATAGCTTAAGCTTATATGTTCTTTCCACCATAGGTTTGGGATTTGTTGTCTGAATCTAGAAGCACTGTTCCAAAAGTTCGCATGGGTGTGCAAGAATCCTTTGTGGAACTTGTGCAGGAGAAGGTTGAAAATCCACTGGAGTTTTCTGGGGCCCTAAAGACAGCACTTCAAAATCGATCTGTAAATTCACTAAAGGCCATGGTATCTCACATGTATGTGAAATATGTGCTATTTCCCCCGCCCGTAAAATACTACTGTTTTGTATATTAAACATCCTTTCTTTTGGATAAAGATTTGAAAAGGGCAAGCTTTCCTGGTGGCATGTTAATCATTTGTTCTTTTGGGTGGTCTCAGCGGCTCAACCATAGGTTATTAATCTTTTAATCTTCACCAGTGCCTATTTGAAGATGAAAAGGATTCTTCGCTCTTCTGGATCCATTCTTCTGAAGAAAACTGATTATTATTAGTAATTATTGCTCTCGTCATTGGAACTGCAAAAATTTTTGTACAAAGATACTTTTCCCAAGACACTGTTTGGATTGTTGTTACAAATTTTATTTGGATTCCTGTCACTTCTTTTTCTTAGAGGTACTACAAAATTCTCCTTTTCTTTCAGGATTATTACCATCCATATACACTACAGAAATTGTGTAACAGGAGAACACCTGTACAGTAAGCTTTCTCTAGTGGATTTGCCAGCTAGTGAATGCCTTCTTGAAGAAGATGCCAATAAAGATAATGTAACAGACTCTTTGCATGTCTCAAAGTCACTTTCTGCGTAAGTAGCTCGGCTTGCAACCATGTTTTTAGTTTTTTGTTTCTTTTGATCATTTCCTCATTGGTGATTTGATTTTCAGTGGTTTGTTCTTTGTTATGTGACATGCTACCGTTTAATGGTGCACATTCTTTTCTTGTTAATTCCTTTATGATTGTCTTTTTCCTTGTATATAAAATTGCTCTGTGAATTTTGTATGCATAGGTTGGGTGATGCTTTGGCCTCTTTAAGTGCAAAGAAGGACCCTGTTCTGTCTGGGAATTCAAGAATTACACAAATCTTAGCTGACTCTCTTGGTAACTAGTTCTTTTTCCTGTATAGGCTATTACTTTTATTGATGCCTTTTCTTGTGTATTGATGTTCCTGGTTGGTTGTATGGGGTTGTAGCTAACTAGTTTTTTTTTTCAGTTCTCCCGTTTTCCCCACACAAGAACCATATGTAAACAAATGTGAAACATTTAGAAAGAAATCTTGAAATTGTAGATGCATAATCAATCCACCATCCTATATAGTTTCCATACAAACTAGATCCATGTGAGGAAAACCAAAAAAGATAATTTTTCTGAAATTTAAATTCAAGAATTAAAAAAGATAAAAAGTTATTATTACATGAAGTCTGTCTTTTTTTGTTTCTCACAGTTTTTCAGTAATTTTAAAGGATGATAGATCATTGAGACCCTCACATCTGATTTTTTTTAAAAAATCATGTTTGTTTACATGCAATTTTAACGTGGGTAGTATGAGAGCACCAAAAGGGGAGGACACACTGGATAGTGGATATGCCGTCGTAGCTAACATGTTGGGTGATGTATGGTTGATTCATGGATTGGTTTTTGATAACTGTGCTTAGCTTCTTTTTCCTAAAGGGAAATGCATCTGCTTGCTAGGAAGCAAAGTTTGTTACTGCCCCTGTCATAATATAAGGCCCCATTCTACTTTTCACACATTAAGGAATGGTGAAAATGGGAAATCAAGGTTAGAGGAGAAAACATTGACTTGTCTACCTCTATCAAGAATCATCCAATGCTACTATTTGTAGGGTTATAACTTATAAGTAGGAAAGATGAGATGCACCTTAGTTTGCATAGGGGCCTTATTTTGGAACAAGATGAAGGGCAAATGTGGCCCTATATTTTGAAATGGAGGTAGTATATGACTAAGTAAGCTTCCACCTCCAGTACTGGTCTTGTTTTTAAATTCCTTCGTTGGTGCAGGAAGTAGCTCAAAGACCTTGTTGATTGTTCATACAAGTCCAAGTGTTTCAAATTTGTCTAGAACTTTGTCCACACTCAGTTTTGCTGCCAGAGCAAGAAATGCTGAGCTGAGCCTTGGAAATCGTGATACGATCAAGAAATGGAGAGATGTGGTATGGTTTTGATCTATCTCTACATGCTGCTATTATCTCTTATAACCAGTTAACCACGTTTCTGGTTTATTCATAGGCAAATGATTCGCGTAAAGAATTGCATGACAAAGAAAAGGAGGTTTCAGACTTGCAGCAAGAAGTTTTGGGGTTAAAATTTTCTCTTAAAGAGGCTAACGACCAATGCACACTGCTCTTCAACGAAGTACAGAAGGCCTGGAGAGTTTCTTCTACACTACAAGCTGATCTGAAGGTCAGTATTCTTTATTTTATTTGCCTTGCATACTATTGTTCTGAATCAAACTAGTTCTAAATACAGTCAATTATGATTGATTAGAAAATTATTTTACTAAGGTCCCTGTCATTTGGATATTTCCAAATAGATGTCGAGTGTGTGCACTCAAAACTTTTAAAACCTTGAACACTATTATACACAAAATTATTTCGCATGGAAATTATATTAGTAAATTTGTCATCAAAAGTACTTCCATGTCATTATCTTTTTAACAATTTTTACTAACATGTAATTAAAAAAGTAATGGTCAAAGGTGTATTGGAATCGTTTCGTTAGCTTACAAAATATCTATTTAGAAACAAAGGGGTAGTTGTTTGAGTTGCTAGTTTTAAGACACCCAAAGAATGGTTAATTCAAAGATGACATTACCAGTGAAAAATTGAAGCATGTCGTAATTGAATGTAAAGTTTACGTTGTATTTAGTGAGATCTTATTTCTTTGAAGTTGAGAGTTACATTTGTTCATCATCAGTGCGAAACCGGTTATCCTAACTCCTAATTGTTGTTTAGTTAATAATATTTGGGAAACTCAACGTGCAGTCTTGTTATTAAAAATCTAAGGTACCTGACATTTTAGTTGTGTCGCATTATTGATTGCAGCATGAAAATTTAATGCTTGCTGACAAGCACAAGATTGAGAAAAAACAGAATAACCAGCTAAGGGATCAGAATTCTCGTCTTTTGGAAGTTGAACAAGAGCAGAAAATAAAGATGCAAGAACGTGATTTAACAATTCAGTCGCTACAGGTTAAATGTTAATCCATTTGTCTATTTTCTAGCAATCTATATTTGTTGAATTTGATTTGGCAGTATATTTTTTCAATAGCGGTGTTTTTTTTTAATTTCTCCTTGTTGAAATTATCCCGTCTTCCTGTTCAACCTTTTCTGTTGACGAGTGCTATTGTTAACGCGTATTGAGGTTCTTTCTCTGTCTGCTCTACTACTACGAGAGCTAGGCATTTAGTTTCATGGTTTATATGTGGTTCGCATAATTTGTCTAGTGTTCTTTGCTCCATGTGGACAATGCAAGTATGTAAAGCAACCACTGAGATGGCTGGCACATTTAATCTGGTAAGTGTTGGCTCCATAGCGTAAACATGACCATGGCATGCGGGACATGTCATATCCAAATGATGGCTTCTTACAATGCACCCATAAAAATCCGTGCTTCCTCAACACTGATGCCAACATAATGCAATTTTACGAGCACGACACCCACGAATAAGAAGTATATAACAAAGTGCTGGTCTTCCTCAAGGTGGTTATTCACCATGACATCATCATATAGGTGGTTTTTGTGCATTAGACTCCCATTTCCAACTATAACAGATCTCAACTTTGCTAATCTTCTTTTTGCCCAACCGAATTTTAGTTTTACATACATTTACTACAATTTAGGCATCAAACTTGACTATTTTCTCTTTCTAATAGTTCTTTGTTCACTAGGGATAGTGCTATCGTTTTTATTTTGAGCTCCTGTTGAATCATGACACCTCATCAGGGACTGTTATTCTTTGTGATTAAGAAATGTGATTACAACCATTTTGCCCATTGAGATTACAACCATGCTATCTGTCTCACTGCTAGTATAACTACCTATGTTTTATTGTTTGTACATCTGCTGCAGAGATTGTGGCTTTAACTAATTGCCATAGTATGTTTAAAAGGTCTAACTTTTATCTTATCGTGATACTCACTTGTAGTTTGCATGCTTATTTTCTTTCCACAATTTACAGGCAAAACTTAAGTCCATTGAGTCTCAACTTAATGAGGCCCTGAACGCTAGTGATGCTAGATCGACTATCGGGTCTGAATCTGTTTCAGTTATTTCAACCGCAAAGATGTTGGAATCAACTGCTGATTCATCGTCAATGACCAAAAGGCTTGAAGAGGAATTAGCAAAGAGGGATGCCCTTATTGAGGTATTGATACTTTATGTAACATCACTTATTATCATTTGTTCCACCTCAATACATGTGAATGTGAGGTTTTGTTTGAAGTATATATTTATGAAATTATCAAAAATTAGCTCAAAAGTTTTGACTAATTGGCCTGTTCTGGTTCCCAGTTGATTTCCACCGACAAACAACGACTTAAATTTTGCCTATTTGAGTTGGTTAAACTAATTGTTGTGCGAGAAGTGAGCATACTCACTATATATTTGTAGTATTGCTGCTTGAAGATATTTGCATTGCCATTGAGTCAAGGAGTTTCCATCCTACAAGGAAAAGTTAACCCACTCGTTAGGTCTCTCACGATAGCCTGGGCGACTTGTCCCCAACCTGGCCCGCTGTCGACCACTTCGGCCGCGGCATCCACCAAGCCCTCCCCAACTCTAGTCCCCTGCCGGATCCTTGTCGTCCACCTATAGATCCCTCTCCCATTCCCTGCTAGCCTCCTCGTCGCCTGGGGTGGGGCGCTACCCGCCATCCCTCAGCTACCACCCCTTAGATCGCCGTTGGTTGCCTTAGCCACGGCGCACCCCAAGAAAGCCGATGACAGCTGGATCCACAACCTCTCCCCCACAACTAGGGCTCCTTGAGAGACTAGTTTCCTGGCACGGCTCAGATGAAGAACGGTTGCCTTCATCAACTCTAGGCGGCCATAAAGAAGCTCAACCACTGTCGACCTGACTACCGAGTGGCTCCAGTTCCATAGCGCAACATTGAAGACAAGCACCCGGCCTCCCCCCAAATCTCGCAAAATTTGTGGTAGGACAGGCCTTCAGCGCTACTCAGGCCATCGGCGTGTAGGGTTAGCTTTGCAAAGGACATTCAATTCGCACGTCGCCTCAAATCAGTGGTAAGTGCTCCCTCCCACCTCTAGGTAGAGGACATTGATAGCAGCGAAGGTGCTCCATCCCCCTTGCTCTCTGAATGGCACATGCCAACCGCACTTCCTCAGCATGTCGCACTGGAGCCAACTGTTGCAACCAATGTGAGAGGGCATTCAACACCCAACAAGCCCCTCCAATGCTCGGCCAGTGGAAGACTGTCAAACCAAGGTACTGGTGGTGTAAAGACTGCAGGCAGAGAGGAAGCTCTCCTAAGACCTCATTCAACGCAGCACCAAACCGCACCCATCGTTTCTTCCTTGAGCGCACAAAAGGGCGATGCTTCAACTGCCTCAGCCGTGACCACAAAGCCTATTCCTGCAGAGACCCTGCCAAGTGCCTCCGCTACTGGCACACCGGCCTCAAGGCCAGAGAGTGCAATCATCGCACACCTGCTCCACCTGCCACCCCTACATCTGCTCCACGCCCCTAGCCCCTCCTGCAGAGCGACTGCGACCGCCGGCCACCAAAGTCATGGCCAATCCCAACTCGGGTGACCCAGCCACCCATCCTTCTGAGGATGCCTGCGTCGTTTCCTCTAGCAGTGAGCTACAGAGGGAGCTGCAAAGGCGAGAGGCCTACTCGGCCGTCATAATCTTTTTTATCAATGCCCATCACCAATTTTAGAGATCCATTCACGCCCTATTAGATTTTTATTCTAATTGCTTTGCACTAGATACCTGATTTTGTTCTTTTTTCTATTAAGCTTGGTGGTCGGACTTTTAGCTACCTTTCGCTGCTACTGTTCTTGTGGATATTCTTATTATGGTTGTGTGTGCTAGTTAATGCATAATTTGTCTCTTCTTTATGTTTGAGCTAAGACAATTCATGTTCCATGCGGTTGACACTTGTCCTGGTTTTCTTACACTGACCTAAATTTCTTTTGTGGTTCCTTCATTTGGTTTATCTCAATTTTTACGAACCTTTCATCTTCATTTTCTTTTCCTTGGTAAATGCAGAAATTGCATGAGGAGAACGAGAAGCTCTTCGACAGACTTACAGATAAGTCGGGATTAGGAAGCTCACCTCAGGTTGTTCCAGAATATTCTTCACTTTATTCTAGTATTGGGCCCTGTGTGTTAAGCTCATTCCTGTTCATCTTTATTTTGTGTTCATCTTTATTTTGTTGATTTGCTGGATTCTTTTACTGCTTGTGAAGGGGCCCAAAGATTTGTGGCACTATGTGCTGAATGCCCCTGAGTGTAGGGCATCTTGAGGCAACCTTGCCCTGCACTTATATAAGGGAAAACAGCTAAAATTCTACTTTCTTAAATCTCCAAGTGAGTCTTTGCTAAGAGTGATGATCAATATCTTCCATTCCTAGGTGTCTGATGAAATATTTTATTCATCTACTTTGTAATGATCTAGGAACACCGCTTTATGTGTATATCTTAGATTCTTAGTTTGCCTGTTGCTCCTTGTTCCCTTTTTTCGAATGAAAATGAGTTTATCACTGAACATCTATTATTCTATACTCTAACTTTATAAAAGAAGCTTGTTCAATGTGCAAGTGCGGCAATGTAATGCTGACATGGGAATTGTTTTAACATTGTGTATTCTTTTTTTGTTCTCAATGTTTTTCATCCATCTTTGTCAAAATGGGCTCTGCCAAGAAGCTTTTATTTTATAAACAGTGATTGTGATTGTATTTATTTTCAATTTATGCAAGATGTAACCTCTCAGTATCTGTATTTGCAAAATTCTGCTATGAGGTTCTCATGCAATAATTGTTTTGTCCATAGGCTCCAAGTCCATCTTCAAACAAACCTACCAATGCTCAGGGAAGGGATATAGGCAGGTAAAATTCTACTATACATACACGTACAATCAGTCAATCACTCTGATTTTTAAAATAAAAAATGGATGCCATGGATATGCCATTTACAACTCTATCCACAGGAGCGACAGCACCAAAAGTCAGTCACAAGATGTATTTCCAGTACTATTGTTTCAGGACAAAACTGGAAACAGCGGAGCTATTGTGAAATCAAGCAATGAGATAACAAAAACTACACCTGCTGGGGAGTACCTTACATCCGCGCTAATGGATTTTGATCCTAACCAGCTCGAGGGATTTGCTGCAATAGCTGATGGTGCAAATAAGCTTTTGATGCTGGTCAGTAATGCCAATCTAATATAAAATATTCATACTGTACTTGTAAGATTTCTGTTCTTCAATTGCTGAACTGGTTTTACATATTCCATTTCACTGTTGTTTTTACTATTATGGTCACCAGCGACCAGCCTTACTTCTACGGAAGCTATGACCCATAGTGAACATCCACTGCCATCAGATGGTCATTGGATGGTTAGTTGATCTATTCGTTTAGAGGGTTTGAAAATCCAGTACCTGTCATGATGCTGCCATTATTTGGTACTTGATGCCTGTTCTCATTTTTGGCTGGTACTAGCCAACAAAACTTTGCCATGAAGCTAGATGGCCACAATTTGGCCAAATATCAATTGGTTTTGATTTTGAGCCTTTTGAGGTCTCTTGCATTTTCCCCTTTCTCACGAGAATGTTTTGATAATTTGGGTATGCACAAGAATAATGCCAATCGGTTAAGAGTCAGTGTAAATTGTTTGTAAAGTCCAGCTCAGCGTAAATAAACTCGCTAAAGGGTTTTGGTTCTGGTTGGCTGGTATTATTGGTGAATGGTGACTAGCTATTTACTGGGGCCCTGGGGCTTATGTAATCCTTGTCAAGATCCTTACCAAGTATGAACAAACGCAGTTTAATCATTTTTGGCAGTTGTGCATGACTGCATGATTCCAACAGATACTGTGAATCTGTGATCCAATTTTCATGTTCAGCAGTGTGATGCCAATTATTTTCCTTCTTGCTTGGGGATATATGTGGATAATGTCATGTACTCATGTGTAGTGTGCTGCCTTGATTAAGTGATCAGGCGTTCATGTGAGGTTCGTTTTATACAGTTCCTTGATATCAGCACTTCGTCTGAAGTCTGAACCATTTCATCATTTTTTCTTTTACCTTTTTTAGGCTACAGGGGGGGGGGGGGGATGCGCCAGACCCTAGTCTATTTTAACAGTTCCATGATATTCCTGTCATAGTTAATAACTTAATATTGGTTTCCCAGCAAGAACAATGGTGTAACTATGATATGCGTGCAGGTATTAGCTGCAGTTATCAAAGCTGGTGCTGCTAGGGAGCATGAGATACTTGCTGAGATCCGAGATGCTGTCTTCTCATTCATTCGCAAAATGGAACCAAGAAAAGTTATGGATACCATACTAGTTTCCAGGGTCAGGATATTATACATTAGATCTTTGCTTGCTAGGTCCCCAGAACTTCAGTCCATCAAGGTATGATGTTGTCTTGTTTCTCTCTCTCTCTCTCTCTCTAAGAAGCTCTCCCATCCTTTTGTGATAAGTGTGTAATGGTATTTGTCCATTTGTTCCTTGCTTCATAAAGGTTTCTCCGGTTGAGCGTTTTTTGGAGAAATCGAATACTAGTCAGAGCAGAAGTTCTAGCAGGGGAACTAGTCCTGGCAGGTCCCCTGTTTACCACCATGATCATAGTTCACGAACTGCCTTAATTGATGAGCATGTGCATGGTTTCAAGGTTAGCATTAAACAGGAAAAGAAATCAAAATTCTCCTCGATTGTTCTGAAGCTTCGTGGGATTGAGGAGGTATGTTTTGTTTTCCTTTAGAAGCTGCATGTTGTTAACAGTACCTTCCCACTCTGAATCTTGCTTACATCAGTTTTTATGGGATTTAGTTTACATTTGGGGCATCTCTGGTTAACGTTAGTAGTACATGTTGGTTTTGATGGGATCCTATGCTTTATTGCTGGCACGGTCGTGCCCTTACGATTTTAGGTCACCATAGTGAAGTTAATGTGGCAAGCTAGGACATGTTATGCTGATCTCTTGGTACCACTGCCTAATGTGAATGCCTTGACATCTGTTTTATAACTTTAATAGCTTCTAGCATTGGGTGGTTTGTAGTTGTTGGACCCTAGATTTACCATCCAGAACCCTCTGTGCTTCCACTAGATTATTTTCTGAATCAGTAGATAGTGCATACAGATATATTACTAAACATCAAACACATTTCGCAAAAGCAAAACTAATATAATAGTATAGGGCAATACATAAATAGACATAAAGGTCCTTGAGTTACACACGGGTTGATCAAGCCAAAACCTTTAAAGAGCGGTAACAGAAATGAAAACAATATACAGGTGGGACCCTTAGGATATGCTCACATGCAATTAATTAGGGCTCACAACTTATTTCTTGGACTCTTTATCTTCTAGTCTTGTCGACGCTTAGTCGATCGCAGGGCTTTTTTTTTTCTTACTTACTGAATGATAGTAATTGACCAACAACAAGTACGAAGGTACTTAGCAAGCCACTACACATAATGCTATTATAATAGATGCAATGCTGAACAAAGGAAGGCTTGAAGTTCTTTTATTTGGAGAAAGCTACAATTGAAATACAATAAGTAGAATGCCTGAGACTTAGCATTTTAACTAAACCATATTTTTTAAGAGTGTAAGAGTATGTAATAATAATCATAGCGAAGGTTCCATCCACCTTTTACAGAGCATGGTTCTATCCGCCATATGCTATTTTTATTTCTAAGGTTCTATCTACCTATTATATTCACTGGGTTCTATCCGCCCAAGGGAAATCAAAGTAGGTTCTATCTACCCATCCTGTTTTTCATCTCAACCATAAAGATTCTTTTGTAAAACAGATACTGACTCGAGTAAGTTCTCATGCCCGTCCTTGACCGTGAATACAGTTGTTCGAACAGTTTTCACTTTGCAGAATTCGTACACTTTACCTACAAGAGATTCCCAATTTATTCCGCTACCACACTACCATTGGTGTGAGGCTCAGTTAGTCATCACAAGGCTTTTACAATATGCTAAGTTGGTCATCACAAGGCTTTTACAATGCATCTTTCCAACGTGGCTACACTCGCTAAGGTCTCAACCGTCATGGGGTTCTATCCACCCGCTCTGAAAGCCCTCTCTTACGCCACACGTCAAGGCCTTTGTGTAGAAGAATAGGCACAGACACCACACAGCTAAATGGCTGGGGTGGCTTTGTATATATATAGCCCGGTGCAGGTATACAAGGAAAGCGTATACAAGGAAATCGTATACAAGGAAAGCGTATACAAGGAAAGCATATGCTATACAAGGATTTTAATACCCGCCTGCAGTCGTAGCAGGAGTCCGGACACAAAGACTGGATCAAAACTCCTGAAAAAGCTGGGTCGACAGACCTTTTGTCATGATATCCGCGAACTGATGAGAAGATGGCACGTGCAAAACACGAATCTCACCAAGCGAAACTTTCTCGCGGACGAAGTGAATGTCAATCTCGATATGCTTCGTGCACCGGTGCTGGATTGGATTAGTCGACATGTGGACAACGCTGACATTGTCGTAGTAGACAACGGTCGCCGAAATAACTGGGGCGTGAAGCTCTTGGAGAAGTTGCCGTAGCCAGTAGCACTCTGCTACAGCATGGGCAACAGTGCGATATTCGGCTTCTGCACTTGATCGGGACACGGTTGTCTGACGTTTGGAGGACCAAAAGACAAGATTGTCACCGAGATAAATGCAGTAGCCAGAGGTGGAGCGTCGTGACTCGTGAGTCTAGGCAGCTGGCCCAGTTGGCGTCAGAGTAGGCGGTGAGAGGTCGCCGGGGAGGCCGATGTGGAGGCCGGCGTCGAGAGTACCCTTGACGTACCGCAGTGTGCGTTTGATCAATGCGAGGTGGGGCTCCCGTGGATCATGCATGAAAAGGCACACCTGTTCGACGGGGTACGCCAAGTCAGGCGTGTGAGTGTTAGGTATTGTAGAGCCCCCGCGAGACTACGATACTCAGACGGATCGGCCACTGGAGCTCCATTGTGGCCGGATAGCTTGGCCTGAGTGTCCATCGGTGTGGTTGTAGGGTGACATTTAGCCATGCAAGCGCGTCGCAGGAGATCAACGGCATACTGGCGCTGAGACAGGAAAAGGCCATCGGAGAAGTGTGCGACGGAGATGTCGAGGAAGAAGTGCAGGTCGCCGAGGTCCGTCATAGCAAACTCCGAGTAAAGCAAGCCTGTGAGGTGTTGTAGAAGATCTTGGGTGGAAGTCATGAGGACGACGTTGTCGACGTATAGCAGTAGATAGGCCATGTCAGTCCCCTGACGGAGGACAAACAAGGACATGTCGGAGGAGGAGGCGACGAAACCGATGCCATGGATGTAGGAGGCGAACCGTTGGTACCATGCTCGGGAAGCCTGCTTCAAGTCATAGAGGGACTTCTGGAGAAGACACATGGGTGGAACTAGCAGAGTCCACGAACCCGGAAGGCTGCTGGTAGTAGACGGTCTCATTAAGAGTGCCATGGAGGAAGTCATTCTTTACATCAAGCTGATGAGTCGGCCATGAGCGGGATGCAGCGATGAAGAGGACAGTCTGGATGGTGGCTGGTTTGACCACCGGATTGAACGTCTCGTCTTAATCGACACCATGTTGTTGAGAGAAGCCACGAACAACCCAGCTTGCTTTATAGCGGGCCAGACTGCCATCAGAGTGAAACTTGTGCTTGAAGATCCACTTCCCAAAGACGACATTAGCACCTTGTAGGCACGGGATAAGACGCTAGGTATCGTTGTTCATGAGGGCCTTATACTCCTCGGCCATCGCGGTGTGCTAATTGGGATCGGCGTGGGCGCTACATTAGTTTGCCGGAACGGCCGATGCCGGGGAGTGTTCGGCCGCCAGGGAGAAAAACTCCACAGAGGGATCGGCGGCAGTCCGAGCTCGTGTCACCATTGGATGGACCGTGGGAGCGGCCGATCGGGAGAAGCGCGCGTCTTTGAAGGAGCGGGTCGCCGCGGCGGCCGCTTTGCCGTGCACTGGTTGGAGGAGCCGCGCGTGGTCGCTTGGAGTAAACCAGATGCACGGGCGGACGTGGTGGCGGAGCGATGGATGGCGCCGTGGACGAAGGAGATAATCGCTCGACACCATGCACTAGTGGAGCAGCCATCTGGGGTACCTGCAGGGGTGCCATTGTAGCAGTGCGAGACACCGGCGTGGCATCATCGATGTTGAGGAAATCGAAGTCGGTGTGAGGGAGGGGGTGAAGATCGGTCACTACTGGCAAACGGGAAGATGCTCTCATCAAAGACAACATGACGGGAGATGATAACACGTTTGGTGCTAGCATAGGCGGTAAAATCTGCTATGTGCTGGGGAACGTCTGATTTCTTTTTAAGAGAAAAAGTCCAACAATAATGAGAGAAATCATCAAGTAACACCAAGTAGTATAGAAAACTGGATACGTTAGGAACTGGAGATGTCCACACATCACAATAAACTCGCTAAAATTGCGCAGAAAAACGCGAAGAAGTAACAAAAGGGAGACGCATATGTTTGCCAAGTTGACAAGACTGGCAAAGAGAATGGTCTACTTTATTATATGAGATGAGCGAGTCTTTATTAAGGGCACGAGATAGGCGACGCTGGGATGACCAAGACGTTGATGCCATACCTGGGAGATGGTGAGGTGGGTGCTGGGTGTAGCAGGGGTGGCGACTGGAGGAATAGTGTAGAGGTCGCCCGCACTATTGCAGCGAAGCATCACACGCTTTGTCTGGGAATCTTTAATAGAAAAACCAAAAGCGTCAAACTCGATGGAACAATGGTTGTCACGAGTGAACTGTCTAACGGAAAGAAGGTTGTGGACTAGGTTAGAAACAACTAGAGTGTTGTGAAGAAGAAAACGAGTAAATGGTGTGTGGAGAAACGTGTGACCACGAGAAACAACAGGGAGGCGGGAACCGTTGCCAACATTGACGACCGAATGAGATGGGGGGTGGGAAGAGAGAAGTATGCCGTCGTCTGTTGTCATGTGGGAGGTGGCACCACTGTCCATGACCCAGCCGCCGTGTCCTTGGGCAGCCAGTTGGTTCAACATGGTGATGAGACCCTGCTGATCCCAGGTCTGCGGGGTGGAAGGCTGGGACGGTGTGAAAACGGTATGAGTTTAAGGTGGGGCGCCGAGGAGGCTGGGAGCGGGCGAGGGGTGCCACTGACGGCCAGTAGGGGCAGTCCATAGGTTGAAGCAAAACCAGGGACTAGTCGGTGGAGATGGTGGCCATGGTTGTCAAGGTGTCCAGGCGGCCCGGAGGGGACGCCATGGAGGAGCGCCTTGCCTTGGCCAGCTAGGCAGGCACCCAGCGCGACGAGGCGTCCACGGCAGAGACAAGGCGAGGCGCGGCGTTGGCTGGGCGGGCGCATGGCGTGTGGTTGCGTGAGCATAAGAGAGGTCTCTGCCGCCGTCGTCGGATCTGCCGTTGTCGCTGCCAGATCTGCCGTTACTGCCGCCGGATCCGCCGTCTCCTTCGCCGGATCCGTCGTCGTCGCCGCCGGATCCGCGGTCTCCTCCGTCGGATCCGCCGTCGCCGCTACCGGATCCGCGGTCTCCTCTGCGTCGCCGGCCGGTTCTCCGCTGCCTCCTCCAATCTGCCGGCTGCTGCTTGGAGGCAGTGGAGAGCGGCGACGGGAAGAGGGAGCGGCTGCCGGCGAGCTGCCTCGGCCTTGCCGGTGCCGGAGGGAGAGGAGATGGGGGAAGGAAGAGGGAGAGAAGGGGAGATGGGGGGTGAAGAAATGTGTCGAGCACTCGAGCTCAGGCGGCGGCTGCTGTAATATGAGTGATTTTGGCTTTTTGCGAGTGAGCCCTCTCAAGGTTTTGAAATTGTAATATTGTCCTTCTCTATATGTATTTCTTCTATTTAGGCTCTTCTCAAGTAAACCGTCTTAGCTCGCCCAGCAACGCCTAGAGGACGACTAGGCGCCTGCCTGGACGACTAGGCGTCCTGGCGCTCCTTAGGCACTGTGGTCGCCGAGGTCGCCGTGAAAACAATGATGGTGGCATGCAGCCACCCTGGGAGCCGGCACTGGCACCACGGCTGGACCTGCCCTGCTTGCCGCGGCGGTTGCGGCTGCCGCGACACCCGTCACGGGCATTGGCGGCCTGAGTGGTGGTCGATGACTTTGAGGTGGCTGAGCTGCCAAAGGCGAGCAAGGCCGTTGCGGTGGCGATCTTTGTCTCGTTGCCGAGGCGAGTCTCCCTGAGAGCGTGCATTGAACGCCCCTTGGTGAAGGAAGATTAGCTGGGCGGTTCTGCCACATACTAAGCTCTCGTGCTCTAACCGCACTAGCCTCACTACTTACCATTCGCCCAGGTATGAAGCAAGTTAGAGTTCTGGATTACAAAATATCCTTTCTAGTTCAAATACTAGTCACTCCTCCCGAGGCAGCAGCAGCGGGCGCAGGTGGGTGTGAGTCGGTGGGCGGTGGCCGGTGGAGCTCTGACCTTTCTTTGATACCTTGTAAATATGAAGGAAACTTATCTATTGCAATAGCCTGTATGGCATATATATAATACAAGACACAAACGCTAGTACAATGGGAAAAATATCTAAATACCCTTAACAATTTCAAGATACAAAATTGGCTTATCATATTTTTAGGGTTTAATCCTACACTAATTATGCTTAGCCATTCATTAATTTGTTAATCCTTGTTGACATGCAACTGATCAAGATTTAATTTTCAAATATTTTTAATTTGCATTAATCATTACTTTAATTTCTTAATTAATTTTATTCTTATTCTTATTTATATGTAAATTATATTTCATATTTCCATTTGAATTTTTCTTAACTATTTTATTTTCTTGGAATTATTTTTTGACTGGAAAAAATTCAATAGACAATGTCAAGTGGAGCCAGCGCTGCAACGATCTCTTTCTTCTCTTTGCCGAAACAGAGCACCGTTCCCGACGGCGCTGGCAAGCTGAGTGATGGTGGCAATCGGCGACACCAAAATGGGTTGCCAAGATTACGGCGAACCTTTGCAGGTGACGGCATGGCCAGCGGTGAGCTATAGCGGTGGCGTGACAACGCACAGCAACGGTGAAGGCACGACCACCATAGCAACCGAGCCAGAGATGGCGCAGCGAGCAAAAACAAGGCACAACGAGCATCTACGGGGCACAAGGAACTCACCAGAGAGGACAGTGAGGTCGGGAAGGTGCTATGGTGTTTTGGCGATGGTGATCTGAGGCGGCGCGGTGGTCTTCATCGGTGACGGCGAGCGGAGGTGGTTGGTTGCCAAAATTGAGAGGGGATCGCGAGAGGAAGGTAAGAACTAAGAAGGTGCTCTAGCCGAAAGGAATTGGATGAGGTTTCATCGGAGAGAATGGTGCGATGAAGGCGGTTGCAGTCAGAGGTGAAGATGACGGCGTGATACGGGGTCATCCGATTTTCTCGACGTAGGATCAAGATACTCACGTGTAGCATATCAAATCGTAGTGATCCTCTATTGTTAATGCAAGAGCGAACACTCTTTAATTCGTTAGAACATATGTGCTGAACTTCATGACCAAGCGAAACCCTATCGCGCTCCCAATTCCCAGCGGAAAAATTGAACGATCTGAATGTGCAAGAGCTCTCAATTTCCCCTCATTATGAATTTTTGGCCATCATTGAAGAACTCACATGCAACCAATCTATTATCAAAATATCTGGTCTGTTTCTTAACAAAGCGGCAGAGGTGCGGCTACTTATGTTGCCCTTCTAATCCTCACGCACAAACCTATGGGCCTAAGGCCGTCTCACAATCTGCTCGGCCCAAAGGAAACCGACATGGATCCCTATCCGGCCTTGTGACCATCGAAACCTAACCCAAAAATCCAGTTCGGACTCAACTTGTTTAATAGAAGCTACATGACCGAACTAATGAGGCTCATGTTGCTCAAAGGTACACCAGATCTTGATTGTCTTCTGTTCTCCCTGGAATATCACTTGGACTACATTAGTACCAGGAATTCACAACATGCACTGATGCACAGCTCGTTGCATAGAAGACTCAAACTTTGTCAGAGGCGTCGTTCGATGTGCCCTCTGAACTTCGGACTGTAGCCAACTCTTTTCCTTGGGTGCCAGGCAAAAAAATCTCCATGGCTTGGCTGTTGGCCTCCCTCACCTTCCTCGTGGGTTCAAAGTCTTCAATATGTTCAAAGTTGAGAATACACAAAGAACTTGCATGAGGTAGTATACTGTTCTCATTAATACAAAAAAATTCATTAAGGAACAAATTCACTTGTTTATTTAAAAGCTTGGCTCGTGCTCTAGTTGTCAGACCTTTTGGTGCGTCATGAACACTTGGAGAACTTGGAGAGGTAGATGACATGGTAGCAGTAGGGATGTCCGCATCATGGCGTTGGTGAGCTCCTTTGGAGGAAAACCCAATCTGGTGAGGGGAAGTGAATAGGGTGACCAAGCGCACGATTTGACGCAGACCAATTGGCAAAAAACTCACCAGAGAGGCGGGGACGACGAGGTAGTCTCGATGGAGCTCTGTGGTAAGGGTGAGTAGCCTGACTCGAGCTCGATGTGGGCGATCGTGAGGTGTAGGAGTGAGTGAGTAGGTGGGGGGAAAAAGGAAAGGAACTCGGCAGCTTAAATAGTCGAAGGAGAGGGGGTGATCGTTGCGTAAGCATAGAGCTTGGCGCGGCGGCAACGTGGGTGCAGCGCCCAGCGTGGGCGCGCGTGTCCATGTGGCGGTGTCTGCGTGGCATGGTGCCAAGGTGCATGGCATGGGCAGCGGCATGGCCACAGATGGGAGTGCGCGCGGTGAGGCTAGGTATGGTCAGGCATGCGTGCCCATGAAGGGGGAAGGATAAGGGAAGGCGGATTGGGTTTGGGCGTGAGCTAGGCGCGGGCACACGGGCCAAGGGCGGGTGCTGTGTGTGGGCTGCATGATGCTGTGCGGCGATAGTGGCAAGGATGGGACCAGGTGGTGGCAGTGTTAGTATGGGTGCACACGGTAAGGAGGCTCGACGGGCGAAGCGCGAGCGGTGAGGCGGGAACGCACTGTGTAGTCACAGTAGTAGAGCTGGGGTCAGGTGGCGGCGACGATGTTGGCCAATGTGTGGGTGGTGTAGCGGTGGAGCAGTGAGTAGCCGGGTAATTTGGCTTGGGGAAGGAAAAAGAAAGGATGAGAGCAGTGGGCTATTGGGCTAGAGAAAAGGAGGGGGAGTGGGTTGCTGCCGGGCGGCTTGGGCCGGGGAGGAAAAAGAATAATGGGCTGGCCTGGAGGGAGAAGAAAATAAGTTTGGGTCCAACCGGGGTTTTGGAATTTTATTTGATTTTTATCATTTTTCTATTTCCAATTTTCTAATTCAAATTTCAATTTAAATTCAAATATTATCGTTCCTGTTGCTTTCAATTTTACATGGAATTTAACCTAGATGTAAATTTTGCTATTCTTTTATTATTATTAGTATTGCTATTTATTGTGTATCTTGTATTAATTTGCATAACAAATTGCCCAAATAAATTCCAAAAACTCAGAATATCAACAAAATGCATTAAAAAGTTTTAAAATTATCATATTTTCAAACATCCAAATTTTGGAATGTTACGGTAGTTTTGTACGAATGCTGTCATAATTGGACAGGAGACTTGGAGACAACATGTCACTGGAGGAAAGCTTCGGGAAATTACCGAGGAAGCCAAGGCTTTTTCAATCGGAAACAAGGCTTTGGCTGCTCTCTTCGTTCACACACCAGCTGGTGAATTACAACGCCAAATCCGAGCATGGCTTGCAGAGAACTTCGAGTTTCTGTCTGTAACTGATGGAGATGTTGCTGGAGGAGCTACTGGACAGCTTGAATTGTTGTGCACTGCTATTATGGATGGATGGATGGCTGGCCTTGGTACAGCGCAGCCCCCCACCACCGATGCTTTAGGCCAGCTGTTATCTGAGTACACGAAGCGTGTTTACACATCACAGCTACAACACTTGAAGGTTTTATTTACCTGCCTCATCATCTGGTGCAACAATTTCAATAAAATTGTCTCTCTTATCCTTCACAATATTGCAGGACATAGCTGGCACATTGGCAACAGAGGAGGTTGATGATCCTGCTCATGTCAGTAAGCTACGCTCTGCTCTGGAGTCTGTCGATCACAAAAGAAGAAAGGTGCCTGCTTCCCCTTCACAATTTTTTATCTTCTTTCTGCCTGTTGTACTTGCTAGATTTCTCAAATTTATGTGCTTCAATCTAGAGAGTAAAGAACAAAATACGCACAGTGCTTGTAGCTCAAATTTTGGTGATAGAATAAGTTTTTTCCCTCTTTGCTCCTTAATTCAAATGTTAATGTGAAAATTTTCATTCTTTCAAAAGGCTTATGAATGCTAGTGGTAAGTCCTTGGAGGATTCATGTTGATGTTAGACATACAATCATATTTCTGCATTCATTTCATTGTTTAGTACACAGATAATCTCAGTGGACAATTGTACTAATGGCATCTCAATCGTGTCATACTCTTATCAGATCATGCAACAAATGCGAACTGATACTGCCTTGTTAAGCAAAGAAGAAGGTGGTTCACCTATCCGAAATCCTCCAACTGCTGCTGAAGATGCACGATTAGCATCTCTCATATCTTTAGACAATATTTTAAAACAAGTCAAGGTCTGATGCTATCCATTCATCACTAGTTGTCTTGCTTTTTTATGTTTCACTGGGAAACATGTTTACTAACTAGCCATCCTTGTTCACTTTCGGGCATCAGGAAGTAATGAGACAAAACTCTGCAAGACCATTGAGAAAATCGAAGAAGAAAGCATTGCTCGAATCATTGGATGACCTCTTGGCGCAGATGCCTTCTCTTCTTGATATTGATCATCCATGTGCTCAGAAGCAGATCATGGAGGCACGGAAAGTTGTAGAGGTATGTACATTGTGTCTCGGAATCTTTGCCCTGAAAGAAAAAGAATAAATACCGCCCTTTAATTGGGTTATGATAAAACGACAATGGATATTATGTCTCAGTGAGCTAGTTTTCCCTACATCCTAGGTCACCGTTGTAAGAGGAGGGTAAGTGAATTTCCTGATTGTCACTTCTCGGTTTCTCTACAGATGCAAAATTTGTCTGTCCAACCTTACATATCTCTAAGTTGATAATCATTATTCTCCATGAGTTTCTGGACAGATATTAGGATCTCACATTACCTACGTATTTCACAATACTTTTGCATGAAATCCCAGCTTTTTTATTCATGATAGTAATGAATTGTTAAGACACCACTAATGCCTTTTCAATATAGCTTTTGCACTGTGAGAGTTAGGGCTGTCTCTTCAATATAGCTTATGTATTGTTAGGGTTGTGGCAGGCTGACAGCACATTGGGCACGACAAAGCCCAAACACCATTCTGAGCTATATTCCTTTTAATTTTAGCTGATGCAATATTACCATGTATATGTACAGTCACTTCAAGAAGACGCCGATGATCCTGCCCCTGAGAATTCCAACACATTGGGAGAGAGCGAAGTTTCACAGTGGAACGTACTGCAGTTCAACACTGGAACAACAGCCCCTTTCATCATAAAATGCGGAGCAAATTCGAGCTGTGAACTGGTCATCAAGGCTGATCAACGAGTTCAGGAACCTAAAGGTGGTGAGATAATCCGTGTTGTTCCAAGACCATCAGTTCTTGCAGACATGAGCTTTGAGGGAATAAAAGGCGTGTTTGAGAAATTGCCAGAAGCAGTCAGCTTGCTTGCGCTGGCACGAACAGCTGATGGTACAAGAGCCAGGTATTCTAGACTGTACAGAACTTTAGCTAGCAAAGTACCGGCCTTAAAAGACATTGTTGCGGACATGGAGAGAGATGGTGTTTTCAAGGATGTCAGATCATAGTTTTAGGTCATTTGTAGATTTATATATAATGTTGTATATGGATGCCATTTGCGGGCAGCCTTTGTGACCTTTTTTGTCTATACTATGAACAAAGCCTATGTTGTAAAATTAATTATTTTTGGTAAAAGAGTTCCCTTGTCTCTCTTCCTGTCATACCCTGGATGCTTGATGTTTCAAAATACAATGTAGCTGCAGTTGATAAATGTCTGTGCAATGCTACAATTTTGATAAACTTTCGAGCTGAAGAAAGTTTGTCCTTGTAATGTTCAATGTTTTGGGCTATTTCTGTCATGCATTTACGTGGTCTGCTATTCTGAAATTTGTTGGTTCTGAGGTCAAGTTGTTCCTTTCTGATCGTCCCTATGAATTTACTTATAAAAATAGAATTGTAATGGACCCAATGTACATGGTATAAAGTGCCGAAAGTCATTTTAACAAGAAAAACTAACCTTATCGTGGGACCATCTCACACGTCATTTGTTCATTTCTCCTGAGCTAGGCGTCCGACTTGCACTATTTTTTTAGTATTGTTTATAACCACCTAGAAATGCTACTCCATAAGCTGAGTTCTTCAGTAAAGCTGAGCACGGGGGCAGAGCCATCGCCCCGGCAAGCCTGGGTGCCTCGGCGGTGACGAGCCATGGACTTCGCGTGGACGGAGAGCCCGGCGTCGCGTGGGCGTGAGCTGGAGAACCGGACGCACGTGGGTGTGGATGGCGAACCTGGGCTCTAGAAAAAATTCTGGCTTCACCACTGGCTTAGCACAGACTAATGGTCTGTTCTTTTTGGCTACGGTTGATGGTTTTTATCTGCGGCTGATGGCTTTTTGACTGTTTACGACAGAGATTGCGGAAAAAGAGATACTCGCTTGCGATTTTTGATGGTACAGATATTAATTTTTTAACGTGTACTACAATTAACTTGTAGACCTTACCTTAAAAAAAAATACTCCGTTTAAAAGTTAGTTACTATAGCAAAAGACAAAAACGGCTTTTAGAAACTGCAAAGAACAGGCCCTAAAGGTAAGCATCAAATGCATTTATGCATGCTTCATCTGCGGCTTGTAGCTATGGCTTATGATTTTTAGACCTAGTGCGAGT
Organism: Melocanna baccifera; assembly: GCA_036346265.1. Classification (NCBI taxonomy): domain Eukaryota; kingdom Viridiplantae; phylum Streptophyta; class Magnoliopsida; order Poales; family Poaceae; genus Melocanna; species Melocanna baccifera. The sequence continues at coordinate 4,037,445 of CM070691.1, read as the reverse complement.
GATATGCACATGTCTTGACTTAAGATGTTTGCATGTAAGTTGGTTCTGATCTTCCATAGTAGTAGAAATCCTTGATACGTCGAGTTGTGACTTTGACGAAGGGAAGGCTAACTATAATCTAAGAACGCAATCAGTACCCTCACAATCGCTAAACTACTCATCAATTGGTTATCAACCATATCAAAATACGATTGACCTATTCACGAAGAATAGCCCAAACAATTCAATGAGAATTGAAAGAGCAACGGCGGAAGTAATTACTCAAGTCAATTGAGACTTCAAGTTTGAGGCAAAATGCTTTTACAATAGCAATAGCTAAATCCAAAATCAAAGTATCACGTTTCTAAGATGTATAGTCCTATATATGTCAAGTACATGTTGTAGCATGTATATATTTTCTTTGGTTGTTTGCACAAAAATAGGAAAGATAACGTGTGGTAATAGAATAGATAGATTTCTCTTTAATTCCTTGATTTGGTGACAGCAAATTCCCACTCATCCTGTACTCTTCATGGCAGCGACAAATTCTTTCCTTTTAAACTTCTTCTTTCTCTACCTGGCTGCATTCATGGACTTGTTACACTAACTCCTGAGCGTTCGACCACCCCGTCCGAGTACTGGCCACCTATTCACCCGAGCAGTTATTGTTCATCCGACCAGGCACTATTCATTCGATTTGTTACTGTTCATCCAACCAGTAGCACCGTTCATTCTGATCAGTGCGCTCTTCCTCCTCCTGATCAATGGCTGTTTCTTCCGATCAATGTGTTGTTCGTCTGATCACTTGGCACATTGTCCTTACAAGCATTATTTACATGAATAGTCACAAGAGCAAATAACAATTATTAGACAATATCATTTATTCTGCAATTAAATAGTTACTTGCCTAAGAAATAAATTCACCTGTTGTCCAAGGCGAGTGCACGGGCTCGTGCCATTAGACCTTATACAGTAGGTGAATCTTGCATATGTGTGCTAGTGATGTCCTCATCATACACCCCTTATTGAGGAGTCAATCTCGACTCTGGCTCATCTTTGTTACCCAAGTATGAAGATAAATCAGCAACATTGAATGTGTCACTCACTCCATAATCCTTCGACAACTCCAATATGTAAGCATTGTTGTTGATTTTTGCAAGCACTTTGAATGGTCCATCACCTCGTGGTGTTAGTTTGGATTTGCGCTATTCCGAAAAGCGATCCTTGCTCAGATGCAACCCAACCAAATCTCCTTCTTTGAATACCATACCTTTTTAACCTTTATTTGCATGCTTCTTGTATTGGGCTTGCATCTTTTCAATGTTCACCTTGGTTGTTTCATGTAGCTTACGGACCAACTCATCTCTGTTCTCAACATCTATGTTTACCTTTTCTGATGGTAGCAAAGGTAGTAGATTAATAGGTGTTGTTGGCTTGAATCCATAAACAACCTTGAATGGACAGAGCTTCATTGTAGAATAAACGACCCAGTTGTAGGTGAACTTAACGTGTGGTAAGCACTCCTTCCATAGCTTTAAGTTCTTTAGTACTGCCCTCAACATAGTTCCAAGTGTGTAGTTGACAACTTCGGTTTCTATTGATTTGGGGATGACACGTAATTGAGAACAACAGCTTCATGCCAATTTTTCCCCAAATGGCTCAAAAACTTCGCATCTTGATCTGAAACAATTGTCCTTGGCACTCGATGTAGACAAATGATCTCCCTAAAAAACAAATCAACAACACGAGTAGCATCATCGCTCTTATGGCAAGGAATGAAATGCGCTATTTTTGAGAATCTATCGACTACAATAAATATAACATCTCTCCTCTTAGTCCTCGGTAATCTCAGAACAAAATTCATAGAAATATCTTCTCAATGTACTTTCAAAATAGGAAGAGGAGTATATAATCCATATGGGTATAAGTGAGACTTAGCTGTTTGAAAAGTAGTGCATCTCCCCATGTAGCGCACTACATCGCGCCTCATCTTTGGCCAATAAAAATGTGTGGCCAGTGCATCAGCGGTTTTGTACATACCAAAATGTCCCCTCAAACCATCTCCATGAGCCTCCTGCAGCAATAAAAGACGGACAAAGCTTGCGAGAATACAAAGTTTGTTAGCTCTATACAGGTAGCCATCATTAAGTAAATATTAATCCCAACATCTTCCTTCTTTGCAATTAGCATAAATATCTTTGAAATCCACATTAGTAGAATATAATTCTTTTTAACTTGTTGCACCAAGAATTTTATAATTAAGTTGGGACAACAATATGTATCGTCTAGACAATGCATCAACCACTAGATTATCTTTACCTTTCATATGTTTCACAACATATGGAAAAGTCTCAATAAATTCTATCCACTTAGTTTGTTTACGATTCAACTTATTTTGGCTATATATATGCTTTAATAATTCATGATCTGAATGTTGACAAACTTCTTTGGTCAGAGATAATGTAGTCATGTTTCTAATACTCTAACCAATGCATATATTTTTTTTGTCATATGTTGAGTAGTTTAAAGTTGGATCATTAAGCTTTTCACTAAAATAAGCAACAAGTTTTCTTTCTTCCATGAGATCATCTCCAATTCCAATACCATTAGCATCACATTCTATCTCAAAAGTCTTATCATAATCAGGAAGCTATAGAAGTGGTGCATTAGTTAACTTATCTTTCAACATGGTAAAGGCAGTACTTTACCCCACTTGAAAGGCATATTTTTGTTTGTCAATTCATTGAGTGGGGTAGCAAGCATGTTGAAATCCTTCACAAACCAGCAGTATAAACCAGCGAGTTCATGAAAACTTCGCACTTGTGTGACTATTGTAGGTGTAGACCATGCTCGAATGGCTTCCACCTTTTGTTCATCCACCTCAATTTCCTGTGCAGTCATAACAAAATAGAGAAACACTACTTGATTCATGCAAAAAGTTCACTTCTTAAGATTAGAAAATAAGCACACCTTCCTCAAAGCAGCAAAAACTTGGCACAAATGATGCAAATGTTCATCTATGGACTTGCTGTAAATTAATTTGTCATTAAGGTAGACCACTACAAACTTTCTGATAAAAGCTCTCAATACTTCATTCATTAAGCGCATTAATGTACTGGTGCATTAGTAAGACCAAATGGTATGACTAACCACTCAAACAATCCAAATTTAGCCTTAAAAGTTGTTTTCCATTCTTCATCTATCTTCATTGTAATTTGGTGCTAACCATTAGACAAGTCATTCTTAGAAAAGATAGTAGAGTTACTGAATTCATCAAGCATATCATCCAATCTAGGGATAGGATGCTGATAATGAACAGTAATATTATTGATAGCTCTATAATCTATACACATCCTCCATGATCAATCTTTCTTTGGCACAAGTAAAATAGGAACAACACATGGATTTAGGCTTTCACGCATATACCCTTTATCGAGAAGCACTTACACTTGGCACTGAATTTCTTGTCTCCTTCGGGTTGGATTAGTGTGGAGAACGGTTGGGCAAAGAGGCCCCTAGAATCAAGTTGACTTGGTGCTCTATCCCTCGCAATGGTGGTAGCCCCCCAATATGTCATCCAGAAACATATCCGCAAACTCTTGCATCAGAGAAACAAACGAAATGGGCAAAATAGAGGGTAAAGCATCAGTAGAAAAGAGAGCATATTTGCACACAAGCGCAAAGCACTCTTGGGGACAGGTTTCTAACTCTCGCATATCACTTTTTGTGGCTAATAACTTGAATATCTCTTTTCTTTTAACTCTTTCCTCTCTTTTCTCTCAATTTGGGCTGGTGGCTCTTGCTCCCCACGTTGTGGATGTCGTTCATCTCTTTTCCTTTTCTCTCACGCTCGCCCTATCTAAATCATCTTGAGAATTTCCTCTGGTGACATCGGAGCAAGCGAGACCCTCTTATCTTGGTACATAAAAGAGTATTTGTTGGAAAGCCCATAATGTGTAGTATTCTTATCATACTACCATGGTCTTCTAAGTAATAATGCACGAGCTTGCATCGGCACCACATCACAATCCACAAAATCAGAATATGTATCAATAGAAAAGTGCACACGTACCATCACCGTTTCCTGCAATTTGCCATAAGAGTTGAACCATTGAATGTAGTACGGTTGCAGGTGTAATCGAGTGGTCAAGCCAAGTTTCTCAACCATCTTTGAACTCACAATGTTGTTGCGGCTTCCACCATCAATTATTATCTTATACAAATGCTCCTTGATAACAAATTTTGATTGGAATATATTATGGCACTACCCCTTCTTAGCTTTCTCCATTTGAGAGCTAAGAACACGATGAACAATCAGGCTTATGTGACTTGCATCAAAGGTGTCTCCTTTGACTTAGACCCAGAATTATGCTCCAGTTCCTCATCATCAAATTCTTCTTCCTCCACGTTGCTTGCCAATGTGTACTCACTATCTTCCCAAACAACGAGGGCTCACTAATTTGGGCAGTCATGCATGTAGTGTTCCTTCCCCTTGCATTTGAAGCACTCTATCTCCCTTGTTCTACCAGTGGATGCAACAGATGATCAACTCTTTACAGGGGCATCTACCATCTTATTAGAATCAGCGACTTTTGTGGGTGGAGCATCGGGTTGGCATGTTATTTGCTCATGAGAAGAGGAATCAGAACTGTGACCAACACCAAAGTTGCTCTTCATTTGTTGTGAGGAAGATGCCCGTCATGACGTAGTGGTACTGGACAACCCATGATTTATTTTGGTGTAGTGTCCCTCCACTTGAACCTGTTGTTCTACCTTGCAAGCAAAATGGAAATGCTCATCCAAAGTATCATAGCAGTGGAAATTAAATATGTTCTGGATATCCTTATTTAAGACTTCCAAAAAATCGTTCCATCTAAGTATTATCTTCCTCGTTCATTATAGCAGATCATACCAATTTGTAGTTCTTGATAGTCTCCTCTATGGACTTACTTCCTTGCCTTAGACGCTGCATCTTGTTAAGCAACGCATGCTCAAAATAGGTTGGAACAGCCCTAGAATGCATTACCGCTTTCAATCCTGCCAAGTATAGGGTGCATCTTCTCACTGCATGGCCAAACTCCATCAAATCGAAGCGTAGTTAGTGAACTCACTTGTAGCAACCCGTACTTAGTGATTTTCTGGATACTCATGGTAGCAGAACCTTTGCTCCACAAGCACCTCCCAATCTAGGTAACCCTTTGGATCATATTTACTGTCGAAGGCAGGAACAATAAACTTGACCTTTCTCAAGGCGTTGTCACCCCTGGCAGCAACAGATGTATGGCCTCCTATCCCACGGCGATTGAAGCCCAATCGCTCCTATAGTCCTGCTTGTCTTGCATTGTAGTTCAGTGCCACATCATCAACTTCATCATCAGTAAACTCATCCTCCTAGATAGCTACATTTGGAGGTGGGTACTACCAGGGCAATATAGCAACACCTCCATGTGCACCTCCTTGTACTGGCTTCCATGGTGGCACGAGGGGAGTTGCGGCGGCTGCAGTAGCAACAACGGTGGAGATCGTGGCCTCGTGTTGATGGCGAGGTAGTATTGCAGCCTGGTCATCTTGCGTAAGTTGCTCGGCGAAGTCACCCAAGCCTTTCTCCATATTGTCCAATCGTGGAATGACTTGTTTCTACACCAAGTGCTCGAAGATGCGACAGGAGATGATGACCAATTAGCAAGAATACGATGTCAGGCTATCAGTGTGGGCATCGCTCTCATCCGAAGCACTGTGATTCATGCCATGATGGGATTTTTGGGACTCTACCATTGTTAGCAGATAATAGTAGAAAAAAATCCTACCAACTATAGAATTAAAAGTGGCACTCAAATATCACATTCTTACTAACTGAAGGTCTTACCCTTCTCGAAGATTGTTTGTGTATTTGTTGATTCTTGATAACTTTCAAAAAAGGAGTTAGTAGTGCGATTGCAAAATGCTGGAACACACTGATCACTGGCAATTTTGTGGGGTTCTAGGCAGTGACATATTTGTATCAAAGGAGTAAGCAATCCATAATTCCAGAATTTGCACATATTGAATAATTGATCGCACAAGTACTAGTCTTAGTTGCTGTTCAAAGGATGAAACAAGATGTAGTAGTAGAACAATATCTCCTCCTGATATGCAAACCCAAAGATTTCTAGCAACTCTTTCTCCATTTTTTTACTATATTTTCTTCTTTTTATAAAACCACAGCTAGTGCAAATTGCAACATTTGTAGATTTTAGTAAACTTTTCCAAACACCAAGAAAATTGGCAGGAAGATGTGTCTACAAGTTAGGAACCTAACAAACTTTGTTTCAATTGATTTGGATCTCTGTAGAGAAAGATATTCAAGTTTTAGTGACTACTACACAAAGGAGAATTTCTGGATGAAAAAATAAGGATGACACGTAAAAAAATGAACTTGATGAACAACAAGAACTCATATTATTTTTGGGATTTTTGGCTTGACAAAGATAATAACCAACAACTAGACATGACTAGAGTGGACACAAATGCAGCAATGTTGGGTCAGCTGATCAGTAATGTTTAAATTCATGTCCACTTTGCACATCTTTACATCAACTATCTTGCAAATGAAGTGATAACACCAAAATATGTGTTTAGACTTGAGACAAAACACAAATCCAGATTGCGATCGAAAATAATCTTTGTCGGTTTGAAAGCTAGCATCAGTGTAACCATCCACGACCAGCTCTTCCTTACCTCCATAAACAAGGAACACATCTCTAGTCATTATCAAGTACTTTAGGATGTTCTTTACTGCTACCCAGTGACCTTCACTTGAATCTGACTTATATATACTCGCAACACTTAAAACATGAGACACATCTGGTGTGTACAAAGTATGGCATAAATGATAGATCCAATTGTAGAAGCATATAGAATATCACTCATCCAGTCTCGCTTATCAGGTATCGAAGGACACTGAGTCTTACTAAGACTAATGCCATTTGACATAGGTAAAAAACCTTTCTTTCAATCTTGCATGTTAAACCATTTCAACACATTATCAATGTACATATCTTGGTCTAATCCAATTAGCCTTTTAGATCTATGTCTATAGATCTTTATACCCTAGATATATGCTATCTCTCCTAAGTTTTTCATAAAAAAACTATTTCTTAATGAAGACTTGATAGATTTAAGCGTAAGAAAATCATTTTTGATCAATAATATGTCATCCATATATAAGATTAGAAAAACAAGTGCGCTCCCACTAGCCATTTTATAAATACAAGACTCTTCTTCATTCTTAATGAAGCAAAACCCTTTGATTACTGCATCAAAATAAATGTTCTAATTCTGAGATGCTTGCTTAAATCCATAGATAGAATTTTAAAATTTGCATATATTTCTAGCATTTTGTGGATCAACAAAACCTCTAGGTTGAGTCATCTACACATCCTCACTTAGATTTATATTTAGGAAATCCATTTTGACATCCATCTGCCATATCTCATAACCAAAAGATGCAACAATAGCTAGAATGATCCGAATAGATTTAAGCATAGCGATGGGTAAGAAAATTTTATCATAGTCAACACCTTAAACTTGTTTGAAACCCTTCACCACTAATCATGTGTTTGTATATGAACATTTACATCCATGTCTCTCTTTAAAAAAGAACCCATTTGCACTCAATAGGTTTCACACCATCTGGTAGAATTTTATTTTAGATCTCATGGTTCTAAGCCATTTCTCATAGTACATTCCCATCATTGTTTTCTTATAAGTCTTAGACTCTTCATAGTCTAACAATAAAACATCATTCCAATACCTTGTCGGTAATTGATGTAGCCTTTCAGATCTATGTGAGGCTGGTGACTCTTCCACAGGTTGTACATTATCTTGTGCATGCTATGGAGGTTCAGCAGGGCTAAAGTATTTTCTCATGGTTCCCGAATTTATTCAAGTCACACCATGCTTCCACTATCTCCTTTTGAAAGAAACCCTTTCTCTAAAAGTACACTGTTTCGAACAACAAATACTTTGTTCTCATCTCTTTTATAAAAGTAATATTCTTTAGTTTTCTTAGGATACCCCCACAAAGAAGTATTTATATGATTTGGGTGTGAGCTTATTAGACCTTCAAATGTTTTACATATGCCTCACATCCCCATATGATGAGAAAATACAATCCGAGAGGCTTTCCAGTCCATATCTCATATGGTGTCTTCTTTACGGATTTTGATGGAACTCTATTTAATGTGAACACGACTATTTCTAGAGCGTACCCCCCAAAAAGACAATGAAAGTTCAAATTGGCTCATCATAGACTGAGCCATGTCTAATAAAGTTCAGTTTCGTCATTCAGACACCACATTCCATTGAGGCGTTCCCAGCGGAACCAGCTGTGGAATAATTCCACATTGTTTTAGATGATCACCAAATAAATGGCTTAAATATTCACCTCCAAGATATAATCTCAGGGCTTTAATTATCATGCTAAGTTGATTATGTACTTTATTATGAAATTCCTTAAACATTTCAAAAGATTCAGACTATGCCTCATTAAGTAGATGTACAATATCTACTAAAGTTATCAATAAAAGTTATGAAGTACTGGAAATCACCTTTGACTGTTGAGTTCATTAGTCCACATAGATCCGTATGTACAAGGGCCAACAAGTCATTCACCCTTTCACCTAGACCAGTGAAAGGTGACTTAGTTATTTTGGTAAGTAAATAAGACTCGCATATTTCAAGATCAAATGAGTTTAGAAGATCATCTTTATATGGCTTTATTATGCGCTTCTCATTTATGTGACCTAAATGATAATACTAAATATATGTGGGACTCAAATCATTAAATCAAAACATCTTAGTATTAATGTTATAGACATGCACATCATCAAGATTTCGAACATACAATCCATTCACCAATATAGCAAGACCATAAATCATATCATTCAAATATATTGAACAACAATTATTTTTTATTCTGAACTCATAGCCTTTTGTTCCCAAACATGAAATAAAAATTATGTTTTTGCTTATGGAAGGAACATAATAACAATTATTTTATTCCAAAACTAATCCTGAAGGTAAAGATAACAGGTAAAGTGACAATACCCAACCCAACAACTTTTACTTTATTGCCTACACGAAGATCAATATTGCCTCTTGTTAAACTCCTAATCCTTATCAGCCCCTATATTGAGTTGGAAATATGAGCAACCGGTTTGGTATCAAATACCCAAGAATCAATATGAGAAGTTGCAAGATTTATTTCTATAACATTTATACCTGAAGTGGAAGTCTTACTTCCCTTCTTTTGCAGTTTTGCCAACTATTTCTTGCAATTCCTCTTCCAATATCCTGATCCATGGCAATGGTAACAAAAGGTATTTGGTGTAGTGCTAATCTTAAGGTTTTGAAGCTTAAACTTGATATTCAAGATCTCATCTTGAGTTTTGTTAGCACCTTGTCTTTTGCTCAAAGTCTTAGTATTTTTTTTAAGTTGATAGTGTTACAAACCATTATCATATGATTAGAATTTTTCTTAATACTCTCCTATGTTAACTTGAGCATGCCATGCAACTCAGTCATTAACTTTTCTATGTCATTCATATAAAATTTTAAAATGACTAGCTAAAAGCTTGAAGAGAACAACTAAAGAACCACATCACTAGTCAATTCTTAGCTAAGGGGAAAAATCAAGTTTTTTCAAACTCTCAATGTAACCAATCATTTTGATTACATGAGGACTAATCGGACTTCCTTCAGCAAGCTTGTATTCAAACAATAACTTAGATGTATTATATTTTTCAGTCCTTACTTGGTTCTCAAATATGCCTTTAAGACCCATAATCATATTGTAGGCATCTGTGTTTTCATATTGCTTCTAAAGTTTAAAGTTTATAGTGGCAAATATGAGACAGCTAACCTCTAATAGTCATTGCAATGTTTCTCATAATCATTCTTTTCAGCATAATTAGCATTTTTAGCTTGTTCACCAGGGTATGGAATCTCTAGAATGTATTCCTTCTTTTCTTGCTTGAGAACTATTCTCAAGTTTCAATATTAGTTAATGAAATTTGTTCCATTTAGTTTTCCTTTTTAAGAATAGATCGCAAATAAAAACTAGGTGTGAAGAAAGTAGTTAAGTTAAATCAATATTATGCATGAAGTATCTCATACTTCTCTATCTTATTAAAATAATTAATGGCATCTCACTTTGATAGACCTACCCATTAATGATCAAAATCTTGGTAGGTGTAATAATTGAAAGGCCATCAAATTTTACTTAATTTTTCTGGAGGGATACTATTCATCTGACCAGTTATTGTTCATCCGACTAGTTATTGTTCATCTGAGGAATTAGTGTTCATCGGACCAGTAGCATTGTTCATTTTGATTAGTGCGCTATTCGTCCTCCTGACCAATGCGTTGTTCATTCCAAACAGTGCTTTGTCCATCTGACCTCTTGGCACCTTGTCCTCATAAGCATTGTTTACATGAATAGTCATAAGCAAATAATAATCATTAGGTAGTATCATTTGTTTTGTAATTAAATAATTACTCTGCCCAAGAAATGAATTCACCTGTTGTTCAGGCAACATGCACAGGCTCGTGTCATTGGACTTTGTATAGTAGGTGAATCTTGCATATGTATGCTAGTGATGTTCTCATTAACGAGCGTTTGTGTGAATGAATCGAATGTCGATAAGTTGATAAACCGTTTTTAAAAATATTGTCCCGATAAACCGCTTCAAAACGACGATAAAAAACCATTTTATTTGTTTTTTAAAAAAAAATCATAAGCTATAAATTATATACTATACGCCGAAAAGAAGCCTGAATATACTAGCAATCTAGCATGTCAAGTTGCCAGCTTGTTATGGACGGGCGGATAGACGTTGGGTGACACTTGTTACACGGCTACAGCATCTTGCAACATCGTTAATACAATCCTACAGCTGCAGTTCGGCGCAAGGGCCACTGGAGATTCTGGTCTTTTGGCCGCCTTCCACTTCGCCGGTTCGTCTCCATAGCATCCTCCTCCCCTCGCCGCCACCGCGGCTTCCTTCCTCGCCGGCGCCGCCTTATCCCCTTCCGCGCAACCCGCGCCGCCGTCTCCCTCCCGTTCGATTTGGTGTACAGAGGGTACTACTTCCTTGGGGTACAGCGCTTCCTAGGCGGCGATGTCGGCGACGCCACTCCCCCCACCGCCCCCGGGCGACAGCGCCGCCGCGCTCCCGGCCCCGCCGGGCACGGACATGACGGGGATCTGCTTCCGCGACCAACTCTGGCTCAACACCTACCCGCTCGACCGCAACCTCGTCTTCGACTACTTCGCCCTCTCCCCCTTCTACGACATCACCTGCAACAACGAGTCCCTCCGCTCCCGCCAAATCCACCCCCTCGACATGTCCCACCTCACGTAAAACCCTAGAAACTCTCCCCAGTTGGCAAGAAGCGGAGGTGGTTACTAGCGTTGTTCCGTTCTCTGTGGTGGTCGCAGGAAGATGACCGGGATGGAGTATGTGCTGAGCGACGTGATGGAGCCGCACCTGTTCGTGATCCGCAAGCAGAAGCGGGAGAGCCCCGAGAAGGCCCACGCCGTGCTCGCCTACTACATCCTCGACGGCTCCATCTACCAGGCGCCCCAGCTCTGCAACGTCTTCGCCTCCCGCATCGTAAAGCCTCCCCTCCTTTTTGCTTAAATTTGTGCGATGGGGTTTTAGTTTATGTGTTCGCGGACGAGCAGTTTGATGCCAATGTGATATCATTGTTTGCAGCTTGTTGACCGTTGCAATTTTTGGACATTTTCGGTGGATTTTACCAATCTAATTGCAGATTTTAGGTCGCTTCTGACTTATTTTTTCCTTGGACTGTTCTTGTAACGTTTCAGAGTAGGGCTCTGCATCACATATCGAAAGCATTTACTACGGCATGCTCAAAGTTGGAGAAAATTGGGAATGGTATGGTCGTCGTATCTGACCTGTTCCTTACATTCTTCCTTGTTTTTACCTGTTTTATCACATGATGAACATCTCTTACGCATGGTAATATATGGTTGCTAGTTTAAGAACTTCACCTCTTAACAGACATTGAGGTAAAAAAAAATTGGCCAATTTTTGTTGTATTGTCAGCTTAATACTTTTGTGGAGCATTCAGCTGATCTTGTTAATTGTGGTTCTCCCGAATTTGAAAAACTGAAACTAACAAGCAGTGGCATTATTGGTCAGGATAAATGTGGTCATTGATTAATGATTAGGTTCGCAAAAAAGGTAAATCTATACATTTTCCGGAGGAACAGGGACTATGTACCTCTAAAGTCCCCTATTTATAAATAAACTCACTTAAAATTGCAGAACCGACAGATTCCTCCTAAAAGATGGTAACTCTAAATATCTACCCCTGTTCTGTTACAGCATTGTTGAATTTAACTTCCTTTTTGGATTGAAAAGAGGATTTTGAGAGGGAGATGTAGGCTGCAACACTTGGAACTCTGGAGGTACAGAATTATACAAGTAGGAACCTTTATGGTTTTCTAAGAGAGCTCAAAGCTCTAAGTAAGAAATTGGATCTATTGTCCTGATTTACCGTGTTTTGCTTGGCAGTTTGATGATACTTCCTTTTCTTTTGACATTACTGGAATTGTTTCATTATTACAGTATCACTTTTTCTGGTAATGTTGCTTGGGTTTCAAAATATTCTTTGGGCCTCTTATGGTTCTCAAAGAGTATAGGGCCTTTTTATCTAGAAACTTGTTTAAGTTACTACTTTGTGGTTTGGAAGTGACCAGATATAATTATTTTGTGAGTTCGTGTGAATTGGCACTCTTTCATTTGTAAATTGACAAGGGAGCTTATTGTTGAACGTAGATCAACACAGTCTACTCACAGATCATCGCAGGGACTTTCTTGAAAGTATTATCAATACCTATTACCTAGTAACCGAAAAAGGGAGTCGTGTTGATGATCATTTGTGTCTAAGCTGGAGCTTGCAACACAAACAAAAAAATAATAAAAGCAATGTTTGATGAAAAACTACTACTTATCATGACACATTGATAATGCTTAACAACGGTAGTTGGCCTTGGTCATGCAAGATCACTAGCATGAAATAGTTGCTACTCTAATTACAAAATAACATGTTGCTTATGATGCAAGCTATATCCATGTAAGTTATGTGTTGTTTCTTTGCCATGATTTGCAAAACAAAAACAGCATCACTGGAATCTGTTTCTATGCTTTACAGTGGAAGCTGAGTCTGATGTGGCAACTTCTGAATCAAAGACCCAAAAGGTAGCAATTGACTTGAAGGAGTTGAAAAGAGTTGATCATATCCTCGTATCTTTGCAACGGAAGGTAATATAAACCTTTTTGTGCAATGAATGTCTGATGTAGAAAGAAAAATTTACCTTCTTTTACCTTATACAATGGTAGATAATAGTAGCCGTTAGAAAAAAGAGCAAAAGTTGTGTCTGATCATCCTGGACTGACAGTTCACAGAGCTTTTTCTAACTACATGCGGGTTTTGCTGCCTAATCTTACTCAAAGAGTTCACAAGTATTTGTAATCTCATCAACCTGTTTTGTCAACCATTTTTGTTAATTACTTTCGAACTTCTGGCATCTTTGTTTGCAGCTGCCTCCTGCTCCTCCCCCTCCACCTTTTCCGGAGGGCTATGCCCCACCCTCTGCATCAGAACAAGAGAAAGCGCCAGATGATCTGTCCTCAGAGGCACTGCCTCCCCAAATTGACCCTATCATTGATCAAGGCCCTGCAAAAAGACAAAGATTCCAATGAGATTGTATTGTCAAGTTAAATCGTACTGACACAACAACAACCTTTATTGCAAGTTGATAAAAGTATAGTTTTGTAATTACTGAGTTCGGTGGTTACAAATGTAGACTGTGACTTCAGTCGCAAGACTATTTTAAGGCGAAAACTGAATCAAACCCTTGACGCATGATAATTTCTACCTCTCTGGGATAACGTGTAAGTTGGTCCAATATGAGCCTGTTCTTTCCAGCTGCGGTTGATGGTTTTGGTCATGGTGATGACTTTGTCTGCGGTGATGGCTTTTTGGTCGCTTATGCATGATTGCGGAAAGAGAGATACTCGCTTGCGATTTTTGATGATACAAATATTAGTTTTTTAACGTGTGATACAATTAACTTGTAAACCTTATCTTAAAAAAATACTTCATTTAAAAGTTAGTTACTGTAGAAAAAATTAAAAGCGACTTTTAGAAGTCGTAAAGAACAGGTCCTATATTTGATGAGAAGTGCTATAGGGCCTGTTCTTTCTGGCTGCGGTTGATGGCTTTTTGGCTGTTTACGATAGAGATTGCGGAAAGAGAGATACTCGTTTGCAATTTTTGATGATACAGATATTAGTTTTTTAACGTGTACTACAATTAACTTGTAGACTCTATCTTAAAAAAATACTCCGTTTAAAAGTTAGTTACTATAGCAAAAATCAAAAACAACTTTTAAAAGTCGCCCGCAAAGAACAGGACCATACACTGAAACAAGGTACGCACAAAGTACCGACCAGGGACGTCTATCTCTGCTCAGGAGGAAGCGCTTCACCCATAAGCAGTCGTAGGTCCCACGTCACAAGTCCTTGTCACCTCACGTCTCATGTTAAAGTACGTGTGTAGCATGTACCAAGTTGGTACATCTAGCATTACTGATATTTGATGTCGTGTTACTTGTTGCCCTTCACCTATTTCTATTGAGGTACTATTATGAAGTGATGATATTTAGGACTTATTTGATATAGCTCTTATTTTCATTTTTTCAATTGGATCTTATGGAGCTGTATCACACACTCAACTTTTTAGAGCAACTTCAGCAAGACCCCTACTTGAGCTTTCAAACTCAGATTTAAGAGTCAGAGTAAAAAACTAAACTCCAACCGAGCCTCTACTTGTCTCTCAAAAATAGGAGGCCTCTCAAATGAGGCCTTCAAACCCTCATTCCTAGGGACCCTACTCTGGCTCTCATTTTTCAGCTTTCCTCGTTTTTAAATTTAAATTCGGAACAAATTTGAATTTAAATTTAAATTCAGAACAAATTTGAATTTAAATTTAAATTCGAAACAAATTTGAATTTAAATTTGAATATTCGTATGTGAATTCGGAACAAATTTGAATTTAAATTTGAATATTCGGAACAAATTTGAATTTAAATTTAAATTCGAAACAAATTTGAATTTAAATTTGAATATTCGTATTTGAATTCATAAATTTAAATATTGTCCCTCATTGTGAAATCATAAATATTTTATTGTGTATTGTGCTTTTATCCCATACGTATGCATATAGTGTGTGAGGAAATAGAGAGAATTGAAAAGTAAAGGCCTTTTTTTGAGAGCTCCTGCTAGAGTACAGCCTAGAAAACAGGGCTCTCAAAAGTAGAGAGAGCTCTCAAATGAAAAGTAGAAACCCTGTTTTGAGGGCTACTGCTGGAGTTGCTCTTAAAATAATTAGATTCTGATTCTCATGAGGAGTGAGTCGAAAATAAATTAGCAAGGAAAGCAACCTTTGGATGAACTTTCATGAGGAGGCGCCTGACCTAAAGCAATTTGCCTATGGAAATTCATAGAAATTACCCGTAAAATGTCCCACTCAACTACCCCGCCGCACCCTCATGCTTGCTTGGCCATCCCACCCTACTCGTCCCCCTTTCTTGTCCTATCCCACTCGATCCCCTTCTCTCACCCCACAGCCCTCCCCGGGGACCAGTGCGCCACCGCCCTCCCCGCACCCACTCACCCCCACTTCTCTCACCCCGCTACCCTATCCCGGACACCTGCAACCTCTCGCTACCCTATCCCGGACACCTGCAACCTCTCGCTTGATTACTCCTCTCTCTCTCTCTCTCTTGCCCTCATGAAGCTCTCCGAACCCTCGCTGCCGCCACTTCGGATCTCCTTGCTGCTGGTCTGGAGCACCTTGTCATTGGTCCCTTCGCCTCCCTCATCCTCACAGCCGGCCGTTGTACCCCTTCGAGATCATTTGTTCCTTGTGTCGGGCATTGAAGAAGAGAAACAGGCGAGCAACTCACAGGCAACAACGGCTTCAATCAGCTTCCTCGGTGACTCCGTCGAATAGGGCTGTGCATTTTTTAACCGAACCGAAAAAACCAGACCGAAAAAATCGAACCGAACCGGTCAACTCGGTTTGACCGGTTTTCGGTATTCGGTTCGGTTATTAGATTTTAGAGTTTTTTTGAGTTCGGTTTTTTCGGGAAAAACCGGCTTAAAACCGAAAAAACCGAAAAAACCGAACTGCATAACACACGCCGAGCCAGCGAGCCGAGTGCACTGTGCCGTCCCATCCTTTGCCAAAGCCTGGCATTCACGCCAAGCCACGCAGAGACACACTGCTCTATGCAGTATATACTACTAGTCTACTAGGCATGCAAAGGCTAGGCAGTAGGCATTGCATCTCCATTGTGTTCGGTTCGGTTTGTGGCTACTGGCTAGAGATGCTCGGTTTAACTGTATATGTTGACTCGGTTCGTGGCTGTGCATCTCGTAGACACGTTTTTGCTGTGTAGTATATACTGTGGCTAGAGATCCTGTGTAGTATATAGTGTATATGTTAGTACTTAGTAGTATATGTAGTATATATAGACTATAGTATATGTTATTTCCATCGGTTTTTGCTGGCTAGTAGTATATGTATTATCGTCTACTGGTCTCGTTAGTTGCTATATCGTTAGTAATTCGCGTTAACTTTGGTAAATACGGTATTTACCGATACCACACCGAAATAAATTGGGATTTACCAAAACCGAACCGTAGTTCTAGAAATACCGTATATAACCGAATTACTAATACCGTATTTACCGTATATACCGTATAAACCGAACCGTATAAACCGAAAAAACCGAATGCACAGCCCTACCGTCGAACACCGGCGGCCTCGGCGACCGCCCCATCCTTCTCTCCTCCCTTGAAGGTTAGCATCTACCTCATCCTCCTCCCCCGATCTAAACCCTAACCACTGGAGTCCCTTGCCGCGGTCCTTTTCCCCTTTGCCACTTGGTCACTTGTTGCCGGCCGGTGCCCCATGAATAAGAGCTAGCCGCCGCCCCTTCTCTTGTCGTCTCTCCTTTGTATTGGTGTACATGATTATGGGTAATGAGAATATGCGAGATGTTCTTTTTTTCTCTCTCCATGAATCCATGAATGAATATGTAAGCAGGTGATACTATAGTTCATCACACATAGTTATTCAGACAATAGGCGTCTTTATAATTTATGACCTTTTGTCCAAACTTGCAGAGATAGCATGGAAACTAAATGGACTTCTGAACTGATAAGTGCCAAATTGTTCTCAAGCATTTTCGACCCAGTTCACATTTTCCATCTATTGCTTGTATTGGTGAGTCAGTTAACATGTTTTCCTTGTTCTACTAGGACTGCTAGAGGCACAATGATGTCTGCAAAGTGGCATCTTAATGTTCAGCTCTTATTCATTTCTTTGCCCGAGTGACTATATACTATTGTGTATAGTGACAACGTAGAGGCAAGCTTCTTCAACAGTTCAGGATAGGGGTTGCCATCCTTTCCTGTTTATTTGGTTGTGGAGTTCTCGTTACTGTAGCCCGCGGAATCAATAAGTAGTTAATTAGTTAGCGCCCTAATCATGGTCAAGATAAGAAGTGAACCTGGATAACTTCACTGCAGCTACCGTAGCTTGACCATATAATGAGCTGGGTAAATTAGAGATTAACAATGTTTGATTTGCTCATTTAAGCAACAGAGGTGGATAGGGTATAACGATGGGTATGGCGCTGCGGCTCCAAACACATGTTTGTCATCGGTATGACATAGCATTGTAGTTTTGAAGTGTTCTTTAGGATATTATTTGCTTCTTGATGATTGCTTTCTGGATTTACTGATGAAAGATAATTAGTTGTATTGCTTACAGATGAAAAGTTGACTTTATTTTTACTCCGTTGACATATATCCCTCCTAATAATATTTAATACAAAGTTTTAAGTTTCTATTAACGTACGGACATCTTACTGATCATAATAAAAGGAAGGACACCGTGATTCGCCTTACAGAAAAACCCCTGCACCCACAAATCCATTGGTACGTCCACTCCATGTCCCAGTCAAGTACTAGTGGTACTCTTGTAAGCACCAAATCAGCTGTTCTTTTTAGCTGCGACTTATAGTTTTTGGCTAAAATTTTTAAATTTTAGCTATTTATGACAGAGATTACGGAGAGAGATAGTCGCTTGCGATTTTGGATAGTACAGATGTTGGGTTTTTTAATGTGTACTATAATTAACTTGTAGACTTTATCTTAAAAAATACTCTGTTTAAAAGTTAAATACTGTAACAAAAATTAAAAACTGTTTTAAAAAGTTAAAAAAAATATACCCAAGTGTCATGGCCCAACGCCCATCTCACCCAGACGACTCACGGACTCGATTGTCATGGCCCAGTAGGGCAGTGGTATTCACTCGTTGCACACTCCACAATACCCGACACGAGCCAACCCGTCCGTCCTCCCGGCCCAACCCACCCAACAAGCGAACAAACGTGGAAAAGCGCGAAAGGCCACGCGGTTTTTTTTTTCCAATTTCAGCTCCCTGCGGGCCCTTTCTGGCCGCTGCCTCCCGGCCACGCCGCGCGCACAGGCGCAGCCACACGGCTCGTGTCGGAACAGGGAATCCCGGCGCCACGCGCCCCTTTCCTTATTAGGAAGCCTCCGCGCGGGTCCAATTTTACACATCTCCCCACACTACACCGCACGCTACGCCTAGAGGCTACCTTCCTTTTCGCCAGCGCGGCGCGGCCCCGCGAGTCAGTGGGACGGCTGAAAAGCCCGTGCGGATATTTTCAGGCTGCTCCCGCTAGTTTGGGGTTTTCGGATTTTAACTACCAACTTCTTAATTTTATTTTTTTAGACTTCAGTTTCTCAATTTTGACTTCTTAATTTCGTTTTTCTAGTTTTTAAAACTTTTTTATGT